>JABJUM010000007.1:0-1200000 GCA_016169955.1 Phytophthora vignae f. sp. vignae
TGGACGCATGTAGGCCGGAAACCCGATGGTCTGGTGATGCTGCTTCTGGACGCGGATGCCGTAGTGGAACCAGCTTCCTCGTTTGGGTGCTTCAATAACGCCGTTGTCTACGCCCGCCTCACCAGACTCCGTATCGTCATGTTCTTGATCAGCCGAAGTCGCGGTTGTCCAGAAGCTACGCGCGAACGCTTGGACCCTGATCCGCCGCTGGAGGAAGTTGAGCTTCGCTGGCGCTTGGTGCCAGCAGGAGAGCTCTGAGAGCGGGTACTGATGGAACTTGGCGCCTTGGTTTTAGTACCATGATAGCTCAGGTCGTCGTCATCGTCATCAGTGTCCTCCGAAGACATCACCGACATGAAAGACGACTCAGAATCTGCGTCATTCGAGCTCGATTGCTTGGGCAACTCGCGCCAAGGCTCTGGGATCCGGACCATGTCCGGGGCTTGGATCTTGACAGCAGCCGCATCGAAGTACTTGCCGGGGACGTATCGCATCCACGGAGTGCTGTCCAAGGCCTCCCAGTACATGGCTGAAGCCAGCATGTAAATCAGGTGCTTCTTGCCGAATTGGTCGTGGAGCATCTGGTCCTTCTGGACTTCATCCACCGCATTCCAGAACGCTACGCCAGCCAACATGAGTTCTCGGACGTCAGCCGCGTGCCATCCCAGCTGAACTGGTTCGGTACAACCTTCGCTGAGTCCAAATCCGAGCGAGCATTGGGCGATTCCTTCTTGGCATTCTTTCGCTCAGGCTTGAATGAGCTCGGGCGGCGAGGCAGAGCAATGCGCTTGGCGAATGGCTTGAGTACTGGCGCCACAGCCTTCGGCGTGCTGGAAGCTGAGCGGGTCAGGTCCACAGTCACAGGAGCAGCTGACGAGCTAGGTGCTGCACTTGTCTTGATCTTCAGCCCACCAGCTTTCCGCGAACTGCTGGGTGCCAGGGCCTTGGCCAGTGGCAGAGACTTGAGCGGCTTGCGTCGCTGTTTCCCAGATCCGGATGAAGACGACCGGCCGAGTGAGAGCACAGGAGGGGTACCCGAAGGGGTAGCCGGCAGGGACGCGCTGGTCGGAGTGGTGATAGCTTGAGCGGAGCCCGGAAGTGAGGAAGCTGGAAGCTGAGCGCTGTTCGACTGAGCGGCCTCGGACGTGTATGGCTCAGAGTCCTCGAAGTCGAGATCGCGAGCCGAGACTTGAATCGTGGTGCGATAGCTGGCAGGAGCAGGTTTCCCAGTCCGGTAGAGCTGCAGAAGTTCGAGCAGCCGACGCCAGTTGCCCTTGAACACGCTGCCGTGGAACAGGAAGTCACAGAGAGCTCCAGGGCCGAACGCTCTAGAGTCTTGGATCTGCGTTTCAAGATCAGTGATACGCTCTTGAGATGCTGTGAGCTCATACTCGAGTGAGGCAATTTTCTTCTTCGCTTCCTCCAAGTCGTCCTCCGCCTGGATCTTGTCAGCACAATAACGAGAGCCTAGCTTGAACGTCTTGTCCAAGTCATCCTTGAGCTTCTGGATCTCTGCGGCCGCGGTGATATCAGTGAGCCGGCCTCCAGAAGCCCCAGCGGCAGCTGTTTGAAGTGCCACTGCGTGCGCAGCTTGGATGCGCTGCAACTCAGCCTTATGCGCGTCACTCTGGCGCTTGAGAGCTTGGGCGAGGAATTGGCTTCTCAGGTCTGTGCTTGCAGTACCAGGAACGGATGTACCACCTGAGCTCTGCCGCTCGAGCGCTTGGATGAACTGCACCGTTTGCTGAAGGTACTGAGTGGTCCGGAAGGTCCGAGACGCGAGCTGGTCCACACCAAAGCTCTGTGCGAGTGGAATCATCTTTCGGTCCAGCGCGGCTCTAATCCGAGGATCTGTGATGTCGGGAGGCGGACCCGAGAGAAGTTGCAGCAGGTCGCCGGCAGCATCTCGGCCCATGAGCACGCTCAGGCGGGTTAGCTCAGCTGAAGAGAACTGGGTGACGTCCATCAAGCAGCTCAGACCATCCGGAGCACACGCCATGAGTGCGCCATCGCGCAGGTCTTCGAGCGTGGCCGGCACGATGACTTGCCCCTGGGGAGTGAGCTGATGCCATGGAGTACGGCACGGCTCGTAAGGCAGATGCTGACCGGATGGAACCTGGTAGCGCGAGGCTTCGACGGTGTGGGGCGATCCAGAGATGGTGCTCGTTGCCGGCGCACTCTGCATGGTAGCTTGAGCTGTCTGCAGCGCGCTAGGTGACGGCACCGCGGGCGTTGGACGAAGCATGAGCGCTGTGGCATCACCTGAAGACGCAGGAGCCGTCATAGCGAGCCTCGGAGCTGTTGTGGTCGTTGCTGAGGATGCCGGAGCGCTGCCGGAAGCCGCCGACGTGGTGCACGTAGCCGCAGACGTCGTGGCGCTGGCCGTAGGCGTGCTTGTGGCACCCGGTAGCGCCAATGTCGCGCCCGATGGAGTGGCTTCGGTTGTTGCTGGCGAGATGAAGGACGTGGACGCTGCAGGCGCGCCCTGTGCTACCACAGACGGCGCTGACGACGTTGTGAGCAGCGACTGCAGCGACGCTGAAGACGCAGGCATGGTGGATGTAGCTGGTGGCGCGCTGGACGAGGCCTGGAGCGCCGCGGGAGTGCCCTGCGATGCAGGATCTTAACTTGTGCCGCCCGCAGGCGGCGCGCTGGACTGCTGCGAGTCGGCCATGGTCGGCACGAAGCAGCGGAAGCGGCGGATGCGGACGAGAATGCGCGGATTGCCGTGGAAGTGCAGCACTCGTTGGTGTTGCAGTATCCACTGCGGTCTCGGTGCTTGGTCGGAATTTCGCAAATGAGCGGGAACAACGCTCCACAAGTTCGGTAGGATTGGACGATTGTGGGAAGAGGCGATGCGAGTCATCTGGGTTATGGGCGCCGGGTCCAAGTCGGAAATGACCTCCGTGGACCCGACACTCATAAGGGACGGTTGTGATGAGGCCCAGTGGATTTCTCCACCGAACCCAAAGTCCAGCTGACCCGTATCAATCAACGACTCTGACCCGTATCAATCAAGTGGACTTCAAGTACGTCATGGCTGAGATGGACCTAGACCACCAACTGTCGGTCACGTGACATGCGACGAAGGTAGCGAAACCCGAAGACTGGGCGAAGCTTCGCTCAGACCCTGGCTCTGAGCAATGCCTGTCTGGGACCCGAGATGTCTGGCATTAGACATCCCAAGTCCGAACAGAGTCCGGAAAGCTGAGAGAAGTTGCACGAAGCCCGAGCTGAGCCTCGAGCGTGATGATCGGAGCCCCGCTCAAGTCGAGGAGCTGAGCGGAATCTAGTGGAGTTGGAGTTTGACATTTCCCGTGGTTACGGAGCTGTTGCCCAGAGTGGCGAGCTGAGTCGTGGAGCAGGCGTCCGAGCGGGACCGTACTGAACACGATCCGAGTGCCCATCATGTTCATGGAGTCTTCGCCCAAGATGTCGAGCTGAGCGGAGTGAGATGGAGTCCGAGCCCGGCCTTTGATGTGATGCCGAGGGTCATTCCCTGAGTCGAGAAGCCGAGCAGAGTGTTGTGGACCTGAGCGGAGTAGCATGGACTTGAGCGGAGTTGTCGGAGGCCAGTTGAAGTGCCTGGTGAAGAGTCACTGGACTTAAGTTCAGAGAGTGGTACTGACTTCGAAGTTGGTGGTACTGGCCAGTACACTCATCCGGTGAATCAGCCGTAATCCAGCCTACGTTGGGTGCGCCTGCTCAAGATCGCAGACACTTCAAGTGGATCTCAACGGCCAGTAACGACTCCAAGGCGTCGCCCGCCAGCATGGAGCCCCCGCATTGGCTGAGACCAAAGATTTCAGGCGGATCTTCAAGGGCGCTCGGTAAGCATACAGCCGACACTCTTCGCGCAGCCAGTCAGGGTGTACCCAGGGGGATATCGCGCCCCCACTTAGTGAGTCCTAGTTTGTGCATGTGTTAAATTTAAACAGAATTCGTTTTGCCCCGAAGGACGCAAGTGGTGGAGGTCTTTGGCCAGAAGGTGTCTTTGCGATCATCCACACAAATTCAAGCTAGCATATCAACGTTGTCAGCGTGCTTCGGTGCGACGGCAGTACGGTTATTTCATATTACTGTTACATCTTCGGGTGTATTTCATATTTTCGGGTGGAAGGTGATCCATTCTAAGGTTTAGGCAGGATAATTGTATTGTGTGCTTGGGGACATTGGCGTGCCCCGGTGCATTGTGTGATTATTAGTATCGGTTCATTGTGGACCTGGTGCGCGGGAAGTCCCAGGGTGTGTGTGAGTGCCTTGGATTCGGACTAGGCTCAAACCGAGCCAACTAACTCCAACCAACCGGGTCGTAGCTTGACTCGTAGAGAAGAAAGGAGAAGCTGGTACGAGCCTCGCCCAGGCTCAGACAAATAAAAGGCGAACTCGGCCCAGACCCAGGCCGATCGGGAAAAAAGGGGTGTTGTGGTTCTAAGCCGGAACCAAAGAGGGAAGTAGAGGCAATTGTGTGTGGTGTGGTGTTCATTAAAGAAAACCCGGGGCATTTCGGGCTGTGGACACGTGCGGACTGGGACTCGCCAAGTGGGGGGCGAGTTTCGTCTGGGAACACCTCCGGAAACCTTCAACATCGACAGCAGCTGATGTGGCCGACGCGAGTCTGGGCCCACAGCGTAGCCGTGATCGAAAGAACCGCCAAGGGGATCGCAGAGTGGGGAACACACGCCTCGCCCGACCCAAGTCGGCGCTGAGCCAAGGGTCCAAGTGGCCAAGCCCAGCGAAGTGGAGTGGGAGTGTTCGCTCAGTGGAAGGAGCTGAGCGGAACTCTTGCAGCGCTAAGCGGGGCTGAGCCAAGTGGTGCGAGGGCTGAGCGAAGGCCAAGGTCGAGCGGTCCAGCAACCTGAGCAAAGAGCGCGGGCGCTTCGTCACAGATGGCTACGGCACGTAACGATCGCGCGGAACGCCGCGCCGCTTCACAGGAGCGAGCGGCACGTGAGGCAGCGGAAGCAGCGAAGAGACAAGCGACCATGACACTGGAGACGGACGACGGCAGTCTCGTGACGCTGGACACGGAGGAGATCCGACCGTCGACGGGGAACACGCCGATGAGCACGGGCTCCGGCGGTGCGAGTGCCGGCGGTCCCGGCAGCAGCGGTTTGAGCACCAGTGGCACGGGCACGGGTGGCACGACGACGACGACAGAAACGACAGAAACGAGAGGCGGTGACACGGTGGCCAACGGTGGTGGCCGTGGCCAAGACCAAGTCCGCGACGGAGGCGGTCACGCCGGAGACAGCGGCGGTGACCAGCGCGGAGATGACACGGGCGCGGTTCGTGGTGGCGGTGACGCTGCTCGGGCTGGCGCAGGCATGACGGACACTGGTGGTGCGGGGCATGGACGCACGCCGACACCGGTGGACGCTGGGCGCACAGTGGCGAGTAGCTGGGCGCTGGACAGCGCGCCGGCGCGACCCATTGTGGTCCGCGAGAAGGTGAAGCCGTTGAAACTGACGAAGTTCAAAGGGCTGAACGACTCGATGTCCGTGACGATGTGGCTAAAGACTGTACGCGCGGAAGTGCGGCGTCAGGCAGCAACGATGGGCGTCGTCTGGAACGACAAGCAGCTCTACCACGAGGTAGCTGCGCACTTCGAGGGAGAGGCTCAGCGATGGTTCGCGACGGTCATGGAGTCCGTCGCCGAAGAGGACGAGAACGTCAACACGCTGGCGGCCATGCTACACGCGAAGTACATGGCGCAGCGCACCAACCCCGAGGTGGTGGACCTGTTGAACGCACGGCGGCAGATGCGCGGTGAATGGCTGGTGGAATATGCGCAGGCACTGCGCGAGATCGGGGAGCGCGGCGACATCAGCGAAGACTGGCTGGTCAATGCCTTCCTGAAGGGCATGAACAGCGTGGAGGGCGCCACGCATGTTCGTGGCCACAGGACCCAGACACTGGACGAAACGGTGAACTTGGCGGTGCCCCACGTAGGCGACTACGGCAAGGGGTACGGCGTCGGGCTGGAGTCGGCCATGACACGATGGGGCGAGCGGGAGGCGCTGCGGGGGCGCGGGCCCTTGGCGGCGACGGCGAGGAAGAGCAGAGACCAGGAGCAATCAGGACGTGCGGGGAACTTCGGGACTGCGGTGTCGGGTTACGGCCCCATGTGGGGCACTGCGGAGAGACCACCGCGGTATGATACCGAGGGGCGACCGGTAGGAGCGGGGAAGATCGGTTCATCTGAGTGGTGGAAGGCGATCCCCCCTGGCTTCAAACCGGTACCTGCTGATACTACCGGTATTCCCACCGGTCAAGCCGGAGGTTCCAATTTTCAAACGAGTGGCGGGCGAGAGCAGTACGGTGGCAGGCTGAGAACACCGCAGCTGCCGCTAAATGCCCCGCTAAGGCGTTCAAGGTCGAAGGACGGTATGGGAACAGCACGTACGGGCCAGGGGGCGGCTTTCCCAACCCCGTGCTGGACACGCGTGAAGGACGCATGCAGAATCACGAATGGTACATGGCGTCGAGACAGCCGAGACGGCCATTTGTGCCTCGCGCAGGCACGGACTGCTTCTACTGCGGCAAGGGTGGGCACTTTGCCCGTGACTGTCTACTGAATAAGGCTGATTACGAGGCGTCGGCACAGAACCCGACAGAGACCAACGGCGAGGACGAGGGAAACGACCAGCGAGCGTAAGGGCCCCGGTCTTACTGCTCGCTCAGTCTGATCCGGGTAAGACAGCGAGGACGGCGGCTGGTTGAGGTCGAGAGCGGCGTAAGAACGCCCACGGAAGCGCCAAGCAGAGGAGGCGACGGAGAAAAAAGACGGTGGCCGATGGCACAACGGAACGGCACGCACTGTCGAGGGCTGGGAACGGTGCGTCGCGGGTCGTGCAGGTGACCCCCTCAGACGACCAAGATGAAGGGCTCGGAAGTGGGGAGGGCTCCGCGCGACGTGTATGCGCGGTCGCCGCCAATGCCGTCGAAGACGGAGTATCGGAACGTGGGGATGGCGCCGCACGACGGGTGCGGGTGGCCCTCCGCGACGAGGACAAGACAGAGAGGAGGCAGCAGTCTGGGGATGGCGGGGCGCGACAAGCACCAGTCATTCCTGTCCCTGCAGCAGTCGAAGGAGGGGGATGGTGATTGCGGCTCTGGACATCGGCGGCGGGGGTGTCACGGCATCAATGGACAAGGTGGAGCTCCGCCGATCGAGAAGCGGCTGCGGAAGGCGCTGGTCAAGGAACGACGCGAGTTGGGCGCGCTGGTAACGAAGTGCCCGTACCCGACGAAGGCGTACTACGTGTTCGAGGAGGTGCACAGGCGGTTTGGTACAGCTGCACCACACGTGCTGAGCTGCGGTGAAGCAGAGGCGATCGGCTTCACGCTGCCGAGCGCGACGGAAGTGCTGCAAGGGCGCGGTGGGCGACGACACAGTAGCAAGCGGTACGCGTACCACAGTGGCAGCGTGTATGCGCACCCGTGCATAGCACAAGTCGGGGCTGAGCAGAGGCGAGTGCGTGTTGGCCGAGTGAGGGCTGTGCAGGCCCCAGTGGTCGACTCACTGCCGACAGCAGTGGTGGAAGTGCGCGATGAACGGCGTCGTATCAAAATTGATACAGGCGCTCAGTTCAGCGTAGCAGGGGGGGGGGGGAGTGGCGGCAGTTGGGCGAGAGGCAAGACGTGTTGCCTCCAGTAGACTACGTCGAAGGATTCGCGGGTGCCGTGTCGAAGGTGCTCGGAGTCTGGAGGTTTCGGCTTCGTACGCAGTACGAACAGCACATGGTCGTGGACGCGCTGATCGTGGAGGGCGCCACGACGGAGTTTCTCCTCGGAAAAGATTGGATGCTGGCGAAGGGCGTGAAGATTGACTTCACTGTGTGTGAAATGAAGTGGTACGAGGCGGAGACGAAGAAGGTGGTGCCGTTCCAGTGCAGCAAGAACGGCGATACGGACGACAAGTTGGCGAAGGTTCGCAAGGTGCAGACGCGGACATGTCGGAACGTGGAGCTTGCAGTGGCAGCCGTGGGTATCTTCACCCCCGCCCGACGCGTAGAGCCGCACCTGTTGCTCGCTCCGACGCTCACGACGATTCGTGGCGGCAAAGTGGTGGTGCCCATTCTGAACTTGGTGGGGCGCACGTCCAAGCTCCCATCGCGTGAGGTGCTTGGCACGTGGGCGCCCACTCCGCAGGACATGACGCTGTTGGAGATGACGGGCGAGTTTGGCCACGACAAGGTCAAGCAGTGGCTCGACAGATGGTGTACAAACGCGGAGCCACTAAGCAACGAGGCGGAACTGCAGTTGGGCGAGATGAGCGCGGGGGGCAAGGAGTTTCTACTGAAGCTGTTGCGCAACTACTGTATCCTACGCTGTTAGAACCGAGGACGGGGTGCCCTCCGATGACGACGTTGAATGTGGAGCACGAGATCCACACGGGCAATGAGGCGCCAATCAAGGTGCGACCTCGGCGCCATGCACACGAAGAGCAGAAGGTGATCGATGAGCAGGTGACCTCGATGCTGAACGACGGGGTGATCGATCCGGGCAGCGGGGCGTGGGGCTTCCCTGTCGTGTTGGTAAAGAAGAAGGATGGGTCAGTCAGTTTCTGCATTGACTATCGGTTGCTCAATGCGATCACGAAAAAGGATGAGTATCCATTACCTCGTATCGATGAGACTCTAGACAACCTACATGGTGCACGTCAATTTACGAGCCTAGACCTACACGCAGGCTACTGGCAGGTGCGTGTGGCGGCTGCTGATCGCGACAAGACGGGATTCGTGACGCGGCAAGGGCTGTTCCGCTTTGTACGAATGCCCTTTGGTTCAGCTAATGCGCCTGGGACGTTCCAGCGCATGATGGACGCAACGTTGCGAGGGCTCACGTGGCAGAGCTGCCTCGTGTACTTGGACGACGTGATAGTGTTTTCGAAGGGCGGCATGGAGCGGCATGTTGTCGAGTTAGCTGTGATGGAGAGACTGGCGAACGCGGGGCTCTCGCTCAAGGCGAGCAAGTGTGCCTTCGCGACTGAGAGACTCGAGTATTTGGGGCACGAGCTGGACGCCGATGGTGTACGGCCAATGTCTAGTTTGATGCACAGTGTGCAGGAGTTCCCTGTTCCTACGGATGTGACGGAGCTGAAGCGCTTCGTGCATATGGCCGGCTATTACCGGGGGTTCGTGCCGGACTTCGCGAGGAAGGCGGCACCAATGACTAAGCTACTGCGGAAGGGAGTCGTGTGGAGGTGGGCGGAGCCGCAACAACAGGCGTTCGAGTGCCTGAAGGGGGCGCTCGCTAGTCGGCCGCTGCTCATCTATCCTGACTTCACGCGCCCCTTCAAGCTAGTAACTGACGCTTCGAAGGTGGGACTCGGAGCAGTGCTCACGCGGGACCAAGGGAAGGACGAGCAGCCCGTAGCCTATGCATCTAAGATCATTCTCCTACGGTGGCCAAGTACAGTATCACAGACTTGGAATGTGCTGCTGCTGTTTGGGCAGTGAAATTGGTCGGACTCTACCTCTACGGACGCAAATTTGAGCTGGTGACAGACCATGCGGCATTGAAGTGGTTGATGACGTCCAAGGACTTGACGTATTCGGACCAATGCGGGAGCTCGCCATGGACGGCGCTCCCGAGTTGAATGGCAAGGTGATTGATGCGTTAGTGGCGAGGCAGCTCACTCCCGTGCCATACAGACCGGTGTTGTTGGGGCTAGTTGAGCGGTTCCACCGCACGTGGAAAGGCACGGTGTCTCTCTACGCGTCGGCCGCTCTGGATGACTGGGATCGATGGTTGACATGCGCATCGTACGCGTACAACGGGGCGAAGCACAGCGGTACGGGCTTCAGCCCGAACGAACTGATGATGGGGCGCAAGTTGCGCGCGCCGAACGATCTACTGAGGCAGAGCGGAGTCACGCATGTCGGTGACTTCGCAGAGTATCACCGTGCACTGGTGACTGGCATGGCACGGGCGATGAGGGCCGCACGAGCAGCGCTGGTGAAGGACCAGCTACAGCGAGAACGCTACTACAACAGGCGTGTCCGGCGTGACACTACCCTCAGCACTGGGGACTCGGTATGGGTGCTGAAGCCTCCAAAGGGCAAAGGCATCACGAAGCTCGCCCACCAGTGGGTGGGGCCGGCGAAGATCACGCAAGATGCGGGGTTCGACAACTTCGAGGTTGTCCGAGATGACACAGGAGAACACCTCGTGGTGCACTGCAGCTTCTTAGTGACGAGTGCGTGTCTGAGCGACTCGCTGGGTAGCGTCGCCGAGACGATACTGAGGGAGCTGGTGGAGGAAGGAGGCGGCGGCGAGGACACTGAGAGCGGCGCTGGCAACGACAATGAGGGCGGTGAGGTACAGCGGCGACACGAGCAGCGCAGCGCAACTCAAGAAGTGAACGAAGGGTCGGGCGTGGCGCGTGGCCCGGATCAGAGCGCGGGGACGTCTACCAACGGCGAGAGCCCGCGCGGAACGAACGGCGGCGAGGACGGCGGACCAGAAGCGACGGGAGCGCCAGCGGCACGGATGACCAGTGATCTTGTCGGCTCAGACGGCCGAAGTGTACGAAGAGACGCGGAAGGAGATGGCGTAACGGCAACTAGGGCCGTACACACCGGCGACGATGGCAGTGGCGGAGTTCCCGGAGCGCAGCAACGACCAAGAATAGCAGGGGGCAGCAGCAGGATGGCACTAGGGCGGCAGGTGATGCTGCTGCACGACCGCAGTTAGCAGTACGAGGCCAAGGGCGGAAGCGCAAGCCACGCGCTGACGTCGCAGTTGAAGAAGAAGCTGCTCGGCAGCAGCGCCAGGCGAAGCGACAGCAGGGAGATGCAGCACGTGAAGAGAGAGCTGCCCGGCGGCAGGCTCATCGTGACGAGCAGGCGTGCGCAGCAGCGCAGACGGCTGGTGCAGACGCAACTAGTGGGGTTTACGGCGGTGACGATGCCCGACAAGAAGGGCGAGACGGCGAAGATCGAGGTGCAGGTGTCCACGGCGACGACGGACCAGGAGACGCAGTGCGGACAGGAGTTGGTCAAGCTGGCGCAAGAAGCCGCGAGGTCGGTGGTGCAGCGATTGAGATTGCGAGGGCGGGGGCGACCAAGGCGGCCAGAACCAATGCCAGCACTCCTGCAAGTGGCGACGGCGGGTGCGGAACCGTGCCGGACGGTACGTGCTCGAGCACGAAGTCGAGTACGCGGAGAGAGAGGGCAACCGACAGCACGGCGTTGGCTGTCGCATGAGGAGTTCAAAGAGCTCGACGATGCCGGCAAGATCGAGGGCGATCTTGGGGCCGGGGATGGCGTGTAGTAATGCGTCCTGTCGCGTGGCTGGCAGACGGCGGCGACAGCGTACTCGAGTCGTCATCGACTTGACGAACGAGTGACGAAGAGAGCGACCAGTCAGTCGGGGCGCGGAGTGTGGCACCGGCAGCTGGATGGTGGTGGAGGTGAGTCAGTAGGCTGAAGGCACCGGCTACGGGCGGTATCCTACAACTTCAAGGCCAGATGTCGACCAGGCGAAAGACAGAAGACTGCAGGAGGGCAGACACGGGGAGGAGCAACAGACGAGGGGTATGCAGGACGGAGAGGCGACGACGGAGTGAATGGCGTGCGGCTGAGAGACAGCGAGAGCAGATAGGTTAGGAACAAGGGCCCTCTCGTAGGTAGGGATAGGAGGCTTTGTAGGTAGGGGCAACGAGCGTGCGGCCGGCCGCTCGACCCTCAGTTAAGATTGTTCTCGGTTGGTGAGCAGTTAAGACTAAATACAGCAAGAGAGTGGCGCCGTACGCAGGTTCCAGTAAAGCTAAGGTGAAGCGGAGATTAGGATGATTGGTGCACGATGAGGGCGTAACACAGTAGGGTGGTGGGGACTGTGGCCAGAGACCACAGAGGTCGGGCAGGAAGTGCGAAGCCTGTCACGATCGTAAGGGCGAAGGAGTTCGCTCGCCGCACTCGGTCTTGAGCTCCCAAACTCGAAGTAGATAGAGAAATACGGATTACCTGCGGGTCACAGCCCAAAGACCCTATCCGGGGGTGACGGTCGACGATAACGTGTCCTCCCCACCGTTCCTATCCGAAGGACGTCTGGTCCGACGGCCAGTAGCTGTCTGGTAGTGTTGACGTGTCTGCCTCGCACTTCGATCTCTCTCGTGACGTCCACCGGGCTACCTAGGCGGACGCACTACTCTCTCTCGACTGCTGAACCAGCCGACATGCAATGGGTTTGGCGTGGTGGTTCGGGAACTAGCTACAGTTCGAACGACAATTCGTCGTCGGCAAGGATACTTTCGGAGGCCTTTGCGGTACTTCTTCCTGTTGTCGACTTAATGGCCTCCCGCTTGAACGCAACAGTAAACGCAGTACTGTAAATAGTTCTCCTTCCGAGACGTGGGAAAAGTTCGACTTGCTTACTGTAATCACGTGCTGGGCAATAGCATTGGGTTAGTACTCAGTTTCTCTCGTACGGCAGTTCGCAACATTTGTTTGCTGTGCGTTGAGCCTCCAACA
The DNA here is from genome assembly GCA_016169955.1 of Phytophthora vignae f. sp. vignae. NCBI lineage: Eukaryota > Oomycota > Peronosporomycetes > Peronosporales > Peronosporaceae > Phytophthora > Phytophthora vignae. The sequence goes on from JABJUM010000007.1 coordinate 12,480, forward strand.
GACAGGCACGCTCAGGATAATACGCGTTCTTTGAAAGCCCTTACTGTCATACTTAACACTTATATTGTCTGGTTGCTTTTGACAGTGGTGCTTGAAATAGCGTGTGCCAAGGCTCGTGTAGGCCTGCGCCTGCACTCGCATGTTCATCAGCAAGTCCCATCGCTTAGTTCGGAGGGCTTGGGAGCTAATCAGTATTGACTACAATTTCGGACCCTCAAGGCACTGCTAGGCTTTGGTTTGGCCAAATGAAATACAAATATTGTATTATTTAGCGACAACAACAGTGGTACTGAGATACTATTGTAAACCACTATTACTTCGTCGCCTGGAGCCGTGGTACAGAAAGCTATAAATTCGGGGTCTGAACGCCCTGATAAGTTTTAGGTAGGTCCTCACCCCTGGAGATGTTCTTAGAGCTTAGTTAAGTATTTTTTAATAACATGGCGCCTAATACAGGATGTGAAAAAATGGAATTGAATAAACGCAAGGCCAGCCTACCTGTAGATGTTTTATTGCTTCTTATACTTTCAAACTGTGGTGGAGTGGATCCGCTGGAATTAGCAGGGATCCCACACTCACACACTCACACACTCACACACTGCGCCCAGACACCGACTAACGGAGGGGGTACTCCGATAACCGAGGGGTTGCTGAGTGGCTCACCTTGTGTACCCGTCGGCGGGCTGGATCTGCTCTCTCGTTGACACGAGATGCGCAGCGGGCGAGCTTGAACGTTCTTTGTGGGGACTTAGGGAGTGTTGGGTAGATCCGCAGTAGGGGTTCCTTCACGCGGGTCTGGGTAGGTCGATCCTTGGTCTTGGCCGTAGATCTTGTGGATCCGATAAGTAATATACCAGATCCGGAGTTATTGCCTTGTTGGGGGTGTTGTAACCTTTTCCTTTACGTTGCTTGCCGCCTCCCTGTTAGCGGGGAAGTTGGGGGGCGAGGGCCGAAGGGCGCGAGCTGCTGGCCAAGCTATCCAGAAGTCTGCCACGTGTGCGGGGGGGGGGCAAATCACTTGATTAAAGTATGGGCCAATACTAATCCCAATACTAAGGACCAAGTGTGTGGTTCCCAAGCAAATTCGACTCTGATTTAAGTTAGCCTGTACCCAGCCTTCCCATCCTTGGACCCTGCCCACTACTGACTCTCTGTTATGTACCCTACCAATCTGTACCAAGAAATGGGTACCGACATGTACCCATCTCTACCAGATACAGCTGTACAGATATAAGATCCGTGGCACACATTACCTGACCGAATGCCGATGGCGATGTCCCTGGAAATCTCCGATCCACTTTACCACAAAACGATGCCGGGAAGATGCTGCGGCTGAGACGCAGGCGCAGGAGATGGCCGCGGATACTATTTTAATAGTTAATATTATTAATATAATAGTATACCTCAAAAAGTACCGCTTACTCAACATATATTAACTTAGTAGAGTAAGAAAGCTACTCCTATGGCAGCTATCGTGATAGCTATCGAGGTGCCGTAGTTTCATTTCATTTCACGGTGAGGTATATCGTGTTCATTTAGAGCTCTAAAGTTTTAACGATCGCCAATATCCGACGATAGCACCCATACATGATGATAACTGTGGCGTGACACGTTCACGGGCTCCAGCGCCACGGCTGGTGCCGTAGTTGCGTATCAAGTAGTCGCACTTACTATTTGAAAGTATCCGCACGGTGCACTTAGGCTGTCGGAATTCTATCTTGTCGCTCTGAGAACTGGGAATCCCACGGACCACCAGTCCGGGTACATGTACCCCGAATCGACGTACCAACCCTACCTAACGTGGTTTACCAATTCATGGACTTCCAGGAGGACGTCATGCGAAATCGTCGCTATTGTCATCAATATTTGAGTAATGAATACAAACAAGCTATCCATCCAATCAGAAGCCAGAGTTCTTATTTTTGAAAGCCTTCCCGCCCTTTTTGAATCAAATTTGAATGAGCAATGCACCAGGCAATCGGACCGTAATCTATTTTTTCTTTCCCTCTGACCAGTTGATGGACCCCCTCCTCCCTATACAAATTTTCCATATAAAGCACAAGCCCTCACACTGCAGCGCCAACTGTAGCGCTTGGTAGGCGCTATCGCTTACCAGTTCAGCAGGAAGAAGTGAGTAGTGGTTCCCAAAGCTTAAAGTGCATGGTGGGTCCAGCAACACGTTCTCGACGGCTCTTTTTGGGGCGTTGCATCGTAGCGCATATAGCAACGCTAGAGACGGCCCATGATGGTATATACCCTTTATGGGGCTTCCTTGCACTTATTTCTCTATGCAGAAGCTCTTAGCTTCTGTCACAAATGGCTTTCAGTGAGGGGGGGCGGTATCTTACCGAGCTGAATGCAAGGAATTCCCGGTCCATGTCTGGTAAATAAAGGAGCGAACCAATCAAAGTCTATTTCCTAAAAATAGATATGACTGGACAAAACACCGATTAGCTCATGATCTGGTAAAAGTCCATGAATTGGTAAACCACGTTACTGTATAATCAAGGCAGTACACTGTATCATATACAGTAATGTGCCTCAATAGAGAAGATCAAAAAAACGTATAACCTTCTAAACTCTATCCTACAGCTGTACTGCTTTTGTATGATAAAAGAACTCACAAATCCCTTCATAAATTATTTAACTTGAAAATTGTATACAAATCAGGTCTTCTTTATTGAGGCACATTACTGTATATATTTCTGGCGCCCTTAGCGACTACGATCCCTTAACTATGGGGCACCGTGCCCACGTTTTTAGAGGGCTGGCAGCAAGATGTCACGTTTTGACGTATGATTTGTATTGGGCATGTGGCCTGCGCGAACCCTCCATATTACAAGAACGTGTGTGGACCACACGCCGCCGAGTAGCGAGGCGGCTGGCCCCTGTAGGCTTGGCTTCAACTTTCGTTAAGAGCCCCGCTCGCGGGGCTCCTGTTACTCAAATACTTGAGCGCCTAAACGTAGCGGATACCGGGTAGGTGGAACCGCTGGTAGCTAGTTGTTTGATCGGTCACACTTGCAGGCGAGCATGATAAGCGCGCATGTGCTAGCACCCAGAAGTAGTTAGCAAGCTGGCAGAAGATGTGTAGGCTTCTGTTGGACGGACATTGGCTGAGTTGTTAGCAAGACTAACCGACTGTAATGTACCTCACCAAAAACTAAAAAAAAACTAGTTGTTTGAGTTTCGTGTTAAAAATCCCGACGCCTGTTGCACCTATGGGCTGTATAAATTACGTGGAGATTGACCGCAATTTTTATGTTTAGAATTCAAGGTTGGAAGATTGTTTGCATTTGGTTATGCTATCCCAGCCCCCGCGAAGCCCTGGTTGCAGCACTATATGATAGTTTCCTTAGCTTTTATCGGTGTTACCGCAGCCAGCAATCTAGCGATGTTTTTTTTTTTTAACTAGCTTAAAAGCTAGGGATCTAGTATCACTATATCTTGTTAAGCTTCAGTATAGCAGGGCGTGTAAGTAGTGCTGAAGCTCGGCCAGAAAGCTGTTCGGGCCGCTTGACGGGAGCTACGTCAGGAATCCAGGTGTGTCTGGCGGGTCAGGAGTGCAGGATCTGCTCCCTACTCCTGTGACATGCTGTCTTGACGTCAGCTTGCCCTGCTTGTGGTGCGCGTTTGACAAGGATCACCTTCCGCGGCGCAAACCATCTAACAAGCACTACATAGATTCTCCGTCCTATGTATGGGACTGCAATGCTCCGTCACTCCAGGTGTGAGGTTCCATCTACGTCCCTGGCCATACATGTCATTGATGCTATGAAAACGATGCGCGAGTGAGGTAAGGGGCTTTCAAGCGAGAAAGCCACGGCAAGCAGCGTTGCCGGTCAACGCGCCCCGCACCACTGCAGAGGGCAGATCCGGATGCAGACAGTTTCGACGGCTCGTTCGATTTGTGATAGAGCTCCTGTCGCAAAACCAGGGCGGGGGCTGCACCGACCAAGCGGAGGATCGATCCACATGTGGCCGAGGGCACTGCAATGCAGAGACTGCGGACTGCGAGCTGCAACGTTCCACTACTTGCAGCTATCTCGACTGAGGAGGCTACAAGTGGTTGTGGAAGACACCCAATTCGACCGAGTCACGGTGTTGGAGGCGACGCGTCCCAGACCCCCATTTACTCGATGGTGACGGCGCAATGCACACAAAAGAGAGCTGTAGGTCAAGTTGCAGGTCAACTGCAACGCGTCGTCCCCATGACCCCCCCCCCTCCCCCTTCGTCCTTCCCGACCATGGTCACCACACTTGTGATACACTGGCAATGCAGCGTCCGAGGCGCAGTGCGCGCATGATCGGAGCGGGCAAGCAAGAAGGCCGCGCTGAATACTTGCAGCGCAGCCAAAACTCTGCTGAACCCTACCCGCGATGTTGCTGTTGTACGGACCTCACTTTTTTCCCGTTTCTGCCGGAGCGTGGTTCCTATGGGAGCTCACCGGCACTGCACTGTGCTGCACTGCGCGAACTTGCTCCATGTCCCCTACGAGGGCCGAGCAACGGGTTGCGCTGGCCTGGAATAGCCCCCGCTCGCCCTCGCAAGCGCGCGTGTACACAAAGTGCGGCGGTTGGGCAATCCTGGTTTGTCGTCCCAAACGCATATTTTGTGTGAGGTTGCAGGTGCAACTCCATACAAATCTTTAGATAAAGCGTGACGTGACGGACGCACCAACACCGCAAGTTCTGCTCAAAGTGGGCTCGCCGTGTCGCGCCAGGTGCTTGCTGTGGTTGGTGGGTTGTCCGCGTTTCTGTCTGGCCTTCAGTTCGAGTTCTCCCCAGCAGCGCCGCAGCAACAGCACAGAAGCAGCAAGAAGAAGCCGACCAGACACTCACAGACCGCCATGGATCTCTCCATGATCCTCAGCCCCGCCTTCGAGGAGGACGGGTCCGCCCCACCGGCCCCGGCCCCGCCGCAGCCTCAGCCGAGCCGCAAGTGGAGCCCCGACGAGCTGCAGTGCGCCGTGGCGATCCTCCAGGACTTCCAGCAGCCGGCCGCCGAGTCCCCCGCGCCCTCGCCCCACGACGCTCATGCTGACGCCCAACGCGCTCGCTACTACGTCAGTCAGGGCAAGCGCGAGCAGGAGACGCACAGGGTGGACGTCGTCGTCGATGTTAAGCCAGGATTCCCTCGTTCAGACGACGAGGTGCAAGCGGCAGCTGGCCGCGAGGGTGATGGAAAGGAGAACAACCTGGCCAAAGCCCAGCGACAAAAACAGCAGCAGCAGCAACAGTCCTCTTCCTCCTCCGCCGCCGCAGCAGCAGCGGGAGGGGACGACCTCATGTCCAAGCTGGACCTGCTGGTCCAGGCGGACGCCATGATCAAGCGTCGCCGCCCCAAAGCCCCGTCGTCCCCCACGGGTGACAAGCCGCAGCAGTATCTACGCAGCGGAATCTGGTCTCGTGCCGAGGAAGAGTACGCTGCAGCCCTCGTGTCCTACTTCCTGGAAGGCCTCCTGGATCTGCCCGAGGGCATGACGCTCCGCAAGTTCCTGGCCGGGAAGCTCTGCTGCAACCGCCGCCGCGTCTCAATGAAGCTCGGCACAGAGTCTTTGGCGGGCCAGAAAATCCCACGCAAAGTTGGCGCCTCGGTATTTGTAGCTGCCCAGCCTCCTCCCAGCATTGAAGTGCGTGAGGAGGTCGACCGCGTGCTAGCCAAGCTCCGCGATGCCAGCTTCAGCTCTGGCGTACTAAACAGCCACTACGCAGACGACCTGGACGACGATCGCTCCCACCGAAAGCTCTTCAAGCAGGACGACTACGACGAGGACAGCTACAGCCACCACCACAGTTACCACCAGAAGTCGTCAGCGTACGATCGCAAGAGGAAAGGGACGCGCAAAGGCCTGAAGCCCAAGCGTGGCAAGCCCACCATCATCCGTACAGGGTTCGAGTCACCTGAAGAAGAGGAACTGGTCTCGTCACTCTTCGAATACTTCATGGCCGGCATGCTCGACATCCCAGAAGGAACCCGACTTGTGACCTATCTATGCCAGCAACTAGGCTGCACGCCGAAGCAGCTCTCGATGAAGCTAGCCCCGCAGCGCATGGGCGAGCACAAGTTTCCGGACAATGTCGGCTCCATCACGTACCAGCGCAAGGATGCAGGACACGCGTCGGATAGCTCGGACGACGAGGACTTCTCCGAGGAGCTCTTCGAGGTAGAAAGCCGCCTCACCGAGCTGCGTTTAGCTCGCGAGGAGGCGCACAAGAATGCCCCTCCTCCGGTGGTGACGCCCGTCAAGAGCGAGCGCAAGTCCAGCGTGGCAAGTGTCTCCAGCACGGGAACAGCCAGTATTGCCAGCACGCCGACCGCGAGCCCCGTGCGCTACTTCCGCCGTAGCGGTCCGTGGTCCCACGACGAAGAGGTGTTCGCGGCGGCCCTGATTGACTGCTTCTTCAAGGGAATCCTCGACATCGCCGAGGGCACCACACTCCGCGCGTTTCTGTCGACGCGGTTGTGTTGCAACCCGATGCGCATCTCCAAGAAGCTCGCCAGCGAGTCCATTGCGGAGATCCGCATCCCGAAGAAGCTGGGGTCCTCTACCTACGTCCGTCACGGTGGTGTGACGATGGAGGAGCATCTGGAGGCGGAGGAAGCTTTGCAGAAGCTGCAGGACAGGTACATGAACTCCAGTACCACAAAGAGCCGTCGCATGGTCGGCTCCAAGCGCCCGCGTCAATCTCACGTGCGTCGCCCTCTGGTCTCCGCTATCGGAACGGACTCCGACACTGAGATGGACTCCGACGAGCACAGTGGCGCGTCCAACCGGGGAATGAGCCCCGAGAAGCTCCTGAAGACAGCGGAGACGCACTCGCCAGCCCATGAAGCCCGGAGGCAAGGGTTCCAAGTCCCCCACGCTGCTCCTGAGCTCGTGGTGCCAGCGCCGCTCAAGCAGCAGCTGGCGTAAGGGTGAGCAAGTATAAGCCAACGTGGATGGAGACTGCAAGTAGCTTTGAATTGAAAATGTTGATGCATTGGAAGTTGTTGTTTGTGAACAGCATGCATTGATCTTAGCTCCTGCGCTCATGTTAATCACTCAACATCGCGCATATGCATCCACGTTCCTACTTCTTGCCATCGAAGAAGAGGAAGTACACACTGAAGAGGAACACACCGGCCATCATGGAGAACGCCGAGGCGTAGTACGGGTACGCAGCCGGGATGAAGCGCTCGTACTCATCGTGCTTGAACGGGCGAAGCGAGACCTGCGTGGTCGTGTAGATCGTCGACAGTCCGAGGCGGCGGTACATCACGCGGAAGAGGAAGATGCCGTACACGTCGGGGGCCTGGAACGTCACCGAAAAGTGGCCCTTGTTGTCGTGCGTGAGCGTCGTGCGCACGTGAGGGTCCAGCATGACGAACTCCAGCTGCACATCGTCCGCCTTGTAGGGCACCCACTTGCCGTCCTTGAGCTCGTGCAGGTCCAGCGAGTACGTGAGGTTGTCCTTCACGCGGTACACGAGTGAGTCACGAGCCACCTCGGCGTCCGGGTACAGCGTGATCGGCTGGTCGCCGCGGTTGGCGTCGCTCAGCATCTTGGCCGGCTGCGAGCCGTCCTCGCGGTGGTGCTTGACGTTGGTCATGCGCAGCACGCCGCTCTCCTGGAAGCCCCACTTGGTCACGGCGTCGGCGAACTCGGCGTTGGCGAACTGCTTGCTCTCCATGTACTTGTCGCTGAAGAGGTCGAGCGAGCCGGCGAAGATGAGACGGGCGTTGTTGCGGCCCTGCACGGCCGTCACGAGACCGATCTGGTTGCCGAAGAGCAGGTCGCTGGCCACCACCTTGTCCGTGATGGGCTTGACGGGGTTGGCCGAGTACGCCGTGGCCGGGGCCATGAGCGCGTGGAAGGCCAGGATGTTGTTGGGCTCGAGCGACATGCCGACGCCCGAGAAGGCGACGGGCTTGGGCTTGGTGGCCAGCGCGCCCACAACGCGCTCCGAGGCCACGAAGTCCTTGGCCGCGATCACCGAGTTGTAGATGTCGTCGTCGTCCGCGATGGGGTTGACATGGTCCAGCACCACGTTGCCTTTCTTCTCGAACTCGACGCCGCACTCGAGCGCGAACTCGCGCTGCACCTTGGTGAGCTTCTTGCTGGCCGAGAGCAGCACGTTGCCGCCCTCCTCCACGAAGTGCAGCAGGTCCGACTTGCGCAGCGAGCCCAGCGCCTTCTGCGGCGTGAACAGCACCAGGTTCTCGTACGTGCGCTCTCCGAAGCGCTCCAGCTCCAGCGGCTCCTTCTCCTCACCCGCGAAGAAGCTCAGCTCATGGCCACGGGCTGCAGATAGAAGTATACAAGATAAAAGGGGGTCAATCCTCTACTCTATGCAGTCACTGCCCCATCGCTCGCTCGCCGTACCTTCCAGCAGCTTAAAGAACTTGGAGTGCGTCTTCTGCAGCTCCGGCGACTCGAGCACCACAGCAGTGCGCGCGGCCTGCGCGACGGCCAGCACCAGCGCCAGGCACAACGCCGAGAGGAGGGAGCGGAACGCCATGATGATTTATGTATGGGGCTCGACGCGTGGCAACTCGTATCCTGGTACCATGTACCATTAATGAAATACTTCTGAGGATATAGGTATTTCTACAATGTGCAAACACTTTCGAGGATATAATGTACAAGTTGAAGCTGTTTGCTGCTGGACGTTATTTGTGGATCCAAGTCTATGACAGCCACCGACAGTCTATGAAAGGCGCTGGGCTACGACGAGCGCGTCGTCTTCGTTCCCCGGGGAGTGTGGCGGTGTCGGTGCCTCGACGAGTGGCGCCTGCTCTACCGTCGGTGCAGCGCTCGAAGACGCCTGACGACCCGACGCCTCGCGCAGTCGCCAGACCAAGTCCACGCCGACTTGTGAACAGCTCCACCGATCTGGCCGTCATTCGAGAGGCAGATCAAGAGGATATCGATACTGGTAATAATACGAGAGGAAGGCCTGCCGACACGGTGCGCGTGGTGGTGCGATGTCGCCCCATGAACGCCACGGAGCGAGCGCGGGGAGATCTCTCGCTGGTCCGCTTCCTGCCCAAGGAGTCGACCACCCTCCAAGTCGTGTCCTCTGCCAGCAGTGGCAGCACCAATCCCAATTCAGGCTCAGCTCGAGAGCTCGTACGCAGCTTCCAGTTTGATCTGTGCGCCTCGGAGGAGCTATCACAGGGGCAGTTTTTCCGGGCCTGTGGGGTCATCCCGCTGCTCGAGTCGGTGGTGGAAGGCTACCTGGCCACTGTTTTCGCGTACGGTCAGACGGGATCCGGCAAGACCTACAGCATGTCAGGTCTGGACGAGCTGCTGGCAGGGACAGGATCCCGTGACGAGCGCATGGGAGTGTCCAACAATGCCTTGGAGAACTCCGACGGACTTATCCCTCGAGCACTCAAACACCTCTTTGCGCTGTTGGAGCAAGCCCCTGTCGGTGTGACGACCGTCGTCCGTGCCTCGTACTGTGAGATCTACAACGAGCAGGTGTTCGACCTGCTGAATCCAGGCTCGGGCGCCTTGAATGTGCGATGGAACGCTCGAGCGGGCTTCTACGTGCAGGACCTTCTCGTCGTGCGCTGTGACTCGCTTTCCGATGTGTTGGCGGTTGTCGACGAAGGTCACCGAAATCGACATGTGGGGTCGCACGGCATGAACGCCGACTCGAGTCGCAGTCACTCGCTCCTAACTGTTCACGTGGATCGCACCGAGACGCGTGACTCCGACAGCGGCCAGAGTCACGGTGTCACGAGATATGGGAAAATGAGCTTCGTGGATCTCGCAGGCAGCGAGCGACTGAAAGAGACCAGGTCGAACAACGCAGAGGAAACTAGCAACATTAACCGGAGCCTGCTTACTCTGGGGAAAGTCATCTCGGCGTTGGCAGCCTCGTCGTCAGGGAACAATCCTGCCATCGCGGCTGGCACCAGCCACTTCATTCCTTACAGAGATAGTAAACTGACCAAGCTACTGATGGACTCGCTGGGAGGCCAAAGTCTGACACTAATGATCGCATGTGTGTCTCCATCGGCCGTTGCACTGGAGGACACGCTAAGCACACTCAACTATGCGACGCGAGCGAAAAATATCCGCAACAAACCGGCGGTGCAAGTGGATCCCATCGAGTTAGAGCTCAGCAACTTGCGGCACGAGAACCACGTGCTCCAAACTGAGAACGACGCGCTCCGACTTCGACTACAGCTGGCTGGATCGACGTCGAATCAAGCGACAAACCAGCTCCAGCGACCGCCCAGCCTAGCCTCCATCCCGTCCAGTTCGCGCCTGCTTCCCCTAGTCAATACGTCCCCTACCTCTCGCAGTGTGCCGAAGCACCAACTCCCCGCACTATCGCCTTCACGACTTCCAGTCTCACCGCGCAACCAACTCAAAACACTCCAAGAAGATCACGAGAGACTAACACAGCAAGCTCAGGCAACAGAGCAGAAACTCAGGCAGCTTGAAGCTGAGAACAGAGCTCTTCGGCAGAGTCAAAGTCAGCATCGCCAAGGTTCTCAGCAACAGCAGACCATCCCAGTTGGTACCAATAGCCCAAGCGATGAGATGAAGCAGTTGCGGGAGCAGGTTCAGCAACTGCAACAGCGCGAGCAAGAACTCATGCAGGCTTTGGTATGTGGTTTTCAGAGACAACTTGACGCCTTGGCTCAAACTAACAGTATTTGTGTGGATGCCTACGTATTATGCAGTCTCGCCGAAGTCGGGGGCGGCGTGAGGCGCAGGAATCCGGTGAATCTGCACGACATCATTAGTTTAATAATATTTTATACACTCGGTCGCTCAAGGCTGCACTGTGCAGTCAATACGACTCCCGTAAAGATTTTGCGAGGCCCCATCAGCAAGGCCCCTTTCATCGCTCACTGGCGACGAAAATCGGCCACTCACTGCCGATAAGTAAGACGAACGAGGCGAGGTGACGTCGAGCTGCTACGGTGAAGAACGAGTTTATCATGCATCTACGTAGCCTCCTGCTGATAGCTGCAACTGCGTTTGTCGTCAGCCGCGAGTGCGAAGCAGCTCCAGCTACCGCCGTATGGAAAATGAACACTCGGCCTGCCACTGCCGCTTCCAAAGACAACAGGCTCCTGCGAGCTCACGGTAGTACAGGGACCGATGATGAGGAACGCATGGCGGTGAAGAATGCTCTTGGCCTCTCCAAGCCCTGAGAGACGACGATCGACTTGAGCAAGACTCCGATTCTTCGGGAATATACTTTAGCCGACTTCTCGAAGTCGTACTTGACCGCCATGCTGCAAAATCCGACGTTCACGACCAAGGTGTTCAAGAAGTGGGATCCCTGATAAGGTAACTGTGAAAAAGATGAAGAAGCTTTCGAGCCCAGGGTTAGTATTAGAATATCTTAACAGGCGGGCCGCAGTGGGAATACCGAGGTACACTCGTAAAACTAACCAACCAGGTAAGCGGCAAGTTGTATCAAGTACGGGCTGTCGCGAGATCAGCAAATAAAATCATCTTCGAGAGTTTTGGGAGCTAGAATGCACGTAGGAAAGTGAGGCAGCTACGGTTCTGGTTTTCTCCGTCAGCCGATCCGGAAATCTTTCACACACGCATCCTCGAGAGTATCATCATCAGAGCTCGTGCTGCATGCACCGGTACTACGAATTTTGTCGCACGAAGTAAGCTGGATCCTTTAAAAGTAAATGTGTTCATGTTTGAAAAATAGTGTCCTGACCCTGATCTTACGACAAATTGGTTCCTACTACGATACAAGGTTAAGTCAAATTCATCAAGATCGACTCATCATATTCGCCTTCAAGGAGCTCATTGCAGTTCTAGCAAATACAGGAAATATGTGCGGTGCGCGTGAGAGATGATGATGGTCATCATTGACGGCATACGAGTAGGAACTTTTTCCCAGAACGGGAGCCGCATAAATGCTGAGGTTGTAGGTAACTCGCCACCTCGGCTCCATTCCCATTACGGGTCGTCGGCCAGCCGACGAATTACATTACATTGTCAACCTTTTGGTCGACACCTAGGCGGAAGGCGTTAGCTCCGGTGGCTACCAGCACGGGGCCGCACAGTGGTGACCACACAGCTTATGGCCCAGAGGGGGATAGGGATGGCTGGGAGGAAGCGTTGTCGGCACCGACGGTCGGGTAGCCCCGCCGGCTGCTTCCTGCAAAACCCGGTTGATGTACAGCGGACGCAGGTGCCCTTCGCCCGAAGGCACACGCGGACCCTTGCGCCCCTCGGTCAAGGCGCTACTCGTGCACCTCAACCCCCGCGGTTTCTCTCCGCGGTCCCGCCGCCCTATTCGCCACTGCCCCCTTATCTTAGTGCCTGCCTGCCTTCGCTTACCTCCTCTTACTGCTCGTAGCTAGTCGTCGCCCTCGCTCAGCACTAACTCAGCAGCCCGTGTCTTCGGTCGCAACGCAATGTACTTAGTCTTAACTTGCTACAGCCCTGTAACAAATTGCAACTGAGGGTCGAGCTGCCAGGCCGCAGCTCGTTGCCCCCGCTTACTCCTGCCTCTCCTATGCATTGGGCGCCTCCCTATTCTACCTGGACCTCTCCCTCTTCGCGTCTCATCCCCGCTCTCGTGGCCTCCTGGCCGCTCGTCGTAGATCTCGCGTCGCCTCGCCTTCTCGCGCACTCACTCCTTGTCCCTGCCTGACGTGTCGCCCCCCTGCGATCTTCTGCCGACTCCTCTCTTCAACTTGGCCCTCGCGGCAGTGGCAGTAGCCGACTGACTCGCCTCAGCCACCGTCTGCTGTCCGTCGCACACCTTCGCCACCGACTTGTCCTGGGTGGGCCACACGAACGGCTACGTCAAGTCAATCACGACGCGGCCTCTGCTCACCCGCTCTGAGTCACCCCTCACCGCACAGTGACACGACATACTACTACACGCCATCCCCGGCATCAAGATCGTCCGCGATCTTGCCGGCGTCCAGCAGTACCTCGAACTCGTCCGCGGACAACCATCGCCTGCCGGACGGTCCTCCTGGCCGCACACCGTACTGCACCTCATGCTCCACCACGTATCGCCCTGCGCGATTTCGCACTCGACGTCGTGCGCGCTCGACAATGTAGCCTACTGTCGCCACTTGTAGCAACTCCGGCATTGGGTCGGGCCGTCTGGGCCGCCCTCGGCCTCGAACACTGTCGACGAGCGCTCCTCCGCTTGCTTCGCCGCCGCGATCAGCCTCTCCACCGGCCGCGGTTCCTGCCCGCTGTCGCCCGGACGCGACTCGTACTGGTCCATCGTCCTCTTTGGCTTCGCGACCGCGGAGAACCCCACGATCACTGTCTGCACCAGTCGACGCCGTGGCTGCGGCTTCCTGCTGGTCACGCACAGCCTGCCTTCTCGATGCTCTTGCTTCACGCGCGGCGTCAGCTTCCTGTCGCCGTTGCTGCTGCGTCGGTGGCCGGTTGCCCCCATCCTTCGTCTCTTCGTCAATCGGGGCCTTCCTCTTACGGCGCTGCTTCGCGAGTGGCGCACGCACAGCCGCTTCGTTCGCCTCTCGCCGGGGCACCACGACCTTATTGTCCCGCCGCTGTGCTATTCCTGGCGCCTGAGTCCCTGCTGGACCAGGTGCCGCTATTCCTCGCTCGGCGGTTGCGTGGCGTTGGGCGTCATTCTCCGGCTGCTCACCCACCGGTCGGGCGGCCGTTTCGATGCTTCCGTCGCTGGCCTCATCCGGACGGATCGTGCTGCTGCTTGCCGGCTCGCTGCTTCTGTCGACGCCGGTCTCCTCCGCCCCCGACGTCTCACCTTCTTCCTCGACGAGCTCTCTGAGCACCCGCTCTGCGATATGCCCCAACGAGTCGCTTGGGCAACGGCTCGAGACGAGAAAGCTACTGTGGACCAATAACTGCTCGCCGTTGTCTTCCCTCACCACATCCCAGTTGTCATAGCCCGCGTCCTGCACTATCTTCGCTGGCCCAACCCACTGGTGGGCCAGCTTTGTAATTCCCTTGCCCTTCAGCGGCCTCAATACCCACACGAGGTCGCCGACGCTGAACCTTGTAGTCTCGCGTACCCTCCGATTGTAGTACTTCTCGCGCCTGCGCTGATCCTTGGCGAGTGCCGCCTTCGCCACCTCCGACGCCCGTGTCAAGTTGTCGACGAGTGCCCTGAAGTGCTCAGCGAACGCGCCCGCCCTTGCCGTCCGACTCGTTCTCGTCCTTAGCAGCTCGTTGGGCGCACGCAGCCTGCGCCCCATCATGAGCTCGTTCGGGCTGAAACCCGTACCCGAATGCCTGGCGCCGTTGTAGGCGTACGCAGCGCACGGGAGCCATCGGTCCCAGTCATCCTGCGCCGCCGCCACGTAAATAGAGACCATATCCTTCCAGGTTCTGTGGAACCTCTCGACCAAGCCCAGCAAGGCTGGCCGATACGGCACCGGTGTAAGCTGTCTGGCCTGCAGCATGTCAACCAGCGCCTCCACCACCTTTCCGTTCAACTCCGGCGCGCCGTCCATCACGACCTCCCTCATGGGCCCGTGGACGAACACCAACTTGTCCATCATGAACTTTGCCACGTCCGTAGCCGTGTGCGCCGGTGTCGCCGCTACCACTGCGTAGCGTGTGGCGTAATCGACGGCTGCCACCACGTAGCGATTGCCATCCGCTGTGACTGGAAGGGGTCCTGCCACGTCCAACGCCCACCGGTCTCCTGGCTCACCAACGCCTTGGCTTCGGAGAGGGGGTATCACCTCTTTAGCCTTCGCCTTCCTGGATCCGCAGTCTCTGCACGACTGAACCCACCGCTGCACATGAGCCCTCATGTCGGGCCACCAGTAAGTCGTAGAGATCCGCGCGTACGTCTGCGGTGTGCGCAAGTGGCATGCGTACACCGAGTCGTGGCTCTCACGCAGCGCCGCTGCCCACAGGGCCGTTGGCAGCACTGCTCGCGTGCTCCCGTCGTTTTCCTTGATGCACACCACATCGTTCACCACCACGATCGATCGGGTCCCGTACTTGCCCTTCCGCCGCAGCTTCTGCACCGTTCTGTCACGAGCCTGTTCCGCTCGGATCAGCGCCTCTGTCAGCTGGCCTTCGCCGCCAGCCGCCGCTTGCTCTTCACCGCCTCGACGCGCTTCGTCGCTGCGCTGTGCTTCGCCGGCGCGTCGCCGGTCGTCATCGTGCCGCTGTTCGTCATCCTGCTGTGCCTCGTCACCTTGCCGCCGTTCGTCGTCACGCTGTGCTTCGACACTGCGCCGTGTCTCGTCACCGTGCTGTGGCTCGTCGTCGCGCGGCCCGTCGTCACCGCCAATCGTGTTGGCACTTCCGCGTGCCGCCCTTCCATCTCGCTCTTCGCTGCCGGGCCGGATCGTCGCTACCATGCCTGCCGGTGCGCGCGACAGCGCGTCTGCTACCACGTTGTCCGCTCCCGGCCTATAGATCACCTCAAAATCGTACTCTTGGAGCTGCAACGCCCACCTGTGGAGCTTCGCACTCAACGTAGTGGACGACATCAGCCACTTCAGGGCCGAGTGGTCTGTCACCAGCTGAAACCGCCGCCCGTATAAATACGGTCTGAACAACTTGACGGCCCAGATGACCGCCGCGCACTCCAGCTCGGAGATGCCGTACCGGGCCACCGTCTCCGAATTCACCTTCGACGCATACGCCACGGGCTGCTCGCCGTGGCCTTGGTCCTGCATCAGCGCAGCGCCGAGCCCCACCGCTGACGCGTCTGTGACCAACCGGAACGGCCGCGAGAAGTCCGGGTAGGCCAACAGGGGGCGTTCGGTCAGCGCCTTCTTCAGATCGTCGAAGGCGTTCTGCTGGGATTCGCCCCAACGCCAAACTACTCCTTTTCGTAGTAATTTCGTGATCGGAGCCGCCCTGCTTGCGAACTCTGGCACGAAGCGACGGTAGTACCCCGCCATAGCAACGAAACGCTTCGCTGCGTCTGCGTCTTGTGGCTCCGGGAAGCTCATCACCGTGCTCACTAGCCTCTCCATCGGTCGTACTCCGTCTCCGTCGAGTTCGTGGCCGAGATACTCGAGCTTCTCGGCTCCGAACGTGCACTTCTTGGCCTTCAGTGACAGCCCGGCTCGCGAGAGTCGCTCGAGGACCGCCGCCAATTCGACCACATGCCGCGCAACATCGCCCTTGGTGAACACGATCACGTCATCGAGGTAAACCAGGCAGCTTTGCCAGGTGAGACCTCGGAGGACCGCGTCCATCATTCGCTGAAACGTGCCTGGGGCGTTGGCCAGACCGAAGGGCATCCGCACAAAGCGGAAGAGCCCTCGCCTGGTGACGAACCCCGTCTTGTCTCGGTCTTTCTTCGCAACGGGCACCTGCCAATACCCGGAGTGCAGGTCCAATGTCGTGAACCTCCTCGCCCCATGTAGGTGGTCCAGCGTGTCGTCAATCCGCGACAGCGGATATACGTCCTTCACTGTGATCGCGTTCAGCATTCGATAGTCGATGCAGAACCGCACCGAACCGTCTTTCTTCTTCACTAGCACTACTGGGAAGCCCCACGCCCCATGCCCTTCTTCGATCACTCCGTCCCGCAGCATCTCGTCCACCTGCTCGTCGATGATCCGCTGTTCCTCATGTGCGTGCCGTCGCGGGCGCACTTTGACTGGCGCTTCCGTGCCGGTGTGGATCTCGTGTTCGACGCCCAACGTCGTCATCGGCGGACATCCGTCCCGCGGTTCCAACATCGTAGGGTAAAGTCGTAATAGTTGTAATAACAGCTCCCGATCTTCGTCACTCATCTCTCCCACGTTCAGGTCTGCTTCGTTGTTTAGTGCCCCTGTGTTTGCACGCAGGGTCTCTAGCCACTCGCTCACCCGCCCGCGGTCGAGGTCCCCTTCCATAGCGAGCACCGTCATCTCGTCTCCGATCGGCACCCACGTACCCAGCTTCTCCTTCGACGGCAGCTTGATCGAGCGCCCGTACAGATTCATCACGGGTACCACGATCTTGCCGCCACGAACAGTCGTCACCGTTGGTCCCAGCAAGATGTGCGACTCACCGTGTGCCTTCGGCGTGAACAGTCCTTCCGTGCCGTCGGGCGCTGCCACCGCCAACTCAACATTGTGGCAAGTACCTGTACGGACTCGTGCTCGACGGGCCATCCGTACCTTCGCCGGTCTTCCTCCGCGCTTGCCGCTCGTGCACCAGAACGGCACCACCTTCCTGGTGTCACCCTCGTACCACTTCATCTCGCAAGAGACGAAGTCGATCTTGACGCCATGCTGTAGCATCCAATCCTCCCCCAGTAGGAATTCTGACGACGCGCCCTGCACAATCAGCGCGTCGACATGCATGCTCTGGTCGTACTGCGTGCGGAGCGGGAAGCGCCACACACCCAGTACCTTCGACACCGCACCCGTGAAGCCTTCCACGTAGTCGACAGGAGGCAGCATGTCCAGGTGCTTGCCCAGCGACTGCCACTCCTCGCCCACCACGCTGTATTGGGCCCCCGTGTCCAACTTGATCTCCCGCTGCTCGCCGCACACCCGCACATTCACCGTCGGCAGCGAGTCCACGGTCGGAGCCTGCACCGCCCGTAGCTGCCCCACGCGTACGGGCCGTAGCTCGCCGTCGATCGCCTTCACGTACGAGTGCGCGTACACACTCCCGCCGTTGTACGCGTACTGTTTCACGCGTTTCGAGCGAGCTCCCCGCCCAGTCGAGACCCGCCTCGCACTCGGCAGCGTGAAGCCCGTCGCCTCTGCCTCCGCGCCGCTCATCGCCCTGCCTCCGTCAGCGTCCTTCCGCTTCCCGAACGCAAAGTAGGCGTTGGCCGGGTGTTGCGCCCTGACGAGCGCTGCACGCAGCTCGCGTTGTTCCTTGGCCTGCGCCTTCCGTGCTCTTTTCTCGTAACGTCGTCGCGTTCGTGATCGGCGCAGTTCCGTCTCGCTGACGGCTCGTTCGCCACCTTCGTCGGCCGTCGGGCCTCCAGCCGTGGCCCGCTCCGTGCCAACACACGCAGATGACCCTGCCGCGCTGTCCGAGGTCGGCTCTTGCTGACTTTCTCGCAGCTTCCGTTCGTCCCGCCGTCGTCGTCGAGCCTTCGAGTACTCGATGCGCTTCTGACGCTTGTGCTCTCGTCGCGCTGCCTCCACTTGGGTCGCCCGCCGCTGCTCCACGTCTTTGACTTGCACGCGTAGCACCTTGGCCTTGGCACGGTCATGTACCCGTAGTTCCTCCGTCACTGCATCGTGGACATGCAGTGTGCCGTCCTTCGGTTCGTCGCCGTCTCCCAGCGGCTCAGATACCGCCGTCTGCCCGTATCGTGGGTCGTCGCGTCCGTCGGTGTCGCGTGGCCCGGCGCCGGCGGGTGCCGCCACGCCACCGCCTTCCGCGTACATCCGCTGCACGGCGAGCAACTGCGCCTCGACCCGCGCGCTCAGCTCTTCTTTACTGGGGACGCCGTTGCGGTCGAAACCACATGCCTCGAGTAGGTCGCGTGTATCGACCACCACGCGTCCGCCGCCGTCCTCCGTCTCATTGTCCCCGCTCGTCATCTTCGTCACCGCGAACCTCACGCGCTTCCGCGCATTCTCGTCGTCGTCACTCTTCGTCACGGGAGTCACCGTCGGCTCCGCTCCGTCCGCGTCGAGGGCCGCGGGTGCCGCGCCATCCCCAGTCGACGCTTCTCCCGGCGTCTCTCGCGAGGTGTCGGGCACCACCGCCGTTCCCGTCTCGTCCGCCGGCGGTACCGTCGCCGGTCCTCCGTCCATTGCCGTCGTTGTGCATGCCGCGCCATCCCCAGTGTCCAGCACTGCGCAGCATGCACCCGCGCTCTCTGCACGCACCCGTATTGGTGCACCCCCTCTGCCTCGACCGCCGCTTCCTCCAGTGGCCGCTCCTCGCTGTCGTCCTCGGCCGTTGCGCCCTCGGCCTCGCGCGCGTGCCGCTCTGCTTCCTCGCGTCTTACCCGGGTCAGACCTCGCGAGCTGTAAGGCCGGGGCCCTTACGCTCGCGGGCCGTTTCCCGCCGCCGATCCGCTGTTCTCCTCCTCGCCTTGTCCGGCCGTTGCGTTCTGAGCGGCCAGGTCGGCCTGTTTGAGTTCGCACTCGCGCGCATAGTGGCCGTCTTGCCCGCAGTAGAAGCACTCCACGCCCGGTCTCGGCGCGGCAGGCTGTCTTCCGGCTTGGGTGCGCTGCATGCGCGCCTTGTACCGCTCCAGGTTGCGCAGTCGGCCCTCGCGTGTAGCTAGCGTGGGGTCGGGAGCTCGCCTGGCCGCCTGAGCACCGCCGCCGAAGGCAGCTTCCACCTTGAACGTCTTCGCGGGCCGGCGTTCATTCTGATCGCTGGCACTCTGCCGTTTGCCGCGTGTGCCCAGCGGCTCCCCGCCAGCCGTTTGAATTTTCGAACCGCCGCCCGCACTGGCTCCCTTACCGGTAGGTACCAGTGTGAATCCTGGAGGAATGGCTTTCCACCATTCATCCGCACTGGCCCCACCGGTCGATACCGGTCTCCCTTCGGTATCGTACCTAGGCGGCTTCGGGGCCGTGCCCCACATCGGGCCGTACCCAGTCGCCACGTTCCCGGAGTTCCCGCGAAGCCCCGACTGCTCCTGTCCACTCGTCGACGTGGTCGCCGCCAGGGGCCCACGCCCGTGCTGGGCTTCCCGGGTGTCCCAGCGTGTCATTGCCGTCTCCAGCCCCACTCCGTAGCCCTCGCCGTACTCACCCACGTGTGGGACGGCCAGGTTGACGGCCTCGTCAAGCGTCCTGGGGCGGTGGCCCCGCACGTGCGTCGCTCCCTCGGTGCTGCTCATGCCCTTCATGAACGCGCTCACCAGCCAGATCTCGCCGACATCCCCTCGCTCCCCGATCTCCCTCAGGGCTTGGGCGTACTCGACGAGGCGCTCGCCCCGCATCTGCCTCCTCGCGTTGAGGCGGTCCACCACCTCGGGGGTCGTATGCTGGGTCATGTACTTGGCTCGCAGCATACCCGCGAGGGTGTTGATGTTCTCCTCCTCGAGCGGCACTGACTCCATCACCGTCGCGAACCACCGCTTCGCCTCGCCGTCCAGGTGGGCGGCCACCTCGTGGTAGAGCTGGCCGTCGCTCCACTGCACGCCCATCGTCGCGGCCTGTCGGCGGACCTCAGCGCGGACCGTCTTCAGCCACATCGTAACCGGCATCGTGTCGTCCAGGCCCTTGAACTTCGAGAGCTTCAGGGCCTTCGCCTTCTCTCGCACGATCACCTGGCGCGGCGGCGCGACGTCGTCCGCCCAGAAGCCCCCAGGCCTCGCCGCCTGCGTCGTGCCCGGTGTTGGTGGTTGGCGTCCACGCTCGTCACCGCCTCGGTCGTCGTCACCAGTCCCAGTCAAGTCCACCGCTCTCGTCCCCGCGGCACCTGCCATCGCGCTCGGGTTCGTCATCGCTGCTGCGTTCGGGTTCGTGGTCGCCGCCGCACCCGCAGTCGACTCCGCGCTCGTTCTCTGCGTTCTACTCGTCATCGTGCTCGCGCTTGTGGACGTGCCGGCTACTGGGTCCGGACCGCCACTGCCGTTTCTGCCCCTGGCAGTTACACCGCCACCCGAACCGCCGCGGCCGCCGGCCGTCATGGCGCTGTTCGGCCCTCCCTGGTTCGACTGCCCGGCTCCCGCGTTCGTCGGCGTGTTGCCCGTGGCCGGTCGGATCACCTCCGTTTCTACGAGCAGTGTCTGGCCGTCCTCCGTCTCCAGCGTCGTGGACGCCGTAACTTGCTGTTTCGCTGCTTCGCGTGCCGCTCGCTCCTGCGACGCAGCGCGCCGCACCGCTCGTTCGTCACGCTGGGTTGTCATGATCGGTTTTAGCTCTTTCTGTTTCAAATAATACAATTGCCTTTGTTAGCTCGTTTTCTCTCTTTCTTATCGCTTTTGCTGCGGGTCGCCCGCTAATGCCAAGCCCGCCAAGACACTCCGCTCGTGTCCTAGCCCGGAAGGCCCCTGTATGACCACCATGTAGGTAACTCGCCACCTCGGCTCCATTCCCATTACGGGTCGTCGGCCAGCCGACGAATTACATTACATTGTCAACCTTTTGGTCGACACCTAGGCGGAAGGCGTTAGCTCCGGTGGCTACCAGCACGGGGCCGCACAGTGGTGACCACACAGCTTATGGCCCAGACGGGGATAGGGATGGCTGGGAGGAAGCGTTGTCGGCACCGACGGTCGGGTAGCCCCGCCGGCTGCTTCCTGCAAAACCCGGTTGATGTACAGCGGACGCAGGTGCCCTTCGCCCGAAGGCACACGCGGACCCTTGCGCCCCTCGGTCAAGGCGCTACTCGTGCACCTCAACCCCCGCGGTTTCTCTCCGCGGTCCCGCCGCCCTATTCGCCACTGCCCCCTTATCTTAGTGCCTGCCTGCCTTCGCTTACCTCCTCTTACTGCTCGTAGCTAGTCGTCGCCCTCGCTCAGCACTAACTCAGCAGCCCGTGTCTTCGGTCGCAACGCAATGTACTTAGTCTTAACTTGCTACAGCCCTGTAACAAATTGCAACTGAGGGTCGAGCTGCCAGGCCGCAGCTCGTTGCCCCCGCTTACTCCTGCCTCTCCTATGCATTGGGCGCCTCCCTATTCTACCTGGACCTCTCCCTCTTCGCGTCTCATCCCCGCTCTCGTGGCCTCCTGGCCGCTCGTCGTAGATCTCGCGTCGCCTCGCCTTCTCGCGCACTCACTCCTTGTCCCTGCCTGACGTGTCGCCCCCCTGCGATCTTCTGCCGACTCCTCTCTTCAACTTGGCCCTCGCGGCAGTGGCAGTAGCCGACTGACTCGCCTCAACCACCGTCTGCTGTCCGTCGCACACCTTCGCCACCGACTTGTCCTGGGTGGGCCACACGAACGGCTACGTCAAGTCAATCACGACGCGGCCTCTGCTCACCCGCTCTGAGTCACCCCTCACCGCACAGTGACACGACATACTACTACAAGGTTGCTGGGGTAGTGTAGATGTCCAGATCGAAACCATATTGGTGCTTGTAGTGAGGCATGACAAGTGTCCAAACAACTACAGTAGGCTGCAAGCAAAAGTGTTTGAATCTCCACTGCGGGGGTGGTGATACGATGGCAAACCACTAAGAGACACAGTCGACATATTCTTGGTGCTTCAGCGCCATTTTAGACACGGTCTCGACCCACCCTACTGCTCCGTAAGGAGAGTGTCGGGTTCCGAGCAGCACATACACACGGAGATGAACCATATCTTAGGATTGAGGAAGCTTGGAGTTGTGAGTTTTATCTTTTCAAGTATGCTTTAAGCGTTAACTTAAAGCCAACAGTAAAGTCAGCGTCTCCTAAGTTGCTGTCGGCTGTCAGTCATATCCATGCCAACACTCATATTGCAGTCGGGCCTGGTCTGTACTACGCCATATCGATTTACTCAAATTTCAGTATTGAAAATAATTACTCAAACATCAGATCATTACTCATGAATCAGCAAAGATTCCAGTGTCAAGCATGACGAGGAGGATTCCTTGATACTACGGCTGCAAGTCACGAAGCTAATGTATGCATTGCATTTACTCAAGCATGTTTTAGGCTTCCTTCATCTCGTCATCTAGCTCCTGGCCTTTGCGAAAGAGAAACTCGGCCAGATAGTCTATTGGATCGGTCGGCTGCACCTTGACGACTTCCAGCATTCCCTCCGTGAGAGCTGGCAAGACGGTGTCCATGAGATACGTCCTCAGAGGCTTCGCTCGCGTCTCCAGTAGTTCGGCTTCCTCGCGTTGCAACAACTCAAGCCGAGCGCGTTCCCGAGCGAGTTTTGCCTGTTGAGCGGCCTCGTCCTGAGCGTCTTGCTCCTGAGTGCGCTGGGCCGCACGGATCTCAGCTTCACGGGCTTGCTTCTCTGCGGCGCGGCGCTGTTCGCGCAGCTCAGCGCGCGTAGGGTGAAAATTGCGAGGTGCCCGACCTCCTTGCTCCATGTAACGCTGGACGGGGGCGACGAACGCGGCTTCGTCACGATATGCATCATCATCTCTCAAAGTCAGTTCCAGCACTTCCACACCTTCTGTCCTCTGCTCACTCGCATCGGAGTTATGCTTTGGCTTCTCGAACACAGCCTCCAGAGCTTCAATGTTGGCCTCGAACTCGTCGAACCGCCGAGCGAATGTCTCCTGCGTGTTCTCCGTGCGCTCAGCCTCGGCCTCCGACAACGACTGCGCGCGAATCTCCAGCAGCGTACGCGGGGCCTGCAGCACCATCACCCGGTTGGGCGCGAGAACGAGTCGTCGGGGCTTCAGACGTGCCAGCACCGCCTCGATATCGACTGCAGGCGCGCTAGTTCCTCCCTCCGCGTTCTCTTCTCCACCTGCAGCCTCCCCGCCATCGGCCGCCTCATCTGGGCTCCCGTTGCTATTTTCACCAGCTTCACCAGAGCCTTCGCCTTCCCCGTCAGGGCTGCCATCGCCACTAGGCTCCGGTGCGAAGATCAATTCTGCCTGGGATGCCGAAATCGGGAGCCCATCAAGCACGTATCCCTGGTTTCGACACGCAGCACTGCGCAGCTTCCAACGCAGCAATGCTACCAGTGCACTTTCGGGGAGCTGGTTGATGTTCTCACTCGAGCCACCTGACGTTGGCGCCCACTGCTGCAGCTCGTCCCGCAACTTTTGAGTCTCCGAAACCTCCGGGACCTCGCTTTGCTTCTCACCGTCGTTGTCCTGCTGCCCTCCGTCACTCTCTGGATCAGCCTGAACAGCTTTGGTCGGAAGCGAAGGCGCAGCGTCGTTCTCAGGCGCGAAGAGCTCGTTCAGCAGTGTCGCCGGGGACAGATACGGCAGATGGTAATCTCTCGCAAGTCTCCGACTTAGCAGGGTTTTACCAGCACGAGGTGCGCCCAGGACGACCGTGCGCAGTGGTCGCAAGTCCATCGCGTGGATGAAGTCGTCGACGAAGAAGGCCAAGTTTCCGAGAAGACCGCGCGAGTAGTGGCGCCACTCTTCCGGTGCCACCAGCGAGTGCATCGCTCCAGCGGACGTGTCGAAGCGCAAGTGAAGTTGAAGTGGAGCTTCGAGTTCCTCCTCCTCATCCAGCAGCAGCGCGTCAGCTTCAGCGTCAGAGGCGTTGGTAGAGTCGTCGCGATCACGTACGTGCCCCGAGGCGAGCAGGGTGCTGACTCCTCGGCACACGTCGCGCAGGGTCGTGCTACTGCTGGTCTTGTCCACTGCCAGCAAGTATTTCTTTAGAGGTGGCGACGGCGACGCTGCCACGCGGAAAACCAGGAGCGCCAAGTCGTAGAGACTGATCATGGGCAGCAGATTCCGACCTTGACTGGTGGACTGAGTAGGCGCAGCAAGGCTCGGCACCAAAAGCGGTCGATCCGGATTCAACCAGGCCTCGCGGAAGATCAATTGGAGCTGCGACTGTGCCCCACCGTAGATGAGTCCGGCGCCTACGATGCAGGTTTCGAGTTCTCCCGTGCGATGCGCGCTCAAGATCTGCGTCTCGGCAGTTTTGAGGTCCGCGTACTTGCGCGCGGGTCGGCGCGACTTGAAGTCGTCCTCAACGTGGGCCGCACCCGCGCCCGAAGCAGCGAACGGCGCGTTCTTGCTCCACGACAGCACCGAGGACACGGCGATGAAGCGCTTCACGCTCTCTCCTTCGCCTTCGTTCGCATCCTCGTCACCTTTCGTGGCTCCGCGTTTCTCGAAAGCTTTGAGCGTCTCCATCGCGAGCTTCGGGTCGCTCACCAAAGCGGTGACCACCACCACGTCCGCCATCTGGACAAGCCGACGCCACGCCGTCAGGTCGCTCTGAAGGGCGACGGCCCCCTCGACGTCGCTACTCGGGTGACTCTGCAGTTGGCGCTTGAGCGCCGCCAGCTCGGACTTGCCACCGCGCGCGGCCGTGCCCACGACCTCGAGACCTGCATCCTGGCAGTTGCGAGCCAACTCAGTCGAGAGTGACGACCCCAAGTCCGTGATGAAGACGCGCATGTTCGAGCGTGCTTTGACCCAAAGTGAAGTTTTGCCAAATGGAGCAAGAGGTTCTCGATTCCGGCAGTTGCAGTAACTCCCGGCTATTTTTGCGTCGATCGTGATGGTGTATATTGGGCTCGGGCGAGAAAGCGGTAGGCGAATTCCCAAGCCTCGACAACTCCATTAGTGGGATGTGCATACATCTACCATCCCTCCGAGTGGGTTTTGAGCGCTCAATCCCCAACGGCGACAATGAAAAAGGAACTCACACCGCTCTCCACGGGCCCGAAAAGCATCACTTCGTCCTCACATCCACGGCAACGCAATGGTACGGATGAGTTGGCAAGTATTTGGTTGCTTGGCATACGCGTCAAAGACTCACCTTTTTGCTGTGTTTGCATGCAACCAGTGGGGGTACTCGAGGTCAAGATGAAGCACCGACTGCAGGAAGACCACAAGGCTGTGGCTGTGGGTGTTTTGTGCAAGCCAGGCAAGCAACAAGGGGGTCAACACCACCATTCCAAGAAGCCACAGCGACTACCGAAGCTCTCCAAATCGAACTCGACACAGAACACGCGGCCAATTTCGTTCGACATGGAGAGAGAGCAGGTCATGTCAGAGCTTCAGCTGCCGTCACCAACGCGCTCCGTCATTGATCGGCACGTCCAAGTTACCAAGCACAGTACCCAACACGCTCAAGAAGCTCTGCCTCCAGTAGCAGGAGCCTTCAAAAAGCGTTCTGCTCCAGCTTCAATGTTCCCTCAGGCGTACGCGCGCAACGAGCTCCCAATCATGATCGAAGGTGGCAAGGGAGGCGGGAAGGCTGGCCTTCGTTGGACGGCTCCGATGGAAGATCTCGACTTTAGCAAGTACTTCCCGTTGTTCGTAGACGGCATGCGCGAGAAGGCCTTCCCTTTCAGCTTCTTGGCGCGTGAAGGCGCCTTCCAGTTGGCTGCGTTCGCCCAGAGACACCCGAACAAGCTCGTCGACTGTCTGCACCGAGTCATACCTGCGCTTCGCACGAACTTGGAGACTCGAGATAATGGGGCACTGAGGGACGCGCTGCTACTGCTTCAGCAACTTGCACAAACTCCAGGAGTGGGGCCGTTGCTAGTGCCGTACTATCGCCAGGTGCTTCCGATACTCAACATGTTCAAGAACAAGCGTCGTAACCTTGGAGATGATATCGATTTCCGACAGCAGCGTTCACAGGACCTGGGTGAAGTTATCATCGAGACGCTGGAGCTGCTGGAACGAACAGGGGGCGAGGACGCATTCATTAACATCAAGTACATGGTCCCAACGTACGAAAGCGCGCTGAGCTGACAACACTAGGCAAGTGTAACAAAATATTAGCACGGTACATTAGTGGAGGGGCGATGGTTTCATACTCTTCACTTCACTCGTTGGTCTTGGTCACATGCTCTCGTCTTCTACTGGTACAGGATCACTCTGTGGCTGTAATTTGTTGAGTTCTGCTTGGTGGCGCTTGTGGATGCGTTGGATTTCATCCTCGCACTCGCGAACCTTTTTGCGGAGCTCCTCCACGTGGGCACGAAGCTTCTCGCTTTCCTCGGCATATTTGCGCTCGCGCTTCTTACGTGCAGATGGCAGGTCTTCACGCTGCAAACGCTGCGTACTTTGGTACTGCGCCCTAATCTGCTGCAGTTGCTCGCGCATTTCGTTGCCGATTTCTGCCCGGATACGGACCTCCATTTGCATCTTTTCCGCTTGAACCTGCGCCAGTTGCTCTCGCAGTTCTTCATTTTCCAGCTCCAGCTTGGCCTGTGTGATACCGAGCACTTTAGCGAATAAATCACCATAACAAAATGCATACAGCTACTCACCCAGTGCAGGTTCCTCTCAGCGACCTCTCTTTGAGATTCCATCGGTGATGTCGCCACTTCAGCAGTCTTCGGTTTAACTGTAGACGCAGTCGTTCTACGTTGACGCCGTGCGGTCTCACTTAGGCGCTGCTTTGCTTTCACTCTGGCGGGTGGCGATGTCGCACTCGCCTTCACCCCTGGTGCACCTCGATCCACTGGCGGCCTCGATGAAGTAGACGCAGGGGGTGCTTCCGTTGACTGTCGCCTCCTCTTCTTCAGTCGGCCGTCTAAGTCATAGAACGTGGCACTAGGAGCTGCTTTCCTGGAGATGGACGTGCGCGTCCGCACCAATTCGCGTGCGACAGCGCTGTACTTCAGAGTCCGAAGCGTTTCGTCGAACTCGTGACTGGAGGGGTTCACCGCCACAATCATCACCAGCGGGCCGTGATCGTCGCCCACGAGGTTCTCCTGGAACAGACGCGCCATCTTGGACTCGCGGAATGGGACCATCTTCTGCAGACTCGGCGGGTGCTGCTGGTTCCAGCGCAACGTCTCGAGGCAACGCATGAGGTTCATCAGTGAGCCATTGATCTTACTGGCCTCCTGCATGCGTAGCCCCGTCGCGCCGCTCTTCGATCCACGCTCCGACCCGGCCAGATCCACGATCGACACCTTACTGCGCAGCTCTGTCGCGAACCGAGACACCTGATGATACAAATGCAGCGTGAAGACGCAGTGGCTGCGACTCGAGTCCGAGTTGCAGTTGGTCTCGGCCATCTGCTTGTGTCTCCGGCCCACTTCCAGCAGCTCGAGGCCTTCCTCCAGCGTCTTGATGGGCTTCTCCACCGCGCCGCGCACCTGGATCTTCCCATCGCAGTCCTGCACACGCAGCGCCCTCCTCTTGCGGACCGCGGGCGACAGGAGGTCGTACACGTTCTCGTTGTAGATCTCCAGGTACGTGGCCGTGACTCGCGTGACGGGCTGCGCGTGCTCCTCCTTGCGTCGCGGCAGCTCGTCCATCACGTACTGCAGCGCCTGGGGCAGCACGCCCGGGGCCTCCGTCGTGCCGCTGATGGTGTACGTCTTGCCCGAGTTGGTGACGCCGTAGGCGAACACGAGGCCGCTCTTGCCGCGCAGGGCCGCGTCCAGCACGGGCCTCGTGGTGGCCTCGAACAGCTCCGTCTGCTGCGTCTCCGGCCGGAAGATGCGCGAGAAGTGGAAGCTCGTGGCCGTGCCCGTGGAGCGGTACGACTGCGACGTCTTGGGCGGCTGCGCCAGCAGCGACACGTCCGACAGCACGCGGAAGCACTCGGCCGACTCGGCGTCCGCAGCAGCAGCAGCGGCCTCCAGCGGCCGGAGGCGGATCACGATCTGCACTTTGTTGGCGTCCTTCTCGTCCTGTTTGGCGTCCTGCTGCTCTTCTGCTTCTTGTTCTTCTTCTTGTTCTTTAGCTGCCATGTCTCCTTCTTCTTCTTTCACTTCGGGCTCTGCTTCTTGTTCTAGTTCTTCTCCTTCGACTGCCGGGTCCATGGCGGCGCTGCTGAAGCTGAGTCGGCGCACGATGGCGTGGATTTCTGCTGCGGTGAGCGACGGCTCGTCCCGGGGCCCACTGCTGCTGCCGTTGCGCTCGCGGATGGCGCGGGCCACGGACTCCCGAGACGGCATACAAATTCAATTTTCAAATGAAAAGCGAGGCTAGCGCCAGTGACATGTCAGTCAGCCGAGGAAACCTCACTTTGGGACGACATACACAAACTCACACGAAGGATGAGGCCCTGGACGCTGTTGCTGACGCTGGCGGCTCTGCTGGCGACGACCGCCTTCGCCGACCCGCGCGAGGTGGAGAACGCCGAGTACGCCCCCCTCCCCTTCACGCAACCCCCCTCCTCTGTAGCTGCTTTGTAGCCCTAGATCTAACTGGATGTTGTGCCACAGACTGAAGGAGGAGTTCGGCGACGACTTTGACGACGAGCGCTCCATCCCGGCGCTGGGGGAGCTGGAGCAGCACCTCACATTCGAGCTGGAGCACCGCCTGGCCGTGGACGCGCCCTTCACACCGCGCGGCGTCGTGGAGATCGTGGCCAGCGCGTCCTCGCCCAAGCCCAAGGTATCCTTCTCGGCGCTGCCCGCGCTGAGCGGCGACGACGTGGACAAGCTGGAGACGCTGCTGCGTCGCGGCCGCCACTACACGGTGCGCGCCAAGGCGGACCCGGCCGACCCGGACTCTCCCTACGTCACGGCGTCCGTGCCCATGTGCATGCTGGCGGCCATGCGGCTGCGCGAGGACTTCGCCTTCCACCTGTCGGATAGCGGCAAGCTCGTGGCCATCGAGTACCTCACGCCCTACCTGGCCCCGGACGCCTGTGCTGAGCACCAGACGCGCAGCCTCAAGGACGTGCGCTTCGGCCCGTTCGGCACCGTCTTGAAGGCGCAGACCGGCCCCTCGTACGTGTTACCGTCGTCCGTGCAGTATGTTATGTTGAAGCTGACCGTTGATGTACTTGTATCCATTCTGTAGGCCTCCCAAGAAAATTGCAGTGAAGCGTGACCGCGCTCCGCAGGGCGTGAAGCCCGTCAAGAGCGAGGATGGCAACGACGAGCCCGAAGAGGAGAACCAATCCTTCCTCCGCAAATACGTACGTGTGCTGCTGGCAGGCCTCCTCGTGCTATCTATTGCCTCTGTACTAATGGTGTTGTGGATGTCTTTCGCAGTGGTACATCATTCTGCCTATCGTCGTCATGAGCCTGTTCGGCGGCGACGGAGGCGCCCCGCCCGCGGGCGGAGCTGGAGGTGCTGCTCCTGCCGCTGGCGGAAGACGGCGATAGAGGAACCGACAGGGACAACTCAGGCATCGTTATGCGTCACCAGTGCTGTTTAATGCTGCGATGTTTCAAGGCGATCGAGCAACCGCTTACATCCTTTGCCCATGTCCCCAGTAAAAACAAAACCTAAGGCCCGGACTCAAGCTGAGGCAACCTTGAACCTTCGCTGGCCGACTAACTATACGATCAAGCTGGTCTGTTCCGCTTCGTCTCCTTTCTCCATCTTCTTCCTCAACACGCTTCCTGGGGCCGGTGGCCACTCGTGGTGCGTAACTAGGCGCCCCCATAGCGTGCGGTCCCCCGTGGACACCACAACAGCCACTGCTGTGCCCTGCAGGACGCGCGCCGTCATCGGGACAATGTTGCCACAGCGAAGCGGGTCCTGGTGGAGATGGCCTGGCGGAGTATCCGTCGTGACGTGCTTCCTGCTGCCTCCCTGGCCTGCCTCCTCGTCCTCCCCGTCGTCGCCCACCAGCGTCGACTGGTCCACCACGCAGTCGTCCGAGCACTCGACCACGCGCAGGTCCGCGCCCGCCACGTCCCCAGCCTTGAGTTCTACCACATCCCCGTACACGAGACTCATGGCGGCCATCCTCATGCGTCGCGTGACCGGTTGGCCCTGCGCTGCCGCCACCCGACGACGCACCGTCGACTCGCGAGGCAGCGCCTCCTGATAGGCCTGCATGGAGGCCGTGCGCATGAGGCACGGCAGCAGGCAGCAGACCCAGGACGGGCAGTTCACGGGCGGCGTCACGCGGTTGGCGCCGTACAGCGCGCGTCGCGTCATGGCGTCGTCTCTCGAGAGGCCGAGGGCGGGGTCCACGCCCACCTCCGCGACGAAGTCCGCGATGGTTGTCGGCCGCTGGTAGTCCTGCAACAGCGCAATGACAGCATGGAGGGGGCCATTCCAGTTAGCATTAGTGCGACTGGGGTGCCTATTGAGGACAGAATGCAGGAGATACCTCGAGCTCCTTCATCTTCAGCGTCCGTTGAAATGTGATTTGTTTGTTGAGAAAACTGTCCATACAAACGTTAGTATATTTGTCGGTATCATGAAAACGGGCACACTTCAAGATACACTTTTTGTTAGACAAAAGCTTTCATCTCAATAACGCGCAGCATGAGGTGGACAGTCATGGACCTATGATTTTACCCGAAACAACAATGGTAACATCAGGCCAAGACCAAGTCAGCAACAACTTTCCGTACAATGACCCTTGCGAGTCGCAAACGTTGCAGGGCTTTGTTGATGGCACTAAACGACGTGAGCTTTTTCGAAGGTGTTGTTGTATTTCGTTCGAAGCACACATAAAACATAGAACTACATCGCCGATACTGCTCACAAACATACATCAGTAGAAGTACCTCGGAACCCGGGTGAGGCTTTCGCAGTTCGCTCATTCGACCGAGCGAAGCTTGCGGCTTCCCTTCTGGGCCGAAGGACCCGTACCAGCAATGCCGGTCTTTCCGCCGCTCGGAGGAGGGTCATTGCTAGCACTCGTGCCGGCAGTGCCGGTCTTTCCGCCGCTCGGGGCAGGGCCATCGCTAGCGCCGCCAGTTGCACTCGGACCACCGCTGGGGCCTGCACTCGGGCCGCTGGGGCTGCTGGGACCACCGCTCGGACCCGTGCTTGGGCCACCACTCGGTCCAGCTTTCGCATCCGCTGAGGCGGTTGCGCTTGCCGACGCGCCGCCACTGGTCTTCGAAGTGGTCGTAGTAGCGGTGCCATCGCTGTTCGTCGACGTCGACGGGACCGTCTTGGTAGTCGTGCCGCCGTTGCCTCCGGGACCGGCATCAGCGTTGGCATTCGCATTCGCGTTGGCTGTCGAGGTGGCAGGCGCGCCGGCGTTAGCATTGGCGGTGGACGTTGAAGGCGCGCCGGCGTTAGCATTGGCGGTGGACGTGGAAGGCGCGCCGGCGTTAGCATTGGAGATGGCATTGGCGGGGGCTCCGACATTAGCGTTTGCGTTGGCAGGCGCGCCAGCGTTGGCAGTGGAGACGGCAGGTGCCCCAGCGACTGCGGGGCCGCCAACGACTGGGCCGCCAACACCGACTGTGGGCCCCCCGACAACAGCGGGACCACCCACGCCCACGCCGGGGAGACCGACGTGTACGCCAGCGATGCCCGGCACACCGACGCTGACGCCTGGTCCAACGACGCCAGGGCCGTACGCGCCAGGGCCCACTCCGACACTAGCAATGCCCGGCACCCCAACGCCGACGCCGTGCCCAAGGCCGAGGCCGAGGAGGCCGAAGGTCTCGGCCACTTCTCTCTCAGCGTGCACTCCGCTCGAGACGGCCACGGCGGCGATGCACATGGCGAGGATCTTGCCGCTGCTGAACATGGTTGAGGTTTTGTCTGGATCGCAGGCGAAAGCTTGGGCTGATGGAGCAGAGACTCTGGATAATTCGGCTCGAGAGGTTGAAACCCGATAAGGTGAATTGGAGAATGAGGAACGACTAAGGTAAAGCTTGTCGGTGAAGGCTGAAGTTCGAGCTGAAGAAGTGCACACGGACACAATGACGGTGCCTTGTGGTCGTGTGAAGGTCCGGAGGCCATGTGATTTTGTTTGATTGGCGTTGTGGTACCAGTTGTCTGCCATTGAGTCAATGGCATTGACACGTCTTCTTATGCGCCCGTCTCGGATCCATCAATGTTGTAGCAACTGGTGTCCTTAGTACTGCGCTCGGCCCCGTATGGGATCTTCATTAAGTACTTGGTTCGATTGTGCTTTACAGCTTCTGTGGCACAGTATCTATTCTGCGGCCACGATGTGATTAGAACTTATCGGTGCTTGCTCGGTTCAGCGACGCATTTCGCTGTTTGCTCGCATTCCACTTATTTAAGCATCGGCATTGTAGAGTGATTCGTCATTTATCCTACTATTGGTATGCTCTATGTTGAAGTTACTGGCTTAGCATAGAGCACCGACAAGACCTCGCCATGTGCATCGCCGCCGTGGCCGTCTCGAGCGGAGTGCACGCTGAGAGAGAAGTGGCCGAGACCTTCGGCCTCCTCGGCCTCGGCCTTGGGCACGGCGTCGGCGTTGGGGTGCCGGGCATTGCTAGTGTCGGAGTGGGCCCTGGCGCGTACGGCCCTGGCGTCGTTGGACCAGGCGTCAGCGTCGGTGTGCCGGGCATCGCTGGCGTACACGTCGGTCTCCCCGGCGTGGGCGTGGGTGGTCCCGCTGTTGTCGGGGGGCCCACAGTCGGTGTTGGCGGCCCAGTCGTTGGCGGCCCCGCAGTCGCTGGGGCACCTGCCGTCTCCACTGCCAACGCTGGCGCGCCTGCCAACGCAAACGCTAATGTCGGAGCCCCCGCCAATGCCATCTCCAATGCTAACGCCGGCGCGCCTTCCACGTCCACCGCCAATGCTAACGCCGGCGCGCCTTCAACGTCCACCGCCAATGCTAACGCCGGCGCGCCTGCCACCTCGACAGCCAACGCGAATGCGAATGCCAACGCTGATGCCGGTCCCGGAGGCAACGGCGGCACGACTACCAAGACGGTCCCGTCGACGTCGACGAACAGCGATGGCACCGCTACTACGACCACTTCGAAGACCAGTGGCGGCGCGTCGGCAAGCGCAACCGCCTCAGCGGATGCGAAAGCTGGACCGAGTGGTGGCCCAAGCACGGGTCCGAGCGGTGGTCCCAGCAGCCCCAGCGGCCCGAGTGCAGGCCCCAGCGGTGGTCCGAGTGCAACTGGCGGCGCTAGCGATGGCCCTGCCCCGAGCGGCGGAAAGACCGGCACTGCCGGCACGAGTGCTAGCAATGACCCTCCTCCGAGCGGCGGAAAGACCGGCATTGCTGGTACGGGTCCTTCGGCCCAGAAGGGAAGCCACAAGCTTCGCTCGGTCGAATGAGCGAACAGGGAAAGCCTGTTCATGAGTCTTCGGGAGCACCGCCAATAGCTGCACATGGACGAGGAGAACGTGTGGACACATCGGCCGATGACTCGGAGGATCCGACGGCGACGGGAGAGCCGGCGGCAACCGGGCTCTGGGTACACCAATGACTGGTCAGGGAGTCTTCGAGAGACCCAGGTATAGTGAGATCAAGTCAGGCGGAAGCCGGGGGTAATCAGGCTGATGAGATGCACCAACGAGCACAAGGAGAACAAGAAGGAAAGCAGGAGGGGAAGACTAGAGAGTAGTTTGAGAGACGATAACATTTAATCTCACTTCGGCATTTGCCCCCTCAACCACAAGCTACAAACCAACAGGTTAACAGCCGCAACAAGCTCAAGCCCGCCCCGACGACCGCCATGACGACGTCATCCTGGGAAGCGACAACTACTTCCACTGGGAGTTCGCGATGCGTATGACGCTAGCGAGGAAGGGGCTGCTGGCGCACGTTCAAGTCGTGAAGGACCCGACGGAGATGACGGAGGCCTGGATGCTCAACGACATGAAGGCGCTCGGTCTGATCGCTCAAGGCGTGGCTGTGGAACACCACACGAAGATTCGGTCTGCGACATCTGCCATCCAAGCCTGGAACACTCTGCGCGAGTTCTACAACCGGACGACAATGCACAACCGTGTGACGATGACTCGTCGACTCCACGAGTTCAAGATGGGGACGGTGCGACGATGGCGAAGCACCTCGACAAGTTCGACGAGCTCATTGTGGGCCTCCAGACGCTTGGAGAGCCGCTCGATGACTCCCGACAACTCGTCATCCTGCTGAGCAGCTTGCCGGCGGAGTACGAGTTGATCGCGTCGATCGTCGAGAACTCGAAGGATGTGACCCTCATCGAGGTGAAGGAGAAGCTGCTCAAGGAGTACGAGCGTCAGGAGAAGAAGGAGACGTCGGAGCGCGCGCTGAAGGCGTTCAGCGGCAAGGGGCAGAACCGGAAGTTCGGCAAGGTCGGCAAGGGATTCGACCGGAAGAACAAGGGCGGCCGGAAGGTCGGTGGGTTCAAGGGCAAGTGCTTCAACTGCGACCAGGTCGGTCACATGAAGCGGGACTGCCCGGAACAACGGAATGGCGACACCGCCGAAGACTCGGTGTTCTCAGTGGCGGAGAGTCCATCAGCGGGGTGGCTGATCGACAGTGGTGCGACGGCGCACATGACGCCACACCGCGACGACTTGTTCGAGTACGACGAGTTGTCGGCGGACATGTATGTGACAATCGCGGACGGCAAGAGGATCCGCGTGGCTGGGAAAGGGTCGGTGCGCCTGACGGGCATCGACGGCAAGCGCATCAAGATGATGGAGGTGCTCCACATCCCCGGACTCGACCGGCGACTACTCTCTGTGGGGAGGCTGGCTGAACGCGGCATGAGTGTCGAGTTCCAGCGGAAGTCGTGCGTCATCTGGGACAAGGCGAAGGCGATCGCTTCGGGGAAGAAGATCGGCAAGGCGTACATGCTGGACTGCCAGCAGGACATGGCGTACTACACCGAGTACGCGGGAGTCGACGGAGAGTGGGAGCTATGGCATGCTCGCATGGGACACTTGAACGGAGATGCTATGGCGAAGACTCGTCAAGCGACGGAGGGGCTGCCGACGACTCGACAGCAGACGAAGACCCTGTGCGGAGGATGCATGAAGGGCAAGCAGACGGTCGCGCACTTTCCATCGAGGTCGACGACGGCGACGACTCGTCCGCTAGAACTGGTTCATACGGACGTGATGGGTCCTATGAAGACGAAGTCGAAGGGCGGAGCGAGGTATGTGCTCACCTTTGTCGACGACTACTCGCGACACGTCGTGGTGTACTTCTTGACCAAGAAGAGCGAGGTTGTGACGAAGTTCAAGTCGTTCATGAAGCTGTACCAGAACCAGTGGGGACAGCGCATTAAGTGCCTGCGCTCGGACAACGGCACCGAGTTCGTGAACAAGCCTATGACTGAGATCTGCCAGAAGTACGGGATCATGCACCAGAAGACCGTCCCGTACAGCCCTCAACAGAATGGAGTGGCGGAGCGGATGAACCGCACGATCATGGAGAAGGCCCGGAGCATGCTGCACTACAAGGGCGTGTCGGCGCTATGGTGGGCAGAGGCGGTGAACACTGCCGTCTACCTGATCAACCGGTCGACGAACAGCATGCACCCGACGAAGACTCCGCACGAGTTGACATTCAAGGCGAAGCCTCGGATGGACCACCTTCGAGTCTTCGGGTCCATCGGCTATGCTCATGTCGACAAGTCGCGACGCACCAAGTTGGAGCCGAAAAGCTTCAAGTGCATGTTCCTCGGGTACCCCGACGACTCAAAGGGCTACCGAGTGTACACCTTGGAGTCGAACAAGGTGAAGGTGTCCAGGTCGGTGAAGCTGGACGAGCGCGAGGTGAACGGCATCTACGACACAACGCCCAGCGAGGGCTCGACGATCATCCATGTGATGGAAGATGTCGAGGACGTGGCGCTGCCCGAGCAGACGCAGCGACCAGTCACCGACGAGCCGATGGAACCGGCGGAAGAGACCGTCGAGGACGCGGAGATGCCCGAGGTAGAGACGCAGGAGCCATAGGGGCAGGAACTGGAAACATACCGAAGACTCGCGAGACCGGTATTGAATGATGACATGGTCTTCCACCCGGAGCCGGATCGGGCCCGGCGTGCCCGCGATCCCGTGCTACTACTTGGAGATGGTTCAGCAGACGGTGAGGAGTCGAAAGAAGATGGTCCCGACGACTCGGACAACGATGACCACTTCTGGCCGCCGTCCCCAAAGCGACCCCGAGTGGACGAAGACAGCCTATTGGCTGAGGCTGTGCTGGCTTACGCCGCAGACGTCGGCGATGCCAACGACGCCCCCACCACGTATCAACAGGCCATGCAGAGCAACGAGTCGTCGGAATGGGCGAAGGCGATGAATGCGGAGCTCAAGGCACACGCGGACAACGGGTCATGGACACTGGTCCGTCGGACGCCGAGTGCTCGGCCGATTGGGTGTCGTTGGGTGTTCGCGAAGAAACGCGACGAGCACGGCCGAGTCATCAGGTATAAGGCCCGCCTGGTGGCGAAAGGGTTTAAGCAGAAGTACGGCGTGGACTTCTTCGAGACGTACTCGCCCGTGGCCAACATGAACTCGATCCGAGTGGTGTTGTCGGTGGTGGTGGCCGAAGCATACATCACCGAGCAGCTGGATGCGGACACCGCGTTTCTGAACAGCGGACTGGTGGAACGCGTCTACATGGAGGTGCCCTACGGGATCATCAACGCCAAGAACATGATGTGCCGGTTGAACAAGGCTATCTATGGGTTGAAGCAGGCGGCGAATGCTTGGCACAAGACTATCCATCGAGTCTTCGTGGGCATCGGATTTCGAAGCTGCGGCGGCGACCAGTGCGTCTATGTCAAGGGCAAGAAGGGCAAGTTCGTGTACGTCTGCCTGTACGTGGACGACATGATCATTGCGGCCAAGACGAGCAACGAGATCCAGGAAGTCAAGGTGGCGCTCAAGAACGCGTTTAAGATGAAGGAGTTGGGCGAGGCCAAGTTCATTCTCGGTATGGAGATCGATCATGACTTATCGGCGAAGACTCTCAAGATCAAGCAGACTCGATACATTGATGATGTGGTGAAGCGGTTCAACCAGCAGGACGCCAAGGTGGTGGTGAACCCGTGCGAGTCGGGCATGAAGTTGTCGAAGACTCAGTCGCCGACGACTCACAAGGAACGCGAGGACATGCAGGCGAAGCCGTACCGTGCACTCATTGGCTGCTTGCTGTACATTACGACGTGTACCAGACCTGATGTGGCGTACATCGTCACTCAGTTGTCGCGCTTCCTCGAGAACCCCGGGCAGCAGCACTGGAAGGCTGCCATTCGCGTGCTGAGATACCTGAAGAGCACCCGAGACATCGGCATCGTCTACAACGGGAACGTGGAGAAGATCGAGATGACGGCGTACACCGACGCGGACTGGGGCAGCAATCTCGATGATCGGCGCTCGGTGTCGGGCATCATGGTAATGATCAGCGGAGCGCCGGTGATCTTCAAGTCGAAGTACCAGCGCACGGTGGCGCTGAGCTCGGCGGAGGCGGAGTACATGGCGCTGAGCCTGTGCACGCAGGAGGTGCTGTGGACCCGCGCCATGCTCAAGGACATGGGTCACGAGCAAGTGGGAGCTACTCAAGTAAGGGAGGACAACCAGGGCGCGATCGCCCTCGCCAGCAACGCTGGCTACAACGCGAGGACCAAGCACGTGGACATCAAGCATCACTTCATCCGCGAGAATGTGTTGCGAGGACTCATCGTCGTCAACTACGTGCCGACGGAGGACCAGCTCGCGGACATGCTCACCAAGGCACTGGGGACGAAGAGGCTCAAGTACCTGACCGACGCAAGCGGAGTCATCGGGACAGCCGTGCAGCATTAGCGGCGAGTGGGAGTGTTCATGAGTCTTCGGGAGCACCGCCAATAGCTGCACATGGACGAGGAGAACGTGTGGACACATCGGCCGATGACTCGGAGGATCCGACGGCGACGGGAGAGCCGGCGGCAACCGGGCTCTGGGTACACCAATGACTGGTCAGGGAGTCTTCGAGAGACCCAGGTATAGTGAGATCAAGTCAGGCGGAAGCCGGGGGTAATCAGGCTGATGAGATGCACCAACGAGCACAAGGAGAACAAGAAGGAAAGCAGGAGGGGAAGACTAGAGAGTAGTTTGAGAGACGATAACATTTAATCTCACTTCGGCATTTGCCCCCTCAACCACAAGCTACAAACCAACAAAGCCTCACCCGGGTTCCGAGGTACTTCTACTGATGTATGTTTGTGAACAGTATCGGCGATGTAGTTCTATGTTTTATGTGTGCTTCGAACGAAATACAACAACACCCTCGAAAAGCTCACGTCGTTTAGTGCCATCTTCAAAGCGCAGCAACGTGGTCAAGGACTAAAAACGTGTCTTGGCCTGGTGGTTAGTTGAGGGTTTAGTGAACAACCGTAAGTAGTTTTATGGCTGTTTACCTCATGTACGTGAAAGGGGAAATGACGGAGTCCTAAATGCTGGTAAGTGCTTGAACGTCGTTGATGTTAAATCCATTCGGAACGTGTAGCATTGATTCGCACTATTAGCTACCCACAAAGTCATGCATTACGCGTTGCTACATGTAAATACTGGCGCTGACGATAAGAAACATGGTGACCATTGCGATTGTAAATTGCCATGACCATCGGCAGCCACAAATCTCGCTGGTATTTCAGGGTCTTGTCGGCTGCTCTATGTTAAGAGTAACTTCAACATAGAGCCTACAAATGATAGTACAAAAGATTCTACCAGTGTATCTGTAAGTGTAGCGGGGCGCTCTGAAAAAAAAGTAAACCACACAAAAAATGAAGTAGTGTACATGCATCCGTGCGTTGCAAGGCGCAATGACCACCAACACATATTTAGTTGTGCAACTGATGGCTTTGTATGTGGCAAAGACAGTTTTTCGGGAAGGAGGAGCAGCTGCCCAACTCCCAGGATCGGCACGCAGAGCCACCGCAAGTCCTGTATCCAAGGCCGACCTGGCCTGCTGACCGCTCATTTCCAAGCAAGCCTCCTCAAGCAAAGAAAGAAGCCAAGGCAAGCGAAACAACCTATCGGGCAGCCTCCACCAGCACCATGCAACGACAACTGGTTCTGCTTTACACATATCGACGGAAGATATGGCCTGCAGACAAAAACCCAACATTCTGTACAAGCACGGTCGACACCGGGCATTACCTAACTACAAACATTTTGATTGGCTAAAATTGAGACTGGGAGTGAGACCACCATTGCTTAGACTACAGTACGCAGCAAAGGTATTGTAAGGAGGTCGCTAACATATTTATGGATAGAAGCTTCATGAAAGTTAACTTTATTAAAGTTCAACGCACGGCATTGCTTTAATGAAGCTTTTACGAATAGTATCCTCATCAAACTCCTCCCAGACCTGAATCATCCGCATCACCATAGCGTGTCGCTTGTACTCGGCCGTTGCGTTTTCAGGAGCATCTTCTGCCAGCCACTTCGTACGCAGCATTGACTTGACGGGTCCTATGACCCCAACGTCAAGTGGCTGGCAGACCGAAGTTGTTTTCGGTGGGAGAGGCTCAAGCTTGCACTTTAGCTCGTCCACCACGATTGCCTCACTCGCAATCTAAATTGTCGACAAGGAGCACAGATGGCCCCTGTTAGTCCAACAACAAAACTTCCCGTAGGTAGCGATGCCAGATGCGCTCATCCATCCATGCATTTTCCTGTACACAGTAAAAATGGCCTAATAAAGAGTTAATATCATATTTTTATTAGCCCAAATTAGAAACAAATAAAAACAATACCTTTCGGATACTTGCTCAGCTCGTTCTGCTCAATTTTACCGTTCGGCATTGCTTTCAGGATGAATAGAATTGGCAGCTTTTTACCTGGGTAAAATATGAAGTTAGATTATTCGTGATAAAAACAATGTAAACATGGAATAAAAAATGACGTACCGTCCCCGCGAATGGTCAGTAAAGCGGTAAGACGCGCAGAGTGCTTGGAACTCGAGGGAATTTTCGCCGACTTCCCCTTTTCCGCCCAAATCCTGGTGGGTGGCATTTCGTAGAGAACCCCCGTTTCGTCGGCGTTGTAAATGTTGCGGGGGTCATACTTTCCGTAAGTTTTCCAAAACTTTCTGCTGAATTCATCTCGGAGTTTTAGAAGTTCTGGGGAAGGAAGCTATTTTTTACAAGAAATATTGTTAGTGTTAGATATTTTCAACAATAACAACAGAAACATAATTTACCGATGCGTTTGAGGGGTGCGACGCGAGAAACCGTGGCGAAGAGCGAAACGCTGCAGCAACTTGATCAGAGCATCGTAGGGAGATTTATTACGAGCCATGTAATTGTCGAGCCACTCCGCAAGCTCGAGCTTGATGAACTTGATCATGTTTACTGTACAAAGAACCTTTACAACAAATATTAATCATCATAGTACAAGAATATATAAATGTAAACGCCAAAAACTTACCTTTTCGTCACGGCGTCGATCTTTCATAAACGTAACTAAATCTTCCGCAAATGGAATGATTTCCGGTCGTCCTGGTCGCGCGGCACGGCACTTCTCAGAGCCTGTGAACGCAAAAATTTTCTCGCGATCGTCCTCCCAGTTGCGTATAGTTCTACGCGGGACTTCGTGCAACTTTTCGGCAGCATACGTCGACATAAACGCAAGGTCGAGAAGTACTTCTCGTTTGAATTTATACGTGTAGCTTCTGCGATTTTGCGGTTGCTCAGTATTGGCAGCATTTTGTTCCGCTCTAGCATACTCAGAGTAGCAAGATACAGAACAAAAGCACAAATCGAATTCTACTACAACGCCTAATATATATAGGACATTGTTAGAGCAGAGTTGGTGGGAAGCACCTTCGCACACAGAGCAGCAGCGTATTGCAGCAGGCCGCGGGCATCCGTTGATACCGCACTCCATCCTTTCGCCTTGAGGGATTTTCTGAAGTGTGAGAACACAGCGGCCACTCCTTTAAAAACACTGTGTGATTGGCTAATATTGTCTGAACAAAAAATGTGAGTCTCAACTTTTTTGTTCGAGAGTCGGACTAGATAAGGATTTGTAGTAGGCCATATCTTCCGTCGATATGTGTACCCTGAGGACATCCCAGCCGATCAAGCCGCCCGCCTCCCCGCCCCTACGTACCTGACCGTCGCTGACGACTCCCAGCCGGATCAAGTCCTACTTGAATCGACGGGCGAGCAGACCGACGCGACCGTGCTCGGCATTTCGCTGTGGGTCCCTCGCCCCGTCGCATTTCAACGCATGGTGTGGGCCGGTGAAGCCGAACAGGGCGCACCAGGGGAGCTGCTGCGTCGCCCGGTCGCAGAGATGGTCGCGTCGGGCACCATCTACGGCCAGGTGGTCGCTTACGTGGCGTCGCAACTTACCGTGCGCCACGCGGACGGTGTCACCCAAGTCCCCGTGGATCAGGCGGAGGAGATTGCCCCCGTCCTGGTTTTTCTGTTGGCCCGGACAAAGATCACGTTTCGGAGTGCCACACGGGGCCGCCGTAGCAGAGCTGTGGTTCATGCAACTATCCTCGACCGTCTTCTGGGTATGAACGGAGAGCATCAATCTCGCTCTATTCGCGAGCTACTAGCGGGCTTTGTACCAGTGGCGAGGCAGCCCCTGCCTTCGGACACTCTGCTGTGGTGCTGTCCGACTACAGTCCACGACATCGTGTGCCGTGTGCAACACGTGATTGACTTCGGGTATTCCGTCGACGGCAGCGCCGCGCTGCCTTCGGGCATCGCTGTAGGTGCGACCTTTTGTGCTGATCCGGGCGTCGGCGATCACCTCCGTGAAGAACCCCGGCCCGTCCACGACCACCCCGCTGTGCGTGCGGATTCTTCGGCTACCCAATTCGCCGACCTGCTTGATGCCCTCGAGGGCCCTACCGAGGACAACCACCGCACCAGTTCACCGTCGGCAGATGCGCGCCGCTATCCCGACCGTGAAGCAGAATCCCGACCCAGCCACTCACCGCCTCGCGCACCTACGAGAGCAGCCGTGCGGGCGGTTGCACGGTCGGAGCCCAACTCGTCAGGTCTATCCACGTCAGACCTGTCGGCTCCTGTACGGATCATGTCGCTCCTCGCGGACTATCCGGACCTTCTGCACACTTACGCCGACCAACTTCAAAGATTGGAGCCAAAGCGCCGCCGGACTGATTACAATGCTGCGTCGGACTTTATGACCTCAGCCGAAGACGTGCCGGACCGCCATGGGAGCTTCCGTCCGTCGCCTGCTCAGCGCGCAGTTCACGATCTGATCACGGCGGAAGAACACCGAGGCAAGTCCCCTGTGTCCTTCGTTGAATTTGCTCCATCCTCGTCGGCAACCAAGTTCGTCCCCCATCCTGCCATCTTCAGCCGCGTGTACGACCTGAATTTCGACGAATGTGAACTATCCATTCTGCATTTCCGACGATTTGACATGCACGCCCGGTTGGAACAAGCTGGCTCAGGCTCGGTCAATATGCGCAACTACTCCGCCAAAGTGGCCCTACCCAAGGTTACCCTGACACCGAGCTACGCTGACATCGTGACGGCGCTACGAGTCCTCAACTCGTACAGCAACGAGTTCTTTGACGCTACGACACGCCGACTAATTGCTGCGGCTCAGGATTTTGCTGAAGAACTGGACGACTACGGCCCCTGGTCGACCACGGAGGCCCGCGCTCTAGCGGTTTGGTTCAGCCGCGTCCTGGGCGCCTATCGCATTGCGGCCGCTCACGACGCCGAGCACGGTTCCGAGACCCGACTTGTCGTGCGCGATCGATTTTGCTTGCAGGACGCTGAGTTCAACGGTATCCTTCTCAAGCTGTCTCGCTTCCCAGACCGCAAGTCCCCGTTCACGCAGGCGTCCGCCGCCCCCACGCCCCGACGGGACACTTCAAGCCATCCTGGCCAGCGATCGCAACGGTCCTCCGACAAACCGGGCCTGCGACGCTCTGTCCCTACTGCGGTGGCGCAGGCTGCACCGCGTCTGGATGGAAAACAGCTTTGCCTGCGGTACATCTCGGCTCAAGGTTGCCCGTCGCAGTCTCCTGACCGGTGTACCCACCACTTTCTGGCCCACTTCACGCCGTCGACGCTCGATCCAGCGGTGAAGTCGTACATCGTTGAAAAGTATGGTGGCCTACGGACGGATCTCGTCTCGACCCTCTGACATGAACGGCACGTCGCTGCTCCTACGCTTTCGGTGACGCTGGCAGTCGTCACAACTGTGGCGGCGCGCCTTGAAGCCTCCCTCGTCGAGGCCGAGCAAGAAATCGCAGCTGGGAAGATGGCAGTGTTCCGCGGTGCAGGTGTGAGACCACCGGTCCCTTCGCCACAGTGCGTCGAGACCCCACTAGGCCCCTCGTACCGACTGGATGTTGGAATGCAAGCTGCTATGTCTGAACTAGTTCGCCAGTCTTGTTTGTCGTTCGCGGATACTGTGCATTTATGGAGAGGGCAACGCGCTGACGATTCTCGCCCTAACAAAGCTCTGCAGTCGGAGCACCTCGACTGGTTGCTGCATGGCTACGACCAACGTGAGCTACTTCTTGCTACAATTGGCAGCGGTGTACGCCACACCTTCCACCAACAGCCGCCCAATAACCGACGCTCCGTGAAGGAGGCCGGTGTACCACCACACAACATCAGGGTAAGATCACCCTCACAATCAGCAGGCAACACACAG
Source organism: Phytophthora vignae f. sp. vignae (assembly GCA_016169955.1). Classification (NCBI taxonomy): domain Eukaryota; phylum Oomycota; class Peronosporomycetes; order Peronosporales; family Peronosporaceae; genus Phytophthora; species Phytophthora vignae. The sequence continues at coordinate 56,143 of JABJUM010000007.1, forward strand.
TCCGTGCATTGCAGGCACATAAAAAATCAAAACAAGATGTCCACTCAAACAGAGCGTTTCACCACAGTGTAGGTAGCGAGGAACCACACAACTTTCAACTATTCCACACAGCTTTCGACTATGCATATCGTTATGGAGCACGAACTACTGTAGCTTTAAGATCGTTATCTGCTACTACATCACAGTATACTCTCTATTCTACACTGATGGCGCTCATGATACATTATTTGCTGCAGTGCGTGAGAATCAGGTCGCAGTACGCTAACTGGAGTGGTCACTACAATGTGTCAGAATCCAGGCTGACGATTTACTACATCGTCAAAAAAAAAAAAAACAATACTAGGCAACAGGACGCGAATCTGTATGTTATTTTATAAAGAGAATCAAGACGCTGACTACAAACCTACTCCACCTACGAGGCCCCCTAGATCCGCACTGACGTTAAGCCGAGCGGGGCTGGTGGACATCCGGGTCCTACTGCATCATGCGTTTAATGTCTAGTGCGATCATGAGGGAGTTGTACTGCGATTCGTCGCCATGCGCTTTCTCCGACTCCAGGGAAAATCGCTTCTCGTTGTTCGCCGCCATGTACGTCACGTACAGCTCCTCCGGGTTGTTCGTGTCGTACAGGTTCAGGTTTGACTAGGCGTCGCGCTTCAGACACACGCGTCCAGGACCTGTCGTGAGACCACCCCACACCTGCGTGTGCATCTTGTCAAAGCAGCGCGCCAGCAGATCCGTCTCCAGTGTCTTCTTGTCCGGGAGCTTGGCGTTCGACTTCAAGATGGCGATCACCCTGCCCAAATGCGACTCCTCCACAGCGTCGAACGCCATGCCAGTCATGTACGCGTGCATGGCGATGCCCTCTTAAACCGCTCGGTCTGCGTCTTGGACAGCGTCCCGTTCTTCTTCTTCATCTCCTTGGCGCCTGCACCCTGCTTATCCTTGCTGTCGTCTTTCAGCATGGTCATGGCCGTGCCGTCCATCTAGCTCTCGGGCATGATCTGTAGTATGGCCATCTGGCTCACGACCCGCGCGTGAAGGACGGCGACCTGGTCCAGCGCGCTGCTCGTCAACAACGAGGCCACCGCGCCGTAGACCTGCTGCGCCTGGAGCTACTGCATCTGCAGCGCCTGAACCTGCAGCTGGGCCTCTGCCTGAGCTTGGGCCTGAGCTTGAGCTTGGCTTCCGCGCGTTGGGCTTGGCTTGGGCTTGAGCCTGCGCCTGGTCCGTCTTGGCGCGCTGCTTGGCGGGGCCCTTGGCGTTGATCTTCTTGTTGTAGAGCGGCAGCACGTCCGAGAACTGGTGCACGAAGGCGTACTGGTGCTGTATCTCCTGGTCTGTCGGACGACGCGGTTGTCGCTGAGGGTCGCCCTCAGCCTCGGAATCCGACATTCCGAGCTGTAAATCGCCTTCGTGCTCGCTTTCCTCGTCCATCGATGCTAGTGTAGAACTACCTGGGGCGCTAGCCGTTATGTGCAAAGTACATCTATGTAAATATCTTGAGATCATGCCAGCTCCTTGAAGCGCTATTTTAGTGATTTTATTGTAAGTTTGTGTGGTCCTGCTTTTATTTTGCATTGTGGTCCCTTTTTTCTGTGTGTGTGGTACCGACTCTTCTTTGTGTGGTGCAACACCTTTTTTGGACAGTTCTTTTTTTAATGTTGTGTGCCAGAACCCCGCACTCTCCGTGAAGAACCACAAATCCGCAGTGACGCTGTCTAATGCGCTTCGCCGAAGCATTCGAGAAGGTCAAGACGCCGGAACGTATCTCGTCTTGGACCGCGACGTGGCTCAGCGCTGGCGCGAGCTTCACTACAGCCCGTTCGGCTGTGTCCCGAAGGCAGATGCAGACCCCACGCACGAGGCCCGAGTCGTTCACGACTTATCATTCCCAGCCGGCGAGTCCGTGAACGACCTATCAGACCCCGACGACCTACCGCCGCTCGTCTATGAGAATATCAGCTCCATCGCACAGCGGATCGAAGCACTGAAGCAGCGCTCTCCAGCTACGCCGGTCAAGCTAATGCGAGGCGACGTCAAATGGGCGTTCAAGCATGTTCATGGACATTCGTCAGTCTGCGTCAAATTTGCAGGGGTCTTACCCGAGGAGGACGCGGTGGCGATCGATCTAGCACTGCCATTCGGCTGGACAGGTTCCCCAGCCCATTACGCGGTTTTTGGCTCGGCGATTTCCTTCCTCGTCCGGCGCGAAAGCCCCTCGAGTCTACGTCCGAATGACCCCGACACGTCCCCATTATTCTGTTTTGAATGGGTCGACGATCATGTGCTGATTGAAGAAGACGTTGGACATCGCCTCGAGCTGTGCGAGTGCGCGCTGCGGCTGGCGATGCTAGCGGTGCTCGGGCCTCGAGCAGTCAACGAAAAGAAGTTTACACGCTGGTCACCGAAATCCCGAGCACTGGGCCTCGACTGGGACACCGAGCGTCGCACAGTTTCGATTCCGGAGGACAAGATCGAAAAAGCTCTCCGTCGTGTGGGCCAGCTGCTTCACCAAGAACTCGTCACCCGCACGGAACTATCTGCGGTGCTTGGGTCCCTGCGGCATGTGTGCTCGTGCATCCGTCCGGCAAAACCATTTTTTCAGCGGATCGCAGCACTCCATCGTAAGGCACCAAGGTTGGGGAAAATTCGGCTGAGTGCTGCGGCCATCCTGGATCTCGAGTGGTTCGAACATATTCTGCGGCATGGCCGCCTTCGCGGAATGCCGCTGAGGTACTTTGCTGAGCCTGAGGTTGCGGACGTGAACATTCTCATGGACGCAAGTGACCTCGGGGTCTGCGCTCTCCACCCCGCCCGCAAGCTCTACATTCAAGTGCAATTTGACGAGGCAGAGAAGCAGTTGATTGCCCAGGGCCAACTGTCCATCAATGTACGAGAGCAGTTGAGCGCCGTGTGGGCGGTGCTGTGCTGGGGCCAAGATTTGCGCCCACCGTCTGGAGACGAGTTGACCCACATCAAGTTCTGGATCGACAATCGCTCCGCTGTCTCCTGGTGCAACAACCTTAGCAGTCGCGACAGCATGGCCCAAGAACTGAACCGGGTCTTAGGAGCGGTCGAAGCCCAGTGGAACCTCCGAGTGTCAGCACATCACTTACCGGGAGCGGTCAACGTCATGGCGGATGCGGGGTCACGAGCTTGGGATGCACGCTACTCTCACCGGTGGCGCGAACTAACTCGTGGATGGTCTCAGGTAGCGGTCCCGGCGGATATTCGGAAGGTTTACTTGCCGAGTTGGTCTCCCTTCAACAGCAGTCCCTCGCCGAATCCTCGCGACGCCAGTATGCTGGCACCTGGCGCCAATGGGCCGCCTTCTGCCAGCGGCTTGGCCGGTCCCGATGGCTCTCCACCCAGGACAGAGGCGCGCACTCGTTACTCCTGGCTCTTTTCGCCGTTCATTGCTGGTCCGGACACGCTGGACATGGCCGGATGTCGCCCCAAACGATTCAGTCTAAATTGTGCCATGTCCGCTGGTTTCATCGGGTCTTTGCTGGATTCGAGCCAATTCTCGAAGCCCACCACGCTTTGGTTCTGTCCGGCATGCGACGCCTCAGCCCGCCTCCCTCGCGACGAGAACCCGTCTTGCGTGCAATGCTGGAATGGATCCTCAACCGCCTCGACTTCAACAAAGCCCAGCACCGCGTCGTTGGTGGGGCTGCGATGCTGGGCTTCTTTTTTCTGCTCCGAAGTGCAGAATATCTCGCGGTGAGAGGCAAACGAAGAGTGTACACCCTCCAAGTGAGAGATGCTGTTGTCCGCGATGCAAATGGTCAGCAAACGGAAAGCGCACTAAGGGCACGATCCATCGAGTTAACATCTCGAGGACAGAAGAACGATCAAGAAGGACACGGGACGACTCGCAGTTTACAACGATCAGGCGACCCAACGTTTTGCCCGGTTACAGCGGGTATGCTTCTACTCCACAATGCCAGCGAACTCGGACTGGCCCCAGATGATCCTCTATGCAGCTTGATAGCAGGGCGCTTGCTATCGGCCGAGTTCCTGGCAAAGCTTCTGCGCGCAGCCGCCACAGCAACCGGGAAGGACTCTGCTGGGGTCTTCTGTCACTCACTGCGGAGCGGTGGCGCGACGACGCTTCTGGCAGCAGGCGTCGATAGCACCGTGGTAATGCTTCACGGTCGCTGGCGTTCAGATGTATATCAACGCTACACACGGTACGAGGGAACGACGAGCAGAAACATCGCGGCGCGAATGGTGAATCCAATTGATGAGAGCTGACGAGGGCGGTATCGTGCTTTTGGGGTTCACGCCTGCTGGGCGTGGCTCACTACCGCCATCTTTCAGCCTACTCAATATCACATTGCATTTGGATTCCCCAACTGGCGCCTGCAACTTCTTTTTAGCACGATACTTCACCGCAATGATGCAACTAACACCTTTAGTGCCTACAGCCACGGACTGATAACGCTCAAGCTGCGGAACGGAGCTGAAAAAATCGAGTTTGAGGTCGGCAAGTCATCATTACGGGCATGGAACAGATAATACCGACAGCCCCCCTACGCGGCCGCAAACAGCAGCAGTTGCTACCACATTTATGGACCCGATACGTTATCGTAAGACGGGATATTGATTGCGGACACATTCTGCGCTCAATAGCACCAACCAACTACAACCACATGACTGTCTTCACACGAACACCGTAATTGTGTCCGTGTGTACTTCATCAGCTGGCAGCACAAACATAACCGAGAATCCCTACAAGCTACAGCAGTCGTTCTTCATTCTCCAATTCACTCCATCGGGCTTCGAGCACTATAGCCGACGTTTCCAGAACAAGACCTCCTTCAGTCCAAGCTTGCCCACACACTAGTCATGCTCAGCAGCGGCAAGATTTTCGCCATGTGGATTGCCGTCGTAGCCGTCTTGAGCGGGGTGAACGCTCAAAGTGGCGTCAACGTTGCTGCCCCGTTCGTTAACGTCGGAGTGGACGGGCAGCCTGGTGCCGATGGCCGCCGGTATGTCGACGTCAATGTGATGGGCATCCGCGTTCGTGCCCCTGTTCGCCCCAGAGGTCAACAAAACTATGGATTTGCCGGTGCGCCTCCAGGCGCCTACGGCGCAGCTCCAGTCATGCCGCCCAACGGGTACGCCGCAGCTCCAGCCATGCCCAACGGTTACGCCGCCGCGCCAGCCATGCCCGCTTACGCCGCAGCTCCCGCCCCCGCGGGCTACCGCAAGCTCCGCTCGGTCGAATGAGCGGCCCGCTTTTTAAGTTTGACCCAGATGGGTATACGTTGTACTGGTGTATGTTTGTGGGGCAGTACATGTAGATTTATGTGTGTTTTGAACGAAAATACAACACCTCTGAGATGTGAAAAGCGGCCCGAGTTGTGTCATGTACTGAGCATTGCGTGTGCGAGTTTGTTTCCAGTCTGGAAATTCCAGATACTTAGTAGGTGTATTGGTATAGCAAAGCTGTGCTGTAGCGCGACTTCGCCTGGGTCTGGTTGTTTCTGTCAAGCTTGGGACCAACCGTAGTGCCAATCCTGTCCACTAAGCTAGACCAGATAGTGACTGTACTTACCTGAGGTCGTTGCATGGCATTGCCGGCACGAAGTACAACTTCAGCCAAAGGGGGACTTGGGTCCGAAGTGAGTCAATTTGAAATTGACCTTCAACGTGTTGGGCAACCCAAGCATCAAGCTACGGATCCCCCCAAAGAGCTCGGTGCACTGCGCGCGATTCCAATATTCGACTATTACAGTAGATCGAAACACTAATCAGCGATTGCGCCCAAATTCCTTGACACTAATCAGCGATCGCGTCCAAACTCTTCTCACTATAGCCACCCTGTCTCACAGGATCTTCTGGCACTTGTGCAGCGTTCACTTTCCAAGTTCCAGCCATAGCGTCATGCCTGACCAGCTCCCATACGCGCGGCTTGTAACCCCGCGAGTGTCCTCCTCCGCGACCAGCAAGGAGCCCCCCCAGCGTCGATGGGGCGGCCTTGGCGGTGGATGTATTCCGTCCAAGCACCTCTACGAACCAACAGGGCAAAGATCCCGAGTTTCAAGCCGCAGAAGTGGCTTCGTTCTCCTTCCTCGAGCTCTACCGCTTCGCAACGCTTTCGGATCGAGTCTTGCTGGTTCTTGGTGTGATCATGGCGGCGATTAATGGCGCCCTGTTCCCATGCATCGCATTGGTGTTCGGCGAAGCCATCGCAGCCTTCGCCCAGACGGACGGCGGCGTGGATCGCGAGGCACTCAACAAGGCGTCGCTGCACTACTTCCTCATCGCCATCGGACTTTTTGTGATGGATTACCTGGCGTATCTGCTCTTCTCCCTATCGGCCGAGCGCCAGATGAAGGCGCTCAGAGCTCACGCACTTCAGCACATGCTCTATATGGACATTTCATGGTACGATCTGCATGATCCACTCCAGTTATCGAGTCGAATTACAGGCGACACGGTGAGGATTAAAGACGGCATGGGCCAGAAACTCGGCGACTTTGTCAAGTACGTGTGCCAGTTCTTCGCGGGCTACATCATCGGATTTGCGCGTGGATATCACACTGGTCATGATGTGTGTCATGCCGCTGATGACTTGGTCCATGGCGTACGTCCTTCGAAGCTGGCACACCCGAGCTGCGTACGCACAGCGGATCTACGCCGAGGCAGGCGCTGTGGCCGAGGAGACACTGAGCTCAATCCGAACTGTCAGTTCATTGACTGCCGAGCATCGCGCCATACAGAAGTACAACGAACGAACTTTGGAGGTCGAGAAGGGGAATATCACTCAAGGGAGGGTGTTCGCATTTGTGCTCGGCATCTTCCGCGGTTGCTCGTGGCTCATTTACGCCGCGGGGCTCTGGTACAAGGGCAAGGTATCCCCTCAACAAGTGTTCCAGTCGTTGATGGCGGTCGTAATGGGGTCCCGATCACTGGCATTTATCTCCCCGAATCTAACCGCCGTCATGGACGCGAAAGGTGCCGCAGTCGCGCTATACGAGCTCCTCGACACCCGATCTCAGATCGATGCTTCTCAAGAAGACGAAGGCGTCGTCCCTGACTTGTGTCTAGGCAGGATTGAAGCTGTCAATGTCGACTTTGCCTACCCCAGTCGGATGGATGCTCCCATTTTGAGAAACTATAGCGTCACCATCGAACCTGGCCAAACTGTCGCGTTCGTAGGCGCTAGTGGTGGTGGGAAAAGCACCATCATTTCATTGCTGGAGCGGTTCTACGATCCCACGAGTGGCTCCATTCTGCTGGACGGACGAGACCTGCGCACACTTAACCTTAAATGGTTGCGCTCACAGATTGGGCTGGTGTCCCAGGAACCGGTGCTGTTTGCGGCAACTATTGCGGAAAATATCACGGCAGGAAGGACCGATTTCACTCGGGAGGACGTCATTGCCGCTGCAAAGTTGGCAAACGCCCACGAGTTCATCATGTCGCTGCCAGAAACGTACGACACTTTGATCGGTGAGAAGGGGGTATCGTTGTCAGGAGGGCAGAAGCAGCGCGTGGCAACCGCTCGAGCGATTATACGCGAACCAAAGATACTGGTGCTGGACGAGGCCACGAGCGCACTGGATGCCGAGAGCGAGCGAATAGTCCAAGAAGCTTTGAACGACCTGATGGCCAAGACAAACATGACGACGCTGGCTGTCGCTCACCGACTCAGTACAATTCGACACGCCGATAAAATCGTAGTGCTGGCAGATGGCCACGTGGTGGAAGAAGGCTCACACGACGAATTGGACGAGATTGAGCGTGGTGTCTACCACAATTTGTACGCGATTCAGGAGGCGAAAGCTCAAGAAGAAGTGGAAGCAGCAGCTTTGGCGTTGGCTGAGGCTCAGAATGAGCAAGTACAAGACAGGAGCAAATATTCCTGTGGCCTCAAGCGTCGGGCAAGTAGTCGATCAATCCAAAGTGATGACACTCGTACAAGTGGGCGGCAATCACTGGTCGATGACCAAGCACTCGAGACTGGTGAAGGGGAAAATCCACGCAGATTCACCGTCCGAATCGCGAACGAGATCAGCAGGCCTGAGCGCAAGTATTTCATCCTGGGTATGGTTGGCTCAGCCATCAACGGGGCGGCTTTTCCAGCTTCAGCAGTTCTGATCAGTGAGCTCGTGGCGATTATGACAGTCGACTATGCGAACTATCGAGCTCATGACGATCGCTCGTATCTGTCCTCGTTGCCGCAGGAGGTTACGCTGTATGGTTCCCTCGATCTCGCTGGAGCTTTTGTTCTCTTCGCTGGCGCTGCAACCCAGAGCTACGGCTTCAGATACGTTGCTGAGAAGCTGACATCTCGCCTTCGAGACATGCACTTCTCGTCCTTGAGTCGCCAGAACATCGCCTTCTTCGACGAAACGGAGCATGCGACCGGGGCCCACACAGCCGACCTAGCTACAAGCGCGTTGCGCGTTGCGCGTTGCGCTGATCACCGGAGAGGCCCAAGGGCGGCTGTTCCAAGCGGTTTTCACGACGGTGGCGGCATTGCTGATCTCCTTTCTGTCCGGGAGCTGGCTTCTCACGCTCGTCATGCTCGCAATCATCCCCGTGTTGGTGCTTGGCAACGTCTTCCGGTCGAAGAACATGTGGTACTTTTTCAAGTAGGGAAAAAGTGTTTTTCCGCTGAACGGCCAAGACTTCGTGCGTCATGACCAAGCCTCGACGATACGATGCGCCTCGTTGCCGCGTGGCAACACTGGTCCCATCCTTGCTGCGCAGCGGACCAATCAAGTGTGTATATGTGTGTAGGTGCCCTGGTTTCCCGCTTAGATACGGCCCTGCAGAATGCAGTATTCGACTGGGCGGGTTTTCCCAGCGCTAGGTAGGATTAGATTTGGCAATCCGCTCATTTGTGGTCTTCCATCGTCTCGGACAAGCAGCACCCAAGACCAGCACCGAGCGCGGCCCAACATGAGTCGCTGCCACTGCGCGCTCGCAAAACCCACCACACCTCACCCTGGGCTGCCTCAGCTCAGCTCTCTGCGAGCCCCGAGCTGAGGCTTGCCTTCTCTTATAATGAACGGATTGCCTTGCCCCACGCACAAGTTTTGAGAGTGGATGCGGAAACACGGCAAAGGGATCCTCGCAGACGACATGGCGGATGTCGGCGCTCATGCTTCAGAAGTGCTCGGTAACATTCGTACCGTTGTTTCTCTGGGTCTCGAGCCTTCTTCGTGTGAAAAGTTCTCGCATTTGTTGGACGTACCGAGGAGGGCGGGCGAGCGAGATGCTCAAGTGAACGGGCTGGCGGTGGGCTTCAGCTCCTTCATCGTGTTTGCGACCTACGCGTTCACGTTTTGGTACGGCGGCAAACTTGTGAACGACGGCAAGATCACGTTTCGGCAGCTCATGCGCTCGCTGATGGCCATCATCATGTCCTCGCAAAGTGTTGGGGCGTCGGTGGCCTACGTGGCCGACTCGGACAGCGCGTTTGAAGCGGGAGATACCATCTTGTCTGTACTTGACCGACAACTACCCATCGACTCATTCCAAGAGGACGGCCTTCGTCCGACCACAGTCGTAGGCAAAATCGAGTTCAAGGACGTTTTGTTCCGGTACCCGACACGGCCGAAGGTGACGGTGTTGAAAAACTACAACCTGGTCATTGAACCTGGTCAAACTGTGGCGTTTTGTGGGCCGAGTGGCGGCGGTAAAAGCACTTGCGTTGCTCTTCTCGAGCGGTTCTACGACCCGATCCAAGGCCAGGTGATGCTGGACGGAGTGGATATCAAGCAGCTCAACGTTCGATGGCTGCGAAGACAGATTGGCCTTGTCGGCCAGGAGCCGGCCTTGTTCATCGACACGATCGCGGAGAATATCGCGTACGGCCTGGACACGATGCCCGATATCGAGGAGATCGAGGCCGTGGCCAAGATGTCGAACGCGCACGACTTCATCATGCAGTTCCCGGACGGCTACAACACGCAGGTGGGCATGAAGGGCGAGCAGCTGTCTGGGGGCCAGAAGCAGCGCATCGCAATCGCGCGCGCGATGCTCAAGAACCCGCAGATCTTGCTGCTCGACGAGGCCACAAGCGCGCTAGACTCGGAGAGCGAGAAGATCGTGCAGGAGGCGCTCGACAAGGTGGTTGCCCTCCACCGACGCATCACCATCGTGATAGCTCACCGACTGTCAGCGATCCGCACTGCGGACAAGATCTGTGTCGTGAGTGGCGGCAAGGTCGCAGAGCAAGGCACGCACCAGGAGCTAGTCGCCCGTCGTGGGATCTACGCCAAGCTGGTAGAGTCGGCTGCAAACTAAACTAATCAAAGTGACGCAGACTTGAATAAAGCAAATGCTTGCGCCCCCCTGTTCACTCACCCACCCGTCTAACGTTTCAGGCTGAACGCGAGCCCTTGTACTGTGCACCTCTAAGCGCCTACATAAAGTCGTCGTAGTCGTCGTAAGTGTCTTCGTAGCCGGCGTAGTTCTTGCCGCCTGCGCCGCCGCCGTTGCCGACGTTGCGCTCCACGTTCGCGTAGCCCTGCTTGCCGGTCTGCTTCTTCTTCTTGCCCTTGGGCTTGGCCGCCGCAATCTTCTCGTTCTTGATGACGTTAATGATGGTCGTGATCTCCTTCATGTCGTCTGCCGTGAGGTTCACGGACGCCTTGGTGAGGATCACCTTGATGCACTCAACCGCGTACTTGGCGTTGGACGTGGCCAGGCGAGCCGACACGGCGTCACCCAGGTGCTCGTGGTCGGCCAGCGACAGCAGGCGCATGGCCGAGATGGCCTCGTCAGCGCCGGTGGCAGCGCCGGCCGCCGGCTTGGGCGGGGCGCCGGCGAAGGCGTCGATGGCCATCTCGAAATCCGCCTCCTCAATAGAGGCCTTCTCGCGCGCGCGGCGCTGGTCTTCGGTCTCGTCGGCCTGGGCCGCAAGGCGCGCCTTGGTGAGGGCGATCTCCATCTTCTGCTTCTCCTCAATCTCCTTGAGCTTCATCTTCTTGAGCTGCTTGGGCTTGAGCGGGCCCTTGGGGGCAGCCGGCTCGGCCTTGGCGGCCACCACGGGCGTCTCCTCCTCCTCCTCTTCGTCGTCCCAGTTGGCCGCGACCTTCTGCGTCTCGGTCACGGACGGCACTTCGAACTCGTCGTCATCTGAACAGGTATAACATTCAACCGGCGATTGTGAGCGAACGAGAGCGAGATAGACAGCGGCCGACACAGCGCCGCATGCGCCGGACACATCACTACATGAACGCGGTGCAAGAAGCAAGCATTGAAGGCAGGAACGCACCCCAGGAGTCCATCTTGGCTGGCTGCTGCAGTCGCTCGGGCTTGTTGCTCGACCTGGCGTTTTACTTTCTCCTCTCCCTGGCCGATTATTGGCCGGCAGCGCTACAGTACCAGAAACCGGGTACACTTCTGACACGCCGTCCTAGTTTAGGCATTCTTATCCCAGGACGTATCCTCGCCAACCCTATCACTCAATACAATCGTGCGGACCAGCATATCCCAGCATACTGAAATGGTCCTCTCGACTAGCGCCATGCTGCGTCGCCGCGCGGGCCTCCTCAAGCAGCGCCGACGCTTCTCCCAACAGCAGCACCAGCAGCAGCAACAGTCCAATGGCAATGGCGCCGGAAGCGGCAACATCTTCGCCGGCAGCTGGAAGATCCCGGCCACCATGGGCTTCGCGCTCATCGGCTTCCTGCAGTGGCAGCACCTCAACCACCCGACGGACGAGGAGCGCAAGGCGCACCCGGCGGCGGCGCTGCAGCGACTTCCGGGGAGTCACACGGCGTTCGAGAACACGATGGCCACGGAGCGCCAGCTGCAGTCGCTCAAGCTCTTCCCGTACCGAGCTGCCAGTCGCCTCTGGGGCCAAGTGCACGACAAGGAGCTGTACGGGCTGCGGACATATCCAATTATTATTATTTTTATTTATTTGTGGTGTTACTGTCGCCTTGATGCAGGCCGCTCTGGCTGCGTGAGCCCGTGTACAAGGCGTGGACCGCCGTGTTCGACTGCAAGCTGGACGAGATGAAGTACCCGCTGCAAGACTACGCCAACCTGGGCGAGTTCTTCTCACGCCCGCTGAAGGAGGGCATGCGTCCGTTCGTCACGCTCCCGGGCCACCTGGCCAGCCCGGTTGATGGTACCGTGGCGTCCATTGGCGTCGTGAACGACTCGAGTGATGTGCCGACGCTGGAGCAGATCAAGGGCGCGCGCTACCGACTGGACGAGTTCCTGGGTGGCCTGCCTTCGTTCTTCACCAAGAAGCCGGCAGCTTCCAAGGGCAAGAAGATGTTCCACTGCGTGCTGTACCTCGCACCTGGAGACTACCATCGCATCCACGCGCCGGTTGACTGGAAGGTTGAGGAGCGTCGTCACTTCCCCGGAAACCTCTTCCCTGTGAACCAAACAGCGGCGCACTTGATCCCGAGCCTGTTCGTGGAGAATGAGCGTGTGGCTCTGCTCGGTGAATGGGAGCACGGCTTCTTTTCGCTGACTGCGGTGGGCGCCACCAACGTGGGCTCGATTGTCCTTACGAAAGAGCCAGAGTTCCGCACAAACACAGCAGCCCAGGACCCGCTTGTGGGGCGATGCATTTCTAAGAACTATGGCGCGAAGGTGGACACGACTCGCGGCGAGGAAATGGCTCAGTTTAAGGTGCGATATGTTGTACTCGATCGTGTAGTGATGTTGCATCCTAACCTGTTTCGTGTGCGAGCGCAGCTTGGATCTACGGTTGTGCTGGTCTTCGAAGCACCAGAGTCGTTCCAGTTCACTATCAAGCCGGGTGATAAGGTGGGTTGCTCAGCCTCGACATATTTTCCCGCTTCTTCCTTCTGGATAGGCGCTGATAAGGGGCTGCTTCGTTTGTTGATCATGTGACAGTTGATTCTCGGCAAGTCCATCGGCCAAGTCGCGAAGTAGCTTCAATTACGTTACCAATCTACCAACTCGGCACTAGTTCGTAGACCAATAGTGTATAGTGTACTGTACACTTCACGCAGAGCAGTTCTATCAGCCAACGCGCATGTGTTCGTTTAGAACGCAGGGTCTAGCAGAGGAAGAATACGAGCCATCTGCATACAGCTTCACTGCGATACCGGTCAGCTGCTTTACAGAACGCACCTGCCTAGTAAGGCAATGAGAAGAAGACGCTACCGAGGCAACACCCACCCACGCCAACAAGAGTTAGATAGAAGTTTCCAGTAGTACTACTACTACTTACGTACCGCAAGCGTATTTACTGTAAACTATGCGTGTTTGAACACGACGAAAGCAACAAATACTGCTGAACAAACGAACGAATGCTGGTTCACGACACTTGTATTGTAGTTATTGCTACATCGACGAAACAAATACTGCACTCATAAACAGTTATACCCTGAACAGACAGACGCCTTGAGGGGCTCCGTCGGATCGGGTAGATAGATGTGTGGCGCGCTCACTCAAGCGACTGCGCGTGTGCTACTTGCTGTACAGCTCACCCACGCGCACGTTCGCTGGAGTTGACAGACCTCTCACACGTCGAGCTGCCTGCCGATTGACAACGCGAACTTGGTGGTGCATTTATTGCGCCTCCTCCTCCGAGCGGAGCTTGCGCGCATTCGCGGTCGCAGACGCGCTTGCCGTCGCGCCGCCGCCGTTGCTCGGGTAGGCTGGCGCAGGAGCAGCACCGTTGTAGCCATAGCCGTTGTAGCCGTAGCCGTTGTAGCCGTAGCCGGGGCCGTAGACGCCGACACCAGGACCATATACACCAGGGCCGTAGACGCCCAGCCCACCCACGCCGACGCCCGCAACACCGGGAACGCCAACGCCAACGAACGGGCCGCCGACCAGCGTCTGGGCCACCTGCGCCTCTGCGTGGACTCCGCTGGAGAGGACCACGGCGGCGATGCACATGAGGAAGGTCTTGGCGTTGCTGCTGGGCATGGTTGTTGGAGGTGTGGCTGTGCTGGATGGAGGTGGGAAGGAAGTTCGCTTGGACGAGTGAATTGGAGAATGAGCGAGCATGTTGAGCTCGGTGGCCTCCATCGGCACACAGTGCTGCTGCTTTACATGCTCGTCTGAGCCTGTGGCATATGCCCGCCCTGCCAGGTGTGAATGACCGTCTCAATCGCTACACGAGCGAAGACATACACATTTGGACCAAGCTGTAGCCAAAAAGCAACCCCAGCAGAGGTGCTGCAACACGAACAAAAACGTCTCGTGCAACGCGCGCCATCATTCCGTACCGTATCGCCGATATCTATGTTGACCATCCTGCCATCGTCGAGCTCGCGCTGTTCACTACGGCGGCATGTGTTGTCGGATGTCGGCGATTCGTGTGGAGGATCGGTCGATGGTCATGGTCTTGTCCGTTTTCCATCTGATCTATTGGCAGTTCACTTCAACTTGAGGCATACAAAGAGTCAGTACAAATGGGGACCCACCGAAAGAAGGTACCACACCACTCAGGAGCCATTGACGCGAGCACGCAAATATGCACTTAACGGCCCTCGGCCGGCTGATGTAGTCGATGCGGAGAACAGGCAACACCCACCCACGCCGACGAAGGACACCATTAGGTGGCGGCTTGCAGCATACGCTGTACTACTACTCCGTACCACAAGAACAGGCAACGCTGTGCCAGTCGTTTTCTTGCAGGTTGGGGCAAATGATACGGTGCCTCCTAGCTTCACTCTATGGTTGAGCCCCAGTCATGGTGACGTCGCCAGCCTAAACCAATTTCCAATAAAGAGCGCATCGAACAAGGCGAAGCAGGCTCGCTGGAAGCCACTGGTGGGCTATATTATTTACTGCACCTCCTCCCTCATTTCGGTGGACAGTGCTATTGCATTTGTACTGAGCTTTGTATGGCTTACGTTGAAGTTGATCTCACAGAACAACCAGCGGATCACGTGGAGCGACAGATGCGTCCGCTGAGGACCATCGATCCACACGAATGCTGAACACACGTTAAGCACGTACTGCTCTTGTGAAATGGTGAGCAAAACGAACTTTTGCGCTGGCAGGATGGTCAACATATTTTAGTCGAAGACGATATGGGTACCGTATCCGCATCACGCTGTGTTGGAAGCTCTTTGTGACGAGCACTTCTACGAACCTTTTCGGCTGCTATCCGTATTGCGCTGCGAGGTGTCGACTCGATTACATGCCCCGCGCTTCGGAGGCCATGTCCCATTCTTCAATTCACCGATAAGTGACTGCACCACTCAAGACGAAAACCCCTGACCAATCCTCTCCGACCCTGACTCGGTATACCAACGACAATATCATGCTGAGCACCCCCAAGATCTTCGCCGTGTGCATCGCTGCCATGGCGCTTTTGAGCAGGGCGAATGCTGAGAAACAAGTGGCCGAGACCTTCGGTTTGCTCGGTCTTCATGGCCTTCATGGCCTTCATGGAGGCGTCGGTGTAGGCGTGGGAGGTGTCGGCGTCGGAGTGGGCCCTGGCGTGTACGGCCCAGGCGTCGTCGGCCCTGGCGTCAGCGTCGGCCTCCCCAGTGTGGGCGTCGGCCTTCCTAGTGTGGGCGTTGGAGGCCCCGTTGTTGGTGGTGGCCCCGTCGTTGCTGGCGGTCCCGCTGTTGTTGGCGGCCCCTCGGTCGCTGGCGCGCCTGCGAATGCCATCTCCAATGCCAATGCCGGCGCACCTGCGAATGCCGTGTCCAACGCCAACGCGAATGCTAATGCTGCACCGCCTGCAAACGCCGTGTCCACCGCTAACGCTGGCGCGCCTTCCAACGCGGTTTCCAATGCGAATGCTGGGTCTCCTGCCAACTCGGTCTCCAACGCCAATGCGAATGCCGGGTCTCCTGCCAATTCAGTATCCAACGCTAACGCTGGCGCCCCCACAGCCAACGCGAATGCCAACGCTGGCGCGCCGGCCACAGTCAGTGCGAATGCCAACGCGAACGCTGATGCTAGCCCCGGCGGCAACGGTGGCACGGTTACCAAGACGGTCACGACGACGAACAGCGATGGAACCGCTACTGCGACCACGTCGAAGACCAGTGGCGGCGCGTCGGCGAGTGCGACTGCAAGTGCCTCTGCGAATGCGAACCGCAGGCTCCGCTCGGTGGAATGAGCGAGCCCCGGCGCTCCCGCTCTGCTCTGCAATCGCCAAAGACGCGTTCCATGTCATCATTATCTGTTAGTGAGTTTCGTCGTGCGTAAAATAAATCGAGAGCACACCATTTGATTCTTCTTGTTCTTATTAGCCTCATGCTTTCCGGTTTCGTCTAGTCCTTCATATCCAAGCCCAGTGCTAGACTTGTTTGACACGAATTGCCCGTACTTTGGCGAGAGAGATTCTGTACCAGTCGCCGACTGCTCCCTTTGCTGTCGACGCAGTGCCATTGTAATGTTCAAGTCAAAGCCTTCACTCATTCATCAATACCTTCTTAGTTTTTTTTGGATATCCCAAAGCTGTAGTGACGTAGATTAAAGCTCGTATTCTTCCCTGATTGGGAGTTAACTTCGTTTTATCGCTGTAACAGCTACCGGTGCCGTGGTTGGTTTCTCCGACTGATGGTCAAGCTACTCTGATTCGGGATTGCAGTGGTGCCAAGCTACCCTCTCCTGGAGAGGGAGAGGCTCTCCATGAACGCTTACACGCACTTGCCTACTAAAGCAATGAGGAGTAAAAGCACACATCCAAGGCGGTAACAACCGACCTCTCCACCGTAACACGCACCCACCCCACATTTAGGGAGGCGATTTTAGCGAGCAAGCGCTGTAATCAAAAGAGCACTTACGGCTCCTTATCGAGTGTGAACAGATTAAACAAAGTATTATGTACCGACTGACAACACTATCATTGCTTTTTGACGCAAACAAAAACTACACTCATTGACACTAATTAAACCCCTGCGCAGACGCCTCGAAGTCCACCGGGATTTTTGCGTGCGCACTCACACACACAGCGAGGCCGAGGTGTGCTACGCGTTCAGGTGCCTCTCGCACGACAAGCGACCACTTGATACAGAGACGGACTTGGTCCACTTACTGCCCCTCGGAGCGGAGCTTGCGGTACGCGTTCGCATTCGCAGTCGCGCTTGCCGTGGCCCCGCCCGGAGCGACTCCATTGTAGCCGTAGCCGGGGCCGTAGACACCCCCACCATAGACGCCAGGATAGCCGTAGCCGTAGCCGGCGCCATACACGCCTAGACCGCCCACGCCGACTCCTGCAACACCGGGGACGCCCACGCCGACGTAACCCGGGCCGCCGACCACCAGTGGGCCGCCTGCACCTCTGCGTTTACCCCGCCTGACAAGGCCACGACAGCGATGGACATGACGAAGATCTTGGTACTGCTGAGCATGGTAGAAAGCGTTGTTGCTGTTGTTGTGCGGTAGATGGGGTACTTGGCTTGAGGGAATGAATGGGAAAATAGGTGTTTTGTACAAGCGCAGCGGTGGAAAACCCATTTTTCGAGAGATGAAGTGAGCCACGTTTTTCAAGCCTGACCTCGACACCACGACAGTCCACGGCTTTGCACTAGGCCTGCCTGGTAGAGCTGCGAACGTCCCACCGTGAACCCCCTGCGAACACAGACCAACACCTACACCCTGGGGGTTCATGCGAAAACCTTCAAACTCCCTCCAACCCCCCCTGAACCCCCCCTGAACACCCATACTTTAAAATACTATGGTGCATACAAACTATCAATACAAACTGCCTCCGTGATAAAGATACAGGTTGGTGCTGGCGGGCGCAGACGGCAAGATGCAAGGTTGGCACCAAGCCCAGCAGTCACCAAGTACCGGACGTACAGGTCCCCCAGAGCGTCCATCGACACCACGCGGGTGTCATCCTCGAGCTCATGTGTCAGGTCTAGATGGGGCCGCCGAATCTGGGGCTTGGAACGTGAACTTGTTCAGCTGAGCAACGATCAGCAAGCCGAGGCAGCCGTTGAGGTTGTGCACGGCAATAATGCGCACGCTAGCCGTGGACTGGCGGCGGCGTTTTGTGCTGGACAGCGAGCACCTCTTGGTACCCGCGGATGGCGTCCGACAGACGAAGTGCACCGAGCTGCGTGTTGGGTAAGGCGTACCACGAGAAGCTCAGATGCAGCAAGCTCGTAACGTTGCTGCTGAGCGAGGACCCAAGCACGAACATGACGTGCTTTTGGGCGATCGACAGCAGGTCGTGGCGCTTATACCCACCGGCAGAAGCACCTGCACGAAGCTGCCTCCCTCGGGACATCGAACGTCGCTCCCTCAGGGATGTGGTGTTTTAGCGCCTTCATCAGGTCGGCAGCAAGCTTCTAGAGCGTCGGTAGCCGTGAGCAAGAAGTAGCTGCCGTCCACTGGTGGCTCTGTGCGCGTCTTGAGCGTGATCGCGTCGTTGCTGGAGCCGGTCTTGCCCAGCCAGAAGCTGTCTATCATGTCGAGTCGAGCTGTAGCAGGCACCACGTCCCCGAGTATCCAGCACGCACGCGGTTTTCAACTTCTTGTGCAACGCGTCCTACAGCATTTGGCGCCGACACGTGCCTCTGAATGCCCCACCGCGAAAACCGCCTTCTGCTCGCGCCCGCTCGTCCGCGCTTATCTTGCACTGTAGCTACCTATGTATGTCCGGTAGCGTGTGCGCCACGTTCAGGTCGGTCGTGGGGAGCGCAATGCGATGCTCCGTCGGTCCGCTCTTCCTGCAGCGAGTCGAGCTTCTCCGTTCAAAAAGTCTGTGTAATTCACTTCACTTTAGCATATAGAACTTTCAAGTGTAAATATATGGGTGTTCATAGGGTGTTCAAGGGACGTTCAGCGGTCGAAACGCCCCCACGAACGTCCGGGGGGTTCAGAGGGGGGTACACGAACGTTCACAGCTCTACTGCCTGGCCAGCCATAGGCAGCTTAGTTTTTAGTTTTGGGGGGCGGCGTTCCTCAGCTAGCTTGCATGCAGGCCAACTGGCTGGCCGACTTGCGCTTGCGCCCCTGCATCTCCACCATGCTGTAGGTGGCCTCAGCGTCGGCAGCGGTCCCAGGTCGGTTGCAGTGCCCACGACCAGCCAGGACCGGCGTAAGCCCTCTCTCAGCTCCCTCAGCAGCCCAAAAACAGCCGATCTAGCTGACCAAGTTCCCCAGCTGCACCAGTTCTTGCGCCGACGCCGTCGTCCTTGCCGCCCGTGCGCCCCCACCGTGCGTCAGGCGGCCTGGTCCAAGTTCCCCGCTGCAGAACCTACGCAGCCCAAGCAGCCCCAGCAACTCAAGCAACTCAAGCCAGCAACTCCAACAACCGCGACACTCGCAGCCCCAGTACCAGCAGACCAAGCATCCGTCCAAGTCGGGCTCCGTCGTCGGCTGCCATTGCGCCCCCACCGTGCGGTGGTCGGCATCGGCACCGGCGCGGACGCCCAGCAGCTCATGCCGTCCAAGCCGCTCATGCCGCCCGTTGCGGGCTCCGCCGTCGGCTGCCATTGCGCCCCCACCGTGCGGTGGTCGGCATCGGCACCGGCGCGGACGCCCAGCAGCTCAAGCAGCAGCAAGTCGTCCAAGTCATCCACGTCGTCCAAGTCGTCCAAGCCGCTCATGCTGCCCGTTGCCGGCTCCGCCGTCGGCTGCCATTGCGCCCCCACCGTGCGGTGGTCGGCATCGGCACCGGCGCGGACGCCCAGCAGCTCATGCCGTCCAAGCCGCTCATGCCGCCCGTTGCGGGCTCCGCCGTCGGCTGCCATTGCGCCCCCACCGTGCGGTGGTCGGCATCGGCACCGGCGCGGACTCCCAGCAGCTCAAGCAGCAGCTAGTCGTCCAAGTCATCCACGTCGTCCAAGTCGTCCAAGCCGCTCATGCTGCCCGTTGCCGGCTCCGCCGTCGGCTGCCATTGCGCCCCCACCGTGCGGTGGTCGGCATCGGCACCGGCGCGGACGCCCAGCAGCTCATGCCGTCCAAGCCGCTCATGCCGCCCGTTGCGGGCTCCGCCGTCGGCTGCCATTGCGCCCCCACCGTGCGGTGGTCGGCATCGGCACCGGCGCGGACGCCCAGCAGCTCAAGCAGCAGCAAGTCGTCCAAGTCATCCACGTCGTCCAAGTCGTCCAAGCCGCTCATGCTGCCCGTTGCCGGCTCCGCCGTCGGCTGCCATTGCGCCCCCACCGTGCGGTGGTCGGCATCGGCATCGGCGCGGACGCCCAGCAGCTCATGCCGTCCAAGCCGCTCATGCCGCCCGTTGCGGGCTCCGCCGTCGGCTGCCATTGCGCCCCCACCGTGCGGTGGTCGGCATCGGCACCGGCGCGGACGCCCAGCAGCTCAAGCAGCAGCAAGTCGTCCAAGTCATCCACGTCGTCCAAGTCGTCCAAGCCGCTCATGCTGCCCGTTGCCGGCTCCGCCGTCGGCTGCCATTGCGCCCCCACCGTGCGGTGGTCGGCATCGGCACCGGCGCGGACGCCCAGCAGCTCATGCCGTCCAAGCCGCTCATGCCGCCCGTTGCGGGCTCCGCCGTCGGCTGCCATTGCGCCCCCACCGTGCGGTGGTCGGCATCGGCACCGGCGCGGACGCCCAACAGCTCAAGCAGCAGCAAGTCGTCCAAGTCATCCACGTCGTCCAAGTCGTCCAAGCCGCTCATGCTGCCCGTTGCCGGCTCCGCCGTCGGCTGCCATTGCGCCCCCACCGTGCGGAGGTCGGCATCGGCATCGGCGCGGACGCCCAGCAGCTCATGCCGTCCAAGCCGCTCATGCCGCCCGTTGCGGGCTCCGCCGTCGGCTGCCATTGCGCCCCCACCGTGCGGTGGTCGGCATCGGCACCGGCGCGGACGCCCAACAGCTCAAGCAGCAGCAAGTCGTCCAAGTCATCCACGTCGTCCAAGTCGTCCAAGCCGCTCATGCTGCCCGTTGCCGGCTCCGCCGTCGGCTGCCATTGCGCCCCCACCGTGCGGTGGTCGGCATCGGCACCGGCGCGGACGCCCAGCAGCTCATGCCGTCCAAGCCGCTCATGCCGCCCGTTGCGGGCTCCGCCGTCGGCTGCCATTGCGCCCCCACCGTGCGGTGGTCGGCATCGGCACCGGCGCGGACGCCCAGCAGCTCAAGCAGCAGCAAGTCGTCCAAGTCATCCACGTCGTCCAAGTCGTCCAAGCCGCTCATGCTGCCCGTTGCCGGCTCCGCCGTCGGCTGCCATTGCGCCCCCACCGTGCGGAGGTCGGCATCGGCACCGGCGCGGACGCCCAGCAGCTCATGCCGTCCAAGCCGCTCATGCCGCCCGTTGCGGGCTCCGCCGTCGGCTGCCATTGCGCCCCCACCGTGCGGTGGTCGGCATCGGCACCGGCGCGGACGCCCAGCAGCTCAAGCAGCAGCAAGTCGTCCAAGCCGCTCATGCTGCCCGTTGCCGGCTCCGCCGTCGGCTGCCATTGCGCCCCCACCGTGCGGTGGTCGGCATCGGCACCGGCGCGGACGCCCAGCAGCTCATGCCGTCCAAGCCGCTCATGCCGCCCGTTGCGGGCTCCGCCGTCGGCTGCCATTGCGCCCCCACCGTGCGGTGGTCGGCATCGGCACCGGCGCGGACGCCCAGCAGCTCAAGCAGCAGCAAGTCGTCCAAGTCATCCACGTCGTCCAAGTCGTCCAAGCCGCTCATGCTGCCCGTTGCCGGCTCCGCCGTCGGCTGCCATTGCGCCCCCACCGTGCGGTGGTCGGCATCGGCACCGGCGCGGACGCCCAGCAGCTCATGCCGTCCAAGCCGCTCATGCCGCCCGTTGCGGGCTCCGCCGTCGGCTGCCATTGCGCCCCCACCGTGCGGTGGTCGGCATCGGCACCGGCGCGGACTCCCAGCAGCTCAAGCAGCAGCTAGTCGTCCAAGTCATCCACGTCGTCCAAGTCGTCCAAGCCGCTCATGCTGCCCGTTGCCGGCTCCGCCGTCGGCTGCCATTGCGCCCCCACCGTGCGGTGGTCGGCATCGGCACCGGCGCGGACGCCCAGCAGCTCATGCCGTCCAAGCCGCTCATGCCGCCCGTTGCGGGCTCCGCCGTCGGCTGCCATTGCGCCCCCACCGTGCGGTGGTCGGCATCGGCACCGGCGCGGACGCCCAGCAGCTCAAGCAGCAGCAAGTCGTCCAAGTCATCCACGTCGTCCAAGTCGTCCAAGCCGCTCATGCTGCCCGTTGCCGGCTCCGCCGTCGGCTGCCATTGCGCCCCCACCGTGCGGTGGTCGGCATCGGCATCGGCGCGGACGCCCAGCAGCTCATGCCGTCCAAGCCGCTCATGCCGCCCGTTGCGGGCTCCGCCGTCGGCTGCCATTGCGCCCCCACCGTGCGGTGGTCGGCATCGGCACCGGCGCGGACGCCCAGCAGCTCAAGCAGCAGCAAGTCGTCCAAGTCATCCACGTCGTCCAAGTCGTCCAAGCCGCTCATGCTGCCCGTTGCCGGCTCCGCCGTCGGCTGCCATTGCGCCCCCACCGTGCGGTGGTCGGCATCGGCACCGGCGCGGACGCCCAGCAGCTCATGCCGTCCAAGCCGCTCATGCCGCCCGTTGCGGGCTCCGCCGTCGGCTGCCATTGCGCCCCCACCGTGCGGTGGTCGGCATCGGCACCGGCGCGGACGCCCAACAGCTCAAGCAGCAGCAAGTCGTCCAAGTCATCCACGTCGTCCAAGTCGTCCAAGCCGCTCATGCTGCCCGTTGCCGGCTCCGCCGTCGGCTGCCATTGCGCCCCCACCGTGCGGAGGTCGGCATCGGCATCGGCGCGGACGCCCAGCAGCTCATGCCGTCCAAGCCGCTCATGCCGCCCGTTGCGGGCTCCGCCGTCGGCTGCCATTGCGCCCCCACCGTGCGGTGGTCGGCATCGGCACCGGCGCGGACGCCCAACAGCTCAAGCAGCAGCAAGTCGTCCAAGTCATCCACGTCGTCCAAGTCGTCCAAGCCGCTCATGCTGCCCGTTGCCGGCTCCGCCGTCGGCTGCCATTGCGCCCCCACCGTGCGGTGGTCGGCATCGGCACCGGCGCGGACGCCCAGCAGCTCATGCCGTCCAAGCCGCTCATGCCGCCCGTTGCGGGCTCCGCCGTCGGCTGCCATTGCGCCCCCACCGTGCGGTGGTCGGCATCGGCACCGGCGCGGACGCCCAGCAGCTCAAGCAGCAGCAAGTCGTCCAAGTCATCCACGTCGTCCAAGTCGTCCAAGCCGCTCATGCTGCCCGTTGCCGGCTCCGCCGTCGGCTGCCATTGCGCCCCCACCGTGCGGAGGTCGGCATCGGCACCGGCGCGGACGCCCAGCAGCTCATGCCGTCCAAGCCGCTCATGCCGCCCGTTGCGGGCTCCGCCGTCGGCTGCCATTGCGCCCCCACCGTGCGGTGGTCGGCATCGGCACCGGCGCGGACGCCCAGCAGCTCAAGCAGCAGCAAGTCGTCCAAGCCGCTCATGCTGCCCGTTGCCGGCTCCGCCGTCGGCTGCCATTGCGCCCCCACCGTGCGGTGGTCGGCATCGGCACCGGCGCGGACGCCCAGCAGCTCATGCCGTCCAAGCCGCTCATGCCGCCCGTTGCGGGCTCCGCCGTCGGCTGCCATTGCGCCCCCACCGTGCGGTGGTCGGCATCGGCACCGGCGCGGACGCCCAGCAGCTCAAGCAGCAGCAAGTCCTCCAAGTCATCCACGTCTTCCAAGTCGTCCAAGCCGCTCATGCTGCCCGTTGCCGGCTCCGCCGTCGGCTGCCATTGCGCCCCCACCGTGCGGAGGTCGGCATCGGCATCGGCGCGGACGCCCAGCAGCTCAAGCAGCAGCTAGTCGTCCAAGTCATCCACGTCGTCCAAGTCGTCCAAGCCGCTCATGCTGCCCGTTGCCGGCTCCGCCGTCGGCTGCCATTGCGCCCCCACCGTGCGGTGGTCGGCATCGGCACCGGCGCGGACGCCCAGCAGCTCATGCCGTCCAAGCCGCTCATGCCGCCCGTTGCGGGCTCCGCCGTCGGCTGCCATTGCGCCCCCACCGTGCGGTGGTCGGCATCGGCACCGGCGCGGACGCCCAGCAGCTCAAGCAGCAGCAAGTCGTCCAAGTCATCCACGTCGTCCAAGTCGTCCAAGCCGCTCATGCTGCCCGTTGCCGGCTCCGCCGTCGGCTGCCATTGCGCCCCCACCGTGCGGAGGTCGGCATCGGCATCGGCGCGGACGCCCAGCAGCTCAAGCAGCAGCAAGTCGTCCAAGTCATCCACGTCGTCCAAGTCGTCCAAGCCGCTCATGCCGCCCGTTGCGGGCTCCGCCGTCGGCTGCCATTGCGCCCCCACCGTGCGGTGGTCGGCATCGGCACCGGCGCGGACGCCCAGCAGCTCAAGCAGCAGCAAGTCGTCCAAGTCATCCACGTCGTCCAAGTCGTCCAAGCCGCTCATGCTGCCCGTTGCCGGCTCCGCCGTCGGCTGCCATTGCGCCCCCACCGTGCGGTGGTCGGCATCGGCACCGGCGCGGACGCCCAGCAGCTCATGCCGTCCAAGCCGCTCATGCCGCCCGTTGCGGGCTCCGCCGTCGGCTGCCATTGCGCCCCCACCGTGCGGTGGTCGGCATCGGCACCGGCGCGGACGCCCAGCAGCTCAAGCAGCAGCAAGTCGTCCAAGTCATCCACGTCGTCCAAGTCGTCCAAGCCGCTCATGCTGCCCGTTGCCGGCTCCGCCGTCGGCTGCCATTGCGCCCCCACCGTGCGGAGGTCGGCATCGGCATCGGCGCGGACGCCCAGCAGCTCAAGCAGCAGCTAGTCGTCCAAGTCATCCACGTCGTCCAAGTCGTCCAAGCCGCTCATGCTGCCCGTTGCCGGCTCCGCCGTCGGCTGCCATTGCGCCCCCACCGTGCGGTGGTCGGCATCGGCACCGGCGCGGACGCCCAGCAGCTCATGCCGTCCAAGCCGCTCATGCCGCCCGTTGCGGGCTCCGCCGTCGGCTGCCATTGCGCCCCCACCGTGCGGTGGTCGGCATCGGCACCGGCGCGGACGCCCAGCAGCTCAAGCAGCAGCAAGTCGTCCAAGTCATCCACGTCGTCCAAGTCGTCCAAGCCGCTCATGCTGCCCGTTGCCGGCTCCGCCGTCGGCTGCCATTGCGCCCCCACCGTGCGGTGGTCGGCATCGGCACCGGCGCGGACGCCCAGCAGCTCAAGCAGCACC
This sequence comes from Phytophthora vignae f. sp. vignae, assembly GCA_016169955.1. Classification (NCBI taxonomy): domain Eukaryota; phylum Oomycota; class Peronosporomycetes; order Peronosporales; family Peronosporaceae; genus Phytophthora; species Phytophthora vignae. Next base: position 81,153 of record JABJUM010000007.1, read on the forward strand.
AAGCCGTTCAGGCCACCCGTTGCCAGCTCCGTCGGCTGCCACGCGCCTCCACCGTGCGGTGGTTGGCTTCGGCACCGGCAAGGGTGGCCAGCACCAGCATCAGCATAGCGGCCCCATCCATTGCCATTGCAGCCATGCGCCTCCACCGTGCGGTGGTTGGCTTCGGCACCGGCGTGGGTGGTCGACCCAGTAGCACCAGCAGCTCCAGCATCAAGTGCGCGGCCCCATTCATTGCCAGTGCAGCCGTCCGTGCCCCCACTTTGCCTAGGCGGTATCGACAACTGCGTGGACACCACGCAGTCCCTGCAGTCTTAGCCTCAGCAGTCCAAGCACCAGCAGCTCGCGGTCACTGCCGGTTCCGCCGCCGTCGGCTGCCAGTGCGACCCCACCGCTGGCGGGCGGGACCGGCGCGGACGCCACGCAGCACCAGCAGCAACAGCAGCCCGGTCCCAGCCGGCTCCGCTGCCATGGCTGCCATGGCGCCCCACGGAGCGGTGGGTGGCATCGGCACAGACGCGGAAGACCAGCACCCCAAGCAACACATGCCGTTCACGCCGATCCTGTCGTTGAAGCAGCTCATGCATGCCTCTGCTCATTGCCGACTCCCCACCGTACGGTTGGGCAGCATCGGCACCGGCGCGGATATCGTCGCTCAGCACTTTCATCGTCGCTCAGCAGCCCCGGCAGTCCAAGTAGCCCATCAACCGCAGCATCAACAAGTCGTTGATGGTCACAACAACTCCGGCGTCCTCCCCACCTTCGCCCCTCTTCTTCAAATCTGGGGTGAGGCGCGAAGCTGCCGGGGACAACGGAGCTGTCCCGAAGCTCGCTCGTTCGAGGGCATGAGGTGACCATCGCGACCAAGCCACTCAAGTATGCATCACCGCACACCGAACTACCAACTCCAGCCAAGCACCCATCGGGGCATCAAGGCGGCCGTCCAAGTCCACCTCGCCATTTCATCGGGGGCTGCCTCGCACGGACTCACTGCGAACCCGCTGCGAGGCATGCCTTCGGTGATCTAAGGACGTTGCCTTTCGCCCCAAACGTGTTCACGGAGAAGGTTTGAAAAATGAGATAGCTGGTCGCGTTGGAAGACATACCACCCACCGTCGAAATGGCACCGATGACGGCGATACACAGCGCTGCCATTATTTTACGTAGGTATTATAGTTTTTTTTTTTTTGAGTCGGTGGCATATGTCCTGTCGACTATGAAAGACTGTTTGAGCTGGTAGACCGGCGAACCAAATGGCTGTGCTGCTAAGATGCAGACCCCTATACGCCACTGTTAGATCGGCCGTGTCACCACTATAATACAGGCAGGCAGGTGGGTTTTAGTATGGAGTGCCGTGGCAAGGCCTATCGACGCTGTGCCAGTCGTTTTCCTGCAGGTTGGGGCAAATGATACGCTGCCTCCTAGCTTCGCTCTAGGGTTGAGCCCCAGTCATGGTGACGTCGCCAGCCCAAACCAATTTCCCATAAAGAGCGCATCGAACAAGGCGAAGCAGGCTCGCTGGAAGCCACTGGTGGGCAGTATTATTTACTGCACCTCCTCCCTCATTTCGGTGGACAGTGCTATTGCATTTGTACTGAGCTTTGTATAGCTTACGTTGAAGTTGATCTCACAGAACAACCAGCGGATCACGTGGAGCGACAGATGCGTCCGCTGAGGACCATCGATCCACACGAATGCTGAACACACGTTAAGCACGTACTGCTCTTGTGAAATGGTGAGCAAAACGAACTTTTGCGCTGGCAGGATGGTCAACATATTTTAGTCGAAGACGATAGGTACCGTATCTGTGTTGGAAGCTCTTTGTGACGAGCACTTCTACGAACCTTTTCGGCTGCTATCCGTATTGCGCTGCGAGGTGTCGACTCGATTACATGCCCCGCGCTTCGGAGGCCATGTCCCATTCTTCAATTCACCGATAAGTGACTGCACCACTCAAGACGAAAACCCCTGACCAATCCTCTCCGACCCTGACTCGGTATACCAACGACAATATCATGCTGAGCACCCCCAAGATCTTCGCCGTGTGCATCGCTGCCATGGCGCTTTTGAGCAGGGCGAATGCTGAGAAACAAGTGGCCGAGACCTTCGGTTTGCTCGGTCTTCATGGCCTTCATGGCCTTCATGGAGGCGTCGGTGTAGGCGTGGGAGGTGTCGGCGTCGGAGTGGGCCCTGGCGTGTACGGCCCAGGCGTCGTCGGCCCTGGCGTCAGCGTCGGCCTCCCCAGTGTGGGCGTCGGCCTTCCTAGTGTGGGCGTTGGAGGCCCCGTTGTTGGTGGTGGCCCCGTCGTTGCTGGCGGTCCCGCTGTTGTTGGCGGCCCCTCGGTCGCTGGCGCGCCTGCGAATGCCATCTCCAATGCCAATGCCGGCGCACCTGCGAATGCCGTGTCCAACGCCAACGCGAATGCTAATGCTGCACCGCCTGCAAACGCCGTGTCCACCGCTAACGCTGGCGCGCCTTCCAACGCGGTTTCCAATGCGAATGCTGGGTCTCCTGCCAACTCGGTCTCCAACGCCAATGCGAATGCCGGGTCTCCTGCCAATTCAGTATCCAACGCTAACGCTGGCGCCCCCACAGCCAACGCGAATGCCAACGCTGGCGCGCCAGCCACAGTCAGCGCGAATGCCAACGCGAACGCTGATGCTAGCCCCGGCGGCAACGGTGGCACGGTTACCAAGACGGTCACGACGACGAACAGCGATGGAACCGCTACTGCGACCACGTCGAAGACCAGTGGCGGCGCGTCGGCGAGTGCGACTGCAAGTGCCTCTGCGAATGCGAACCGCAGGCTCCGCTCGGTGGAATAAGCGAGCGCCGGGGCTTCTGCTGTAGAAGCCCCTCAGACGCGTATTATGCCAGTATTTGCAATTGAGTGTTGTCTTGTGTAAACAACTCGCGCTTGCTGTTGAACAACACCATTCTCTGACTTGACCATTTTCTTCTCTCTTTCGTCTGGCACGTAATGTTGAAGTCGAATGTAATACTTGACGACAATTTGTCATGAAGGTGTACAATTGAAGCCGAAGCTACATGTAGTCCGAGTTGTTTGCGTCGATAACTAAGTGCGAAGTACGATGTTGGGATAGTGAGAAGGTAGCTGTCAGTGGAATAGTTGTTGTTGATACATGTATCTTCGTGATGCTTCTCATCGAGTTTGTGGAGTTCAAGCACGGTGCGGCCGAAAGGAGAGGGGAGTTGAACATGATGGTCGTATACGAAGTCGGGGGTTGGTGATGTAGAAGAGAATTGGATAGCGGGATACGGCCTGAGTGGTGGAGGCTCGAGGGTCGATTGGAGAATGAGACGTGAGCTCTCGAGTGCATCGATCGAGCCAACGAGGAGCGGGCTTGTCATGAAGTACTTCCAAGTGGAGCGTTCTGCTGGAAGCTCCGACACAGCGCTACGTGATATATCGTCGATATAATATCGACGATACGGCTTTGTTGACCATCCTGCCAGCGCAAAAGTTCGTTTTGCTCACCATTTCACAAGAGCAGTACGTGCTTAACGTGTGTTCAGCATTCGTGTGGATCGATGGTCCTCAGCGGACGCATCTGTCGCTCCACGTGATCCGCTGGTTGTTCTATGTGAGATCAACTTCAACGTAAGCTATACAAAGCTCAGTACAAATGCAATAGCACTGTCCACCGAAATGAGGGAGGAGGTGCAGTAAATAATACTGCCCACCAGTGGCTTCCAGCGAGCCTGCTTCGCCTTGTTCGATGCGCTCTTTATGGGAAATTGGTTTGGGCTGGCGACGTCACCATGACTGGGGCTCAACCCTAGAGCGAAGCTAGGAGGCAGCGTATCATTTGCCCCAACCTGCAGGAAAACGACTGGCACAGCGTCGATAGGCCTTGCCACGGCACTCCATACTAAAACCCACCTGCCTGGCTGTATTATAGCGGTGACACGGCCGATCTAATAGTGGCGTATAGGGGTCTGCATCTTAGCAGCACAGCCATTTGGTTCGCCGGTCTACCAGCTCAAACAGTCTTTCATAGTCGACAGGACATATGCCACCGACTCAAAAAAAAAAACTATAATACCTACGTCAAATAATGGCAGCGCTGTGTATCGCCGTCATCGATACCATTTCGACGGTGGGTGGTATGTCTTCCAACGCGACCAGCTATCTCATTTTCCAATTCACTCCCTCAAGCCAAGTACCCCATCTACCGCACAACAACAGCAACAACGCTTTCTACCATGCTCAGCAGTACCAAGATCTTCATCATGTCCATCGCTGCCGTGGCCTTGTCAGGCGGGGTAAACGCAGAGGTGCAAACGGCCCACTGGTGGTCGGCGGCCCGGGTTACGTCGGCGTGGGCGTCCCCGGTGTTGCAGGAGTCGGCGTGGGCGGTCTAGGCGTGTATGGCGCCGGCTACGGCTACGGCTATCCTGGCGTCTATGGTGGGGGTGTCTACGGCCCCGGCTACGGCTACAATGGAGTCGCTCCGGGCGGGGCCACGGCAAGCGCGACTGCGAATGCGAACGCGTACCGCAAGCTCCGCTCCGAGGGGCAGTAAGTGGACCAAGTCCGTCTCTGTATCTGTTGCGATTGTGCACTTCGCAGTCTAGTTGTGTGTCTCCGTATCGAGGCACGTGCTTGCTGTGAAGTTGTTGCCGATGGTAGGCGATTGTGGTACACGTGGTGGAATACTGGGATCTGATTGGCGGAGCCCCAAGATTTGACACTTCTGATTGGCTGAGAGAAAGGCAAGTTGAAGTTGCCTTTCTGGATACGATCTGCAACATTTACTTTTTGATCCCCAGCCTTTTTTTTAATACGACGGAGTAGGAGGTGTGCGTTGGTACGATTCATGTTTAAGCATAGGAGCCTAGGATATGATAGTTCGTTTGGCCTAACTCATTCTAATTCACTTTCGGATTTCCTTCCTAACCAACACTCGACTACCAAGCCTCGCCCGCATAATCTCAAGTGGTTATGAGCCCAAGCTACGCAGACACCGTGAAGCTCGTGGAAGACAACTACTTCCACTGGGAGTTCAACATGCGGATGAAGCTGTCGCGCAAGGGACTGCTGGCCCACATCGTCAAGCCAGAGTTCGACCAGCTGAGTGACCGCTCCACGCTACAATGGAAGACCGACGATCTGAAGGCCCTTGGTGTGATCGCTGGGGACGTGAGTCTCACATACCAAGTCTACATCCGTGGAGCGACAACCGCTGCTGAATCGTGGCGTCTGCTTGAGGAGCAGTTCAACCGGAACACTCTCAAGAATCGGCTCGTCGTGACCAAGAAGTTGCACAACTTCAAGATGGAGCCCGGGACGCGGTTTGCGGCGCATGTGGACCGGTTCAAGGAGCTGGTGCTGCAAATGGAGACGATTGGTGAAGCTCTGGACGAGACTCGCCAACTCGTGCTGCTACTGGGCAGCCTGACCGAAGAGTACCGAATGATCAGTACCGTACTCGAGAACACGCCGAACATGACGTTGGCGTACGCGATCCAAGCTCTGTCTGGTGTTGAAGTCTCGGAGGATTCGACATCGGCTCGGGAGAAGGCATTCGCAACGAAGAAGGAGTTCCGCAAGCGCGGGTTCTCCGGGAAGTGCTTCTACTGCAAGAAGCTCGGGCACAAGGAACAAGAGTGTCGCAAGAAGAAGGCTGATGAGGGACGTGGACAAGTCGCGCAGGAAGCGTCGGACTTCGCGTTCACAGCTACGGCTGCAATGGCGAAGTCGGAGTGGCTTGTGGACTCCGGTGCCAGCTCGCACATGACCAGCGTCCGGGACAAGTTCGTGTCCATGAAGGAGCTGAAGACGCCGGTCCGCATCACGATCGCGGACGGCACGAAGATCGACGCAGTTGCAAAGGGCACCGTCGGATTGAAGCTGATGGACGGGACGTCCGTCACATTGTCGGATTTTCTGTACATCCCGGAAGTTGATGGGAGCCTCATCTCGGTGTCGAAGCTGGCCGAGAAGGACGTCGACGCGCAATTCAGCAAGGACAAGTGTGTCTTTCGCTTTGGCGGCGTGACGGTGATGGAGGCCAAGCGCTGTGGAAACGTCTACAAGCTGAAGACAGTGGGGGACGAGGTGTGTCGTGCGGCGACGACATCTCGTAAGGAGCCATGGGCCGTCGTGCACGGCGTGACGGTGATGGAGGCCAAGCGCTGTGGAAACGTCTACAAGCTGAAGACAGTGGGGGACGAGGTGTGTCGTGCGGCGACGACATCTCGTAAGGAGCCATGGGCCGTCGTGCACGCCCGTCTCGGCCACATCCCGTACAAGCGCTACGAACAGCTGTTGAGCATGGCAGATGGGGTACCGCGCATCGCAGGCGACGTGCCGACGGATAACGTGTGCGCTGGATGTTGCATGGGGAAGATGCGCGCTGACGACTTCCCACGTCACCCTGAAAACTTGGTCAAGAGTGCCGGCGTACTGGACTTGGTGCACACGGACGTCATGGGTCCGATGCAGACCAAGACACCAGGAGGCTGCACGTACGCAGTGACCTTCATCGATGACTACTCGAGACACGTGACGGTGTACTTCATGAAGGCGAAATCGGAAGTGCTGTCGAAGTTCAAGATCTTCAAGGCAGCAATGGAGAACGCAACAGGCAAGACGATCAAACGCCTGCGTTCGGACAATGGCGGCGAGTACACAGGCAAGGAGTTCAAGGCCTACCTCGACCGCAGCGGCATCAAGCATGAGAAGACGGTGCCGTACACGCCTCAGCAGAATGGACTGGCTGAGCGCATGAATCGAAGTTTGGTGGAGATGGCGCGCTGCATGCTCTACCATGACGGAATCGACAAGAAGTGGTGGGCAGAATCTGTCAACACGGCGGCCTGGATCATGAACCGGATCCCGAACTCGGTGACCGTGAAGACACCCCACGAGATCGTGCATCGAACCAAGCCTCAACTCAAGAACATGAAGGTGTTTGGTGCACTCGGCTACGCCCACATCGCCGACGAGAAGCGCCGGAAGCTGGACGCGAAGGCGTTCAAGTGTCGATTCCTGGGCTACGAAGATGGTGTGAAGGGATATCGTGTTCTCAACGTGGCAACGGGAAAGGTGCAAATCGTGCGCACCGTGAAGTTCATGGAGACGACTGAGCCCGACCACCTGATGACGCGTCTGGAGATCGACGACGATGAAGAAACACGTGCTACGGACCCAAGCTCGGAACGAGTACCTGCACTGGTGCCTGTTCGCGACGTTTCGACTGAAGTTGAAGTTGGTGGCCCGACTATGGCACCGAATGACGTGACGACAGGTGGAGCAATCGTTCCGTATGCTACCCATCCGATGATTACTCGGTCGCGGGTTCGTCATATCGAAGAGACCAACGATCCGGAGGAGCCCGAAACTCGCAAGAAGCAAGTCGTTGCGCCGTCAGAGATCAGGACCAAGCGTCAGAGGGTGGACCAAGGTCGTGCCAAGTCGGACGACAACCAGCTCACCGTTCATGGTGGAATGCTGATGGCAGCAACGGAGGAGGTACCAAGGACGTACCAAGAAGCGATTACGAGTGAGGATCGTGCCCAATGGAAGGCAGCGATCGCCAGTGAGCTCAAGTCGCTGATGACCAACAAGACATGGAAGTTGGTGCCCAAGCCCAAACACCAGCGTGCTATTGGCTGCCGCTGGGTGTTCGCGTTGAAGCGCGATGAGACGGGGAGAGTCGTTCGGTACAAGGCTCGTCTCGTGGCCAAGGGGTACTCGCAGCGTCATGGGATCGACTACGAAGAGACCTACTCGCCGGTTGTGTACCTGAACTCCATTCGCGCGAAACTCGCTAAGTGCTGCGCTGATGGAATGGAGATTGACCAGTGTGACATCGATACTGCGTTTTTGTATGGAAAGCTCGAAGAAGAGATCTACATGGTGTTGCCTGAAGGACTTCGAGAACTCCTGGATTTGGCTGAAGCTCAAGGTGAAGATGACGTCGTCTGTCTGCTGTTGCAGAGCTTGTATGGACTCAAGCAAGCGTCTCGCGTATGGAACGGGACGATCGACGCGCATCTCAAGAGCATGGGATTTCGAGCTGCCGATGCTGACCCGTGTGTCTACACGAGAGGTGCTGGTGACGACGAGTGCATTGTGTGTCTTTACGTCGATGACATGCTAATTGCATCTCGCCAGCGGACCATCATTCACTCGGTGAAGGCAGGCATCGCGGACAAGTTTCGCATCAAGGACCTCGGACGCGCTCGATTTATCCTTGGCATCGAGATCGACTACGACATGGAGGCCAAGACGCTGGGCATCTGCCAGCGTGCGTACACCGCGTCGATCATCAAGAAGTTCGGCCAGGAGAATGCGAAGCCGTGCCTGACTCCACTTGACCCAAGTGTGCAGTTGACCAAGGCGGATGAACCCCAAACCGAGGAGGACAAGGCCAAGATGAAGTCGAAGCCGTATCGCTCTCTTGTGGGAAGTCTGATGTACCTGGCGTGTGGAACTCGACCGGACATTTCAGCTGCAGTGGCCAAGCTGAGCCGCTTTCTGGAATACCCTGGTGAGAAGCACTGGGATGCTGGTATCCGTGTGGTACGGTACCTACTGAAGACCAAGAATCTCGGAATCGTCTACGATGGATTGCTTGGAACGGAGCTCGTCGCGTACTCGGACGCCGACTGGGCTGGCAACCGCGACGACAGACGCTCGGTTAGTGGAATGATGCTGATGATGTGTGGTGCTCCCGTTGTTTGGCGCTCGACTTTTCAGAAGACAGTCGCGCTGAGCTCGACTGAGGCGGAGTACATGGCTCTCAGCGAATGTGTGAAGGAGGTGGTGTGGATGCGACTACTACTCAAGGATTTGGGTGCGGAGCAGGATGGACCTACGATGATCTACGAGGACAACCAAGGTGCCATGGCGCTGGCGAAGAATGTCGGCTACCAAGCTCGCACCAAGCACATCGACATCCGATATCACTTCATCCGCGAGAAGATCACGAGTGGTGTTGTGGAACTTGACTACGTTGAGTCCAAGAACCAGCTCGCTGATTTCCTGACCAAGGGACTCTCAACGAAGACTCTTCGCTATCTGCTCGAGCGCAGTAACATCACTGAGATGCTCGGGAAGACTGCGAATTGAGTGGGGGTGTTGCGATTGTGCACTTCGCAGTCTAGTTGTGTGTCTCCGTATCGAGGCACGTGCTTGCTGTGAAGTTGTTGCCGATGGTAGGCGATTGTGGTACACGTGGTGGAATACTGGGATCTGATTGGCGGAGCCCCAAGATTTGACACTTCTGATTGGCTGAGAGAAAGGCAAGTTGAAGTTGCCTTTCTGGATACGATCTGCAACATTTACTTTTTGATCCCCAGCCTTTTTTTTAATACGACGGAGTAGGAGGTGTGCGTTGGTACGATTCACGTTTAAGCATAGGAGACTAGGATATGATAGTTCGTTTGGCCTAACTCATTCTAATTCACTTTCGGATTTCCTTCCTAACCAACAATCGACTACCATGCCTCGCCCGCATAATCTCAAGTGTATCAAGTGGTCGCTTGTCGTGCGAGAGGCACCTGAACGCGTAGCACACCTCGGCCTCGCTGTGTTTGAGTGCGCACGCAAAAATCCCGGTGGGCTTCCAAGCGTCTGCGCAGGGGTTTAATTAGTGTCAATGAGTGTAGTCTTTGTTTGCGTCAAAAAGCAATGATAGTGTTGTCAGTCAATACATAATACTTTGTTTAATCTGTTCACACTCGATAAGGAGCCGTAAGTGCTCTTTTGATTACAGCGCTTGCTCGCTAAAATCGCCTCCCTAAATGTGGGGTGGGTGCGTGTTACGGTGGAGAGGTCGGTTGTTACCGCCTTGGATGTGTGCTTTTACTCCTCATTGCTTTAGTAGGCAAGTGCGTGTAAGCGTTCATGGAGAGCCTCTCCCTCTCCAGGAGAGGGTAGCTTGGCACCACTGCAATCCCGAATCAGAGTAGCTTGACCATCAGTCGGAGAAACGAACCACGGCACCGGTAGCTGTTACAGCGATAAAACGAAGTTAACTCCCAATCAGGGAAGAATACGAGCTTTAATCTACGTCACTACAGCTTTGGGATATCCAAAAAAAACTAAGAAGGTATTGATGAATGAGTGAAGGCTTTGACTTGAACATTACAATGGCACTGCGTCGACAGCAAAGGGAGCAGTCGGCGACTGGTACAGAATCTCTCTCGCCAAAGTACGGGCAATTCGTGTCAAACAAGTCTAGCACTGGGCTTGGATATGAAGGACTAGACGAAACCGGAAAGCATGAGGCTAATAAGAACAAGAAGAATCAAATGGTGTGCTCTCGATTTATTTTACGCACGACGAAACTCACTAACAGATAATGATGACATGGAACGCGTCTTTGGCGATTGCAGAGCAGAGCGGGAGCGCCGGGGCTCGCTCATTCCACCGAGCGGAGCTTGCGGTACGCTTTTTTCTGAGACGTAGCACCTGTACCACCGGTTCCAGGCCCAGCACTCGGTCCCCCGCTCGGGCCAGAGCTCGGTCCTCCGCTCGGACCGCCACTCGGACCGCCGCTCGTGCCACCACTTGGGCCTGCGTTCCCACCACCGTTCGCATTGGCTCCTGCAGAGGCCGTCGCAGTCGCCGACGCGCCGCCACTGGTCTTCGACGTGGTCGCAGTAGCGGTTCCATCGCTGTTCGTCGTCGTGACCGTCTTGGTAACCGTGCCACCGTTGCCGCCGGGGCCAGCATCAGCGTTCGCGTTGGCATTCGCACTGACTGTGGCCGGCGCGCCAGCGTTGGCATTCGCGTTGGCTGTGGAGGTGGCCGGGGCGCCAGCGTTGGCGTTGGATACTGAGTTGGCAGGAGACCCGGCATTCGCATTGGCGTTGGAGACCGAGTTGGCAGGAGACCCAGCATTCGCATTGGAAACCGCGTTGGAAGGCGCGCCAGCGTTAGCGGTGGACACGGCGTTTGCAGGCGGTGCAGCATTAGCATTCGCGTTGGCGTTGGACACGGCATTCGCAGGTGCGCCGGCATTGGCATTGGAGATGGCATTCGCAGGCGCGCCAGCGACCGAGGGGCCGCCAACAACAGCGGGACCGCCAGCAACGACGGGGCCACCACCAACAACGGGGCCTCCAACGCCCACACTAGGAAGGCCGACGCCCACACTGGGGAGGCCGACGCTGACGCCAGGGCCGACGACGCCTGGGCCGTACACGCCAGGGCCCACTCCGACGCCGACACCTCCCACGCCTACACCGACGCCTCCATGAAGGCCATGAAGGCCATGAAGACCGAGCAAACCGAAGGTCTCGGCCACTTGTTTCTCAGCATTCGCCCTGCTCAAAAGCGCCATGGCAGCGATGCACACGGCGAAGATCTTGGGGGTGCTCAGCATGATATTGTCGTTGGTATACCGAGTCAGGGTCGGAGAGGATTGGTCAGGGGTTTTCGTCTTGAGTGGTGCAGTCACTTATCGGTGAATTGAAGAATGGGACATGGCCTCCGAAGCGCGGGGCATGTAATCGAGTCGACACCTCGCAGCGCAATACGGATAGCAGCCGAAAAGGTTCGTAGAAGTGCTCGTCACAAAGAGCTTCCAACACAGATACGGTACCTATCGTCTTCGACTAAAATATGTTGACCATCCTGCCAGCGCAAAAGTTCGTTTTGCTCACCATTTCACAAGAGCAGTACGTGCTTAACGTGTGTTCAGCATTCGTGTGGATCGATGGTCCTCAGCGGACGCATCTGTCGCTCCACGTGATCCGCTGGTTGTTCTGTGAGATCAACTTCAACGTAAGCTATACAAAGCTCAGTACAAATGCAATAGCACTGTCCACCGAAATGAGGGAGGAGGTGCAGTAAATAATACTGCCCACCAGTGGCTTCCAGCGAGCCTGCTTCGCCTTGTTCGATGCGCTCTTTATGGGAAATTGGTTTGGGCTGGCGACGTCACCATGACTGGGGCTCAACCCTAGAGCGAAGCTAGGAGGCAGCGTATCATTTGCCCCAACCTGCAGGAAAACGACTGGCACAGCGTCGATAGGCCTTGCCACGGCACTCCATACTAAAACCCACCTGCCTGCCTGTATTATAGTGGTGACACGGCCGATCTAACAGTGGCGTATAGGGGTCTGCATCTTAGCAGCACAGCCATTTGGTTCGCCGGTCTACCAGCTCAAACAGTCTTTCATAGTCGACAGGACATATGCCACCGACTCAAAAAAAAAAAAACTATAATATTATCCCGGCCACCCAACCGATAATAATTTTCCGTCCAAGGTTGGGTGGTACCCGGCCACCCAACCTTGGACGGAAAATTATTTTTTGATTTGACGATTTTTGACCGAACTTAACTTAGCAACCGCTAGGTCGATAAGGCTGTGGGTGCCCTCAAACGAAAGATAAGCGTGTGTTTATTCGTGTAGCACTGGGTTCTTGTCCATATTTCGATAGGTGTTTTCTTAATTTGTTCCGTAATTTATTATTGCTGCGACAGAATCCGTCCAAGGCCAGAGCTTAGAAATTAAAACCTTCATAATTTCGTTTTGGCGACGTTTAGAGTGCTCAAACTTTAAGAGCATATTGACGATACTGTAACCTTCCTGTAGATGGTAGCTAGAGCCCAAACGGAGGTCTGGGAGATAATATAGAGCTGTCGGCATGGCGCCACCAGTGTTCCAGGCATGGTTGCAGCTACATATCGACATTAACATTGGACTAGTCGCAGCCATCTAATATTATATGTGACAGGTTCTGATAGTATGTTTATAGTTTAGGTATGGCATGATGGCTACAGCGGATATAAGATGTACGTGTTTTCAAACACCAGCTGTGAAATTGTAACAAGTAGGATAAATGACGGGATTGTGGTTTTTTATCGTGATTATGAGCTTATCCCCAGCTGTTATCCTGATTGGGCCAATTGGGTACCTGTAATACGACTACGTGGCGCGCTTTCAATTGCAAACAAAAATGCAAGAAATAGAGGCATTTTCCAACAACCGAAATGAACGGGAAGGAGTTCCGATACGCAAAAATAGACCCCAAAATCGGAATCTACGCCCGATTCTACCCCTTATATCTAACTATCGTTATAAGTTTTATGCGCGGAAGTAGCCCTAAATCTTACCTACTTTCCGTCCAAGGTTTGGTGGCCGGGATAATACCTACGTAAAATAATGGTAGCGCTGTGTATCGCCGTCATCGGTACCATTTCGACGGTGGGTGGTATGTCTTCCAACGCGACCAGCTATCTCATTTTCCAATTCACTCCCTCAAGCCAAGTACCCCATCTACCGCACAACAACAGCAACAACGCTTTCTACCATGCTCAGCAGTACCAAGATCTTCGTCATGTCCATCGCTGTCGTGGCCTTGTCAGGCGGGGTAAACGCAGAGGTGCAGGCGGCCCACTGGTGGTCGGCGGCCCGGGTTACGTCGGCGTGGGCGTCCCCGGTGTTGCAGGAGTCGGCGTGGGCGGTCTAGGCGTGTATGGCGCCGGCTACGGCTACGGCTATCCTGGCGTCTATGGTGGGGGTGTCTACGGCCCCGGCTACGGCTACAATGGAGTCGCTCCGGGCGGGGCCACGGCAAGCGCGACTGCGAATGCGAACGCGTACCGCAAGCTCCGCTCCGAGGGGCAGTAAGTGGACCAAGTCCGTCTCTGTATCAAGTGGTCGCTTGTCGTGCGAGAGGCACCTGAACGCGTAGCACACCTCGGCCTCGCTGTGTGTGTGAGTGCGCACGCAAAAATCCCGGTGGACTTCGAGGCGTCTGCGCAGGGGTTTAATTAGTGTCAATGAGTGTAGTTTTTGTTTGCGTCAAAAAGCAATGATAGTGTTGTCAGTCGGTACATAATACTTTGTTTAATCTGTTCACACTCGATAAGGAGCCGTAAGTGCTCTTTTGATTACAGCGCTTGCTCGCTAAAATCGCCTCCCTAAATGTGGGGTGGGTGCGTGTTACGGTGGAGAGGTCGGTTGTTACCGCCTTGGATGTGTGCTTTTACTCCTCATTGCTTTAGTAGGCAAGTGCGTGTAAGCGTTCATGGAGAGCCTCTCCCTCTCCAGGAGAGGGTAGCTTGGCACCACTGCAATCCCGAATCAGAGTAGCTTGACCATCAGTCGGAGAAACCAACCACGGCACCGGTAGTTGTTACAGCGATTATACGAAGTTAACTCCCAATCAGGGAAGAATACGAGCTTGAACCCCTTTAACCCTTTCGCGAATGACTACCGTCTTACCCCGCATAGTACACATGGGCGTTCTAATAAAAAATCCAGAGTAAAAACTCCAACGTTAAACCCTCGATCATAGCGCATAGTCAAATAAATGGACAGTAACCGTGATAAGGGTTTTACCAGATGAAGCGACAGCCAGTGCTTATACAGTCGCTCTAGTAAATTGGCCTGGCCAACTACTTCCAACCATTCTGCTTAAGCCAGCTTTGCAAGCCTTGAACTAAGGTCCTCACTTCCAAAGAAGCCCCTTACCAGAAGCACGCCTTCAGCACTACAAGCCTACCAACCATGTCAAGTCGCCGCAGCTACAGCATTACCGAGAAGCTGGCCATTCTGGCCGAGTATGAACCCCACGTCCAAGGCAGTGGGTTTCATGCTCTTGGCGTTCGCCATAGCATCTCCGCGAGCACGATTCGAGGATGGTGGTCCAAGAAGGACAAACTGCTTGCTGCATCACGGGACCGCCGGATTGCCACCCGCACGGCTCGCCGACTTACGGGTGGCGGGAGACGACCTGCTCACAGCGAGCTGGAAGAGAGACTGTATGAGTGGGTCTCGCACCGGAACCGCAAGGGCCTCCGAGTGAAGGACTCCTACATCCGCCTCCAAGCTGGCAACATCTACCGCCAGCTGCACGGCGATGACGCGACCGGGTTCGAGGCCTCTTCGGGCTGGTTAGCGCGCTTCAAGGACCGCAGGGACTTGGTCTCTCGTCGGCAGACGACCACGCGATCGCTACCGGCCGATGCTCCTGATGTTTGCCGCGACTTCATCCAGCGCGCGCAACACCTGATCGCCCAACATGACATCAAAGCCAAGAACATCATCAACATGGATCAGGTGCCGCGCTACTTCGAAACCGAGCCCAAATCGACAATCACTATGAGAGGCTCTCGGGAGGTGCTCCTACGGAAAGGGGGCTCGAGCCACAAGCGCTTTACGGCGACGTTCGCAATCACCGGCGACGGCAAGTTTCTACAACCGCACCTCCTGTTCTCGAAGCCCAAGAACAAGCCAAAGTGTCCGCCGGGCGTCTTGGTTGATGTCAACAGGACGGGGATGTGGAGCGACGATCTACTGCTAGCCCATGCTGAGAAGGTGATCTGCGCACGGAATGAAACGCAGCTGTACCGTGAACCGGTACTCTACCTGATCGACTCCTACGGGTGCCATGTGAAGCTCGCGGACTCGAAGCGTCTTGAGCGCTACAACATCTTCGTTATGTTGGTCCCACCCAACCTCACGAATTTGCTGCAGCCTCTGGACGTGGCTATCAATCGTAGCTACCAGGAATACTACCGGACCAAGTACGACGACTACATCTGTCTTTGTAACGGGGTTGCACGCACAAGTGGCAACAGCCACTTGTGACTATAACAGGCGCGATATCTGTTATAGGTACAAACACTTCCTCGGCCTTGATGTACGTTACATCAAGTGCCACATTCATTTACGGTCACCACGACGGGTGGCCCATAGACATTTAGGATTCCTATTGGTTGAAAGCAGCATCTTTTAACCAATGAGCGACATGCATAGCAGTGGAATTCTGCCAACCAGCCGTTGGCAGATTCCTAACTTAGAATATTACATTTAGAGGAAGTCAGAAAACATAAAACAAAAATAGCAGTTCTCATTTTAACCCAAAAACATTATTTGGATCGTTTATTTAGATTAATCTATACTCGGAGTCCCGAGTATAATTAACTCTAGTTTAAACCAAGCTACGCTTCCTCATACACGTGCGCATACGTGTAAGCTGTTGTAGTGGGCCAAGGTAGGCCCATTACACCTGGTAGCACTTTGTAGTCCGTCCAACGACCGACTAAGTTGAGTTCGTACGTTACCGCACGAACACGGAGCCGAGAACCTTCCCATGGATACCGAGGTGCCCATGGAAAGCTCCACGACGCCTGCAACCCATGTTGCACGCGCTGACTGTCCCCACCTGTCAGACCCAGAGTGGGAGGCCCTCCAACGACTGTCAACAGTCATTGGTGAGGCGGCTGTAGCTACGATGCTGCGTACGCTAACGCCGACAGAGCAACACGGTGTTGCTCTGGGCTTCATCTTGAAGGAGCAGCGAGATGCTGCTGCCACTACCGCGGTGTCGTCGGGGACGACACCACGCGCGCAATCGCTGAAGCTCAACGTGAGCAACTACGTGGGAAGAGAGGGTGAACCTCTCCTCCGTTGGCTTGTCGAACTCGACACTGCCATTGAGGCTCGACGTATCGTCGACCCGTTGTCGAAGGTCGCGTTCGCCATGTCCTGCCTTGGCGGACGTGCGAGAAGTTGGGCGTACGGACGCCGACTTTCAGACCCTACGTGCTTCAGCACGTACGAGGTGTTCAAGGAGGAGCTCAGACAAGCGTTTGAGCCTCCGCAGAATGAGTTCCGGTCGAGGGCGGAGTTCCTCGACCTGCAGCAGGGCAAGCATGACATGATGACGTCCATGCTTACGCTCAGAGAGCACGGTACTTGGTCTCGAACATCGTGACCAACCCGATTGACGAGGCGACCAAGGTCGTCACGTTCATGAAGGGACTGAGAGATGGGCCTGTGAAGACCTATCTCTTCCGTGAGTACCCGAGTACTCTCGAAGCTGCGATCACTCTTGCCATGCAAGAGGAATTTAGCCTGCGGCAGGCTAAGCTACATGCACACGTACCGAGGCCGCAACCGCGCCCGGTAGTGAGGACGGGAGGGCCAGAATCAATGGACCTCTCGAGCGCTGCCACTGCTGGACCCCAGCAGTCGCAGGGAAACAATGTGCGATGCTACCGTTGCGGTAGGATCGGTCACTTTGCTCGAGAGTGCACGGCTCCCGTGCACCAGCAGGGTGGCTATCGCGGCGGTGCCGGGCACCGTCGCAACCAAACAAAAAACGCTGGACGCCAGTAGGCGCGGGGCGCCCTACTGGTAATGCAGTTCCGCGTGTCAACCTTGGGCACGCGACACTGAGGACTGCAGCCCCCAGTGAGGTTGACTCTCACTGCAAGAACCAAGATGACAAGCATGACCTTGTCATCCTGAAAGTGAAGTCGACGAGAGCAAGAGACTCTCGTCGTGCTTTGGTAGATTCCGGCGCGTCGAAGAACTTTGTTCGACTGCGAAGTCTATCAATGCTTGACTTCGAGGATTTAAAGATACCTCGAAGTATGTTGGAAGTACGCCTGGCGACAGGTGTCGTCGTCAAGACCGAGAAGCGCATGATACGCGTGCGCTTCACGTACAAAGGTCGAGTGTTTGTCGAAACCATTATCGTCCTGGACCTGGACGATAAGTTCGACATGGTATTGGGCATGCCGTGGCTCACACGGCATGATCCGGTAATCGATTGGGAGAAGCGCACTCTTGTGCGCTTCGGTCGCGAAAGCGGAACAGAGAGCGATGGCCCTGTTGCCGCCCCACACGCACCAACCGGTGTGCGCGATTCCCCACTCGAGACAGCACCTAACGCTGCTGTCCCGGAGCACCCTGGACGCGCGCAGGCGCGCGCGCAGGAACACGTAGCGTCGGCGTTGCCGCCGACGGCTAGCGAAGGAAAAGTGTTGACCTCGGAGGTCGACACTCGCTTTTCAGCGAATCAAGGACAGTCTCCGGCCTCAAGCGGCGCGGATGACGAAAGCGGGTCACACGCATCGGCCGAAGAGGCCGACGCGAACCTGATTGGGTCAGACCTGGCCAATAACATTGGCCAGGGAGAGGGAATGCCGTCGACTCCGGGAGTCGATGGCATGAGTGAATTCGATTCGTCGGCTCTGGGAGCCGACGCACCCTCCGTAATGGGGGTCTCCGCCAATGGAAGGCGTCGAGGTGTTGAAGTCACGTCGGTTCCGGGAACCGACGCTGCGAGAAGAAATTACGCGTCGACTCTGGGAGTCGACGCACCCTTTGTAACGAAGGGCTCCGCCAATAACAGGCGTCGAGGTGAAGATGGCGTGTCGGCTCCGGGAGCCGACGCTGCAGGCGGTGCGGACGGTTGCAAACGTCCCGCACCGGAAAAACTTGCATGCTGTCGTGCAGCCGGGCTTGAAGTCGCTCGCCCGCGGGATGAACCCGCCGGCGGTATTAAAGAAGAACACCCATCCACGGCTGGGCCTGGACGAGGTCAAGGGTCTAGCGGAGCCGGGCTCCGCAAGACGAGAAGACGGCGCATGCGAAGGTCGCTGCGCAAGTCTCGGCCAGGGGCCGAGACGCTACAAGAGATGTCTGCTGGGCAGACGAAGGCAGAGAAGCCAGACGTCGAGACGTTGAACGTCTTGACGCGTACCTGTGCCGGATTCCGGTATAGGGAGATGACTCTCGCTAATCCTCCGACGCAAGCGTCGGAGTTGACTTCGCTTCCAGTCATGAGCTGGAAGCGCTTCGCGCGTGACTTGCACGATGGACGCATCGAGCAAATATGCATTCTCTCGGACGCCGAGAGAACGAAGAGCGAGAATGAAGAACTGAGGCAGTTCTTCATGGAGAGCACCACTGAGAGTGAAGACACTCTCAGTGCCAAGACGAAGAAGGAACGCTTTGAAGAACAGAGCTGGGACTCGCTGAAGTCGAGTCCCTACTACGAGATTCTACGGGAATACGCGGACGTACTTCCGGAAGAGATCCCTGCGGAACTTCCGCAGGACAAGGGCATTCAGCACGAGATTGATCTCGTACCGGGCACTAAGTATTGCGTCACGCGGCAGTGGCCACTGCCGCGAGAGCAGGTCAAGGCGATCGACGACTTCTTCGAAAGTCGTCGCAAAGCTGGACAAGTGCGGGAATCGAAGTCCCCGCACAGTGCTCCGACGTTCTGTGTCAAGAAGCCACAGGGCGGCTGGCGCATCGTTCATGCGTACAATAAGCTGAACGATGCGACGATACCGGCGCAGACACCGATACCGCGAAAAGATGTTATCATCGATTCGATGGTCAGGAGCACTGTCTACAGTGCTCTTGATCTGCGCGATGGATTCTATCAGATCCTAATGCGTGAGAGCGATATCCCTCTCACGGCTGTGAGCACGCCGAGTGGTATGCTCTGGGAGTGGCTAGTGATGCCGCAGGGTCTGAAGAACGCCCCTACGACCTTCAACAGGTGCGTGACGCACTTGTTGCGCTCGGTGCGCGACTTCGCACCGAGCTACTTCGATGACGTGTTCGTCCACAGCCGTGCTGCGGACGGGATGAGCGACGTTGAGATGCACAAGGTGCATCTCCGGAAGCTGCTTGCGCTCATGCGCAAGCACAAGCTCTACGCGAACCTGAAGAAGTGCATCTTCGGGGCGAGCGAGATACCCGTGCTCGGGTGTCTCGTTGGGAAACATGGTGTCCGCCCTGACCCTGAAAAGGTCAGAGTGATCAACGAGTGGCCGACTCCGTCGAACGTCAAGGAACTGCGGCAGTTCCTTGGCTTGGCCACGTACTTGTGCAAGTACGTGAAGGACTACGCGGGCACAATACGCCCGCTGTCACAGCTCCTGAAGAAGGATGCCGAGTGGAATTGGACTGCTGACTGTCAGCAGGCCTTCGTTGCAGTCAAGCGGGGCTTGACTGAGGCGCCGATCTTGGCGGTGGCCGACCAAGATCGCCCATTCCACGTAGTGTGCGACGCATCCGACTTTGCGATCGGATGTGCGTTGATGCAGCACGATCACGAGGGCCGTGATCGTGTCGTCTACTACCAATCGCGTCAGCTGAAACCTGCTGAGCGCAACTACCCGGTGCATGACAAGGAGCTCCTTGCCATGAAGTATGCACTCGCGAAGTTCCGAGTGTACTTACTCGGAAGCGAACCCTTCGTGGTCTACACAGACCACGCATCATTGCGTACGGCTGTCAAGTCGCCACACATCTCGCAGCGTATGGCGAGATGGCTTTCGTTCTTTGCGGAATACAACTTCCGGGTTGAGTACAAACCCGGAAGCCTCAATGTGGTGGCCGACGCGTTATCGCGTCGACCTGACTACGCTTCAGCTGATGCCGACGTCAATGCCATTAACGCCATGCAATCGAGCACTCCCACGTCGTCACTGTTGGACGACGTGAAGACCGCGTACGCGCACGACGCGGACGCGAAGCTCTTGCTGGCCTACGGCTCAGCGCCTTCTGACAAAGCTCGTCAGAAGCTGCCGAAGCATCTTCGTGCTCGTGCACACCGTTATCGGGTGCACGATGGGTTACTACTCTACAGTGCCGTCGACGACAACGCGGTCCGCGTTGTCGTGCCCAACGATCATGATCTGCGCCTCAGGATCATGTATGAGTATCATGATGCACCGACTGCGGGACATCCGGGCCGTGAGAAGACGTACGTCCTTCTCACGCGCGACTTCTACTGGGCCCACCAGTACAAGTGGGTGCGCAAGTACGTCCGTGCTTGCGAGGTATGCCAACGTGTGAAGCCTGCGCCGTTCGCGCAGGCTCCCTTGCAGTCACTACCGACTCCGTCGGAGTGTTGGCAGTCCATGTCTTTGGACTTCGTGTTCGGTCTTCCCCCGGACAGCCAGGGGAACACGGGAGTTGTGGTCTTTGTTGACCGCTTCAGCAAGATGGTGCATCTTGCTGCGGTACCCGCTGAAGTGACTGCGAAGCAGACGGCACGTCTGTTCGTTGACATGGTGTTCAAACACCATGGCATGCCGATCGACATTGTGTCGGATCGAGACCCGCGTTTCACAGCACATCTGTGGCAAGAAGTGTTCACACTTCTTGGGAGTCAGCTTTCAATGTCGACTGCGGACCATCCGCAGACGGATGGGCAGACCGAGCGCGTGAATCGCGTGCTCGTCGACATTATCAAGAGCTACGCTCACTCGTTCCAACACTGGAGCGAGTGCCTGTCGATGGCAGAGTTCGCCATCAACAACTCGGTGCATGCCTCGACCGGGCATACACCGTTCTACGTGAATGCCTTGCGGCACCCACGCCTCCCGAGCCTGCTCGGGATGGTGGCTCCTTCCTTAAGTGGGGTAGGATCTACGGCCGCAACACAGCAGCCGCAGAATGCCGCTGACACTTGCACAGTGTCAGCCGCGACTACGCGCAAGAAGAAGAAGCATGCGTCTGTGCAGGGCACAGACGCCGACAAGAAACAGAAGAGCAATAAGAACGACGTGTCTGTGCGAGGCACAGACACCGCGAAGACCAACGCAGGGGCCGAGCCTACTACTACAGGCGAGCTGAACGAGTTCAGCTCGGACGCAATTGCATTCGTGCAGTGCAGACAAGCCGTCATTCGGTTTGTCCAAGACGCTATTGCAGCTTCTGTCGATCGACAGAAGCTGAACGCAGACAACATTGGCAGGGGCAACACAAATGAATTCAAGAAGGGTTCATTGGTTTTGTTAGCTACTCAAAACCTGCCTAAACATGCAGTCTCCGACTTCGGGGCGAGTAAGCTCGCTCCGCGCTTCATCGGGCCGTTCACAGTGTTGGCACGGCATGGCAACGCTTACACGCTAGACATCCCGTCTAGCATGCGCCTCCACCCGACCTTTTACGCCGGGCGGCTGAAGCCATACCGGCAGCACGAGCCAGCTAGCTCGGCTGACCCGAGGCGCGAGCCGAACCCTTCTCCAGCGCGCGAACGCGCTGGCCCAAACGCTCAACACGAGCCCCAATGTCGGCGGAGACGTCAGACGCGGTCTGCGTGGCCTGAGCGACTTGAGCCCTCAGGTTTGCAATCTCCTGCCTCAGAGCAGCGAAGTCGCTGCTCTGAAGCCGCTCCACGGCACCAACTCGGTCCTCGAGAGACGGAGGCCCAAAGTCAACCCCAGGTTGACCATACCCGGGGCGTGTTCCCACCACCGCCGCCTCCGATCCGTGACGCCCACGGCTCAACACGTTGGATTGTTGAGCGTATTGTCGACCATAGTATCCCGAAAACGAACCGGCACCCGGTTCGTTATCGTATTCGTTGGAGAGGGTTTCCGCCC
This sequence comes from Phytophthora vignae f. sp. vignae, assembly GCA_016169955.1. Taxonomy (NCBI): domain Eukaryota; phylum Oomycota; class Peronosporomycetes; order Peronosporales; family Peronosporaceae; genus Phytophthora; species Phytophthora vignae. The sequence continues at coordinate 103,283 of JABJUM010000007.1, forward strand.
CACCAAGATACATGGGAGCCGCGGGACGTCCTGCTGCAGGACGTTCCGGAAATGGTGAGGGCGTACGAAGCCCACCACGCACTGCCGGAGCGAAGGTAGTGCGAGCGCTGTGGTCACCCGCAGCGCTCGAAGCACCACGCTCGTCGCGTTCCTCGCGTGCCAGGAACTTGGCACGGAGATCCTTGAGACTCGCAGGTACACGGATCGTCGTGTACCCGTTTAGGTCGCGGTCGCTCAAGCGCGCCGCACCCGGAAGACACAACGTGCACTGCTGGTCTTCGGGCACAGCGCACGGAACACCTGCATCCACAGAAGATCTGTGGAGCTGCTCTAGCCTCCCACGCGTCGAGAACGTCTCGAAGCGCTCACGGGCATGCTTAACCCGCTCACGGTAAGCTGCCGGATTCTTGTTGAAGTTCTCAACAAAGGCATTCCAACTTTGACAAAGTGCCTGCCACTCAGGCACTTTGCTGCGAGAAGAGGTCTTCTTGCTAGAGTAATATCGGAGCTCATGGAAGAGTCCGATGTAGTAGTCGCGCCTTTGATCCGTCATCGGATCAAAGTGCTGTCCCTCCGCCACAGCATCATCCACAATCGCGCTGCATACGTACAGCGGGATAGTATTCGGTGGCACGGAGCTGCCCACCCGTGCCGCGATCTCAGTCGCGGACGGCATCCACGGATCGCGCGCTGCTCATGCAGCGCGCGGAGAAGTTGAAGTCGCCACGGCGCGTGGTGAGCTCAACGCCCCAGCAGCAGAGAGTGGGGTCTCACCTGCGCTACGCGAACGCTTCGAGCTCGAAGCGTCCGAGTCGTCTTCCTCACGAGGGCGTCTCGTCCCGGCATGCGGGTCGAGACTATCACTGTCGATAGACTCCTTGTGCTTGGACGGAGAGCTCTCGTCCCCTCCATCTCCACGTCGCCTTCTTCATAGTCAACGGCGTCGTTGACTATGCATGAGCCTTGGAGGACAATCTCAGGCTGAGTTGTCCCCGCCGCAGACGTGGCAACAGCGGCGCCGCGCTTCGCTTGCTGGCGTTCGTGGGTCCACGACAGAGAGCTTACCCTCTGTCGTGTCGGCGGTCTTCTCCTTTGGCGAGCTCATTGCGGAATGAGCTCGAGATTTTCTTTCTCCCAACGTGAAGAATTGACGAATGGTCAATTGCCTGATTGACGTGCCGTGACCGGCGCGTCTAACCTTAAGGGTAAGGGGGGGATGATGTAACGGGGTTACACGCACAAGTGGCTACAGCCACTTGTGACTATAACAGGCGCGATATCTGTTATAGGTACAAACACTTCCTCGGCCTTGATGTACGTTACATCAAGTGCCACATTCATTTACGGTCACCACGACGGGTGGCCCATAGACATTTAGGATTCCTATTGGTTGAAAGCAGCATCTTTTAACCAATGAGCGACATGCATAGCAGTGGAATTCTGTCAACCAGCCGTTGGCAGATTCCTAACTTAGAATATTACATTTAGAGGAAGTCAGAAAACATAAAACAAAAAATAGCAGTTCTCATTTTAACCCAAAAACATTATTTGGATCGTTTATTTAGATTAATCTATACTCGGAGTCCCGAGTATAATTAACTCTAGTTTAAACCAAGCTACGCTTCCTCATACACGTGCGCATACGTGTAAGCTGTTGTAGTGGGCCAAGGTAGGCCCATTACAGTCTTGCACTACGGGACTCAAGTCTTCAGACCAAAGCAGGCAACCCCAAGGTGCCCCACTACGCCAAAGTGGCCCAATGGACCCTCGACTGGGTGGCGTCCAAGTCGGAGGCCGACATCAAGAAGGCGTTTGCTCTGTGCGGTCTTGTCGCGAAAGAGCAGTTCAAGATGGACGACTTGCACCCACCGCTCAAGACTCTACTCAAGCCTGACCTGGACATGAATGAGTGGCACGCGGCTTACCAGCATCTTGTGACGGAGAGTTCAGGCCGGGAGCAGCTACGCATCGCATCGCCTGACTGGTACGTGCCGGAGAGGGAGCGTTCCAGCCTATTTTGCTGTTTGTCGTACGATCTGGGCATGACGCCACACGAGTATGCGTCGGCTCTGACACGCTACATGGCCACCCTGAGCGACTTGGACGGTCTAATCGATGATGCGTACCTTGTGGCAGTGAGGGACGGAGATGCTGACCCAGCTGAGCTCGAGATCTATGCCGCCTCGAAGATGCACGGTTGGAACATTACCCTCAAGACAGTTGACGATGAGAGCCGTCTCACGTCGACCTTCACGTATGTTGTCGACAATGCTACCAAGAATGTCTGCCTTGCTCGAAGTGGTGGCTTTTTCGCGGTTGAGGTTGATGGATATATAGTGTAGGCTGAGAATATGACATAAAACAATGTTAGTCTCTGATTATTCACAATTGAGTAAGATGACAAGCGTTTAACATACCTTTCTGTGCGGGGAATTAACGAGTTTTGACTCGCGACATACTACCCTCTTCCCATATTGGGCCCTCAATTGACACGAACGGGATTGATCCTCTTCCCATATTGGGCCCTCAATTGACACGAACGGGATTGATCCATGGGCTAGCTGCTCGCTAATCCATGTCCTAACCAGTTGAGCCGTCAGCACATTGACTACCAGGGTCCTACAACTAATACTTATATATGTCTATGAAGCGTCCGTCTTCTAAGTTGGCGAGTTTGTTCGTTCTATAGCGCCCAGTCACTGTAAACGAACACAGTGTCCAGTGGGCGCTATATTTTATTTGAGCGCTCATGTGTACTATGCGGGGTAAGACGGTAGAATTTGTATACTATAATAGCTTAAGTGTAATCAAACTAAAACGTGCCAGAATGGCGCGTTTTGGTGGTCCCACCCTGTGCCGCAATGCTTGTGCTTGAACACAGCGACTTCTGAAGCTCCAACAGAACGGTCCAAAATGGCCCGTTTTGAAGGATGAGCTAATTGGCTGAAATTCAATAATTTTCCGAACGACGCAGCCATTGGCTAATCTGCTTGGCTTTATACGTAATTTATGAAAGATACGTCTGCCCTGTTTGCTTTGGCAAGGCAGCTTGACATCACATGTGAGTACGGCACTTCCGCCAATGTCTAGATTAGTAATTTCCGGAACTCGCAGCCTTCAAGTTGGCAAGGATTGGCAAAAATTGAACAGAGTAGTCCAACAATGGTCGAAGGGTGGTAGCAAACTCAAAACGGGCCATTTTGGCACGTTTGAACGCGATCTCCGATGCAACTCATCCAAACGTGCCATTTTGGACCGGTTTGCCGCGAAAGGGTTAATCTATGATACAACTTTAAAGCGTGGACAGCCTGAACCGGTACTATACCCATAACCCATAACACCGGTATGGCCACGGTGCTGCACTGGGACCGGTTTATATGCGTGGGCAGTGTGCTACCGATGAACTGGTATGAATCAGTGTATATATTTTGCTGTAGCGAAGTAAAGGGACGATTGAGGTGGACTGTACAATAGCATGCCGTTTTAACAGTACAAGCTGCACATAGACCTCAGCCAGGGTTCGCCGTTTTAATTTTGTTACGTAAGCATTGCCTGTTGATCTATTGCATCTACAGTTTTAAGGCAAATGTCTGGGCAGATGCTGCGGCTGTGAAGATCGAGAAATCATTACGCGAATCGACCGCAATGAGAAGTTCTCACTCATTGAGAACCGAATCGCATTGCCCAGAAGGCTCTACACCAGGCGTGATGTTAACACGCTACGAGAACCATGGATCTGTTGAGGAAATCGTAATAATCGTAAAACCAAGCTTTCCAATAACTTCCCGGGCAAGCAGCAACGCAAGGCGGGAAAGCAGAATAGTGTCGTTGCTGTCTAAGCTTACGGACAAGACGACGTATACTTGTTCGTTTGGACGGAACCCGCAAACCAGCAGGATGATGCGGCTTGAGCTCGCTTCCTTGAACCTTGCGTTTATGAACAATACGATTACACGGATGGTTTCGTGTGCGTAAATACCCCGCAACAGGATCAATAGCCCCAGCTGCAGGGACATCAAGTGAATCGACAGCAGCCCAGCTTGGACGATCTAAGGTTAGGTGGCTTTACAGGCGCATGCCACCCACACTACCGTTTTGTGCATGATGCTCGCACCGTTGCAGGAACTTGGCTGCAATAGTGCTGGATGAAACCACCAACACACCGGTTTTCCACCAGCATGGCTTAAACTGTCCATCGAGGATGCGCTGACATGTTGGCCACACGAAGGCGGTCAAACTGGCGGGCGAATGACGGACGAGAAGAATAGGGGCAGAGGTAGATCAGCCTCACGGCCGTGCTCACGGCCGTGCCTTCAATTTCCCCAATGTCTACTTCCGACCCAAACAGCAGCCTCTTTAGGGCGCTTCCACCATGGTTACCCACTCGGTTGCCGACGACTATCTCACAGCACTCGTGCACCTGGTTGAATGTGAAGTCTCATGGTTAAGGCAACGTTGAAGCTCACCTCAACCGTCATCATCCCATTTACAGCCAATCGCCAGTCAGTCCAAAAAAGTTATTGCCGGCCCAATCACATTCGTCGTCCATCACGACATTCACGTCAACGACCGTACCGTGATCATTTTCGATTTTTCACGTTCCCTCGCACATACTGAGCCCAAGTGTCATGCCGACAGTCGGCGATCCACCCGGTACCCCGCAGAACCCCGCCAGCTACGTAGCCATCTCGGACGCTGCCGACATGTACGGCTCCACGACGGACGTGCCGCCGCTGCCGGATGTAACCAAGCAAGACACGCACGCGGACGTGGATGCTCTGCGCGCCAGCTTCGCCTCGGGCGCCACCAAGGACGTGCGCACACGCCGGTCGCTGCTGCGCGCGCTGCAGCGGCTCGTGGACGAGAACGAGGCGCTCATCAGCGACGCCGTGTGGAAGGACCTGCACAAGCACCCGCTGGAGCTGTTCGCCTGCGAGGTGTCGCTGCTCAAGGCCGAGATCCAGGACTTCATCGACTACGTGGACGACTGGGCCAAGCCCAAGCTCAAGGCCACTAACATCGTCAACCTGCCGGGGCTGTCCTACGTACGCCCCGAGCCTCTGGGCGTTGTGTGCGTCATCGGCACGTGGAACTACCCCGTGAACCTGCTGCTCATGCCGCTGGTGGCCGCGCTGGGCGCCGGCAACTGCGTCGTCGTGCGTCTGCCGGGCGACGACACCACGCGCCACCTTAACAACGTGCTGATCCAGCTCTTCGACAAGTACATGGACAAGCGCTACGTGCGCGTGGTGTACGGAGGCGTGGAGGAGACCAAGAAGATGCTGCAGGAGCGCTACGACCTCATCTTCGCCACGGGCGGCAACTTCCTGGGCAAGATCGTGGCCCAGGCGGCCGCGCAGTACTTGACGCCGACGGTGCTGGAGCTCGGAGGCAAGTCCCCATGCATCATCGACGGCAGGGCCGACTTGAAGCTAGCGGCAAAGCGTATCGCGTGGGGGGCCTTTGTCAACGGAGGTCAGACATGTGTACGTCCGGACTACTTGCTGGTGGACGCGAAGATCGGCGACCAGTTCATTAAGCTGCTGGAGGAAGAAGTGGCGGCGCAATATGGCGGCGAGAACGTCAAGGAGTCGGACAGCTTCGGGCGCATCGTCAACCAGCGGATGTACTCTCGTCTGGCGCTCATCTTGGAGAAGGACCGCCAGTACGTGACCTACGGCGGGGACAGCGACGACAAGCAGCGCTTCATTTCGCCTACGCTGTTGAACTTCCGCACGAACTTTGACTCGTTCGTGTCCAGCGCGTCGATGAGTGAGGAGATTTTCGGCCCGTTGCTGCCAATCTACTACTATGGGGCTGGTGACTTGGACGAGGCCATCAACTTCATCATTGCGCGTGAGAAGCCACTCGCACTCTACCACTTCAGCTCCAACGGCGCAAATAAGGAACGCATGGTGAACGAGACTTCGGCTGGCAGTATGATGCTGAACGACGTCCTAATGCAGCTGTCGAACGCTCACGTTCCCTTCGGCGGAGTCGGCAACTCCGGCATGGGCGCCTACCACGGCTACCATGGATTCGAGGCGTTCTCCCACTACAAGACGGTGATCTACAAGAACGGACTGCTGGATCTTCCGCAACGCTACGCGCCATACACCCCGGCCAAGAAGTTTATCTTGAGTATCGCCATGTACCCGTTCAGCCGCCTGCACATGCGCATCTTGAAGTCACTAGGCTTCGCAGCGGTACTCGCCATCATCGCAGTCATTATCAGGCTCTCAGTCTGAGCTCAATCTGCCCAAGTAAACGCTTATCGAAATCCCTTCTTTTTATTCAGAAATAACGCAATTCAAGTAGCAGTCTCGTCTTAAAACTAACGTTTCCCAAGTGTCTACTTGCTCTCTTTGCTGTCGAGTTCCTTATCGTCGTTGTTGGCAGCAACAGCCTTCGCTCCCTTGGCTAAGCCCTCGTCCTCGACATCCTCGGGGCCCTGTTCGTCCTTGCTAAGCTTGCCCTCCGAGCTCTTGCGCTTTCCGCAGGTTCTGGTATCGTAGTCTTTTGCGTCCGCGCGGTGGTTCTCGACCGACGCCCGCGCCCGCATCGACTTCATAAGCCCATAGAAGGCGTCGTAGTCCATCGACGCGATCACTATCTCGAGATATTGCTCAGTTTTCGGGTCCGCCTTGATCGCCTTCTGGCAATGCTCAGCAAACTCGTCCTCTGATACCCCCTGCTGAGCCAGGAAGGCTAACGACGTGATACTGTCAGTAGCGATATGACTAACAAGGGCATTATCTTCAGAGCTGACATACCCGTCATGTGCTCGTTGAACATGTGCTGGAACTCGATGTAGATGGTCATGTAGGCGAGCTGGTGCTCCAGGTCGTCCGTGAACGAGAGCGCGTGATCCAGGAAAAACTGCTCGAACTGGCGCTGGAACTGCGGCAACTTGATGTACTCGGCCAGCGCGCGCACCAGAGGGTCCTGAATCTTGTCGTCCATGGTGATCAGGTCTCGTCAAGCAGTGTACGTCTTGGAGCTCGCCGCTCGTCTCGCCTTTCTTTCGGCTGCAGCGTTTAGCAAAATGAACCGACGCGGCTTTGGCAAGGGGAGAAACCGCCCGCCGTCGCGTTCGGGCGCTGGAAATAGCAGGACGGGCCCGCCCAAGATGTTCGGCAAGTCGATCAACTACACGCACCAGTTTGTGCACTTGTGTATAGTGCGCTGTAGTGGCTTGAGCAACTCGGGAGATGCAAGCGATCATGGTTGCCTTTGAGCTTCAACTTGACCATCTGTAGCCATGTACCGATACCCTGGTACCAGTGACGTCACTGGTGAAAATAGTCGTAATTACTCCCCTTTTTACGTAAAAACATTGGATCTCCTGGACGGACACTTGGCTGCTTTTGGGGGCACATCCCCATAGTTGCTGCTGCATCACAGACGATAGCGATGGCCAAGTGGACGTTCTCCCTGCTGGCGCTGTGCCTGACGGCGCTGGTGCTGGCCGTGCAGGCGGGCAAGGGCCCCAAGATCACCAACCAGGTCTATTTCGACGTGAGCATCGACGGCGCGCCCGCGGGCCGCATCGTCATGGGCCTCTACGGCAAAACCGTGCCCAAGACGGTGGAGAACTTCCGCGCGCTGTGCACGGGCGAGAAGGGCGAGGGCAAGAGCGGCAAGCCCCTGCACTACAAGGACAGCATCTTCCACCGCATCATCCCCAACTTCATGGTGCAGGGCGGCGACTTCACGCACTTCAACGGCATGGGCGGCGAGAGCATCTACGGCGAGAAGTTCCCGGACGAGAACTTCAAGCTCAAGCACGCCGGCAAGGGCACGCTCAGCATGGCCAACTCGGGCGCCAACACGAACGGCAGTCAGTTCTTCATCTGCACGGTCAAGACCTCGTGGCTGGACGGTCGCCATGTCGTGTTCGGCCGCGTCATCAAGGGCATGGACGTGCTGGACGCCATCGAGGCCGTGGGCTCCCCGAGCGGCACCCCGAGCAAGAAGGTCGTGATCACGGATAGCGGTGAGCTGGCCGCCGACGACTTCGTGCAGGAGGAGTAAGTTCTGGTAGACAGTTCGTTCGTACAGACTTCGCACCCCCGGATCCTTGACGTAACAATTGCAAGAAACACAACGTTCAAGCTATGAGTGGCGCCTGCTGTTGCACTTTTATTTTTACTGAACAATGGCAAACTTCCAACTGTACTTGTGGTATCAAATAAAACGTTCACTGATTCCCTACTGCGACCGTAAGTAACCTTGACCAACTACTGTTGACGACATTCGTGACATATAAACCCCGACTAAATCGGCACTTCGACTCGTTCACTCCGAGCGCAGCTTACGACGGTATCCCGAGGATCCTCCCGCTCCGTGTACTGTGCCTGGCGAGCCGCCGCCGCTGGTGCCGCCGCCGCCCATGCCAGGCATCATCTTCATGAAGTTGGACATACCACCCATGCCCCCCATTCCGCCCATACCTGGGAAACCGCCTCCCATTCCTCCCATGCCAGGGAAGCCGAACTGAGCCTCGACTCCGCTGGAAAACGTTAGGACGGCGACGAGTAACACGGCGAGACTGTTTCTGCTGATCATCACTTGACTTGATCCGATGCCGAGAGCCGAAACGTTCTTGCGAAGGTGGATTTGGAAATGCTTCTTCCCCGAAGTGCCGCTTCTTGTGGAGCTGCAAAACTTTTAAATGTGTTATCAGGATAAAGCCTGACTCACGGTTACCCCTCAGAGAATACCGGGTTTGGAGACATTGTCATCTGCTGCATCACTACAGTAGTGGCGGCGCAGTAGCAATGGCCACCCGCTCACGGACAGATCGTGCTTCTGACGAAAGGATAAGATTGCCACCACGCTGCTTTTCGTGATAATGTTCAGGTATTATGACGTGAAGCAAGTGTCTGTTGCATTAGAGTAAACTGCCCGTTGCGTCGGTGAAATGTTTTCATACGATATTCGCCACAAAGTCGGATAAGAAGACGCAGAATCGAGAGGCTGAGAGAATTTCTGATCAACGAACCTGTGCAATCGGGTGCCCGTAAACTCGCAACTTACCACCATCCACTCAGCCAACCGGTTGCTATATCTTTGTGGAATCCTCAGGCAACGCTAAGCTCTGAATCATGAACACACATAAAAGCAACTGGTCATTCTTTCTCACCACAACTCTAGCTAGACAAATTCACCAAGATCGGTCGGTGACCCTGTCCACTATCCCAGACCACTCGTCCAAACCGCATTCTCCAATTCACTCGCTCAAGCTCAACAACTCGATCCGACCTTCGATCAACAATACACCAAGCATGCTCAGCAGCAGCAAGCTCTTCGTCATGTGCATCGCTACCACCGTCCTCTCCAGCTGTGTCCACGCTGAAAAGGAGGTGGCCGAAACTCTGGTCGGCGGCCCGGGCGTCAGCGTGGGCGTTCCCGGTGTCGCGAGCGTCGGAGTGGGTCCAGGCGTCTACGGTCCCGGCGTCGTTGGCCCCGCTGTCGGTGTTGGTGTCCCTGGAGTTGTCGGTGTTGGCGTTAATCCCGCGGTGGGCTATGATGGCACGACCGTGGTGAACGGTGGCTACCCGGCCGCGAACGGCGGCGCGACGGCAACCGCAACTGCGAACGCTAGACGCACGCTTCGCTCGGCTCAGTAAAAGGACCAAGTTCGGCTTGATGAACCAACGCTGCGTGCTCAGCGACATCCAAAGGTGAAGACATTCACATCGCGCTGCGTTGGTGCACAGGCGCCTACCCCACGAAGCTTTGACGTTTCATGGTGTACATGTGTATGAGTTCTAGTCCCCGTTCGTAAACGACAAAGTATCACTGTGTAGTTTAAAGGATGTGCTTTCTACCGCCTGGTGGCATGAATGGCCCTGCAAACTAAGTCTAGCACAATTTATCAAAGAGGCCTCTAGGTGGCACCTTGGGCTGTGCTGGAGTATCAACCTGCTCTCACCGCGAGTCTTCACTATCAGCGATCGCATCTCTCTTCGAGATGGCGCCAGGAGTCATGGCATCCATCCAGTGGATCCTACCGACCGCGTGGTAGTGACCATCACCCGTTACAAGGTTGACCCGCGCTCATTCAACTTGTTCGAACAGCAAACAGGGGGATGCCTCGAATGCATATAGTTACTTCACTTGGTGCCCGCCATCACGTACGACAGTCCGGGCTCAGCTATAGATTTACAACGTCGGCTATCGGATAAGATCGCCCAGGTGGTCTGTACCACCTACCGTTCGCCTTGTAAAGTGCCGAGCTTTATACGGACTTTACCCAGCTAGACCGCCGAGCCTCCTCACGAGCCACACGTTGCTGGCCCATGGCGCTTTAACACCAGTGTGGCACGTGATTCCTCGATACCATGCACTCCTGCCGACACCGACACTTTCGCCCATCCGACGCTGTGCGTCGCACACGGATTCCAGGCACACGGAGCAAGGAAGCTGCTCTTCCACTTTGCCCATTTCCAATTTTGCCTTCTTCACCTCGCAGTGCATCACTCAAGCTGCTGCGTGCGCGACAAGGGCTTCTCCAAGGTTTCTTCATAGCATCCTCATCGTCACTCTAGACTTCACCATGATCAACATTACCAAGGTCCTCGCGCTGGTCGTCGCCGTTGTGGCCGTCACGAGCGGTGTGACTGCCGAAAAGGAAGCCGCACAGGACTACAGCGGCGGCGGCACGAGCGGTGGCATGGGTGGCGGTCTTTCGGGCCTCTCCAAGATGATGCCCGGTATGGGTGGCACCGGCGGCACCAGCGGCGGTCTTCCAAGCATGGGCGGCATGCCCGACTTCAGCAAGATGATGTCCGGAATGAGCGGCACTGGCGGCATGTCGAGCTTCTCCAAGATGATGCCTGGAATGGGCGGCACTGGCGGCGGAATGGGTGGTATGCCTGACTTCAGCAAGATGATGTCTGGCGCCGGTGGCGGCTTCCCGGGCATGAGTGGCGGCTTCTCTAGTCTCAGCAAGATGATGCCGGGTGCGGGAGGCAGCCCAGGCACGGTCCACGCGCCCGGAGCTCCCACAGGTACTGCCGGCACCAACACTGGAACCGGCACCGGCACCGGCACCAGCACTGGAACTGGGGCGACAGGTGCGGCCGGTACTTCAGGTAACACCGCCACAACACCGAAGACCGGCACGCCTCAGACTGGCAGCTCAAAGGCTGGCTCAGCAGCAGGGGCGCCCACGGTTGGATCCCCGACCAGCGGCACTGGGGCTACTGGCACTGGTTCAACACCTTCGAAGACGTACCGCAGCCTTCGATCGGAGTAATCTGCGCAAGCGAGCGAGCGAGCAAGCGAGGCCGGACGCAAGATGGCGGAATCCGCACGTGTGGTCACAGCAAGGGCTCTTACCAGGGCTCTTGCTGGTTGATGTAGATGAGTGGTGTAGTGCATAAGCAATAAATGCGTATTTTACTGGTATTGTAGCTGCATGCGTGCGTGCTTCCTAGACAACCTACGTTACCTATATTCATGTGCCCTAATACTGATCATGAATCGTTAGCATGAATCGATATGCTCGTTTCGGATTCCCGCAGGTATATTGTTGATAAGCTTGCCTACGTGAAGGGATGGCAAGTTTGAATACCACAAAAGGGTGGCTTCGAAGGCTTGTCCCGTAGGGTAAGCTAACAAGAGTAGAATTTCATCGAAACCTACTTTAACAAGAAAGGACAGGGGTGCATACTAAGGTGAACTGCATGTTACGCACGACTTATATAAGTACTACACCTTTTCAACTTCAAAACTGCAAATTGTAAGTTCAAAACAGCAAGAGGTAAAATCAAAACAACAATACTCTATAAATGTATATTACAACCTGTATAATATGTATCATCGTATTTGATTATAGAGTACAACTTGCCTATTGGCTAGCTGTGCTGCGCGCCAACCAATGAGCTGTGTATAAAAGTACGAAGCCAGCCTGGTCTCTGCTCGTGCAGTTTTGAACTTACCTTTTGCAGAATTGAACTTACAATTTGCAGCTTTGAAGTTGAAAAGGTGTAAACTCATAAACATTTGAGAAAACGCCAAACAAAAGACTATTAACTAAATTAAACTAAATCGAGACGAACAGCAACCATGCAAAGAAAAGTTGTCGAGTCAAGTATGCTCTTTGCTCGGCAGGCTGCGTGGAGATACTGGTCGAGATGTTCTGCTCGGCCACGAGCTACCCGCCGCTGCTGGGTCTCGAGCTACCTGCCGCTGCTGGCCTCGGGCTACCTGCTTCGTGGACTTCAACGGTCAAGTAGTGCGTAGAAAACTTTAAAAAAACTATATAGCGCCGTGACTTATAAGTCGCTGGCATTGGAGAAACTCCGCTGCCGCCATTATCAGCGTATCCTGTACATGTAGCTTCCCAAATACTTCCCATCCCAGATTGGGGGTATTTATAATCAACGCGAAGTAGGGACACCCGTTTTTGCCAAGCTTACACCTTACTTGCGTATGTTCCTAAAGTCACCCCATAGGCCGACTCCTGTCCCAGCCCCCTCTGGTTAGCGGCCTGGCCTAGCCCCATGTCAGTGTTGTGGAACAAAAGAAAAGCACAAACTTTAGGTTGGTGAACACAAAGCAAGTAAAAAGAAGGACGCCAAAAACTCCGCATGCAAACTCACAGTACTGGTGCTTCACCCAACTGGGTGTTTTGTACAAGCGCAGCGGTGGAAAACACGTTTTTCGACCGAAGAAGTGAACCACGTTTTCAGGCACCTTCAACACCACGGTCTGCCACTTCTCTGCACTTGGCCTGCGTGGCCAGCAGCTTTGTTTTAGTTTAGGGGGCGACGTTCTTTAGCTCTCAGCTTATACGCAGCCAACTCGCTGAGCGAGTCTTTTAAAATCCACCACTCCACACCCGGGCTGCCTCGCACCAAGTCTCTGTGAGACCCGCGGCGAGGCATGCCTTCGGTGATCAAAGAACTGTCGCCTTTGCCCCAAACGTGTTCACGGAATAAGGTATGAAAAAAGACGAAACTCATGACAACTCAATTCAGCCGTACCGAACTGTGTCATCGACAAACCAGTCAAACTTATCGTTCCCTTGTAGGACAGAAGCACCGGAGCTCGCTCCACCGAGCGGAGCTTGCGAAATTCCTTCTGAGACGTAGCACCTGTGCCACCGGTTCCGGTCTTCTTGGCCCCGCACTCGGGCCTCTGCTTGGGCCACCGCTCGGACTGCTTGGACCAGCGTTCCCACCACCGTTCGTTTTGCCCCAGCGGAGGCTGTCGCAGTCGCACTCGCCGACGCGCCACCAGTGGTCTTCGATGTGGTCGCAGTATTGGTTCCGTCGCTGTTTGTCGTCGTGACCGTCTTAGTGACTGTGCCACCTGGGCCAGCATCAGCGCTGGCATTCGCATTCGCGTTGACTGTGGCAGGTGCGCCACCATTAGCGTTGCCGTGGAGGTGGCAGGTGCACCAGCGTTGGCGTAGGCGTTGGCGGTTGCAGGGCCACCAACGCCCACACTGGAAAGACCGACTCCGATGCTGGCACACCGACACTGACACTTGGGCCGACCGCGCCTGGACCATACACACCGGGACGCCGAGCCTACGCCGACTCCTAGGAGACCATGAAGGCAGAGCAGTCCGAAGGCCTCGACTACTTGTTTTTCGGCGATCACTCTGCTGGAGAGGGCCGCGGCAGCGATGCACACGGCGAAGGCCTTTCAGCTGCCGGGCATGATACTTGTAGACGGAGAGCTGGGCTGGGGTCCGAAGAGCTTGTAGAAGATGACCAGCTAGCGAGGATTCGTTTGGAGTTGTTGTAAACGCTTGAGGGTGGATTGGACAATGAGACGTGAACTCCGGGGCGCGTTGACCGACCAGCCACCTGGGCGCGGCGCACAAGCAGCAGCCGAAAAGCCGCGCAGAGGTGCTGTCAACGAAAGTCTCGGACAGAACGCACCATATTATGGTACCCGGTCCCGCATTGTTGGGACTATGTTGACCAACTAGTCACCGTAGAGCTCGTACACATATCGACGGAAGATATGGCCTGCAGACAAAAACCCAACATTCTGGACAAGCACGGTCGACACCGGGCATTACCTAACTACAAACATTTTGATTGGCTAAAATTGAGACTGGGAGTGAGACCACCATTGCTAGACTAAGACGCAGCAAAGGTATTGTAAGGAGGTCGCTAACATATTTATGGATAGAAGCTTCATGAAAGTTAACTTTATTAAAGTTTAACGCACGGCATTGCTTTAATGAAGCTTTTACGAAACTTTTCTCGCGATCGTCCTCCCAGTTGCGTACAGTTCTACGCGGGACTTCGTGCAACTTCTCGGCAGCATACGTCGACATAAACTCAAGGTCGAGAAGTACTTCTCGTTTGAATTTATACGTGTAGCTTCTGCGATTTTGCGGTTGCTCAGTATTGGCAGCATTTTGTTCCGCTCTAGCATACTCAGAGTAGCAAGATACAGAACAAAAGCACAAATCGAATTCTAATACAACGCGTAATATATATAGGACATTGTTAGAGCAGAGTTGGTGGGAAGCACCTTCGCACACAGAGCAGCAGCGTATTGCAGCAGGCCGCGGGCATCCGTTGATACCGCACTGCAATCCTTTCGCCTTGAGGGATTTTCTGAAGTGTGAGGACACAGCGGCCACTCCTTTAAAAACACTGTGTGATTGGCTAATATTGTCTGAACAAAAAATGTGAGTCTCAACTTTTTTGTTCGAGAGTCGGACTAGATAAGGATTTGTAGTAGGCCATATCTTCCGTCGATATGTGTACTGTTCACCAGGGCACCGTGTGCTGGCCATTCGTGTGGTGGATCGGTCGTCTTGTCGGTCCAACTGATTCATTGGTTCGCTCCTCTATGTGAAGTCAGACTTCAACTTAAGGCATACAAAGTTCAGTACAAGTAGAGGTTCGCCGAACGGAGACGATTCTAGCTCCGTCGATACCTTCCAGCGCGCTAACAGACTAACGCAATACCCGTCAAGTGAAGAGGTATTACTCGCAGTGTCAATTGGCAATTCATACTGATGGTTGTTGCTGCATTAACCCCTTGAACGCGAGAGTCTGTATTAGACACGATTAAAGAAAATGCTTATCTTGTATTAGACTCGAGAAGGAATTTATGTTGTTTTCAGTATGAACTATACAAATTTTAAGTCAAAGAGGGTTTGGGGTGCCGGATAGGCTCCCCCACCCCAGGTGCAGGAAAGTACCGCTAAACTGTCTCTAAAAAGAGACAGTACATGATGTAAACCACATAATATCTAATTGCACCGACGCCACTCGTTCAGTCTCATTCCAGAACTTGCCGGTCAAGAGCGACGACCAGATTTTCTGCGCGCTGGATTGATCTAACCGAGCAATGGGGGAAATCTAAGGGCAAGGCGCTACTCACATGCCCGCCGCGAAAGGTCCAGAGCAGATATGCAGGAGCCGGCTGCTTCGTCGAAGCTGAAGAACCAATGATCGGACTACTCGCGATTGACTAGGTAAGTGATTGTGATGTTTGTAAGAGTGCTGACATTTTGCTAACACGCGCACATGATGCAGAATAGTAGTATCAATCTTCTTCAACGCCGTTGCGTCGCAGCTACTACCACAGCAACACCGGAACCCGCTGATCAAGAGAAAACGGTGAGTCTCAATGTTATCTTGTATTATTCAAGTTATGTTTGTATCTTACCGTGTATCCACGTGCTACTACTGCAGCTGCAAGTACTTCGACTGACGTTATAGCAGATTCCGTTAGCGCCAAGCTGGCCTCAGCGCACCAACTCTCCGGGCTGCGGTTAGATTAACTGAGGATGCTGTCGAAGGAAACGGTGCGGTTCATTGCTACAACTACTATTTACGCCACTCACCTAGCTAATTTCGAATATTTCTGTTGCTACTGCAGCTGTTGGAGCTTTGCTCGGTGTCAAAACCGCCCGCCGCAGCTTCGCAACACAATCCAAAGGTCAACTGGCTCTGGTTTGGCGTCAATAGTGCCGGAAGATGCAGGTAAGGTGCTCTTCGAGGATATGGTGTGCTATTCAATTTACTCATGTGTCTAATCGTGTATATACGTGTTACGACTACAGCTGCTAGATCTTCGACCGCTGCTTCGCCGCGTGCCGGGACGACGCAGGCTTTCCCAAACTTTCGGCATATTCACGTATCGAGGTCCCTACGAGCAAAGTTTCGAGCAAGCCACATACCAGGGCAAGGCACAGCATCCAGCGAGGCTCCCATGTAATCTTGCGGTTATAGTGATCGCCCAACCAATTTCGCCTATACGTCATGAATAAACCATATAAATGCACGATGGTGATGTTCAAACGTTGTTGTTCTTAGTCGTCCTATGCAATGTGTTGAATAGCTAGTGGGCTTTGAAGCACGCTCAATCTTGGTTTGGTCACAAAGTTATCTTAACGTGTCTGATACAAGCTATCAACATCGTTATCCCGTACGTACATATCTGAAGGCTGCTGGCACGTGTCATTCCAGTGTTGCTGGAGCAACCATAACCGAATCAGTAGTGACTGTTTTGAGTAGGGCGAGAACAAACAAAGTGAAAAGGAGACGCCACCCTGTGGCCAAAGTTATCCTCGTGTGGAAGGAAAATAGGGTCTGAAAGGACAGTGAAACGACTTCTACTACAGTGCAGCGACGGCCAGGGCGGTTCAAACAAAAACGTACTTTTTTGCGTTGACCTGTGGGCCAAGGCAACAGCGACTCTATTTCCTGCTACAAGGCCTTACGTCGGCACCGGTGGAATGATACTATGTTGCCAGCATCGAAGAAGAAGATCGTTCATGCGCGGTCGATGCCGGCAGAGAGACGAAGTGATGGAGAAGAGGCGATAACAGCGAGGGCGTGATGTTCACCAGTCTAAGCAACGACAGCGCGACGGTTGAAGGCTGACAGATGCGAGACAAAAGGTGCAGAGCTTTTATCTTAGTTTAGATATGGGATCCATGCGTTCTTTTTTTGAAAACAAGGTAGCACGTTTTTGTCAAAAGCCGGCCATGTCTTTGTTCTTCACCATACAGGTTAGACGCTTTTCCTGTATCTAAACTGCCCTCTTATCATGCATCATACAGGATAAATATTTTTCACCATCATAGGAGTAGGGCTTCCGTGCGACTTTCCATATACAGGATATAAAATCATACTGAGTTCACTATTGCAACCCTTCCCCCGTTATACAGGATAACTGCCCTAGGGTTTAGTGAATTGGGCGCGCTCGAAATCGCTCGCGTTCAAGGGGTTAACCTTTATTCCCCATCCGTAGGATAAGTAGGGTCTAGCGCGTACGGGTTTAAAAATAAAAGTTGGCGAAGATATCAATCATTGGTCATTCTACATTCGACCACGTCAAACTCAAGATAACAAAGAGTCTGGAGTTTTTTTTCCGTGTCAAATTTGACTTCATGAAGATGCCAAACATGTACGGTATGGAAAAAAATGAAGAAGTATGCCAAATCAAGATCTTGCACCTTTTACGACCTGAAAGCTAGTATGCAGCATATGAACGATCTACCGTGACCTTAGCCTGAGTAGCAGAGCCCATCAGCAGCCTAGAACGGTGGTCAATGTGCTGCAATGCCACCAAAATAGCGATTTTCTTATCATTTATGGGTCAACTTTGATCGTCAACAATAACCAACAAAATGAGCTTGAGCGGTATTGTTTGCTTAAGCGCAACAACTATGAACGCTATAATTAGTTTGTGTGTGTGTATAGCGTGAAGACCAGTGTAGAGCTCATAATTGGAGTCTGTTCTATTTGCTAATCGGTTACGATAATCAGGGACTGGGTGCCCGATTGACACTGAAATACCAAAACTTCGACGCACCAAGTGCACTTTTTAATAGTAAAAAGACTGAGGGCTCTTACTATAGTGGATAATACCATGACATGCTACTACAAGTCCCTGCAAGGTCTTCCCGGCGCATTCACTATTAGATCACCTCACAAATGCGCTCGCAGTAGGATCCCCGCTTGCCTTCACCTTCACTTTGAATTTTCTTTGGTATCCGTATGTCGATGCATACAAAAGTTCATATTAAAATTAATCTATGCGCGCGTACAGGTAGGATTGTACCCATGCTACCCGTACGCTTTCGACCTGGGGAATAAAGATTAAACAACCGACACATGTACTATGCGCCGAGAATTCTTGCCTGAGCACTTCCATATTGAAGACCACCTGGGTCAAGCTGCATGGTGCTGCAGGTCACGCAACTAGGATATGGGCAGGCATCAACGAAATAGGCACTTGGTACATAATCAATCTAAAGTACCTAGATGGAGTTTTCAAGAAAACCTGGTTTAAGAGAATGGCTTCGAGCTCATTTCTATAGTAAATAGTGGTCCATTGTATGGTTATGTCATTCGTACATGCATTTCTCGGTACTTTTACATTATCTAGCGCAGTAGCGAGTATGCCAGAACCACTAGAACCGCTCATTCCGTCAATAACCACTGCCACCACCCTCCCCCCCCCCCCGTTACTTTCGTCACTATGCCTTCAAGCTTCGCGCCCTGGCAGTCAACTTATTATCAAATCTTGGTAACCTTGCATCGCCTTGTGGATACCACAGAACGAGCAAGGAGCAGCTACACTGTATCTGCGCTCTGTTGCTGTAGTCTTTTGCGCTGTTCTAAGTGAAATCGATAGTGCTGTATTCAAAGGAGCTGCCTACAGCTTCTGCACATGCGATGGTCGGCTGTTAGCGCTGCGACCTCTGACACGGCGACTCCTAGCAGGATCGCGTGCTGTCCGTTGCTGAGGCTGTTAATGTAGCCTTGTTTGACACTATAGCCATGTCTGGCGATGCCAGGTTCCACACTGCCCCCCAAGACTTGGCTACTCGTTGACTCCGTCGTGCAGATCTCGGTAGAATCGCTTGAGCCTGTTGTCCGTTGAGTTCATCACGTACTCCTTGACCTTTTCCGGTACTGCCTGATCGATCGACTCCAAAGACTCCCATGAGTCCTCCGCTGTCTCGAGTCCTTGCCAGCCCACCAGCACTTGCCACTCCTTGGTCTGCCAATTGTACCGTCCATTAAGGACTGCACGAACACCGAGTTTGATCCCTTGTAGACCGATATGGTGTTTCAGTTCTTCTGTGACTTCAAGCATGTCGTCGGCGTAGTGATTGAGGCGGATCCCGTGCACGTCAAACTTTTCACCCGTCAACAAATGCTCGATCAAAAGCTCGTGGGGAGCTCCTCCACCACCTTAAACGGCCCGACCCACCTGACCGTTAGCTTTGGGCCCGTCATCCGCGGGTCTGCTCGAGACCAAAGCAAAAAATCGCCCACGGGAAAAGTGCAAGTCTTGCCCTTCTTGGCTGCTTGTTGCCGCAGCCGCCGACGCTCCTTCTCGTCGACAACATCTTCATGTAGCGCCGCTAGACTTCTCCGAAGCGCCTCCAATTTCTTCTCACAGTTCAAATTATCACGCTGGACCACCTCCGGAGTCGCTGCACCCTCACGTGGCTTCACAACCACGTTCATGATTGGCTCCCTGTGGAGTCCTGTAAAAACCTCCATTGGTGACTTCCCCATGAGCGATCGCACGGGGGTTTGGTTCAAAATTCGACTGGATCACGGGAAGTAGGTATACCCAGTCTCTGGTATCCAGCTCGAACTCCAGCAGAAGTGCACGTACAACTTGAAGTAAATCTCGATTGAGTCGTTTTGCTGTGCCATTGAGCCACGGGCTATACACCGGTACGAAACGCTGGGGAGCCCCGAGACGTGCTTTGAGATCCTCCATTAGCGTATTGCGGAAGTGTGACCCATTATCCGATTGCCACAGCTCGGGGAGTCCAAATCGCTTGTACCAATCAAGGACTGCGGTTGCTGCCACGAGTCCATTGGCGCTCTCACACGCAATGAGCTCGCAATAGTGTGACAGATCATCTTTCAGCGCCAACACATACTGCATATCCCCGTAACTTTCTCCCATTGAGAGGAAGTTCATATACAGCAGCTCATTGCGTCTGTAGCCCTGTGGGAGATATTCCAGGGTCTCTGCACCAGTAGCCCACCTTTCACGTGCTTGCATAGCAGGCATTCTGCGACGAAGTGCTCCATCCTCTTGCTCATATCTTCGAATACCAATTCATCACGAAGCAGTAGGAGCATGGTTTCGGCTCCTCTGTGCACACGAACTCCACAGTGCACCACTATCATCACTCGCACGATTAAATCATTGTCGTTCGTCGGCAACCATATCTTGCTGTCGGTGAACCAAATGCCCTGCTCGTTCTGCTTGAACTCTGCTCCCGGTGATTCTGCTGCTTCTTGAGCTGCACGCACGGCTTCGATCGTTGGCCAAGTGAAGTTATCATCTTGCAGAGGTCGAATTCTGGACACGTCTGCAACGCGAGCCACCTTTACCAGCATAGTGGCTGGGCCGACCTCTGAGTCTACAGGCTTCCATCTTGACACGATATCTGCCCACAAGTTTCGCTCACCGTCAATGTGTTCAACAGTGTATCTCAGACACGAGATGCGTAGGGCCCACCTCAGTAACTTGCCCTTGTGTGCTTCTTCACGCTATCCGACGGCGAGAAGTCTGGATGAGGTTCGAGTGATCGCAGAATGCCTTACATCCCCCTTCTCTCTCGAGAATGTAGTCCAGTGAGACACATGCACGACTACCGGGTATGCTTCCTTCTCGACCACCGACCAATGCAACTGGGCACCCCGAAAAACTCCTCCCTGACAGATTAAGAGCTCATGTTTCTGATCTTCGATCAGAACGTCCTCTTGCCAGTCTGGCACCGGGGTCAGGATAATTGCGTACCCATAGTCCGAGGCATCCGTCATGAGGCAGATCGTAGCCTCATCCTCAGGGAAGTACAACTTGGCCGATCCAGCGATGCACTGAAGCGCACTGGAGTATGCTCCTCCCTCTTCCTCCGTCCAGTTAAGCGTCACTGCACTGGCGGATCGCTTTGTCCTGCTGCGATTGGCCAAGGACTGATTTAATTTGGCCTGCAATGGCTCGAACGTTCTCGCAAAATCGACCATGCTGTCTCTGATCCAGTTACATGCGCAAAGGAAACGCTGCAAGTCGGCCGTTGTTTTAGGCAGCGGGAGGGAGACTAACCCGGACAGTCGCTCCGGGTCCTGGCGTACGCCTTTACCATCAATAATGCTGCCACACCAGGATACCTCGAACGACATCAAAACACTCTTCTTCGCGTTGAGCTTGAGCCGATACTTCACCGTCAGCTCATAGAAAAGTTGCAGGTTAGCGAGGAACTCTTGTTCCGTGCGACCGTAGATGATGATATCGTCGATCCAGATTAGCGCTCCCTTGTACAGCAGAGGCTTGTACACAGTCTGCATTTGATTTTGGAAGTGCAGAGCTGAATCCGTCGTTCCTTGAGGCACTCGCAGAGGTGTGTAAACGCCGTCGTGCGTCATAAAGCTGAACATCTCCTGGCATTCTTCAGCCAGCATGATCTGCCAAAAGCCCTTGAACATATCGAACTTAGCAATGCTCACACCTGCTACGAAGCTCAGGATCACTGAGAAGTGGGGCATCGTGCCTGCAAGTGGCACCGTCCTCTTGTTGACTTCGATGTAGTTGTTAGTCGCTCGGAAGTCCGTCTTGTTGTCCGACTTTCGCACAGGCACGGCATGCAAAGCCCACTTACTCAGGTTATTCTTCTTGACCAGGCCAAACTTCACTAGCTGCTCCACGTACTCGTCCAGGAATTGCATTTGCGCAGGCGGAAATCGACGGGGCTTGCATCGGTACGACTCTGCTGCTTTCACTATTGTGACCGTGAGTGGCTCCACCAACGCGGGCTCGTCAGGGCCGATTCGAGTGCGGTACAGGTGCATGAACGTTTTGGTCAGCTGGATAACATCCTCCCGAAAGTCCGAATACTGGTTATCGGTCAACACCGACCTTACCTCCTCGCATGTGCGCTCCACCTCCATTTTCACCTCGTCTTCAATCAGGACCCCCACTTCTGGCTCTTCAGGTATGTCGTCTTGGTTCAAATCAATACTAGTGTTAGCGAGCTGCTCGAAAGCACGCTTCACATCAATTCCCAATCGTTTCATCACGACTTAGTTTAACAGGAACTGATCTTCTCCTTCCACCACCAAACACTCACGTTTGTACAAATTTACCGGGCCGGCTGAGGTGCGTATCTGCAGATCTATCTGTGCGGATTCGTGATTCATTGTCACTTTGCCACCAACTCCAATGACTGGCACCGGTGTAGCTAGGCGTGTCGTCGCAAGCTGGCGTCCAACAGCCCGGACTTGTTCGACATGAGAATACTGGCCTCTGCACCCGCGTCTGGGCACATTGAAATCTCCACGACTCCGTTGATAAGTACCGATTATTCCTCGTCTCTGCCGCTTTTCCGCCCGCTTTCGCCTGCCGCTGCGGTGCATCCACCATCTCGGAGGGTTTAGCCACTACTGCCCGCTTGACTCTCCAGCTAGTTGACTTGTTTGCTCGAGCTTCCTCCTTCTCTGCAGGTGTGGCTGTCGAGCAATCCCGTAACCAGTGCTCCCCTTTGCAGTGAATACAGCCCGTTCTTGGCGGCGGGCGCCTATTAGAAGTCGCACCCGCCGTGTTGCTCCTGCCACTTGTCGGCTGCTGCCAGCCCTCATTTGAGCTGCGTGGCATACTCTCCGTCCGTGTAGCCCCCGGATTGGCCTGTGACCTGCCGCCTTTGCGGTTGCCTGCCTTGGGAGCTACACTAGCAGCCTCCTGCTGTTGCATGAATCGGTTGTAGAAGAGCTGCTGGAGTTCGACGCGCTCAAGGATCAGCTTGTACAGTAACTGGTCATTGATTCGGATGTGCTTGTACTTGACTAGCTCCAGCATGCCTTTGATCGCGTCCCGGAACATGGTCGGCGAGAGCTTATACACCAAAACCTACGAGACTTGGCTGCGAGCCAGGTCGCTGTGGCTGCAGGAACACGCTTGCGGAGTGTGTGTCCCGCAGATGGTGGTTGTGAGTGACGGTGACTGGAAGGGAGAATTCTGGAGAGAGGTCCGCGGACTTCTAGGAATTGCTCGTGCACGAGTGCACTCCCTACGTTGCAGGGACCAGTATAGTCAAAGTAGGTCTACGGGGGTTTTGAGGCTTGCGAAGCTTTCCCCTACACAACAACACTTAAAGAACACGATCATTCTTGATTTTGACCTGAACTGAGTACACTGAGGTTTCCTAGCTTGCTGTTACGGACACCACCAAGTGCGTTAGTGGTGTGTGCATTCTTGACCTACGTGCCGCGCACCGGAGCGCAGTGCTTTTGAGAATCTCGGTCTCTTAGGTTATGAGCCCAAGGGGCTTTGGTGGTGAACGAAGTCTTGAACGAAGTGCACAATGGAGTATGGAGCTCTCCAAATGCCCGCTGGGCGACAAGGTGAAAACGCGCAGCAAAATCCTCCACAACAAGCCGCTGGGGGACAAGGTCAACATGCTCAGCAACATCCTCCACAACAAGCTGTAAGGAAGGTTGCCGGAGGCGGAAAAGCACCGAAGTATGATGAAGAAGGTGGACTTGATTTGTATCGGGCGCGATTGGAGTCTTTCTTGAGGCAGCGCGATTGCTGGGAGGTGGTAACCGGTAATGAAGGGCCAGATGCCAATGATGCTTTGCGAAATCGGTTGTATGAGGAGCGCAACCTCTTTGCTCGTGACGCGCTATTGTCTGGCCTCCTGCCCAAGGACGCTAAGAAGGTTTTCACGTTGACACGCGCTAGTGAAATGTGGACGACCTTTGTGCGTGACAAGACGAAGATTGACTATGCCAATAGCATTCGCGTCCGTGGAAAGCTGTATGGGGCGAGGTACCAGAGAGGCATGAACATGGATAAATTCCTGGAAGATCTGGAGGACCTCAGACGACAATTGCGAAACATGAATAGGCCTATTGATGATGAAGAAATGGCCAGCATCATTTTGACAGCAGTGGAATCGACACACAGGACGGTGGTTAGAATGTTTAATCAGGATGAAAATCCTCCCGACCTGAATACAGTTTTGAATACTCTGTGAGGGGAAGCTGAGATCGACAACGCGGAGAATGAGCTTGTGGGTGGTAAGGAAGATGGGGAGGAGGCCAAGAAGCTGATTGGGTCAATGAAGCGGGGCAAGGGCAAGCAGCCACAAAAGGGCAAACTACCCAAGAAGAAGGGTGGAGGAAAGAAACCTTATGTGGAGACCCGAAAGTGCCATTATTGCGGCAAGAAGGGTCATTTGCAAGCTATCTGTAAGTTTCGTCTAGCTGATTTGAAGAAGCGGAATAATTCGGACAACGACGATGACAGCGATGCAGGTAGAGCCGCAACCAAGAAAAAGATGAAGAAGTCTGACACCGTGGGTTTGATGCGGTGGACGAAGAATTCGGTCCGACGTGAAAGTATTGGCATGATACAAGCGGTGGAGGACCGTATGGCAATGGCTACTACTTCGAATCTTCACCCACACGAGTGGATGTTGGACACTGGTACTGGGGTACATGTCTGCACGTCTGAATCTGCATTTGACTTTCTCGGAGAAGATGAAGACATGACATTTCTTGACTGGAAAGGTCACTGTGAAAGTTCGGATGGTATGGGGTTAGTTTGTGTTTGCACCGGAAACAGCCACGCTGATGCTGGACCGGGTGAAATCATGATATTGGAGCTGCCTGAAACACGATACTCTCCGAATGGACCAATCAATTTGATCTCGCAGGAAAGATTGGAGCAAGATGGTTGGGAACCATCGACACCACGAGCTAATAGTCCTGAAGATCGAGTGACGTACTTCACTCACCCGTGTCGTCCAGCGGAACGACCGGTGTTTAAGAAGCGGCGTGGTCGGTACTGGTTAGACACCACTGAAGTTGAGAACTGTGTCGCAGCCGTCACGCCGGCACTGGACAAGCTCATGTTGTGGCACATGCGTTTTGCACACCAAAATATCGAAGCGATGAGGAAAATGGTCGAGAAGGAGATGGTTGAGGGCATGGATTCTCTTACTTTAGCGGATTTCAAGGGCCCGTTTCGCTGTATTGCATGTCAGCGTGCCAAGCAACGGCGGAAGACATACAAACGACACCACAAGAGGCAGAAACAGTGTTTTGCTCGCATTATGTCTGATGTGTGCTACGTTGGAGAGCTGACGCCTGGTGGAAATCTGTATTTTCAGATCATTCAAGATGAAGCCTCGAGATTTAAGTGGTGCTTCCTGTTGAAGTCCAAGGACGAAGCTTCTCCTAATATCATTAATTTGATTCGAAAGCTGGAGAAGGAGGATGAGATCAAAGTCTTCTCAAGCGATCAAGGGAAGGAGTTTGTAAACAAAGCTCTGATAAGATTTCTTGATGATCATGGAATTGAGCTTCTGACCACCAATGCGTATACACCCGAAGAAAACTGTTTGGTGGAGAAGTTGAATTGCACTCTGATGGGTAAAGTGCGAGCAATTGGTGAAGCAGCAGCTCTTCCCTTTTGTCTTTGGGGTGAAGTGCTGGGGTACGTGATTGAAGTGGACAACATGAGTGCTACCAAGGCTCTCAATGGGATTACCCCGTTTGAAAAGCTTTACGGGCAGAAACCTGAAGTAAGTGACCTACACGTCTGTGGGTGCGTAGTGTTCCACCACATACCGAAGAAAAAGCAGAAAAGCAAACTCAACATGCGCGCGAATCCTGGTCTTTTTCTTGGTTACGCAAAGTCATCGCTTGGCTATCGCATCCTCGATTTGCGTACGGGGAAACTGATTGAGCGCAGGGATGTGGTGTTTCACGAAGACATCACTGCTGAGCCAAACTATGTCAGAGACTTGATTGACAAGACGTACTTTGGGAAAGAAGTGGAGCTACCGACCTCTATCGATTTTGTGCACATCCCTGTAAGCCGTGTGCTCCTACCCGAGGATATGCAAATCGACAGCGATGACGAAGTGGAGAGTGAAGAAACAGAGCCCATGGATGTAGACGAGGAATTTTACGACGCACGAGATGGCAGTGAAGATGACTCAAACATCGCCGAGGACACCAGTGACAGTGGCGGTAGCGATGATGACAGTGACTTCGATGATGATGATGCCTTCAGCGATGCCATGGATGTCGACGACGATGCTCACCCTGCTAATGCTGATGATAGTAGGATTTTGGCACCCGACGCGAGTACGGCTCCTCACCCGGGGGGCGACAGCCCTGAGATTGCTAGTGCTGGGGAGGCAGCTGCCTATAGTGCGCCCGGAAGTAGTGGGAGACCTGCTAGTGCTCGTGTCGATCGTACGCCCGGAGTTAGTGGGAGATCTGGACAACGAAAGGTTTATGCAACTCCTACGCGTAGATCTACCCGAGTTCGCCGTCAAACGCAGAGGTACAGTCCGAGCAGATGGGCGATGGCGCAGACAATTTTGCAGTGTATGGTGATTGCTGTCGTGAGTAGCTTGCTGAACCCGACGAGTGTGCGAGAAGCGCTTGCGTCGGAGCATGCTGCGTAGTGGCAACGTGCAATGGATGATGAGTACGAATCGCTTATGGCGAATGGAACGTGGATTTTGGTACCTAGACCAAAGTCGACACGGGACAATCCTGTGAATGTGCTAAGTTGCCTCTGGGTGCTAACGCTAAAACGGAATGAAAAGGGAATGATTGACCGACACAAGGCAAGACTCGCGATAAAAGGCTACAGGCAGAAGTATGGAATAGACTACTTGGAGACATACTCGCCAGTGGTGCGGATTGAGTCGGTGCGATTGATTTTGCTTCTAGCGCTGCTACTTGGATTGGATGCTCGACAGATAGACTTCATCACAGCGTTTCTGAACGGAGTGCTGAGTGGCGTGAAGATTTACAAGGAACAGCCCGAGGGGTATGATGACGGTACTGGTAGAGTGTGCATGTTGTTAAAAGGCCTGTACGGTCTGAAGCAGGCATCACGCACATGGAACCAAACACTTCACAAGCACTTGGAAGCGCTTGGATTTCAGAAGTGTACCTTCGATGCTGGTATATACTGGAAGCGCGGCGACAACAACATTATCTACGTCACGGTCTATGTCGACGACTTGGTGATCGTCGGCGACACTGCGGACATTGACAAGGTGGTGAAGGATCTCGGCACCAAGTTCAAGTTGAAAGACTTGGGGCGCGTCAGATTCTTACTTGGCATGGAGATCAACTATGAACGAGGAAAGATGCTGTGTATTTCGCAGACGTCGTACGTAGACCGATTGTTGGAGAAGTTTGGTATGGCAGAGGCAAGGACAGTGAGGTCCCCGCAGATGCAAAACGAGCCGACGCTAAAAGTAGAGAAGAACCCAGCTCTGATCAACGACCCGAAGCTACCTTATCGCGAAATTGTTGGCTCTTTGCAATACCTGGTGCATTGTAGTCGACCGGATTTGGCCAATGTGGTGAGAACGCTTGGGAGGTACGGTGGTGCATACACCAAGGAGAACTTCAGGCTAGCTCAACGAACACTACGGTACCTGCGATGCACCAAGAATTTGGGTTTGGTGTATCGGTATGAAGATATTGGAAGTGAGGGTGTGGTAATTGACGCATTTGCGGATGCGGATCATGCTGGATGTCTTGACTCGAGCAAGTCCGTGAGCGGATGGGTGCTGCGATTGAATGGTAATGCCTGGCACTGGCAGAGTAAGAAGCAGGGCAGTGTGGCCGATGACACATGTGCTGCAGAGCTGATCTCCGCGCACAAGTGCGCGAAGGAGATCAAGTGGGCCCAACTTCTGCTGAAAGACATCCAGATGCCAAAGAAGAAGGAAGCGACGTTATTTTGCGATAACCAGAGTGTTATTCATGAGGTCGCAAACAACGGCAACTCTCAGAACCAGAAGCATTTGGCCAAGAAGACGAGATCTATTGCTGAAATGGTGGATCGTGGAAAGCTGGTTCTAGAGTATGTACCGAGTGCGAAGAATGTTGCGGACATTTTTACCAAAGCATTGGGACCGTGTGTGTTTGAGCGTCTGCGCGACAAGCTCAATCTCGAAGATGTCTGCAAAGCTTGGCAGCAGCGCTAAGAGTGACTGTGTGCGATTGCGCCGAGGCGTGACGTGAACGGTGATCGAGACCGCCCGATGGCAAGCAAGACTGTGGGATTGCGAGGTTCATGTTGTGGTTTCTTTTTGAATGCATGTAGGATTTACTACTCGAGTATGCTCATGATCGGTAGTGTTCTGCATCCACAGCGAAGTGGGAGTACGAGACTTGGCTGCGAGCCAGGTCGCTGTGGCTGCAGGAACACGCTTGCGGAGTGTGTGTCCCGCAGATGGTGGTTGTGAGTGACGGTGACTGGAAGGGAGAATTCTGGAGAGAGGTCCGCGGACTTCTAGGAATTGCTCGTGCACGAGTGCACTCCCTACGTTGCAGGGACCAGTATAGTCAAAGTAGGTCTACGGGGGTTTTGAGGCTTGCGAAGCTTTCCCCTACACAACAACACTTAAAGAACACGATCATTCTTGATTTTGACCTGAACTGAGTACACTGAGGTTTCCTAGCTTGCTGTTACGGACACCACCAAGTGCGTTAGTGGTGTGTGCATTCTTGACCTACGTGCCGCGCACCGGAGCGCAGTGCTTTTGAGAATCTCGGTCTCTTAAAATCTTGGTTCTCTGCTTCATGCGAGCCACGTAATTGTTGTCCGTCGCATTTCCCCGGCCGAGATTCTCCTGAAAACCGTTATCAGCAATGATCCTCTCGAACAACCTGAAATACTTCGCTACGCGATTTGGCACATCCTTAATCCTGAAGTCCATTTTCAATTGCTGAGAGAATAGAGCTGA
The DNA here is from genome assembly GCA_016169955.1 of Phytophthora vignae f. sp. vignae. Lineage (NCBI taxonomy): Eukaryota > Oomycota > Peronosporomycetes > Peronosporales > Peronosporaceae > Phytophthora > Phytophthora vignae. The sequence continues at coordinate 132,039 of JABJUM010000007.1, forward strand.
AGGGTTCGAAAGATAGTCGCTGTTCATGGTCTCGCAGCGCTCCTTCACCTTGGCTAGTATATCTTCGTCTGTGATGTCCTTCTTGTCCTTGCCGATCTCGTACGCCGCCAAAAACGCGAAGAGGTCCGGATCCACAGCAGTACGTACTCCCTGCACCACTAGCTTGTAATCTTCACCAGACCACTGACACCTCTCCTTCACAGTCTCTTCATACTGCTCGCGCGCTCTTCTCCACATGATCAACGACGCTTGGTCCCAGGCCTCGAGCTTCGGCGGTAAGACGACCTCGAATATCGGCTAGGGCACTGTCATCACGGCGTCGCTGTCACTCTCAAGTCGAAAGCGCGACATCGTTGCTTGCAGTTGACTATCGGCTCCAAACAGCACGCAACCAAAGTATACTTTGTAGTCTTTTGCGCTATTCTAAGTGAAATCGATAGTGCTGTATTCAAAGGAGCTGCCTACAGCTCCTGCACATGCAATGGTCGGCAGTTAGCGCTGCGACCTCTGACACGGCGGCTCCTAGCAGGATCGCGTGCTGTCCGTTGCTGAGGCTGTTAATGTAGCCATGTTTGACACTATAGCCATGTCTGGCGAGGCCAGGTTCCACAGTTGCGCATCATTCAATTTCGCAGATATTATGGATAACATCAGTTCTCTAGATTGATGACCCCGACATCACCACAACACAGACCGAAATTTTTGATCGACGCAGTGTCGGGACTAACAGTTAATGAGCCCTGGTGTGACAACTTTTCACACTTGGTCCCATGAATATATCGCTTGCCACGGACACAACCACTGTTGATAGCGACTTGGAGAACGCATTCTCTAAATTATATGCTTACTAATATATAGATGTTTGTATAGTACCTAATTCAAGATTTTCGAAGTGCCGATTTCAAGTCCAAATGGGCATTGAGTACAATATCCTAGTTTGTTGATGCCTGCTTGAGTGCCAGAATCTTAAATGCCAAACATTACCTTCGACGGTGAACCAATTGGCGTTGTTTTTCACGTTTGGCACGGCATATGACACGGGCTCAAACCGGCATGTGAAGCAGCATTGTGTGTCGATGGAGGTCTCCCAAGTCGACCTGATCGCTCATTCTCCAATTACCTCGTCCAGGCCACTTTACCACCTCCATCCAGCACAGCAATACCCCTAGCAACCATGTTCAGCAGCATCGTCAAGACCTTCGTCATGTGCATCGCCGCCGTGGTCCTCTCAACCGAAGTCAACGCGGAGGCACAGGTGACCCAGACGCTGGTGGGCGGACCGTTCGTTGGCGTCGGCGTCCCCGCGTCGGTGTCGGCGGTCTGGGCGTGTACGGCCGTGGCGTGTATGGCCCCGGTGTCGGCGTCTACGGCCCCGGCTACGGCTACAACGGCTACGGCTACAGTGGCGTCGCTCCTGCGCCAGCCTACCCAAGCAACGGCGGCGGTGCAACGGCAAGCGCGTCTGCGACCGCGAACGCACGCAAACTACGTTCGGCGGTGGACCCATAATTGGTCCAAGACCGTGTCAATCGCCAGCTCGCCGTGTGAGAGGACATCCGGCCGCACGCAAGTGGCAGTTTACCTCGTAGTCACTTGTGTGAGAGCAGACACGCGCTCCGTGTGGGGTATAAATGTTTATGAGTTTAGTATTCGCTCGCGCAACATGCAGTACACCCTAGTATGCACCCCTGTCCTTTCTTGTTAAAGTAGGTTTCGATGAAATTCTACTCTTGCTAGCTTACCCTACGAGTCAAGCCTTCGAAGCCACCCTTTTGCGGTAACCACCAAACTTGTCATCCTTGCACGTAGGCAAGCTTATTAACAATATACCTGCGGAAATCCGAAACGAGCATATCGATTCATGCTAACGATTCATGATCAGTATTAGGGCACATGAATATAGGTAACGTAGGTTGTCTAGGAAGTACGCACGCATGCAGCTACAATACCAGTAAAATACGCATTTATTGCTTATGCACTACACCACTCATCTACATCAACCAGCAAGAGCCCTGGTAAGAGCCCTTGCTGTGACCACACGTGCGGATTCCGCCATCTTGCGTCCGGCCTCGCTTGCTCGCTCGCTCGCTTGCGCAGATTACTCCGATCGAAGGCTGCGGTACGTCTTCGAAGGTGTTGAACCAGTGCCAGTAGCCCCAGTGCCGCTGGTCGGGGATCCAACCGTGGGCGCCCCTGCTGCTGAGCCAGCCTTTGAGCTGCCAGTCTGAGGCGTGCCGGTCTTCGGTGTTGTGGCGGTGTTACCTGAAGTACCGGCCGCACCTGTCGCCCCAGTTCCAGTGCTGGTGCCGGTGCCGGTGCCGGTTCCAGTGTTGGTGCCGGCAGTACCTGTGGGAGCTCCGGGCGCGTGGACCGTGCCTGGGCTGCCTCCCGCACCCGGCATCATCTTGCTGAGACTAGAGAAGCCGCCACTCATGCCCGGGAAGCCGCCACCGGCGCCAGACATCATCTTGCTGAAGTCAGGCATACCACCCATTCCGCCGCCAGTGCCGCCCATTCCAGGCATCATCTTGGAGAAGCTCGACATGCCGCCAGTGCCGCTCATTCCGGACATCATCTTGCTGAAGTCGGGCATGCCGCCCATGCTTGGAAGACCGCCGCTGGTGCCGCCGGTGCCACCCATACCGGGCATCATCTTGGAGAGGCCCGAAAGACCGCCACCCATGCCACCGCTCGTGCCGCCGCCGCTGTAGTCCTGTGCGGCTTCCTTTTCGGCAGTCACACCGCTCGTGACGGCCACAACGGCGACGACCAGCGCGAGGACCTTGGTAATGTTGATCATGGTGAAGTCTAGAGTGACGATGAGGATGCTATGAAGAAACCTTGGAGAAGCCCTTGTCGCGCACGCAGCAGCTTGAGTGATGCACTGCGAGGTGAAGAAGGCAAAATTGGAAATGGGCAAAGTGGAAGAGCAGCTTCCTTGCTCCGTGTGCCTGGAATCCGTGTGCGACGCACAGCGTCGGATGGGCGAAAGTGTCGGTGTCGGCAGGAGTGCATGGTATCGAGGAATCACGTGCCACACTGGTGTTAAAGCGCCATGGGCCAGCAACGTGTGGCTCGTGAGGAGGCTCGGCGGTCTAGCTGGGTAAAGTCCGTATAAAGCTCGGCACTTTACAAGGCGAACGGTAGGTGGTACAGACCACCTGGGCGATCTTATCCGATAGCCGACGTTGTAAATCTATAGCTGAGCCCGGACTGTCGTACGTGATGGCGGGCACCAAGTGAAGTAACTATATGCATTCGAGGCATCCCCCTGTTTGCTGTTCGAACAAGTTGAATGAGCGCGGGTCAACCTTGTAACGGGTGATGGTCACTACCACGCGGTCGGTAGGATCCACTGGATGGATGCCATGACTCCTGGCGCCATCTCGAAGAGAGATGCGATCGCTGATAGTGAAGACTCGCGGTGAGAGCAGGTTGATACTCCAGCACAGCCCAAGGTGCCACCTGGATAAATTGTGCTAGACTTAGTTTGCAGGGCCATTCATGCCACCAGGCGGTAGAAAGCACATCCTTTAAACTACACAGTGATATTTTGTCGTTTACGAACGGAGACTAGAACTCATACACATGTACACCATGAAACGTCAAAGCTTCGTGGGTTAGGTGCCTGTGCACCAACGCAGCGCGATGTGAATGTCTTCACCTTTGGATGGCGCTGAGCACGCAGCGTTGGTTCATCAAGCCGAACTTGGTCCTTTTACTGAGCCGAGCGAAGCGTGCGTCTAGCGTTCGCAGTTGCGCTTGCCGTCGCGCCGCCGTTCGCGGCCGGGTAGCCGCCGTTCACCACGGTCGTGCCATCATAGCCCACCGCGGGATTAACGCCAACAACGACAACGTCAAGACTCGTTACATTTTTTTCACATCCTACATCACAGTTTTCTATTTCATAATACGAAGCCACTGAGAAGGCTCAAGTAGAAGGTCATTTGACACAGTTACATAGTTTTCAATTTACTGTCACTCACTTGAGATCCCCGCACACACCCGCACACAACTTGAACGTAATATTTCATTAGGAAACAATACATTTATGGCTTATGTACCCCAAAACTCATCGATCGACATCAAACACCCAAGACAACGAGGGAGCAGTTTCTGCGACCATACTCGGAGAATCTATCTCCGTTCGTGTGGCCCTTGCTCGCTTGTGCAGCTTACTCAGAGCGGAGACTGCGGTAAGCCTTCTGTGTCGAACCAGTCGCGCCAGTGCCAGTACCCGTGCCGGTGCCCGTGCCAGTGCTGGTGCTAGTAGCTCCAGGCGCGTGAACCGTTCCTGGACTGGCCCCCGCACCTGGCATCATCTTGCTGAGACTGGAGAAACCGCCACTCATGCCCGGATACCCGCCGCCGGCGCCGCCCATTCCAGACATCATCTTGCTGAAGTCAGGCATGCCGCCCATACCGCCGCTGGTACCAGCGCCGCCCATTCCAGGCATCATCTTAGAGAGGCTGGAGAGACCCCCGGCAGCACCGCCAGCACCAGTACCGCCCATGCTAGGCATCATCTTGGAGAAGCTCGACATTCCACCAGTGCCGCCCATTCCGGACATCATCTTGCTGTAGTCGGGCATGCCCCCCATTCCACCGGTGCCGCCCGCCCCAGGCATCATCTTGGAGAGGCTTGACAGACCGCCCCCCATGCCACCCATGCCGCCGCTAGTTCCTCCAGTGCCACCGTAGTCACCCTGCGCAGCTTCCTTGTCGGCGTGCACGCCGCTCGTGACGGCCACAACGGCGACGAACAGGGCGAAGATCTTGTTGCTGTTGATCATGATGAAGTCTGGAGTGACGAAGAAACTGCGAAACGTTGGAGTAGCCTTGTCGCGCACGCAGTGATGCAGTGTGAGGTGTAGAAGGCAAATGTGGAAATGGACAACGCAGACCAGCAACTTCCTTCGCGTGCCTGGGGTCCGTGTGCAAGGAGAAACCGGGTCGGTGTCGATGTCGGTGGGAGTGCATGGTATTGAGGAAACACGTGCACACTCGTGTTAGAGCATCACGGGTCATCGGCGTGTGGCTTGTGTGTGGCCTCTACAGTCGTGGTGGTAAAGTTTACATAACACCGCGGCACTTCACAGTCGAAAATGAAAGATGATTCAAACCACCTGGTCGATCTTATCCGATATTATAGCGGACACTGTAAATCAACCAATACATGTAGCTGAGCGCGGCCTGTCGTACGTGATGGCGGGCACCAAGTGAGCTAAGTAGATGTATTCGAGGTATCCCCCTGTTTGCTGTTCGAAGTAGCTGTACGAACAGAGAGAGCCTTAGATCTGAACTAAAACTCCTTTGAACTGAACTATCAGTCTTATCCGTGAACAAACATCCTGAGAATAGAAATGAAGTGCTAGGGGGTGAACATAAGCGCCTGAGTGGTGAACTGAAGGGGTGAAGGAGAGCAGGTTGCCTAGTCCTTCCGCATGCCAATCGCCAGAGAAGGGAGAAGCTACCCCTGCTTAGTGAGTCGCTGACAGTGACAGATAACTTGCCTTGCACAAATGAGCACCACGGGTGTGCGAACCGTCTTGGCCTTTTGTTACAGCATCATTGTCTCGATGTCACTATGCCGGAGGTTTTCATTATTTTCTGTAAGATCAAATGGGGTGCCTATTTCAGTGAAAATGCTCTAGCTGCTTGAATTACTCCAAACTCGCCTAGCACAAATGAGCACCACGGGTGTGTGAACCATCTTGGCCATCCTTTAGAGAGTCCTCAACTCGACATCAACACGCCAAGGGCTTTGTTTATTATGTGCTAGATCGAATGGGGTGCCTATTTTTTTTAAAGAATAACTAACTGCTAGAGTTGCTCTGGACTCGACGCCGTTTGGCTTTGCCTTTTCGTTTGGATCTGGCCGGGCGGATAGAGCTATCACCAGCTTCGGCTTCCTCGCTACCAGCACGCAGCGTGTTTGCAGATACGTACGATATAGCGTCCTCCACGTCTAGCCACTCTAACGCGGAATACGTTTGCATTTTAGCTGGATGTTGGTCCCGCGTCAAGTAAAGTCAGAGAAGCTTTTGTCTTTGCGACCGGCTGCACCACTTCGTGCAGTTTGCGCCGAGCTCTTGACTCATCGTCGCGACACTTGGCCATCATGTCGGACACTTCATCCTCCGATGACAACAAGGCAACGGTTGTTGCGACTTCGATAGCTGTAGCTGCCTCTCGAATTGCACCAACAACAGAGTTTCGGCTGTCTCCTGGTACCCGCCAACCTACATCGCTTATTAGGCAGCTCAGTATCGTTGAGACCGATCTTAACGCTTGCTTGGATTTGTTCGACGACCTGCATGCTTGCGAGAGGCGCAGTAAGTCACCCGTACGAATAGTAGCAACGTAGTTCGTAGTCGGTTCCTTGAGCCGACCAATTCTGCCCAGCAGAGCTCCATCCGCCACGTCGATGTTGGTGCGGTTTGTTGGCGAGCAGTGTACCAACTGAGGCGACGTCACTGGGACCAATGTAGGGACTCGATCCTTGCGCTCGTCGTACCGGTAGATTCCTTTAGGGGCTTCAGCCAGCAGAGATGTGTTGTCTTCGTGGGCTGCGAAGTATGTGCTCCTGTCTTCTGGTAGCAAGGCATCCCGTAAGCTGCGGTGGTACCGACCTGATCTCTCTTTAAGCCAATATGACGCTTTCTGGAGGTCATTCGCCGCATTCTCAGCGATTGTCCTCGCACCCAACGTGATCCATTCTGCCCGTACGAAGGAACAGAACGCAGCATGAGCCCTCATACAACAGTCTTCGCTAAATTGACGCTATACAGCTATGTTGACAGCGATGGTCTCGCCAAGCAACAGTGTAGTGCCAACTATTAATTTATACAACGTAGTCCCAATGCTAAAAAGCAGCGTCCTCAGACCGCTTCTACAGCAGTAGGTATCCTTGGCAGGTCGCGCAATACCAGCGACTTCTCTGCATGATCAGCTTCGAGCTACGAAAGCCTGGCCGAGTTGTATCTTGGCCGCCCCACCGAGTTATGGTAACTCGGCCGCCTTACCGAGTTATGGTAACTCGGCTGCCTTACCGAGTTATGGTAACACGGTCACCGTGTTACTTATATTCACCGTGACACGGTGAATATAAGCAGCTGTGAAAAGCATTACTTCCACCGTTTCTCTGGACCTACCTAAGTACATGCATCTGGGTCTGCCAGATGGCACCTATCCCTTCGTTTGCTTGATAAGGTTGTCAGTTCATTTCTAAGAAAACGTTGTTCACGATTAAGGTTTTCTCGTACGAACAGCACACTGTACAGCATAGTTCATGTAGTGCAAGCTACAACAGATGGTGGTACGGTACCCTGCAGTTGTGTGAATACTACGTCGCGCAAAATAACGTGCTCAATATCCGGTGCTCACGGTGGCAATACAATATATCCGTCATCTGTTGTTGATATCGCAGCACTGCCGGCTCCTGACGGACGGACGGTAAGAACGAAATTGTAAGGGTACAGGGCACCAATCTGCCACCAAAACGCACAATTTATGTTGTTTTGTTACGATTCGTAGTAACTTACGAACGCTATCTGCGCACACCACCAGAAAGCTAACAAACAACATTTGTAATAGATTTACCTATTTTGTGCTTACCTAATCTACATTGCGGTTTACCTTTCAACAACAAAAAATGTGTTTGAATCACAAATGTTGTGTTTTTATTATACATTCACTTGGTGCCCCCCATGATGGCCTGTACGTGATGGGGGCCCCATCACGTACAGGCCATACTTAACTTGGCTGATTTACAGTGTCGGCTATAATATCGGATAAGATCGACCAGGTGGTTTGAATCATCTTTCATTTTCGACTGTGAAGTGCCGGGTGTTATGTAAACTTTACCACCACGACTGTAGAGGCCACACACAAGCCACACGCCGATGACCCGTGATGCTCTAACACGAGTGTGCACGTGTTTCCTCAATACCATGCACTCCCACCGACATCGACACCGACCCGGTTTCTCCTTGCACACGGACCCCAGGCACGCGAAGGAAGTTGCTGGTCTGCGTTGTCCATTTCCACATTTGCCTTCTACACCTCACACTGCATCACTGCGTGCGCGACAAGGCTACTCCAACGTTTCGCAGTTTCTTCGTCACTCCAGACTTCATCATGATCAACAGCAACAAGATCTTCGCCCTGTTCGTCGCCGTTGTGGCCGTCACGAGCGGCGTGCACGCCGACAAGGAAGCTGCGCAGGGTGACTACGGTGGCACTGGAGGAACTAGCGGCGGCATGGGTGGCATGGGGGGCGGTCTGTCAAGCCTCTCCAAGATGATGCCTGGGGCGGGCGGCACCGGTGGAATGGGGGGCATGCCCGACTACAGCAAGATGATGTCCGGAATGGGCGGCACTGGTGGAATGTCGAGCTTCTCCAAGATGATGCCTAGCATGGGCGGTACTGGTGCTGGCGGTGCTGCCGGGGGTCTCTCCAGCCTCTCTAAGATGATGCCTGGAATGGGCGGCGCTGGTACCAGCGGCGGTATGGGCGGCATGCCTGACTTCAGCAAGATGATGTCTGGAATGGGCGGCGCCGGCGGCGGGTATCCGGGCATGAGTGGCGGTTTCTCCAGTCTCAGCAAGATGATGCCAGGTGCGGGGGCCAGTCCAGGAACGGTTCACGCGCCTGGAGCTACTAGCACCAGCACTGGCACGGGCACCGGCACGGGTACTGGCACTGGCGCGACTGGTTCGACACAGAAGGCTTACCGCAGTCTCCGCTCTGAGTAAGCTGCACAAGCGAGCAAGGGCCACACGAACGGAGATAGATTCTCCGAGTATGGTCGCAGAAACTGCTCTCTCGATGTCTTGGGTGTTTGATGTCGATCGATGAGTTTTGGGGTACATAAGCCATAAATGTATTGTTTCCTAGATCGCCTTTATGTCCGTGCATTTAATGCGAGAAAATGCATACAAGTCGAGAACCTTTGGATAAAAGTCGATTAGTGAAGAGCTTACGCCTTGAACTCGGTGGACATTGTCAGTGTCAGCCCCTTCGCAGCCATGTCGCTTAGGAATTGCTGCACCACCGCCACGAACTCAGTGTTAGCCGCATCAAACGTTAGTTGTGGAAACATGCACGCCATACCTCAGCTTCTGCTTCGAACCCAGCCACCGGGGACGAGCAGTCCGTCAGAATAATTAGGTCGCTGAGTCTTTCGACCGGCCACGCGGCCACGAGATCGCGGACGGTGAAGTTCACGCAGTGCGATAACGCTTCACCCACGATAACGAGTTTACCAGCACGCTGAAGAGACTTGATCAGAGCAGTATTCAAGCTGCACACCCCTTTGTTAGTCAAACTCGCGATAAAATGTCGACAAAGACGGCAACAAGCGACCACGCACCTAGTAGACGGGTCATACGCCAGCTCGTATTCAGCCCTCAGCGCAGAGTAGTGCTCCGTGAACGGGTTGCTCCCCTTCATCACGTATTGGATCGGCTTGAGGGAGTCCTTTGTCCATTCCAGAGCGGCTGCAAGGACGTCCGGGACGATGTTGTGTCCCGGTGATCCGATCACGCAGTGCTCCGGCCAAATCGTGAGCGAAAACTTGCCGCTGGCCTCCAGCGACTGCGTGTACGCTAGCACGTAGTCGTTCAAGCTCGAGTCACGCGGCTTCCAGACCCCATCGGTGATATTCTGCGCGTAGATGGTTGTGAATGGGTTGGGCGACTCCCCCGCGTCGTTCTCCCAGAAAATACCGTGGGCGATGTGGTACCGTTGGTGCGAGTCCATGGTGAACACCACCTGCGATAGTTCGGACGAGTGGTTCGAGATGAAGGCGGCGATCCGAGCCGCGTCGGCGTTGGCGGAGGCGATCGCTAGGGAACCGCCCGGGTGGAAGTCGACTTGCTGGTCGATGACGAGCATGCCCAGGCCACCGTCGGGGATCTCACTCGCCAAGCGTGCAGCCTTCTCAGCGTCGCTCTCAAAGCCCGTCGCGCAGTCCTTGTCACTGGTTGCGCCTGTGGCAGTTGCAACAGATAGCAGCAGTGCACTAGTCCAGGCGAACTTGGAAAAGAGCATGGCGCAGGAGGTCGAGGTCTGAAGGTTCGACGAGGTGTTGGTGAGCAGGGAAAAACCGGAAATGGGCTTTCACAACAGCAGCAACTTTGGACGAGAGCGTGGTTCCTCTTCGCACTCACATCCTCGGGTGTTGGTACTTGACCTCTGAACTGTGGACCCACCGCTCTGAACTGTGGACGGTGTCGGGTCAACCAGCGTCTACATGTGTGCTATACCATCCTGTGGGAAAAAGCTTCAACTCTGGGTAGTTTCCGAGGAGCCGAAGGCGAGGCGGAAGGTGATTTTTCCTGGAGGGGAAGGTCATCAGATCAAGTGCTCGAGCTTCAACGTCAAGACTACGAAGTCACCGTTCAGCGGGGCATCGTAAAATAGCTCAACCCACTCTGTATTCGTATTAAACATCCACGGTTATCAAATATTTCAACGTGGGTCGTCTGAATGGTCTCGGCTGACCACACAACGTGCCAGGTGACGTCAGCGCGAGTGCGGTAAATCTTCGTGTTACTTCGTGGGTTCTAGAGGAAAAGCCTTGTACCACATAACACGCGTCCGCGTAACTCCAGCCGTGCGGTATCTCGCTCAGTGTCGTCTGTCCCTTGATGGGGCAAGTTGTCGTCGTTTTCACTCGAAGTAACAGTACTCGCCCCGGACTGGTAACGCAACATCACTGTGCCATGGTGCTTCACACTGTCCGGGCCTACGGCATCGGGTCGCCCCCATCCTGGCGGAGGAAGCACGCCCATGCTATCAGAAGCTTCGGTCTGGTCGCCTCCAGCCGAAGTGACGCTGGCGCGGTACGAAGCGTTCTCCCAGCACGAAACCTGAAGCGATGATGGTTAGTCGATGACACTAAGTAGGCAACATGAATCGATACAGCACGTACGCCTTCCTCTAGTGCGAGTTGCGCTAGCATTTGTACGAGCTCGCGCTCGTCGTGAATACTCAAGTCCAAAGGAGGGTATTGGCGATCTGGTTGAAGAGGGTCCAGTATGTTGAGCCAGCCAAGGCGCTTGACACACTCTTCTTGGTCTTCGGATGAGAGACTGTCGTAGATCTACATATAGTCATTCAATAAAAACAAGTTAGCGCAACTCTCTGGTTAAACGCGAAAGCGTGCAGGTACCTGAATGAAGTTTTCGAGGTCAACAATGCGAGAGAACGTGAGGCAGGCAGCTCTAGCGCGCGCTCTGACTGCATTCGGGAAGGCCTCGATGAGTTGCTGCGCTTGGCTGCTGCTGAGCCAGCGATCAGCCACCAAAATCTCCAGTAATACCAACTTCTGCTGCAGTCCTTCAACAGTATTCGCGAGGCGGTTGATGGTGTCACTTGCCAAAGTCCGAGTCATGCTCTTCTTCCGCTGCTCTGCGGCTTCGGCCTTGACAGAGCGACGCAGAAGCTCCCAATGCAGTAAAGCCTGCGTTCGCTTGGCAGAGGATGCATTGTTGTTCTCCTCCTGGTCCGCCTCCGCCCGTCGATCTTCACAGAGGACGGATATCTCGCTTTCTGTTGGAGGTTGGGCCAATACATCGAGAAGCTGTTCAAAGCGACGTCGACTGAGGGGCTTCGTGCCTCGAGGAGGTCTCGTCGTGCTCACGTAGTAGAACACAAGCTTCGATGGAGGCGGCAGTAGAGTCGACACCGACCGCTCCCGTGCCGGTCCTAGTAGTTTGTTCAGAATGTACGTGGAGGACAGCAGCACTGGTTCACCATCCAGCGTCGCCCATCGGAAGTTCTCCCAGTTCCCGCTCTGCGACGTATCAGCGCGTCCTGATCGCCAGCGACTGAATTGTTTCTCTTCCTGTGCCACCATCGCAAGTCGGTGGAGAGCGGCGCGGTGGTCGTCCCGGGTCAGGTCGAAAGAGTACGCGTTCGTCAAGGATCCCAGTAGAACGCTGTAGTGCTGCGCCCCAAGCCACCGACGCAGTGCAAGACGTTCGATCCACTGGCTGTGGATATCCACGACTCGAGTTACCAGGCTGGCCGCTACACGATGGTCGATGACTCGGGGCAACAGCCTCGCCAACGCCGCGAGTCGACGTCCAGGACGCACTACCGACGAGGTTATTCTCTGTCGAGCTAGCAGTTGTTCTCCTTGTGAAGAGGACAAATACATCCCAGACTCGGTCAGCACAGTGTGTAGAAACTCCGTCTGCTCCGTGATGTTCCGACTGATACTTGAAGCGTTGATGAGGAACCGAGACAGCATGGCGTCTGGCATTAGCACCGAGTCCGCTGGGCGGTGGGTTTCACCCGCATAGCCACTGCTGTCGCTACTGCCCTGCTGTTGTTGAAGCTTATTGGCGACGTCGCCGACGTCAATGCCCCCACCGCTGTGAGCCAAGTCGGCGGTGAGCTGTCCAGTGCTCGGGATCTGCCAAACTGCCCCGGAACCGACTTCACAAGGCTCGAGTCGCATCAGCTTCGCCTTCTCCTTCTCTTTGACCAGTAAGGGGTCGTCGGGCACAGCGAACATCTCCGAGGTCATGAACTCGAGGAACTCGTACGCGTCGATCTCCCCCGACCCGTCCAGGTCGTACTTGGCTAACATTCTCGCGATAGCGTCGTTCGTCCCGGCTTCTTCGTTCACACCGAGGAGCTGAAAGACGCGACGTAGCTCGTCAACATCCAGTGATCCGCTACCGTCCGAGTCCACGAAGCCAAAGCCGACACGAGCGAACAGGTCGGCGAACTCGCGCTTCTGGAGGACCCCGTTGCGGTCGTAGTCGTACTTGTGGAGCAGTTCTGTCAGTTGCTCGTCCGAGACTTCGAGGCCACAGCTGCGTAACACAGTCTCAAGCTCGGCGAGCTCGACGGTTCCTGATCCGTCTTCGTCCAGGCGCCGGAACAGCACTGCCACGGGGTTAAGCGCTTGGTTTCCAGCCTTTTTGCTGTGGATTTCGACTGGAACCTCCTCCGGTTGAGACGAGATTGAGGGCTGGACCCGGCGCTTGACCATCTCCAGCTTGGTAACCTGCCCCTTGCTTTGAGCCGAGGCCGCGTACTCGAGACGCGTGAAGTGATAGCGTCCACACTGCGATATCGCGAGGCGCAGCAGCTCGTGTGCGACCATGTGCTCGTACGAGTCGCTGAGGTCGAGCACGTAGCTGCCTGCCGGGTCCGCCGGGTTGAAGACGTGCAACTGCTCGTCCCCAGTTGCAGACATGGCGGGCGCTGACACGTTCAAGCTGCAGTCTTGAAGCGACAATTGACAGACACTTGACGCTGCACTAACTGCTGGTCGAGGGGTGCAACTCGCATGCATCAACGCCTTCCCACCCTGAGCTCCAAGAGGGTTCCCATCGAGAACGAGCATCGCAAGAGACGAGTTGACGGCCAGACCACTAGCGAGGCCCACACCACCGCGTGGTGAGATGCCATTGTAACTCAGCGTGAGTCTTCTCAAGCGAGCACCAGACCGCAACGCGTGCGCGAGCGACAACGCGCCTTTATTTCCTAGTGAGTTGTAGCTCAAGTCCAGCTCTCGTAGTTGATAATTCATCGGCAAAGCTGCAGCGATAAAGGCGGTCCCAGCTGCGCGCAGTTGGTTCCACGCGAGGTCAATGTGCTGCAGGGTCAGATTGGCTGTGAGCATTGTTCCAATAGCCTGCCCGCCGGTCAGAGCTTTCTTCGGTTTGTCGTCATCGTCTTCTTCGTCTTCTTCCACTTCATCCACCGGGTTCTTCACTTTAGACGCTAGGACTTGCAGCCCAACCTGGTTCCCGCGCAGCAAGAGCCGCTCGATGGACTTGTTGTGCTCCAAAGCTTTCGCTAGCCGTGCGCATTCCTGATCGCTTAGGGATATTTCGTTGAGTGCCAGCACGCGCAGCGTGCAGAGGTTGGAGCGGATGTAACCTCGAAGCACGTTGGCCGCGTCGATCCCCATTGGATTGGACGACACGTCGAGCGACGTGAGGTGCGGCTTGTTCTCCAGCGCACGCAGCAAGCAGCTGATCCCGGCGTCGGTCAGTCGATTATCGCACACGTTGATCGACTCAACGAGGGGCAGCTCGGGTAAACACGCAGCGAAGCGCACGATGAAGTTGTCGCCCAGTCCTTGGTGGCTGAAGTCGAAGGCGCGTTTGTTGTGCTCCTTCCTTAGCAGAAGCGTGGGAGGGGCCTGACTCCCGGCCAAGCACGCGCCTAGAAAGAGGGCGCGAGGTGAGCGCGGCACAGCCGACATGAGGCTCACGTCGCCTCCGCCCACTGAGATCTGCGCTTGCTCTAACGTTGGTAGTGACCGCCTCAGACCAGAGAAGCGCCTCGTACCCGTGACACTCGAGTTGCTCCGCAGTGTTCCTAGACTCTGGTGCTCGTGGGCGTCGCGATCAACGAAAAGCTGCGGCTTGCTGTGTAAATCCCGGTACAGCCGATAATACGACGCTCTCGCCTCATGGCCAAAGTACTTCATCCTCGTACTGGACCCGCCGACGTCCCGCTCGATGTCCATGTCCGCGTCACTCTTTGAAAAACCTTCTCGCGCATCCATCGCCTCCTGCGCCGACATCTCCGATAGCATCCGCGCGTCGTTTAAAGGAGCGAATACGAAGGTGTGGCGTGACAAAGGCGACGTCTCACTAAGCGTAGACAGCGCCTCAACCCGTCGAGGCTTTGACTCTTTGCGCTGTCGTTTGTGCTCCTCCAGCATCTTCTCCACTTCGTCATACGACTCCTCCATCGTCAGGGGGCGTGACCCGCATCCGATACTTGACAGCTTTTTCGGCGACGCGTGTGAGACTGCCGGAGTCGTTGAGCTTCTCAACGCGTGTGACTGTGGACTTGAGGATACGGACAAGTGCTTCGTCGGTGATGGAGCGATCTCTGCTAGTGGAGCCAATGGAGCAGGCACTGCCGGGGGTCTGGAGTCCTTGCAGCCGCGGAACGCCGCCCCGCCGGAATTGTCGAGCATTCCCTTCTCCCAGCTCATACGGCCAAGGAACCGCGGCGGTGACAGTGAGCTGGGACTTGCAATCAGTGGATGATGTATGAGTGATCCTGCTGCAGCGGTGGTGGGGCCATTCTACTCTAGGTGGGGAATGAAGTGTAGATTAGTGGGGGGGGCGAACCCTACTTTAAATGGTAGAGCGACGTCTTACGTGGTGTGGAACCGGCGGCAATTGACCGGCATGATTGCTGTCAAGGCCGCGCTTGGACGTCATGGCTGAGGGCGCGAGGTAGAACGCTTCAACTTCATCGGGACGGACAAAGTACGTAGCTCCCCCAAAATTAGCCGTTTGGACCTTGACCCTGACCTGACCGTTGACGTGGCAGAGTGTAGCCATGTGCATACAAACGCCAAGTGAAGTGGGTCAAATTACGTGCGCCACACCACGGCCCAGCAGCCAGCCATTCCTCGCTGCCACGCACTTGGGCCTCTCTTTTTCCCCCTTCCAAGGCATATCCCATCATCCCATCGGCCTCGATCCTCCCTCCTCCTCTCTCCTCTCTAACAGACTACTACAGACAGCAGCAACCATGGTGCGCGGCAAGAAGATCGGACTGGGCGAGTTCCTCGGCGACCAGGCCGCCGCCTACATCCCCGAGGCGGCGCTGCCCTCGGGCCCACGCGCGCGCGCCGACGACGACGACGGAAACTACCGCGGAGGCCGCGGCGGCGACCGCTTCGGAGACCGCGGCGGTGACCGCTACGGCTACCGCGAGCCCTCGCGCAGCGAGCAGTCGGACCAGTGGCGCGGAGACCGCGGCGGACGCGGCGGCGGCTTCGGCGGCGACCGCTTTGGCGACCGCGGTGGTGACCGCTTCGGTGGCCGCGGAAACGATGAGGGTGGCAACTGGCGCGGCGGCGACCGCTTCGGCGGCCCCTCGCGCTACGACCGCCCCTCGCGTGATGAGTTCCAGTCGCAGGAGCGCCCCGCGCACATGCGTCTGAACCTGGCGCGTCGCGGCGAGGCCTCGGGCAGCGGCGACGTGCGCAACAGCAGCGGCGGCGACAAGTGGTCGAGCGCCTTCGGAGGCGGCAGCAGCAGCGGCAGCCGCTTCGGCGGCGGTGACCGCTTTGGACGTGACGACCGCTTCGGAGGAGACTGGTACGACGGCGGTGGCCGCGCCGCTGGCCGCTTCGCGCGCAGCAATGACGACGTGTCGTCGTCCTTCTCAAACATGCGCGTGAGCGGCCGCCAGGAGCAGGCGCCCGCCCCGGAGCCGCAGGTGTCGGACAAGAAGGCGCGCGCCCAGCAGAAGCGCGAGGAGCGCAAGAAGAAGGCCGAGGAGGAGCGTCTGGCCGCGGAGGAGGCCAAGCGCGTGGCCGCCGAGGAGAAGAAGAAGGAGGAGGAGGCCGCCGCCAAGAAGGCCGAGGCTGATCGTGAGACCATGAAGCAGGTGCTGGCCAGCGGCAAGAAGGGCGAGGAGCTCGCGGCTGTGGCGAAGGACATCTTCGCCAAGAACGGGCGCCCGAGCGGCGCTGTGGTCTTCGAGGCCGTGACGGCCGCCGCCGAGGACGTCGCCAAGGCCAGCGCCAACTGGATTGCCATGCCCGCCTACGGCGAGCTGCTGAAGCTGGCCATGGAGGACACGGACAAGACGGAGCAGATGCACGCGCTGTATGCGCTGCAGGTGTTCCTCAACAAGCACGACTTTCCCAAGGGTCTCATTGAGAAGTGCTTCATGGCGCTCTACAGTCTGGACATCATCGAGGAGACGGGCTTCTTCGAGTACAAGTACGACGTGGACGGCGACGTGCCCGGTCGCATGAAGGCTATTATCCAGACCTCGAACTGGCTCACGTGGCTCGAGACGCCCGAGGAGGAGAGCGAGGAGGAGGACGAAGAATAGATTTCATGTGCGTGTTTTTGAGAAGGGTACACTTACTTTCAGGTGCGCAGGGGGCGGCGAGCTCTGGTCGCTTCTTAGCATAGTTCGTTTTCGACCGAGTTGGTGCGCTCACCTGTTGCGTTCATGGCAAGCTCGACATGCGTGTCATTAAGTTACAGCTTCGAATGAAAAAATTGCATCAATCATACAGCATTACCACTTCAAAGTCACAGACGGCTACGACAGTCTAGGTCAGGAGTCGCGCGCCGTGACGGACGTCACCATGTCCTGAATCGTCGACATGGGCGGACGGTAGATCTCGGGCAGCAGCTTACGCTGCAGCGAGTTGAACGAGTACTTGAACCGTCCAACGTTCTTCTTCGCGACGTGAATACGAACGCCGAATTCTCGCATCGTGTTGGCCACATCCTTCACTTCTTCGAGCGGGCCATACTCGGTAGCACCTCCCGATTCAATCTCCTGCAGCACGTGCCGCTTCCGCTGGACCAAAAGCCTTGCCTGCTCCAGCGTCGTACTCATAGCCGTTCGATCCTTGCCAGATTTACAGTAGGTCACCCTCCCGCCGTTCAAGCTTCGCACCGCGTCGGCGGCATGCAGCAAGATGCACGTGTTCTTTGAGGCTGAGTTCTCGCACTCCACACTGACGCGCAAATTCCGCAGGATTTCATCAGGGTGCGAGCCAACGCTGACTTCCGACATGCCAATCCCACAGACCTCCGTAAAGCGGTTGTAGTACTCGGAGATGGTGCGGAAGCTCGTGCTGTTGATCTTTCGCTGGATCGATACACCCGAATGTCCGACCATGTTCGCCAAGCTTTGCATTTCGTTGATGCCCTGCGTGAAAAGCACCGACGTGACGCTAATCAAACCACCAAGCTGCAAGCTCTCCGGCAGCATCGCAAACTGAGCTGCGGGGATAGGAACCTTGATAATGTAGCCGGTGTCTTCGTTCTTTTCCACCACCACCTCCATGTCACTCCCCTCGCAGAGCTTGAACGAGAAGGTTTCCAGGCACTTGATTGCCACCCACGCGTCGGATATCATGTACAGCTCCTTACCATGCGACGAAATTAAACTCTCCCACCCAATCAAAAATCCGACCTTCGCCATTTGATCAAGTACCTTGTCATTCCTCTCTTGCAAACAGAGGTCTAGCTCTGCCATGAAGCAGGTGACAAGGCTGCTGACGGATTGCGAGACGGCAACAGTCTTACGCAGATAATACTCGGTGCGTAGCATTTCCAGTCGACACAGCATTCGCACGGCATAGTTAATCGATGTCGTTGGGTCCACACCCTCGTCGGGCTCAGCACGAAGCGTGGGGTATTTGGCGTAAACCGCTGCTTTCTCGTCGCTACTCTTTTGGTCGAGCTGCCGAGAGCTCTTCTTCCTGACAAAACGCTTTTTGGACAAAGCCTTCGCTCGAGCCGCAGCAGCTTTGCGCGCCATCATCGAATACTTGGTGGGCTTCTTCTTCGGGGCGACTTCCACTGCACCCAAAGAGGCAGCCGCAGTAGGGCTCCCTGGGTTGCTGGAAGTTGCTCCGCCGGACGATATGCCGCTGTCGCTGCTACGGACATCATCCTCGACTTCAGCCTCACTTTCGTCTTCCAGCGGAGGGTAAAAGAAATCGGAGGAGTCTTCCGGGATATAGCAGTTGCTATCACTCACTGGGCTTCCCATTAACCGCGGTGTGCTCTTTTCGAGTACGGATTGGAAATTGTGCATTTCAAGCTCCATTTCTCGCAACCCACAATCGCTTAGCCCCAAGGCGTGTGCAGTCGGAGCACCGCAGGTGACTGTCGCATGTGTCTCCGGGGTCATCATTCGCTCTTGCATTGACAACGAATCGCGCAAAATAGAGGCTCCAAAGTGCGCATTGGCGTCGTCCAAACCAAGCAGGTCTTCAGTTGATGCCTGCGCGTCCATTGGTGGGTGCGGTAAGGATTGGGATCCAAAGTGGCGGAATATGCGGAAATAGGAAACGTGCAGGTTCGTCGGGATAGCTTGGATATCGGCGCGCTTCTTGTGCAGACTGGACTTGAAAGTCTTCTTTTCCTCTACCAAATGCTCAGTCAGGCGAATCATATCGGTAACTTCAGTCACCTGCTTTCGAATATTAAGCACGTGCGGATACAGAAAATTAAGGGGGATCTCACTCTCAATGACACCATCGGCCGCCGGCGGAGAGCAGTCGGATGCCCTTCTGAATCTTCTGGGCAGAGTTGGAGTTGGCTGCGGTACGTGGACAGCCAGCAGATCATCACTTGGAGGGGCAAGTGGGTTTGCCAGTAAAATATTGATACGAAGCTGAATTTGGCCAAATATCTCGTCCGTGGAAGGTGAACGGACATCGAACCAGTCCACCAGAGTGAGGGACGTCACAACTTGGCGAGGCCTTGCTTCCTGAGCGCCACCAGCATTACCCTCGGTACCGTCATCATCATCAAATACAGTTTTCTCTTCCACCGCCATCGCAGCACGCACACTCTGCAGCGGAATCATTACCTCACCAATTAAATCATTCTCGACGCCACTCATGTAGCCGTAGTGCTCGTTGAAAACTTGGAAGCGCAGCCACCCATCCAGCGGCTCATCACTCGATCCTTGTACACTTGGTCTGTAGAACACGAACTGTTTCAGCGCGTTAACGGGCGATACAACCACACGACTCCGCAACACTCTGGATGCGTGATACTTCGTATTGGGTTTTCCATGAGGGCATTTGTTTGCAGACTTGTTGCTCGACCATACAGGATTCGGCGCATCATACTCTGTGTTCGTTTTCCCCACAGTGTACTCGTGATTTCCAATCGCGCCGTCTTCAAACTTGACCACAACAAAAGGATTGACGCCGCTGCTAGCTTCAGCTCCCGCATCAGCAATAGCGGAGTCATAACTGCTAAACGACGACGATCCACTACTAGCACCGCCCCATTTTCCCGTCTTTATCCGATTCACGAAGCCGCCCCGACCACTGACCATACCTATCGAGAAACCTGAAGTACGCGACGACCGGTTACCTAGCTCTGCTGTCATCTCGAATTCAGTATTTGCCCCGCCAGCAGCATTGGCTCTCGATTTTGATTTCAAATCACGCCCACACACCACCTGCACGCGGAACACGTCATGTCCGAAGTTAAGCGCCTCCGCGTCGTTATCAAAGTAGCGGTTCTTCTTGCGGTTGTAGTTGTACCGCAACCTCCACTCGTCATACATCTGGAGCAGCTCAAGCTGGCACACTCGCAGCAGTTGCAGTGGGATCTTGACACTAAAGTCCACCTCCGCTGCCTCTTCAACTGCCAGCTTGGCATTGGCAGCTTGCATCTCGGCGTGCTCCTCCTTCATCAATGGATAGAACAGAAAGCTCCTGAACAAATTATGCTGCGCCTTGAACAGCGGGTGTTGCTGCGGCTGGACGTTTGCAAACTGCAGCTCCACGGTCGCTCCGTCCAGCACCGTCGAGTGCACAGGCAGCGTCATCTTCTGCTTGTAGTTGCCGCTGGTAGCCACCGTGTACATTTCCTGGAACGACGTCAACGCATACCCAAAGACCTGGCTGTTCCTGTTCGAGGATGTTCCCTCATCAGGGATCATCACCATGATCTGCACGTGGCGGTCGTACTCTGCCGGGTTCTTGCAGCGGACGCTGAAGCCCACAGAGAACATGGGGTTGCGGCTCTTATGACGTTCACTCCAGTAACTCTCACTGTCCAGAAGTCCATCGGCGGGCAGCGCCGCCTTGTCCGCGAAGCCCGCATCCAGTTCGCCGAAGCTGTCCATCTCAATAGTCAGTCCGTTGCCGCTGCTAGGGGCGGCAGGTGGAAGCGGCGTCTGATGTACCGGAATGTCTGCGCCAAAGCCAAAGATCGGCGTCTCCCTGGCCACGCGCACCTCGACGTTGACCTCTGTGGGCGGCTTGGCACGTGGCGACTTGGTGTTGTTGCTGTTCATGGACGCGGCACCGCTGAGCATGTTGAAGGCGCCGCGCACGAGCGTCTGCGCCGAGCGCGCGGGGGACACGAGCGAGTTGCCGTCCACGCCTCGGCAGGACACGAAGAAGTGCAGCGCCTGGCGATCCGGCTCGGCGTCCCCCGGGGGCATCTCGACGGGCGACGACGGTGTGACGAGCGGCAGCGACAGCGACGCGCTCGCTGAAGACTCGTCGAAGCTGTCGGCGGAGGACGCGGACGTCGGCGCCGCGGGGACGGCCACCGCTGACGGCTCGTCGTCGAAGAACATGAGGTTGGGACTCTGCGGCGCCGCCACGGCGGTCGGGGCTCGAGTGCGGAATGCAGAGTGCTGATCGGTCTCTGCTGTGGCTTCTCGTTGAAAGGGAAACGGATGTGGTGTGGACCACATTGAAGCTGACGTCATGGTGTTGCCATATCTTTTTGCACCACTTCCAGCAATGATTCAAAAGTCAATTGATGGCCATGAACTCGAACCTAACGCACGGGAGCTAAGCTTACACAATGACAATTCAGCGCAGTTCATTGTCGCGTGTGAAGCTGTTTCAGGATGGCATTCGATGCCGTCGACATATTATCAGCATGCTTTGAGTGCACATACAAAAGCCACAGGAAACGTTTGAAATAATGACTTGTACTGTTTTCTTACTGCATCCGTAAGAAAATTCGACTAACTCAACGACAACTTGACAGCCCGTGCATCAACCGGATAATTGTCACTCATTCCACGCGAAGACTGCGCCGATACGTCGCTCCAGTTGAAGGGGCAGCTGGGGTGGCTCCGGTGGTTGGCGCTGCTGCGGTAGCAGGCACCGCGGGGATTGCACCAGCGGCGGGGGCAGCAGGGATAGCCGGCGTAGCTGGGGCGCCGGCAGCAGGAGTGGCAGGAACGGTAGGAATTGCAGGAGTGGCACCGGCAGCAGGGGCGGCGGGGACGGCAGGAATTGCAGGAGTGGCTCCAGCAGCAGGGGCTGATGCCGTTGCTGGGACTGCCGCCGCCGCAGGAGCTGCTGCCGTTGCGGGGGCGGCTCCAGGTACAGGCGCAGCTGCCGACGGAGTGGCAGGAGCTACTGGTGCGGTACCCGCTGCGGGTGCAGCCCCGGCCGCCGGATAAGCTCCCGTTGCAGGGCCAGCTCCTGCCGCTGGTGCTGCTGAGGCTCCTGCGCCGGTCGCACCCGTACTTGGACGCACAGTGCCTGGAGAGCTGGAACTGGTTCCTCCTGTGCCCGAAGTCGTCTTGCTTGTGCTGCTACCGCCGCTCGCACCGCCGCCCATGAGGCTAGAGAGACCACCCATGCCTCCCATTCCACTCATACCGGGGAACCCCCCAATTCCTCCTCCACCCGATCCACCCATACCAGGAATCATCTTCATGAAGCTCGACATACCACCCATTCCACCGCCTCCGCCTCCCATGCCTGGGAAACCACCACCCATGCCTCCGAAGCCAAACTGAGCGGCTTGTTGTTCGGCATGTACCCCGCTTGATAGAACTAAAGCCGCCGCTGTCAGCGCAACGATGTTGCTGCTCTTGAACATGCTGCGTGTCGTAATTGGAAGCGCTTTGAGGACTTGAACGGAGATTCGCAAATGAACTACACGAGTAAAATTGTATGCCCTCGTGATTGCCTCCAGTGCATTGTGGTTACTGGGCAGCGTCTGGTAGCAGAAAGGTGTGCAATCAACAACAGCCGCCGGCAAAAGCAGATCAAGTGGCTCTTGAAATTGACTTCACGCCGCTCCAGCGCCAGAATTTATGACAGTCGTTGGAAATACTAACGGCACAACAACTTGGCGACTTTAGACGGACAACTGCGTGGTGCCACAAGAGGCAATCTTGTCCGTGCAGGTGTGGAGCTATAACTTCAACATCAGCTATACAAACCCTAGTATAAAGGTGGATAAGAATCCCGGATGTGGATTGCTCGCCACGACAAACTTCAAAGAAGTTGTGTATTGCCCGTAAACCGCTGATTTATATTGCGATTGTATCTTACCAAGCACCTGCTTGTACTTGAATCGATTTGTAATGTAATATGCTTTATGCTTTAAATCCCTGACCCCTCGGCAGTACAGTCACACCTCCCTAATTGAACCCCTACAAGTGACTTTCCGTTCCCTATTTGGTCGGAGCCCTTGAGTGCAAACGGGAGTATATGAGTTTCATCTATACTCTCTCACTGATCAAAAACCCTCTCTATTCTCTAAGTGATCGCCAGGGTTGGTGCTATAACTCTATATGGACGCCGTTGGCCAGGGTTCCACAAATAAATGACTGCCAATCGTTTAAATAGCGTCTTTTAATCGTTTAAAGAGCGTCTTCTTACACCAGCTATCAGCCTCGACACTCATTTCCGAACCGCGCGCCAACTTGAAGATTGCAGTACAAAACCGAAAGGTGCTTTTACTGCCTCCAGCCACAAAGTCATTCGGACACTTTCACATGTTTAAGTGCACTTTGTTCCTTCGAATTTGATGTCTTCAGTGCAACCACTGGATGCGGGTAAGTTTTTTGCCTAAAATTTATTATAATGATCGGCCACTAACAATTGTTTTTCAAAGAGGGATAATTCGATCGTTTAAAGCCCGATATCGGCGTCGCTTTGTCCGATGGTGCCTGGATGCAATTGAGGGCGGCATCAAGCGCAAGTTAAATCTGCTTGAGGCGATTCAGTTCAGCATCGAGAGTTGGGGTGATGTGAGTGCTGATTGTATTCGCAACTGCTGGTTGTCGATGCTGCGTCGTTGAACAAGATCAGGCAAGCAGGAAAGTACGCGATTGCCGCGGTTAGCTTTTTCTATGGTCTTATTCTGACATGACATGGCGTTTGGTCTGAAAATTGTGGGAGGGATGACCCACTTTTCCGCTGAAACTGAGCCTGTAGGCGCTCTATGTTGACCGGTACCCATATAAAAACATGAACTAACGAACCCATTGGCTTCACCTTGCCTGCCACCTACTCACACAACCTTGTTAAGTTTGCTTGGCGTCGAAACCTTGTGCATGCAGCAACCAAGCTCACAGTTAGCGCTGCTCGCACTGTCATGCCATATCGTTGTTACGTCGCAACAATCGACGTCGCCTATCCTGTTCGCATATGTACGATTTGCTGCACTGGGGCTATCTTGATTATTGTATAGGGGAGGGCCAGACCCAAATCCATGTCATGTCAGAATACGGACATGAAAAAAATCTACCGATTGCCGCCGAAGCAAAGGTCGTGGACGAACTTGCGGGCATGCTAAAGGGAATTAGCGGCCACAGCCGCGTCTCCGATTACCTAGCAATCGATTCAGATACGGATGTCCACGAACTACTTGATATCGACTGCGCAAGTAAGCACTCTGGCAATGCAGACAGCGAACGCGAGACCGAGGAGCTCGAATAGCTCCGTGTGTCAGCAGCTACGGCACTCGCTTACTGTATGGAGCTCCCTTCCTTTTTCTTTCAGTGTGAAGAGGATACCAAGCGCGAACAGGAAATGCTGCAGAAGTTAACAGTGCTGGCGAGGGCACAAGTTGTAAAGCGCCGGCGTCAACATCACTTGATAGTTTTTTTGCACCAAGATAAAATGTACCCACGTTGTTGATGTAGCCATTTCTCTATCTGACGAATTCTTTTACTGAAACAACGTCTTGTCCGATCCAAACATGCCTCCACTTAAGGAGGTGTCACTGTAGGCCCCATCGTCACGGATTCGACGCTTCAAATTAATTCCAGTTCCCAGCGAAGGTATTCGACAAAAGTGCCAAGAGGGTGTGCGGTTTTTACAGAGGGACTGACACACAGTCATGATGCATGCTCCAGCATTAAATGCTAGCTGGGATCAAGCCTAGCAGTGCGACCAATACCCAGTGTCACAGGAAAAGCGAAATGTGGATCGGACTTCAACAGTTTAAACTCACCAGGCAATCGGACCGTAATCTATTGTTTTCTTTCCCTCCGACCATTTGATAGACCCCCTCCTCCCTATCCAAATTTCCATATAAAGCACAAGCCCACACACTGCAGCGCAAACTGTAGCGCTTGTACGCGCTATCGCTTATCAGTTCAGCAGGAAGAAGTGAGTAGTGGTTCCCAAAGCTTAAGGTGCATGGTGGGGCCAGCAGCACGTTCTCCACGGCTCTTTTGTGGCGTTGCATCGTAGCGCATATAGTGACGCTAGACACGGTCCATGATGGTATAGACCCTTTATGGGGCTTCCTTTCACTTATTTCTCTATGTAGAAGCTCTTAGCTTCTGTCACAAATGTCTTTCAGTGACGGGGGCCGGTATCTTACCGAGCTGAATGCAAGAAATTCCGGGTCCATGATCTGGTAAATAAAGGAGCGAACCAATCAAAGCCTATTTCCTAACAAGAGCTGTGAGTAGGCTGGGATAGCTAAAGCACTTTAGTGCGAGGCAAACGGGGAAATGCTACTGGGGGCGATACTATATGGAGCGTATTAAACTGGAACCTGGTGTTACTTTAGTACCTAAAAGCGACTCAACAAGGCAAGGCGAGGGGCACGAAGACATGGTCCGGCGACAGGGCATCGTACCACGCGCGCAACTGGTCTGCACGCGCGAGGGCAGGCTCGTGGAGGTACAACTAAGAGACATCTAATCTCGCAATAGTTGCTAGATCTCCAACGGTGTATTGATAGTGCAAATCGATTCGAGTCAGAACATAACCCGATTTGAACCACCCAGGGTCAATGAGCTCGGTCAGCGCGAAGGCCCTTTGCTCTGTGGTCATAACGAGTCGCTTTCTGCGCAAGCGGCGATCGCGAAAGAAGAAACACGGCGGTTCGAGGCCTGGAAGGAGTGTCAACTTTGATCGCGACCACGTCCTCGCCTACAATCGGTTCTACAAGCAGTACTTATCGACGCGGGCAACATATACTGAGGAGCAATTTCATAGGCGATTTCGAATGAGCAAGGCCCTTTTTCTCAGTATAGTGGACAAGCTCGGAGAGCGTGATGAATATTTAAGAGCATGTAGCGCAATAGTGATAGGGCGTAGGGAATAGCATGGTACACTCCTATTTTTGACAAAGCCGAGACAAATTTAGTGCACAAGACTCGGTCGCCCCAGCGGTGATTCTGTAGTGCAAAATACACACCTGGTAGATTGCGGAAAGATGATGGGAACGAGCACCAGTGTGGTGCAGACCTCTGCTGTCATTGTAAGGCGCTACCTACGCTGTCGGCGGTCACGCAAGAAGAAGCATGGTGGTTCGCGGCCTGGTAGAAGCGCTAACAGAGATCGGGACCATGTACAAGCCTACAATCGTTTCCGCAAACAGTATGGACCTCTGCTTTTGCCTAGATATCCCAATACACGGCATGTATGAGCTCAGAATTATTAAACATGGAATAATTTTACTCACCGATGCAACGCAGGACGCATAGAGTGACACGTCGGGGCGGATAAGCTGCGACCAACGACTCTGTAGCGCACCGAGGTTTCGGGGTGTTCCTTCAGAGCCCCCCAGGGACGCGAAAGCATCTAGAATGCGGTCCCAAAACAACTTCGAGGTCTGGCCGGTGCTCGTAGCGCCATCTTCACTCACGTTCAAGTAGGCGCGGCACAGGTAGACGTCCTCCTCGGGTTCCCACGGAACAGCGCTCGGCATATCTACGTGTAAACAGGCAGAAAAACAGCAGCACAACGGCGAGAGTATACGTTAGCAGAGATAGCATACAGTGGTCAGCGTGGCGTAGTTGTACCTGGCTGTAGTGCCCACGTGAGCCGCGCGGCGCGCCGGGGGTTCGCCTTGGTGCTGGGGGGTCACGTCCACTCGCTGTCTTGAACGGTTTTGCACTACAGCGGGTTTTCGTAGTGCAAAAGCGGACTCTATTCCCTACGAGGCTTCCCTAGTGCACAATCACTTTTCAGATGTTACTTCACTGTTACTTCTGTGCCCCTATCACAACACCGTTGGAGATCGATTTTTTTGCACTTGCGCATTTTCGGTCATTTTTGTGTATATTGCACTACCGTTGGAGATGCTCTCATGCAATTCCTTGAGTTTTGCACTGCCGTTGGAGACAGGGCCTCCGAAAATAGCATTGTCAATAACATTATTTCAGAAAATAACAATAAATTACGCATTTCGGCGGGTTCAACCATCGACCATGATAATTTATTGCTGCTTTTGGTGATATTACATAATTTATGACAGTTACCTTTATATAATAATGTTTGCATTTTACCAGACATCTACTCGCTTCCAGTCGTTCAGGAGCGCTGGAATCACTGGCTGTCTGCATTGCGAGTTGCAGCACACTTGGCAGCTCTCACTTTTCAATTTTCACTTCTCAAGCCTCCAAGACCTCTTCCAGCATGGTTCGCGCTATCCGCCCCCCTCGCCCTACCTACACGAACTCCCAAGTGTCGGGGTTTTACTTCCGCCCGTGCCGCGACGAGAACGACGAGGTGATTCTCGAGTATTTCCGTTGCCGTTGCGGCACGGTGCGGAAGCAAACCCATAGGAACGGGTACTCCAACCTGATGCAACACATCAGGCGGGAGCACCCTGACTACGAGACCGTCATGCTCGACGCTACGACGGCGGAGACAGGCTCCCTCGTCAACTTCGTCCGCCACTCGGCGCTCAACCTACACGGCTGGATGGCTTGGATTGTCATGTGCAACCTGCCACTCTCCTTTTGTGAGAGCCGAGAATCCCGACGGTACGTGTATGCAGAAGTTCATTGTGTTTACATTACTACAGAAACTAACGGCTTTACTTTATGGATGTTAATCAGCTACTCCAATCTGGACCCCATCTCGGAGGAAACGCTGCGGGCTGGCATGGACGGGGTCGTCGTCGCCGTCGAGCGTTCGATTGCGTCGGAGCTGCCAGCACGCTTCGGCCTCATGCTCGACGGCTGGACACACGCATCTGAGCACTACATCGCCGTGTTCGCATGCTACGAGGTGAACGGCTGTCCCAAGACAACGCTACTCAGCATGGCCCCGCTGCTGGACGCGCTGGACGACGATCTCTCCGCGCAGGGCCACCTCGAGTTCCTAGCGACCATGCTGCCGCGCGATTACGGCGTACAGCTGGCGCAGTGTCGCTTCCTCGTAGCTGACAACTGCGCCGTAAACCGGCGGCTGGCAACTCTTATGAGTGTGCCGCTTGTTGGTTGCGCAAGCCATCGCCTGAACCTTGCTGTTCAGGCGGACATGGCGTCGCATGAGGAGGACCTGGCTGCTGTGCAAGCGCTCATGGTAAAACTGCGCACTCTCACCCAATCTGCCAAACTACGGTAAGCGCTGATGTGTATGTGTGGTGTGTCAATATGTCTCTAACACAATTTTTGTATTATTGTAATTTTACAAAATAGGTTGAAAACGCCACTTCGACCTGTCATTCGCGAAGACACGCGCTGGAGCTCCACGTTCGAGATGGTGCGGCGCTACCTCAAGCTCCTCGAGTTCCTTGACGCCGAAGACGACGACCTCATGGACCTGCTGCCGCCGCCGGCGATGAACAAGCGACTGCGGGCATTGTACCAGGAGCTGTGCGACATCGAGTCGGTCTCTAAGGCCCTTCAAGGCCACGACGTCGACCTGCTGGACGTTCGCGAGTGGTTCGACGAGCTGATCGCTGTCAAGCCACAATATGCACGCTACATTGGTAAGTTTATAACTGTGGAATTTGTCTTTATTATTTTACTAACAATTGTATAATGTTTTTTTTATTTTGCAGGGCCTCGAGCCAACATTGTGCACAGCCCAGACTTTGAGGCTGGGTGTGTTCGCGTTCTCCGCGGGAAGGCGCAGCGGCTGACGCGTGCTGAAAAGGCCGCTTTGCAGCCCTTCGAAGCTGCGGGACCGGACGACGAGGCCGCGAGCGAGGAGGAGGAGGAGGCAGCCGCGTCATTCGTGGAGCGCCTGCGGAAGCGCCGGCGGCTTGCATAGGATTCGGTCAAGTACGAGCAGCTGAAGAGCATTCCACCCACGTCAAACGTGGTGGAACGCTTCTTTAGCACTGCTCGGGTGACCTTTGGCCATCAACGACACGGTCTGCTGCCGCGCACGCTTGAGACGATTTTGTTTCTCCGCCAGAATCGGTCGTACTGGGATGCAACGACTGTTGACAATTTGCGCTAGGTGGTAAGCTAATGTGTGTGTCGTTAATGAACTACATGCTTTCCATAATGGAGTTATTTATTGTTTAAGATGAGGTGCTGTCATAATTTACTGTTGTGTTGTCAGGAGCGTGATGGGATAATTTATCTAGCCCCACATAGCGTACTAAATAACAATGCCATATTCGGAGCCCCTGGTTGGAGATGCTCTAAGTTTTCCTAACGCTTAGCTACCAGCTTGCAATTTGACTTTCCTTATCACTTTTGCAATTTGCACTACCGTTGGAGATGATCTTACCCGCGCTGGAAATGCATACTACAGCCGGGTAAGAACGTAAGGCTCCTAAATGCATAAACCAAACCGCATGTGGCTAGCCATTCTGGGTGGACGACGTCTGAGCGCGTTCACGTTTTATTCTGGGGATGACCTCCGATCAGCATATATTTATTTCCCCCCTTCCACTTTGGAAATTACCATTTGCAATTTGGTCGGCCGTGGGTTTTTCGTTTTTTTATCCCGTTCGATGCTGGAAAACACGCCAGGCCGCGCGTGGAAGACAGTGGTGAATGCAGGCAGAACCGACTCGTCTTCGCATGGCGTTCGACGAGCGTCCACAGCGCTCCATCAGCTGGCGGCCAAGTGGGATAGCGTCCAAGTCGGTCGTCAGGGCAGCTACTCGATCGAGAGGCTCGAAAGTCTCGATCACTACTGTCGGACCAAGTCCACTACGCACGTGATCCTGGTGTGCCTCTTAACGCCACTGCCAGCTCTAGCATCAGCGGTGATACTCGAATCGCTACCCCTACAACCTCCTGCAGACGGGTGGGCTGCCAACTGGGTCCTTTGGATTCGCTTGTGGTCCATCAGCTTCCTAGTCGATGTTAACGGGATGCTCGTGTTCAGACGCCTGGTACCTGACCTCCAGCTCACCTTAGCGAAGATACTGACCATCTCGACGGTAGTTGGTGCTGGATTTTCCGCATTTTCGATTCTGTTGGCGGTCGTCGTGGGCTTCCCCGTTCCTTTTGTGCCGGTTGTCGGCAGCACGCCCGCCTCTCTGTTGATGGGCTCGATGCTGGTTCTCATGTTTGGTGTAGCCCCTTTCCGAAGTGCATCCCCGTTGCGGCCGAATCTAATTAAATTCGGCACCTTTCTCGTTCCTCACGTCGCTTTGATTACGGTTTACCCCCTCGTCAAAGTGCTCTATGCATTCGTTCCTACAAGATACCAAGGCGTTACAATGCTTTTACTACCACTCTGGAAGTTTGGAGCCAAGAAATACGTCGGACGTTCCGTTAACACTATGGAGGACTTTGTGCCGGGGATTGTGGCCTTCACAGTCGACTTCTTCTGCACGCTCTTTGTCTCGGTTTGCATGTACAGCTCCGGATCTGCCATCGTGTCGATGTTGGCCATCCTCACAGACGTGCTCTTTTCGTTGCTCGAGTTTCGAGACATCCGCCACAACGCCGACATCCTCTACAAGTTGCTGCAAGACCACAAGAGCTGGAGCTACAACCACCTGAGCCACCAAGAGAGTGAAAACCTGCTGTCGTTGACCCTGGAGGTTGCTCGGAATCCGGAGGCGCGCAACATAGAGTCCGTCGCGGGCGTTCGTCTGTGGGCGTGTGACCCGCACCCGCTTCCAAGTGACCGCTTTGATGCACTCAAGAGACTGGAGACTTTGCACGTGTACAGCACGACACCACATCAGTCAGCAACAGCCAGAGTATCCCCGAGTTATTTACACTCAAAGCAACTTCGCAGTGTTTCCGTAGCGCCAGCCACCGTCGGCCCCGTTGTGAATTCGTTGGCGAAATCACCTCTCACACAAACCTCTCGTTCTAGCACCAATGCTATTCTTACTGGTGACGTCGAGGGCGGAGCGGACCGAGCGAAGAAACTGATCATCCAAGGCCTCCAGCTTCTTTTCCACTGCGAATACCTCGTCTTGGTCGAGTACATCGAGTGCGTCATCCCCATCGTGTTCGTGATCTACGAGTCGGTGCTCCCGCAGCTGCCGAACGTTGTGTATGCTCCGGGCGGAGTTGATGGTTGGCGCGACAGTGCTGTTGGGGGCATCATGATGTTCGCTGTGCTGGAGGTTTTCTCTTTCTTCGCTTTGAAGGTTTTGCTCCAGCGTAAGTTTGCCTTTTCTCCGCTCTATCA
Organism: Phytophthora vignae f. sp. vignae; assembly: GCA_016169955.1. NCBI lineage: Eukaryota > Oomycota > Peronosporomycetes > Peronosporales > Peronosporaceae > Phytophthora > Phytophthora vignae. The sequence goes on from JABJUM010000007.1 coordinate 163,109, forward strand.
GCTAGCTTTTGTGCTTGAGACGCAAGTCGAGCTCGTTCAGGTCGACGTCTTCATCGCAACGTTGGTTTTACTGCCCTGTGAGCTCCAACATTTTCAAACCTTCTCCGTGAACACGTTTGGGGCAAAAGGCAACGTCCTTAGATCACCGAAGGCATGCCTCGCAGCGGGTTCGCAGTGAGTCCGTGCGAGGCAGCCCGGGAGTGGTGTGGTGGGTCTTAAAGTCGGCCAGCTAGTTGGCCTGCATGCAAGCTAGCTGAGGAACGCCGCCCCCTAAAACTAAAAACTAAGCTGCCTATGGCTGGCCAGGCAGGCCTAGTGCAAAGCCGTGGACTGTCGTGGTGTCGAGGTCAGGCTTGAAAAACGTGGCTCACTTCATCTCTCGAAAAATGGGTTTTCCACCGCTGCGCTTGTACAAAACACCTATTTTCAAACCTTCTCCGTGAACACGTTTGGGGCAAAAGGCAACGACCTTAGATCACCGAAGGCATGCCTCGCAGCGGGTTCGCAGTGAGTCCGTGCGAGGCAGCCCCCGATGAAATGGCGAGGTGGACTTGGACGGCCGCCTTGATGCCCCGATGGGTGCTTGGCTGGAGTTGGTAGTTCGGTGTGCGGTGATGCATACTTGAGTGGCTTGGTCGCGATGGTCACCTCATGCCCTCGAACGAGCGAGCTTTGGGACAGCTCCGTTGTCCCCGGCAGCTTCGCGCCTCACCCCAGATTTGAAGAAGAGGGGCGAAGGTGGGGAGGACGCCGGAGTTGTTGTGACCATCAACGACTTGTTGATGCTGCGGTTGATGGGCTACTTGGACTGCCGGGGCTGCTGAGCGACGATGAAAGTGCTGAGCGACGATATCCGCGCCGGTGCCGATGCTGCCCAACCGTACGGTGGGGAGTCGGCAATGAGCAGAGGCATGCATGAGCTGCTTCAACGACAGGATCGGCGTGAACGGCATGTGTTGCTTGGGGTGCTGTGCTTCCGCGTCTGTGCCGATGCCACCCACCGCTCCGTGGGGCGCCATGGCAGCCATGGCAGCGGAGCCGGCTGGGACCGGGCTGCTGTTGCTGCTGGTGCTACGTGGCGTCCGCGCCGGTCCCGCCCGCCAGCGGTGGGGTCGCACTGGCAGCCGACGGCGGCGGAACCGGCAGTGACCGCGAGCTGCTGGTGCTTGGACTGCTGAGGCTAAGACTGCAGGGACTGCGTGGTGTCCACGCAGTTGTCGATACCGCCTAGGCAAAGTGGGGGCACGGACGGCTGCACTGGCAATGAATGGGGCCGCGCACTTGATGCTGGAGCTGCTGGTGCTACTGGGTCGACCACCCACGCCGGTGCCGAAGCCAACCACCGCATGGTGGAGGCGCATGGCTGCAATGGCGTTGGACGTGGCCGCGCACTTAATACTGAAGCTGCAGGCAGCGACCACCCACGCCGGTGCCGAAGCCAACCACCGCACGGTGGAGGCGCATGGCTGCAATGGCAATGGATGGGGCCGCTATGCTGATGCTGGTGCTGGCCACCCTTGCCGGTGCCCAAGCCAACCACCGCACGGTGGAGGCGCATGGCAGCCGACGGAGCTGGCAACGGGTGGCCTGAACGGCTTGGTGCTGCTTGAGCTGGTGGGCGTCCGCGCCGGTGCCGATGCCGACCACCGCACGGTGGGGGCGCAATGGCAGCCGACGGCGGAGCCTGTAACGGGCAGCATGAGCGGCTTGGACGACTTGGACGACGTGGACGACTTGGACGACTTACTGCTGCTTGAGCTGGTGGGCGTCCGCGCCGGTGCCGATGCCGACCACCGCACGGTGGGGGCGCAATGGCAGCCGACGGCGGAGCCTGTAACGGGCAGCATGAGCGGCTTGGACGACTTGGACGACGTGGACGACTTGGACGACTTACTGCTGCTTGAGCTGCTGGGCGTCCGCGCCGGTGCCGATGCCGACCACCGCACGGTGGGGGCGCAATGGCAGCCGACGGCGGAGCCCGCCTTGGACGGATGCTTGGTCTGCTGGTACTGGGGCTGCGAGTGCCGCGGTTGTTGGAGTTGCTGGCTTGAGTTGCTTGAGTTGCTGGGGCTGCTTGGGCTGCGTAGGGTCTGCAGCGGGGAACTTGGACCAGGCCGCCTGACGCACGGTGGGGGCGCACGGGCGGCAAGGACGACGGCGTCGGCGCAAGAACTGGTGCAGCTGGGGAACTTGGTCAGCTAGATCGGCTGTTTTTGGGCTGCTGAGGGAGCTGAGAGAGGGCTTACGCCGGTCCTGGCTGGTCGTAGGCACTGCAACCGACCTGGGACCGCTGCCGACGCTGAGGCCACCTACAGCATGGTGGAGATGCAGGGGCGCAAGCGCAAGTCGGCCAGCTAGTTGACCTGCATGCAAGCTAGCTGAGGAACGCCGCCCCCTAAAACTAAAAACTAAGCTGCCTATGGCTGGCCAGGCAGGCCTAGTGCAAAGCCGTGGACTGTCGTGGTGTCGAGGTCAGGCTTGAAAAACGTGGCTCACTTCATCTCTCGAAAAATGGGTTTTCCACCGCTGCGCTTGTACAAAACACCTATTTCGGTAAGACATTGTTCGATTCGTACTACTTCGTAGTACCGTTGGTTGATACTTACTTTCTGATACGGTCCCTGCTAACGATGCTTATGTCGTATGATGGTAGGCATGGATTTCAGCCTTCGCTTCGACTGGCTTCGATCTTAGACCCGGCCTTTATACTGTTGTGTAGCGCTAAATTGACCATGCAGGAATGTTGTGTTACTTATTCCTACGTGGAACGATCATACAGATACCGCAGCCGTGTACTGCTGCGTGCTGCAGACGTCTGTACGACCGATTTCTGATACGAATGATGTAGATATGTGACGCCGGTCTCACGGATGCTATTTACTCTATAAAAATGCACGACATTGCTGGAAATAGTTGGAGCTCCCATGATGGTGTTCACGCACGACTCGGAATCCAGCTCGTACCAGTCGTTGTAGCGCTGCACTTGTCGAGTTGGACTCAGGCCATGCACCAATTGCTCGTGGATACATCTACAGGCTAACAGCTCTTGCAATTGCATCTCTTGGTGCATGCCTCCTACCACAGACGGAATAGACGGGAGTTGACGAGGAGCAGCAATTGATCAGGACGGGGGGTCTGGTCCCTTGTTCAAAAACTTTGACAGAAGTGAGGATACTCAAGCTGAAGTGCACTCTGGATACCGGTGTGCGCCGCGTATTATAGATAGATTCACACAGACATGTATGTAGTGACTTCATTGTAGTCCAAACTAACTTTCACACGCAAAAAAAGAAGTATATGGCACGCAAACCTGCTGCTGTAAAACTCTTTGCCATTATCGTATTCAATGGGGTAAGTATCCATGTCTCGAGCGACTGGTGCGCCGCGTGCGCGGCTCGCCGAAGCCACGTGCGATGCGAATTAAGCAGATCTAGACGAGCTATCCCCGCCGCCGCAAAGCGCGCGGACCACCGGTAGTAGTTGTCAAGTCATCGGCTAGAACCGTTTCCGGGTGGAACCACTGGCCGCCACTTTGGGTTTTGTCAAACTAAGACACATTTCGATACAGCCTAAGTGATGATGATCCTCAATGATATGAAGTGAAGATAAATGCACTCAAGCAGTTGAGCAGAGCAAAGCTCGGCACGACCATGCGCGCATCAAAATATACAGTTATCTAGTGCCAACACAATCTTCCACAACTGGTGTGGGAAGTTATCCAACCGACTTCGGTACTGTGTGAGGGATCGACTTCCAACGCAAAAAGTCCCCAACGGCGGCAACCAAGAAATCGTTTTTACTGGAGGGCTGAAGAGCCTGATGCGGATGCCGATTCAAGACGACGCGACAGAGGCGATGCGCACCGTAAGAAGACGGAGAGCCTGAGGTGTTACTATCTCAAGTGCAGACAGGTTGTGTGCACTTGCTACGACTTGGTCGCCACTCGACTCCGAAGACAATCCCGGGGTCGAATCGCTTACCAAAAGCCCCCCCCCCCTCCCTGGAGCAGGATATACTTAAGTACGACAAGATATCTATAACAGGGATCGGCCACTGTACATTGTATATGGATTGTTGTCGAGAAGGCGGTGGCCGTTGTGGGCTTTGTGGTATGAAAAGCTGAGTCGACCCACGGGATGATATGGCGCAGTACAAGTTCAGTCCTCGTCATCGACCAGCAAGTCGACTTCCACCCCGGCGGTTCCCTAGCGATTGCCTCCGCTAACGCCGATGCGGCTCGGGATCGCCGCCTTCATCTCGAACCACTCGTCCGAACTATCGCAGGTGGTGTTCACCATGGACTCGCACCAACGGTACCACATCGCCCACGGTATTTTCTGGGAGAACGACGCGGGGGAGTCGCCCAACCCATTCACAACCATCTACGCGCAGAATATCACCGATGGGGTCTGGAAGCCGCGTGACTCGAGCTTGAACGACTACGTGCTAGCGTACACGCAGTCGCTGGAGGCCAGCGGCAAGTTTTCGCTCACGATTTGGCCGGAGCACTGCGTGATCGGATCACCGGGACACAACATCGTCCCGGACGTCCTTGCAGCCGCTCTGGAATGGACAAAGGACTCCCTCAAGCCGATCCAATACGTGATGAAGGGGAGCAACCCGTTCACGGAGCACTACTCTGCGCTGAGGGCTGAATACGAGCTGGCGTATGACCCGTCTACTAGGTGCGTGGTCGCTTGTTGCCGTCTTTGTCGACATTTTATCGCGGATTTGACTAACGTACGGGATGTGCAGCTTGAATACTGCTCTGATCAAGTCTCTTCAGCGTGCTGGTAAACTCGTTACCGTGGGTGAAGCGTTGTCGCACTGCGTGAACTTCACCGTCCGCGATCTCGTGGCCGCGTGGCCGGTCGAAAGACTCAGCGACCTAATTATTCTGACGGACTGCTCGTCCCCGGTGGCTGGGTTCGAGGCGGAAACTCAGGTACGAGTGAGTTACTTGTTGTTGGCGCAAAGATTGTTGCAGCTGACACTGTGTTCTTGGTGGGGCTAGCAATTCCTAAGCGATATGGCTGCGAAGGGGCTGACACTGACAACGCCCACCGAGTTCAAGGCGTAAGCTCTTCACATCTACTTTATTCAAGAAAAAAAAGAATTGTCGACATGCGAGAACAGCGCGTGCAGACAAACTTTTGCTGCTTTCTCTGCATCACAGCGTTTCGCTCGCTCATTCAGCCGCGTTGCTCGCCTTGTCGCTATCCAGCAGCGACGTCTCGTCCTTCAGCATCTTCTTGAGTTCATCGATGGTGAACGATGACCCCGACACCTTGTCCACTCCACCCATTCGATCAAAACTCTTCTCCAGCTCTTCCTTAGAGGGAAGTCTGCTACCGCCATCGCCAGCAGGGAACACCTTGTCCATACCACTCCAGTCGGATGGAAGCCGGTGGCGGAAGGCGACCGCCAGTATCAGATGCGAATTGGAGTCGGTCAGTGGATACTTGCCGTAAAACAAAATCATGACCACAGCAACCCCACGGTGGATCACTACGAGCTCGGATATCGCGAAATTGGGGAAGCTCGGCGCCTCGATTTGGGAATTGTAATACCAATTCGTTGGTGGTATGAAAGGCCTCGTGGAAGTGATATATGGTATGAACGAACACACCGTACGGTAATCGACGAGTTTGAAGCGGTGTGTGTTCCCGTCACACCCACATACCTACCACGACAACGCAATCGACGTGACAGAATTATTTTGTGGTCGACCACAGTAGTAGAGGGCGTTCATGGAGTTAACACCCGCAGTGTTTTAGATGAAGCATCAGCCCGAAGTACACTTCGATACGAATCTACTCTACTCCATGGGACGCCAATTGAACTTGCAACAGCCTGCACAGAATGTAAGCGCTTTCGAGAGGTGCTGTGGTGTCGTCGCTGTCGGAACTGGCATCACGATAACTGTGTGCCAGGAAACTGCGAAGTCCGGTTCCTTCGGGACACACCCTTTGAGAATAAATGTGCAGCCAGCGTACAATACGCATGGCACACAGGTGACCAGAGGCTTCGAATGCAAGCTGGTGATGGTAGCGTACTGAATGCTAACTCAGCGGACGCGTGTGGCAGTTGGGCTTTGCAAGCGCCAGATGGATACACAGTCAGTGGGCAACTTCGAATCCACCGGGCCGTTATAACATCAACTCGGTGTGAGGTGCAGGCGCTCCTTGCGGGGCTGCTCATTTATGGTGACTCGGGCGAACAAATTTGTGACAACAAAAGTGCGATTCAGATTTTCAATAAAGCTCGAGATCTAGCATTGGGCAAGCTACTGCACATCAAATATCGCGACGTACACCGGATGGAGATCAAGTCTCTCGCTGCTGCGATGACCAAGGCAGGATCGTTGAAAGCGACATGGGTTCGGTCACACCAGGAGCTGAATTTCACTTTCGATGAGGGTCTGCGTAGCATGAGAGAAGCGCTTGCGATTGTAGATGAAGCTGCCACCGCGTGTCACGCACAAGATATGATGGCATCGTATGCAGACTGGATACAATACGATAGTGTTATGCTAGTTGATGAAGACGGAGCGCTTGTCTTTGGCAATACCTTGGACTACCTACAAGCACGCGCGGCAAGTAACGAACGCTCCCGGTGGGTTCGCCGTCAACATCAAAAAGATGAAATTTTCCAGACACTTGCTACCAACGAAGTCGACATGATCTCTGACATGCAATGGTCTAATTCACTCCGTCGGTTTTACTGGAGGGCTCGCGCCAACGTACTGCACACCAACGCGATAAAGCATCGGTTCGATGAGCGATGGCCTGCGGCATGTGCACGGTGCAGTCACAACCACGTCGACACGCAAGAGCATAGATTTGGGCTGACTGAACCAGTATGTGTGGATGTGACAGAGCTGGATGATCTACTGAGTATCGCTCATCATGACGTAGACAGTGACCTATGGGTTCCAGACCAGCATCTACTACTGCCTGCTATCGCCCACCAGATTGGATCAACGCTCGGTGTTAATCAGCGGGAGGCATGGCTGCAGCCCACGTCCATTCGGACCTTGTGGATGCCAATGGTCCAGCTCACTAACCAATTATGGGCAAACGCTCAGTGGCTCGAATGGCTGGGTGATCCCCAAGAACTAAGCCGCGACCCCTACTTTCAGCGTCTTTTGGAGCAAGAATGGCGCTCATCCAGCTCCAACCCTCCTAAATGCATGCTACCAGTGGATCTGGTTGAGGTGGTTCGGCGATGTTGTCCTAAGGTTGGCTTGTACGAGATGCGGCTGGCCCAGTGGGTACCAGGGTGGTCTGCAGTGACTTTTCGTTATCAGCTCCAATATGATCAGTTCCCGGGGCTATCGAGCTTATCTCCACCGAGTGATATGTCAACCTGGTGGCTAGATGACTTTTATCACCCCCACTCTGAAGCATGGTGGGCCAAATTTCAGCGACACTATGAGCAACAGATTTTGACGGGATCACCGGTCTACTGGGTTGCCACCTACTTTGGATCACCTGGGCACATGTTCTTAGAATCGATTGACTGTGTTTGGGTAGTGAAGATTCCTGCTGGACGGATTACAATGCGCACGCTCTACTCCATTCTACAACGGCGAAGTCCCCGGGTTGAAGATGTGTACCAGAACAACAAAACTGCCATTCTTGTTGGGGTCATTTCCCATGTCCGCGATGCACAAGAGGTGGCAAAATGCGCGCGGCCGTACTGGGCGCAAGCTCTCCGGCTGCATTTTTCAGACGACTGGTTGCTGGAACCGCCTCAAGGAGAGCTCGACACCTGCCTACCCCGACACCCAATCTTTAATTTGTTCAGCTACGACTCTCAGGCGGAATTATATTCGATGTGGTGGACCACAGTCCGCCATCAGCTGGACCGCCTGAACCTGGCCGTCTACAACGAACCGAAAGGATGGAGAAGGTACCCGACAATAACTAGTAACAGCACCGCATGGTCAGAGGCGATCTCGTATACCCGAGAGCAAGCCCAACTACTCCATCGTACAATTTTTCGACGGACTTGGGTTGCTTTACGGGAGTATTGGAGCTACACGTGTACGCAAAACACAGAAAGTCAGATGCAACAGGTGTGTCAAGGTCTGTTAGTCGATGTCAACGATGGGATCAAGAATCGTCGTCGCCAGTGGGCTATTCAAACACAAGCGCGGCTTACGCGCCAGATAGAAGCGCGCAGAGGCCAGATCCAGGAGAGCAGTCACACCTGGTATTCCAACAGACTACGTACCCTCGCAGAGCAGAGCTGACCGAGAGCACCCAAGACCCAGGAAGTCTCACCTTACATAGGTTACACATTTTATACTGTCTTTTTCTTTAGGGTGGTGCATCTTAGGGGCGACTCAAGATGTATCTTTGTATGGGCTACTACCGCGGGTTCGTACCCTGGAGGCACGTATCCCGTAGGCGAGGCTGCAGCAGCGCGCAGTATCGGGACTAGATAGCCGTCTAAACCGCAACAAATACAAATACAAAGGGAACACCTTGTCCAGATCCTCCTGTGTAGGAACGCGACCGTCTCCACTAGACGAATCTGAATCCATGAACAACGCATCTAGCAGTTCCCCCAGCGTTGAAAAACTGCCACTGCCACTGGCCGAATCCGATTTTTCCTGCAGCGTGTCCTTGGCATCGTCTCCATCGGAACTGCTGTCCGACAAGTCCTCTTGGTCGGTCTCTGATTCCGATGTCTTGCTCGACTCATCGCTATCCAAGAGCGATGTCTCCTCCTTCAGCATCTTCTTGAGCCCCTCGATGGTCACCGCTGACCCCGACGACGACTTGTCACTCCCATCGCTAATGTCATTCAAATCAACTTCCTCAATCGAGCCGCTACCCAGCAAGTCCTTCAGGGGGATTGACTTCGACGTCTTGGTCGAGGACCCCGACGATTCACCCGCCGCTTCCTTGCTCACTCTCTCGTCGTAGCTGCCGTCGTACGCGTCGTCCGTACTCAGGTAGGCGTGCAGGTACTCAGTACCAGGGGTGAGCGCCGCCATCTCTTCGTCAGCAACGCACGTCTTGTTCAGCTTAGTCAAGTCGCCATTGCTTTCCACAAAGGACGAGAGCACTGCCATCCCGCAGAGATCTTGAGACGTCGATGGGTCGGGAGAAGTTTATGCGTGCCTAAAAGAGTGCCTAAAGTGCCTAAAAGTGCCTAAACGTTTTATGCAACTTTCTACGTTTTACGATAAAGATAGCTTGTTGATATCTAAAAATGTGCCTAAAACAGAAAGCCATGTTAAATACGATCCACTATTATTCGCTTCCATTTCAATTATTTTTAGGTTATCGACTGGTTACATATAGCTCGTTCTCGATACTTAGGATAATATTAGCGTGGCACTTACGTTCTTATGATAGACAATAGCGTCATCTACTTCATACCCCACTTTCGAACTCACTGCCCCGACAAAACTTGCCGCACGTCGTCCTGCACCCTCCTTCACGCTCCCATCCTCTCCAGTGCAAGTTACCCTGCTCGTCATCCTGTCCATAATGCAGCACGGTGACCACTACTACTACTACTACAAGAATGCCTACAAGACCACCAAGTACTACGTCTGCAGCAAGAACCGGATCCCCATCAAGTGCAAAGCTCGTATTATCGCCACGGATGACGGCTTCGTTCAAATCAAGGGTGAACACATCTGTAAGAGGGATGATCGCGTCATCGCAAGGGATGTGCAAGATGAGATGCGTCAGCTTTTAGAAGTACGCAGCCTTGGGGATTTGCGAGTCGTCCCTGCTCGTGTTTGGCGCGACGTGAGAGACGAAATCATCAAAGAGCACGGAGAGGGCGCTGGGCTTAAAATCATCGGGAGGGCTGAAGGGATCGGAATTGTCAAGCGCTGCCGGAACGATGCAACCGGAGGTGACGTCTTCCGTGCCATTGAAACCAAGGAAATCCGACAGATCTCTGACGAAGACCCCCGCGAATTTCTGCAAGTCAATCTTGCCTATCCTATCGACGGCAAGTTCAGGCGCCTCATTGGTTTTGGCCATCCCGACCTGATTCGACTGATGAAATATCCTGGGATAACGCTATTTGTTGACGCCACCTTCACCATCACGCCGAAGCCCTTCGCACAGACGATCATCGTGATGATTTACGACAAAGCTCATGATTTGTACATCCCCTGCTTCTACCTTCTGGTCGATACGAAAGATCACTGGTCGTACTGGAACGCATTTCAGTGGGTCAAGATCCAGACCGACATAAAGTGCGCCCCTGAAGTCGTGGTCTGCGATTTCGAGCAAGCCTTGCACCTAGGAGTCCGAGATCAGTTTGAAAGTGCCCATATTGTCGGCTGTCTGTTTCACTGGAAGCAAGCCATCCGTCGGAAAATGATTGACCTTCGCATCCCGACAGAGGAGATAAAGGTCGCAATGACTCCTGGTGTCCTGGATTTGCTGACAGTCGTCCCGGCTAAAACACTGCGCAAGAAAGGGACCCCCCACGTCATGAAAAAACTTTACAGACTCATTGGAAAGCCTGTGGAGGCAGAGCACAAGGCCAAGTGGGATTCGTTTTGGGAGTATTTTGTGTCCACGTGGTGCGAGCTGTATGAACTATCCTGTTGGAACATCTCTGGAATGATCGACACCAACGTTGAATATGTCAATAGGACGAACAACCCACTTGAGGCCTACAACAGAAAGTTGGCCGACACTTTTGGAGAAGCTCACCCGAGTTTGCTGGAGTTTGTGCAGGTGTTGAAAGAAGAAGCCAAGTTCTATCTTGATCAGCTTGCCGACGTGCGCCACCGTCGCCAGCGCCCTCCTCGACACGCTCCTGTAGCAACATACCCCACTGCCCCGCGCCTGCGCTGATTACTCACTGCATGAAAAGATACATTCATACATGATAAACAATATATAACTTTCTTGTGATGGGTCAAACATACATTGATACTCTGGTTACAATAACGGTTGGATTACGAATTGGTAGCATTTTGCTTAACTCCTAGGCTTAATCTTTTAGGCACTTTTAGGCACTTTAGGCACTCTTTTAGGCACGAATAAACCGACGCCGATGGGTCCACAAGGCTGATCTGTGTGGTGGAGCCGAACGTGACCAGCTCCTTCTTGTCTCCGCGCAGTGCAGCCAGCAAAGCCTCCGCGTTCTCGAGAGGCGCCAGCGGGTCCATCTCGCTGCTCATAACCAGTACACTCGCTTGGTCCGGGATCGCGGCGGGTTTGTTGTAGTACTCGTCGCGCTCGTAGACAATTCCGTTGCCCTTATAGCCACCAAGCTTGAGCTTATCGCACGCGGGCGATTTCTCCTTGGAGGCGGCGCAATACACCGAGACACTCTCGTACATTAGCGCACCGCCCATCGTGAGCTTGTCGTACTCCGCCTTCATCTCGTCAACAGAGGGGGTTGGCGATTGCCACAGCTCGGAGAAGACGATGAGGCTGCTGAGCACGGGGGCCGAGAGATCATCGCCCTGGACCGCCTCACGCTCCTCAACTTCGGGAACGGTATTCGAAGCGAAGCGACTGATGAAGTGACTCAGCACCTCGACGTCTTTGGCCGCGCATCGCTCCAGTCGGTGCACGATAGGCGCGATGAACGACCGCATGGTCGACTCCTGCAGCAGCTTCCCCAGAACGTAGCGCAGCGTGGACGACGATGCCGGGTCCTCCTTCCCGGTTCCAAGCAGCTTGGCGCAGGGCGAGCTCGGATCCTTGTCGAACTTGGTGAACAACTTCTGGATAGCGGACTGGAGGCCTTTGAAGCGAGCGCTGCAGGCCTTATCTGCGGCGCAATCAGCCCCGAAAGCGTCAGCGGCAGCACCGTAGCCGACGTTAAGAGATGACAGATTTGATGGGATGCCGTCCAAAACGTATCCCGTCACTTCAGGCGGGTTCCTTCCCTATACAAATTGTTAGCAAACTCTGAGTTTTTACCGGGATTTGAAAAAATGCGCAGCCTTTTTATACAAAAAGTAAAATAAAGATGGTGTGTCATCCTCATGTATCTAATCCATGCACTGTTTTTAAGCGACAACTGACACTTTTTACGGTGTTGCACTGAAGCCGTGTGTTGCATTGAACCCGTGGTTTACGGTAACTACAGGCAACTCCGATTTTGTTTGGTAACCCACTCGAGTGCATGTACGTCATCCACAGGCATTTCCAATCATATGTATTAATACAGTCCTTGAGAGCCGGTCCAGTAGCTGTGTGTCAGTCTGACATCCTCAGTCTCTGGTGAGTGCAACGTTTTGACTACGGAGCTAAGAAGATAGGACTGTGGACCCGGTATCTACTTGACTTTTTGTACGTCTGTAATCGGAGTTCGTCCAGAGTACTCCGATTTAGGTGCTGTATCCTCAGCATACAGGAAATGTGCGGGTGGATGACCGCTGCTTGGATGAGGCAGACGTATTTATACAGAAAACAAGGTATGGACAGGTAACCAGTCCAGAAGCTAGCGCTGCCCCATCGCTGCTGAAATGAACTCGAAGCAGTGCTTCGCGTGCAGCGTGCCTTGCATCTAGCCAGTGCTCAGATGAGCCTATTCGTTGGACCTATTTAGTGCGGCTATATTTATTTGACTTGCACGGGAACTTGTGGCTGAAGCAAATGGATCATTTCAATAAGAATAAGACTGTAGGGCTAAGCTACCGCCTGCCTTCAGAATGATATCGAATAAGTACTATCGAAGCGAGGTCGTTGGGATAAATGAACGAGTAACAATCGAGCCAAAAAAGAAAATAACGAGGCACGCCCTCGTTTAGACAGAATGAGAGCAAAGCCCAGATACAGCACTACCCCTTGCTGACCAGAGGTTACTCACATATCTGTGTAGATGCTGCATCCGCTTCACTGTCGCAGTAGATGTACAAAGGAGCCTGGAATTTGCCAAAGGCCATATGTTTGTCGTCGATCATCGCTACTACGCTGCACACACGTGCAGAGTCCAACTCAGAGGGGAAGGTAAGTACATGAGTAGGAGCTAGAACCGTAGCGTCGCCGAGGTAAACCTCGGGGGACCAGCTAGTGCCAGCCGCAACAGAGACCGGCTTAGGGAGAGGACATTCTTAGGCAGCCGGCAACCCGGGCAGGTCTGTGGGCCTGTCCTCTTGCCTTCTGTAAACCCGAATGTAAATACAGGGGTGAGTGTTGACCCTTCCTGCACGGACACACCCATCGGGTCCGCTCCAGGTCCACCACTCCACGGCCAAGAGGTCATCAATAGTCCCCTCGCGCCCTCGTGGTTGCTAACCACGCTCCCAGCCACTCTATGCACGATCAGTTCGTCAAGGCTCGTCCTCTAAACTACTCGGTACTACCTTACAATGACCCGCACGCCTCGCCGATCCCCTTGACCGCAGTACGACGCGCTTAGAACCTCTTCTGTTGTTGGGTGATGCCGGCCCCGTGCCGCAGAACACCACGCGTAGTATTTAGCCGCTTTATCTGAACCAGTCCTGCCCAAATCGCAACTGAGAGATGCGGAGGCAGCCGCCCCACAGAGCTCTCCTAACGAAGTCCCCCTACCTCTACCTACCGTCTACCTACAGTCTGTGTCGCCTCTCCTGCCGTCGATACTTCTCTCTGTCCTTCGCCTGCCGTGTCTTCTCTCCTCGCGATCTTCGATCGTGTCAACGTCAACCAGAAGCCCTCAGCTTCAATGTCTCCGGTGGTAGTAGCTTCTCCCACCACTAACTCGCCGTTATTCGCTCCCGACCGAGGTGCTGTGCGCCACACCATCGGCCGTGAGGTCAATGGTCACTGGCACGCGGTTGCCTAGTGACGTCGCGTGCTCTTGGCGGTGCAAGAGCACCTGATGTCCACACGCCATCCCCCGCCAGAAGATCGTCCCCGATCTTTCCTTGGTCCAGCAGGTCTTCGAACTCGCGCGCAGTGAGCCACTCCATCGCCGTCGGCCCACCAGGTATGGTTCGAATCTCAACTTGGTGCTGGATCTCGTAACGACCTGCACGATTTCGCACTCGTCGCCGTCTTCGTTCAATGACTGACCGTTCTCCTGCTTCGCGTAACAGGTGATGCAGGGGCTGCGTCCAGCGCGCCCCTCCTCGGCCTCGGAGAGCGCGTGCAGCGCCGCCTCCAGCTCGCCCTGCGCCACTGCCGCCATCTGCTTCCTCTGCGCTTGTCTGCTGCACTGCTTCCTCGATGCCTGTCGCGGCGCCGCGTTCGCTCCGCTCCTCCTCGCGTCCTGAGTCTGTGCTCGCTGCTGCGCCACCGTGGTCGTCGTCACTTCCGATCCTTGCGACTCCACCACTGATGGCCGCCGCAGCGTCCGAAATCCCGTGATTTGCATCTGTACCAGCGGCCTCTGTGCTTGCCGCCGTCTGCTGGTCACGACGAGCACTCCGTCTCGCCGCTCGTTCTTGCCGGGCCTCCGTCTCGACCCGTCGTCGCTTTTGCTGCTCGCTCCGGTCACCATCACTGCGACCGTCTCTCGCTTGTCCGTCGCTCTGGCGCTTGCGTGGCGCCTTCTTGCCCTTAGTACCACCGCCGCGCTCCGCACTGCCGTCTGGGCCTGTGCGCTCTGCTCCCGCCAGCGAATCACGAACTGGCACTCGCTGCCCTCGCCCCTGCACCTGCTCACCTGCCTCGCCGGCGCCATCTATTCTCGGCGCCTCTAAACGTAGCGCACCATCAGCTCCACTGGCTCCTGACCCGGCGCCTCGCTCCTCACTCCGTTCTGATCCTTCACTCCTTGTCCGTGGTGTCCCCTCCCGGAATACCGTCGCCTCGGCTCTTGTCGGCGGCGCTCCCCCGCCACCAACATGTCCGATAACAGCATCTCCTGGGGCAACGCCCTCTCCGTCGCCGCCCCCGTTCCGATCTGGTTCAACTCCACCGTCGCCTTCGTCCTCGGCGAGCTCACGTAGTATCTGGTCAGCTATCGTCTCTAGCTGACCAGGTGGATAGCGGTACGACAGCAGGAAGCTGCTGTGCACGATCAACGAGTCCTGTGTGTCTTGCCTTGTCACCATCCAGTTGTCGTAGCCCACGTCCTGGTCAATCCTCGCCGGACCTACCCACTGATGTGCTAATTTAGTGATGCCCTTGCCTCGAGGGGGCTTCAAAATCCACACCCAGTCCCCCACTTGGAACTGCACGCGCTGCCGCACGCGTTGATTGTAGTACCGTTCTCGTCTTCGCTGGTCCCGCTCCAGCGCCTCTTTCGCCAGAGTCGCCGCCGTCTCCATGTGTTTCACCAGCTTCTGGTAGTACGTCGACCACCTGCCCACCGACATCACTTCGCTCGACCTCAGCAACTCGTTCGGCGCCCTCAGACGTCTCCCCATCATTAGTTCGTTGGGCGTAAAGCCCGTGGTTCCGTGCTTCGCTCCGTTGTATGCGTAGAGCGCACACGGCAGCCAACGATCCCAGTCATCTTGTCCCTCACTGACGTACATTGAGACCATGTCCTTCCACACTTTGTGGAATCGCTCCACCAGCCCCAGCAGCATGGGTCTGTAGGGCACTGGCGTCGCCTGCTTCGCCTGTAGCAGCCGCACCAGCTGCCTCACCACTGCCCCGTTCAATTCTGGAGCTCCGTCCATGACCAACTCTCGCATAGGTCCGTGGACGAGCACCAGCCGCTCAGCCACGAACTTTGCAATGTATTCCGCCGTGTGTGACGGCGTCGCCACGGCGACTGCGTATCTGCTCGCGTAGTCGACCGCAGCAATGACGTAGCGGTTCCCGTCCGGGGTGAGCGGTAAGGGGCCCGCCACATCGAGAGCCCACCGATCACTCACAGCACCGATCCCTTGACTTCGCAGTGGCGGGATCACCGCCTTCGGCTGTGTCTTACGAGTGCCACAGTCCCTGCAGCTGTGCACCCACTGTTTCACCTGGCCACGCATGTCCGGCCACCAGTAGCACCGAGCCACGCGTTCCAGCGTCTGGGGCGTCCTCAGGTGTCCCGCGTAGATGGAATCGTGCGCCTCACGAAGCGCCTTCGCTCGCAGCGCGACCGGCAGCACCAGCCTGCGTGTACCGTCGTTGCCGCGCAGGTACACCAAGTCGTCCTTCACGACCACCTTCTGTCCTTTGTAGTTGCCCTTCTCCTGGAGCCGCTTCACCAGCTTGTCCTCCTGCTGATGCCGCTTCACCTCATCGTCCGTCAGCTGACCACTCGCTGCCGCAGACAGCGCGGCTTCTGGCTCGTTCACGGCTGCTGCCGCTGGCTCCGTCTGTTCGCCAGCAGCATTGCCGCCTGTTCCCTCCGTCGTCGACACCAGCACTTCCCTCGTCAGGCTGTTGCCCTGCCGTGGCTCTGACGCGCCCACAGCACGAAGCGGTGCTCAAGACAACGCGTCTGCCACTACGTTGGTAGAGCCCGCACGGTACGTGATGCTGAAGTCGTATTCTTGCAGCTGCAAGGCCCATCTATGCAGTCGGCCTGACAAGTCTTTCGTCTTCATCAACCAGGTCAGAGCGGAGTGATCCGTCACCAGCTCGAACCGTCGTCCGTACAAGTAGGGCCTGAAGAGACGCACGGTCCACACCACGGCCGCACACTCCAAGTCCGTAATCCCGTAACGCGCCACCGTCGGCGAGTTGACCTTGGACGCGAACGCGACGGGCTGATCTCCGTTGCCGTGGTCCTGCATCAGCGCCGCGCCCAAGCCCACCACCGAGGCGTCCGTCACGAGCTTGAACGGCTTCGTAAAGTCCGGGTAGATAAGAAGGGGCCTTCTAGTCAGCTCCTCCTTCAACAGTTCGAACGCTTCCTGCTGCTCCGATCCCCATTCCCACTCAACGCTCTTCCGCAGTAGTCGGGTCATTGGCGCCGCCTTGGTTCCGAAGTTCGGCACGAATCGCCGATAGTAGCCCGCGAGATGCACGAAACGCCGGACCTCTACGGCGTCCTTGGGCACCGGGAACTGCTTCACACTCTTCACCAACGACTCCAGGGGCCGGATGCCGTCCACGTCCAGCTCGTGCCCCAGATACTCCAGCTTCTTCATGCCGAAACTACATTTCTTAGGTTTTAGAGAGAGCCCTGCCTTCGCGAGCCGCTCCAACACCACAGCTAGCTTCACCACGTGTCGTGCTACCGTGCCCGTCGAGAACACGATGACGTCGTCAAGATACACCAGACAGCTCTTCCAAGCGAGGCCCCGGAGCACCGCGTCCATCATGCGCTGGAACGTGCCCGGGGCGTTCGCCAAGCCGAACGGCATCCTCACGAACCGAAAAAGGCCTTGCCGCGTGACGAACCCCGTTTTGTCCATGTCCTCCTTCGCTACGGGCACCTGCCAGTAGCCCGCGTGCATGTCCAAACTCGTGAACCTTCTCGCTCCAAGCATCGACTCGAGCGCTTCGTCGATGCGAGGGAGCGGATAGATGTCCTTCTTAGTAATAGCGTTAAGCATACGGTAGTCCACACAGAATCGGACCGTGCCGTCCTTCTTCCGCACGAGGACGACCGGGAATCCCCACGCCCCCGTGCCTTCCTCGATGACGCCGTCATGCAACATGTTCTTCACTTCACCGTCGATCACCTCGTGCTCCGTCCGCGAATGGCGTCTCGGCCGCACTTTGATGGGCGGCTCCGAGCCCGTGTTGATGTGGTGCACCACGCCCAATGTCGTCGCTGGCGGGCACCCCGTCTTCGGCTCCAACAACGATGGAAAATTGCGCAGGAGCTTCAGCATCAAGTCCTTGTCCTCACTGTCCATCTCGCCGATGACCAGCTCGTCTTCGTTCGAGAGGGGCGTAGTCGTCGCGCTCAGCGTCTCCAACCAAGCGCCCACCTGCTGCCTGTCTAATTCGTCGTCCATCTCGAGGATGTCCATCTCACCGTCAGCTGGAACCCAAGTGCCGAGCTTCTCCTTGCTGGGCAACTTGGACGTCCGTCCAACCAAGTTCAATACCGGCACGACTGCCTTGCCGTTCCGCACCGTCACTACTGTAGGGGCCACCAGTAAGTGCGACTTCTTCTGCACTCGCGGCATGAACAACCCTACCGTGCCGTCCTCCGCCGGCACCGTCACCTCGACGTTGTGCACCGCCTGAGTCCGCATCTTCGACTTGCGCAGGAGGCGCACCTTGGCTGCTCGTACTCCTCGCTGCTCTCTCGTCCCGACTCCGACGAACGGTAAGATCTTCTTAACCCCGTCGTCGTACCACTTCATCTCACTGCTAACGAAATCGATCTTCACGCCGTTGTCGTACATCCAGTCTTCACCAATCAGGAAGTCGTCGGTATCGTGGTCTACGATGAGCGCGTCCACGCTCATGTACTGCCCGTAGTGGGTCTTGAACCCGAAGCGCCACACGCCCTGCACGCGTACGAGCGCCCCGCTGAACCCTTCCATGTAGTCTACTGGAGCCGGCGTGGTCAACCTCGTGCCCAGGCCGGACCACGACTTGCCTACCACGCAGTACTGCGCGCCCGTGTCGAGTTTCACCGGCCTCCATTGTCCATGCACTTCGACTGTCGCCGTCGGTAGCAGGTCTAGCGCTGGTGCCTGCACCGCGCGCAGCTTGCCCACCTTCAGGTCTCTGCCGTCCTCCGTCATCGTGCCTGGCGACGCGTAGCTGCTCCCGCTACGATACATGTACGCCTTTGCCGTACTCCGTCGCCGAGTCGACTTCTGCGTCATCGTCGCGGCCTCCGGCGACGCGTATCCGCACGCGCTTGCCTCAGCCGCCGTCATCATTCTCGCCGCACCGCTCGTCCGCCGGTGCTCGTCGTACTGGTAGAACATGTTGGTAGGGTAGCTGTTCACCCGGCTCCGATCCAACTTTTGCCGACGCTCCTTCGCCTGCGCTTTCCTCACGCGCTTCTCGAAGCGCCTCCTGGTTCTGGACACTGACAAGGGCACGTCAGCGTCCCGGATCCACCTGCCGTCCGGCAGCTTGTTCGTTACGACGTCCATCTCCGTCGTGCTCGACTTCTTATCGTCGTCGCCGTCCACTGGCACCACTGGGTCCGTCGCGTTGTGCTCCGCCGTGGCGTTCGTGTTCGCCACCGACAGCTTCGCGCTGATCTTCGGGTCCACCGTGGTGTTAGCCTCCACCGCTGGTGTCGCCTTACCCCTTCGTGCTTCCATCGACCGTCGGACATCCCGACGCAGCAACCGTTCTCGTCGCTTTGCCGCTCTTCTCGCCCATCGTACTGCTTCTTCGGCCACGTCACCCGGGCTTCTTGGCACCGCCTTGGCCTGCAAAATCTTGGCCTGCTTCACGTCGCGGAGCTGCATCTCGGCAGTCACCGCTTCCACCACACCAGTGGGTGGCTCCTTGTTGTCGCCATCCCCAGCACCCGACACCTCCTCCAGAATCTTCTTGGCGGCTGCACTGCCGTGCGTCGCCATCACCACAAGCTGCCCCGCCTCGCTGAGCGCCGGAGTAACCACCGGGTCAAAGTCCACGGCCACACGCCCGCCCTCGCCGTGTACGGTGGCCTCGCCCGTGGCCATGCTGTTCACGTCCGCGTCCGCTGTCGTCGCGGCCGGGTCCGTAGCTTCGCACTCGCCCGTGCTGTCGTTCACCATCACCACGTCGCTGATGCTGGCGGCTGCCGCCACCTTCGTCACCTCCGGGGCGTCGTCTTCCGTCTTGCCGTCGCGCTCACCCGCGAAGCGCACACGGCGTTCCTCACCACGTCGTCGTTTCGCTCTAGAGTATGGCGCTTCCGTTGCGCCATCCCCAGCCTGCAATCCGTCGTCGTCCTCGGCTCCATTCTCGCCGTCTGAGCCGGCGCGCTCCTCTCGCAATAGCACCGCCGCTCGTCCTCGTCCCCTTTCATTCCGTTCCGCTGAGTGCCCAACCCCACTGGCCGGCTCTCGTTCTTGTCGTACACGTAGTCCTCCGTCCTGACGTATCCGGTGCCGTCCTCGCTGCCGCCGACTCCGCCGAGGCCCAGCACTCTTATTCCGTCCCCGTGTCTGTTCAGCGAGCGATAGGGTGGGGTCCCCTACGCCCGCCGCTCGTTTCCCGAAGCGTCGGTGCTCTGGTTGCTCGCACCGCCGTTCTGATCCACCACAGGGCTCTCGTCCTGCATGTCGGCGCGCTTCAGCTCGCACTCCGCCGCGTAGTGCCCCATCTGGTGGCAGTAGTAGCACAGTACGTCGTCCTTGGAGCTTGAGGCAGCCGTCCGCCGCTGTGCCCTCGCCTCCGCGTACCGCTGGTGGTTGCGCAGACGCTCCTCGCGCGTCCTCAACGGCTCTCTCGAGTTGTAGTTACCACCCCTCGGTCCTTGGCCGCTGTAGCCTTCCATCTTCAGCGTCTTGCCCGTGCGCCGGGCCATCTTGCCGCTGTCCGCATGCTGCCCGTGCACTGGCTGCTGCTTCGCCCGCTGTTGACTTTGAAAATTTGAGCTTCTAGCAGCGCTGGCTTCCTGACCACCCGTCGCTGCAGATACCGGTACGAGCTGGTAACCGGTAGGGATGACCGAATCCCATTGGCCAGTCGCTGGCTGCACTGAACTTCCCTTCGAAACCACTAGTCGCCCTTCCATATCGTATCTGGGAGGGGGACCTGTGGCTAGGCTGAAGTCGCCGTAGCCACTCACGACAGACCCCAAATTGCCTCCTCCGCCAAACTGTGCACTGCCTAAGTCCGGGGCCACCGTGGGCACCGCGCCCGTGGACGCCACACGCCTATCCTGCGTCGCGATCGCCATGCCGAGCCCCACGCCATAGCCCTCTCCGTACTCTCCGACTTGATCCAGTGCCGCGTTCACCGCCGCGTTCAGCGTCGCCGGCCGGTGTCCACGTACCAGTGTCGCGCTCCAGGAGTTGTGCATCCCTGACAAGAACGCGTCCACGAGCCACTCCTCGTCGACGGGGTTGCTGGACGCAATCTCCCTCAGCTTCTGCGCGTACTCCACCAAGGGCTCACCTCGCCGCTGACGACGAAGCCGAAGCCTCGCCACCACCTCGGGGTTCGAACGCTTCACCATGTACCGGTCCTTCAGCAGCCGGCTCAAGTTCCCGAACGTTTGGTCCTCGCGGCTCGCGAACGAGTCCTCCACCGTGTCGAACCACAGCAGAGCCTCGCCCTCGAAGCTGGCAACCATCTCGATGAACACTTCGTGCTCGCGCCACTCCGTGAGCAGGATCGCAGCCTGGCGGCGCAGCTCGTTCTTCACCGCCTTCAACCAAGCCTTCACCGTCAGCTTGGGCTCGTCGAGGCCCTTGAACTTCGGAAGCCGCAGCTTCTTCTCCCGCTCTCGGTCGCGATAGATCACCGTCGGTGTTAGTGGTGCCGCTGGTGTCGCCGGCGGTGCGGGTGCTGGTGGACCCGGAGGAGCTGGGGGGGCCGTTCCTGACCCCGCTCTCCCTGCCGAACTACCTCCAGTCGCTGCCGCTGCCAGCCCGGGCCGCTGCGATGCACCCTGGCCACCGTCGCCTTGTTCTCCCGTTCCCGTGTCTGTGTCTGGGTTCGTCATGCTCACCATGACAACGCCGTCGTCGTCATCTCCCTCGCCGTCGCCGTCGTTGGCGGTCCTCGGCGTCCTGCCTGTCGAGACCCGCACGTTCGCCGACGTCGCCACCAGATCTCCGTCCGTTCCAGTCATCAGCGTAGCGCCCGGCGTGAGCGCTCGCTTTGCCGCCTCACGAGCCGCTTCCACCGCCGCCGCCGCACGTGCCGCCGCCGCTTCAACCTCCGCTTGAGCAGCGCGCCGATCCGCGCGTTCGTCCCTCGCAACACTCGACGCTCTCTGCTGCGCCATCTTCTTCGTCTCTTTGTTTAGTTTGCCGTAGTCTTCTGAAATACAACCCAAACCCAATTCGCTTCCGTCAGTGTCTGTACCATTCTGTAACCTCACACCTAACCGTTAGGCCCTCTTCGCCCCTGTACGCCATCCCCACTGCTGGACGGTCGCACAAACTTCAACTAAGTGCACCATCCCCACTGCTGGATCGACACACCAGCCTCCGTTCTGCCCGCTGTAGCTTAGCTCGCGACCTGCCTCAGTAACACAGGCTCGCCCAGAAAGCCACTGCTATGACCACCATGTCGTCGATCATCGCTACTACGCTGCACACACGTGCAGAGTCCAACTCAGAGGGGAAGGTAAGTACATGAGTAGGAGCTAGAACCGTCGCGTCGCCGAGGTAAACCTCGGGGGACCAGCTAGTGCCAGCCGCAACAGAGATCGGCTTAGGGAGAGGACATTCTTAGGCAGCCGGCAACCCGGGCAGGTCTGTGGGCCTGTCCTCTTGCCTTCTGTAAACCCGAATGTAAATACAGGGGTGAGTGTTGACCCTTCCTGCACGGACACACCCATCGGGTCCGCTCCAGGTCCACCACTCCACGGCCAAGAGGTCATCAATAGTCCCCTCGCGCCCTCGTGGTTGCTAACCACGCTCCCAGCCACTCTATGCACGATCAGTTCGTCAAGGCTCGTCCTCTAAACTACTCGGTACTACCTTACAATGACCCGCACGCCTCGCCGATCCCCTTGACCGCAGTACGACGCGCTTAGAACCTCTTCTGTTGTTGGGTGATGCCGGCCCCGTGCCGCAGAACACCACGCGTAGTATTTAGCCGCTTTATCTGAACCAGTCCTGTCCAAATCGCAACTGAGAGATGCGGAGGCAGCCGCCCCACAGAGCTCTCCTAACGAAGTCCCCCTACCTCTACCTACCGTCTACCTACAGTCTGTGTCGCCTCTCCTGCCGTCGATACTTCTCTCTGTCCTTCGCCTGCCGTGTCTTCTCTCCTCGCGATCTTCGATCGTGTCAACGTCAACCAGAAGCCCTCAGCTTCAATGTCTCCGGTGGTAGTAGCTTCTCCCGCCACTAACTCGCCGTTATTCGCTCCCGACCGAGGTGCTGTGCGCCACACCATCGGCCGTGAGGTCAATGGTCACTGGCACGCGGTTGCCTAGTGACGTCGCGTGCTCTTGGCGGTGTAAGAGCACCTGATGTCCACATGTTGAAAGCGAATCCTACAGTGTTGCCAGCGGCCACCCCAAACACCATTTTTGTTAGTTGAAAGCCAATCTAACAGTAGGCCAGCTGCCACTCGATAAGAAGTTTATGTACATGTAGTCGAGGGTGTGACCAAACCAAATGGGAGTTCTTTGTTTTGTTGCTGCGTCATACAAAAATTCAAATACATGTATGCTAATTGCTGTGGAGTAAGGAACACTATAACATCGTAGTAAGTTATTCTTGCTTTTTGTATATGTTGATTACTGGTATGCCATCAGTGTTTCTTTCCTACTGTAGAGTGCTGATTTTTAATCGAGTGTGGTCGTGTCGCGCCGTATCGCCGGCGACGTAGGTCATACCAAGACTCGCCCATTCCTTAATTCCCCCGCCTCGAAGACACCGACATCCACACAACCGTCCGAGACCAAGCATGCGCCTCGCCTACTTCCTCCTCGTCGCTGCGTCAACTCTTCTCTCTACCGTCGACGCTAGTACAGGCGATATCAAGGCTGCGCTGCCCGCTCTAACTTTCACTGACGCAGCGGTTCCGGCCCAAGTTGTCGATCCGAGCAACGGAAAGAGGCTTTTGCGGACCCACTACACGGACTACGACAACGAAAAAGATGAAGAAGACGAAGAAGAGAGAGCAAACCCGGACTTGCTGCGGGGGGAAGCACTCGCTGCATGGGTCGCCAAATGGGAGAAGAGGGCGTACCAGTGGTTTAAAGATGGTAAAACACCGGCCCAGGTCGAGGATAAATTTAGTGGTCTGGGGTCTCCGTACGAGATGGGCACAAAGCAACGAAGTATGCGTACTTCTTGGAGCACTGGAACGCGGCGCATCCGAACGATCCCCATGTTCGCGGTTAAATCGCTGGGGCCGATGGAGAGCGTCGTCCTTTTGGCGGTCTATCTATGGGTAGCCTACGTAGATAGGTTCTGCATCTTTTTCCGCTTGACTTCACAAACTATACTTCTTATACGAAGCTTGTTACTGCAATACAGTATGCTCTGAAACGTATTTCAGGAACGATTGAAATCACTGGTCTGCGTTATCCTTAGCCCTAGGCGTGCTCTGAATGCGTTCTGCTCTCCTGTGTCCGAAAGCAGGCCTCGGAAAATACAGTATCATATTGGATTGCAAAAGTTCGGTCTCCATAATAATCATTTCAATATATCTTTCACAAATAATATGTATTTATTTCAATTACTTTTATATGGAAAATCATGTTAAACTTGGTTTTTGTATAGTCCAACATTTTACTGAGAATTTTGCTTCAATAATAATAATCCCAATACGACCGGCAACCAATAATACATATTTCCGTACAGAAATACAGTAATTGCAATGGAATAATTATTTTTTCCGAGGCCTGTCCGAAAGTGCCGCCCGACTATGCGGTGGCAGTACGTTCCCTAGCTTGATCAGTAAAGATCCCCGCCGTACTCCTATGGCCAGATATGCATGAGGTTCTCGAGGTCGGGCATCGTCTTGTCGTGTAGTCTGTGGGCGGTCGCTTTGTGCGATGCAAGCCGGCGATACGAAATGAAGATTATATAGCTGAAGTCGTACTCTGTCCATCAAACCACGCAACACGATTAATGTTTAGCACTGGCATGATGCAGCCACCCTGGTAATGTATTTGTTATATGGTTCAGTGCAAGTTCTCAACCACAGCGTGCAAGCTGGCCTACTGTTAGATTGGCTTTCAACTAACAAAAATGGTGTTTGGGGTGGCCGCTGGCAACACTGTAGGATTCGCTTTCAACACATGGCCTTTGGCAAATTCCAGGCTCCTTTGTACATCTACTGCGACAGTGAAGCGGATGCAGCATCTACACAGATATGTGAGTAACCTCTGGTCAGCAAGGGGTAGTGCTGTATCTGGGCTTTGATCTAATTCTGTCTAAACGAGGGCGTGCCTCGTTATTTTCTTTTTTGGCTCGATTGTTACTCGTTCGTATCCCAACGACCTCGCTTCGATAGTATTCGATATCATTCTGAAAGCAGGCGGCAGCTTAGCCCTACAGTCTTATTCTTATTGAAATGATCCATTTGCTTCAGCCACAAGTTCCCGTGCAAGTCAAATAAATATAGCCGCACTAAATAGGTCCAACGAATAGGCTCATCTGAGCACTGGCTAGATGCAAGGCACGCTGCACGCGAAGCACTGCTTCGAGTTCATTTCAGCAGCGATGGGGCAGCGCTAGCTTCTGGACTGGTTACCTGTCCATACCTTGTTTTCTGTATAAATACGTCTGCCTCATCCAAGCAGCGGTCATCCACCCGCACATTTCCTGTATGCTGAGGATACAGCACCTAAATCGGAGTACTCTGGACGAACTCCGATTACAGACGTACAAAAAGTCAAGTAGATACCGGGTCCACAGTCCTATCTTCTTAGCTCCGTAGTCAAAACGTTGCACTCACCAGAGACTGAGGATGTCAGACTGACACACAGCTACTGGACCGGCTCTCAAGGACTGTATTAATACATATGATTGGAAATGCCTGTGGATGACGTACATGCACTCGAGTGGGTTACCAAACAAAATCGGAGTTGCCTGTAGTTACCGTAAACCACGGGTTCAATGCAACACACGGCTTCAGTGCAACACCGTAAAAAGTGTCAGTTGTCGCTTAAAAACAGTGCATGGATTAGATACATGAGGATGACACACCATCTTTATTTTACTTTTTGTATAAAAAGGCTGCGCATTTTTTCAAACCCCGGTAAAAACTCAGAGTTTGCTAACAATTTGTATAGGGAAGGAACTTTTTACACATGTTGCATTGAACCCGTGGTTTACGGTACCTCGTAATATGATTACATGTTATGATAAGAAAGGCACGTAGATGATGTACATGCATTCGAGTGTGTGACCTGACACAATTGGAGTTCTCTGTAGCTACCCCATACAAAAATCAAGATGTGCTGAATCAGCACTACTAATTTCTGTGCTGTGCTATACATATACACATATCGACGGAAGATATGGCCTGCAGACAAAAACCCAACATTCTGTACAAGCACGGTCGACACCGGGCATTACCTAACTACAAACATTTTGATTGGCTAAAATTGAGACTGGGAGTGAGACCACCATTGCTTAGACTACAGTACGCAGCAAAGGTATTGTAAGGAGGTCGCTAACATATTTATGGATAGAAGCTTCATGAAAGTTAACTTTATTAAAGTTTAACGCACGGCATTGCTTTAATGAAGCTTTTACGAAACTTTTCTCGCGATCGTCCTCCCAGTTGCGTTCAGTTCTACGCGGGACTTCGTGCAACTTCTCGGCAGCATACGTCGACATAAACTCAAGGTCGAGAAGTACTTCTCGTTTGAATTTATACGTGTAGCTTCTGCGATTTTGCGGTTGCTCAGTATTGGCAGCATTTTGTTCCGCTCTAGCATACTCAGAGTAGCAAGATACAGAACAAAAGCACAAATCGAATTCTAATACAACGCCTAATATATATAGGACATTGTTAGAGCAGAGTTGGTGGGAAGCACCTTCGCACACAGAGCAGCAGCGTATTGCAGCAGGCCGCGGGCATCCGTTGATACCGCACTGCAATCCTTTCGCCTTGAGGGATTTTCTGAAGTGTGAGGACACAGCGGCCACTCCTTTAAAAACACTGTGTGATTGGCTAATATTGTCTGAACAAAAAATGTGAGTCTCAACTTTTTTGTTCGAGAGTCGGACTAGATAAGGATTTGTAGTAGGCCATATCTTCCGTCGATATGTGTACTATGTATCCTGGCGTGCGCGTCCAAATAAAGGGCAGTAATATTTATTTTACCGTAAGATATAAGTTCCAAAATTTAGAAAGAAATCTGCGAGTGGCCCAGAGCTATCGAACAGGGGAGAGGGAATCGAGAAGTGAGAGGTGCGAGCGCCCAGGATGGCGCTACGGCAGGCGGCAACGGCGCTCAAGAAGGCGCTTCAGCAGGACAGCGCTCCGCAGCGGACTGTCAAAACGGTTCGTCGGTTTAGCGTTGAGGTGGCACGTGTGACACGTTTGAAGTCCAAACTAATCGAATATCTGTATATCTAAGGCTATTGTGGAGCAGCGACAAGCGACGCCGAAGCCGTCGCCGACAGGCACCGATTCGGCGCTGCAGGCCTCCACGAATACCCAACCAATGGAACCGAAGTGTACCAACGAGTTGGAATCGGGAGCATGTGCAGACGAAGATGACAAAGCAGCCCAGCCGGCCGTTCTGAACTCGCCTCGACTGACGAAGGTCATCACAAAACCGCAAGCCCACCAAACCCGTGCCTCTACAATCGCGGACGACGATGGAGCGGGGGGTAGCTATCCAGCTACGGGCCAGAAGACAGCACCAGACAGCGAGAAGGCCGATCAACCAAGTCCGCAGCCCGCGCTGCTGATGCCCTCTGCAAGCGGCCAACATGAGGATGGTGTAGCGGCGATAGCCACCCCTCCCCGCAGCTCAAGGAATAAGAGAGGTTCAGTGGTACGTGAAGCCACCGAGACTGAAGTGTCAACGCGGGAGCACCGAGCGCCACGTAAGAAGCGGCTGGCGTTTTCAATTGCACAGGCAAGTATGATGACGTTGGAAAGTTCGAGCGATGGCGCGAGCGTATCGGAGGAGGAGTACCAGGACAGCTGCGAAGGCGATGACGATGATGAGGAAGGCATCCCGCTGCAGCTTGCTCAACACGAGGCTTCCGCAGAGCTGGATGATCTCTCAAGTGAGAATCGTACAAGCAACAAGAAACATCATATCGCACCGAATCATCCGGTATCCGGTACCAAATCGGACGTCGGTATACCGGACAAATCGGAATGTGGTACCAAAGCAAAGAGAGTCATACCGGATCCGGTGGCAAAACCTGACAAACATGCAGCTAGCACTGACGAAGGCAAGCTGGATGCAGGTCTCTGTGCGGAGGATGTTGCGATAGCTACCCTGGAGTCGTCGCGTGGGCGTGTTGTGGAAGCAGATGGAGAGTTTATGAAAGGCTTTCATCGAGTTCACGATTCGTGGGAAGATTTCTTTTCCGAACTGAAGCATCACTGTAACCAGACGTGGCAACTACTCTCCAAGCGTACCTCCTACAGTGCGGCATTGCGGAACAAGAAGTTGAAGGAGCGTGGCGTGTCGGACGACGATCCCCAGCTACTACCAGCAAGTTTTCCGTACTATTCGCTCACGCTCATGTGTACCCATGGCATTGATCATCCAAAGAAGGGCAAGGGTGCACGCCAACGGAGGATTATCCGGTATCTGGGGTGCGAAGCCAAGGTGAACGTGTTGTCTCGCCGTGATTGTGGTGGAGAGTGGAAGGTGAACGTGTCGTGGGAGAATTCGCATAACCATTTGCGCAGTGAGGAGTTGTTTCGCTACTACGCAGAGAATCGACGCATCACAGATCCCGACGTGCTGCTTCAAGCCGAGAAAATGAAGATCGCTGGAGCATCGGCCAAGGGTATTCTGCAGCATCTTCGGGAGGAAACAGGTAAGCTCAATTGCTGAGGGATTCTTAGTAACTAATCTAACGCTGGCTGTTATGATGACTCATAGGAAAAAGTATGGAACTTCGCGACGTCCACAACTTGTTTGCCGCGAGAGCACGTGAACGTCGTAGGGGAGAGACGGATGAAGAGCGCTCAGTCTCACTGCTGCGTGAGTTCTGTGAAACAGACGGAAACTCCGCAGTGATATCCGCCGACGACTCATCCGGACTTGTCCACGCCGTGTGCTTCCAGACGGCCCGTCAGAAGCGGTTGTTCAAAGCTTTCCCTGAGGTTATCCTGGTCGTCACCACGCATGACACGAACAAGAATAAGTACAAGCTATTCAGCATTCAGGTGGACGACGTATTCGGCAAGGTATGTTTGTACATCATGTTGTACTGGGTGTTAGTTCTCGTACAATATCTTGTTGCAGAACGATTGCTGCACAACATGTTGTATGAAATAGTGTTTCTTGTACCGGATCACGTCTAACGTGTACTGCTTTGTCTATATGGCGTGACTTGCACCAGGGTCAATACGTACACCACGCCCTTGTGGAGAGCGAGATGGCGAACAACCTAGCTTTCTGTCTGAAGGAGTTCAAGGAATCGAACCCGGCCTGGGTGAATATCCGAGTCATAGTGACCGACAAGGATTTCAATGAGAAGGACGTGCTAGCAGAAGCGTTCCCGGACGCGAGGCAGCTTCTCTGTCAATTTCACGTGATCGACTATCTTCGCAAACAGGTACTGCAAACCATACTCTCGTGAACGTGTTGAAGGGATCCTAAGTATCAATTGGACACTATGTAGGTCGGATGCAGATGTGGACGCGGGCCGGAGGACAAGAAAAATGTTATGACCGCGCTACAGCTAATGATGAAAGCTGAAAGTGCTGTCGCGTACTCGGCTTATCGCCAACAAATGCTGTGCTCGCTTGGCAACGACAAGAAAGACCCTTTCTTCGAGTACTTCGAGATCAATTGGGAGACATGCAAGGAGGAGTGGGTCAACTACTGTCGCGACAACGTGCCCCATCTTAATAACCATACGAACAACAGAATCGAAAGCGGCTGGGGAAAGATCAAGCAAGTGGTGGAGCGCGAAGATCCTATCGACGAGCTCGTCGGAACATTGATCATGTTGCAAGAATGGTCTGAGGAAGGGTATATGAAGGAGTTTCGGAGCTTGGGAACCCGACAGACACCTATTGCAGAAGACGCCGCCGACCCTGAGCTGCTCACGCTGGCCGTTCAGCTGAGCCCACACGCCTACAGGCTTGTGAGAGAGCAGTACAAGTTTGCATGCAGTGCGCAAGCCGCGTATGAAGTGAAGATTGCCGGAACCAGAGCTGAGCTGCACATGCCGAGTGAGGGGAACGAGCATACCGTGCACGTGCTGAATACTGGGGTAAGTCTGTTGTATGACATTTGGTATCTCCGGTATCGTATTGTATCTAACTGGATGTCGTTTTGTATCTCCGGTACGGTTTTGGAACCATATTTGGTACCATGTGCGGTGTCCGGTACCGAATTATATCGTGTATCGTAGACGTTTCAGTGCGACTGCGCTTTCATGCAGACTCTGCTGCTCCCGTGCAGACACGTGATCTACTTTCGTCGCACTCAAGCGCACGAGTCTGCTATTCCCCTCCCAAGTTCTACACTGCGCGCTGGTCGCTGTTTGCTCCCGCTAACGACATCTCAACGGGTCATGTCGACGTTGGCAGCAATCTCCGCACCGTGAAGCGACCCAAGACAACAGGACGAATGCTATCAAGAGACCAACAGTACATCGTTGCGGGCGCGATATGCAAACAGTTGCAGGGAATCATGGCCGACCAGACTGCATCTGACTTCAATTCAACCATCAATCTTCTTCAAACTGTTGAGAAGCTTTGTCGAGCTGGTGATGTGCGAAAGCTAGCAGACGCGATGGCTGTAATTGAAAGCCAGGCTCCAGAAAACAAGAAGAAGAAGCAGAAGCAAGGTGAACATGAAATTAAGAAGGAACAGGCTCCAGCAAGACCAAGGGGGCTTAAGTTCTCTCAGGCTGCGAAGAAAACTCAAGCAGCGCGTCGGAAAGAAAAGAAGGCAAAGCTGACAGCAACGCTACGGGGCGTCCAACGCCGTGCAAAGATGCTCGCGCGAGGATTGAAGACATCCCTACCCAAGTTAGCAGAAGTGGAGCTGCTTTTGTCGCGTCCGTACTGCTACGACTATGCTGCTAAAATGGTGGAGCTGCTGCCGATGAAGTCGGTGGACATACATACGCAGCACACTGTCCAGAGAATGAATGTGGGGCAGTCCGTTCCTCAGCCTACCGCGATACTACCCAGAGAAGTGTGCACCGCCGCAATCACGGACATCGATTTGAGAGTCGAAGCAGAAGTTGGTAACACTGTATACCTCGCGCGCTGGGACGAGTTTGGCTACGCAACCGTAGAGCAGCTAAAGGCTATGGTGCTGGTGATTGACGCCAGAAGGGCGATGCCTCTTGTTGAGGCAACGCTGGAGTGGATTGACAAGCTTCTGATTCCCGAGGGTAAACTAAGCCCGCCTTTTAACGACTGTGCTGAGCTCCCCAAGGTACGTTTCTGTTTGGTACCATTTTGACCTGTCCGGTGTCCAAGTCAACTCTAATACCGGATATGTTGTGTGGATGTTGTAGCTAGTATTCAAGGACACAGTGGAAAACATGCAGCTCAACATGTACGTGATGACTGGTGAAGAGATTGAGGGGGTGGGACTTCTCCAATTTCGTGCAACGGAGTGGCTGGGATCGACGTGCATAAGGGCTGCATTAGTCATGCTGGCACGTCGATACATCCGAAAGGATGTTGGCATCTTTATGCCGGACTGGTATCCGTTTGAGGATGTCTCACGTCAGCGGACGTATGCTGCGACGCACGGAGCCTTTCATGATAACGTGCTGCGCCAGGTTGGTGTGGTAAACGCGGAGGGTGTCCACTGGATGGCGTTCTTTATTGACTTAACCACCGAGCCGGCTCGATGCGTCATGTTTGAGCCCCAGCAGCAAGAGAACAGGTACACGGACCTTGAAGACGCTCTAAGGAAGGCTATTGTTCCTCAGCTCCGCGGCCAACCTCCGGTGACATTTACTCGGTGGAACAAGTGCAAGCAGAAAGATGGCCACTCGTGCGGCTTGTGGTGTTTGTTCTTTCTGGAGTCAATGCTAAGTAATCACGAGTGGAGCGACTCATGCTACAAGTCGGAGCAGTACTACCGCCTGCGTTATCTACGCTTGTGTGCGCACGACTCAGAGGGTGGTTCAGCTTAGTCACAGTACGCCAAAGAAAGAGACAACGAAGAAGGGTACTGCATAACAGTAATACATCTTTTGCATTTCGCATGTTAGACTGGTCTTACCATCTTGTAAGACTGGTCTTACCTTCTTGCAAGACTGGTCTTACCATATTGTAAGACTGGTCTTGCCGGAGTGTAAGGCCGGTCTTATTTCAGATTGGCCAATCGAATCGCACTGTCCAACAACTTCAAAGTGTTACGTACAGAATCTTAATAAAATGGTACAATATCGGTACAATCTTGTACAAAACATTTTTTTGAGGTTAACTTAGACTCCGTCTACGGGTAGGCAACGTTGCTGTTTGCTTCTTTATTATGCCAGATACACATATTTTTTTCGGTCAACGCCGAAGTATCTGTACAGAACGCTCGAAATCCGGTACAACATACGTACAAGCTTGTACTAAACATGCTTTTTCTAAATTTAGACATCACATTGTGTAAACTACGGTGCTATAGCGCTCCGAAATATTTAGTTTCGTCATTTATTTTCATACGACTTTGTAGAGTTACTCGAAAACATCTGATTGTTTATGATAGGGTTAGGAAGGCCTTGCGTATTTTTTTTTCGTCCGGTGGATGTATCATCGTCCGGACGGCGAGCCAGCGCATGCTGTTTGCACGGAACGTGCAAAGCTAATACTTTGTGATGGAACGCAGGTACAGAAATCTGCCTAAATACCGAACGGGTATACAATACATAACCTCATATAACTAATACTTCAAGGTCCAACGACTGGTCGAACGGAGATGGGCAAAGGTACTGATGTAAAAATCCAGGATACCTTTGTTTGGCCAGAGGTACTAAGCTGTGCAGTTGAAAATTGGCGCGCTTTTGATTGCCTGTGCGGTCTTCTATACCTTTCCACTTTCACATTTTCAGTCAATGGACCATGGAATAATCTACTTCATCAAAAGGTATGTGCTTTTTGAAAAGATGATGCATGCACTAGATCAACTAGGAGAGGGAGCAGATAGTCCTTACAAATTAGAGCTACTAACCGCACTGATGTGGTGCGAACACGTTTGGTCAAAGGTCAGCGCTGAAACAATTCAGCACTTCTGGCTTCGCTTGGGCTTGATTAACAAAGCAAGCCTCAAAGTCCTTCTAAACTAAACTAATTCAGTACAGCCTTTTTTATGGTAACGCTGAGATCACTTTATAAACCTAGAGCCCTTATATATATCAGGCGTTCGGTATTCAGGCAGAGTTCTGTATTGGCATACAAAACTCTGGTATGCTCCAGATCCTAAGATTTACCAAGCACTGATTGCGCTGTACTACAGTACAATCAATGTACATACATACATGCATACATACATATATATGGTATATGTATATGGCAGTCACTGTACACATATCGACGGAAGATATGGCCTGCAGACAAAAACCCAACATTCTGTACAAGCACGGTCGACACCGGGCATTACCTAACTACAAACATTTTGATTGGCTAAAATTGAGACTGGGAGTGAGACCACCATTGCTTAGACTACAGTACGCAGTAATTGTAAGGAGGTCGCCAACATATTTATGGATAGAAGCTTCATGAAAGTTAACTTTATTAAAGTTCAACGCACGGCATTGCTTTAATGAAGCTTTTACGAAACTTTTCTCGCGATCGTCCTCCCAGTTGCGTACAGTTCTACGCGGGACTTCGTGCAACTTCTCGGCAGCATACGTCGACATAAACTCAAGGTCGAGAAGTACTTCTCGTTTGAATTTATACGTGTAGCTTCTGCGATTTTGCGGTTGCTCAGTATTGGCAGCATTTTGTTCCGCTCTAGCATACTCAGAGTAGCAAGATACAGAACAAAAGCACAAATCGAATTCTAATACAACGCCTAATATATATAGGACATTGTTAGAGCAGAGTTGGTGGAAGCACCTTCGCACACAGAGCAGCAGCGTATTGCAGCAGGCCGCGGGCATCCGTTGATACCGCACTGCAATCCTTTCGCCTTGAGGGATTTTCTGAAGTGTGAGGACACAGCGGCCACTCCTTTAAAAACACTGTGTGATTGGCTAATATTGTCTGAACAAAAAATGTGAGTCTCAACTTTTTTGTTCGAGAGTCGGACTAGATAAGGATTTGAAGCAGGCCATATCTTCCGTCGATATGTGTACAGTGAGACATCGTAGTAAGTGTCTCTTGCTTTTTGTATATGTTGATTACTGTGCTGTGCTGCATGTCCTTTCCTACTGTATCTTAGTGCTGTTTTAAATCGAGTGTGGTCGTGTCGCGCCGTATCGCCGGCGACGTAGGTCGTACCAAGACTCGCTCATTCCTTAATTCCCCCGCCCCAAACACACCGACATCCACACAACCGTCCGAGACCAAGCATGCGCCTCGCCTACTTCCTCCTCGTCGCTGCGTCAACTCTTCTCTCTACCGTCGACGCTAGTACAGGCGATATCAAGGCTGCGCTGCCCGCTCTAACTTTCACTGACGCAGCGGTTCCGGCCCAAGTTGTCGATCCGAGCAACGGAAAGAGGCTTTTGCGGACCCACTACACGGACTACGACAACGAAAAAGATGAAGAAGACGAAGAAGAGAGAGCAAACCCGGACTTGCTGCGGGGGGAAGCACTCGCTGCATGGGTCGCCAAATGGGAGGCGAGAGCAAAGCTGTGGTTGGATAATGGAAAAACGCCGGCCCAAATAGCGGATAAATTGAGTGGTCTGAGGGGTTGGGGCGAGATGAAATCGAAGAACGTGATAAAGTACGGGTACTTCATGAAGCTCTGGAAAGAGGCGCATCCGGATGTCCCCCATGTGCGTGGTTAGCCCGCACGTCTCCGGAGGCGATGGAGGGCGTGATGCTTTTGGCAGTTCGTCCACGAATATAGCGTCTGCCCCAACAATGGGTAGCCTGCGTAGGGAGGATGGGTAGGTTTTTCTTTTTCTTCTTGAATACTTACCCTTCACCCAAATATGGGGTTACTTCATACTAGTATGCAAGTTCGCTTCATGATTTTACTGATAAATATCAATCGTGTTGGGCAATTAAATTACAATTGCTTTGCTCATTGTTCTTAACATCAGATATCAGATATATAATACGGAGTGGATACACCCACATACTATTTCACGGGAAAGTACGAAATATGTGACGAGTATGTGCCGGACCAGAAATCTGATTCTGCCTCGCTCTCATCCACTCTTTTCATTTTGGAAATTGCAGGCTTCGAGGCAAGCGGCGGGATGCTTGGCGCGCGGCGGCGGCGCGCTTGGACGATTGACCCGCAACGTGCGTGTGAACATGCAGCCGAGTAGCAAGGCGCGGTTGCGCACGTCTGCAGCTAGTAGGAGCGCTTGCAGGCCCATGAATACAGGTTAGATACGCTTTTTGTCGCGTTAGAAAGCGCTCGGATGCCCACTTGCCCTTGTATTGCGTTTTAGTGTTGAGTAGCCGTACGCAGTGACATGCTAAGGTGCTAAGGTATATCTTCCCTCGAAATTGCGTGTACGATGCTTCAGTAGTGCAACCGTCGCGCTGACGCTTGTGTAGCTCTGTAAGGATGCTGCTTGCAGAATGCCACTTTTTCACAAAATGCACACGTTTAAGGTTTGATTTTCGAGGCATACGAAGTTCTTTGCTTGAGTTTCATTTGCAACGGATGAAATACATATATTTCCCAATGGTTTCGCGACTCGTAGGTATTAGTGATGAATAATGAACGCGCAACTTCACCATGAAGAGCGGCTTAGGCGTCCATTTCCATTTTCGACTTGTCATTTTCGGTCGCTTGCAATGCGGGCCACGCATATTTCGCACTCGTCTAAGTACGATAAATTGCAAATCTTGCATTCCTCTAAGTACGAATATCCCAGATACATACTCGGCACATAATTTGCCCTTTCTCATGACATAGTATGTGACTCCATACTCGTCCTATATATTTCAGACGGCCTTATCGGCTCTTACCGTACGCCGTTCTTTTAGTGAACTGGAAGCTTCATGGCACGTTTTATCCTACCGTTTGTATGGAGGGATCAAAATGGGATGTGCTAGGTACCTACAATTGAAGCCCCTATGTGTGCCACATGTATTTGCTGTGTGTACCACACGTGATTACTGAAAGTTTTCGGTACCATGTACCAGCTGATTAACTTTGTCTGCTCAAATCAATTAGACAGTACAAATTAGTAGTTTAGAGGAATTACTGATACGGGATACGTACTGCATAAAGGCGTCGTCGACAGTTGTTGCACCTTCCGACTAATACAATTGGTCACTCGGCTTCCGCAGTTGGAGGTAGATCTACGTATTACACTGTAATAAAGTTTGGATTTCTGTGGTATGTGCTATAGAGCCTTTTGTATCGATCGGATTGTGTGTATGGTGGGCACTGCCAGAGCGGGTTGAAGCGTATCACACTAGCGTCTGTATAGCTGCGCACACAGTCATGCTCGAATGTGCTGCGAACGTATACACGATGCTCTGTTAGTTGCGCACCCAGTCTTTAAATAATTATTAGGACCATTATAAAATGCCTTTCCCCGACACAACCTTTAGCATGATAGAGTGTCTGTTGGGATTGCGCGCTCAGACCCGTTCAATAAATATCTAGGCGTAAGCTCACCCCAGCAAACTTAGGCTTACTTTATAGCAGCTTATGTATTGTGCCTTTCACGTATTTTGGCGGGTGAGCTGTTAATTCAGGTGGAATTAAAGTCATAAAAGGGCGATCAACGCTTATTTAGTGCTAATTCTGCCTAAGACATTTGAGAGCCAATCGACGGAGATACGAGCAGAATGGCGTGTATTGGCGGGTAGGAAACCGCTAATCGCTCTGTCTCCGCCAAACGCAAGCTGGATTAGCTTATTTTACCTCAACTCGGCCTCACCATCGCCGCTTCTATTTCGGCCACAGAGGAACAACCCGGAATTAACATGGGAATTAGGGAACTCGGGGCATAATTAAGGTCATTCCAAGGGATTAATACAATAAGTACAATAAGTAAGTCGAGAAAAAAAGCCATGAGGAGAGGCAAGCATTTGCAATTTAGTACCCAATAGAGTTATGGGCAACTTTTAAGGGTAGCAATTCTTCTGTCTGAATAGTGTGTAAAAAAAAATTGAAAGATTTTTTTAAACGCTGCGATGCAACTTAAAGCGAGGGGTGCCTAGGTCCATTCCTTCGTGTCGAATTTAGTCATTACAATGAGATCTGATTAAAAACCTACTTACTTTCTAGCGCGGCTTTAATTAGACCACAAAGGGATTGCTGTAGTATCATAGTTTGCAAGTTGATGATAAAACTGCGGTTAATCTACCGGTAATCTACATTTCCGATTATCGGTAGGTACCAAAATCGTTATATGACCCAGTTTATACCATTATCAACTGCTCTTTTACTATCCAGCGTTTTGGAGATCTGCCAGTGAAATTGCGTATCCTTATTGACATGGTTGGCTCTATCTGATAGACTCCTAATATTATTATATTGGGTATTAACCGCAGAACTAACGCTTAGCAAAAAATCTGCAATGTGTCTGCGTATCATCAGGATACGAAGTTGTGGTTCCCAAATGGTCTTCGTTTATGAAATACCGGAATAGCTTTGACCTTATTCTAATTGTTAAGTATGGCGCTATAGTTGCTGTCGTGACCGTTTGGTCTACAAAATACAGATAATGCTTTCCAACAAATTGGTCCTATCAAATCCGTACTAACGTTAGGCCCAGGAGCAATTATAACTGTTGAGAGGGATTTTTCTTTGGATATCTCAAGTACTGGAGCTGCAAGTATCAGCAAACGCTGTAGAGTCTGTCATGCCGAATAAAAATATTTGACGTAGGAAAATTTCTAATGCTAATGGTTTCTGTGAGGCCAACATACCTATCAATAGAATCCTATAGCCTCGGTTGTGAATGTGAGTAGTCTGTCGATGTATCGAGGGACCAAGGCCTGTTGCGTCGCTAATTCAGGTGCTTCTTCTACTGCAGTCCTAACCAATAACATTCATGACCCACACTAAATCGTAGGCATCGAAATGAAAGACAATATGAGCTTCAACTTGCTGTAATTCGGTCGTGCCCATAATTGATGGGCACTAGATTCGCCGTGGAGAGTACTGCGCGGCCGTGCGCCGCGTTTGTTGCTGCTACATGGTCCCTCAATCACTATTAGCATGTAAACAATGTCAACTGTACGAGCACTTTGGAGTGCTGATGTTTTTAAGTTCACGAAAATGATGTGCGGACTGTAATTTTTCCAGCTTTGGATTGTCAGGTCATATTGTGATATTCTCTTATATAAGTGTTTTTTTCTGGAAATATTATATTGCGATGCATATGAGTGTAAAATGCGCATTATATATTCCCACTGAGTCGGCGTTGGAGCGCATAAAATGCGTCCATCCAACAAGCTTAATGTGCGGTGACGGCGCAGTCGTCGGCACGTGCAGTGGCAGATCCTCGGGCAAGCAGTCACCCGCTCAAATTGAGCGCTTGAGCTTTGGATCGATGGGCCACACCCGAACGTACCCGACGATGCATTTCGGGTACCCGGATTTGTCCGAAGATAATTGAATTTTTGAAATGCTAGCGTGGTCTACATTGTGTTTAAACGTCAAGTCGTCGATGGCTGAGAGTTTGCTGCAATTGGGCCTTACATAGTCTTAAATTCACTAAACTATGGGTTTTAGACACACAAATCGACGAGACGGTAAGTTGTCCTCGAATTCAAACGGCAATAAATGTGATATAATATCTGTCTGAAAAATATTTTGGTGATAGGTTTTTGAATATACACAGGCATGAGGGCCATTACACCCACCCGGCATACCCTGGCAGGTAAGCAATCTATCCATTTTCGTAAGCGTTCAATATATTTGCCGTCAGTGTCTGACTCCCAGTGAGAACATTTATTTGTGGTAATCTGAAATCTATATATTAATTAGATTTTAGATTTTGATACAAGCACAGTCAACAAATTACGAAATTGGCAAGCTCCCCCGCCGAGCGAAGCGAGGCGGGCGGTCCCACGTACTCGGCTTAAACTTGTTTAGAGAGCCCCGTTTGCGGGGCTCCGCTTGGCTTGTTCCATTACATTGAACCAAGCAAGCAACAGTCTGTCTAGCCTGTTGTTGTAGATTGTTGTACTGCACCACCCCAATTCAATGCAATTACCGTAGTAGCAACTAGTGACACCTTTGGTCAACTAAAGCGTACAAAGTTATATCCGCCACAAGCCTATCCAATGATGTACGTGTACAGTCGATCCTCTCAGTAAGCGCGGTGGGGTTTTATGAGCGATTTGACAGGACATAGGAAATGTTGAACATTGTTTGGCTCGTACTATCCCGTCGATGTAGATCTGATTTGACGGGTTACTTTAAGGTAGTGGTGCGCTTACTGAGGGGATCGACTGTAACCCGTAGAAATGCCCGAATTACTGGTGTTGCCGGTGTAGACGCAAACGCGTTTTAAGTTCCAAGCTGTCCCCCGATATGTGGTCAATGACAAGTTCTCATGATTTGGCGCTTCCAAGACGATTTAGAAGCAAAATTGTGTCAGTGACAAGCAAATGAAGCGGACCTCCGGGTACCGCATCAGATACCGAGGTTGACCATAATTATTTATTTATACCATCTATAGATTGTGATAATTTTCAGAGTCGAGCAAGAGCTCACTTCAGCTTCAAGCATCTAGCAGCTAGGATGAAGTCGAGGCGCGCAAACATCTGTCAACCAACGAAAACGCAAGCCCGGATGCTAAAAGAAGAAAAGTTGAAGTTAAATCCCGACAACCATCAATCTTGCAGTTTTTCAGTTTAGCGAAGACATCTACACCGGCGTCTACGCCTACAGCAGCGCCAAGCACGCAAAAAGGCTAAGTCTGCAGCTTTGTGCGACCCGAGAGTCGATACAACGAAAGATATTACTTCATAGCATACATAGCATGCATAGCACTTGAATTTACCGAATATACCGGTTGCTTATGACAGCCCCCCCCCCAAACGCTTCAAATAGTGGGTATTTATTATTTTTATATAACTACTGGTTCTGCCCGACTGGTCAGTTCTATATTCCAATAGCCACCTTTAGGGTGCCACTTGGTGCCACGCTTAAATGAGAACGATCAACACCCGCCACAAGCGGCCATCGAGCAAATAGGTGCTCCCTCTGGCTGAAGGCGAGTTTGTCATCGAGCGACATTCTCGCGACGTCCACCGCCTCCAGTTCGCAGTTCGAAGAACTGTCGTTAGGCGGCCCAGGCGAGTTTGTCATCGAGTGACATTCTCGCGACATCCACCACAGGCCAGCCTGTGTATCATCGAGCGACATTCTCGCGACAACCACCGCCTCGGCGGCGCGACCAATGTCTCATCGAGCGACCAGAATTTGCAGTTTCGAAGAAGCGGTGTATTATTTGAAGTATGATACCAGGGCAGATGCTGCGGCTGCGAGGCAGGCGCAGGAGATGCTTACCGATATGTAGTAAAAGATTCCTAACACAGATATAATAGATAATTCTATTTAAAAAAATGCTGTTATCCTGGTCTTCTCGGTGGAGCTCTGGTTGCGTGTCAAGCAAACACAATATTTGTTTGAATGTATGATGCAGATGAGCTCAAAATGCATAATTGTGGCTGTTGTATCCTTGTTGTCGGAAGTCCATGCAGAAATCTTGCTGCTCCCGAGAACTGCGAACCCCCTGGACAACCAGTCCGGGTACCCCCAATGTATCATCGAGCAACATTCGCATGACCTAACAGTTTCTCATCGAGCGACATTCGCATGACTTTAGTGCAACATCCAATTTGCGTCATTCGAGATTCATGCTCTTTCGTAAGACGATACTTGACCCCAGAGAGCCTACCGTAAGACAAGCCGTCTTACGTTTTCCAATCAACGCGTTTTGCCTATATCTTGGTTTTTGTATACCTGTGCCTACAATGTATATTGTCTGTCAAAACGTAAGACAGTTTGTCGGACACCAGTTTGCGCCATACTATTGGTCAAAAGTGTTCTACCTGAGCACTGTTTGACGTGTAGAGCTGCGTGTGCATGCCCTGGCCCACTCAACCACGACAGCGTTATCATTGCCGCGGAAGCAGTCGATGTTGGTGGCAGCTTTTGTCGCCGAGACGATGCAGTTGCATGGCGCGTAACTAGCATTAATACTACCGTTCGATGACCGGTGTCGTTTTGTTTTGATTGAGGTGCATTGATTTTAACGCAACTAACTCCTCTTGTTATTAATAGTGGTGACCTCATTGGGCGCCGTCTATCTGCAAGAATGCTATAATATCAGCGCGCTTACAGACAGGTACTGTACCGTCAGTGAACGGCTCCTGTTCCGCCAGCTTGGTGTTCAGCCCTTGCCCACGGCCTTGGCTGCGGCCGTCGACAACAGAATGCTGTTCTGGCCGCAGCTATAGCGGCCTTGTCGCCCTTGGCCGGGCCGTCCACAGGCAGCTGAGTCACCGTCGTGGCATGCACCAGCAACGGATAGCGTGCTGACGATTCCGCTCGTCAGCATGCACGTGCATTTGTTTCGTTTTCGATTTCATAATAAGGTGAAGTGCATCCCCAGTCATTTGGTCTAACCAAAGACCTAGGTTCTTTAAATGAAGGTGTGTATTATGCATATTTTATGAAGTCGAAGGCGCTGTTCGATGAAGCCGCGTAGTCGTCGTAGAGTAGGGAGATGTCCATCCGAGGATACGACCCGGTTGGTACACAAAGAACTGAATTGTGCTTGAGCGTACATTGAATAGCAAACGACTAGAATGCACGCTCAAACACTGTCTAGAAACTTGCCAACAAAACGGCAACGAAGACACTACGTTGATTCAAGATTAGCAGGCAACAGCGGTTATAAGCGCTCTAGATTTCCAAATCGCTGCCTCTTGTGCTACGTAACTATCGAAGGAAGGCTTACCCGCATCACAACGATAGTCTGACAGTGCGAAATCTCCTACAATATTTCCCTCTTGACACTATTCCTTCGCAGGCACTGAAAAGCTCTTGGCGTGGCATTATGAGAGTAACAGATCAGAACAGCCTTACCGCTAAGGCTTCACGGCAAACACTACACATAATTAGCCAATCACATCGCTAAATTTGATTTGTCGTCAAACTGTCTAACGAATGCTCGACACAAGTGATTGAACGGAGTACCATCGCATATGCGTTAACAAGGTGCACTTGTCGTTGTTTGCTACATCGGCACTGCACGAACTGTCGGAGATAACAACCAGCATTATTTTCTGTGGTTTATCATTTGAAGTATGATACCAGGGCAGGAGATGCTTACCGATATGTAGTAAAAGAGACTCCTAAGACAACACAGATTTAATAAATAATGCTATTTAAAAAATATGCTGCTATCTCAGTCTCCAGTGGAGCCCTGGTTGCGTGTCAAGCAAACACAATATTTGTTTGAAGGTATGATTCAGATGAGCTCAAAATGCGCACGGTATAATTTTGGCGGTTGTGTCCTTGTTGTCGGAAGTCCATGCAGGAATCTTGCTGCTCCCGAGAACTGCGAACCCCCCGGACAACCAGTCCGGGTACCCCCAATTTGAAGTAGAAAGTTGAAATCCGGAGGCTGGCCCTGTGATCGAGAACATGTCGCAGCCACTGCAAGTTGCGCCCGTAGCTGTATTCATCCCGCAGTTACTACGGGCACTATAGTGCATAGCGTCATATTTTCTTGCGCTCAGAGCAACTCTATTCTCGTAGAAACAATAAATATTTGGGAACCCCCTAACATTTTTAGAGTTTGTACTGTACGGGTCAAGGATGATCGCTTAAAAAAAAGCTTCTTTTTTTGCCAAACGCGACAACGATGTCAGCCATAAGTGTTTGCTACTAAGTTTGGGGTCGGGTGCCGCAGTTGGGACGTTGCATCCGCGAAGCACCGAAACGATCGAGTATTATCGATTGTTACCTCATTCGGTGACGATGAAATTAGTTTTCCGAGTCCTCGAGAAAGAGGCACAAGTCTCCGACGATCCTCATGGCAATAAGCTCTCCGACACTGGCGTGCAGTTATGTCGGAAAAATGTATCGGCCGAACCTAGAAGCGAAAAGTTACAATCGAAATAAATTTCTGGAAAAAACGAGAAAATAATCCATGTCGAATTATTCTTCATTCATCAATTAATGGCGAGGTTTGTTACTAGTGCTCCGATGAAAGGCTTGCTGCCGCTGTGCTCGCAGTATTCGATCTTGTTGCTCGCCTGCAGATGGCCGCCCATGGTAACGCAAACATCTAAACGGAGGTGAATCCGAGCATGGGCTGGCTACGCTCGACGCCCGTGCTGGTCTTGATCCTGCTCGCCGTCGTTTTGGCCTTGATCCTGGTTCTGCTGGCCATCATCCGGGCATGGCGTTTCCGGGGCCGGGGTGCTCGGGGGAGGTGCCGTATCGGGGCACGGTGTCTCTGGTGCTGGATCCGGAGCTGATGTTTCGGGGCAGGGCGTCTCCGGAGCTGAAGTCTCCGGACAAGGCGTCTCTGGAGCTGGTGTATCGGGGCAAGGAGTATCTGGAGCTGGAGTTTCCGGGGTAGGAGTCTCCGGGCATGGCGTCTCCGGAGCTGGAGTCTCCGGACAAGGCGTCTCAGGAGCTGGGGTCTCGGGGCAAGGAGTCTCCGGTGCAGGTGTCTCGGGGCATGGAGTTTCTGGGGCAGGCGTCTCCGGAGCTGGAGTCTCAGGACATGGCGTCTCCGGTGCAGGAGTCTGTGGAGTCGGTGTCGTTGGGCAAGGCGTTTCTGGAGTCGGGGTCTCGGGGCAAGGAGTTTCCGGAGCTGGTGTCTCGGGGCATGGCGTCTCCGGAGCCTCAGTCTCAGGGCATGGCGTCTCCGGGGCTGGGGTCTCGGGGCATGGTGTCTCTGGCACTTCAGTATCCGGGCACGGTGTGGTCGGCGCAGGCGTCTCAGGACACGGGGTCTCAGGAGCTTCAGTATCAGGACACGGTGTTTCAGGAGCTTCAGTAACGGGGCATGG
Organism: Phytophthora vignae f. sp. vignae; assembly: GCA_016169955.1. NCBI lineage: Eukaryota > Oomycota > Peronosporomycetes > Peronosporales > Peronosporaceae > Phytophthora > Phytophthora vignae. The sequence goes on from JABJUM010000007.1 coordinate 206,782, forward strand.
TGTCGTTGGTGCAGGCGTCTCGGGACAAGGCGTTTCCGGTGATGGGGTCTCCGGACAAGGCGTCTCTGGGGCTTCGGTATCGGGGCATGGGGTCGTAGGGGCTGGCGTCTCAGGACACGGAGTGTCGGGCTTCGGTGTTTCCGGGCATGGCGTCTCTGGTGCATCAGTGTCGGGGCATGGTGTAGTTGGCGCGGGCGTCTCGGGGCGCGGGGTGTCAGGGCCCTGCGTTTCAGGACAAGGCGTGTCAGGCTTGGGCGTTTCTGGGCATGGAGTCTGGGGGCCTTCCGTCTCGGGGCACGGAGTCGTCGGAGCTGGTGTCTCGGGACAAGGAGTATCGGGCTTGGGCGTCTCCGGGCACGGGGTAACAGGGCCCTCCGTTTCCGGGCAGGGTGTACTCGGAGCTGGGGTCGGTCCTTCAGGACACGGCGTCTCCGGTGCTTCGGTCTCCGGACAAGGGGTGGTCGGAGCGGGGGTCTCGCCTTCCGGGCAAGGGGTGGTCGGCGCCGGCGTGTAGCCCTCCTTAGTCGGTGCCGGTGTCGGCTTCTCGTCCCCGGGACACGGCGTGGTCGGTGCCGGCGTGTAGCCTGACGAGCCTGACTCCTCCTTGGTCGGTGCCGGTGTCGGCGTGTCGTCGATTGGCATGGGCAGGTTGGTACCCGGGCATGGCGTGGTGGGTGCCGGGGTGGAGCTGGGGTAGGCTTGGTCGCCTTCGCCACCCTTCGTAGCAGCAGGGGTCACGTCGGGCGTGCCTGCCTCGTAGGTGGTCGGGCAGGGCGTAGCCGTGCCTCCCGAGACGGACAGGAAGACGCAGCCCCACGTGTCGCCGAGCACGATGGCGCACTCGGCGTCCTCCTTGGCCGTGCACTGCTTGCCGTCGAAGGAGAAGAGGTACGAGTGGCAGTCGGCCGTGGCCACGTCGCCCTTGAGTGGGCAGGCTGTGCCGGCCGGTGCCTTGCCGGCACCCGAGCAGATCGCGCCGCGCGAGGACGCGATGGTGAAGGTGGCGTCGTACTGCACCGACACCGGCAGGTCGGCGGTCGCCAAGTCGGCTGCGTTCAGTGCAGCGAGCACCGCAGCGAAGAGGACGCGGGATGGCGCCATGGTGGTCCGCGTCGGTCGGCGGGTGGTGGAGTCGAAGCGTGGAGGTTCGGGAGAGCGAAGGGGTCAAGTGCTCGCAGGCGAGCAAATTGAAGAGTGAGAGACGTTGTGAGGAGGGCGGCGCGGGTGGATCCTGGCGGGCTGTGGCCGCCAAACTTTTGAACCCGCGGCCGTCCTGCTCTTAGGTTAGGCAATGTGCCAGTACTGTAGGAAGGTCTCCATTGGCTTTCCGTGTTGCAGCGTGGGTTGCTATCGAGTGGCGTGCGCCTGACTAGCAGCTTTTGCGGACTGTCAAGTGACTTGGACTCAGTATGGCGGCGATTGAAGGGCCACAGGTTGAAGTTGCTGCGCGGAAAAAGGGCTCGCGAGTCATTCACTGCAGGTGGCGACCGCTGTTGTCGCTCAGGACGAGAGGCGTAGTGAGCACTACGAGTGAACGCTCATGCCTCTGCGTATGGCCACCTGGGCACGGCCGGCTCGCGGATGGCGCGGATGCCCGGACGTGCAGTACGACAATCTCCGCTCAGCGCAAGCTCGCGGTCTCCGCTGGACGCGCGCAATCCGGACTGCACCCATTAGGTTCAACAAGCAGCTCGTGGCTCAAAAATTGTTGCAGTGGGTGAACGGACAGCCCTCGACTAGCGACCGGGCCACGTTGCATGTCATGGATGCAATGGCTGCAAACGCCGCCGAAGTTGGCTGCCGGTCGGCGCCACTAGCGGCCGGAAAGTATGCTCACTGCCGTGAGTGTAGTCCATAATGGAGTATGCTATCCACAGCGGTGACCGATGTATATGTTTTTGATAATGAAAATCAATGTATGTATCGCCAGAAAAAGATCCAGCAACCTCGAAAGAAGTTGGTGGGACGCACGTAATGGATGCACACACGGGTCTCAAAAGTCGCACTTGCTTGTCTCTTGCGATGGCTCCTCCTTTTGTCGAGGTCGATTACACTCAAACATGTACTTCGAGTTGTGAATAGATACGAATTATTATGAGGGAGTCGCTCAGAGAGTAACTCAATTACTAGTAGATCACTGACGCTACCCAAACAAGGTCTGCGGCTCAGACACGAAACTCGTGGCGATGCGGAAGCTACGAGAGCTCTCAGAGCGATAGCTCGAAACACCTCAATGAAATACTACCGGCAAGCCTGAGGCATCGTTGACTTTCCAAAGCAGAGCGAGTAGGACAAAGAACTACGCTTGTATTTGCCATGCAACAATAATTACTGCAACTACCATGTATACCCTTAAAGGGTCCTCTAAACCTCGCCGTGGGGCAGGCATTACAAGAAAGAGTCATCCTCGCCGTCTGTATGACTCGTCTTGACGGGCTTCCGATCACAAACTTGCTTGGTTCGTTCCTCTATTCCGAGCGGAGCTTGCGGTTCGCGTTCGCCGTCGCCGTCGCGCTTGCCGTCGCGCCACCGTTGGAAGGCTGGGCCGGGTAGCCATTGTTCACCACGGTGGTGGGGGCGCCCACGTTCACGCCGTTGTAGCCGACCACACCTGGAGCGCCAACACTCACAACCCCCGGCACACCAACGCTAACACCAGGGCTGACGACGCCAGGTCCGTAGGCTCCCGTGCCGCCCACTCCGACACTTGCAACGCCGGGGATGCCGACACCGACGCCCTCCGGGCCAGAGAAAAACGTCTCGGCCACCTCATTCTCCGCTCTCACTCCGCTTGAGATGGCGACGGCGGCGACGACGCACACGGTGAAGATCTTGCTGCTGCTGAACATGGCTGCTGGGAGGGGATTGGCTCGGTAGTTGGAGCTTGAGTGAGTGAATTCGAGAATGAACGGTACGCTGCAGTGCCTGCGTGCTTGGCTGGCGTGCTTAGCTTGTCTAAGGTCCCATGCCTATCCGCCGACGAATGTAGTGGCCTGGTTGGCTGACTTCAGAGGGCTACTAGATGTGGAGAGCGGCTTGAACAGTCGTTGAGCTCCATGCACGGCCAGCCCCCACATCAACTTGCAGCAGCCAGTTGGTCCGGTAAGACGTCGTTGTGGTCAACATCCGCGGGCCAACGGACGCGGACAACCTCCAGATGTCAGGGAAACGAGTGGCCGGTCAACCCGAAGGTGGAGTTTACGGACAGCAAAGCAAAGCATAGTCGATTCTTGGAACAGCTTCTTCATAGAGTGCCAGCATATTTGTGGCTCTTACAATGCCGTGACTTCTGCAACGTGGAAAAGGTTGCTTTTATCATCGCAATAGGAGACACAAAAGATGGCAACCATGAGTTGGATGCATGCACATATTAAATGGTAGGCTTTTACTGTAGGCTACGGCGGTACTGCGGCAAAATCCATTCAACACGGCCGATCACGACGAACTTGTGCGTTCGTTCGCAGCAAGGGACACAGCTTTGAGGCGGTTGTCTGTTGCCACCACCACGCTGTGCCCCGCTGTACTGCGTTCATGTGGAGTTAGTTAGTCGCTCACTCCGGCGGACGCTTAGTCACGACTGCTGCAACGTTGCCGGGCTAGGTCACACCATTCTTATCCGATGTTTGAGATTTGTATGGATACTGTGATACTGAATTTTGTATGCTCCATGTTGAAGTGATGAAGCATTCTCCCACGCCAAGAAGTTGGTGATCTCTAGCACCGATTTTCTGCCTTAGCGGATGGCCCTTGCGGTCAGCGCCACCAAGCTGTTTTGTCGTGAGTGGCGTCGACTAGCGTTGCAGTGGCTTGGCGGCCGAGCTGTCCGCTGAGCCCCTCGCTGCACGCGATCAGTGGCCGCCCAGCTGCCGAGATCTCTTGGCGCGGGACGGCATCCGGCTGAATCAAGAGCCACTTGTAAGCCTCTAGGCTGTTGCCCCCCCCCCCCCTCACTGCCTGCGTCTTTCCGCAGCCAGATGCATCGCTTGAGCTGCGGGTCACCAGACGAGCAGCAGCAGGAGGTCGTCGTCACTTGACGGCGAGAGCGTCCCCGCTGCTCATTTCGAAATCCACTTCCAAGCGAATTATCGGTCTTCAGCTTCGTCTCAAGGCCCCTCCAACGTACAACGACCTCCACTCTCAGTATCCGACAATGGTCAACCGAAACAACCTCGCCACACTACTCGTCGCCGTCGTAGCCTGTACGAACGGAGCTCTCGCCGAGCAAGAGGCAGCCCAGTTCGGTTTCGGTGGTTTCCCCGGCATGGCCGGCATGGGCGGCTTGCCTGGAATGGGTGGCGGCATGGGTGGAATGGGAGGCATGTCGAGCCTCATGAAGATGATCCCAGGCATGGGTGGCATGGGTGGAGGAGGAGGCATGGGTGGCATGGGTGGAGGAGGAGGCATGGGTGGCCTTCCTGGCATGGGCGGCGGTGGCATGGGTGGAATGTCCAGCTTGATGAAGATGATCCCAGGCATGGGCGGCGCTTCCTCTGGCACGAGCAGCGGCGGCGGTCTGTCGGGCCTCAGCAGCATGATGTCAGGCATGGGCGGCGGTGTCACGTGGTAGTTGTTGTAGTAGAGGGAAAATTGTCAACTGAGTGTATTTTGCCGTTGGTTAGACTTCTGGTTCTTGCTTGGTCTCCTAGTACGTCCTCGTGGTCGTCTTGCTTCCTAACCACTTCAACTTCAACGTCAACCAACTGCAATCTACAGCTACACATGTACTTGTCTTGGTTCAACATGTACTCGGCTTGGTTCAACCGAGGTTATACAAAATGCAAGTCCAGCTCCACATCCGTGCTGGTGCACAGCCGTCCGTAGAGCTTACATGAGGCGCGCGCATTCATCCATCATGTGCGGCAGCCTCACAGGCGGCGGCGCCTCGGGCACCACGAGCAAGTCGACCACCGGAACGGGGGCTGGTTACAGCTCGCCAGGCACGGTGCATGCTCCTAGCATGGGCGCAGCGGGCACGGGAGCCACTGGAGCTGCCCCAGCTACGGGAGCTGTTGGTGCCACCGGAGCAGTCCCAGCGGCCCCCGCCGCTCCTACTGCCGCGGCTATGCCTGCTGCTGGAGCCGCCCCCGCCACTGCCTCCTACCCTGCTGCTGCCGCCGCTCCCGCCGCCGGCACCGTCCCTGCTGCTGGCGCGACTCCTGCTATCCCCGCGGCAGGAGCCGTCCCCACTGCCGGCGCAGCGACACCCGCTACTGGCGCTGTTCCTGGCCAGACGTACCGCCGCAAGCTTCGCGTTGCATAAGCAAGCACATGCGTCCTGAAGAAGCTGTCTGTCAGTTAGTCAAGTTTGCAGGGATGTAGTGCAGTACCTAAATAAGATGAATGTATCACTGAGTTTCCTTTTCCGTGAACAACATTCAGCGATGGGGGCGCAGTCGAGTCATGTTGAAGTGTTAGCGAGTCCAGCTCGAGTGTTGAGCTGGAGGAGCCCGGGTGTGGCGCGGTGGGTTAGCTGCTTCTAGGCGCCTGGTAAGTTACAAACTGACTGCTCTAGGGTGCGAATTCTCGTGCAAGGCACGGGATAAATTCCGAGGACGAAGGTGGAGTCTTCTAACTGGTTTCGCTTCCTGACCCCGGAAAAACTGCCTTCCCTTGCTCGCCTTCGGGAAACCGTCCATTTCCGTGAACAACATTCAGCGATGGGGGCGCAGTCGAGTCATGTTGAAGTGTTAGCGAGTCCAGCTCGAGTGTTGAGCTGGATGGAGCCCCTCCGGCGCAGCCGGGCTAACACGTGACTGTGCCCCTTTCATCATGTTTTGGGCCAGGGAGTTGGCAACCGTGTCGTTCATTCTTGTGTATCGCTCGAACGCGTCCGAAGTCCATCTGCGGAAGAGCTTGATGGCGAGGCGGTCGACACCGGCGGTGAACATTGCTGTAGCCCCCACCGCTTCTCATTGAATGCGTGCCGAAACGCGTCGGGTCAGCTCCAATGACTTGCGCAGCCCGCTTGATTGCATCACCGAGCGTGTTTGCAGTGAGCACTCGACCGGGTGCAGTCGAGCAGAGGGCTTCGTTGCTGCCAAAAGAGTCGGCGATCTGAACTAGCTCCCACGCGGCTAGAACTGGGCACAACCACGACGAGCCGGATCGGTGAAGTGTTCTCGTTGCTCCTGAGCCGGCTTGGTCCGTCTTGCTGCCCCGAAAATGCACTGAAACAGCTGCAGTCGTACATAGGGAGTCTGACTTGATGCCTTGCTTGGTTATGAACTTGATGTCCGTTGTGCGGATGATGTATGGTTTGACTTGGCTGCCATCGGCGAGGTATTCAGATCTTCTAAGCAGAAAGAAAAAGCCCACGACCGCAGCCCCCCAGAGCACGCGGTCGTGGGTTGTTCGGAAGTTGCATTTTGATCGAATCTCTCGTAGAATCGCGAACGTGACTGGTTGCTTCTGGCGAGTAGGTGGTGACAGCCGCTGCATCCCGCGCACGGCCAATTTGTGTCCGGCGTGGAAGCCGACCGAATATCCTCGTTCGCGCATATGATACCATGAGATATGGCTAACAGCGGACAAAACGGTGTTGGCAGATAGAGGTGTTCTCCCCGTTGCTGTTGATGAGCACCAGTAGTGGACTGCAAACAAGGCAAGCTGGTAGGAGTGCTTTTCGGTGTCTGCTGGTAGCCATACGCCGAGGTCGTGTTCCGAACACCATTTCGACCATTTCTTCCAAGTTGCGGCGTACTTCGGTCTTGATCCAGGGGCCAATGCGTGAGATTGAAGTTGGATGAGAAGGTCGTGTAGACCTTCCGTAGTGTTTCTGGCACTGGAATCTGCTGCCACAAAGACGATAAGTTAGACCACAGCTTATCGTGAGGTGGTGTCCAAGCACGCGAGCCAGCGTCAGCCATGGTGTTGGAAATTCCAGGAAGATGACCACAAATTACTCGAAACCCGAAAATTGCCTCAGCAAGTCTGATTGCGCGCGTGACTTCTTGCGCGAACGGGTTCATGCTCGCAAGTCGATTAGCCCAGGATACGGCTGACGTGTTGTCTGACCACGCCTTGATCAGCAAACCAGGTGCAGTACGTCTTGTTGCCCATTCTGGCCCAAAACCCCACGCAGCAAGTGCGACGCAGAGTAGTTCTCGAACGTTAATGTTAAACCCATCGCCGCCAGTTGCTGTTTGAATCAAGCGTTGTTCTTCGGCATCGAACTGGATCTGAATGTACTGCCGCCGTGCAGGATTGAGTACCGCCAGACCATTGTTGCTGGCGTCCATGTAAATATGCACATCGACTGGCTGGGCGTTTGAGTACATTGCAATAGGCAATTTTTGAAGCTGGCCTTTGCTGAGTATCATCGCGAACCACTGCAAGTCTAGTTGAATCGGCTCGTCGACGACGATTTTTCCATACCGGGGCGCCCGTACGCATGCAGCATGAATTCGCTGGTAGAACGGTTTTGCAGCACGGAGACACGAACACACGTGCCGTAGACTACCCAGTAGTTGCTGGAGCTGTGTCCGAGATGCGTGTGTCTGTACTTGCAGTGTCTGCACTCTTGCCAGGGCCTTCGCTATTTTGTCCGTTGGCATCGAAATCGTACAGGCCTCGGTGTCGAACTCAAGACCTAGGACTTGAAGCTTAGTTTCCCACGCCGAAAACTTGTCCTCGTTGATTGCTGCTGGGCCAAGTATTGCCAACATGGCGAGCCGAAGCGCTTCATTAGCTAGCTGAAGTCTGTTGTCTGTGTCGGGTTCAACGAGGACGTGATCATCCACCCATTCGTAGGCGAAGAACGGATCTTGGTCGTCGGAGCATGGGTCCAGGGAGGCCGGACTTTCACGGCTCAGCAACCACGTAATTGCACCGCCGAATGCCCCGTAAAAGGCTGGCGAGCTCGTCCATCCGAAGGGTGCAGACATGTCAACGATAAGAACTCCCAGTTCTGGTATCGTAGCTGCCATCCAGTGCACGTGCTCACTCGCCAGCATGAGGTGCCGAAAGGCGCCTTTTACGTCGCCCTTCATAATTTTGATGAGTACGCCCTTGTGGGTGGCACGACACGTGAGGATCCTCCGCGCGATAGAAGCGATGTGCTTGTACTCGATCTCAGGTGAAAGCTCGTGTCTAGACATGTCGTTGGTCGATGTACCCCGTCGAAAGGAGAGGCCATGGATGAGCCGGATATCCTCCTTAGGGTCGCAATCCTTTTTCATCACTGCGCCTAGCGGGCTTATTTGAATGTTCTTCCATATCTGGAGCACTTTGCTGTCCAACACCAGATACTGCCCTGCGTCTTGTCCTTTTCGGATTGCTTTGAGTACTCCGTTCAGATGGCGAGACGCAGACCCGTGGTTTTTCGTCGGCTTTGTCTGCGAGGGGCTTGCCACTTTCCACGTTGGTTGAATACCTTTACGCGCGATCTGCACTAGAAGATCCTTATGCTTGTATCCATCGAGCAGGCTTGCAAACTGAGATGGGTGCATCGCCTTGTTCGGGCGGAAATCGTCGCTAGATTGGCCTCGGACTGCTTCTACGATGGCTGGCAGGCTCATGTGGTGCTCCAGGGCCAGCGCTGAGACTACACGTTGCATTTCCTGGTTGAGTTGCCACTGTTGATTGCTGTCGCGAAGAGGAAACGTCTTGGGCGGCGAAATTCCGAGCCGAGCGCATAAGGCGTCGGTCGTGTTGACGTGGTTGGAGGTACTTAGCCGCTTGATCAGGCAGTCTCGGACGAAATTCGAGTTTGGGGTTGGCCGCACTTGCTTGGCCTTGGTCTGGCCTTCGCTAACCGTATCCGAGTTGGGAAAATCTAGACGCCGGCTTGATTCTTGTGCCGTCAGCATCGTTACAGTTCTTCTAGCGCTTGACCGTCTTGACTGAGAGTGTAGCAGTGACTCGAACTGAGTCGTGCTCACCGAACTGGTGTAGCCTGCATGCTGTTTCTCAACCAGAGGGTTAGGCAGCGGCTCGAACTGAGTCCTGTCGACCGAACTGGTGCGACCTGCCGTTTGCTGTCGAGTTGGGTTGCCGTGTAGTGACTCGACCTGAGTCTCGCGCACCGAACTGGTGCGTCCTACACGTAGCGAGCGTCTCGCTTGATTCCACAACGACTCGCTGGAGCTGTTTTCCGATTTCATACAGCGCGGGGCGATTACTGGTTGCTGCGAGTCGTATTGTGAAGGCGTGTGTATTGATGAAGCTAGTGAATGCTGGTCCACAATTTGCTGTCCAAGGTCACGAGGACCAGTGTGCCCTGGATCCCGTCAGTTGTTGGTGTACTTGCTGTTTACCCCGCCAAATCTGCGACGAATGAAGTTGCGAAGCTGGTCGGATATCGCAGCTGGGTAAAAGTGTACTCTGCTCTGGAAAATACATGTACTTGGATCCTTCGACGGGCAACCCCTTTTCGACAGGAATTTAAGGCAGACATCCTTGCCATCCTGTTGTGGTAGTGGAGGGTGCGTGTCATCCGAACCATTCCGGGACGTGCTCGAGCCGTGTCGTTGGTTGCGGGGGGGGCGTGACGAGTACGACGAACCCGAAGCGTGATTACCGGGAGACTGCCTCATGGCCTCAACTTGCTTTTGCTGCTCGACGAGTAGAAGCCCGTGGAGTTCAACATTGTTCGACGTGAAGTTGCTTGAAATCAAGTGTCTAGTTGACGTGGCATGCTCAATATCTGCAACCAGAGCCGTTCGGTACTTCTCCAACTGGGTATCGATCCAAAGTACCAGTGTGAGTAGCATGCTCTGTGGCCAGAGGTTGCAGCCCTTGAGTTTAACGACGAAGTTGTACAGCGTCGTCGCGAGGCGCTGCGTTGCTTCGTCGCATCTGGCGAAGCAGTACTGCTGGAAACCGTTGGCCCCGGAAAGGACATCTTCCCACGCCGATGGGTCTGGGGCTGGCATGAACTTCGCTGATACAGAGAAATCGCTCATATTGATGAAGCTGTCTCGCTGACGTCGTAGGCGGAGCATCGAATCCACTGGAGCGAAATGCAGGAACGATAAACCGCGACTTCCAAATTCAATGTCGTAGGCTCGAGTAGCGACACCAGGGTACGCCCACAGCTCGCTGCTGGACACCAATGATTCCACAAATTCGGAGGGGGACTTACCTCGATGTTTGTCGGACGTGATTGCATCGTGAACTCGCCGTTGTTCCGCTGATGGCGTAAAGCTAAACTTTCCACGCTTTGTAGTCGGGTTGTCCTCGTCATTGGTGGCCGTTCGTTTCGTAGCTCTGCTTGGTGTGTGGCGTGCTTCCATGTGATACCTGAGCAAGTGGGGCTTGTGCGTGCGAATCAGGTCCAGAATTTCCGCTTCCTCTGCGGTCTCCTCGCGCAATTGGGTCGGTGCGACTGGACTGGAGTTCGGGATGGCCGGCGCCGCGTATGTTGGATTGGTACTTAGACTAGTTGTCGCGCGTCGAGGGTGCTCCAAACGATTTCGAGGAGCGGCGGACACGGAGTTGAGGTTCTCGTTGCCTCCAGCCAAAATGGCTTGAGCGAGAGCGGCCTCATCGGCAGCAGTCTCATTACTGTCGTCCACTTCGAGTATATCGTCAAAGAAGCCCGGACGGGTTGCGGGTGCAGCAGCTTGGTGTCTGATGCGCGGTGTAGTAGCCTGCGGTTGTGTACGCACGGGCTGCACCACGGCCTCGCAGAAGCTGGACCCGAACGAACCCTCCATGTTGTCTGGTATGCGTTTCTCGCCGTCCACGTAGTAAACGTAGTTCACCACGTGCTGCAACGAGGTGCGAGCCCGTTTGCCGGTACGAGCGTCGGTCCAGAGGCAAAGTCGATCAAAACCAGGGGAAACCTCTGGTAGCACGCCGTGAACCAGCTGCGCTATAGACAGAGGCTCCGCCGGCGCGTCAGTTGTCAGTGGTGCTAGCAACCGGTCCATGAGCAAGTCATGAGCGCGCTCCAGCTGCTCGTAGCTCCACGTCTCCTCCGGGAACTCATTGCACCCCATTACCAGCACCACAACGGGGTAAACTGTGTCGCAGATGTCCGCTCGACCGGCTTCGATGGGCCCCTCCAGAGTGTAGATGATGAGGCCAGCATTGGAGTAACCGGTGACTTGGCCATAGCAGTAGAAGCCCTGGTGCTTTACGCACACTGCTTGCCGGATCCACGTGCCGAGCCTGGCGCCTTCGGCGTCGCTACGATCAACCTTTCTTGTCAGAGCCGTGGCCCTTGGCACTCGGAGGATCGTCTCGGAATCATCGGCGTCGTTTCGAAGGGTAAGCGTTGCGGTCGATCCCCTCGAGCTCTTGATGGTGGCGTAGACCGGAGTCGTGACGGCTCCATCAACATCTTCGGGGAAGATGAGCAGGAACGACCCGCGCGGAAGCGTAGAAGATACCATCACGACAAGTGGGGATGTCGGCAGTGGCAAAGAGAGATCTGTTTTTAGCTGCTTCTAGGCGCCTGGTAAGTTACAATCTGACTGCTCTAGGGTGCGAATTCTCGTGCAAGGCACGGGATAAATTCCGAGGACGAAGGTGGAGTCTTCTAACTGATTTCGCTTCCTGACCCCGGAAAAACTGCCTTCCCTTGCTCGCCTTCGGGAAACCGTCCACTTCTACGTCTACAGCTAATGTGGTATAACTGTGTGAGTGTGCATTAAAACGAGATCGTCCCGATCCCCACATCAAAGCTGGCACTTTAGCGCAAGTATAAATGCAGCCATACCAAACTTTGGAAGCGCTACCCAGCCCACCACCACACAAAACGGATCTTGCTATAACGAATCTGAGCATGATCTGGCTGCGCCCTCATCGCCGCATTATCCCTGAAATGCTATGTTCCATTCCATCGAAGTAGAGAGACACCAGCTTGAGTATCAAGCTATACTTGGTGTATTGAGCCCTGTAATAGTTTTCCGTAATAACTGTTAGTCAAGCCAGCGATAGTGCGAGTACCTAATAGGTAAGTCCAGAAAGGGATGACTTTGGAGTACTTGTCGACGAAAATAGACGAATTAAGAGTTTCTTATGACAAAAAAAGTAAGACGTGGTAGGAGCAATCAGCCAGATATGTCTGTCGTCTTCTTGCACGTTAGCCTAAGGGTTTTTCTCAAAAAAAAAATCTCGTTTAGCACAGCAGTTAAACTGGTCGTCAAGAAATTCTTAAATGTCAAAATATTTCCTAGAACGTCTTCTCGCAAGTTAAGGATCTTTGCCTTATAAATACTTAGCAGGTTGTAAGGTCGCGACAAAACTGTCAAATTGATGCTCTTGCAATACAGCGAAGTCGCTCGTGCAGCTCACCACCACCGATCAATTCGTGAGAAGACATTTAACGAGCTGGGTGCTTGTTTATAGCTCGAGTTGTTGCCTAAAAGGCCTTTACGTAAAACTCCACGTTAGGTGACGGAGATATTCAATTACTCGCATCGCCATGGGGCTTTAGCTGACAGTATCCCCTCACTCGATCCATGCCAAGTCACGCGGCAGTAGTACATCGCAGAAGAGGAAACTCAGTGATACATTCATCTTATTTAGGTACTGCACTACATCCCTGCAAACTTGACTAACTGACAGACAGCTTCTTCAGGACGCATGTGCTTGCTTATGCAACGCGAAGCTTGCGGCGGTACGTCTGGCCAGGAACAGCGCCAGTAGCGGGTGTCGCTGCGCCGGCAGTGGGGACGGCTCCTGCCGCGGGGATAGCAGGAGTCGCGCCAGCAGCAGGGACGGTGCCGGCGGCGGGAGCGGCGGCAGCAGCAGGGTAGGAGGCAGTGGCGGGGGCGGCTCCAGCAGCAGGCATAGCCGCGGCAGTAGGAGCGGCGGGGGCCGCTGGGACTACTCCGGTGGCACCAACAGCTCCCGTAGCTGGGGCAGCTCCAGTGGCTCCCGTGCCCGCTGCGCCCATGCTAGGAGCATGCACCGTGCCTGGCGAGCTGTAACCAGCCCCCGTTCCGGTGGTCGACTTGCTCGTGGTGCCCGAGGCGCCGCCGCCGCCCATGCCTGACATCATGCTGCTGAGGCCCGACAGACCGCCGCCGCTGCTCGTGCCAGAGGAAGCGCCGCCCATGCCTGGGATCATCTTCATCAAGCTGGACATTCCACCCATGCCACCGCCGCCCATGCCAGGAAGGCCACCCATGCCTCCTCCTCCACCCATGCCACCCATGCCTGGGATCATCTTCATGAGGCTCGACATGCCTCCCATTCCACCCATGCCGCCACCCATTCCAGGCAAGCCGCCCATGCCGGCCATGCCGGGGAAACCACCGAAACCGAACTGGGCTGCCTCTTGCTCGGCGAGAGCTCCGTTCGTACAGGCTACGACGGCGACGAGTAGTGTGGCGAGGTTGTTTCGGTTGACCATTGTCGGATACTGCGAGTGGAGGTCGTTGTACGTTGGAGGGGCCTTGAGACGAAGCTGAAGACCGATAATTCGCTTGGAAGTGGATTTCGAAATGAGCAGCGGGGACGCTCTCGCCGTCAAGTGACGATGTTCATGAGTCTTCGGGAGCACCGCCAATAGCTGCACATGGACGAGGAGAACGTGTGGACACATCGGCCGATGACTCGGAGGATCCGACGGCGACGGGTGAGCCGGCGGCAACCGGGCTCTGGGTACACCAATGACTGGTCAGGGAGTCTTCGAGAGACCCAGGTATAGTGAGATCAAGTCAGGCGGAAGCCGGGGGTAATCAGGCTGATGAGATGCACCAACGAGCACAAGGAGAACAAGAAGGAAAGCAGGAGGGGAAGACTAGAGAGTAGTTTGAGAGACGATAACATTTAATCTCACTTCGGCATTTGCCCCCTCAACCACAAGCTACAAACCAACAGGTTAACAGCCGCAACAAGCTCAAGCCCGCCCCGACGACCGCCATGACGACGTCCAGCAAGAAGGCCGAAGTCATCCTGGGAAGCGACAACTACTTCCACTGGGAGTTCGCGATGCGTATGACGCTAGCGAGGAAGGGGCTGCTGGCGCACGTTCAAGTCGTGAAGGACCCGACGGAGATGACGGAGGCCTGGATGCTCAACGACATGAAGGCGCTCGGTCTGATCGCTCAAGGCGTGGCTGTGGAACACCACACGAAGATTCGGTCTGCGACATCTGCCATCCAAGCCTGGAACACTCTGCGCGAGTTCTACAACCGGACGACAATGCACAACCGTGTGACGATGACTCGTCGACTCCACGAGTTCAAGATGGAGGACGGTGGGACGATGGCGAAGCACCTCGACAAGTTCGACGAGCTCATTGTGGGCCTCCAGACGCTTGGAGGGCCGCTCGATGACTCCCGACAACTCGTCATCCTGCTGAGCAGCTTGCCGGCGGAGTACGAGTTGATCGCGTCGATCGTCGAGAACTCGAAGGATGTGACCCTCATCGAGGTGAAGGAGAAGCTGCTCAAGGAGTACGAGCGTCAGGAGAAGAAGGAGACGTCGGAGCGCGCGCTGAAGGCGTTCAGCGGCAAGGGGCAGAACCGGAAGTTCGGCAAGGTCGGCAAGGGATTCGACCGGAAGAACAAGGGCGGCCGGAAGGTCGGTGGGTTCAAGGGCAAGTGCTTCAACTGCGACCAGGTCGGTCACATGAAGCGGGACTGCCCGGAACAACGGAATGGCGACACCGCCGAAGACTCGGTGTTCGCAGTGGCGGAGAGTCCATCAGCGGGGTGGCTGATCGACAGTGGTGCGACGGCGCACATGACGCCACACCGCGACGACTTGTTCGAGTACGACGAGTTGTCGGCGGACATGTATGTGACAATCGCGGACGGCAAGAGGATCCGCGTGGCTGGGAAAGGGTCGGTGCGCTTGACGGGCATCGACGGCAAGCGCATCAAGATGATGGAGGTGCTCCACATCCCCGGACTCGACCGGCGACTACTCTCTGTGGGGAGGTTGGCTGAACGCGGCATGAGTGTCGAGTTCCAGCGGAAGTCGTGCGTCATCTGGGACAAGGCGAAGGCGATCGCTTCGGGGAAGAAGATCGGCAAGGCGTACATGCTGGACTGCCAGCAGGACATGGTGTACTACACCGAGTACGCGGGAGTCGACGGAGAGTGGGAGCTATGGCATGCTCGCATGGGACACTTGAACGGAGATGCTATGGCGAAGACTCGTCAAGCGACGGAGGGGTTGCCGACGACTCGACAGCAGACGAAGACCCTGTGCGGAGGATGCATGAAGGGCAAGCAGACGGTCGCGCACTTTCCATCGAGGTCGACGACGGCGACGACTCGTCCGCGAGAACTGGTTCATACGGACGTGATGGGTCCTATGAAGACGAAGTCGAAGGGCGGAGCGAGGTATGTGCTCACCTTTGTCGACGACTACTCGCGACACGTCGTGGTGTACTTCTTGACCAAGAAGAGCGAGGTTGTGACGAGGTTCAAGTCGTTCATGAAGCTGTACCAGAACCAGTGGGGACAGCGCATTAAGTGCCTGCGCTCGGACAACGGCACCGAGTTCGTGAACAAGCCGATGACTGAGATCTGCCAGAAGTACGGGATCATGCACCAGAAGACCGTCCCGTACAGCCCTCAACAGAATGGAGTGGCGGAGCGGATGAACCGCACGATCATGGAGAAGGCCCGGAGCATGCTGCACTACAAGGGCGTGTCGGCGCTATGGTGGGCAGAGGCGGTGAACACTGCCGTCTACCTGATCAACCGGTCGACGAACAGCATGCACCCGACGAAGACTCCGCACGAGTTGACATTCAAGGCGAAGCCTCGGATGGACCACCTTCGAGTCTTCGGGTCCATCGGCTACGCTCATGTCGACAAGTCGCGACGCACCAAGTTGGAGCCGAAAAGCTTCAAGTGCATGTTCCTCGGGTACCCCGACGACTCAAAGGGCTACCGAGTGTACAACTTGGAGTCGAACAAGGTGAAGGTGTCCAGGTCGGTGAAGCTGGACGAGCGCGAGGTGAACGGCATCTACGACACAACGCCCAGCGAGGACTCGACGATCATTCATGTGATGGAAGATGTCGAGGACGCGGCGCTGCCCGAGCAGACGCAGCGACCAGTCACCGACGAGCCGATGGAACCGGCGGAAGAGACCGTCGAGGACGCGGAGATGCCCGAGGTGGAGACGCAGGAGCCATCAGGGCAGGAGCTGGAAACATACCGAAGACTCGCGAGACCGGTATTGAATGATGACATGGTCTTCCACCCGGAGCCGGATCGGGCCCGGCGTGCCCGCGATCCCGTGCTACTACTTGGAGATGGTTCAGCAGACGGTGAGGAGTCGAAAGAAGATGGTCCCGACGACTCGGACAACGATGACCACTTCTGGCCGCCGTCCCCAAAGCGACCCCGAGTGGACGAAGACAGCCTATTGGCTGAGGCTGTGCTGGCTTACGCCGCAGACGTCGGCGATGCCAACGACGCCCCCACCACGTATCAACAGGCCATGCAGAGCAACGAGTCGTCGGAATGGGTGAAAGCGATGAATGCGGAGCTCAAGGCACACGCGGACAACGGGTCATGGACACTGGTCCGTCGGACGCCGAGTGCTCGGCCGATTGGGTGTCGTTGGGTGTTCGCGAAGAAACGCGACGAGCACGGCCGAGTCATCAGGTATAAGGCCCGCCTGGTGGCGAAAGGGTTTAAGCAGAAGTACGGCGTGGACTTCTTCGAGACGTACTCGCCCGTGGCCAACATGAACTCGATCCGAGTGGTGTTGTCGGTGGTGGTGGCCGAAGCATACATCACCGAGCAGCTGGATGCGGACACCGCGTTTCTGAACAGCGGACTGGTGGAACGCGTCTACATGGAGGTGCCCTACGGGATCATCAACGCCAAGAACATGATGTGCCGGTTGAACAAGGCTATCTATGGGTTGAAGCAGGCGGCGAATGCTTGGCACAAGACTATCCATCGAGTCTTCGTGGCAATCGGATTTCGAAGCTGCGGCGGCGACCAGTGCGTCTATGTCAAGGGCGAGAAGGGCAAGTTCGTGTACGTCTGCCTGTACGTGGACGACATGATCATTGCGGCCAAGACGAGCAACGAGATCCAGGAAGTCAAGGTGGCGCTCAAGAACGCGTTTAAGATGAAGGAGTTGGGCGAGGCCAAGTTCATTCTCGGTATGGAGATCGATCATGACTTATCGGCGAAGACTCTCAAGATCAAGCAGACTCGATACATTGATGATGTGGTGAAGCGGTTCAACCAGCAGGACGCCAAGGTGGTGGTGAACCCGTGCGAGTCGGGCATGAAGTTGTCGAAGACTCAGTCGCCGACGACTCACAAGGAACGCGAGGACATGCAGGCGAAGCCGTACCGTGCACTCATTGGCTGCTTGCTGTACATTACGACGTGTACCAGACCTGATGTGGCGTACATCGTCACTCAGTTGTCGCGCTTCCTCGAGAACCCCGGGCAGCAGCACTGGAAGGCTGCCATCCGCGTGCTGAGATACCTGAAGAGCACCCGAGACATCGGCATCGTCTACAACGGGAACGTGGAGAAGATCGAGATGACGGCGTACACCGACGCGGACTGGGGCAGCAATCTCGATGATCGGCGCTCGGTGTCGGGCATCATGGTAATGATCAGCGGAGCGCCGGTGATCTTCAAGTCGAAGTACCAGCGCACGGTGGCGCTGAGCTCGGCGGAGGCGGAGTACATGGCGCTGAGCCTGTGCACGCAGGAGGTGCTGTGGACCCGCGCCATGCTCAAGGACATGGGTCACAAGCAAGTGGGAGCTACTCAAGTATGGGAGGACAACCAGGGCGCGATCGCCCTCGCCAGCAACGCTGGCTACAACGCGAGGACCAAACACGTGGACATCAAGCATCACTTCATCCGCGAGAATGTGTTGCGAGGACTCATCGTCGTCAACTACGTGCCGACGGAGGACCAGCTCGCGGACATGCTCACCAAGGCACTGGGGACGAAGAGGCTCAAGTACCTGACCGACGCAAGCGGAGTCATCGGGACAGCCGTGCAGCATTAGCGGCGAGTGGGAGTGTTCATGAGTCTTCGGGAGCACCGCCAATAGCTGCACATGGACGAGGAGAACGTGTGGACACATCGACCGATGACTCGGAGGATCCGACGGCGACGGGAGAGCCGGCGGCAACCGGGCTCTGGGTACACCAATGACTGGTCAGGGAGTCTTCGAGAGACCCAGGTATAGTGAGATCAAGTCAGGCGGAAGCCGGGGGTAATCAGGCTGATGAGATGCACCAACGAGCACAAGGAGAACAAGAAGGAAAGCAGGAGGGGAAGACTAGAGAGTAGTTTGAGAGACGATAACATTTAATCTCACTTCGGCATTTGCCCCCTCAACCACAAGCTACAAACCAACAGACGACGACCTCCTGCTGCTGCTCGTCTGGTGACCCGCAGCTCAAGCGAGGCATCTGGCTGCGGAAAGACGCAGGCAGTGGGGGGGGGGGGGGGGGCAACAGCCTAGAGGCTTACAAGTGTGTGACGGGGCACACAGCACTTCTTTACAGAGGAAGCAGGAGTATACAAACTCCAAGTGAGCTGCCGTTCACGTGTCCCTGGCCTTAAGGGGACGACTTGACTTGCTACAAAGGAGTAGGTTATAAGACTGACTGTATTTTGGTAGGGGTTAACTTGGCTCAATACAAACTACAAGTTAACTATACAAAAGCCCACACAAACTCAAATGGTTGGCTTGCGGAGCTACTGGTACCATGTACCATGTACCATGTACTCGGGAGAGTGACACCCGTCACTCTTCATGTAATGGGTACACTTGATTGTACCCCGTTACATCCTCCCCCACTTATCTGAGAATCACATCTGATTCTCCAATCAGCTTCGAGAGAATCCGAACTCCCAAAGGTCGGATTCTCGGGCGCCGCCGCCGCAAGGCTGGCGCGCCTCATTGTCACACCCACAGTGACTTGTGCCCGCAGCGGGCACCCCGCGCGGCACCTCCCTGCCCTCGGCGATGTAGGCCGCAAAGCCGACGCCTCTAGTGGCCGTATCCACAGCGCTAGCAGGCGCAGAGTGCCTCCACACGGGATGCATGTGCCTCCAAACTTGCGGTTCCTGTCGCAGACCACCAGCAGTTGGCGTCACATGGCCCTTGGGCCCTGCTGGCACGTTCGTGCGACGGTACCTCCCGCAAGGGACGGCACCTTTCCGGTCAGCGCGAAGCGTAACCATAGAGAGAGCGGTGCGGCTCATCTCCGGCCATGACAGCGGTCCGACAGGACCCCGCTTCGTCACAGCGCAGTGTGTCTGTCGTCCGAGTTCATCGGCACGACCCATGGGCTGAGGTCAAACGTTGACCAAAGCCAAGAAGCATCCGGCTTCATCGTCGCCATAGTCCCGGGGACCACGGCTGCTGCTCGCAGCCAGCTCATCGTTCAGAGCAACGCGGCGGACTTGTTCAAAGTCCTGCCCCGCGTCACGGCCATCGTATCGCCGACGCTGAGGTGTCTTCCACCGACACCAAGGTACCGCGATGGTACTTCATCATGGTGCGAGGTACACTGGCCTCCGTCACCAGCGATCGCATCATGCGTCGCGGCGATCAACACCAGGTCGGTGCGCAAGCAAGGCCGCATGGCACACAGTCCATACCGGACCGCACGGTGTACGGGGCACCACCCCATACACCAAAGGCATGTCGTGTACCACATGAGCCACGACTGTATTAGTGCCTCGCGCACATCAAGTGCCACGTGCACGACAAGTGCCGCGTGCACTGCGAGTACCTTGCGTACTCCAAGTGCCCCGCGCACAGTGAGCGTCAGGTGCCACGTGCACTCGTATGGCTTCATCGCGCCTTACAAGCACGGTATACACCGCGCTAAGTGTGAATGCCCGCAAAGGCAACACGTTCGGGCTCACCCTTCGTGGGCAACAACCAAGCTCCTTGCCGTTGACTACCTGGTCGGCAGACGTGTCGCGCCCAGCGTAGCAACAGCATGGAGCTGTCCCTCGGGTTCGTCCCGGTGGACAACACCCATGCTCGGGGCTGATGGCAACCTGGCCGGCAGACGTGCCGCGCCCAGCGTAACCACAGCCTTGAGCTTCAGCATGATGCTGATAGCTAACTGGCCGGTAGACGTACCGCGTCCAGTGTAGCAACAGCATCAAGCTACGGCATGGCGATGCGTACGCGCACATGCCTTCGTCCGCGGCCCAAGCCGCAGACCGGCTGCCATGTCCTCACCCGACAGATGCAGCCTTCCCGCAGCGAATGTGCGCGCCACCTTCGGCCCAGCAGCGGCAATGACCACTGCCAAAGTTGCTGGCCATCGGTCACCAAGACCATGGGACCTAAGCAGCTACGCATCAGGTCCAGCACCTTCGTGCAATGCTTCGTGAGTGGTTGCACCATGCAGCCACTACACCGGCTTCTGTGAAGAAGCAAGTCTCATGCCAGAGACTTCGGGAGGAAGGACACTTCCGATCTCCTCCCCCACTTACGATTAGAACCCCGGTGGGTCAGGCAGCAGCCGACTGCCTAACCTCGCGCCGCCCTGCAGCGCCGAGTCGCTATACCAGCAGACTCCGGTGGCGCGGGCAGCTTTCTTGCTTGGGCTCCGGGTCAACATCGTCGACCAAGACTTGGTGTGTACCAGCCTGTATGCAGTTTGAGTCTGCGTGACTTGACGTGGTACTGTGTTACCCACGTCTGCGGGTGAAGACACCCATGACAGCGTACGGCTTGTCCTTCCTTGAGAGTAGCTGCATTACATGCACGCATACTCAGACTCTGCCATCTCGGCACCGAGTCCTGGACACTTGTTGCCCCAACGCCGCTCAGTGACCGCGGCCATCGCAGGCAGACCGAGCATGCTCCTGCATGTGGTCAATTGAGGTGCCGCCCTCCTGCAGACACACTCCAGGTCGTGATCGACCATATGCGCCGAGTCGGCGGCGACGCAACATGCATCGCCGTAGGTACGACATGTACCCAAGCCACGTCTACTGTGCGCATGGCCACAGCTGCGCCGGCCGAACCCCCCAGTCGAACGTCATCCATGATGACCGGGATGCTAAGCCCTTGGAGGAAGGAAGTGCTTCCGGGCACTCCTCCCCCGCTTAAAATCAGAGCCGTGCGGAGCCTCGAAGAGGACCGTGCGGCTATGACATCGTGACAGTGTCACGGGCTTCTTAAACTCCGCGTGGACATCCACCACACGCGAGGAGACCCAAGTGACCTGATCACTAGTCCTGGTCATACTGACCGTGCGTGGAACTAAGTTACCCCCGCAGGAGGTGCACCGCGCGACCCCCTTCCGGCTCATGCGGAGCCTTGCCGCATCGTGTGGAACTACGTTACCCACACAGGAAGCGCATCATGCGACTTCACAATCAGTTTCCGTCTGAGTGACGCGTGTGGAACTATGTTACCCACACAGGAAATGTATCGTGCATCTCCCTCATCAGTTTTGGTCTGAGTGACCTGGTGTGGAACTGGGTTACCCACACAGGAAGTGCCTGCAGCGCCTTCCTCTTCAGTTATGGTCTGGGCGACCGTGTGTGGTACTTGGTTACCCACACAGGAAGCGCGTGCAGCGCCTTCCTCTTCAGTTAAGGTCTGGGCGACCGTCCGTGGTACTTCGTTACCCACGCCGGAGATGCCTTGAGTGGCCTCCTCAGCATTACATGCTCTTGTGCGGAACTAAGTTACCCGCAAGTCAGTGGTCCTTGGTTACCCACCTGGTGGCGTCACCGAACACCACCCTTGTCAATGCTCATACCGAGCAATGACTCTCAGCACTGGAGTTGCTTCTTGAGGCAGCTCAACATGCCAGGCGTAACAGCCCTCGGTTGGTCATCATGTCAGTGATGCCTCCCTTCTTCTTCTTCGTCTTGTCCGACGCATCCAGCGTCCTGGCGGTCCCTTCGGACGCCCTTGTGTCTGACCAGAGGTGGGAACATGACTCGCCAATGCTCTGTCAGACACAGAGGGCCGACTTAGCCTCAAAGGCATTGTCGCGCTGCTCGACCGAGAGCCCGTGCAGCTTGCACAGCTCACTCAGGGCCAAGCCATACTTGTCCAGGCCAAGGGCATATACGGTTCCATGCCCAGGGCCATCTTCGGCACCATGTCCGGGACCATGTCCGGGTCCATGTCCGGGAACATGTGCGGTTCCATTGCTGCCCGCGGCATCACACGCGGCAGCCAGGGTCACAGCGGACCCCAAGGTTCTTCTTCGGCCTGGCCTCAGTCAATGAGACCTGCCCTTGTGCTTCGACTCTCGCAGAGTCTCGGCACTTGTGTCGTTATTCCAACCGACACATCTGGCGACGTGCGAACACGCGCAACGTCCCAGACTCAATCATGTCAAGGGATACCATTACCCCCCGTACACTCACGTGTACTACCGACAACCCATCGTTGTCCTTCACCAATGCGAGCATCAGTGCTCTCAAGGGACCCCGCGTCTCTGTGGTGTACGCCTTCCGTACACCCATCACAAAGACTCGGGCCAACCCCAGCAAGGCCCTCGTCCTTACTGGTGGTTGTGTCCCCCTTGAGCACCTGACGGTGCATGGCGTCGGCGCCCCCTTGACCCTCTGGTCTTCGGGTAGGTCTTCTTCCCAGACCCTGGCGATGGGCAGACACGTTGATAGTGTCCTAGTCCGCCGCAGCCGTAGCAGCGGACTGAGTCCTGCTCAGCCGACCTTAGATCCATAGGTTCTGGCTCGCTGTCAGTGATCACAGGCTGTACAACAGCCAGAGCACCAGCCTGCTTGTGGCTGTACTCCTCCTGGAGGGCGACTCGGATCGCCTCCTCCATAGTGCTGGTGCGCACGCGGAACAGCTGCGTGCGCACAGGACCGACCTTCAGGCCGTCCACGAAGACCGTCATCTTGACGTCTTCCGACAGTGGGCTCCCCACCAGCGAGGCTGCCAACGTGCGCATCTCCTGTACGTACGCGTACAGCTCGCGCTCCCCTTGTTTGCAGGCAAGGAAGCGCGAGCGCTGGCGGAACTCGTTGTTCGCCGGGAGAAAGGCGGCTCGAAGCTGCTCACACAGCTGAGCCCAGGATGTGAAGCATCCAGGCGACATCGCTTCGCGCGTATACGCCCAAGTCTTGGCACGCCCGCCAAGATTGGAGAGCGCAAAAGCGGCTCGAAGGTTCTCAGCCGAGATGAGACCTGCGCTCATTGCGATCTCGGTCTCCCGGATCCAGAAGTGAAGGTTCTCACCTTCCTTCCCTTCGAACGGAGGCACAGCTAGCCGCAAAGGCTTAGGCTGCACCCGTCTGGGCTCACTCATCTGAGCCAGCAGGTTTCCCTGCACATGAGCGATGAGCCCGCGTTCGTACTCGTCAAACGCGCTCACCCGCTCGACCTGCTCGGCTGGCGTCGCCGCCGCCAAGCTCCGGAGGGCATCACTTCCGAAGATGCCCGCCATCTTCCGCACTGACTCGAACTGCGAGTCAGTCAAGTGAGGAAACTCACTTCGGTCCATCGTGGCTCACAGACCTGAGCCGCCGAGGATTCAGGTAGACCAATCTACCCGCGTAGGCGTAGGATTGACTACAAGTGCTACCAAGTGTGACGGGGCACACAGCACTTCTTTACAGAGGAAGCAGGAGTATACAAACTCCAAGTGAACTGCCGTTCACGTGTCCCTGGCCTTAAGGGGACGACTTGACTTGCTACAAAGGAGTAGGTTATAAGACTGGTCGACGTCTTCATCGCAACGTTGGTTTTACTGCCCTGTGAGCTCCAACATTTTCAAACCTTCTCCGTGAACACGTTTGGGGCAAAAGGCAACGTCCTTAGATCACCGAAGGCATGCCTCGCAGCGGGTTCGCAGTGAGTCCGTGCGAGGCAGCCCGGGAGTGGTGTGGTGGGTCTTAAAGTCGGCCAGCTAGTTGGCCTGCATGCAAGCTAGCTGAGGAACGCCGCCCCCTAAAACTAAAAACTAAGCTGCCTATGGCTGGCCAGGCAGGCCTAGTGCAAAGCCGTGGACTGTCGTGGTGTCGAGGTCAGGCTTGAAAAACGTGGCTCACTTCATCTCTCGAAAAATGGGTTTTCCACCACTGCGCTTGTACAAAACACCTATTTTCAAACCTTCTCCGTGAACACGTTTGGGGCAAAAGGCAACGACCTTAGATCACCGAAGGCATGCCTCGCAGCGGGTTCGCAGTGAGTCCGTGCGAGGCAGCCCGGGAGTGGTGTGGTGGGTCTTAAAGTCGGCCAGCTAGTTGGCCTGCATGCAAGCTAGCTGAGGAACGCCGCCCCCTAAAACTAAAAACTAAGCTGCCTATGGCTGGCCAGGCAGGCCTAGTGCAAAGCCGTGGACTGTCGTGGTGTCGAGGTCAGGCTTGAAAAACGTGGCTCACTTCATCTCTCGAAAAATGGGTTTTCCACCGCTGCGCTTGTACAAAACACCTATTTTCAAACCGTCTCCGTGAACACGTTTGGGGCAAAAGGCAACGTCCTTAGATCACCGAAGGCATGCCTCGCAGCGGGTTCGCAGTGAGTCCGTGCGAGGCAGCCCGGGAGTGGTGTGGTGGGTCTTAAAGTCGGCCAGCTAGTTGGCCTGCATGCAAGCTAGCTGAGGAACGCCGCCCCCTAAAACTAAAAACTAAGCTGCCTATGGCTGACCAGGCAGGCCTAGTGCAAAGCCGTGGACTGTCGTGGTGTCGAGGTCAGGCTTGAAAAACGTGGCTCACTTCATCTCTCGAAAAATGGGTTTTCCACCACTGCGCTTGTACAAAACACCTATTTTCAAACCTTCTCCGTGAACACGTTTGGGGCAAAAGGCAACGACCTTAGATCACCGAAGGCATGCCTCGCAGCGGGTTCGCAGTGAGTCCGTGCGAGGCAGCCCGGGAGTGGTGTGGTGGGTCTTAAAGTCGGCCAGCTAGTTGGCCTGCATGCAAGCTAGCTGAGGAACGCCGCCCCCTAAAACTAAAAACTAAGCTGCCTATGGCTGACCAGGCAGGCCTAGTGCAAAGCCGTGGACTGTCGTGGTGTCGAGGTCAGGCTTGAAAAACGTGGCTCACTTCATCTCTCGAAAAATGGGTTTTCCACCGCTGCGCTTGTACAAAACACCTATTTTCAAACCGTCTCCGTGAACACGTTTGGGGCAAAAGGCAACGACCTTAGATCACCGAAGGCATGCCTCGCAGCGGGTTCGCAGTGAGTCCGTGCGAGGCAGCCCGGGAGTGGTGTGGTGGGTCTTAAAGTCGGCCAGCTAGTTGGCCTGCATGCAAGCTAGCTGAGGAACGCCGCCCCCTAAAACTAAAAACTAAGCTGCCTATGGCTGACCAGGCAGGCCTAGTGCAAAGCCGTGGACTGTCGTGGTGTCGAGGTCAGGCTTGAAAAACGTGGCTCACTTCATCTCTCGAAAAATGGGTTTTCCACCGCTGCGCTTGTACAAAACACCTATTTTCAAACCGTCTCCGTGAACACGTTTGGGGCAAAAGGCAACGTCCTTAGATCACCGAAGGCATGCCTCGCAGCGGGTTCGCAGTGAGTCCGTGCGAGGCAGCCCCCGATGAAATGGCGAGGTGGACTTGGACGGCCGCCTTGATGCCCCGATGGGTGCTTGGCTGGAGTTGGTAGTTCGGTGTGCGGTGATGCATACTTGAGTGGCTTGGTCGCGATGGTCACCTCATGCCCTCGAGCGAGCGAGCTTCGGGACAGCTCCGTTGTCCCCGGCAGCTTCGCGCCTCACCCCAGATTTGAAGAAGAGGGGCGAAGGTGGGGAGGACGCCGGAGTTGTTGTGACCATCAACGACTTGTTGATGCTGCGGTTGATGGGCTACTTGGACTGCCGGGGCTGCTGAGCGACGATGAAAGTGCTGAGCGACGATATCCGCGCCGGTGCCGATGCTGCCCAACCGTACGGTGGGGAGTCGGCAATGAGCAGAGGCATGCATGAGCTGCTTCAACGACAGGATCGGCGTGAACGGCATGTGTTGCTTGGGGTGCTGTGCTTCCGCGTCTGTGCCGATGCCACCCACCGCTCCGTGGGGCGCCATGGCAGCCATGGCAGCGGAGCCGGCTGGGACCGGGCTGCTGTTGCTGCTGGTGCTGCGTGGCGTCCGCGCCGGTCCCGCCCGCCAGCGGTGGGGTCGCACTGGCAGCCGACGGCGGCGGAACCGGCAGTGACCGCGAGCTGCTGGTGCTTGGACTGCTGAGGCTAAGACTGCAGGGACTGCGTGGTGTCCACGCAGTTGTCGATACCGCCTAGGCAAAGTGGGGGCACGGACGGCTGCACTGGCAATGAATGGGGCCGCGCACTTGATGCTGGAGCTGCTGGTGCTACTGGGTCGACCACCCACGCCGGTGCCGAAGCCAACCACCGCACGGTGGAGGCGCATGGCTGCAATGGCAATGGATGGGGCCGCTATGCTGATGCTGGTGCTGGCCACCCTTGCCGGTGCCCAAGCCAACCACCGCACGGTGGAGGCGCATGGCAGCCGACGGAGCTGGCAACGGGTGGCCTGAACGGCTTGGTGCTGCTTGAGCTGGTGGGCGTCCGCGCCGGTGCCGATGCCGACCACCGCACGGTGGGGGCGCAATGGCAGCCGACGGCGGAGCCTGTAACGGGCAGCATGAGCGGCTTGGACGACTTGGACGACGTGGACGACTTGGACGACTTACTGCTGCTTGAGCTGCTGGGCGTCCGCGCCGGTGCCGATGCCGACCACCGCACGGTGGGGGCGCAATGGCAGCCGACGGCGGAGCCCGCCTTGGACGGATGCTTGGTCTGCTGGTACTGGGGCTGCGAGTGCCGCGGTTGTTGGAGTTGCTGGCTTGAGTTGCTTGAGTTGCTGGGGCTGCTTGGGCTGCGTAGGGTCTGCAGCGGGGAACTTGGACCAGGCCGCCTGACGCACGGTGGGGGCGCACGGGCGGCAAGGACGACGGCGTCGGCGCAAGAACTGGTGCAGCTGGGGAACTTGGTCAGCTAGATCGGCTGTTTTTGGGCTGCTGAGGGAGCTGAGAGAGGGCTTACGCCGGTCCTGGCTGGTCGTAGGCACTGCAACCGACCTGGGACCGCTGCCGACGCTGAGGCCACCTACAGCATGGTGGAGATGCAGGGGCGCAAGCGCAAGTCGGCCAGCTAGTTGACCTGCATGCAAGCTAGCTGAGGAACGCCGCCCCCTAAAACTAAAAACTAAGCTGCCTATGGCTGGCCAGGCAGGCCTAGTGCAAAGCCGTGGACTGTCGTGGTGTCGAGGTCAGGCTTGAAAAACGTGGCTCACTTCATCTCTCGAAAAATGGGTTTTCCACCGCTGCGCTTGTACAAAACACCTATTTCGGTAAGACATTGTTCGATTCGTACTACTTCGTAGTACCGTTGGTTGATACTTACTTTCTGATACGGTCCCTGCTAACGATGCTTATGTCGTATGATGGTAGGCATGGATTTCAGCCTTCGCTTCGACTGGCTTCGATCTTAGACCCGGCCTTTATACTGTTGTGTAGCGCTAAATTGACCATGCAGGAATGTTGTGTTACTTATTCCTACGTGGAACGATCATACAGATACCGCAGCCGTGTACTGCTGCGTGCTGCAGACGTCTGTACGACCGATTTCTGATACGAATGATGTAGATATGTGACGCCGGTCTCACGGATGCTATTTACTCTATAAAAATGCACGACATTGCTGGAAATAGTTGGAGCTCCCATGATGGTGTTCACGCACGACTCGGAATCCAGCTCGTACCAGTCGTTGTAGCGCTGCACTTGTCGAGTTGGACTCAGGCCATGCACCAATTGCTCGTGGATACATCTACAGGCTAACAGCTCTTGCAATTGCATCTCTTGGTGCATGCCTCCTACCACAGACGGAATAGACGGGAGTTGACGAGGAGCAGCAATTGATCAGGACGGGGGGTCTGGTCCCTTGTTCAAAAACTTTGACAGAAGTGAGGATACTCAAGCTGAAGTGCACTCTGGATACCGGTGTGCGCCGCGTATTATAGATAGATTCACACAGACATGTATGTAGTGACTTCATTGTAGTCCAAACTAACTTTCACACGCAAAAAAAGAAGTATATGGCACGCAAACCTGCTGCTGTAAAACTCTTTGCCATTATCGTATTCAATGGGGTAAGTATCCATGTCTCGAGCGACTGGTGCGCCGCGTGCGCGGCTCGCCGAAGCCACGTGCGATGCGAATTAAGCAGATCTAGACGAGCTATCCCCGCCGCCGCAAAGCGCGCGGACCACCGGTAGTAGTTGTCAAGTCATCGACTAGAACCGTTTCCGGGTGGAACCACTGGCCGCCACTTTGGGTTTTGTCAAACTAAGACACATTTCGATACAGCCTAAGTGATGATGATCCTCAATGATATGAAGTGAAGATAAATGCACTCAAGCAGTTGAGCAGAGCAAAGCTCGGCACGACCATGCGCGCATCAAAATATACAGTTATCTAGTGCCAACACAATCTTCCACAACTGGTGTGGGAAGTTATCCAACCGACTTCGGTACTGTGTGAGGGATCGACTTCCAACGCAAAAAGTTCCCAACGGCGGCAACCAAGAAATCGTTTTTACTGGAGGGCTGAAGAGCCTGATGTGGATGCCGATTCAAGACGACGCGACAGAGGCGATGCGCACCGTAAGAAGACGGAGAGCCTGAGGTGTTACTATCTCAAGTGCAGACAGGTTGTGTGCACTTGCTACGACTTGGTCGCCACTCGACTCCGAAGACAATCCCGGGGTCGAATCGCTTACCAAAAGCCCCCCCCCCTCCCTGGAGCAGGATATACTTAAGTACGACAAGATATCTATAACAGGGATCGGCCACTGTACATTGTATATGGATTGTTGTCGAGAAGGCGGTGGCCGTTGTGGGCTTTGTGGTATGAAAAGCTGAGTCGACCCACGGGATGATATGGCGCAGTACAAGTTCAGTCCTCGTCATCGACCAGCAAGTCGACTTCCACCCCGGCGGTTCCCTAGCGATTGCCTCCGCTAACGCCGATGCGGCTCGGGATCGCCGCCTTCATCTCGAACCACTCGTCCGAACTATCGCAGGTGGTGTTCACCATGGACTCGCACCAACGGTACCACATCGCCCACGGTATTTTCTGGGAGAACGACGCGGGGGAGTCGCCCAACCCATTCACAACCATCTACGCGCAGAATATCACCGATGGGGTCTGGAAGCCGCGTGACTCGAGCTTGAACGACTACGTGCTAGCGTACACGCAGTCGCTGGAGGCCAGCGGCAAGTTTTCGCTCACGATTTGGCCGGAGCACTGCGTGATCGGATCACCGGGACACAACATCGTCCCGGACGTCCCTGCAGCCGCTCTGGAATGGACAAAGGACTCCCTCAAGCCGATCCAATACGTGATGAAGGGGAGAAACCCGTTCACGGAGCACTACTCTGCGCTGAGGGCTGAATACGAGCTGGCGTATGACCCGTCTACTAGGTGCGTGGTCGCTTGTTGCCGTCTTTGTCGACATTTTATCGCGGATTTGACTAACGTACGGGATGTGCAGCTTGAATACTGCTCTGATCAAGTCTCTTCAGCGTGCTGGTAAACTCGTTATCGTGGGTGAAGCGTTGTCGCACTGCGTGAACTTCACCGTCCGCGATCTCGTGGCCGCGTGGCCGGTCGAAAGACTCAGCGACCTAATTATTCTGACGGACTGCTCGTCCCCGGTGGCTGGGTTCGAGGCGGAAACTCAGGTACGAGTGAGTTACTTGTTGTTGGCGCAAAGATTGTTGCAGCTGACACTGTGTTCTTGGTGGGGCTAGCAATTCCTAAGCGATATGGCTGCGAAGGGGCTGACACTGACAACGCCCACCGAGTTCAAGGCGTAAGCTCTTCACATCTACTTTATTCAAGAAAAAAAAGAATTGTCGACATGCGAGAACAGCGCGTGCAGACAAACTTTTGCTGCTTTCTCTGCATCACAGCGTTTCGCTCGCTCATTCAGCCGCGTTGCTCGCCTTGTCGCTATCCAGCAGCGACGTCTCGTCCTTCAGCATCTTCTTGAGTTCATCGATGGTGAACGATGACCCCGACACCTTGTCCACTCCACCCATTCGATCAAAACTCTTCTCCAGCTCTTCCTTAGAGGGAAGTCTGCTACCGCCATCGCCAGCAGGGAACACCTTGTCCATACCACTCCAGTCGGATGGAAGCCGGTGGCGGAAGGCGACCGCCAGTATCAGATGCGAATTGGAGTCGGTCAGTGGATACTTGCCGTAAAACAAAATTATGACCACAGCAACCCCACGGTGGATCACTACGAGCTCGGATATCGCGAAATTGGGGAAGCTCGGCGCCTCGATTTGGGAATTGTAATACCAATTCGTTGGTGGTATGAAAGGCCTCGTGGAAGTGATATATGGTATGAACGAACACACCGTACGGTAATCGACGAGTTTGAAGCGGTGTGTGTTCCCGTCACACCCACATACCTACCACGACAACGCAATCGACGTGACAGAATTATTTTGTGGTCGACCACAGTAGTAGAGGGCGTTCATGGAGTTAACACCCGCAGTGTTTTAGATGAAGCATCAGCCCGAAGTACACTTCGATACGAATCTACTCTACTCCATGGGACGCCAATTGAACTTGCAACAGCCTGCACAGAATGTAAGCGCTTTCGAGAGGTGCTGTGGTGTCGTCGCTGTCGGAACTGGCATCACGATAACTGTGTGCCAGGAAACTGCGAAGTCCGGTTCCTTCGGGACACCCTTTGAGAATAAATGTGCAGCCAGCGTACAATACGCATGGCACACAGGTGACCAGAGGCTTCGAATGCAAGCTGGTGATGGTAGCGTACTGAATGCTAACTCAGCGGACGCGTGTGGCAGTTGGGCTTTGCAAGCGCCAGATGGATACACAGTCAGTGGGCAACTTCGAATCCACCGGGCCGTTATAACATCAACTCGGTGTGAGGTGCAGGCGCTCCTTGCGGGGCTGCTCATTTATGGTGACTCGGGCGAACAAATTTGTGACAACAAAAGTGCGATTCAGATTTTCAATAAAGCTCGAGATCTAGCATTGGGCAAGCTACTGCACATCAAATATCGCGACGTACACCGGATGGAGATCAAGTCTCTCGCTGCTGCGATGACCAAGGCAGGATCGTTGAAAGCGACATGGGTTCGGTCACACCAGGAGCTGAATTTCACTTTCGATGAGGGTCTGCGTAGCATGAGAGAAGCGCTTGCGATTGTAGATGAAGCTGCCACCGCGTGTCACGCACAAGATATGATGGCATCGTATGCAGACTGGATACAATACGATAGTGTTATGCTAGTTGATGAAGACGGAGCGCTTGTCTTTGGCAATACCTTGGACTACCTACAAGCACGCGCGGCAAGTAACGAACGCTCCCGGTGGGTTCGCCGTCAACATCAAAAAGATGAAATTTTCCAGACACTTGCTACCAACGAAGTCGACATGATCTCTGACATGCAATGGTCTAATTCACTCCGTCGGTTTTACTGGAGGGCTCGCGCCAACGTACTGCACACCAACGCGATAAAGCATCGGTTCGATGAGCGATGGCCTGCGGCATGTGCACGGTGCAGTCACAACCACGTCGACACGCAAGAGCATAGATTTGGGCTGACTGAACCAGTATGTGTGGATGTGACAGAGCTGGATGATCTACTGAGTATCGCTCATCATGACGTAGACAGTGACCTATGGGTTCCAGACCAGCATCTACTACTGCCTGCTATCGCCCACCAGATTGGATCAACGCTCGGTGTTAATCAGCGGGAGGCATGGCTGCAGCCCACGTCCATTCGGACCTTGTGGATGCCAATGGTCCAGCTCACTAACCAATTATGGGCAAACGCTCAGTGGCTCGAATGGCTGGGTGATCCCCAAGAACTAAGCCGCGACCCCTACTTTCAGCGTCTTTTGGAGCAAGAATGGCGCTCATCCAGCTCCAACCCTCCTAAATGCATGCTACCAGTGGATCTGGTTGAGGTGGTTCGGCGATGTTGTCCTAAGGTTGGCTTGTACGAGATGCGGCTGGCCCAGTGGGTACCAGGGTGGTCTGCAGTGACTTTTCGTTATCAGCTCCAATATGATCAGTTCCCGGGGCTATCGAGCTTATCTCCACCGAGTGATATGTCAACCTGGTGGCTAGATGACGTTTATCACCCCCACTCTGAAGCATGGTGGGCCAAATTTCAGCGACACTATGAGCAACAGATTTTGACGGGATCACCGGTCTACTGGGTTGCCACCTACTTTGGATCACCTGGGCACATGTTCTTAGAATCGATTGACTGTGTTTGGGTAGTGAAGATTCCTGCTGGACGGATTACAATGCGCACGCTCTACTCCATTCTACAACGGCGAAGTCCCCGGGTTGAAGATGTGTACCAGAACAACAAAACTGCCATTCTTGTTGGGGTCATTTCCCATGTCCGCGATGCACAAGAGGTGGCAAAATGCGCGCGGCCGTACTGGGCGCAAGCTCTCCGGCTGCATTTTTCAGACGACTGGTTGCTGGAACCGCCTCAAGGAGAGCTCGACACCTGCCTACCCCGACACCCAATCTTTAATTTGTTCAGCTACGACTCTCAGGCGGAATTATATTCGATGTGGTGGGCCACAGTCCGCCATCAGCTGGATCGCCTGAACCTGGCCGTCTACAACGAACCGAAAGGATGGAGAAGGTACCCGACAATAACTAGTAACAGCACCGCATGGTCAGAGGCGATCTCGTATACCCGAGAGCAAGCCCAACTACTCCATCGTACAATTTTTCGACGGACTTGGGTTGCTTTACGGGAGTATTGGAGCTACACGTGTACGCAAAACACAGAAAGTCAGATGCAACAGGTGTGTCAAGGTCTGTTAGTCGATGTCAACGATGGGATCAAGAATCGTCGTCGCCAGTGGGCTATTCAAACACAAGCGCGGCTTACGCGCCAGATAGAAGCGCGCAGAGGCCAGATCCAGGAGAGCAGTCACACCTGGCATTCCAACAGACTACGTACCCTCGCAGAGCAGAGCTGACCGAGAGCACCCAAGACCCAGGAAGTCTCACCTTACATAGGTTACACATTTTATACTGTCTTTTTCTTTAGGGTGGTGCATCTTAGGGGCGACTCAAGATGTATCTTTGTATGGGCTACTACCGCGGGTTCGTACCCTGGAGGCACGTATCCCGTAGGCGAGGCTGCAGCAGCGCGCAGTATCGGGAGTAGATAGCCGTCTAAACCGCAACAAATACAAATACAAAGGGAACACCTTGTCCAGATCCTCCTGTGTAGGAACGCGACCGTCTCCACTAGACGAATCTGAATCCATGAACAACGCATCTAGCAGTTCCCCCAGCGTTGAAAAACTGCCACTGCCACTGGCCGAATCCGATTTTTCCTGCAGCGTGTTCTTGGCATCGTCTCCATCGGAACCGCTGTCCGACAAGTCCTCTTGGTCGGTCTCTGATTCCGATGTCTTGCTCGACTCATCGCTATCCAAGAGCGATGTCTCCTCCTTCAGCATCTTCTTGAGCCCCTCGATGGTCACCGCTGACCCCGACGACGACTTGTCACTCCCATCGCTAATGTCATTCAAATCAACTTCCTCAATCGAGCCGCTACCCAGCAAGTCCTTCAGGGGGATTGACTTCGACGTCTTGGTCGAGGACCCCGACGATTCACCCGCCGCTTCCTTGCTCACTCTCTCGTCGTAGCTGCCGTCGTACGCGTCGTCCGTACTCAGGTAGGCGTGCAGGTACTCAGTATCAGGGGTGAGCGCCGCCATCTCTTCGTCAGCAACGCACGTCTTGTTCAGCTTAGTCAAGTCGCCATTGCTTTCCACAAAGGACGAGAGCACTGCCATCCCGCAGAGATCTTGAGACGTCGATGGGTCGGGAGAAGTTTATGCGTGCCTAAAAGAGTGCCTAAAGTGCCTAAAAGTGCCTAAACGTTTTATGCAACTTTCTACGTTTTACGATAAAGATAGCTTGTTGATATCTAAAAATGTGCCTAAAACAGAAAGCCATGTTAAATACGATCCACTATTATTCGCTTCCATTTCAATTATTTTTAGGTTATCGACTGGTTACATATAGCTCGTTCTCGATACTTAGGATAATATTAGCGTGGCACTTACGTTCTTATGATAGACAATAGCGTCATCTACTTCATACCCCACTTTCGAACTCACTGCCCCGACAAAACTTGCCGCACGTCGTCCTGCACCCTCCTTCACGCTCCCATCCTCTCCAGTGCAAGTTACCCTGCTCGTCATCCTGTCCATAATGCAGCACGGTGACCACTACTACTACTACTACAAGAATGCCTACAAGACCACCAAGTACTACGTCTGCAGCAAGAACCGGATCCCCATCAAGTGCAAAGCTCGTATTATCGCCACGGATGACGGCTTCGTTCAAATCAAGGGTGAACACATCTGTAAGAGGGATGATCGCGTCATCGCAAGGGATGTGCAAGATGAGATGCGTCAGCTTTTAGAAGTACGCAGCCTTGGGGATTTGCGAGTCGTCCCTGCTCGTGTTTGGCGCGACGTGAGAGACGAAATCATCAAAGAGCACGGAGAGGGCGCTGGGCTTAAAATCATCGGGAGGGCTGAAGGGATCGGAATTGTCAAGCGCTGCCGGAACGATGCAACCGGAGGTGACGTCTTCCGTGCCATTGAAACCAAGGAAATCCGACAGATCTCTGACGAAGACCCCCGCGAATTTCTGCAAGTCAATCTTGCCTATCCTATCGACGGCAAGTTCAGGCGCCTCATTGGTTTTGGCCATCCCGACCTGATTCGACTGATGAAATATCCTGGGATAACGCTATTTGTTGACGCCACCTTCACCATCACGCCGAAGCCCTTCGCACAGACGATCATCGTGATGATTTACGACAAAGCTCATGATTTGTACATCCCCTGCTTCTACCTTCTGGTCGATACGAAAGATCACTGGTCGTACTGGAACGCATTTCAGTGGGTCAAGATCCAGACCGACATAAAGTGCGCCCCTGAAGTCGTGGTCTGCGATTTCGAGCAAGCCTTGCACCTAGGAGTCCGAGATCAGTTTGAAAGTGCCCATATTGTCGGCTGTCTGTTTCACTGGAAGCAAGCCATCCGTCGGAAAATGATTGACCTTCGCATCCCGACAGAGGAGATAAAGGTCGCAATGACTCCTGGTGTCCTGGATTTGCTGACAGTCGTCCCGGCTAAAACACTGCGCAAGAAAGGGACCCCCCACGTCATGAAAAAACTTTACAGACTCATTGGAAAGCCTGTGGAGGCAGAGCACAAGGCCAAGTGGGATTCGTTTTGGGAGTATTTTGTGTCCACGTGGTGCGAGCTGTATGAACTATCCTGTTGGAACATCTCTGGAATGATCGACACCAACGTTGAATATGTCAATAGGACGAACAACCCACTTGAGGCCTACAACAGAAAGTTGGCCGACACTTTTGGAGAAGCTCACCCGAGTTTGCTGGAGTTTGTGCAGGTGTTGAAAGAAGAAGCCAAGTTCTATCTTGATCAGCTTGCCGACGTGCGCCACCGTCGCCAGCGCCCTCCTCGACACGCTCCTGTAGCAACATACCCCACTGCCCCGCGCCTGCGCTGATTACTCACTGCATGAAAAGATACATTCATACATGATAAACAATATATAACTTTCTTGTGATGGGTCAAACATACATTGATACTCTGGTTACAATAACGGTTGGATTACGAATTGGTAGCATTTTGCTTAACTCCTAGGCTTAATCTTTTAGGCACTTTTAGGCACTTTAGGCACTCTTTTAGGCACGAATAAACCGACGCCGATGGGTCCACAAGGCTGATCTGTGTGGTGGAGCCGAACGTGACCAGCTCCTTCTTGTCTCCGCGCAGTGCAGCCAGCAAAGCCTCCGCGTTCTCGAGAGGCGCCAGCGGGTCCATCTCGCTGCTCATAACCAGTACACTCGCTTGGTCCGGGATCGCGGCGGGTTTGTTGTAGTACTCGTCGCGCTCGTAGACAATTCCGTTGCCCTTATAGCCACCAAGCTTGAGCTTATCGCACGCGGGCGATTTCTCCTTGGAGGCGGCGCAATACACCGAGACACTCTCGTACATTAGCGCACCGCCCATCGTGAGCTTGTCGTACTCCGCCTTCATCTCGTCAAAGAGGGGGTTGGCGATTGCCACAGCTCGGAGAAGACGATGAGGCTGCTGAGCACGGGGGCCGAGAGATCATCGCCCTGGACCGCCTCACGCTCCTCAACTTCGGGAACGGTATTCGAAGCGAAGCGACTGATGAAGTGACTCAGCACCTCGACGTCTTTGGCCGCGCATCGCTCCAGTCGGTGCACGATAGGCGCGATGAACGACCGCATGGTCGACTCCTGCAGCAGCTTCCCCAGAACGTAGCGCAGCGTGGACGACGATGCCGGGTCCTCCTTCCCGGTTCCAAGCAGCTTGGCGCAGGGCGAGCTCGGATCCTTGTCGAACTTGGTGAACAACTTCTGGATAGCGGACTGGAGGCCTTCCTTCCCTTTGAAGCGAGCGCTGCAGGCCTTATCTGCGGCGCAATCAGCCCCGAAAGCGTCAGCGGCAGCACCGTAGCCGACGTTAAGAGATGACAGATTTGATGGGATGCCGTCCAAAACGTATCCCGTCACTTCAGGCGGGTCCAGCTGCATGACTCGTTCCACCCACTTCGAGCCGTAGCCGACACCGTACACAGTCGTGCTGAAGTCGTTTCCGTGGTCGGCGATGAATGCCACCAGGTCTTTTGCAGCGCTGGTGGTGGAGAACGCAGCGAGGTCTCCGTACTTCGTCTCCAGTTCCTTGGCACACGCAGGGACTTGTGACGCTTCGACGTTGCCGCTCGACACCGCAGAGCAGGCCAAGTGCGTGCTGCGTCCAATTCCGCGGGGGTCCATCGTGTAGACGTTGACCGTCTGGCGTAGTGCTGCGTACAGGCTCAACATCGGCAAATACACTGTATAACGCAACAACAAGTTAGCCATTACCTTAATTCGAGGCAAACGAATCAGAGGGACTATAACTCACAGAAGCCTGGCGAGTAGCTCGCACCACTTTGGAGAACCCAGACACTGGGCGCTTTGGCGGCATTCACAGCCGGAAGGCGCTTCACGAACACGTCGATGGTCGAATTGGCTGCGTCGGGCGTCTCGCAGACGCCAGGGTGGCACAACGGAGCCTTGTACGTGGTGCACTGGGCGCGGGTTGTGTCCTTTTCCGACAGCATTGTCGTCGAGTAGGTGAGGAAGGAGCACAGGGCCCAGGTCAACTCGGCTGCAGCCGCCACTTGGGCGAACAGGGTCGCCAGAGCGATCGCTCGAGTGACCTTCATGTCAACTGCCTTGGCGTTCCGTGGGGATGTCGTAGGTTCCAAGCAAATTGGAGAATACCGCTCGCGCCGCCTGCTGATTGTCCGTTGTACCAAGGGCATGCCCTACTGCACGTATTCAACGAATTCCCAGCCCGT
The DNA here is from genome assembly GCA_016169955.1 of Phytophthora vignae f. sp. vignae. NCBI lineage: Eukaryota > Oomycota > Peronosporomycetes > Peronosporales > Peronosporaceae > Phytophthora > Phytophthora vignae. The sequence goes on from JABJUM010000007.1 coordinate 244,112, forward strand.
GATCCGTACTAATCTATCTCTTTGAACTAAACGTGGTGTCCCCTACTAATCTACATTTTGTACTAAACGTGACAAATCGGAAACGCCAAATGCGAGGGACCTGTCTATCATTAATAACCTATAGTAATACATCTAAATGTACATAGATTAGGTGTTAAAATGACTCTTAATAAGTTATATGTTCTAGATTCTGATATTATCAACCAAATAGTTACATTCCGGATGGCAAATCGCATCAAAGCCCAAGAAGTTAGCCTGTAAGTTTCCTGGTAAACAGACTGTAGCTCAATACTATGGTACATGTACAGCACAAGTACAATAGTATGAACATGAACAGTGTCCAGACAATGCTCACGTTTTTCGTTCAGCAGAGGAATCTGGAATGAAGAGCTACAGTTCGATTTTCCTGGTAGTGCTACTGTGTAGAACGAGAAGCCCAATAGGGATTAATTCGAGGCCTCAAATATGTGGTCCACAGAAAAAGTAGGTATCGAGTCAATACAAATTTCAAGTACAACATGCTAATAAATTTGCGATTTCGTATCAATGTAGACGTTTTAGTTTCTCGCACAGTGTTTTATATAAAGTTCAGCAGGTGGAGGCTTAAAAGAAAGTTTACGTTAATTAGATCCTCTTGCTGGTGCCTTGTGTTAAATAGCAAAGGACTTGTCTTCAAGCATGTGTGCGTGTCCGATCACTTACGTTACACTCGGATGATTGAGTATGGTTGCGTATGATGCAGGCAATGGCATTGAGAATACATGAAGGTTGTGTCGCCGCATTGTTTGCCTCAAGATGCACGAGAATTGCATGGCAACATCCACAAACATGCATTAAAATTTACATAGTCCTTCTAGTCCACTTGCTCGCGGTATTTGCACGCCGCGGTCGCCCCGATTGCAGCCACGTGGTGATGCAGCGCCACTCGTTCCCAACTACACGTTCCGAGCCTCGGACGTCGCTCTGGGCCATGATTCATGGCCCATGACAGGCGCCACCTCAGCCACCGATCCGGCATAGCTCTGGTATCGCGGTGCCCCGCATAATTAACAAGCAGATCAGGCTCGAGTGGGTATATTCCAGCCTTCAACACAGTCTTGACACCTGCACGTCGGATCCATCGGGCATTGCTTCGTGGTCGCGGTGCGCCGCATAAAGGGATGGTCCTAGCTATTAGTGCAATATCATCAGTAGGAAATGACATTCTATACACAAAGGTGAGTTGCGTATAAATGATAAACTGAGGGCAGCGCGCTCGGTGCCGCGGCAGCGAGTATGAGCCCGCGGAGGGTGGGGGCTGCCGCAGCAATCAAGCACGCCGCATCAATACGTTGCACAGTAGATCGGTAGATTGGTAGATTGGTGTAATAGGCTCTTCGCAGCAGCGCACTCGGTACCACAGCAGCGAATATGAGCCCGCGGAGGGTGGGGGCCACTGCAGCAACCGAGAGCGCTCTGAAAAGTGAGACGGCTTGCTGTAGAAACATTTGACGGTTTGAGACACCTCAAGTCGTGCAACTTCAAGATCTTTTCTTAACACTTTTCTGGGAATAGTTCTTCGGGTTGATTTATCAAATAAAATCCATAAAGGTAGCTTTGCGGCTTTATCCACACTGGTTAGCTTTTCTTCTCTCGTAAAATTAGCTATCGTCGCTATTGTACTTTGTATGCTTGTTTTTTATAATTAAGTCGACCTCGCAAAACGACAAACGTTTGCAAAGTCTGTAATCCGATAGTTTGGATATTCAGAACGCCATGCGCAGGCGACTGGTGCGCAAGTGCGGCGTGCCCAAGTCGCGCGCGCTTTGCGATTTTCATTCGTACTGGGCTCGGCACTACAATTAAGTTCGCAAAAGGCGCTACCAGGCCAATTCTCCAGTTGTTTTTTATACGAGGGACTACCCTCCACACCGTATTTTACGTACCCTGGCAATGGACGAGATATTTATCGCTAGGCACCACAACGAAGAAACAAAAGATGATTGGCCAAAATTAAAGTCTTTTTATAGAGCGGTGGAAGTGCACGTTGGGGGTTGCTAAAGTGTTAAATAGCTTTTTTTCAAAAGCAGGCCTGCGCACACAGAGGAACTACGACCCATCGCCTTCACTGAGTCGCAGCCAGGGGACCATTTCGACGACTGGGTCTAATACTACTGAGCGGAAGACTCGCAACGCGTCCCAGAGGCAGAATCGCACGGTGCAGTCTCCGGAAACGGCACTGAGACGTGTTAAGTGGGCAATCGTACACAAAGTCTAATGCCTATCGAGTTGTTGGAGAAGAATGGCTACGACCCGATAGAGCGACTTGCTGCGTTTCCGAACCCAGAAGTCAGCTTCATCAGAGACTTTGCTGTAAACTCAAACGTGCGTAGTGATCCGAAACAACAACGGTGACTATAAAAAATGTTTTTTTTTTCGGCGAAGGGCTGCAAGTGGTTTGTCTCCATCTCTCGTGAACGTGTAAAAGAAAACCCCAAGAGCAAGAGAAAAACACCAGCCTCGAAGCTCAGCCATCTCCCGCCAGATTCGTGATATATTTCGAACATGAACCTGCAACTTGCTCAGTGCTGCACCAGTACTGCTAATCCAACCGGGGATCAGATCACAAGAATGCCTGGGTTTCCAGGCGTCCATTCTCGAGGGGCACAACACTTCCAAATCGCGGGTGGTGAACAATCTGATGGCGATTGAGAACATCAACGTGTCGGAAAGAGCGCGGTCCTTTGTAGAGTCATTAAGGCTGCCATAACAGGCATGACTAGCAACAGTGCCGAGGGCTTTAATGCTCTACCAGCCTACATGGAACGGTTCGCCCAGCCAAATCCCGACTCGTGTGTTTGCTGCCAACTTGACACATCAGGCCGATTTTTTTCGCTCGTTTTCTATCGATTGGAGCTACTGTTGCTATCCAGGATTCTACTGGGCAAGGATGGGGACAAAATAATTGTTCCAGTTGCAGTTGCGTAGGTTCACAAGGTGACCACGGATAACTTTGTTTGGTTTTTTGCCAACTGCATCGCTGCTGGTATTGCACTCCACGATCGTCCAACATTTACTGACCGAGGAAAGCAGCTACTGGCCCAGGCTGTTCTTGCTCGCTGGGGCTTGCGGTTCAACATCAAGTTCTGTGCAGTGCACATACGCTTCAACACAGTGGACAAGTTCAAAAAGCTGGGTGTTACGAAAGGGAAGATCAATGATGAGATCATAATGCTACAAGTGTCACGGTCGATGCGAGAGTTCGAACGCAACATCGACCGTCTTCGCAAGCTTTTCCCGATACCGATTAAGACAATTGTTGACGGCAAGCCGAAGCAGGAATACGTGGACTCGTATCTGCGAAGCATTCATCTAACCAACTGGACAGTAGTGGGTAACAGCGCGCTAAATGGCGATAAGTCGAAGTGGCTTGATGATTACTGGAATACCACTTCAACTTACGGGGGTGGGATGCCTCTATTCGGCGTTCGGTCCACTAGTGGGGCTGAAGGCGACAACAACGGCTTGTTGTGGAAGCGAGCTCGTAGCCTTTCGGTGTTTCGTGCTCTGCGCGCGTATTGCTTGCGTGCAGTGGGTACTTGTAGATCACTTGCGACAGAGGCCGAGAGGTGGATTGCTGCTGACTATAACATCACTACGCACGCCAAGAAATTTTTTGACAACGAGAAGGAGCATGTAGCGAAACTCACTGTGGTGCCATCCAAGGTGCCTGTCTTCTATCTGTTTGACCCATTCGACTGTAGCGATATTGCATCCGCAACTACTATGTTCGAGACAAATATGTCCAGTGGAACATGCCGCCCATGCAAGGTGGTCCAGCAACTGCAAATTCCTTGCCGCCACATTCAAGCGGCAATTTACTCATTGGAGAAGCAGAACAAGGTAGGACTCCTGTGTATGATGTGATCCGGTATTTCCACCGCGCGTATTTGATCCGCACCGTTCACGAGGCTTTTCGTAGTGTCGATATCAAACTGCCGGTCGACACAATCTCAACGTCTAAAAGGAATGTCTTGTCAGCACCTTTGTATCGGCAAGCGGGTGGTTCACGCAACGTCAAGACGACCGACATTCAGCGTGGTCATAAACGAATTCAAAGCAGACGAGAGGAGCCCAAAGCATCAAGGTCAAGGCATGCTGGCTCGCTCGAAAGTGGTGCTGCCGCCATGATCGCCGATGAACATGACGAGACGCCAGCCATCAACGCTTTCTTAGAATCGCAGCTATCCGCACCAAGTAGAAAGGAGGGAAACCGATTATCATTACACCAACGATTGTATGGACAAAGTTTGTACACCCCAGAAAACCTTATTCCTGTAGTGCTACAGGGCAATGGATGACTACAACGGCAACTTCTAGGTTAGATAATATCATACCCGAATTCAGAACGATTACTGAGGCTTCAGTGGGAGTACACAAGAAAAAATCGAGTCGTCGCCTTATGATCAAATCTTCCTTTAGAAATCATTTGGACGGTACGACGACGCTACCTTAATTTTACGTTGGCAACTAGATCTCCCGCAAACTAACGCAAGCGCCAGTGCAATTTTCTAAGGCAGCCGTTTACACGTACGCTGAGTCGGTCGATACCTTCGTACTTCTCTAATACGCGATTTAGTCCGCCTAGGGGTCGTACAAACTTCGTCCATACATTCTAAAGTCATTTGCACGACCTTCAATCTGTACAAGTATTCAATTACTATAGGATTTTGTATTGGGATGGGGTAGCCGGAAGTTTGGACCACCTTGCCAAAAGAGTTTTTTGTATGTGAGCCACCCGTTAGAATGCAAAAACGCGGATGTTAACACATGTCACGCTTTTTGCACCGTGTTCTGGTACTTATGTCAAAACCGCACCGCATAATACGCAAAACGGATAGTTATGGGAATTTTAAGGGGTGGCCGGATTAATTTGGCCGGGAGTGTATATGTATTGTGCTCACCACGCATTTTGCCTATCTCAGCTCTAAATCGAGGAGATTTGCGCTCTATTTATTAATACCCCAACTTACGGTATATATACCTCGAGTCGCTCCTTATTAGACCGAGCATGGAGACGACACTATCGCTCTCATATTAACCGGCTGGGGTATTTAGCTAGCCTCGTACATGTGTATAGCTCGTTAAAGGTGTTGATTGGTCGCTTAGGCTAACCCTGGTCGATATACCAGAATGCCCAGTTTTCCGTAGGCGTTCTGAAGGATTTTCATGTATTAATGTACATGTAGATCGACCAGGATTTGGTGAGAGGGACTACTCTCTACACCGTCTTTCACAACGCAAACACCACAACTGTTCTGACAGCACCGTAAGACCCTCCCTAGCACCAAACGGGCACCGAGGACCACTGATTTAGGGCGTCTCGACACCGCAAAACTTCCACGAGCACCATTGGCTTGAGCTCTCGCGAGATACTTTGGCCAATCCGAACCGTAGATGACCCGTAATTTGGACCAATGAAAAGTAGAGTCGAGCTGGCTCACTCTTTGCTGGAGTCACTTTTCAACCAACGACCCCAGCATCCCCCCCCCACCCCCACCCCCACCCCACCGAGCACCATGGCTGTACGATACCCCTGGCAGCAGCTCGCAGCGGCGATGCCGCGTAGCGACGCGGATGCCCTAGTTAGTGGCATCAAGCTGTATCGAGTCGACAATAGCGACCTCGTCGACTGCTACGTGTGCATGCTTCCAGCGCCGCATGCCATGCGCTTACAACGCTTGCTCTGTGCGTGCAAGGCGTGCGCGGATGTGACGACGGCTGCAACGTGCCCCTGGCGAGCTCGCGTGATGACGTGTCAAGTCCTAGATGTCGTCACGGTTGAGGAGGCGTACACGCACGTAACGCCGGTTCGAGCTCCCGAAAGCCCGTGCTGACGCCTCAAATGAATATCGTCGTGATGGACTGGGCTCAGCAAGGCCTCAAGCCAAAACGCATCTGGAACGCGCTTCTACAGCGCTTTAATCTCAACGAATCGACGACGCCGGCACTGGCTACGGTGCAGCGTTTTGTTCCATCACCATGTCTCGGGGCGGCTAGGCGCCTGTGACCTTCGCGATGCTGTGCGGCGCAAGGCACAGGAAGCTGCGTTTACCGTTCACGAGGAAGAGGCCACCACATTCACGTTTACGATGCACAGTGATGCGACTGGCCGCCCGGTGACTGGAAACGGGAGCGACGCTGACCCTTTCGGGCTGGGTATCAGCTCCAAAAAATTGCTTCGTCGCGCCGACCGAGACCCAGCGTCGTTCATCCTACACGTGGATGCAACCTAGAAGCTGACACAAGTTGGCTATCCGGTTATCGTCGTAGGGATCTCGGACAGAGCACGACCTACTGGCGATTTTTATCGTCTCGCAGCAGCAGCACGCCGAGGTGCTTACTCTGCTGCGACGTGTGTTTACGAATGTGCCTGGCAAGCTGCTTCGTGTGCGTTACGTCATGGGTGATGCCGACGCAGCCCAGTGGAGTGCTGTGGACTGCGATTACGTCTATCTGATGTGCTACTTTCACGTGGCTAAGAAGGTTTTTGAGAGATGCGCACGGACACGGCAGCGGCCGTGATGGCTGATATTCATGACTTACACTTCGCAAGAAAGGACGAGGCTTTTGAGGTAGAGCTGGCCAAGGTGCAAGAAAAGTGGGAGAAGACGAAGGCGCTGAAGAAGTTTTCCGGCTACTTTTCCAAGGTTTGGTTGAATCAGCGTTTTTGGCGGTGGCAGTGCTTTCATACGCCGTGTGGTTTTGCCACCACAAACAATCCATGTGAGACCTACAATGCTGCAATGAAGCGGGACGTTACCTTGCGGCGCAAGCTGAAGATTGGTGCCCTGATTCCCCAGCTCCTCACGCTCTGCAAAGGTGAGGGTACGACCGCAAGGGCGTTTGCGACTGTCTGCGAGCCCGATGCTAGGCTGGTGAGGCGCGCCCAAGCGATGACACATGCGGGCTTACTCTCGCTACACTCTACGACGAAAAGTAGCATCGCATTCCTTCTCTCAGATAACTCAAACGAGGACCAGGCGGACGTGGTGAGGGTTTTGAGCGCTCCAGCTCCGCGCGTGTATGACATCACGCGACGCAGGACATAAGAGGATCTCCCTGTGTCGTCTCAGTTGAACAAACTCACGGCTAGCATGGAAACGCGGGTTGTAGTCGCGGTCCTCCATCACACTGTACGCGGAAAGGAGTGATTACCACGCCACCCGTGATCCTTTTTGAGCGCGGCATGCCACCTTCGTCGCGTAGCGAAACGAAGCTACGCTATCTTGCTTGCGGACGACGACGTCGCCGAAGATCCCACCCCACTTGTCAGCTTCCGCGGTGCCCTTATTGTAGACCAGGAGGACCGAGTGATAGACGAGGTTGTTAAGGACGACGACGTCACCCGGACGTTGCACCATCACACCACCGATGGGTTCCAGCAGCATCCGGTTGAATGAATTCTCCTTGTGCCCGTAATTGAACGTGGTGTGCGCCTCAGACTCCTGAGGAAAAAAAAAGACCCAGATCTTGAAGATGGCCTTGGCACACTGAGGGAGAAACGACACGACCCGGCCGTGGTCCATGTGGTTGGGTACTCGCGGTTGCCTGCCTGCATCCAGTACTCCGACTTGTACACGTAAGCGCTCCTGCGATCGAAGCTCAACTTGGAGTAGTAGGCGCTGGTCTGGCGGGCAATATCCGCGCTTACTCGCCTCGCGAGCCCCTTCCTCCAGGAACCGACGGAGGTTTGTCGTCTCGAGCGCATCGCGCAGGTGTTGAGGGTCGTCAGGGATGCGCATGTGGCCCACGACACTGTCACAGGCGCCATGAAACAGCAGAGCAGGCGAGTTTGTCTCGACGACGCGCTTCCACGAAAAAGCTCAGGTCACGTAGCGGTCCTTGCTATAGGTCAGGCGGTTCTTGATCACATCCTTCTGGTACTCCTTGCTGCCAAACTCTCCTTCGTCGACTTTAAGCTGTAGGCTCTTGATAAATTCTGCGCTCATTGCGTGGCTGGCTGGTAGAACTGCAAATGAGCGGTTGGCGAGAGACAGATGTCTAATGCTACTCCTATTGGTGAAAAATAGCCCAATTAGCTTGCGCTCTGAGTTGTCGGATTGTTGGATGCGTCAGGTACATCCTGCACCACACCCTGCCTGGCTTTACACGGGTGTCAGATGTATAATTGCAGTGCTTACCGCTAAAAACAACGGTGTTTTTGGTATTTCCTCATTTGGTAATACCAAATCCCTTGAGAGCGTGGAAAACCTAGCGGACAAAACGCTTGGCGGACACAATAAAAGCAGTTGTGCAAGAAACGCTACCTTTCAAGCTGCTTGTGGCTCCTCGGTTTAAAAACAGCGATGTTCTTCAAATTGCAGACGTAGTTTAGTACGATAGATTGTAGCTAGCACATGTCAATCGAGATCATGATCGACTGAAAAGCAACCAGACGACGCGAGCGGGTTAGCGTGTCAGGACCCTAGTTTTGTCGGATTACTCCAGCCATTCAACGACAGAAGGCATAACGCAACGTTAACTTGTTGTCTTAGCAGCTATTCTAACTTAAATCGACGATTTAGCCTCCAAACTCAATGATGGGCTAATCACCGTAATTTGCTAAAACAACGAATTACATCGTTGTTTAAAGACAGAAAACATGCAAGGCACAATACATACAAAATTGTAAAAGATAATTGAATATTACGGTAGCATGATAGTAAAATTTGTATGTGGAGCCAATCACCTTCGATACATATCAAGAGTTATAGATTTTCTAGTGTTCTGTATTGAAGCAGATGTCTGTACAATGGGTCTCGGTTAAAGAACCACCTCTCCATTCAGATCATCAAACGGTTCGACTTCTGTTAAACGACAGTAGGGGGGGGGGGGTAAAATGAGATCAAAGCCAGCGAGGAAGGTGCAGTATCCCTTTCGAACAGCCCAGCCGGAACAGACTCGTAAGGCCTTAATAGATGAATTGGTTCTTCACGAAGTAGGGAAGAAAAAAAAGGGGCAAAGGCATGGGATCGAACATTGACGAAATAGAGCGCTTAAGCTACAGGACCAAAACGTCTTTCAGGACGAAAAAAATCTTCGTCCAAATATTTCGTACCGAATATCCAAAAGGGCGCTTAAGCTAATCACAACGCAACGAATCAAATCACTTGAGAACTCTCTACTTGCCATCCATACCAAAGACAATGGAGAACGACAGCTCCGGCGAGATGCTCACCTTGAGTCCACTCTTTCGCTGCAGCTTGGCCAGGACGACCCTCCCCTGTCACCAGTGCAAGGCCATGACTCGCAGCAACAGGCTACTGCGCCCAACGTCGACGAGGATAGCTGCGAGGAAAATAGCTTTGAGGAAGTTGTGGAACCGGAGCAGCGGTCCCGCTTCAACGGCACCAGCGACAAGGCTCGGTTAGCTAAAGTCCTCGCCACGCCTCCATTTGCTGCTGACCTTAAAACAGTGAAAGCTGTGTGGAAGGGAGTGGCTAACCGACTAAACGCTACCCTGTGAGAAGCCTTTAGCTTTCGAGCGTGCAGGGACCGCACCAGTCTTCTCCTACGGAAGTATGCAGTGCGGAAGGCGCGAAACGAAGCAGCTAGGTGCACACAGAGAACGATGGCATCCTTGAGTAACTTCAGCAGCTCAAGCCGAGAAGAGCTGCATCTTCGTCGAGGAGAACTCGAGCAGCAACAACGTCAGCAAGAGCTACTACGCGAGCAGATCCAGCAGCAAGCTGCTCAGACCGAGTCCATCTTAAAACTATTAGCTTCGGCTATTAGTAACAAGTGAACCTGAAATGCATATATTTTGTGATGTTAAACAGAGAAGTAGCTTTCTAGCGACGGAGGCTCCACACCAAAATATCTGCTGTTATTGTTCCCTCCACGGAGAATAGTGATGCAATTGGTCAGAACCACTGCAGTTTTGTAAAATTTTGCTACAGGAACACCCCCCAAGCACATTTTTTTGCTCGTCCAGCCCAGTAGTTGACCAGCTGGCCGTACGGCCATTCCACGGACGTCCTGAACTTCGACATGGAGGCGTTTATTGCAGCTTGAGCGGGCGCAAACTTTATCCTTAAAAAAGGAGATACAAACGCATCGGTACGGCCATTCGCTTGGTCCCCGTATAGAAAGTAGCCTTGAAATCTCCCGTCGAGGCGGATTCGTTCCTCCAGTCCTGACTCCTGCAGCACTAGGATGTCGTGGCTTCGGTCTTCAGCGTGCCCGTGCAGGTGGAAGATCATACCATCTGGAGTAACGACGGTCTGGAACTTAAGCGCATTCTTGCGTTTATGACCACTGTACACACGTTGCTGCTCCCGAGCCCCTCCTGGCCTGCAATTGCCTCTAACGGTTCCGTCCACGAACCCCCAAATTCGGTCCAACTCCGCGCCTTGGTCATAGATAGCTTGGCTGAACTCATGCAATCTAGAACTCACATAATTTAAATTCCCTTTGAGCAACCTGCTGCATCTCTCGCTAATAAAATCGATCACAAAGTAGAAAGTACTACTTAGAGCGCTCGGCCACCGGTCGTAAATACCTGACATATCCGTCCATCGCATTAGGTAGAAAAGTCTGTGTAGGGTAATGCAGAGACCTTCGAGGCCGCTACAACACGTGCGAGAGATCGCGCCCGTGCGAATAACGTCGGGCAGCTGAAATGAAGCCTGTAAACGGCGTAGCTGGCGTTGGGTGATGCGGTAGAACAGCAGGCAGGTGTCGTCCGTGACGTTGTTGATGTCGAATGGGACACGGGGTATAGAGTATCGTGGCTTAGCCTCCGATAGCAGTAGCAACGCGTTGTTGCGCAGCCTGGATGTCGCCTTCCAGTCTCGGTGTAGTCTCTTCACGCGTGATGTGCCCAGCATCTCCTTCACCGCCTGGCGATAACCGAGGCCGTCGTCGTTGCTGTCGCTGTTACTATCGCTGTTGGAGTCCATCGTTATGGCTAGACTATAGATTTCACACGGGCTCCGTCTCTGATTCCGTTTTGTCTCGACAAGCTCTTACGAAAGTTGTCGTCCTCAGACAACGAGACGCAATCGAGATATCAGATTTTTTCAGATTTTCGTTTCGTTCTGAACTGCTTAAACGCTATAATGTGGTGTATAAAGATGGTAACACGGCGGGAGCGACAGCGGTCAACCAGGTTTGCCTCGAACCTATATGACCAAGCAAGGGCCCAGCTCCTAACGCGAAACGATTTAATTGAGGCGAAGATGGAAGAACAAAGAGCTGAGCACATGATACGAGCGGGCAATCATCTGGAGCGGACTTCGGAGTGGATACGATGGAAGTTCAAACGAATTTCTAACCGGGAAAAATACCAAACAATAACAGAGATTCGTCCGGTTAACGGGGAACCGTTTCTGCCTCGATTGCGGACAAGTTCGCATCAGAATGGAAACCAATAGCATGGAGGAGCCATAGTACGAATTCGACGTCGCGACTACCCCACGAATTCGACTCGTTTGTCAACGTTCCACCAGAGCGACGTCTAACAGCGACAGATAATGAGAAGCTTATGCAGCCAATAACGCTCCAGGAGGTGTTGGAGGCGATATCAGCCTTGAATAGGCGTAAGGCGGTGGGTCCTTATGGCCTAAACAACGATTTCGAAATTGACGCTCAAGAGGTATTAGCACCAGCGCCAGTCGAATTTGGAAAAGAACTGCTGAAAGGTGGTGAACCCCCGGCGTCTTTCCTGCAGGGACTCATTATCGGATTGCGAAAAAAAAAGTGATTCAGCGAACGCCATGGACTACCGCCCTATCTCGCTCTTACAAACAGGTTACAAGGTTTTCGCAAAAGTTCTCGCACAACGAGTGCAAAGGATTTTAGGCAAACCGATTGGAGAAACCCAACGGGGCTTTGTGCACGACAGACCGATGATGAAGACGGTCATGATGATGATGGCCATACTGGCCACCGCGAGAGGCGAACCAGACCTCGTAGCTGCAGCGAGCAGGATCATTTTACTTTTGGATTTTCGCAAAGCCTACGATACGGTGGTGCGGGAATTTCGATTTATCGCTCAGTTTTTTCGAGGCATTCGTGAATATGATCAGGTGATTGCACGATTCGACCACAGCTACATTTCTAGTTAATGGTCTATTGTCTCAAGCTATTTGGCGGTACGAACGGGCATCAGGCAAGGCTGCCCCTTAGCACCCTTGTTGTTAATTTTGGCGGCGAAAATACTGCCGCTAGCGATTACGCAAGATACGTACCTGCAAGGGCTTTCGGTTCCCCGAGATCCGACGTATTCGCATACTTTCTCGGCATTTGTGGACGACTCAACTGTGTTTTTGCGGGAGGTGAAGCAGCTACCGTCATTTAGAGTCATGGAAATTACTAAACGGTTTGGCCAGTTGTCGGGTCTGCATGTACAGCCAACGAACAGTAAAGTGATTTCCTCGAATATGGATATTGACTTGGAAGACTATGAGGGCATACCAGTTCTCCAGCATGAAGACACAATCCGGTATCGCGGTTATTACGTTGGAACGGAATACTTAGGGCACCACAATTGGGCAGTACGAATTCGCAACATCCGGAGAAGACTGGTGACCGCGACGCACATAGCCACCACTGTTGCAATGAGAGTGACCATCATGTATGCGATTGCGCTGCCAACCATTCTCTTCACAGCGGTGGTGTTTGACTTACCGAACTAGGCAGAGAAGGAGTTACGCAACCTTCAAAAACAATTTATCTAGCTAAACATTCGACATCGAGTGACCCCAGTCGTCATAAAATGAATCCGGGGCTCCTATACACGCCCCAAAAGGCAGGGGCGGGAGCTAGCGTCGATTGTGGCAGTGGCAGTCAAAGCTCAACGGATGAAGCACGCTATATTCTGGCTCACTCAAAATCAAGACCGATATTTCTTGGTGTGGCGCTCGTGGAGTTTTCGAGGATCCGACGAAGATGGATTCGCAGTGATAACCCCGCATGACCCGCCGGACCCCAGAAGTAGGATCTTCAAAGCCCCTGGGTGGAGAATGGAAGCGCGAATCGGCGCATGGCTCCGCCCTGCCTCGAACAACGACGTTGCAATCCAAGGACGTCTAGAGGCTGACTTGGATATCTTAGCGCGGAGTTCGATAGGATGGATGGATGGAAATACTTTGGAATTACGACTATATGATCCTCTTTCGCCTCTTCCATGGACATGGCCGGAAGAAACCGTGGCGTTTTGGCCAACATACCTGTGGACGGAAAACCCCTAGATCCGAGAAAGCAACGGCAACATGCGAACACGAAAGAAACTTCATAGGATACGCGTATGGCCTCTGGCGGATATCGAAATTCAGCGGACGGGCCTGACCTCATACTCAATGCTAATTCCCTCCCCAGAGGCGGAAAGCAAGCATCATACCTGCCCGAAACTATGCAGGTGGTCATTGGCGATAGCACCCGATAGGGTCCGTGCCAAGTGAACGCGAGTTTCTTCGTCTTCCGTTCTCCTCTCCGCGCGCGGAATAGCTGGTAGACCCACACAGCGTCTCCCACCGTGAACGTGACCTCCTTCTGCTCACTTAGCCGTCGCTCGTGACGGTCTTGGGCCTTGATCATGTGGTATAGCGTCTTCAAGCAAGTCAACTTGAGCATCTCAGCGAGTATGGATGCAGAGCAGTAACATGGATTTCGCTGAGTACTGAAGTCAGCGAGCGGAGAATTTATGGTAACTTGCTGTCCAGCATCGACGGCATCACTGTGGCAAGCACGAAGAAGACTTGGCGAGAAATCGGTTGCCGTAATCGCACAAGCCAGTCCGACCCAAGAAGTGTACACCCGCCATCGTCTCGAGAGTTTCAGCAAAGCACGGATCGCAAGATCTCAAGGGTCGCCGAGCGAAGGGCCGGCGAGCAAGCAGACTTGATTTTAGTATTGGAGGGGCCGTAACAGCCCACTTTCATTAGATATTTGTATAGGAACCCCAGGAAAGGGTCTTTGATCCAACAAAGCAAAGATAAATACAGAGTGGAATTTTTCAGGTCCTAAACAAGCGGCATGTGGCGTCACTTCAAGGTACGACCGCCCCCGTGGGGCTAGATCATGATCACCGCTGAGATCGGCTTTCCGAAGTGACGGAAGTGTTCTCGGTTGCCCGGCGAGTCCAAGAGCGAGTGAGTGTAGTGGTTATCTTGGTTCCGCCCCTGGCGAAGAACTGGCCGAGCGTACGAGCGCAGGGTTTCGGTCCGCCCACGATTAAACCGGTGCGGCTTTGCATCGGCGCCCCGTAAACGGCGAGAGCCGCCGTCCATCCTTTAGTGGGGGCACGGGTCAAGGAGACAAGGAGAAGGAGGAGAAGCGACAAGGAGAGGTCGGCGAGAGAAGGGGAGCGTGCTGTGTGCTCGTGGCACGGCTCCAGGGACGACTTGGCAGGTGTCTGGGTAACCGCTACACCGCTGTAAACGGACTGGGCGATCTTCGGATCACCCGACAAGCCTGCGCTTCCGTTAGAGTAGCTTTTGTTGGCGTGGGAGTGGGAAGCTAACACGTTTTGGCACGTCTGCTACACCACAACTGGTGCCGCGACCCGGGAACAGGGTGTTTGGGGCACTTAGGTACCTTTCAAGTCAACGAGCAAGCAAGTGAAGATGGTCAAGACACCGACAAGTGCGCGAAGCGGAAGCCCGGCGACGGCCGGGGGAGGTCAAGCGCGCGGCCGAGAAGCGCGGACGTGGTGACGAAGGCGACGGCCAGCACGCCGCGCTCAGTGACGTTCGACCGAGTCGGCGTTCGTGATCATGTAAGTGGGTTTGACGATGATGGATGTGAAGATGAAGTGGAGATGAAGGGCCCAGCGCCGATGCTAGATGATGAAGACGTCGACGAGCTAACGGTTGTTGTCGGGAAGTCGGGTGCTCCGTGCCCGATCGCTCGCCAGCTTGATGTAGAACTCGGCGAAGTCACTCCGGCCAAGGTTCTGGCGCCCGACGAGCGGCCGATCACAGGAAATCGGCCACCCTTGAACGGAGATACTCCGAATGCGTACAAGATAGTGGGACAAGTCGGCTGATCAATGGTAGCTACAAGTGCGTGGGTGATGATGTTCGCGCCAAAAGAAGTCGGCGGTGCCAAGTGGGTGACGCTCAAGAGAGAGCTGGCGTCTCGGATCGACAGCTCTAGCCTCTTCCAGCTCAGCGAGCAGACCAAGCGTCTGCTGGTGGGGATGGGCTTCGAGTATACCAGCGTCCCGTCGAAGGTGGCTCTGGAAGTCTGGGAGCTCGCAGAGGTAAGCGCCGAGCTGACCAAGTGGAAGCGCAAGCTGAAGGTCTCGTTCGGCGTGCGCGGGATGACGACGGTGCGGAAGCTGGACGACGTTGAGGTTCCGCTGCCGACGACGCCGCGGAAGATCTCCGCAGGCTACCATATGCAGATGTCGGACACCAAGCAAGTCTTCGGCAAGACGCCCGCGTCGCCGTACTTTGCGGACTCGCGCATGGTGACGCCGAAGAAGAATAATGAAGGTCGGCGATTCAACCCTCCTGCGCTCGCGGATGACGACGACGATGACGATGACAACACTGGTGACGATTTCGCCGACCCGTGTGAAGACCTCACGGCGCAGATTCGGCGATCGTACCAGCGCAAAGACGAAGACGTAGCTCAGCGAGTCAAGCTGACGCACCACATCTCGCTGATCAAGTTGACGAAGTTCTCCGGGACTCGAAACCGCAGTGAGAGATTGATGTGGTGGCTCAAGAAGTTCATCTACGAGATGGAAGGACCAACACCTCGCAGTACCGCTGGTGCGAACCATTCCAACTTTTCATAGGTGATTGGCATCCTTGTGAGTGCGTTATTACAGCTTTCCTTGTGTTTGACTATCAACATGACAGCGGGGGGGGGGGGGTAGTAAAGTTATACGATCTTATCTGCGTCGCTATAGTGTGTCTATTTGAAATCCAGAGGCTAACGCTGCTTCATCGCTGTTGAAACGAAGTCGAGGTAGTGCTTAGCTTGCAGTAGCCAGTGCTTAGATGAACACGATCGTTGGGCCTCTTAGGCTCATTTAACAATAAGAAGACTATAGGGATAAGCTACAGCCTGCTTCAGAATGACACCTAATACCAGACCTCGGAAAATACAGTATCGTATTAATTGCAAAAAGTTCAGCCTCCAAAATAATCGTTTCAATATACCATTCACCAATAAGAGGTATTTATTTCAATTTCTTTTATATGGAGAATCACGTTAAACTTGGTATTTGTATAGTCACAGATTCTACTGAGAATTGGGCTTCAATAGTAATCATTTCAATACGATCGGCAACCAATAATACATATTTCCGTACAAAAATACAGTAAGTGCAATGGAATAATTAGTTTTTCCGAGGCTAGATGTAGTAGTGGGTTTCAGTTAATCAGTGCTTGACGGAATGAGCCCACAAGAAAACGTGCAAAAGTCAAGGAATGAATTTCGTGGGGGGGTCAGTTTATAAATAGCCACACAAATATTTCCATTCCAAGAAATGATCCCAAGGAATGAGCCCATTCTAAGCTCCAGAGGCTCATGATTTCTTCAAACGATGAACCCAAGGAATGAGCCCATTCTAAGCTCCAGAGGCTCATTCCTTGGGTTCATCGTTTGAAGAAATCATTAACTGAAGCCCCCTGTGGTACCGAAACATATAGTATATGAAATGTGAGTATATCCAAGAAGAAAAAGATGTAAAGCCTACCCACCCTCATCTACGTAGGCTACCCATATCCATGGTTGGGACTAAACTGCGGTCCGACCGCGTACATTCGTGGATGGACTCCAGCAGTAAATTTTCTCAAACGCCACGGGACGTGCGCGCTAACCACGCACATGGGGGTCATTCGGATGCGCCGCGTTCCAGTGCTCCAAGAAGTACGCGTACTTTCTCCCGTTCTTCGTGCCCATCTTGCGCCGAGCCCCCAGACCACTCAATTTATCCGCTATTTGGGCCGGCGTTTTTCCATCTTTAAACCACTGGTATGCTCTCGCCTTCCATTTGGCGACCCATGCAGCGAGTGCTTCCCCCCGCAGCAAGTCCGGGTTTGCTCTCTCTTCTTCGTCTTCTTCGTCTTCTTCGTCTTCTTCGTCTTCTTCGTCTTTTTCGTTGTCGTCCGTGTAGTGGGTCCGCAAAAGCCTCTTTCCGTTGCTTGGATCGACAACATGGGCCGGAACCGCTGCGTCAGTGAAAGTCAGAGCGGGCAGCGCAGCCTTGATATCGCCTGCACTGGCGTCGACGGTAGAGAGAAGAGTTGACGCAGCGACGAGGAGGAAGTAGGCGAGGCGCATGCTTGGTCTCGGACGGTTGTGTGGATGTCGGTGTGTTTGGGGCGGGGAACTTAAGGAATGAGCGAGTCTTGGTACGACCTACGTCGCCGGCGATACGGCGCGACACGACCACACTCGATTTAAAACAGCACTAAGATACAGTAGGAAAGGACATGCAGTACAGCACAGTAATCAACATATACAAAAAGCAAGAGACACTTACTACGATGTCTTACTGTATATGTATAGCACAGCACAGAAATTAGTAGTGCTGATTCAGCACATCTTGATTTTTGTATGGGGTAGCTACAGAGAACTCCAATTGTGTTAGGTCACACACTCGAATGCATGTACATCATCTACGTGCCTTTCTTATCATAACATGTAATCATATTACGAGGTACCGTAAACCACGGGTTCAATGCAACATGTGTAAAAAGTTCCTTCCCTATACAAATTGTTAGCAAACTCTGAGTTTTTACCGGGATTTGAAAAAATGCGCAGCCTTTTTATACAAAAAGTAAAATAAAGATGGTGTGTCATCCTCATGTATCTAATCCATGCACTGTTTTTAAGCGACAACTGACACTTTTTACGGTGTTGCACTGAAGCCGTGTGTTGCATTGAACCCGTGGTTTACGGTAACTACAGGCAACTCCGATTTTGTTTGGTAACCCACTCGAGTGCATGTACGTCATCCACAGGCATTTCCAATCATATGTATTAATACAGTCCTTGAGAGCCGGTCCAGTAGCTGTGTGTCAGTCTGACATCCTCAGTCTCTGGTGAGTGAACAGTAGCAACGTTTTGACTACGGAGCTAAGAAGATAGGACTGTGGACCCGGTATCTACTTGACTTTTTGTACGTCTGTAATCGGAGTTCGTCCAGAGTACTCCGATTTAGGTGCTGTATCCTCAGCATACAGGAAATGTGTGGGTGGATGACCGATGCTTGGATGAGGCAGACGTATTTATACAGAAAACAAGGTATGGACAGGTAACCAGTCCAGAAGCTAGCGCTGCCCCATCGCTGCTGAAATGAACTCGAAGCAGTGCTTCGCGTGCAGCGTGCCTTGCATCTAGCCAGTGCTCAGATGAGCCTATTCGTTGGACCTATTTAGTGCGGCTATATTTATTTGACTTGCACGGGAACTTGTGGCTGAAGCAAATGGATCATTTCAATAAGAATAAGACTGTAGGGCTAAGCTACCGCCTGCCTTCAGAATGATATCGAATAAGTACTATCGAAGCGAGGTCGTTGGGATAAATGAACGAGTAACAATCGAGCCAAAAAAGAAAATAACGAGGCACGCCCTCGTTTAGACAGAATGAGAGCAAAGCCCAGATACAGCACTACCCCTTGCTGACCAGAGGTTACTCACATATCTGTGTAGATGCTACATCCGCTTCACTGTCGCAGTAGATGTACAAAGGAGCCTGGAATTTGCCAAAGGCCATATGTTTGTCGTCGATCATCGCTACTACGCTGCACACACGTGCAGAGTCCAACTCAGAGGGGAAGGTAAGTACATGAGTAGGAGCTAGAACCGTCGCGTCGCCGAGGTAAACCTCGGGGGACCAGCTAGTGCCAGCCGCAACAGAGACCGGCTTAGGGAGAGGACATTCTTAGGCAGCCGGCAACCCGGGCAGGTCTGTGGGCCTGTCCTCTTGCCTTCTGTAAACCCGAATGTAAATACAGGGGTGAGTGTTGACCCTTCCTGCACGGACACACCCATCGGGTCCGCTCCAGGTCCACCACTCCACGGCCAAGAGGTCATCAATAGTCCCCTCGCGCCCTCGTGGTTGCTAACCACGCTCCCAGCCACTCTATGCACGATCAGTTCGTCAAGGCTCGTCCTCTAAACTACTCGGTACTACCTTACAATGACCCGCACGCCTCGCCGATCCCCTTGACCGCAGAACGACGCGCTTAGAACCTCTTCTGTTGTTGGGTGATGCCGGCCCCGTGCCGCAGAACACCACGCGTAGTATTTAGCCGCTTTATCTGAACCAGTCCTGTCCAAATTGCAACTGAGAGATGCGGAGGCAGCCGCCCCACAGAGCTCTCCTAACGAAGTCCCCCTACCTCTACCTACCGTCTACCTACAGTCTGTGTCGCCTCTCCTGCCGTCGATACTTCTCTCTGTCCTTCGCCTGCCGTGTCTTCTCTCCTCGCGATCTTCGATCGTGTCAACGTCAACCAGAAGCCCTCAGCTTCAATGTCTCCGGTGGTAGTAGCTTCTCCCGCCACTAACTCGCCGTTATTCGCTCCCGACCGAGGTGCTGTGCGCCACACCATCGGCCGTGAGGTCAATGGTCACTGGCACGCGGTTGCCTAGTGACGTCGCGTGCTCTTGGCGGTGCAAGAGCACCTGATGTCCACACGCCATCCCCCGCCAGAAGATCGTCCCCGATCTTTCCTTGGTCCAGCAGGTCTTCGAACTCGCGCGCAGTGAGCCACTCCATCGCCGTCGGCCCACCAGGTATGGTTCGAATCTCAACTTGGTGCTGGATCTCGTAACGACCTGCACGATTTCGCACTCGTCGCCGTCTTCGTTCAATGACTGACCGTTCTCCTGCTTCGCGTAACAGGTGATGCAGGGGCTGCGTCCAGCGCGCCCCTCCTCGGCCTCGGAGAGCGCGTGCAGCGCCGCCTCCAGCTCGCCCTGCGCCACTGCCGCCGTCTGCTTCATCTGCGCTTGTCTGCTGCACTGCTTCCTCGATGCCTGTCGCGGCGCCGCGTTCGCTCCGCTCCTCCTCGCGTCATGAGTCTGTGCTCGCTGCTGCGCCACCGTGGTCGTCGTCACTTCCGATCCTTGCGACTCCACCACTGATGGCCGCCGCAGCGTCCGAAATCCCGTG
The DNA here is from genome assembly GCA_016169955.1 of Phytophthora vignae f. sp. vignae. NCBI lineage: Eukaryota > Oomycota > Peronosporomycetes > Peronosporales > Peronosporaceae > Phytophthora > Phytophthora vignae. The sequence continues at coordinate 264,236 of JABJUM010000007.1, forward strand.
ATTTGCATCTGTACCAGCGGCCTCTGTGCTTGCCGCCGTCTGCTGGTCACGACGAGCACTCCGTCTCGCCGCTCGTTCTTGCCGGGCCTCCGTCTCGACCCGTCGTCGCTTTTGCTGCTCGCTCCGGTCACCATCACTGCGACCGTCTCTCGCTTGTCCGTCGCTCTGGCGCTTGCGTGGCGCCTTCTTGCCCTTAGTACCACCGCCGCGCTCCGCACTGCTGTCTGGGCCTGTGCGCTCTGCTCCCGCCAGCGAATCACGAACTGGCACTCGCTGCCCTCGCCCCTGCACCTGCTCACCTGCCTCGCCGGCGCCATCTATTCTCGGCGCCTCTAAACGTAGCGCACCATCAGCTCCACTGGCTCCTGACCCGGCGCCTCGCTCCTCACTCCGTTCTGATCCTTCACTCCTTGTCCGTGGTGTCCCCTCCCGGAATACCGTCGCCTCGGCTCTTGTCGGCGGCGCTCCCCCGCCACCAACATGTCCGATAACAGCATCTCCTGGGGCAACGCCCTCTCCGTCGCCGCCCCCGTTCCGATCTGGTTCAACTCCACCGTCGCCTTCGTCCTCGGCGAGCTCACGTAGTATCTGGTCAGCTATCGTCTCTAGCTGACCAGGTGGATAGCGGTACGACAGCAGGAAGCTGCTGTGCACGATCAACGAGTCCTGTGTGTCTTGCCTTGTCACCATCCAGTTGTCGTAGCCCACGTCCTGGTCAATCCTCGCCGGACCTACCCACTGATGTGCTAATTTAGTGATGCCCTTGCCTCGAGGGGGCTTCAAAATCCACACCCAGTCCCCCACTTGGAACTGCACGCGCTGCCGCACGCGTTGATTGTAGTACCGTTCTCGTCTTCGCTGGTCCCGCTCCAGCGCCTCTTTCGCCAGAGTCGCCGCCGTCTCCATGTGTTTCACCAGCTTCTGGTGGTACGTCGACCACCTGCCCACCGACATCACTTCGCTCGACCTCAGCAACTCGTTCGGCGCCCTCAGACGTCTCCCCATCATTAGTTCGTTGGGCGTAAAGCCCGTGGTTCCGTGCTTCGCTCCGTTGTATGCGTAGAGCGCACACGGCAGCCAACGATCCCAGTCACCTTGTCCTTCACTGACGTACATTGAGACCATGTCCTTCCACACTTTGTGGAATCGCTCCACCAGCCCCAGCAGCATGGGTCTGTAGGGCACTGGCGTCGCCTGCTTCGCCTGTAGCAGCCGCACCAGCTGCCTCACCACTGCCCCGTTCAATTCTGGAGCTCCGTCCATGACCAACTCTCGCATAGGTCCGTGGACGAGCACCAGCCGCTCAGCCACGAACTTTGCAATGTATTCCGCCGTGTGTGACGGCGTCGCCACGGCGACTGCGTATCTGCTCGCGTAGTCGACCGCAGCAATGACGTAGCGGTTCCCGTCCGGGGTGAGCGGTAAGGGGCCCGCCACATCGAGAGCCCACCGATCACTCACAGCACCGATCCCTTGACTTCGCAGTGGCGGGATCACCGCCTTCGGCTGTGTCTTACGAGTGCCACAGTCCCTGCAGCTGTGCACCCACTGTTTCACCTGGCCACGCATGTCCGGCCACCAGTAGCACCGAGCCACGCGTTCCAGCGTCTGGGGCGTCCTCAGGTGTCCCGCGTAGATGGAATCGTGCGCCTCACGAAGCGCCTTCGCTCGCAGCGCGACCGGCAGCACCAGCCTGCGTGTACCGTCGTTGCCGCGCAGGTACACCAAGTCGTCCTTCACGACCACCTTCTGTCCTTTGTAGTTGCCCTTCTCCTGGAGCCGCTTCACCAGCTTGTCCTCCTGCTGATGCCGCTTCACCTCATCGTCCGTCAGCTGACCACTCGCTGCCGCAGACAGCGCGGCTTCTGGCTCGTTCACGGCTGCTGCCGCTGGCTCCGTCTGTTCGCCAGCAGCATTGCCGCCTGTTCCCTCCGTCGTCGACACCAGCACTTCCCTCGTCAGGCTGTTGCCCTGCCGTGGCTCTGACGCGCCCACAGCACGAAGCGGTGCTCGAGACAACGCGTCTGCCACTACGTTGGTAGAGCCCGCACGGTACGTGATGCTGAAGTCGTATTCTTGCAGCTGCAAGGCCCATCTATGCAGTCGGCCTGACAAGTCTTTCGTCTTCATCAACCAGGTCAGAGCGGAGTGAGCCGTCACCAGCTCGAACCGTCGTCCGTACAAGTAGGGCCTGAAGAGACGCACGGCCCACACCACGGCCGCACACTCCAAGTCCGTAATCCCGTAACGCGCCACCGTCGGCGAGTTGACCTTGGACGCGAACGCGACGGGCTGATCTCCGTTGCCGTGGTCCTGCATCAGCGCCGCGCCCAAGCCCACCACCGAGGCGTCCGTCACGAGCTTGAACGGCTTCGTAAAGTCCGGGTAGATAAGAAGGGGCCTTCTAGTCAGCTCCTCCTTCAACAGTTCGAACGCTTCCTGCTGCTCCGATCCCCATTCCCACTCAACGCTCTTCCGCAGTAGTCGGGTCATTGGCGCCGCCTTGGTTCCGAAGTTCGGCACGAATCGCCGATAGTAGCCCGCGAGATGCACGAAACGCCGGACCTCTACGGCGTCCTTGGGCACCGGGAACTGCTTCACACTCTTCACCAACGACTCCAGGGGCCGGATGCCGTCCACGTCCAGCTCGTGCCCCAGATACTTCAGCTTCTTCATGCCGAAACTACATTTCTTAGGTTTTAGAGAGAGCCCTGCCTTCGCGAGCCGCTCCAACACCACAGCTAGCTCCACCACGTGTCGTGCTACCGTGCCCGTCGAGAACACGATGACGTCGTCAAGATACACCAGACAGCTCTTCCAAGCGAGGCCCCGGAGCACCGCGTCCATCATGCGCTGGAACGTGCCCGGGGCGTTCGCCAAGCCGAACGGCATCCTCACGAACCGAAAAAGGCCTTGCCGCGTGACGAACCCCGTTTTGTCCATGTCCTCCTTCGCTACGGGCACCTGCCAGTAGCCCGCGTGCATGTCCAAACTCGTGAACCTTCTCGCTCCAAGCATCGACTCGAGCGCTTCGTCGATGCGAGGGAGCGGATAGATGTCCTTCTTAGTAATAGCGTTAAGCATACGGTAGTCCACACAGAATCGGACCGTGCCGTCCTTCTTCCGCACGAGGACGACCGGGAATCCCCACACTCCCGTGCCTTCCTCGATGACCCGTCATGCAACATGTTCTTCACTTCACCGTCGATCACCTCGTGCTCCGTCCGCGAATGGCGTCTCGGCCGCACTTTGATGGGCGGCTCCGAGCCCGTGTTGATGTGGTGCACCACGCCCAATGTCGTCGCTGGCGGGCACCCCGTCTTCGGCTCCAACAACGATGGAAAATTGCGCAGGAGCTTCAGCATCAAGTCCTTGTCCTCACTGTCCATCTCGCCGATGACCAGCTCGTCTTCGTTCGAGAGGGGCGTAGTCGTCGCGCTCAGCGTCTCCAACCAAGCGCCCACCTGCTGCCTGTCTAATTCGTCGTCCATCTCGAGGATGTCCATCTCACCGTCAGCTGGAACCCAAGTGCCGAGCTTCTCCTTGCTGGGCAACTTGGACGTCCGTCCAACCAAGTTCAATACCGGCACGACTGCCTTGCCGTTCCGCACCGTCACTACTGTAGGGGCCACCAGTAAGTGCGACTTCTTCTGCACTCGCGGCATGAACAACCCTACCGTGCCGTCCTCCGCCGGCACCGTCACCTCGACGTTGTGCACCGCCTGAGTCCGCATCTTCGACTTGCGCAGGAGGCGCACCTTGGCTGCTCGTACTCCTCGCTGCTCTCTCGTCCCGACTCCGACGAACGGTAAGATCTTCTTAACCCCGTCGTCGTACCACTTCATCTCACTGCTAACGAAATCGATCTTCACGCCGTTGTCGTACATCCAGTCTTCACCAATCAGGAAGTCGTCGGTATCGTGGTCTACGATGAGCGCGTCCACGCTCATGTACTGCCCGTAGTGGGTCTTGAACCCGAAGCGCCACACGCCCTGCACGCGTACGAGCGCCCCGCTGAACCCTTCCATGTAGTCTACTGGAGCCGGCGTGGTCAACCTCGTGCCCAGGCCGGACCACGACTTGCCTACCACGCAGTACTGCGCGCCCGTGTCGAGTTTCACCGGCCTCCATTGTCCATGCACTTCGACTGTCGCCGTCGGTAGCAGGTCTAGCGCTGGTGCCTGCACCGCGCGCAGCTTGCCCACCTTCAGGTCTCTGCCGTCCTCCGTCATCGTGCCTGGCGACGCGTAGCTGCTCCCGCTACGATACATGTACGCCTTTGCCGTACTCCGTCGCCGAGTCGACTTCTGCGTCATCGTCGCGGCCTCCGGCGACGCGTATCCGCACGCGCTTGCCTCAGCCGCCGTCATCATTCTCGCCGCACCGCTCGTCCGCCGGTGCTCGTCGTACTGGTAGAACATGTTGGTAGGGTAGCTGTTCACCCGGCTCCGATCCAACTTTTGCCGACGCTCCTTCGCCTGCGCTTTCCTCACGCGCTTCTCGAAGCGCCTCCTGGTTCTGGACACTGACAAGGGCACGTCAGCGTCCCGGATCCACCTGCCGTCCGGCAGCTTGTTCGTTACGACGTCCATCTCCGTCGTGCTCGACTTCTTATCGTCGTCGCCGTCCACTGGCACCACTGGGTCCGTCGCGTTGTGCTCCGCCGTGGCGTTCGTGTTCGCCACCGACAGCTTCGCGCTGATCTTCGGGTCCACCGTGGTGTTAGCCTCCACCGCTGGTGTCGCCTTACCCCTTCGTGCTTCCATCGACCGTCGGACTTCCCGACGCAGCAACCGTTCTCGTCGCTTTGCCGCTCTTCTCGCCCATCGTACTGCTTCTTCGGCCACGTCACCCGGGCTTCTTGGCACCGCCTTGGCCTGCAAAATCTTGGCCTGCTTCACGTCGCGGAGCTGCATCTCGGCAGTCACCGCTTCCACCACACCAGTGGGTGGCTCCTTGTTGTCGCCATCCCCAGCACCCGACACCTCCTCCAGAATCTTCTTGGCGGCTGCACTGCCGTGCGTCGCCATCACCACAAGCTGCCCCGCCTCGCTGAGCGCCGGAGTAACCACCGGGTCAAAGTCCACGGCCACACGCCCGCCCTCGCCGTGTACGGTGGCCTCGCCCGTGGCCATGCTGTTCACGTCCGCGTCCGCTGTCGTCGCGGCCGGGTCCGTAGCTTCGCACTCGCCGTGCTGTCGTTCACCATCACCACGTCGCTGATGCTGGCGGCTGCCGCCACCATCGTCACCTCCGGGGCGTCGTCTTCCGTCTTGCCGTCGCGCTCACCCGCGAAGCGCACACGGCGTTCCTCACCACGTCGTCGTTTCGCTCTAGAGTATGGCGCTTCCGTTGCGCCATCCCCAGCCTGCAATCCGTCGTCGTCCTCGGCTCCATTCTCGCCGTCTGAGCCGGCGCGCTCCTCTCGCAATAGCACCGCCGCTCGTCCTCGTCCCCTTTCATTCCGTTCCGCTGAGTGCCCAACCCCACTGGCCGGCTCTCGTTCTTGTCGTACACGTAGTCCTCCGTCCTGACGTATTCGGTGCCGTCCTCGCCGCCGCCGACTCCGCCGAGGCCCAGCACTCTTATTCCGTCCCCGTGTCTGTTCAGCGAGCGATAGGGTGGGGTCCCCTACGCCCGCCGCTCGTTTCCCGAAGCGTCGGTGCTCTGGTTGCTCGCACCGCCGTTCTGATCCACCACAGGGCTCTCGTCCTGCATGTCGGCGCGCTTCAGCTCGCACTCCGCCGCGTAGTGCCCCATCTGGTGGCAGTAGTAGCACAGTACGTCGTCCTTGGAGCTTGAGGCAGCCGTCCGCCGCTGTGCCCTCGCCTCCGCGTACCGCTGGTTGTTGCGCAGACGCTCCTCGCGCGTCCTCAACGGCTCTCTCGAGTTGTAGTTACCACCCCTCGGTCCTTGGCCGCTGTAGCCTTCCATCTTCAGCGTCTTGCCCGTGCGCCGGGCCATCTTGCCGCTGTCCGCATGCTGCCCGTGCACTGGCTGCTGCTTCGCCCGCTGTTGACTTTGAAAATTTGAGCTTCTAGCAGCGCTGGCTTCCTGACCACCCGTCGCTGCAGATACCGGTACGAGCTGGTAACCGGTAGGGATGACCGAATCCCATTGGCCAGTCGCTGGCTGCACTGAACTTCCCTTCGAAACCACTAGTCGTCCTTCCATATCGTATCTGGGAGGGGGACCTGTGGCTAGGCTGAAGTCGCCGTAGCCACTCACGACAGACCCCAAATTGCCTCCTCCGCCAAACTGTGCACTGCCTAAGTCCGGGGCCACCGTGGGCACCGCGCCCGTGGACGCCACACGCCTATCCTGCGTCGCGATCGCCATGCCGAGCCCCACGCCATAGCCCTCTCCGTACTCTCCGACTTGATCCAGTGCCGCGTTCACCGCCGCGTTCAGCGTCGCCGGCCGGTGTCCACGTACCAGTGTCGCGCTCCAGGAGTTGTGCATCCCTGACAAGAACGCGTCCACGAGCCACTCCTCGTCGACGGGGTTGCTGGACGCAATCTCCCTCAGCTTCTCCGCGTACTCCACCAAGGGCTCACCTCGCTGCTGACGACGAAGCCGAAGCCTCGCCACCACCTCGGGGTTCGAACGCTTCACCATGTACCGGTCCTTCAGCAGCCGGCTCAAGTTCCCGAACGTTTGGTCCTCGCGGCTCGCGAACGAGTCCTCCACCGTGTCGAACCACAGCAGAGCCTCGCCCTCGAAGCTGGCAACCATCTCGATGAACACTTCGTGCTCGCGCCACTCCGTGCGCAGGATCGCAGCCTGGCGGCGCAGCTCGTTCTTCACCGCCTTCAACCAAGCCTTCACCGTCAGCTTGGGCTCGTCGAGGCCCTTGAACTTCGGAAGCCGCAGCTTCTTCTCCCGCTCTCGGTCGCGATAGATCACCGTCGGTGTTAGTGGTGCCGCTGGTGTCGCCGGCGGTGCGGGTGCTGGTGGACCCGGAGGAGCTGGGGGGGGCCGTTCCTGACCCCGCTCTCCCTGCCGAACTACCTCCAGTCGCTGCCGCTGCCAGCCCGGGCCGCTGCGATGCACCCTGGCCACCGTCGCCTTGTTCTCCCGTTCCCGTGTCTGTGTCTGGGTTCGTCATGCTCACCATGACAACGCCGTCGTCATCATCTCCCTCGCCGTCGCCGTCGTTGGCGGTCCTCGGCGTCCTGCCTGTCGAGACCCGCACGTTCGCCGACGTCGCCACCAGATCTCCGTCCGTTCCAGTCATCAGCGTAGCGCCCGCGTGAGCGCTCGCTTTGCCGCCTCACGAGCCGCTTCCACCGCCGCCGCCGCACGTGCCGCCGCCGCTTCAACCTCCGCTTGAGCAGCGCGCCGATCCGCGCGTTCGTCCCTCGCAACACTCGACGCTCTCTGCTGCGCCATCTTCTTCGTCTCTTTGTTTAGTTTGCCGTAGTCTTCTGAAATACAACCCAAACCCAATTCGCTTCCGTCAGTGTCTGTACCATTCTGTAACCTCACACCTAACCGTTAGGCCCTCTTCGCCCCTGTACGCCATCCCCACTGCTGGACGGTCGCACAAACTTCAACTAAGTGCACCATCCCCACTGCTGGATCGACACACCAGCCTCCGTTCTGCCCGCTGTAGCTTAGCTCGCGACCTGCCTCAGTAACACAGGCTCGCCCAGAAAGCCACTGCTATGACCACCATGTCGTCGATCATCGCTACTACGCTGCACACACGTGCAGAGTCCAACTCAGAGGGGAAGGTAAGTACATGAGTAGGAGCTAGAACCGTCGCGTCGCCGAGGTAAACCTCGGGGGACCAGCTAGTGCCAGCTGCAACAGAGACCGGCTTAGGGAGAGGACATTCTTAGGCAGCCGGCAACCCGGGCAGGTCTGTGGGCCTGTCCTCTTGCCTTCTGTAAACCCGAATGTAAATACAGGGGTGAGTGTTGACCCTTCCTGCACGGACACACCCATCGGGTCCGCTCCAGGTCCACCACTCCACGGCCAAGAGGTCATCAATAGTCCCCTCGCGCCCTCGTGGTTGCTAACCACGCTCCCAGCCACTCTATGCACGATCAGTTCGTCAAGGCTCGTCCTCTAAACTACTCGGTACTACCTTACAATGACCCGCACGCCTCGCCGATCCCCTTGACCGCAGAACGACGCGCTTAGAACCTCTTCTGTTGTTGGGTGATGCCGGCCCCGTGCCGCAGAACACCACGCGTAGTATTTAGCCGCTTTATCTGAACCAGTCCTGTCCAAATTGCAACTGAGAGATGCGGAGGCAGCCGCCCCACAGAGCTCTCCTAACGAAGTCCCCCTACCTCTACCTACCGTCTACCTACAGTCTGTGTCGCCTCTCCTGCCGTCGATACTTCTCTCTGTCCTTCGCCTGCCGTGTCTTCTCTCCTCGCGATCTTCGATCGTGTCAACGTCAACCAGAAGCCCTCAGCTTCAATGTCTCCGGTGGTAGTAGCTTCTCCCGCCACTAACTCGCCGTTATTCGCTCCCGACCGAGGTGCTGTGCGCCACACCATCGGCCGTGAGGTCAATGGTCACTGGCACGCGGTTGCCTAGTGACGTCGCGTGCTCTTGGCGGTGTAAGAGCACCTGATGTCCACATGTTGAAAGCGAATCCTACAGTGTTGCCAGCGGCCACCCCAAACACCGTTTTTGTTAGTTGAAAGCCAATCTAACAGTAGGCCAGCTGCCACTCGATAAGAAGTTTATGTACATGTAGTCGAGGGTGTGACCAAACCAAATGGGAGTTCTTTGTTTTGTTGCTGCGTCATACAAAAATTCAAATACATGTATGCTAATTGCTGTGGAGTAAGGAACACTATAACATCGTAGTAAGTTATTCTTGCTTTTTGTATATGTTGATTACTGGTATGCCATCAGTGTTTCTTTCCTACTGTAGAGTGCTGATTTTTAATCGAGTGTGGTCGTGTCGCGCCGTATCGCCGGCGACGTAGGTCATACCAAGACTCGCTCATTCCTTAATTCCCCCGCCTCGAAGACACCGACATCCACACAACCGTCCGAGACCAAGCATGCGCCTCGCCTACTTCCTCCTCGTCGCTGCGTCAACTCTTCTCTCTACCGTCGACGCTAGTACAGGCGATATCAAGGCTGCGCTGCCCGCTCTAACTTTCACTGACGCAGCGGTTCCGGCCCAAGTTGTCGATCCGAGCAACGGAAAGAGGCTTTTGCGGACCCACTACACGGACTACGACAACGAAAAAGATGAAGAAGACGAAGAAGAGAGAGCAAACCCGGACTTGCTGCGGGGGGAAGCACTCGCTGCATGGGTCGCCAAATGGGAGAAGAGGGCGTACCAGTGGTTTAAAGATGGTAAAACACCGGCCCAGGTCGAGGATAAATTTAGTGGTCTGGGGTCTCCGTACGAGATGGGCACAAAGCAACGGAGGAAGTATGCGTACTTCTTGGAGCACTGGAACGCGGCGCATCCGAACGATCCCCATGTTCGCGGTTAAATCGCTGGGGCCGATGGAGAGCGTCGTCCTTTTGGCGGTCTATCTATGGGTAGCCTACGTAGATAGGTTCTGCATCTTTTTCCGCTTGACTTCACAAACTATACTTCTTATACGAAGCTTGTTGCTGCAATACAGTATGCTCTGAAACGTATTTCAGGAACGATTGAAATCACTGGTCTGCGTTATCCTTAGCCCTAGGCGTGCTCTGAATGCGTTCTGCTCTCCTGTGTCCGAAAGCAGGCCTCGGAAAATACAGTATCATATTGGATTGCAAAAGTTCGGTCTCCATAATAATCATTTCAATATATCTTTCACAAATAATATGTATTTATTTCAATTACTTTTATATGGAAAATCATGTTAAACTTGGTTTTTGTATAGTCCAACATTTTACTGAGAATTTTGCTTCAATAATAATAATAATCCCAATACGACCGGCAACCAATAATACATATTTCCGTACAGAAATACAGTAATTGCAATGGAATAATTATTTTTTCCGAGGCCTGTCCGAAAGTGCCGCCCGACTATGCGGTGGCAGTACGTTCCCTAGCTTGATCAGTAAAGATCCCAGCCGTACTCCTATGGCCAGATATGCATGAGGTTCTCGAGGTCGGGCATCGTCTTGTCGTGTAGTCTGTGGGCGGTCGCTTTGTGCGATGCAAGCCGGCGATACGAAATGAAGATTATATAGCTGAAGTCGTACTCTGTCCATCAAACCACGCAACACGATTAATGTTTAGCACTGGCATGATGCAGCCACCCTGGTAATGTATTTGTTATATGGTTCAGTGCAAGTTCTCAACCACAGCGTGCAAGCTGGCCTACTGTTAGATTGGCTTTCAACTAACAAAAATGGTGTTTGGGGTGGCCGCTGGCAACACTGTAGGATTCGCTTTCAACACATGGCCTTTGGCAAATTCCAGGCTCCTTTGTACATCTACTGCGACAGTGAAGCGGATGTAGCATCTACACAGATATGTGAGTAACCTCTGGTCAGCAAGGGGTAGTGCTGTATCTGGGCTTTGCTCTCATTCTGTCTAAACGAGGGCGTGCCTCGTTATTTTCTTTTTTGGCTCGATTGTTACTCGTTCATTTATCCCAACGACCTCGCTTCGATAGTACTTATTCGATATCATTCTGAAGGCAGGCGGTAGCTTAGCCCTACAGTCTTATTCTTATTGAAATGATCCATTTGCTTCAGCCACAAGTTCCCGTGCAAGTCAAATAAATATAGCCGCACTAAATAGGTCCAACGAATAGGCTCATCTGAGCACTGGCGAGATGCAAGGCACGCTGCACGCGAAGCACTGCTTCGAGTTCATTTCAGCAGCGATGGGGCAGCGCTAGCTTCTGGACTGGTTACCTGTCCATACCTTGTTTTCTGTATAAATACGTCTGCCTCATCCAAGCATCGGTCATCCACCCACACATTTCCTGTATGCTGAGGATACAGCACCTAAATCGGAGTACTCTGGACGAACTCCGATTACAGACGTACAAAAAGTCAAGTAGATACCGGGTCCACAGTCCTATCTTCTTAGCTCCGTAGCCAAAACGTTGCTACTGTTCACTCACCAGAGACTGAGGATGTCAGACTGACACACAGCTACTGGACCGGCTCTCAAGGACTGTATTAATACATATGATTGGAAATGCCTGTGGATGACGTACATGCACTCGAGTGGGTTACCAAACAAAATCGGAGTTGCCTGTAGTTACCGTAAACCACGGGTTCAATGCAACACACGGCTTCAGTGCAACACCGTAAAAAGTGTCAGTTGTCGCTTAAAAACAGTGCATGGATTAGATACATGAGGATGACACACCATCTTTATTTTACTTTTTGTATAAAAAGGCTGCGCATTTTTTCAAATCCCGGTAAAAACTCAGAGTTTGCTAACAATTTGTATAGGGAAGGAACTTTTTACACATGTTGCATTGAACCCGTGGTTTACGGTACCTCGTAATATGATTACATGTTATGATAAGAAAGGCACGTAGATGATGTACATGCATTCGAGTGTGTGACCTAACACAATTGGAGTTCTCTGTAGCTACCCCATACAAAAATCAAGATGTGCTGAATCAGCACTACTAATTTCTGTGCTGTGCTATACATATACACATATCGACGGAAGATATGGCCTGCAGACAAAAACCCAACATTCTGTACAAGCACGGTCGACACCGGGCATTACCTAACTACAAACATTTTGATTGGCTAAAATTGAGACTGGGAGTGAGACCACCATTGCTTAGACTACAGTACGCAGCAAAGGTATTGTAAGGAGGTCGCCAACATATTTATGGATAGAAGCTTCATGAAAGTTAACTTTATTAAAGTTTAACGCACGGCATTGCTTTAATGAAGCTTTTACGAAACTTTTCTCGCGATCGTCCTCCCAGTTGCGTACAGTTCTACGCGGGACTTCGTGCAACTTCTCGGCAGCATACGTCGACATAAACTCAAGGTCGAGAAGTACTTCTCGTTTGAATTTATACGTGTAGCTTCTGCGATTTTGCGGTTGCTCAGTATTGGCAGCATTTTGTTCCGCTCTAGCATACTCAGAGTAGCAAGATACAGAACAAAAGCACAAATCGAATTCTAATACAACGCCTAATATATATAGGACATTGTTAGAGCAGAGTTGGTGGGAAGCACCTTCGCACACAGATCAGCAGCGTATTGCAGCAGGCCGCGGGCATCCGTTGATACCGCACTGCAATCCTTTCGCCTTGAGGGATTTTCTGAAGTGTGAGGACACAGCGGCCACTCCTTTAAAAACACTGTGTGATTGGCTAATATTGTCTGAACAAGAAATGTGAGTCTCAACTTTTTTGTTCGAGAGTCGGACTAGATAAGGATTTGTAGCAGGCCATATCTTCCGTCGATATGTGTACTATGTATCCTGGCGTGCGCGTCCAAATAAAGGGCAGTAATATTTATTTTACCGTAAGATATAAGTTCCAAAATTTAGAAAGAAATCTGCGAGTGGCCCAGAGCTATCGAACAGGGGAGAGGGAATCGAGAAGTGAGAGGTGCGAGCGCCCAGGATGGCGCTACGGCAGGCGGCAACGGCGCTCAAGAAGGCGCTTCAGCAGGACAGCGCTGCGCAGCGGACTGTCAAAACGGTTCGTCGGTTTAGCGTTGAGGTGGCACGTGTGACACGTTTGAAGTCCAAACTAATCGAATATCTGTATATCTAAGGCTATTGTGGAGCAGCGACAAGCGACGCCGAAGCCGTCGCCGACAGGCACCGATTCGGCGCTGCAGGCCTCCACGAATACCCAACCAATGGAACCGAAGTGTACCAACGAGTTGGAATCGGGAGCATGTGCAGACGAAGATGACAAAGCAGCCCAGCCGGCCGTTCTGAACTCGCCTCGACTGACGAAGGTCATCACAAAACCGCAAGCCCACCAAACCCGTGCCTCTACAATCGCGGACGACGATGGAGCGGGGGGTAGCTATCCAGCTACGGGCCAGAAGACAGCACCAGACAGCGAGAAGGCCGATCAACCAAGTCCGCAGCCCGCGCCGCTGATGCCCTCTGCAAGCGGCCAACATGAGGATGGTGTAGCGGCGATAGCCACCCCTCCCCGCAGCTCAAGGAATAAGAGAGGTTCAGTGGTACGTGAAGCCACCGGGACTGAAGTGTCAACGCGGGAGCACCGAGCGCCACGTAAGAAGCGGCTGGCGTTTTCAATTGCACAGACCAGTATGATGACGTTGGAAAGTTCGAGCGATGGCGCGAGCGTATCGGAGGAGGAGTACCAGGACAGCTGCGAAGGCGATGACGATGATGAGGAAGGCATCCCGCTGCAGCTTGCTCAACACGAGGCTTCCGCAGAGCTGGATGATCTCTCAAGTGAGAATCGTACAAGCAACAAGAAACATCATATCGCACCGAATCATCCGGTATCCGGTACCAAATCGGACGTCGGTATACCGGACAAATCGGAATGTGGTACCAAAGCAAAGAGAGTCATACCGGATCCGGTGGCAAAACCTGACAAACATGCAGCTAGCACTGACGAAGGCAAGCTGGATGCAGGTCTCTGTGCGGAGGATGTTGCGATAGCTACCCTGGAGTCGTCGCGTGGGCGTGTTGTGGAAGCAGATGGAGAGTTTATGAAAGGCTTTCATCGAGTTCACGATTCGTGGGAAGATTTCTTTTCCGAACTGAAGCATCACTGTAACCAGACGTGGCAACTACTCTCCAAGCGTACCTCCTACAGTGCGGCATTGCGGAACAAGAAGTTGAAGGAGCGTGGCGTGTCGGACGACGATCCCCAGCTACTACCAGCAAGTTTTCCGTACTATTCGCTCACGCTCATGTGTACCCATGGCATTGATCATCCAAAGAAGGGCAAGGGTGCACGCCAACGGAGGATTATCCGGTATCTGGGGTGCGAAGCCAAGGTGAACGTGTTGTCTCGCCGTGATTGTGGTGGAGAGTGGAAGGTGAACGTGTCGTGGGAGAATTCGCATAACCATTTGCGCAGTGAGGAGTTGTTTCGCTACTACGCAGAGAATCGACGCATCACAGATCCCGACGTGCTGCTTCAAGCCGAGAAAATGAAGATCGCTGGAGCATCGGCCAAGGGTATTCTGCAGCATCTTCGGGAGGAAACAGGTAAGCTCAATTGCTGAGGGATTCTTAGTAACTAATCTAACGCTGGCTGTTATGATGACTCATAGGAAAAAGTATGGAACTTCGCGACGTCCACAACTTGCTTGCCGCGAGAGCACGCGAACGTCGTAGGGGAGAGACGGATGAAGAGCGCTCAGTCTCACTGCTGCGTGAGTTCTGTGAAACAGACGGAAACTCCGCAGTGATATCCGCCGACGACTCATCCGGACTTGTCCACGCCGTGTGCTTCCAGACGGCCCGTCAGAAGCGGTTGTTCAAAGCTTTCCCTGAGGTTATCCTGGTCGTCACCACGCATGACACGAACAAGAATAAGTACAAGCTATTCAGCATTCAGGTGGACGACGTATTCGGCAAGGTATGTTTGTACATCATGTTGTATTGGGTGTTAGTTCTCGTACAATATCTTGTTGCAGAACGATTGCTGCACAACATGTTGTATGAAATAGTGTTTCTTGTACCGGATCACGTCTAACGTGTACTGCTTTGTCTATATGGCGTGACTTGCACCAGGGTCAATACGTACACCACGCCCTTGTGGAGAGCGAGATGGCGAACAACCTAGCTTTCTGTCTGAAGGAGTTCAAGGAATCGAACCCGGCCTGGGTGAATATCCGAGTCAAAGGATTTCAATGAGAAGGACGTGCTAGCAGAAGCGTTCCCGGACGCGAGGCAGCTTCTCTGTCAATTTCACGTGATCGACTATCTTCGCAAACAGGTACTGCAAACCATACTCTCGTGAACGTGTTGAAGGGATCCTAAGTATCAATTGGACACTATGTAGGTCGGATGCAGATGTGGACGCGGGCCGGAGGACAAGAAAAATATTATGACCGCGCTACAGCTAATGATGAAAGCTGAAAGTGCTGTCGCGTACTCGGCTTATCGCCAACAAATGCTGTGCTCGCTTGGCAACGACAAGAAAGACCCTTTCTTCGAGTACTTCGAGATCAATTGGGAGACATGCAAGGAGGAGTGGGTCAACTACTGTCGCGACAACGTGCCCCATCTTAATAACCATACGAACAACAGAATCGAAAGCGGCTGGGGAAAGATCAAGCAAGTGGTGGAGCGCGAAGATCCTATCGACGAGCTCGTCGGAACATTGATCATGTTGCAAGAATGGTCTGAGGAAGGGTATATGAAGGAGTTTCGGAGCTTGGGAACCCGACAGACACCTATTGCAGAAGACGCCGCCGACCCTGAGCTGCTCACGCTGGCCGTTCAGCTGAGCCCACACGCCTACAGGCTTGTGAGAGAGCAGTACAAGTTTGCATGCAGTGCGCAAGCCGCGTATGAAGTGAAGATTGCCGGAACCAGAGCTGAGCTGCGCATGCCGAGTGAGGGGAACGAGCATACCGTGCACGTGCTGAATACTGGGGTAAGTCTGTTGTATGACATTTGGTATCTCCGGTATCGTATTGTATCTAACTGGATGTCGTTTTGTATCTCCGGTACGGTTTTGGAACCATATTTGGTACCATGTGCGGTGTCCGGTACCGAATTATATCGTGTATCGTAGACGTTTCAGTGCGACTGCGCTTTCATGCAGACTCTGCTGCTCCCGTGCAGACACGTGATCTACTTTCGTCGCACTCAAGCGCACGAGTCTGCTATTCCCCCTCCCAAGTTCTACACTGCGCGCTGGTCGCTGTTTGCTCCCGCTAACGACATCTCAACGGGTCATGTCGACGTTGGCAGCAATCTCCGCACCGTGAAGCGACCCAAGACAACAGGACGAATGCTATCAAGAGACCAACAGTACATCGTTGCGGGCGCGATATGCAAACAGTTGCAGGGAATCATGGCCGACCAGACTGCATCTGACTTCAATTCAACCATCAATCTTCTTCAAACTGTTGAGAAGCTTTGTCGAGCTGGTGATGTGCGAAAGCTAGCAGACGCGATGGCTGTAATTGAAAGCCAGGCTCCAGAAAACAAGAAGAAGAAGCAGAAGCAAGGTGAACATGAAATTAAGAAGGAACAGGCTCCAGCAAGACCAAGGGGGCTTAAGTTCTCTCAGGCTGCGAAGAAAACTCAAGCAGCGCGTCGGAAAGAAAAGAAGGCAAAGCTGACAGCAACGCTACGGGGCGTCCAACGCCGTGCAAAGATGCTCGCGCGAGGATTGAAGACATCCCTACCCAAGTTAGCAGAAGTGGAGCTGCTTTTGTCGCGTCCGTACTGCTACGACTATGCTGCTAAAATGGTGGAGCTGCTGCCGATGAAGTCGGTGGAGATACATACGCAGCACACTGTCCAGAGAATGAATGTGGGGCAGTCCGTTCCTCAGCCTACCGCGATACTACCCAGAGAAGTGTGCACCGCCGCAATCACGGACATCGATTTGAGAGTCGAAGCAGAAGTTGGTAACACTGTATACCTCGCGCGCTGGGACGAGTTTGGCTACGCAACCGTAGAGCAGCTAAAGGCTATGGTGCTGGTGATTGACGCCAGAAGGGCGATGCCTCTTGTTGAGGCAACGCTGGAGTGGATTGACAAGCTTCTGATTCCCGAGGGTAAACTAAGCCCGCCTTTTAACGACTGTGCTGAGCTCCCCAAGGTACGTTTCTGTTTGGTACCATTTTGACCTGTCCGGTGTCCAAGTCAACTCTAATACCGGATATGCTGTGTGGATGTTGTAGCTAGTATTCAAGGACACAGTGAAAAACATGCAGCTCAACATGTACGTGATGACTGGTGAAGAGATTGAGGGGGTGGGACTTCTCCAATTTCGTGCAACGGAGTGGCTGGGATCGACGTGCATAAGGGCTGCATTAGTCATGCTGGCACGTCGATACATCCGAAAGGATGTTGGCATCTTTATGCCGGGCTGGTATCCGTTTGAGGATGTCTCACGTCAGCGGACGTATGCTGCGACGCACGGAGCCTTTCATGATAACGTGCTGCGCCAGGTTGGTGTGGTAAACGCGGAGGGTGTCCACTGGATGGCGTTCTTTATTGACTTAACCACCGAGCCGGCTCGATGCGTCATGTTTGAGCCCCAGCAGCAAGAGAACAGGTACACGGACCTTGAAGACGCTCTAAGGAAGGCTATTGTTCCTCAGCTCCGCGGCCAACCTCCGGTGACATTTACTCGGTGGAACAAGTGCAAGCAGAAAGATGGCCACTCGTGCGGCTTGTGGTGTTTGTTCTTTCTGGAGTCAATGCTAAGTAATCACGAGTGGAGCGACTCATGCTACAAGTCGGAGCAGTACTACCGCCTGCGTTATCTACGCTTGTGTGCGCACGACTCAGAGGGTGGTTCAGCTTAGTCACAGTACGCCAAAGAAAGAGACAACGAAGAAGGGTACTGCATAACAGTAATACATCTTTTGCATTTCGCATGTTAGACTGGTCTTACCATCTTGTAAGACTGGTCTTACCTTCTTGCAAGACTGGTCTTACCATATTGTAAGACTGGTCTTGCCGGAGTGTAAGGCCGGTCTTATTTCAGATTGGCCAATCGAATCGCACTGTCCAACAACTTCAAAGTGTTACGTACAGAATCTTAATAAAATGGTACAATATCGGTACAATCTTGTACAAAACATTTTTTTGAGGTTAACTTAGACTCCGTCTACGGGTAGGCAACGTTGCTGTTTGCTTCTTTATTATGCCAGATACACATATTTTTTTCGGTCAACGCCGAAGTATCTGTACAGAACGCTCGAAATCCGGTACAACATACGTACAAGCTTGTACTAAACATGCTTTTTCTAAATTTAGACATCACATTGTGTAAACTACGGTGCTATAGCGCTCCGAAATATTTAGTTTCGTCATTTATTTTCATATGACTTTGTAGAGTTACTCGAAAACATCTGATTGTTTATGATAGGGTTAGGAAGGCCTTGCGTATTTTTTTTTCGTCCGGTGGATGTATCATCGTCCGGACGGCGAGCCAGCGCATGCTGTTTGCACGGAACGTGCAAAGGTAATACTTTGTGATGGGACGCAGGTATTGGCATACAAAACTCTGGTATGCTCCAGATCCTAAGATTTACCAAGCACTGATTGCGCTGTACTACAGTACAATCAATGTACATACATACATGCATACATACATATATATGGTATATGTATATGGCAGTCACTGTACACATATCGACGGAAGATATGGCCTGCAGACAAAAACCCAACATTCTGTGCAAGCACGGTCGACACCGGGCATTACCTAACTACAAACATTTTGATTGGCTAAAATTGAGACTGGGAGTGAGACCACCATTGCTCAGACAACAGCACGCAGCAAAGGTATTGTAAGGAGGTCGCCAACATATTTATGGATAGAAGCTTCATGAAAGTTAACTTTATTAAAGTTTAACGCACGGCATTGCTTTAATGAAGCTTTTACGAAACTTTTCTCGCGATCGTCCTCCCAGTTGCGTGCAGTTCTACGCGGGACTTCGTGCAACTTCTCGGCAGCATACGTCGACATAAACTCAAGGTCGAGAAGTACTTCTCGTTTGAATTTATACGTGTAGCTTCTGCGATTTTGCGGTTGCTCAGTATTGGCAGCATTTTGTTCCGCTCTAGCATACTCAGAGTAGCAAGATACAGAACAAAAGCACAAATCGAATTCTAATACAACGCCTAATATATATAGGACATTGTTAGAGCAGAGTTGGTGGAAGCACCTTCGCACACAGAGCAGCAGCGTATTGCAGCAGGCCGCGGGCATCCGTTGATACCGCACTGCAATCCTTTCGCCTTGAGGGATTTTCTGAAGTGTGAGGACACAGCGGCCACTCCTTTAAAAACACTGTGTGATTGGCTAATATTGTCTGAACAAGAAATGTGAGTCTCAACTTTTTTGTTCGAGAGTCGGACTAGATAAGGATTTGTAGCAGGCCATATCTTCCGTCGATACTGTATGTGTACAGTGAGACATCGTAGTAAGTGGCTCTTGCTTTTTGTATATGTTGATTACTGTGCTGTACTGCATGTCCTTTCCTACTGTATCTTAGTGCTGTTTTAAATCGAGTGTGGTCGTGTCGCGCCGTATCGCCGTCGTACCAAGACTCGCTCATTCCTTAAGTTCCCCGCCCCAAACACACCGACATCCACACAACCGTCCGAGACCAAGCATGCGCCTCGCCTACTTCCTTCTCGTCGCTGCGTCAACTCTTCTCTCTACCGTCGACGCCAGTGCAGGCGATATCAAGGCTGCGCTGCCCGCTCTGACTTTCACTGACGCAGCGGTTCCGGCCCATGTTGTCGATCCAAGCAACGGAAAGAGGCTTTTGCGGACCCACTACACGGACGACGACAACGAAAAAGATGAAGAAGACGAAGAAGAGAGAGCAAACCCGGACTTGCTGGGGGGGGAAGCACTCGCTGCATGGGTCGCCAAATGGAAGGCGAGAGCACACCAGTGGTTTATAGATGGTAAAACACCGGCCCAGGTCGAGGATAAATTGAGTGGTCTGAGGGCTCCACACGAGATGGGCACGAAGAACGGGAGAAAGTACGCGTACTTCTTGGAGCACTGGAACGCGGCGCATCCGAATGACCCCCATGTGCGTGGTTAGTCCGCCCGCACGTCTCCGGAGGCGATGGAGGGCGTGATGCTTTTGGCAGTTCGTCCACGAATATAGCGTCTGCCCCAACAATGGGAAGCCTGCGTAGGGAGGATGGGTAGGTTTTTCTTTTTCTTCTTGAATACTTACCCTTCACCCAAATATGGGGTTACTTCATACTAGTATGCAAGTTCGCTTCATGATTTTACTGATAAATATCAATCGTGTTGGGCAATTAAATTACAATTGTTTTGCTCATTGTTCTTAACATCAGATATCAGATATATAATACGGAGTGGATACACCCACATACTATTTCACGGGAAAGTACGAAATATGTGACGAGTATGTGCCGGACCAGAAATCTGATTCTGCCTCGCTCTCATCCACTCTTTTCATTTTGGAAATTGCAGGCTTCGAGGCAAGCGGCGGGATGCTTGGCGCGCGGCGGCGGCGCGCTTGGACGATTGACCCGCAACGTGCGTGTGAACATGCAGCCGAGTAGCAAGGCGCGGTTGCGCACGTCTGCAGCTAGTAGGAGCGCTTGCAGGCCCATGAATACAGGTTAGATACGCTTTTTGTCGCGTTAGAAAGCGCTCGGATGCCCACTTGCCCTTGTATTGCGTTTTAGTGTTGAGTAGCCGTACGCAGTGACATGCTAAGGTGCTAAGGTATATCTTCCCTCGAAATTACGTGTACGATGCTTCAGTAGTGCAACCGTCGCGCTGACGCTTGTGTAGCTCTGTAAGGATGCTGCTTGCAGAATGCCACTTTTTCACAAAATGCACACGTTTAAGGTTTGATTTTCGAGGCATACGAAGTTCTTTGCTTGAGTTTCATTTGCAACGGATGAAATACATATATTTCCCAATGGTTTCGCGACTCGTAGGTATTAGTGATGAATAATGAACGCGCAACTTCACCATGAAGAGCGGCTTAGGCGTCCATTTCCATTTTCGACTTATCATTTTCGGTCGCTTGCAATGCGGGCCACGCATATTTCGCACTCGTCTAAGTACGATAAATTGCAAATCTTGCATTCCTCTAAGTACGAATATCCCAGATACATACTCGGCACATAATTTGCCCTTTCTCATGACATAGTATGTGACTCCATACTCGTCCTATATATTTCAGACGGCCTTATCGGCTCTTACCGTACGCCGTTCTTTTAGTGAACTGGAAGCTTCATGGCACGTTTTATCCTACCGTTTGTATGGAGGGATCAAAATGGGATGTGCTAGGTACCTACAATTGAAGCCCCTATGTGTGCCACATGTATTTGCTGTGTGTACCACACGTGATTACTGAAAGTTTTCGGTACCATGTACCAGCTGATTAACTTTGTCTACTCAAATCAATTAGACAGTACAAATTAGTAGTTTAGAGGAATTACTGATACGGGATACGTACTGCATAAAGGCGTCGTCGACAGTTGTTGCACCTTCCGACTAATACAATTGGTCACTCGGCTTCCGCAGTTGGAGGTAGATCTACGTATTACACTGTAATAAAGTTTGGATTTCTGTGGTATGTGCTATAGAGCCTTTTGTATCGATCGGATTGTGTGTATGGTGGGCACTGCCAGAGCGGGTTGAAGCGTATCACACTAGCGTCTGTATAGCTGCGCACACAGTCATGCTCGAATGTGCTGCGAACGTATACACGATGCTCTGTTAGTTGCGCACCCAGTCTTTAAATAATTATTAGGACCATTATAAAATGCCTTTCCCCGACACAACCTTTAGCATGATAGAGTGTCTGTTGGGATTGCGCGCTCAGACCCGTTCAATAAATATCTAGGCGTAAGCTCACCCCAGCAAACTTAGGCTTACTTTATAGCAGCTTATGTATTGTGCCTTTCACGTATTTTGGCGGGTGAGCTGTTAATTCAGGTGGAATTAAAGTCATAAAAGGGCGATCAACGCTTATTTAGTGCTAATTCTGCCTAAGACATTTGAGAGCCAATCGACGGAGATACGAGCAGAATGGCGTGTATTGGCGGGTAGGAAACCGCTAATCGCTCTGTCTCCGCCAAACGCAAGCTGGATTAGCTTATTTTACCTCAACTCGGCCTCACCATCGCCGCTTCTATTTCGGCCACAGAGGAACAACCCGGAATTAACATGGGAATTAGGGAACTCGGGGCATAATTAAGGTCATTCCAAGGGATTAATACAATAAGTACAATAAGTAAGTCGAGAAAAAAAGCCATGAGGAGAGGCAAGCATTTGCAATTTAGTACCCAATAGAGTTATGGGCAACTTTTAAGGGTAGCAATTCTTCTGTCTGAATAGTGTGTAAAAAAAAATTGAAAGATTTTTTTAAACGCTGCGATGCAACTTAAAGCGAGGGGTGCCTAGGTCCATTCCTTCGTGTCGAATTTAGTCATTACAATGAGATCTGATTAAAAACCTACTTACTTTCTAGCGCGGCTTTAATTAGACCACAAAGGGATTGCTGTAGTATCATAGTTTGCAAGTTGATGATAAAACTGCGGTTAATCTACCGGTAATCTACATTTCCGATTATCGGTAGGTACCAAAATCGTTATATGACCCAGTTTATACCATTATCAACTGCTCTTTTACTATCCAGCGTTTTGGAGATCTGCCAGTGAAATTGCGTATCCTTATTGACATGGTTGGCTCTATCTGATAGACTCCTAATATTATTATATTGGGTATTAACCGCAGAACTAACGCTTAGCAAAAAATCTGCAATGTGTCTGCGTATCATCAGGATACGAAGTTGTGGTTCCCAAATGGTCTTCGTTTATGAAATACCGGAATAGCTTTGACCTTATTCTAATTGTTAAGTATGGCGCTATAGTTGTTGTCGTGACCGTTTGGTCTACAAAATACAGATAATGCTTTCCAACAAATTGGTCCTATCAAATCCGTACTAACGTTAGGCCCAGGAGCAATTATAACTGTTGAGAGGGATTTTTCTTTGGATATCTCAAGTACTGGAGCTGCAAGTATCAGCAAACACTGTAGAGTCTGTCATGCCGAATAAAAATATTTGACGTAGGAAAATTTCTAATGCTAATGGTTTCTGTGAGGCCAACATACCTATCAATAGAATCCTATAGCCTCGGTTGTGAATGTGAGTAGTCTGTCGATGTATCGAGGGACCAAGGCCTGTTGCGTCGCCAATTCAGGTGCTTCTTCTACTGCAGTCCTAACCAATAACATTCATGACCCACACTAAATCGTAGGCAGCGAAATGAAAGACAATATGAGCTTCAACTTGCTGTAATTCGGTCGTGCCCATAATTGATGGGCACTAGATTCGCCGTGGAGAGTACTGCGCGGCCGTGCGCCGCGTTTGTTGCTGCTACATGGTCCCTCAATCACTATTAGCATGTAAACAATGTCAACTGTACGAGCACTTTGGAGTGCTGATGTTTTTAAGTTCACGAAAATGATTTGCGGACTGTAATTTTTCCAGCTTTGGATTGTCAGGTCATATTGTGATATTCTCTTATATAAGTGTTTTTTTCTGGAAATATTATATTGCGATGCATAAGAGTATAAAATGCGCATTATATATTCCCACTGAGTCGGCGTTGGAGCGCATAATGCGTCCATCCAACAAGCTTAATGTGCGGTGACGGCGCAGTCGTCGGCACGTGCAGTGGCAGATCCTCGGGCAAGCAGTCACCCGCTCAAATTGAGCGCTTGAGCTTTGGATCGATGGGCCACACCCGAACGTACCCGACGATGCATTTCGGGTACCCGGATTTGTCCGAAGATAATTGAATTTTTGAAATGCTAGCGTGGTCTACATTGTGTTTAAACGTCAAGTCGTCGATGGCTGAGAGTTTGCTGCAATTGGGCCTTACATAGTCTTAAATTCACTAAACTATGGGTTTTAGACACACAAATCGACGAGACGGTAAGTTGTGTTGTCCTCGAATTCAAACGGCAATAAATGTGATATAATATCTGTCTGAAAAATATTTTGGTGATAGGTTTTTGAATATACACAGGCATGAGGGCCATTACACCCACCCGGCATACCCTGGCAGGTAAGCAATCTATCCATTTTCGTAAGCGTTCAATATATTTGCCGTCAGTGTCTGACTCCCAGTGAGAACATTTATTTGTGGTAATCTGAAATCTATATATTAATTAGATTTTAGATTTTGATACAAGCACAGTCAACAAATTACGAAATTGGCAAGCTCCCCCGCCGAGCGAAGCGAGGCGGGCGGTCCCACGTACTCGGCTTAAACTTGTTTAGAGAGCCCCGTTTGCGGGGCTCCGCTTGGCTTGTTCCATTACATTGAACCAAGCAAGCAACAGTCTGTCTAGCCTGTTGTTGTAGATTGTTGTACTGCACCACCCCAATTCAATGCAATTACCGTAGTAGCAACTAGTGACACCTTTGGTCAACTAAAGCGTACAAAGTTATATCCGCCACAAGCCTATCCAATGATGTACGTGTACAGTCGATCCTCTCAGTAAGCGCGGTGGGGTTTTATGAGCGATTTGACAGGACATAGGAAATGTTGAACATTGTTTGGCTCGTACTATCCCGTCGATGTAGATCTGATTTGACGGGTTACTTTAAGGTAGTGGTGCGCTTACTGAGGGGATCGACTGTAACCCGTAGAAATGCCCGAATTACTGGTGTTGCCGGTGTAGACGCAAACGCGTTTTAAGTTCCAAGCTGTCCCCCGATATGTGGCCAATGACAAGTTCTCATGATTTGGCGCTTCCAAGACGATTTAGAAGCAAAATTGTGTCAGTGACAAGCAAATGAAGCGGACCTCCGGGTACCGCATCAGATACCGAGGTTGGCCATAATTATTTATTTATACCATCTATAGATTGTGATAATTTTCAGAGTCGAGCAAGAGCTCACTTCAGCTTCAAGCATCTAGCAGCTAGGATGAAGTCGAGGCGCGCAAACATCTGTCAACCAACGAAAACGCAAGCCCGGATGCTAAAAGAAGAAAAGTTGAAGTTAAATCCCGACAACCATCAATCTTGCAGTTTTTCAGTTTAGCGAAGACATCTACACCGGCGTCTACGCCTACAGCAGCGCCAAGCACGCAAAAAGGCTAAGTCTGCAGCTTTGTGCGACCCGAGAGTCGATACAACGAAAGATATTACTTCATAGCATACATAGCATGCATAGCACTTGAATTTACCGAATATACCGGTTGCTTGTGACAGCCCCCCCCCCCCCAAACGCTTCAAATAGTGGGTATTTATTATTTTTATATAACTACTGGTTCTGCCCGACTGGTCAGTTCTATATTCCAATAGCCACCTTTAGGGTGCCACTTGGTGCCACGCTTAAATGAGAACGATCAACACCCGCCACAAGCGGCCATCGAGCAAATAGGTGCTCCCTCTGGCTGAAGGCGAGTTTGTCATCGAGCGACATTCTCGCGACGTCCACCGCCTCCAGTTCGCAGTTCGAAGAACTGTCGTTAGGCGGCCCAGGCGAGTTTGTCATCGAGTGACATTCTCGCGACATCCACCGCAGGCCAGTATCTCATCAAGCGACATTCTCGCGACATCCACCACAGGCCAGCCTGTGTATCATCGAGCGACATTCTCGCGACAACCACCGCCTCGGCGGCGCGACCAATGTCTCATCGAGCGACCAGAATTTGCAGTTTCGAAGAAGCGGTGTATTATTTGAAGTATGATACCAGGGCAGATGCTGCGGCTGCGAGGCAGGCGCAGGAGATGCTTACCGATATGTAGTAAAAGATTCCTAACACAGATATAATAGATAATTCTATTTAAAA
The DNA here is from genome assembly GCA_016169955.1 of Phytophthora vignae f. sp. vignae. Lineage (NCBI taxonomy): Eukaryota > Oomycota > Peronosporomycetes > Peronosporales > Peronosporaceae > Phytophthora > Phytophthora vignae. Next base: position 289,653 of record JABJUM010000007.1, read on the forward strand.
AAATGCTGTTATCCTGGTCTTCTCGGTGGAGCTCTGGTTGCGTGTCAAGCAAACACAATATTTGTTTGAATGTATGCTGCAGATGAGCTCAAAATGCATAATTGTGGCTGTTGTATCCTTGTTGTCGGAAGTCCATGCAGAAATCTTGCTGCTCCCGAGAACTGCGAACCCCCTGGACAACCAGTCCGGGTACCCCCAATGTATCATCGAGCAACATTCGCATGACCTAACAGTTTCTCATCGAGCGACATTCGCATGACTTTAGTGCAACATCCAATTTGCGTCATTCGAGATTCATGCTCTTTCGTAAGACGATACTTGACCCCAGAGAGCCTACCATAAGACAAGCCGTCTTACGTTTTCCAATCAACGCGTTTTGCCTATATCTTGGTTTTTGTATACCTGTGCCTACAATGTATATTGTCTGTCAAAACGTAAGACAGTTTGTCGGACACCAGTTTGCGCCATACTATTGGTCAAAAGTGTTCTACCTGAGCACTGCTTGACGTGTAGAGCTGCGTGTGCATGCCCTGGCCCACTCAACCACGACAGCGTTATCATTGCCGCGGAAGCAGTCGATGTTGGTGGCAGCTTTTGTCGCCGAGACGATGCAGTTGCATGGCGCGTAACTAGCATTAATACTACCGTTCGATGACCGGTGTCGTTTTGTTTTGATTGAGGTGCATTGATTTTAACGCAACTAACTCCTCTTGTTATTAATAGTGGTGACCTCATTGGGCGCCGTCTATCTGCAAGAATGCTATAATATCAGCGCGCTTACAGACAGGTACTGTACCGTCAGTGAACGGCTCCTGTTCCGCCAGCTTGGTGTTCAGCCCTTGCCCACGGCCTTGGCTGCGGCCGTCGACAACAGAATGCTGTTCTGGCCGCAGCTATAGCGGCCTTGTCGCCCTTGGCCGGGCCGTCCACAGGCAGCTGAGTCACCGTCGTGGCATGCACCAGCAACGGATAGCGTGCTGACGATTCCGCTCGTCAGCATGCACGTGCATTTGTTTCGTTTTCGATTTCATAATAAGGTGAAGTGCATCCCCAGTCATTTGGTCTAACCAAAGACCTAGGTTCTTTAAATGAAGGTGTGTATTATGCATATTTTATGAAGTCGAAGGTGCTGTTCGATGAAGCCGCGTAGTCGTCGTAGAGTAGGGAGATGTCCATCCGAGGATACGACCCGGTTGGTACACAAAGAACTGAATTGTGCTTGAGCGTACATTGAATAGCAAACGACTAGAATGCACGCTCAAGCACTGTCTAGAAACTTGCCAACAAAACGGCAACGAAGACACTACGTAGATTCAAGATTAGCAGGCAACAGCGGTTATAAGCGCTCTAGATTTCCAAATCGCTGCCTCTTGTGCTACGTAACTATCGAAGGAAGGCTTACCCGCATCACAACGATAGTCTGACAGTGCGAAACCTCCTACAATATTTCCCTCTTGACACTATTCCTTCGCAGGCACTGAAAAGCTCTTGGCGTGGCATTATGAGAGTAACAGATCAGAACAGCCTTACCGCTAAGGCTTCACGGCAAACACTACACATAATTAGCCAATCGCATCGCTAAATTTGATTTGTCGTCAAACTGTCTTACGAATGCTCGACACAAGTGATTGAACGGAGTACCATCGCATATGCGTTAACAAGGTGCACTTGTCGTTGTTTGCTACATCGGCACTGCACGAACTGTCGGAGATAACAACCAGCATTATTTTCTGTGGTTTATCATTTGAAGTATGATACCAGGGCAGGAGATGCTTACCGATATGTAGTAAAAGAGATTCCTAAGACAACACAGATTTAATAAATAATGCTATTTAAAAAATATGCTGCTATCTCAGTCTCCAGTGGAGCCCTGGTTGCGTGTCAAGCAAACACAATATTTGTTTGAAGGTATGATTCAGATGAGCTCAAAATGCGCACGGTATAATTTTGGCGGTTGTGTCCTTGTTGTCGGAAGTCCATGCAGGAATCTTGCTGCTCCCGAGAACTGCGAACCCCCCGGACAACCAGTCCGGGTACCCCCAATTTGAAGTAGAAAGTTGAAATCCGGAGGCTGGCCCTGTGATCGAGAACATGTCGCAGCCACTGCAAGTTGCGCCCGTAGCTGTATTCATCCCGCAGTTACTACGGGCACTATAGTGCATAGCGTCATATTTTCTTGCGCTCAGAGCAACTCTATTCTCGTAGAAACAATAAATATTTGGGAACCCCCTAACATTTTTAGAGTTTGTACTGTACGGGTCAAGGATGATCGCTTAAAAAAAAGCTTCTTTTTTTGCCAAACGCGACAACGATGTCAGCCATAAGTGTTTGCTACTACAGTGCGCGCGGAAATGATAGACGAAAATCCATTTTTTGTCCTATTTTTATCGAATCAACGCCAATGAGACTGTAAGTTTTACCCAATGATCAGCAGCTCCTGGCGGTTCGTTTGCGGTGTCGCTTGCTTGAATCCGACACGTGGGGGCGGAGCAGCAGCCCAAACTTCATTTCCCTCAGTCCCCCCCAAGCGCGAAAAAGATAGCCGAGGTGCGTACTCCCAGCGATTGCAGCAGCTACGAGACCCGTTGATGCTTGTACGTGCTAACATAGATACTAGAAGCACTAACCGTGGCTGTTGCAACATTGCTGTCTTAAAATTTACAGATTAACAATGGGGAGAGGCAAGTCGCTGACTGACATCGAGAAGGGTCAGATACTAGCCTACAAGGAGGGAAATCTGTCTACTAATGCGATCGCAAAGCGAGTGAGCCGCTCGTGGAAGGTGGTGGACAGCTTCCTGCGCGATCCGGAGGCGCAGGGCACCGCAAAGAGCACCGGAAGGCCGAGGAAGCTAACGCCTACCGCTGAGCGCCGCCTGCTACGCGAGGCATCAAAGACTGGTGTGAGCGCTAGACAACTGAAGGACAATCTGCAGCTTCCTATTTCAGTGCGCAGAGTGCAGGAGGTGCTGCACGACTCGGACAACATGGTGCACGAGAAGCGCCTTGCATGCCCGGTGCTGAAACAGGCCCACATCACGGCCAGGTTGAAGTGGGCCACTCAGTTTGTGGAACATGGGCGCAAATGGAACCGAGTGGTGTTCTCTGACGAAAAGAAATTTAACCTAGACGGCCCTGATGGCTATCAATACTATTGGAGGGATCTGAGGCAGGAGAAACAGATCTACTCTAATCGGCAGTCAGGTGGTGGGAGTATGTTCGTGTGGGGCGCTTTTAGTGTGAAGGGGAAGTCCGAGTTGGCCTTCCTGGAGGGCAAGCAGAACGCGGAGAAGTACATCACCACGTTGGGTGACTACTTGTTCCCGTTCGCGCACCTGTATCACGGGTTAAACTTCCAGTTTCAGCATGACAACGCCTCCATTCACACTGCAAGGGCTGCCAAGTGGTATCTAGAGGATCAAGGTGTGCGTGTAATGTGGTGGCCTGCTAAGTCTCCGGACTTAAATCCTATCGAAAACTTGTGGGGAATTCTAGCTCGAGCGGTGTACCTGAATGGGAAGCAATACGAGACCAGGGAGGACCTGATCAGGGCCATCAAGAAGGCATGGGAGGAGATTCCGCTATCGACGCTTGAGAACCTCGTTGGGTCGATGAAAAAACGCTGCATGGAGGTCTACCGCGAAGGCCATAAGACGAAGTACTAGAGAAGTCTTAGCCAGCTCATAGACCACTTAAACAGCATTAAAAGATGCATGAAACGGCTACCAAAGTTGTTCGTCTATCATTTTCGCGCTTTACACTGTCGGCAAAACTCGTGTTTGGTACTGTAGCTCCGCCCCCACGTGTCGGATTCAAGCAAGCGACACCGCAAACGAACCGCCAGGAGCTGCTGATCATTGGGTAAAACTTACAGTCTCATTGGCGTTGATTCGATAAAAATAGGACAAAAAATGGATTTTCGTCTATCATTTCCGCGCGCACTGTAAGTTTGGGGTCGGGTGCCGCAGTTGGGACGTTGCATCCGCGAAGCACCGAAACGATCGAGTATTATCGATTGTTACCTCATTCGGTGACGATGAAATTAGTTTTCCGAGTCCTCGAGAAAGAGGCACAAGTCTCCGACGATCCTCATGGCAATAAGCTCTCCGACACTGGCGTGCAGTTATGTCGGAAAAATGTATCGGCCGAACCTAGAAGCGAAAAGTTACAATCGAAATAAATTTCTGGAAAAAACGAGAAAATAATCCATGTCGAATTATTCTTCATTCATCAATTAATGGCGAGGTTTGTTACTAGTGCTCCGATGAAAGGCTTGCTGCCGCTGTGCTCGCAGTATTCGATCTTGTTGCTCGCCTGCAGATGGCCGCCCATGGTAACGCAAACATCTAAACGGAGGTGAATCCGAGCATGGGCTGGCTACGCTCGACGCCCGTGCTGGTCTTGATCCTGCTCGCCGTCGTTTTGGCCTTGATCCTGGTTCTGCTGGCCATCATCCGGGCATGGCGTTTCCGGGGCCGGGGTGCTCGGGGGAGGTGCCGTATCGGGGCACGGTGTCTCTGGTGCTGGATCCGGAGCTGATGTTTCGGGGCAGGGCGTCTCCGGAGCTGAAGTCTCCGGACAAGGCGTCTCTGGAGCTGGTGTATCGGGGCAAGGAGTCTCTGGAGCTGGAGTTTCCGGGGTAGGAGTCTCCGGGCATGGCGTCTCCGGAGCTGGAGTCTCCGGACAAGGCGTCTCAGGAGCTGGGGTCTCGGGGCAAGGGAGTCTCCGGTGCAGGTGTCTCGGGGCATGGAGTTTCTGGGGCAGGCGTCTCCGGAGCTGGAGTCTCAGGACATGGCGTCTCCGGTGCAGGAGTCTGTGGAGTCGGTGTCGTTGGGCAAGGCGTTTCTGGAGTCGGGGTCTCGGGGCAAGGAGTTTCCGGAGCTGGTGTCTCGGGGCATGGCGTCTCCGGAGCCTCAGTCTCAGGGCATGGCGTCTCCGGGGCTGGGGTCTCGGGGCATGGTGTCTCTGGCACTTCAGTATCCGGGCACGGTGTGGTCGGCGCAGGCGTCTCAGGACACGGGGTCTCAGGAGCTTCAGTATCAGGACACGGTGTTTCAGGAGCTTCAGTAACGGGGCATGGTGTCGTTGGTGCAGGCGTCTCGGGACAAGGCGTTTCCGGTGATGGGGTCTCCGGACAAGGCGTCTCTGGGGCTTCGGTATCGGGGCATGGGGTCGTAGGGGCTGGCGTCTCAGGACACGGAGTGTCGGGCTTCGGTGTTTCCGGGCATGGCGTCTCTGGTGCATCAGTGTCGGGGCATGGTGTAGTTGGCGCGGGCGTCTCGGGGCGCGGGGTGTCAGGGCCCTGCGTTTCAGGACAAGGCGTGTCAGGCTTGGGCGTTTCTGGGCATGGAGTCTGGGGGCCTTCCGTCTCGGGGCACGGAGTCGTCGGAGCTGGTGTCTCGGAACAAGGAGTATCGGGCTTGGGCGTCTCCGGGCACGGGGTAACAGGGCCCTCCGTTTCCGGGCAGGGTGTACTCGGAGCTGGGGTCGGTCCTTCAGGACACGGCGTCTCCGGTGCTTCGGTCTCCGGACAAGGGGTGGTCGGAGCGGGGGTCTCGCCTTCCGGGCAAGGGGTGGTCGGCGCCGGCGTGTAGCCCTCCTTAGTCGGTGCCGGTGTCGGCTTCTCGTCCCCGGGACACGGCGTGGTCGGTGCCGGCGTGTAGCCTGACGAGCCTGACTCCTCCTTGGTCGGTGCCGGTGTCGGCGTGTCGTCGATTGGCATGGGCAGGTTGGTACCCGGGCATGGCGTGGTGGGTGCCGGGGTGGAGCTGGGGTAGGCTTGGTCGCCTTCGCCACCCTTCGTAGCAGCAGGGGTCACGTCGGGCGTGCCTGCCTCGTAGGTGGTCGGGCAGGGCGTAGCCGTGCCTCCCGAGACGGACAGGAAGACGCAGCCCCACGTGTCGCCGAGCACGATGGCGCACTCGGCGTCCTCCTTGGCCGTGCACTGCTTGCCGTCGAAGGAGAAGAGGTACGAGTGGCAGTCGGCCGTGGCCACGTCGCCCTTGAGTGGGCAGGCTGTGCCGGCCGGTGCCTTGCCGGCACCCGAGCAGATCGCGCCGCGCGAGGACGCGATGGTGAAGGTGGCGTCGTACTGCACCGACACCGGCAGGTCGGCGGTCGCCAAGTCGGCTGCGTTCAGTGCAGCGAGCACCGCAGCGAAGAGGACGCGGGATGGCGCCATGGTGGTCCGCGTCGGTCGGCGGGTGGTGGAGTCGAAGCGTGGAGGTTCGGGAGAGCGAAGGGGTCAAGTGCTCGCAGGCGAGCAAATTGAAGAGTGAGAGACGTTGTGAGGAGGGCGGCGCGGGTGGATCCTGGCGGGCTGTGGCCGCCAAACTTTTGAACCCGCGGCCGTCCTGCTCTTAGGTTAGGCAATGTGCCAGTACTGTAGGAAGGTCTCCATTGGCTTTCCGTGTTGCAGCGTGGGTTGCTATCGAGTGGCGTGCGCCTGACTAGCAGCTTTTGCGGACTGTCAAGTGACTTGGACTCAGTATGGCGGCGATTGAAGGGCCACAGGTTGAAGTTGCTGCGCGGAAAAAGGGCTCGCGAGTCATTCACTGCAGGTGGCGACCGCTGTTGTCGCTCAGGACGAGAGGCGTAGTGAGCACTACGAGTGAACGCTCATGCCTCTGCGTATGGCCACCTGGGCACGGCCGGCTCGCGGATGGCGCGGATGCCCGGACGTGCAGTACGACAATCTCCGCTCAGCGCAAGCTCGCGGTCTCCGCTGGACGCGCGCAATCCGGACTGCACCCATTAGGTTCAACAAGCAGCTCGTGGCTCAAAAATTGTTGCAGTGGGTGAACGGACAGCCCTCGACTAGCGACCGGGCCACGTTGCATGTCATGGATGCAATGGCTGCAAACGCCGCCGAAGTTGGCTGCCGGTCGGCGCCACTAGCGGCCGGAAAGTATGCTCACTGCCGTGAGTGTAGTCCATAATGGAGTATGCTATCCACAGCGGTGACCGATGTATATGTTTTTGATAATGAAAATCAATGTATGTATCGCCAGAAAAAGATCCAGCAACCTCGAAAGAAGTTGGTGGGACGCACGTAATGGATGCACACACGGGTCTCAAAAGTCGCACTTGCTTGTCTCTTGCGATGGCTCCTCCTTTTGTCGAGGTCGATTACACTCAAACATGCACTTCGAGTTGTGAATAGATACGAATTATTATGAGGGAGTCGCTCAGAGAGTAACTCAATTACTAGTAGATCACTGACGCTACCCAAACAAGGTCTGCGGCTCAGACACGAAACTCGTGGCGATGCGGAAGCTACGAGAGCTCTCAGAGCGATAGCTCGAAACACCTCAATGAAATACTACCGGCAAGCCTGAGGCATCGTTGACTTTCCAAAGCAGAGCGAGTAGGACAAAGAACTACGCTTGTATTTGTCATGCAACAATAATTACTGCAACTACCATGTATACCCTTAAAGGGTCCTCTAAACCTCGCCGTGGGGCAGGCATTACAAGAAAGAGTCATCCTCGCCGTCTGTATGACTCGTCTTGACGGGCTTCCGATCACAAACTTGCTTGGTTCGTTCCTCTATTCCGAGCGGAGCTTGCGGTTCGCGTTCGCCGTCGCCGTCGCGCTTGCCGTCGCGCCACCGTTGGAAGGCTGGGCCGGGTAGCCATTGTTCACCACGGTGGTGGGGGCGCCCACGTTCACGCCGTTGTAGCCGACCACACCTGGAGCGCCAACACTCACAACCCCCGGCACACCAACGCTAACACCAGGGCTGACGACGCCAGGTCCGTAGGCTCCCGTGCCGCCCACTCCGACACTTGCAACGCCGGGGATGCCGACACCGACGCCCTCCGGGCCAGAGAAAAACGTCTCGGCCACCTCATTCTCCGCTCTCACTCCGCTTGAGATGGCGACGGCGGCGACGACGCACACGGTGAAGATCTTGCTGCTGCTGAACATGGCTGCTGGGAGGGGATTGGCTCGGTAGTTGGAGCTTGAGTGAGTGAATTCGAGAATGAACGGTACGCTGCAGTGCCTGCGTGCTTGGCTGGCGTGCTTAGCTTGTCTAAGGTCCCATGCCTATCCGCCGACGAATGTAGTGGCCTGGTTGGCTGACTTCAGAGGGCTACTAGATGTGGAGAGCGGCTTGAACAGTCGTTGAGCTCCATGCACGGCCAGCCCCCACATCAACTTGCAGCAGCCAGTTGGTCCGGTAAGACGTCGTTGTGGTCAACATCCGCGGGCCAACGGACGCGGACAACCTCCAGATGTCAGGGAAACGAGTGGCCGGTCAACCCGAAGGTGGAGTTTACGGACAGCAAAGCAAAGCATAGTCGATTCTTGGAACAGCTTCTTCATAGAGTGCCAGCATATTTGTGGCTCTTACAATGCCGTGACTTCTGCAACGTGGAAAAGGTTGCTTTTATCATCGCAATAGGAGACACAAAAGATGGCAACCATGAGTTGGATGCATGCACATATTAAATGGTAGGCTTTTACTGTAGGCTACGGCGGTACTGCGGCAAAATCCATTCAACACGGCCGATCACGACGAACTTGTGCGTTCGTTCGCAGCAAGGGACACAGCTTTGAGGCGGTTGTCTGTTGCCACCACCACGCTGTGCCCCGCTGTACTGCGTTCATGTGGAGTTAGTTAGTCGCTCACTCCGGCGGACGCTTAGTCACGACTGCTGCAACGTTGCCGGGCTAGGTCACACCATTCTTATCCGATGTTTGAGATTTGTATGGATACTGTGATACTGAATTTTGTATGCTCCATGTTGAAGTGATGAAGCATTCTCCCACGCCAAGAAGTTGGTGATCTCTAGCACCGATTTTCTGCCTTAGCGGATGGCCCTTGCGGTCAGCGCCACCAAGCTGTTTTGTCGTGAGTGGCGTCGACTAGCGTTGCAGTGGCTTGGCGGCCGAGCTGTCCGCTGAGCCCCTCGCTGCACGCGATCAGTGGCCGCCCAGCTGCCGAGATCTCTTGGCGCGGGACGGCATCCGGCTGAATCAAGAGCCACTTGTAAGCCTCTAGGCTGTTGCCCCCCCCCCCCTCACTGCCTGCGTCTTTCCGCAGCCAGATGCATCGCTTGAGCTGCGGGTCACCAGACGAGCAGCAGCAGGAGGTCGTCGTCACTTGACGGCGAGAGCGTCCCCGCTGCTCATTTCGAAATCCACTTCCAAGCGAATTATCGGTCTTCAGCTTCGTCTCAAGGCCCCTCCAACGTACAACGACCTCCACTCTCAGTATCCGACAATGGTCAACCGAAACAACCTCGCCACACTACTCGTCGCCGTCGTAGCCTGTACGAACGGAGCTCTCGCCGAGCAAGAGGCAGCCCAGTTCGGTTTCGGTGGTTTCCCCGGCATGGCCGGCATGGGCGGCTTGCCTGGAATGGGTGGCGGCATGGGTGGAATGGGAGGCATGTCGAGCCTCATGAAGATGATCCCAGGCATGGGTGGCATGGGTGGAGGAGGAGGCATGGGTGGCATGGGTGGAGGAGGAGGCATGGGTGGCCTTCCTGGCATGGGCGGCGGTGGCATGGGTGGAATGTCCAGCTTGATGAAGATGATCCCAGGCATGGGCGGCGCTTCCTCTGGCACGAGCAGCGGCGGCGGTCTGTCGGGCCTCAGCAGCATGATGTCAGGCATGGGCGGCGGTGTCACGTGGTAGTTGTTGTAGTAGAGGGAAAATTGTCAACTGAGTGTATTTTGCCGTTGGTTAGACTTCTGGTTCTTGCTTGGTCTCCTAGTACGTCCTCGTGGTCGTCTTGCTTCCTAACCACTTCAACTTCAACGTCAACCAACTGCAATCTACAGCTACACATGTACTTGTCTTGGTTCAACATGTACTCGGCTTGGTTCAACCGAGGTTATACAAAATGCAAGTCCAGCTCCACATCCGTGCTGGTGCACAGCCGTCCGTAGAGCTTACATGAGGCGCGCGCATTCATCCATCATGTGCGGCAGCCTCACAGTCTCCTCCACGCTGCTGCTTGCAAGGGCGCACGCGGCGCAAGCTGACGGTCTCCATGTAACGACCCTTGTCAAGTGTCAGCGTACCATGTTCTTGGAGGGCCACGACTTGGTAGGGCCCGTCGAGCAGCGGCATCATCTTGCTCTGCACTCCGGCGTCGCGTCGGAGCAATACCATGTCTCCTGGACGATAGTCCCACTGGACTCGCCCACGGTTCTCTCGGGCATTGTGCAGGCGGACTTGCTGCACTTTGCGGAGGTGTTCAGCCTCCCAGTCCGTCTTGTGCGCGAGATCGACGAACATGTCACGGCCAAACGCGAGTTGGGCTGGTGACGCCTTCAACATCGAGCGATTCGAGGCTCGTGCTGCGAATGTAGTGTTGTGGAGGAAACTCTCCCACTCCTCGCTCGTCTTGATCTCCTGCGTTCGCATCTTCTCGCCGATGACGCGGTGCACCCGCTCGATGACCGCGTTTGCCTGCGGGTTGCGCGTAGTGGTCGGCACGGACTCGATCCCATAGCTCTCCAGTAGTTCAGCAAACTCACGCTTGAATTCACTTCCGCCGTCGTGAATGCATCGAACCGGTCTTGGGTAGCGGCACAACCAGTGGCGGTCGACGAGGTAGGCAGCCTCGGCACTGTCGGGGTTGATCACCGGCAGCAGCTCCATCAGTCTGGTCGCCGTGTCAATGATCGAAAGTGCCCTAAACTTCTGTGGTCCGTACGGTCCGATCGAATCCACCGCAATCTCGAACCACGGCCAGACCTCCACGGTCTTGGGCGGCAGTTTTCCGTAGCGCACGGTTGGATGCTTCGCCTTCAAGCACTCAATGCACCCATCGACCAGCTTCCTCACGTCCTTCTCCATCCCATCCCAGTGAAAGACTTGCGCGATCGTGTTCTTCATTGTCGCGGCTCCAGGCTGAATGAGCCATTCGTGGTACGTGGCGAGCAACGGCTCGTGGATGCTCTTTGGCACGAGCACCTTCTTCGTGTGTGGGTGTACCAGTACTTGCACTCCACCAATTTCCTGTTTTTCCGCTGGGCCAACAATGCCATCGACCTTTTGTGCCTTTGCCAATACACGCAGGTCCATCGTAAACAGATCCGACTCAGCCGCCGCCATTGTGTCAGCTGACGTCCTGATGTTGGTCGCAGTCTCCTCCAGTTCGGACCCATTTTGCGCGTTCACCGGAAGGCGCGAAAGCGCATCAGCAACGACATTCTGCTCACCAGGTACGTAGTGGAAAATTGGGCCGAACTCCTCGATCTCTAATCTCCATCTCATCATGTGTACATCGTGGAACGTTGAGTACGTGAGGTTCAGGTGGTCGGTATGCAGGTGGAGCTCTTCTTGGCCGAGCAGTAGAGTCCGAAACTCTCGCAGCAGCAGTACAATGCTGAGTAGTTCCAGTCGGTTGGCGGGGTAAGCCGTCTGCGCTTCGTTGCACTTCTTGGACCAGTACGCTAATGGTCTGTTCTTCTGCGTGATCACAGCACCGAGCTGCAGCTTGGAAGCGTCCGTGAAAACATGGTAGGGCACACCAGTCTCGGGGAACACGAGCATCACTGCCTCACGCAGACACTTCTTCACTCGCTCGAAAGCAGCATCATGTTGCTGAGTCCAGCGAAATGGCTGGGTTGGAGACGTAAGCTGGGTCAGCGGCGCCAGCATCTCGGCACGTCGGGGCATCATGTCACGGTAAAAGTTCACCATACCCACGAAACGGCGCAGTTCTCGGCGCGTCTTCGGCGGAGCGATGGCCGAGATCGCCTCCACTTTCTTCGGCATCGCTGCAACGCCCTCAGCAGTAAGCTGGTAGCCGAGGTACTCAATCTTTGCAGCGCACACCTTGCACTTCTTGGGGTGCAGTGTCAGTCCAGCATTCTGCAGGCGAGTGAAGACCTCACGTAGATGCAGAAGGTGTTCTTCAAAGGTGCTTGAAAACACCAGTATATCATCCAGATACACGCGGACGTAGTCTAGGTCACCCAGTAGGTCATCCATGGCCGCTTGGAACTCATCGGGAGCAGTCGATACCCCCATCGGCAGTCGGAGGAATACGAACTTGCCGAGCGGCGTCGTGATGGTCGTCGCTCTGCGGTTGAGCTCCGCCAGCAAGCAGGCATAGTAACTCATCGGCACATCAAAAACCGACTTGAACCTGAGCTTCGGCAGCGACCGCATCATCTCCTTGGGATCCTTGGTGGGGTAGTAGTTACGCCGGAGCATCCTATTCAGCTTGCGGAAGTCGCACACCAATCGCACGGAGCCGTCCTTCTTTGGGATAACGAAGGCCGGCGAGGCCCATTCCGAAGAAGAGTCCCGCTTCAGCACGCCCATGTCGATGAGTCGCTGAATTTCATTGCGGAACGCATCGTAGTACGCTCGTGGCACCGGGTACGGTCGGCAACTCACAGGTTCTGCGTCTGGACGGAGTGGCAATACGTAGGGTCTACGCTTCATCGTCCCGAGCGCGCCTGAAAACAGCGCCTCGAACTCGCGAGTCAATTGCATGATCGCCTCAAATTCGTCCCGCGTCAATTCGTCGCGCTCGACCATATCCTCCAGTGGTGTTGGTGCGTGGTCTTCCACCTGGATCTCTGCACGGCACTCAGTGTCTGCCTGCAGGACCGCGGCGTGAGTGGACACACGTGTAGAGCGCTTCCCAGTCTGCATCGAGACGGTGATGCCGTCCCACTCGATAGTGCCAGTCTCAAAGTTGAGGATCATCTTCTGGTCTCGCATGAAGTCACGACCTAGAATGATCGGGTACAGCAGCGTCTTCGCCACACGGAAGTCCTGCATGCACACTCGCGTCTGCGATAAGTCCAACAATCTCAACGCGGCTGTGGCGCGGTGCGTCGTCATCCCAGTCGATCCATCTGCCTTCCGGTACAACGCTGACTCCGCCCACAGCGCGACATCAGAGCCCAACTTGTCTACGGTCTGTCGGTCCACGGCGGACGTGGTGCATCCAGTGTCCAGAAGTCCCCGCACTTGGGTATCTCCGATCTTCACCGTGACCTCCATACACGGGTCTGTCGGTGGTTGCTCTCTGGCATGGGCACCCGACGCGGTCATCACCGCGAGTGAGTCACTCGGCGCAGCGCTGTAGAATTTCATGGCCGCAAACTCTTCATCTTGGCGCTTCTTAATGGACAGCATCATGGCTGCCATCTCCGACAGTTTTTCTTCCATTGCTGCCATCGTGTTCTCGTTGCCATGGTATCGGTCGCTCTGCCCTTGGCCGTTGTTGCCGTAAAACTTATTGCCCTGGTTGCGACTGCCAGGACGAGGTCGGTAGGCAGGAGACTTCGGGTCTCTGAAGCAGTGGTCGTTCGAGTGGTTGTCTTTCTTACAGAAACTGCACCAGCGGCCCTGACGCTGACGGCCATTTCCATGATTCGAGCTCCTGTTGCTGTTCCTGCTAGGTGCCGATGCATTTTCCTTTTTCTTCACTCGGCTGTTCCGCAGTAGCGCCTCGTCCCGCTCATTCCTCTCGATGAGCTCAAATTGAGCCTCCATCGTCGATAATTCCCATCGACGAGAGATGCGGTTCACTTCGACCTGCCAGTCGACAGGCATACCACTCTGGTACATTCGGACTACATCAGTCTCGGGCACTTGTGCGTCCTCGCCGTACTCCAGCAGTGGGATCATGCGCAAGAGCGTCCTGAAGGCGGCGCTGTACTGACGCACCGTCACTCCCTTCTTCTTACGGAGCTGTGCCAGCTCATCCATCAGTGCCCCGCGTGTTCCCGGCGGACAGTGACGCATTGTGAGCTGGCGAATACCCGCGACTACCACATCGGGGCGGTTCTGGGCTTCTTCACGAACGACGTCGTTGAACTGTCGAAGGTCCTCTTCAAACAGCAGCAACTGCATGTCGTCGGCCAGTGCAAACTGGTCTTCTTGTGATAGAGTGTACCGCATGAACGTCGAGTGCTCCTGCACGTGGAGCAACCAGTTCAGCCAGTCCTTCCAGTCTCCGTGACGGAACACCGGCATCTTCTTCTTCACTACCGTCCCATCACTCTTCGTCTTGGTGAACGCGATAGTGTCTTCCATCTTGAGCTGATTTCCTCGATTCTCCGTTGTTTTCTTCGTCGCAGCCACGCTACGTAATTGCTCGAGCAATATGTCACGTGGTAGTTGTTGTAGTAGAGGGAAAATTGTCAACTGAGTGTATTTTGCCGTTGGTTAGACTTCTGGTTCTTGCTTGGTCTCCTAGTACGTCCTCGTGGTCGTCTTGCTTCCTAACCACTTCAACTTCAACGTCAACCAACTGCAATCTACAGCTACACATGTACTTGTCTTGGTTCAACATGTACTCGGCTTGGTTCAACCGAGGTTACACAAAATGCAAGTCCAGCTCCACATCCGTGCTGGTGCACAGCCGTCCGTAGAGCTTACATGAGGCGCGCGCATTCATCCATCATGTGCGGCAGCCTCACAGGCGGCGGCTCCTCGGGCACCACGAGCAAGTCGACCACCGGAACGGGGGCTGGTTACAGCTCGCCAGGCACGGTGCATGCTCCTAGCATGGGCGCAGCGGGCACGGGAGCCACTGGAGCTGCCCCAGCTACGGGAGCTGTTGGTGCCACCGGAGCAGTCCCAGCGGCCCCCGCCGCTCCTACTGCCGCGGCTATGCCTGCTGCTGGAGCCGCCCCCGCCACTGCCTCCTACCCTGCTGCTGCCGCCGCTCCCGCCACCGGCACCGTCCCTGCTGCTGGCGCGACTCCTGCTATCCCCGCGGCAGGAGCCGTCCCCACTGCCGGCGCAGCGACACCCGCTACTGGCGCTGTTCCTGGCCAGACGTACCGCCGCAAGCTTCGCGTTGCATAAGCAAGCACATGCGTCCTGAAGAAGCTGTCTGTCAGTTAGTCAAGTTTGCAGGGATGTAGTGCAGTACCTAAATAAGATGAATGTATCACTGAGTTTCCTCTTCTACGTCTACAGCTAATGTGGTATAACTGTGTGAGTGTGCATTAAAACGAGATCGTCCCGATCCCCACATCAAAGCTGGCACTTTAGCGCAAGTATAAATGCAGCCATACCAAACTTTGGAAGCGCTACCCAGCCCACCACCACACAAAACGGATCTTGCTATAACGAATCTGAGCATGATCTGGCTGCGCCCTCATCGCCGCATTATCCCTGAAATGCTATGTTCCATTCCATCGAAGTAGAGAGACACCAGCTTGAGTATCAAGTTATACTTGGTGTATTGAGCCCTGTAATAGTTTTCCGTAATAACTGTTAGTCAAGCCAGCGATAGTGCGAGTACCTAATAGGTAAGTCCAGAAAGGGATGACTTTGGAGTACTTGTCGACGAAAATAGACGAATTAAGAGTTTCTTATGACAAAAAAAGTAAGACGTGGTAGGAGCAATCAGCCAGATATGTCTGTCGTCTTCTTGCACGTTAGCCTAAGGGTTTTTCTCAAAAAAAATCTCGTTTAGCACAGCAGTTAAACTGGTCGTCAAGAAATTCTTAAATGTCAAAATATTTCCTAGAACGTCTTCTCGCAAGTTAAGGATCTTTGCCTTATAAATACTTAGCAGGTTGTAAGGTCGCGACAAAACTGTCAAATTGATGCTCTTGCAATACAGCGAAGTCGCTCGTGCAGCTCACCACCACCGATCAATTCGTGAGAAGACATTTAACGAGCTGGGTGTTTGTTTATAGCTCGAGTTGTTGCCTAAAAGGCATTTACGTAGAACTCCACGTTAGGTGACGGAGATATTCAATTACTCGCATCGCCATGGGGTTTTAGCTGACAGTATCCCCTCACTCGATCCATGCCAAGTCACGCGGCAGTAGTACATCGCAGAAGAGGAAACTCAGTGATACATTCATCTTATTTAGGTACTGCACTACATCCCTGCAAACTTGACTAACTGACAGACAGCTTCTTCAGGACGCATGTGCTTGCTTATGCAACGCGAAGCTTGCGGCGGTACGTCTGGCCAGGAACAGCGCCAGTAGCGGGTGTCGCTGCGCCGGCAGTGGGGACGGCTCCTGCCGCGGGGATAGCAGGAGTCGCGCCAGCAGCAGGGTAGGAGGCAGTGGCGGGGGCGGCTCCAGCAGCAGGCATAGCCGCGGCAGTAGGAGCGGCGGGGGCCGCTGGGACTGCTCCGGTGGCACCAACAGCTCCCGTAGCTGGGGCAGCTCCAGTGGCTCCCGTGCCCGCTGCGCCCATGCTAGGAGCATGCACCGTGCCTGGCAAGCTGTAACCAGCCCCCGTTCCGGTGGTCGACTTGCTCGTGGTGCCCGAGGCGCCGCCGCCGCCCATGCCTGACATCATGCTGCTGAGGCCCGACAGACCGCCGCCGCTGCTCGTGCCAGAGGAAGCGCCGCCCATGCCTGGGATCATCTTCATCAAGCTGGACATTCCACCCATGCCACCGCCGCCCATGCCAGGAAGGCCACCCATGCCTCCTCCTCCACCCATGCCACCCATGCCTGGGATCATCTTCATGAGGCTCGACATGCCTCCCATTCCACCCATGCCGCCACCCATTCCAGGCAAGCCGCCCATGCCGCCCATGCCGCCCATGCCGGGGAAACCACCGAAACCGAACTGGGCTGCCTCTTGCTCGGCGAGAGCTCCGTTCGTACAGGCTACGACGGCGACGAGTAGTGTGGCGAGGTTGTTTCGGATGACCATTGTCGGATACTGCGAGTGGAGGTCGTTGTACGTTGGAGGGGCCTTGAGACGAAGCTGAAGACCGATAATTCGCTTGGAAGTGGATTTCGAAATGAGCAGCGGGGACGCTCTCGCCGTCAAGTGACGATGTTCATGAGTCTTCGGGAGCACCGCCGATAGCTGCACATGGACGAGGAGAACGTGTGGACACATCGGCCGATGACTCGGAGGATCCGACGGCGACGGGAGAGCCGGCGGCAACCGGGCTCTGGGTACACCAATGACTGGTCAGGGAGTCTTCGAGAGACCCAGGTATAGTGAGATCACGTCAGGCGGAAGCCGGGGGTAATCAGGCTGATGAGATGCACCAACGAGCACAAGGAGAACAAGAAGGAAAGCAGGAGGGGAAGACTAGAGAGTAGTTTGAGAGACGATAACATTTAATCTCACTTCGGCATTTGCCCCCTCAACCACAAGCTACAAACCAACAGGTTAACAGCCGCAACAAGCTCAAGCCCGCCCCGACGACCGCCATGACGACGTCCAGCAAGAAGGCCGAAGTCATCCTGGGAAGCGACAACTACTTCCACTGGGAGTTCGCGATGCGTATGACGCTAGCGAGGAAGGGGCTGCTGGCGCACGTTCAAGTCGTGAAGGACCCGACGGAGATGACGGAGGGCTGGATGCTCAACGACATGAAGGCGCTCGGTCTGATCGCTCAAGGCGTGGCTGTGGAACACCACACGAAGATTCGGTCTGCGACATCTGCCATCCAAGCCTGGAACACTCTGCGCGAGTTCTACAACCGGACGACAATGCACAACCGTGTGACGATGACTCGTCGACTCCACGAGTTCAAGATGGAGGACGGTGCGACGATGGCGAAGCACCTCGACAAGTTCGACGAGCTCATTGTGGGCCTCCAGACGCTTGGAGAGCCGCTCGATGACTCCCGACAACTCGTCATCCTGCTGAGCAGCTTGCCGGCGGAGTACGAGTTGATCGCGCCGATCGTCGAGAACTCGAAGGATGTGACCCTCATCGAGGTGAAGGAGAAGCTGCTCAAGGAGTACGAGCGTCAGGAGAAGAAGGAGACGTCGGAGCGCGCGCTGAAGGCGTTCAGCGGCAAGGGGCAGAACCGGAAGTTCGGCAAGGTCGGCAAGGGATTCGACCGGAAGAACAAGGGCGGCCGGAAGGTCGGTGGGTTCAAGGGCAAGTGCTTCAACTGCGACCAGGTCGGTCACATGAAGCGGGACTGCCCGGAACAACGGAATGGCGACACCGCCGAAGACTCGGTGTTCGCAGTGGCGGAGAGTCCATCAGCGGGGTGGCTGATCGACAGTGGTGCGACGGCGCACATGACGCCACACCGCGACGACTTGTTCGAGTACGACGAGTTGTCGGCGGACATGTATGTGACAATCGCGGACGGCAAGAGGATCCGCGTGGCTGGGAAAGGGTCGGTGCGCCTGACGGGCATCGACGGCAAGCGCATCAAGATGATGGAGGTGCTCCACATCCACGGACTCGACCGGCGACTACTCTCTGTGGGGAGGTTGGCTGAACGCGGCATGAGTGTCGAGTTCCAGCGGAAGTCGTGCGTCATCTGGGACAAGGCGAAGGCGATCGCTTCGGGGAAGAAGATCGGCAAGGCGTACATGCTGGACTGCCAGCAGGACATGGCGTACTACACCGAGTACGCGGGAGTCGACGGAGAGTGGGAGCTATGGCATGCTCGCATGGGACACTTGAACGGAGATGCTATGGCGAAGACTCGTCAAGCGACGGAGGGGCTGCCGACGACTCGACAGCAGACGAAGACCCTGTGCGGAGGATGCATGAAGGGCAAGCAGACGGTCGCGCACTTTCCATCGAGGTCGACGACGGCGACGACTCGTCCGCTAGAACTGGTTCATATGGACGTGATGGGTCCTATGAAGACGAAGTCGAAGGGCGGAGCGAGGTATGTGCTCACCTTTGTCGACGACTACTCGCGACACGTCGTGGTGTACTTCTTGACCAAGAAGAGCGAGGTTGTGACGAAGTTCAAGTCGTTCATGAAGCTGTACCAGAACCAGTGGGGACAGCGCATTAAGTGCCTGCGCTCGGACAACGGCACCGAGTTCGTGAACAAGCCGATGACTGAGATCTGCCAGAAGTACGGGATCATGCACCAGAAGACCGTCCCGTACAGCCCTCAACAGAATGGAGTGGCGGAGCGGATGAACCGCACGATCATGGAGAAGGCCCGGAGCATGCTGCACTACAAGGGCGTGTCGGCGCTATGGTGGGCAGAGGCGGTGAACACTGCCGTCTACCTGATCAACCGGTCGACGAACAGCATGCACCCGACGAAGACTCCGCACGAGTTGACATTCAAGGCGAAGCCTCGGATGGACCACCTTCGAGTCTTCGGGTCCATCGGCTACGCTCATGTCGACAAGTCGCGACGCACCAAGTTGGAGCCGAAAAGCTTCAAGTGCATGTTCCTCGGGTACCCCGACGACTCAAAGGGCTACCGAGTGTACAACTTGGAGTCGAACAAGGTGAAGGTGTCCAGGTCGGTGAAGCTGGACGAGCGCGAGGTGAACGGCATCTACGACACAACGCCCAGCGAGGACTCGACGATCATCCATGTGATGGAAGATGTCGAGGACGCGGCGCTGCCCGAGCAGACGCAGCGACCAGTCACCGACGAGCCGATGGAACCGGCGGAAGAGACCGTCGAGGACGCGGAGATGCCCGAGGTGGAGACGCAGGAGCCATCGGGGCAGGAGCTGGAAACATACCGAAGACTCGCGAGACCGGTATTGAATGATGACATGGTCTTCCACCCGGAGCCGGATCGGGCCCGGCGTGCCCGCGATCCCGTGCTACTACTTGGAGATGGTTCAGCAGACGGTGAGGAGTCGAAAGAAGATGGTCCCGACGACTCGGACAACGATGACCACTTCTGGCCGCCGTCCCCAAAGCGACCCCGAGTGGACGAAGACAGCCTATTGGCTGAGGCTGTGCTGGCTTACGCCGCAGACGTCGGCGATGCCAACGACGCCCCCACCACGTATCAACAGGCCATGCAGAGCAACGAGTCGTCGGAATGGGTGAAGGCGATGAATGCGGAGCTCAAGGCACACGCGGACAACGGGTCATGGACACTGGTCCGTCGGACGCCGAGTGCTCGGCCGATTGGGTGTCGTTGGGTGTTCGCGAAGAAACGCGACGAGCACGGCCGAGTCATCAGGTATAAGGGCCGCCTGGTGGCGAAAGGGTTTAAGCAGAAGTACGGCGTGGACTTCTTCGAGACGTACTCGCCCGTGGCCAACATGAACTCGATCCGAGTGGTGTTGTCGGTGGTGGTGGCCGAAGCATACATCACCGAGCAGCTGGATGCGGACACCGCGTTTCTGAACAGCGGACTGGTGGAACGCGTCTACATGGAGGTGCCCTACGGGATCATCAACGCCAAGAACATGATGTGCCGGTTGAACAAGGCTATCTATGGGTTGAAGCAGGCGGCGAATGCTTGGCACAAGACTATCCATCGAGTCTTCGTGGGCATCGGATTTCGAAGCTGCGGCGGCGACCAGTGCGTCTATGTCAAGGGCGAGAAGGGCAAGTTCGTGTACGTCTGCCTGTACGTGGACGACATGATCATTGCGGCCAAGACGAGCAACGAGATCCAGGAAGTCAAGGTGGCGCTCAAGAACGCGTTTAAGATGAAGGAGTTGGGCGAGGCCAAGTTTATTCTCGGTATGGAGATCGATCATGACTTATCGGCGAAGACTCTCAAGATCAAGCAGACTCGATACATTGATGATGTGGTGAAGCGGTTCAACCAGCAGGACGCCAAGGTGGTGGTGAACCCGTGCGAGTCGGGCATGAAGTTGTCGAAGACTCAGTCGCCGACGACTCACAAGGAACGCGAGGACATGCAGGCGAAGCCGTACCGTGCACTCATTGGCTGCTTGCTGTACATTACGACGTGTACCAGACCTGATGTGGCGTACATCGTCACTCAGTTGTCGCGCTTCCTCGAGAACCCCGGGCAGCAGCACTGGAAGGCTGCCATCCGCGTGCTGAGATACCTGAAGAGCACCCGAGACATCGGCATCGTCTACAACGGGAACGTGGAGAAGATCAAGATGACGGCGTACACCGACGCGGACTGGGGCAGCAATCTCGATGATCGGCGCTCGGTGTCGGGCATCATGGTAATGATCAGCGGAGCGCCGGTGATCTTCAAGTCGAAGTACCAGCGCACGGTGGCGCTGAGCTCGACGGAGGCGGAGTACATGGCGCTGAGCCTGTGCACGCAGGAGGTGCTGTGGACCCGCGCCATGCTCAAGGACATGGGTCACGAGCAAGTGGGAGCTACTCAAGTATGGGAGGACAACCAGGGCGCGATCGCCCTCGCCAGCAACGCTGGCTACAACGCGAGGACCAAGCACGTGGACATCAAGCATCACTTCATCTGCGAGAATGTGTTGCGAGGACTCATCGTCGTCAACTACGTGCCGACGGAGGACCAGCTCGCGGACATGCTCACCAAGGCACTGGGGACGAAGAGGCTCAAGTACCTGACCGACGCAAGCGGAGTCATCGGGACAGCCGTGCAGCATTAGCGGCGAGTGGGAGTGTTCATGAGTCTTCGGGAGCACCGCCAATAGCTGCACATGGACGAGGAGAACGTGTGGACACATCGGCCGATGACTCGGAGGATCCGACGGCGACGGGAGAGCCGGCGGCAACCGGGCTCTGGGTACACCAATGACTGGTCAGGGAGTCTTCGAGAGACCCAGATCACGTCAGGCGGAAGCCGGGGGTAATCAGGCTGATGAGATGCACCAACGAGCACAAGGAGAACAAGAAGGAAAGCAGGAGGGGAAGACTTGAGAGTAGTTTGAGAGACGATAACATTTAATCTCACTTCGGCATTTGCCCCCTCAACCACAAGCTACAAACCAACAGACGACGACCTCCTGCTGCTGCTCGTCTGGTGACCCGCAGCTCAAGCGAGGCATCTGGCTGCGGAAAGACGCAGGCAGTGAGGGGGGGGGGGGGGGCAACAGCCTAGAGGCTTACAAGTGGCTCTTGATTCAGCCGGATGCCGTCCCGCGCCAAGAGATCTCGGCAGCTGGGCGGCCACTGATCGCGTGCAGCGAGGGGCTCAGCGGACAGCTCGGCCGCCAAGCCACTGCAACGCTAGTCGACGCCACTCACGACAAAACAGCTTGGTGGCGCTGACCGCAAGGGCCATCCGCTAAGGCAGAAAATCGGTGCTAGAGATCACCAACTTCTTGGCGTGGGAGAATGCTTCATCACTTCAACATGGAGCATACAAAATTCAGTATCACAGTATCCATACAAATCTCAAACATCGGATAAGAATGGTGTGACCTAGCCCGGCAACGTTGCAGCAGTCGTGACTAAGCGTCCGCCGGAGTGAGCGACTAACTAACTCCACATGAACGCAGTACAGCGGGGCACAGCGTGGTGGTGGCAACAGACAACCGCCTCAAAGCTGTGTCCCTTGCTGCGAACGAACGCACAAGTTCGTCGTGATCGGCCGTGTTGAATGGATTTTGCCGCAGTACCGCCGTAGCCTACAGTAAAAGCCTACCATTTAATATGTGCATGCATCCAACTCATGGTTGCCATCTTTTGTGTCTCCTATTGCGATGATAAAAGCAACCTTTTCCACGTTGCAGAAGTCACGGCATTGTAAGAGCCACAAATATGCTGGCACTCTATGAAGAAGCTGTTCCAAGAATCGACTATGCTTTGCTTTGCTGTCCGTAAACTCCACCTTCGGGTTGACCGGCCACTCGTTTCCCTGACATCTGGAGGTTGTCCGCGTCCGTTGGCCCGCGGATGTTGACCACAACGACGTCTTACCGGACCAACTGGCTGCTGCAAGTTGATGTGGGGGCTGGCCGTGCATGGAGCTCAACGACTGTTCAAGCCGCTCTCCACATCTAGTAGCCCTCTGAAGTCAGCCAACCAGGCCACTACATTCGTCGGCGGATAGGCATGGGACCTTAGACAAGCTAAGCACGCCAGCCAAGCACGCAGGCACTGCAGCGTACCGTTCATTCTCGAATTCACTCACTCAAGCTCCAACTACCGAGCCAATCCCCTCCCAGCAGCCATGTTCAGCAGCAGCAAGATCTTCACCGTGTGCGTCGTCGCCGCCGTCGCCATCTCAAGCGGAGTGAGAGCGGAGAATGAGGTGGCCGAGACGTTTTTCTCTGGCCCGGAGGGCGTCGGTGTCGGCATCCCCGGCGTTGCAAGTGTCGGAGTGGGCGGCACGGGAGCCTACGGACCTGGCGTCGTCAGCCCTGGTGTTAGCGTTGGTGTGCCGGGGGTTGTGAGTGTTGGCGCTCCAGGTGTGGTCGGCTACAACGGCGTGAACGTGGGCGCCCCCACCACCGTGGTGAACAATGGCTACCCGGCCCAGCCTTCCAACGGTGGCGCGACGGCAAGCGCGACGGCGACGGCGAACGCGAACCGCAAGCTCCGCTCGGAATAGAGGAACGAACCAAGCAAGTTTGTGATCGGAAGCCCGTCAAGACGAGTCATACAGACGGCGAGGATGACTCTTTCTTGTAATGCCTGCCCCACGGCGAGGTTTAGAGCACCCTTTAAGGGTATACATGGTAGTTGTAGTAATTGTTGCATGACAAATACAAGCGTAGTTCTTTGTTTAATTGAGGGTACCCGGACTGGTGGTCCGGGGGTTCGCAGTTCTCGAAGCAATAAGATTCCTGCCGACAACAAGGACACAACCGCCAAAATTATACCGTACGGATTTTGAGCTCATCTGAATCATACTTTCAAACACATATTTTGTTTGCTTGACACGCACACTGGAGACTGGGATAGCAGCATATATATTTTTTTAAATAGCATTATTTATACTGGGATAGCAGTGGCCGATAGGTCATGCTGCTAGGCAGCTCAAATCGGGTTAATTCGCGCCTCGGTAACTGAAGCCAGTAAACTGAGGCCGGTATCGTGGTCCTTTGTCGCTTTCTGTCTTTCTACTGGTGACCCGGTAGCTGGAGCCGGTAACTGAGCCCGATCTCGAGTCATTAGTTTTCTGTCTTCCAGAGATCGTGTTTAGTCAGGGCATGACTTCAGCCATTTCGCATTCTAAAGCAACCGACACCTACGTACGTACCTATCTCCCTGCTTTTCCTTTATCTCGCGAGCTGCAACACTTGCTCAGTACAGCCGCAAGTTCCCTAAACTAACATGATCGCGCGTTTTTCGCCATAATTCGCCACTATCAGGTTCACTACGACGCTGAATTCGAGACGTGGTTTTGGCTGACTGTTGTAGTAGGCCGTGTCTACCTCGGTCTCGCTGACAGGCGTCATGGGACTTCAGCTATTGTGCCATTTTGTACCACTAAACCAAGCAGCCTGCCTACGCAGGGATCGGACAATATCCATTGTATATGGATTGTTGTCGAGACGGCCGTCTCAATCAATATTGCAACAATATCAATATCCAGTTCAATACATTGCAATATGCAGATCTAATTGTGTATCTTCATGTTGAAGTCGTCCTCACAGTCTTGGCAGAGGCACAACTAGCTACTCAGGACATTTCGGGTAGACTGCACGAGGCGGGAGAGCACGGAAGGCCGCGAAACCTCTTGAGTGCTCACTTTCGTTTAAGCGACTTATCTCAGCCGCCACTGCACTACTCTTAGACAACGCCGCCGTTGACTATACTCTCCCACTAACAATATCAGCTTTCTCCATCGCGCTCCTTAAGCAAGGTTTTGGTCGCTCGAGTCGCAGGCGGAGGTTCGGCATGCCCAAGGTCCTCCCGATCTACGCCACAGCCCACACACGTCAACAACAACGTCAGGACCTGCCCACAACCTGCGCTCATCATGGGCACTAACTCGGCGAACAGAGGTGCCACCCACTGTCACCACGCTGCAGGTGGCCATGCCAAGCAGGTAGAAGTCATCGTCGCCGGATCGAGTGGTTGGGGCAGAAGGAAGGAAATCGTGAAGGAGACGGTTGTGTACACTGTCTGACGAAGTAGAAGGTGAAAGCTAAGCGTACACGTCTAGATGACAGGCCAGGATCTTAAATCCTTCCTGGACAATAGTGATCAATATGTAGTGAAGATTGTCCGACAGCCAGCAATCAATATTGCGGTAGTACAATTGTTGCACTTTTACAATTACAATTCTTTTTTTCCAATCCCTGCTGCCTACGTACCTAGCCACCCGCCTCTACAACGATTGCTTGAGCACCACCCACCACCACGGCACTAGGACCCCGTGGTGGCTAGGATAGGAGAGTTTTAACCGTATATGTTATTGTTTTGTTTTTAGTTTATAGCAGGCTTTTTATCATTAACCATTGGCGTCTCCTGCGCCTGCTTCGCAGCCGCAGCATCTGCCAGGTAATGCGATACTGTCTGGTAAGTCAGGAGCGGTATGAGGACAACACGCGTTTTAAATACGAAGTACAAAATGCAGTAGCTACAAGCCTGACAGTTCTGTAGGTCACGATTTCTAGCGAAGATGCGCGCCCTGTATACCCTCCCAGCTGCAATATCGCCGCATGCAACGGTCGCGGGGCAATTGACGTAGTCGTAAGCTTTGAAATTTAAGGTTTTCTAAAAGAAATAGTCTGCTCAACGTCAAAGTTTGGTATGATTGAGAGCTATACTACATACATTGAGTAAGTGTCTCCTGCGGTCACACATTTGGTGTACAATGCAAAGAAAACAAAACGTAACGTTAACGATGATATAAGATGTTTAATGCTCCAGGTTTATCATAAAGGTATCGCCCATAAGCTGATAGTTCTTCCTCTCACTTGCTAGGCAAGAGAGGCGACGAGTCGTTAAGCTTTGAGGTTGCGCTCGCACGCTTTGGTAGTCGTCGTTATACTACTGATGTGGTGAAAGTTCTGGCTTCCCTTATAAATTGAGACGGTTTCAAACGAAATGATGCTTACGAACCTAAGTACGAATCGCGATTTAACCGCATCAATCGAAAGAGGCGTGTCTTGTGCTTCGTTTAAGCTATCGAACGCTCCGAAATGTTAAGAACTCGTGGAGTGACATAGGTCTAGAAAAATTATCTCCATTTTCGGACCCCCTATATTCCCGATTTTATTTGGGGCGTGTGACCGCAATAACTTTTTCAATTTTAATGTATTGTATATTATCGGAAAGCTCGCGCTAAAAGCATTCGACTAAGAGTGTTTGTACGCTTTTTACGTGTGTTTTTCACTTTCGAAAATTTTGATGTCCGG
The DNA here is from genome assembly GCA_016169955.1 of Phytophthora vignae f. sp. vignae. Lineage (NCBI taxonomy): Eukaryota > Oomycota > Peronosporomycetes > Peronosporales > Peronosporaceae > Phytophthora > Phytophthora vignae. Next base: position 315,539 of record JABJUM010000007.1, read on the forward strand.
TTATTTCCGAAAATTGATTGGTCAACTTTAAACGCGATTATCTCGAAAACTCCAAATGGCGCCTAAGCATCATTTCGTTTGAAACCGTCTCAATTGCTATCCCAGCCTATGCGTTGCTCTAGTTATATCTGTGTTAGGAATCTCTTTTACTACATATCGGAAAGCATCTCCTGCGCCTGCTTCGCAGCTGCAGCATCTGCCCTGGTTTCAAAACTGCCTAACGCGCTTAGGTCATGCGAATGTCGCTCGATGATACGACGAGGCGGTGGATGTCGCGAGAATGTCGCTCGTTGACAAACTCGCCTGGGCCGCCTAACGACAGTTCTTCGAACTGCGAACTTGGCATGTTTCCTTTCGATACCACGTGTGAGGTAACCACTTACTTGGACCTTCTCTTTGTACATTTTCGTACATGTAGTTCAAATGCTCAGGTTTTTGCGAGCGTATTGCATGCAGCATACATGTATCATGGATACGGTAGTTGTGCTTCGCAATTGTTTGTGTAAGCACAGCTTGTGGAGCAACGGCATCTTTTGCCCATGCGCACGACGTCATTGCCACGCCCTTGTTGTCATTGCTCTGCGCATCCTCCTTGTAGCGTAACGCATGTCACGGGTGACAAGTTTTGGTGCGACCAGAAAGACCTTTTGCTAGTTGCGCGTTGCAGTTCAAGTCTCACTTCCAAACCTCCCAGCCTCAGTGCGAACCGCTTCGTTATTCAGCAACTCAAACTCTAGATGATCAGCACAAAACGCGCCTTCTTCACGTCGTGCATCGCTATGCTGACAGCCCCCGCTGCTAGCACTGTGTACATCAGCACCCCGCCCAACAACTGCAGCGCCTACGACGAAAACGACGTGGACTCTTCTGCCTGCTTGGCGAACAAGATCAACGAAGGCGGTGTGGGGATCCTCGTCATCGACCAGCAAGTCAGCTTCCACCCTGGCGGATCACTCGCCATTGCAACTGCCAACGACGATGCCGCTCGGATCGCTGCCTTCATCTCCAACCACACGTCCGAGCTGGACCAAGTCGTGCTCACGATGGACTCGCACCAACGCTACCACATCGCGCACGGAATCTTCTGGCAGAACGCCACGGGCGACTCACCGGAGCCGTACACGACCATCTACTCGCAGAACATCTCGGACGGTGTCTGGATGCCGCGTGACGCAAGTCTACACGACTACGTGCTGGCATACACGGAGTCGCTGGAGGCCAGCGGCAAGTTCTCGCTCACAATCTGGCCCGAGCACTGCCTCGTCGGATCTCACGGCCACAACATTGTCACGAATGTGCTGGACGCCGCCTTGGAGTGGACCAAGGAGTCTCTCAAGCCGATCCAGTACGTCATGAAGGGCAGCAACCCGTTCACCGAGCACTACTCTGCGCTGAGGGCGGAGTACGAGCTGCCCTACGACCCGTCCACGAGGTAAGACGCAATGCCCTCTACTGTACGTCTCTATCTATATCTCGCTAATCGCACTCTGCTGGGGATCACGTGGACAGCCTCAACACGGAGCTCATCAAGACGCTGCAGCGCTCGAACAAGCTTGTGATCGTGGGCGAGGCGCTCTCGCACTGCGTGAACTTTACGGTGCGCGACCTGGTGAAGTCGTGGCCCGTCGATCGACTGGGTGACCTCGTCATCCTCACGGACTGCTCGCCGCCAGTGGCTGGGTACGAAGCGGAAGCAGAGGTACAGTACATACGGGATCTCTAGGCGGTGCATGGTACGCAGATACTAAATAACGGGGTCTTTGTGTTGGCAGCAATTCCTGAGCGACATGGCAGCTCTCGGCCTCACGTTGACGACATCCACCGAGTTTTACGCGTAGATCACCAGTAAAAATGCCTTCAACTTGACCTTCTTTTAATGTAGCCATTGCTTACCCTCCTGGAGTTGTTTGATGCGGTCTCGGCGGTGCATGCAAAACTGCAGGACGTTTTCGTCGTCGGCGGCGGCGGCGGCGGGAGTCCTCGCTGCTTGCCAAGCGTGCCGCTGTACCGCACAGAGACCGTGCTGACGGGTGCAGAGCGCGTGGCAACGAGGGCTGCACTCCAGTCCTGCCCCGTGCCATCGTATCGTCACGACGAAGTGGGTCACGACGCAGGGGGCCAATGAAAGACACACGTCACCCCGCCACTTCCGGCGTTCGATTGTGCCGCGACGGCGCCAACACCACACAGCAATGGCCAGTGGCCTTCAACCGCTGCAGCCTTGCCCTTCATGCCTTCTTCACTGCGCGACACTGCGCTACCGACGACGGTCTCCGTTAAGTCAGATTGATGTGTCATACCGTTACAGCACATCCCCTTCTACGTCCAACTCTCTAGACCTCCTACATCTTTTACATAGCTCTTCACTTTTCTCTTGGTATCACTATGTCAAGCAGCTTCCACAACCTATATCTTGCTTAACCGCATATCCGCTTTGGCAGGTATCTACTCCTCCCCCCTTCACGTGCGTCATTCCGCAAGTCTCCTCGTAGCGCTCAAGTGGATTCCTCCTTCGACCATGGCGGAGGCAGCAGCACCAGCAGCAGCAGCGGCGGCGCCCGCGGGCGGCCAGCCGGAGGCCGCGGCCAACACCAAGTACTACATGAAGAACGCCGTGTTCTCCATGCTGTCGCTGTACCTGGCGCACCAGTTCGCGGGCTACATCTCGAACCGCGAGGACCCCGTGGCCTGCGAGCTGCACGTGAACGACCACTCGTGGTTCGGCGAGAAGCGCTACGAGTCGCTGCGCTTCTTCGACCCCAAACACACGCACCACGAGACGCAGTACGTGGCCATGCGCGACGGCGTCGACCTGGCCGTGGACACGTACCTGGCCGACTACCTTTGGGACAGGCAGCAGAAGGTGCCCACCGTGCTCTTCCCCACGCGCCACGGCCGCGGCTACACGCTCGACTTCCCCTTCAACATCTTCACGCGCTACGAGCGCAAGTTCACCAACCCGCGCGTCAACGCCTACGTGCAGCGGTTCGTGACCAACGGCTACGCCTGGGTCTCGGTGGACGTGCGCGGCACGGGCGCCTCGGCCGGCACCAAGGAGCTCGACTTCGCCGACGCTGAGGTGAAGGACGCCTACGACGTCATCGAGTGGATCACGCAGCAGCCCTGGAGCAACGGAGAGGTGGCCACCTTCGGCCAGGGCCTGGACGGCGTCGGCGCGCTGCTGGTCGCGGCCAGCGGCCACCCGGCGCTCAAGGCTGTGTCGGTCAACAGCGCGCCCGTGGACGTGTTCCAGGACGCGCTGTTCCCCGGTGGCGTGAAGAACGAGAAGGCGCTGAACGACTGGGCGTCGTTCACGGGCGCTACCGACCGCCAGATCCGCTGGGACTCGATCCCGACCTTCAAGCCGCGGCTCATGCTCAAGCACTTCGGCGGCAACGTCTACCGCGTGGACGAGGACGACGCCAAGTTCGACAACTACATCTACCAGCACACCAAGAACGCCGACCTCGCGCAGGAGCTCAAGGACGTGCACTACCGCGACGACAAGCTGGCTTCTGTGGGTGTCACGGCCGAGCAGCTGGACGCCGTCCGTCACCTCGGCGCGATTGCGTCTTCCGGCGTGGCCCTGCAGACTTCCGCCGGTTTCTTCGACATGGGCGTCGCGCGCTCCAGCATCCTGCTCTTCAAGTACCTGACCAACACGCTGGACGCCGACACGGCGTCGCTGCTGCCGGAGCTGCCCAAGGAGGCGCTGGAGGCTATCGAGAAGGACGCGACCCACCACCGTCTGACGCTCGGCCCGTGGAGCCATGTTGGCGTCGATAATGCCGACCCGTTCGCTGTGTCCAAGCAGAAGTGCTTCTACCACCTGGACGAGGTGAGCCGCTTCTTCGACCACCACATGTACGTCAACCGCCGCAAGATCACCAAGCTCGAGGACGAGCTGCCCGTGCACTATTTCACCATGGCGCACAACCGCTGGAAGGAGTCGAGCTCGTGGCCGCCGGCCTACATCAGCGACGAGGTGCTCTATCTTGGCGCTGGCCAGGAGTTCCAGGCCGAACCGGAGTCGGAGACGAGCGAAGTGACCCGCAACGTGACCATAAAGCCCTCGCTGGACGCTGTCTCGCGCTGGGATATGCTTGACCACCTCTTCGGTCTGCGGCCGATGTACTACCACGACCGCGCGCCGCTGGCCGACCAGTACGCGACGTTCCTGACGCCGGAGCTGCCGCTGACAGAGATCACGGGCGAGGCCGAGCTGCGTCTCTTCTTCTCGGTGGACAAGCCGGACGTGAACCTCGTCGTCTACCTCGAGGACGTCGACTACACGGCCCCGTTCCCGAACGAGAACAAGCGTCCGGGTGTGACGTACATCACGGAGGCGCTGCTTAACCCCGTGCACAAGACCATCCGCCCGGACTCGAGCGTGCACTCGTTCAAGCGCGCGGACTCGCGCGAGATCGTGCCCGGCCAGGTCTACGAGGCCGTCTTCCGCTTTGAGCCGACCTCGTACGTGGTCAAGCGCGACCACCAGATCCGCGTGTCCGTGGGCGTGGCCAGCCCGCCGGACTTCGGCTCGGCCGGCGAGAAGGAGGCCACCAAGCTGACGATCCACTTCGGCGGCAAGTACCCGACCAAGCTCACGCTGCCGTCGTACACCGGCATCTACAACGCCAACATCGTGCCGCGCGTTGAGGCGGTGGACGACCTGGAGAGTATCCCGACCGAGTCCACCGAGAAGCCCGGGGAGGAGGAGGAGGCTGTGGACGAGTTCGCCGATGAGCCCGAGGCCAAGGACGAGCTGTAGGTTTGTATTAGGCACGAGTCATTCAGTGTCAGTGAAGACGTTGGTTGCAACTTCAAATACATAGATCGATGATTGATAAGCTTTCGTGTTCTGCCGGTAGTTAACAAGTTTCCCTCAGCCGGAGAGCAGGATTTGTACACTGACGACGACCTGCGTCACGGTGTCGAGCACTGGAGAGAGTTCGTACGTCACGACGGGGAAGCTCTTAAGCTGCGGCTTCAGCGCAGTCAGCATGGCATCCACATCTACCAGGCCGTTGCGTTCGTCCGCGAAGCACGCGTGGAGTTGGGCCCATTCATCGACGTCCAGAGAAATCCCGGCACCTCCAGATCTAGTACCCAGAGCCTGCTCCAGTTGTCGTCTTGACAGCATCATCTTGCCCTTACATCGGTCCTCAACGCTGAGCGTGGTGGGCGCCCCGAACAACGCGTGACTGGCCCGGGCCACATCAACATGCCAGGCCACGTCCACGAACTCCCACATCAACTGTCGAACTTTCAGGAGGATCGACCGTGACAGCGTTGACTCGAATGGAGACTCGGCCTCGTCCTGGGAATCCGATCCCGTGTCCACTTCGACTGAGTGCTGACGGGCGTCAATGACGCCCGTGACCACCTCCTTCCGCGAGTAAACGCTCTGCAGGTCAGTCCGCAGCTTGCCAAAGACTTCGGCTTCGGTGCGTCCAGCAGGCAGCTCGATCTTCTTGCCGATCCACTGCACGAAGTGATCGCAACTCATCTCGTGCGCAGTGGCCCCAGAGATCCGAAAGGCCCAGCGATGGCCCTCTTCGTCCATGTAGAGCGAGTGCACGGTCAAGTTCGAGGCGGAGATCGGGTGCAGCTCGGCGAGTAGAGCGCGCGAGCTGAACGCTCTTGAGCACACGTTGACAGGCTGGGAGAACGATCCGAGGTGGCCGCGCGCAGTGAGCGTGAGCGACGCGGCAGCCTTCGGGGCTTGTCGGGAGAGCTCCAGCATACGCTGCATCTTGTGGGCTCGAGTGGATACCGTGATGAGGTCGTGGCAAACACCCAAAGCACCGGAGATCTGTCGAGTCAAGATGGGCAGAGTGCTGAGCTGTTCACTGCGAGCGCCTGCAGCCACCGCAGGATGGTCACGAGGGAATAAAAGCACCAAGACACCGACGATCTCTTGGCCGTAGCTGCCCCACACAGGACACGCCACGACTGCGTAGCGAATGAATCCCAGCCGAACATCGGTGCGCGTGGCCTTCATCGTGTACTTGTCCACGCCTGGTCGCACTCGAGATGCCGACGCTGGTTTCGAGCTGCTTCCTCCTTCACGCTTGCGCGTTGAGTCATCTTCGCCGTTGGCGTCTTCGTCCGCTTCATCGACGATCCAGTTCTTGACGATGACAGCGCTGCCACGCAGCAAAACTTGCTGGAACAAACCTTCGCTGGTTGGTGCGCGCATGGTCTGGTCCGTCACCACCGACAGCTTCCGTGACTGAGCTCCTAAAGATGGGATGAAGCTCATGCTGCTGCCTCCTCGAGCGTCCGTGGCCAGGTGGTGGATGTTCGTGGCCGAGCTGTGCGGGGTGGCTCTCGCTGCGTGTGATGCTGCAGCTTGGGGCGAGATCTTGGACGTCCACATTGACCGCTCGCGCTCCTTGTCGATAGGGTAAGCGTTCTCCTCCCAGAGGAAGAGGTGAGCGGTGGTGGTGGCGTCGAAGATGCTGACGCAGGCGTTGTAGACGGCGTTGATGACGCCGATGACGCTCATTTCCTTGAAAAACGACATGGACACGTCCAGCAGCAGCGCGATCTGCTCCTTCTGGCGCATCATGCGCTGCTTCTCCAGGATGGCGGCCAGGACGCTGCAGCTCTGGCTCTGGACGATGGACAGGAACAAGTCGTGCTGGTCGAACTGGTTCTTGCGGCCCTTGATGTTGACCAGCTGCAGCAGACCCACGAGCTTCTGCCCCGACTCCGTGGCCAATGCCAAGCCACTCTCCACTCCACTATTGGCGAGTTTGGCGATTCCCGGGACGACGCCCTCCGAGTCCTCCACGATCAACGGAGCGAACAGCAAGTTACGCGCTGGAATTCCACTCAGACTGTCCACAAACGCGTTGAACTGCGACGCCTTCCCAATGTCGTTGACGATCGTAAGCTGCTGCGAGCGCACGGCGTCTTCCATCAATGATCCAGCATAGGCCTGTTCCGAGAGAGCGATCCGATAGCGGCGTTTGTGGTGGAACGTCACCAGTTCATGCGTGTCTGGGTCCACGACGTACACAGCAGCTCCTTCAACGCCGATAATCTGCTCAGCGGCGACGCCGAGACTCACAACGGCCTCCACGAGGTCTCCATCAGCGATGAGCTTGCCCACGTTCCAGCACAGCTCCTGGTTCCTCTGGAAAAGCTGCGAGTTCTCGATGGCCAGAGCGATGAGCTTTGAAATCGTTTGCAGCAGGAACTCGTCCTTCGCTCGGAACGGAGCGCCTCCAGACTTGTTGATCACCTGAACCACGCCCAGCAGCGTGTGCTCTCGAGCAGGGGGCTCTGACTCGTCCTCCTCATTCTCCACGCCGTCCTCAGCTTTACCCTTGGTTGCAGTGGCTTTTGGCTTCTCGGAGGTGCCCATGTTGGAGATAATGGGCACCGTCAGCATGCTCTTGGTGCGGTAGTGCGTCTTCTGGTCCCACGCGGAGTTGAAGCGCGGGTCGTCGTAGGCGTCCGGGATGTTGATGGACTGCTGCGTCTCGGCCACTAACCCAACGATGCCCTGGCCGAAGTGGATCGTCATGCCCGTATCTGCCTTCTGCGTAGTCGATCGTCGGTACACTTCGACTCCAGCGCCGCTGATGTCGCTGTGCCAGTTGTGGAGCGTCCGCGTTGCAGTGTCAGCAACGAACAGCGAGCATCGATCCGCGTCCAGAATGCTCTTGGCGTTCTCAATCACGACCTTGCCCAGCTCGTCGAAGTGCAGACACGTGAAGATCTCCGGGGCCAGTTGGATGAACGTCTCCTCGTTCACCTTGTTGCTCTCCACGTCCGTGAAGTACGCGACTTTGGGGAACAATCCGCTCGAGAAGTGGCATAATAGCGTTAACAGCGCCTGATCTTCGGGCGTGAAGGCGTCGCACCTCTCGAGCGCGAGTGAGAGTCCCAAAGCCTGCACTTGCGTCAGTTTCCCACACACTTGGACGACAGCCAGCACGTGGTTGTCGTGCAAGATCGGCACCAACAGCGTGGAAGCGTTCGGGTGCACTACTAACCGGTCTGCGTTGTCACTGGCCGTGGAGTAGCTTGGGTGTCGAACCATTTGGCCGGCAGGTAGCAGCAGTGGCCGCTTCGTGTGATACACGAACGCGGCCAGGCCGCACGGCACAGCAGCGGATACCGAGCCAGGAACGATCAACGCGCTGCCCATGGCAGGCAACGCGGAGCGCACCGTCCCCATCTGCGACTTGCTGGAGTCTGCCGCCTTGGGCTCTTCGATGTCTTCAGTCGCTTGACGAGACGGCATGCGGCACCAGAATTCCTGCTCCGACTTGTCCACGACCAGCACCAGCACTTGCTCCGCCTGCATGAGCTCTCTGGTTTCTTCCGTCAGCGTCTCGGCCAGTTGATACATGTGCGTGCTCTCGGCGACGTGCTGGAGCGAGCGCGCCATGACCTGGAACGAGTGATGCAGCGTCAGCATCTGCGAGCCGCACTGCCGCAGCTCCTGCAGCCACTCGCGCGTACTGCGGTCCAGTGTGTTGTCGTGTAAAGCCACGAGCGGGTGGGTCAGTAGCTGCTCGAACGCCTGCCCCACGTGTGAAGTGAACGACACGGGGGCCAACGAAGTCGTCGATACTGTGATCGCCTCTCGTGGTCGCTCTTTAGAGACGTCGGTACTGGAAGCCCCCGCGGCTGGAGGCAGCGGCAATAACCCCTTCCAAATGTCATCCGAGAAGATGTTCTTCACCTGCAAGCTCTCACGCCGGCCGGCAGTACTGTTAGGAGGGACCACAATGCCTGCGTTGCTGTTCCTTCGGTGGGTGATAACTGCAGAGCTTGGCGTGGATGGCGTACTGCAGTAAAGCTGTCGCGTGCGCTGCAGTCGCAGCTCATTATCCTTCTCCTGGACCACGGTATGCGCCTTCTCCAGCAGACGCTCGAGTCTTGAGAGTTCGTGCGAATAGTTGGCCAGTTGATGAGCGTGACGCTGCTGCAGGTCCTTGCGTTCCTCCTCTGCCTTCTCCAGCTTGAGTGTGTACATCTCGACTAGGTGAGCGTCCTGCGATCTACCGCCACATACACAGCCCTGAGCTTCTTGTGCAGCTCCTGGTGTCTTCACGTGTTGATTCTTTCGCGGACTGGGGCTGGACGGAGACAGAGGCCGCCGTTGGAGGTCAAAACGCGGCGTGATTGCTCTGCTGTTGTTCCCTCTCTCGTCTCTTGGGCTGGTTGGTTGGGACGGAGGACGCGGCATGGCTGGCAACGAGGCGGTTCGTGGGTCGCTCTTCCCTCCATTGGACGTGGTGGGGCGGATCGCTCGTAGCGTCTGCTTGTGCATCTGCACTTCAAGCCGAAGACTGTCGATCAGCAGCAAGTTCTGCTTCTTCTCTTCAGATAGAGTCGCGACCAATTTGTTCTGCTGCTCCAGTTGCTGGCTGAGCCGCTTGTTCAACGCGCGCAGACGCGAGATGACCAGGTACGTGTGCTGGTCGTAGTAGATCAGCGTCTGGCGCTCTCGATCCCTCTTCACGCCCTTGCTTCGCGCTCTTGGCCTTGAAGAGCGGTGGGTACCAACAGCATCCTGCTCGGTTGTGTCTTCGTTCGCGTCTTCTTCGTCGCTGGCATCTTTTCCGTCCACGCTTTCATTTCCACAACCAATGTCACCCCCAACAGCATTTGACGCTCCTTCCGCTTCATTGTCTGACGATTCATCGCCATTTTCTCCTTCTTCGCCATCGTCAGACTCAAATGAGTCGTCGTATGACTCGGCATCGTCCTCCCTCGCAGGAATTGCAGCTCTTCTCAAACCAGATTTCGGCGTCGAAGCGGGTAAATTCTGCGCCTGCTGATAAGTAGGAGGTGGCTGAGGTCTCCTACGAGTCTTTTTCAGGGTCTTCGCGCGGATCTCGACTTCAATCCGCGTCATGCCTCTCTTGCTGTGACAACCTCGCTGCTGTGCTAGACAACAACTGATGAGACCGACCACTTCCCGAGTAGCTAGAATAGCTACAGCATAGCAACAATAGGTCTCTAAAAATGAGCAACGTGAACATACCGTGAGCTCCGACTTGATGGCTTTCGCTGTCGATTGCTTGAACACCACTCTCTCCTGGACACACATGAAAGCACGGGACACACTCACAAGACCTCGGGGCTTGAGAAAGCGTTATTCAAAATACATGTACATGTACAACCTCGCTGCAGACACAACTACGAAGTATTTCGTGCAACCAATCCAGTGGCCTTTTAGTCCACTTCGTCCAAGTCCAAGTCCTCCTCGATACTGCTGGCACTGCTCGGGCTACGCGGACGGCTCATAACACTCTCACTGGAAGACTGGACCGATGGTGACGCTGGCGGGGACCACGACGATGAAGACGACGACGCGGATGATGATGACGAAGAAGGTAGTGAGAATCCTGAGACCACCTCCACAGGGTGACTCGCCTCTTGATCTGGAGCGCTGCTCGTGTCGTGGTGCACTAAATTTCGGACTCCGCTCAGCGTGCGCCGCATCACTTCAAGGAACGTCGGGAAGCCGGACGACGACGACGATCCCGCCGACACAGACGACGTCCGCTCGTTGTCTCCGTTGAGGCCACTGGACTCCTGCTCTGCTGCACGCGCCCGCAGTCTCTCCTCAGCCTCCGCAACTTCTGGAATCACACCAATGGAGTAGTCCGAGCTGCCATGGCTTTGAGGTGTGCGCGGAGAGGAGACTTGGCCGGACGGTGAAGGTGGGCGATACGCCGATTGCACCATCCGCTGGACGTCGGAGTCTGTGCTGGAATCGTCGTCGCTGTCATCCGCCTCATCGTCGTCACGCCCGAATGAAGTCCCAAAGAAGTCGTCCGATAGAAAGTTGTCCAAGTCCCGCGCTACCGCTCGCTCCTGTTGCGTCGGCCCACTTTCTTGCGAGTGACTGCGATGGCGATACGAACTCAGCAGAGGCACACGACTGTGGTCAACGTCATCGTCGGTTGTGTCGGCACTTCTCGAGTCATTAAAGCCGAACGAGCGTCCGATCGGAGGCGTCGAGGGCGTTTGAACGCTGCGAGTGGACACACCCGTGCCTGAATTGTTACCAGCGTCGTCATTACCCCGGGCCAGCGATGCAAACGAGGCCGGCGCGACGATCGCGTGGATATGCACGTCAATGCTGCGTCGGGGCTGGGTCGAGTCATTTGCCGTGGTCGGGGACGTGGTGATCAGATCGCGGATGGACAGCGAGTTGTCCTGAGCCTCCATCGACGCCGACACGCTCGCAGCTTGTCGCTGTGCAGATCCCCCGTGGCCATACCGCAACGCCGCCGAGCGCCGCTCTTGCTGGCGCTGTGACGTTCCCCTCAGCTCTGGACGCAGCAGTGGATCAAAGTATCGCGCCGAGTCCATCAAAAGCCGGCCGAAGCGGTCAAAAAGAGGCGCCACCAGGTGGGCCACCTCCGACACGTCGCTTTGTGGAGACTCGCCTCCTGCTGCCTGTGTAGCCTCAGTTGGCGAACCCGTTTCCGTCGCCTCAGCGCCAGGTGCTGCGTCGTCGACTGGATTCGACCGCGGTTGGCTCTGCTCTCGCTCTCGGCTTAAATCGTCTTCGCACAGCTCGGCCAGGCGGTCAATGTGAGGCATCATCTCACGCATCAGGTTGCGCACATCCACCACCATGCGCCGAACGTCGTTGTCGCCTACTCGCGGCGCGCTCGGCACTCGCGTCGTCGGTACGGGCGACATCCGCTGCATGTTTTGCGTGTGGAGTGTGCGCGTGCGAAAGGCAGCGATGCGGTCCGAGTCGAAGTCGATCCACTCGTCCCACCGTGTGGGCCAGCCATGGTAGTGGATCAGCACTTTACCGTCGGCGATATCCATCACCGTGGACTCGAGCCACTGGTTCACTGTGTCCTTGACGTCCAGCCACTGGCCAACGAAGAACTGCCTCGGGCCACGCCGTACCGGCTGCGCGGCCTGCTCTTGCTCCTGCTCTTGCTCCTGCTCCTGGGTCTCCTCAGTCTCGACTCTCTCGTCCTCCTCTGCAGCGGCCCGACCTTCTTGCTCCACTGCTGCGGTCGATAGCACCGTGCGCATGGTCAGAATGCCCTGAGTGATCGGCTCCAAGTCCACTGCATGAGTGGCCGGCTCCGACCGTCTCGGGCCCGTTGTGGCCGACGTGCCTAGTCCCATGCCCTCGGCCGCCTCCTGCGGCGACTCGCTCATCTCGTCCAGAATCTCCCTCAGCATGGGCAGCGGCTGCGTGCGCTGGGCCGCTGCGCCCGTGGCCGCATTACGCCTCAGGGCCGAGCGCAGGTTGGCCAGGTTCCAGGCCGGGCCGTCCACCTCGCGGCCAACCTGCTGCTGCCGTCGTCTCGGCCCGCGCGTGTGTGCGCCTTCCTCGTCTTCTTCTTGGCCGGCTACAGGCGTCTGCGTCGTGCTGCTGGTGCCGACTGGGCTACTGGCTGGACGGGCCACCGGCTTGGCCACCAGGTGCACCGTGTGGCCGTCCTTGAGGTCGTACGCGGCCAGTGCGGCCCCGTCCTTCATCAGCTTGCCGCGGTAGATGAGCCGCTGGCGCGCGGCCGGCACGTCCGTCACCTCGGCCACACGCAGGCGGAAGTCGGCCACCGACATGGAGGGCGCGGCCTCCACGTCGAACACGCGCTCGTCCAGCAGCTTGAGCCGCAGGCGCAGCGCGGCGTCCTCTTCATCCGTCGCCGGGCCGGGCGACTGCGTGTCGTTACGCGGCGTTCCTGGGGACGCAGGCAACGAAGGCGTCCCCGGGGACGCGGGATATGAAGCGGACATTAGCGGAGAGTCCGAGGGCGTGTAGATCGAAGCCGCGCGCGGCGATTCCGCCGCCGCCGAGGCGTCCGCCGCGCTCTCCATCCCTGACGAAGAATGCTTCAAGGCGAACTTATTTTATTGTGATTTTTCGCTGCTGACGAAAAAAAAGTACGAAATTTGCTTTGCTGGAAGTCCACTTCAACCAGCATCCCCAAGTGCACCAGCTTGCTGCAGCTGCGACTGTTGTTGAGTTCCATTACATTTGAATTTGCATTCACTTCGATCTACATGATCGCTACAACTTGAAGATCCTTTCGTGGATCCTACCTATTCTCTCTTACGCTCTAGCTAGACGTATCAGTCGCTCTTCTTGGCAGGCGTTGAGGCACTGCTACTCGCCACGATCTTAAGGAACAGGAGCGAGTACGCAGCAGCGACGGAGCCGGCGACCTTGAACTGCAGGTCCTCGCCGAGCTGCGAGATCCCCCAGCCGCCGCTGTACACGCCGAGAATAACGCTGCAGCCTAGGATTGCAGCACTACTCCGTTAGCCATGATCTATCACTTACGATAAAGTATCATAGCCAACGCACCTCCACCCAGGAACGCCAGGGTGCCGCCGATGCGGTGGCCCGGGTTCTTCCACTGCCAGCTCGTCTTCTTGCCTCCAAAGGTGGTGGCGAGCCCCTGCGCAGCAGCAGCGACGACGACGACGACAACAACAGCAACAATAACGGTCATTAGCATAACATGATCGTTGATGCCTTCAGTAAACTTGCAACGCACCCCAAGCATGTTCAGCGTGGACAGCGTCGCCGTCACGCCCGCGAGCCACGAGTGCGTGGACGTAAAGTGCTCCTTGCCGAATGCATTCTTGGTCATGAAAGCCGCGGCGCCTCCAGCACTCAGTAGCAGCATCGCCAGCACCTGCGAGAGCATGTGCAGCTTGGACAGGAACACCCTACGGTAGCCACAGTAAACAACGCGCTGTCGGCTCACAATGACAGAGGCATTCCCCCAATACTTCTTCAACTCGCTCACCGAGTCTTAAAGTCCGCCACGGTCTTGCGCTCCAGCATGACGTAGATGCCCCTGCATCAATCAGCACCCAATTGGTTAGCTATACGCTCATGGTGCAGTCAAACATGGATACATCTTTCACGGTCTCACAGCGGGAAGCAGAGCAGGAAGGCGACGGCGTTGGCCGCCGGGTGCACCGCGAACAGCGACGGCGCCGCCGCGCACTTGGCGAGGATCGTGGCGCAGGGCGCTCCCAGCAGGCCGCTCAGCACCAGCAGCTCCAGCTTCTTGGCCATCGTGACTCAGGACAGGGTTCCGACGGTGCTTGTGACTTGACTTGTGACTGACTTTGACTGCCTGCACCACCACAACGGGCTGTTGACTGTCTATTTGTATGGGTTACGAGGGGCTACAGGTAGGTTACATTGCATAATTGACGTGTGATTGTGATGTCATCGCTGCATGGCGATCTTCCAGCAACAGCAGCAGCAATAACCCCAAGCTTCATGCCACCTTGGCCACCTTCTGCAGCCGTGCTTGGCTCTCGCGACGCTGCAGTATCAGCGACTTGCCCAGCAACGTCACGTGCGCCGCGATGATGAGCACTGTGAGCTGGAACTGTCGCTCCGGCGAGAAGTTCTTGGCGCCCCAGTGGCTCGTGTGCAGCCCGTAGAGCATGGTGGCGACGCCGCCGACGTAGACCAGCACGCCCGTGAGCACGTGCGTCTCGTCCTTCCACTGCCAGTTGGCCTTCACGCCCTCGAACGTGAGCAGCAGCCCCTGGAACACGTTGAGCGAGAAGAACATGCCCGTCACCAGCGCCGCCCACGAGTGGGGCGTCGCCAAGTGCTGATGGCCAGCGTCACGCTTGGCAATGAAAGCGGCGGCGCCTGCAGCAGTCACCAGCAGCCCAGCCACTACGTTGAGCAGCAGGTGGAGCTTGGTCAACCACACTCTGTGCTCACAAACAAGAAGAGCCCGTAACTCGGTCAATACTGCACGGATTTCAACGCGGAGGCGCTCACCACGAACCTCTTTGCGTGGTCCGTCTCATCCTTGCGCAGAAGCATCGCCTGCAACGCGCTGCATTGAATGCAAAACCACCGTAACACAAGGGGTCAGGGGCTGCAACAACACTCAAAAGACGAGCCTTGTACTGTACCTGGGCAAACACACGAGCATCGCCAGCGCATTCAGCGCCGGGTGCAGCGCGAACAGAGAACCGTCGGCCACGCAGCGCTCCAGGACGACGAACAGCGGCAGCAGGAACAGCGCCGCCGTCAGCGCCAGCTCCGACGGACCCGCCATCGTCGTGTCAGTCAGTACATGTAGCGCCTGAGTTTTTGACACGCAAACGAAAATGGTGTGGCATACATCGATGTAGCCATGATTGCGAACCGCGCCAATCGTCTCACTGCGAGAAAACCACTTGCGCCCAGTATGCTCTGGAATGTTCGCGACGTTGCATCTCGAACGTCCCAGAATATCCTCGTCACACGTCACAGGTTGTCGGCTCCTGCGACCACTTCAACGTCTCTCACTATTCAATTTGCCTTGGCAACAGCAACAACAACAGCAACACAACCAGTACACCCAGTCGCTGAGCCCACCACCACCGCCAATACAGCAGACCGACAGCGATGGAGGCCCAGACAACCCACGAGAAGAACCGCCTGCGCGCCATCGAGCTGAAAGTGCAGGACGTGCAGAGCAAGCTCAACTCGAGACTCCCGGCCCAGTTCCGGCACGTGGCCGCGCTCGTGTGCGGCGCCAAGTGGCGGCTGCAGGCGCTCAAGCCGCAGGACGCCGCGGCCGTCGTCAAGAAGACGCGCCTGGAGCTCGGCGCTTTCGACTACCGCGTGAAGGAGCAGGCGGAGCTGCTGACGCGCTGCCTGCTGGAGCTGGACGACGTGCTGAGCCACGGCGACGCCGACATCAAGAGCGCGCGCAAGGCGCTGGTGCTGTTCGTGCAGCAGCTACTGCCACAGGCCGACGCCTTCAAGGAGCGCAGCGCCAAGCTCAAGCAGTTCGGAGAGGGCCTGCTCGCAGCTTATGCAGAGACAGACCGGGTACCCCAGACGCCCAGCGACAGCGGCTCCGAGTCCGACGACATGCACGTGAAGGCGCTGTTCGAGGAGAGTGAAGACGAGGAGGAGGACAGTGCGTCAGAGGCAGGAGAGGACGAGCAGGGCGAGCAAGATGACGAGGAGATGGAGGAATCTGCAGACGTCAAGGAAGATGAGCCCATGGAGCCCGAGGCCGAGGTCGCAGAAGACGAAGAGGCCGACGACGAAGCAGAAGATGAAGACGATGACGAAGTTGCTCCCCCACAGAAGAAGTCGCCGCGTCTCCAACCGACTACGATGGGCCTTACCCCACAGACATTGGACATCGACGTCAACTCGCTGCCCGTGTGGCGTCCGTACTACCAGCTGCAGCGCCGACAGGACGGCATCTACCTCCTCGCGCGCCTCAACCAGATCGACCCGCGCAACGTGCGCGTGCAGTGGAACGAGCACAACGGCGTGCTCCGAGTGAGCGGCTTCCGACTGCCCACGCAGAAGGACATTGTGATGTCGCGCCTCAGTGGAGCGCCGACCTTCGGCCGCTTCGAGATCGCCGAGCAGTTCCCGCGGCACATGCTCAACATGGAGGAAGCCACGCAGCAGATCTTCGAGGACGGCACGCTGCAGATTCGCATGCCATTCCACATTGTGCGGCGGCCAGTGCGGTATCACCCGACCTCTTTCTTCCAGCCGCAAGACTGCTTCGTGTGGTAAAGGCGGCAGGCGACAAAGTAGCTGTACAATAGGATAGGTTCTTCAGTCAATATACTAACTGAAATACACTTACAATTGCTGCGTTGAAAACGGCGTGAATAACTTCTCAATCGATTTTACCCTCGACGTTTTGCTTTCAGTTTTGCTTAAGTAATCCCGCCTCAAAAAAACGTTTCGGCTCTTGCTTGCAACGAGAAACGTCGAACTACTATCACGTTGGGGTGTAGTAGGTTTAACAAACCGAGATTTCGTAGGTTCTCGTCTTCCTACTGGAAGATTGGATTAGTTGGATTAGGGAGACGATGATACTTCCAACCGATTGCTGCGTGTGAGAGGCACGAAATTTTGGGAATGAATTCGTAGAGTTAAACGGGAAGTATTGCCTCAAAAAAGCAATGCACATTGGCCTCCAAACGCAACGCGTCATGAGAAGTAACAGAAACAAACGCCGTGCATTTTATTTTTTTTCATCTTGTAGTCACTGGGATTTTTCTGATGGAAATCCGAGCGTGTTCTGACTGTTTTTGCTTTGATGGAGATGAAATGGTTTTCATGGTTGGTGGTGACGTTGACTACCGACCAACAAGGACAAACGCGTGACACAACTTTTCTTGCGCTACCTAGCTCAAGTCACCAAACCAGCCAAGATGCAAAAGAGGGCGCTCGTGATCAGCATCCTCGTTGCTCTGGCTGTAGTCGTCGCGGCCATCGTGGTGGCTGTGACGGTCTCTGCGTCTCACGCGTCCACCAGCTCGAAGAAAAGTGACGGTGACAAGACCAACTCCCCCGATTCCAAATCCAAGTCGAATGCCAGCGACAAACTGCACAAGTTCAAGAAGGGCAACTCCAGTAGTGGATCCACCGACGAAGTAGAGGAGACGACGGATCCGTTGACAGAAAACTACGCCGTGTCCGCTCTGGCCATTGGCGACTGGGGTCGAACCATCGCCAAAGACGGCGGTTCCTGCTGTTCGCGTCGCAAAGCCTTCACGGTGCTGGACTACAACGCCATGGAATACGTCGCGATCCTGCTGGGTCAAGCCGCAGCAGCCGCTCAACCTCGTCCGTCCGTCGTGATCGGCCATGGAGACAACTTCTACTGGGACGGGCTGCACGACTCGACGGACCAGGCCTATCGCTTCCAGCAGACGTTCGAGGACAAGTACAACGCCGCCAGTTTGGCTGGAATCCCGTGGGTGAACGTCATGGGGAACCACGACTACGGTGGGGCCAGCTTCGTGTGCTCGAACGGGGAACTGGCCACGGAGTGCGGCTCGACGGCCGAGCTGCTGGCCGCCTTGGACCAGAAGTTCGAGCTGCAGTCGCAGTACGTGAGTCCGCAGGACAACCGCTGGCTCATGCCCGACCACTTCTTCGTGCACTCCATCGTCGACCCGGCCTCGAACGTGAGCATCGACATCTTCAACCTCGACACGAACGACGCGGACACCCACGGAGCGCAGCAGATCTGCTGCCAATGCTACGGATACTCGGGCAAAGACGACGACGCGTGCGAGAACGTGAAGCGAGGTGACTCACTGTGCGCTGGAGGGAACAATGCCATGTTTGACGCGTGTATGGACAAGCTCCAGGCCTGGGGCGAAGACTCGCGCAAGAAACTCGTTGAGGCCGCGAAGGCCTCCACTGCCACCTGGAAGATCGTCAATACTCACTACTCGCCTTACAACCACTACGCTCCTGGTCCGGCGGAGAAGTGGCGCGAGTTGTTGGACGGCTTGGGCATCCAGCTCTTCCTCTACGGCCACACGCACGGCGAGAAACACGACTACACGGCGTTTAAGACGCATTTCATTGAGAACGGAGCGGGAGGAGGCATCCAGAACGAGTCTCCCAGTGGCATCCCGCCGTATGCCGAGGACTATGTGGAGAATGTTTGGTCTGCTGGCCACTACCCGTACGGCTTCTTCTCGCTGAATGTGTCGCCTACGTGGTTGAAAGTGAGTTTCAACACGTTCGACGATAGCTGGTCCATGACGAAAGACTTGGATGCGACGGTAGTCGGGGGGATTGCTATTAAGCACTGTTGGTACATCCCGCAACATGGTGGAAAGGGCAAAAGCTGCGAGGATGCGGAACTGCAGTCGGCGGGTGCGGGCTCTGTCTAGTGGAAAGTCTAGGACGCATTTGAGGATTCTGATTGAGGACATCCAGAACAGAGTATTAATGCAAAATGAACATTAAAACTCGCACCCAACTAGCGCGTCACTCTAGCTCGAGTGTTTGTCCCTCCAGAGTTTTCCAAGCTTCCCAGAAACTAGCAATCTTAATTGTTGGTCTGATGAACGATTGGGCGCCTTCCAAAACCTACATAAAACGGTTTAATGCGGCTCCGTTTAATACACCCTTTTATCCGCCCGTTGTCAGCTTTTATCAGCGCTGCGGTGAGGGCTCCGAAAAAGGTGCCCAAAACCATGACCAAACTGTTTTATTTGTCCGGCTAGTTTTGCCCACAATCATAGAAGCATATGAAATAAAGTATACGATGATGTCATGGACACTTCTACATAGGACAAAATTAGGATATTTTCTCTATATCTAATGATGTCTAAACAGGTTGAAGTTAGCGGAGACCCCCTGAGTGCAATCGCGATACCCTCCTCCTCCCAGCTCCCCCCAGTCTTGAAATCTGTCGAAGCTCCAAGCATGCCGAACGCTTCAATTCTGCTGCTGGTCCTCAAGGCGGCGCAGAGAGGTCGTCTTCTTCGGGCCGCTGTCTACAAGGATATACGGCCATGGCACTGGATCCCACCTTGGACCCGGGGAGGACACGAATGTCAGAGTGTGACTGCGATTGCGACGAGGAATTCAAAAATATTTGCTAGATGGAGGTTGGCTTTAATGACATAGTGAATGCAAGTGTTTGTTTGATGCGGTTGCTCGTTGAGGGGTCGATAAAACCTGATAAAAGGGTCATCAAACTAATTGTTTGATGAGACCACTTTTTGGTCTCATCAAACAATTCAGTTTAATCAGCTCGTTTAATGCACTGTTTAATGCACCCTAACCCCAGCGATTAAACTTTTTTGGAAGGCGCCCATTGGGCAACTTTTGCAATTTGGCAATTCTCTCACGAAAAAAAATGCAACTTTATTTCTGAAATATGTCGACCAGAGTGGGGATGAAGGGATTTTGTTTTTGCATAATTGGGACGGGAACAAGCTGAGTTATCGTAAAGGTCGTTAAGCGCACCGCAGTATTGCGAAACAATCCCAACTTCACACATTAACTATTTAATAACCGCACAGCCAATGCACCAACCTAGAGCAAGCTGGTCGGTATATACAAGCGAGTCGGTGTTTTAGCGTTGCAAAGGTTCGTCATTCCTCGTTGAAGCGACTATAAGCACCGAAGTACCGAATACACCTCAATTTATATCAAATGCAGCTCAAGCATCAGCAACATCCTTCCTTCTTTGCTAGGAATGGAAGTACTCTGCTTGCATGATGTGTTTTTCCAGACTCTGCAACAGCGAAGGAGCTTGATCAGCCGACTTAAGTCTATATCGAGCGTACAGCATCTTCTCCACTTTCAAAGATGAAAACGTCAGAAACGAATCACTCGCCTCGTTCACGTCCCGATAAATCAGGAACAAAATGTGCCCCATCTCTTCGCCAAGATCTTGCCGCTGGAACTCGCAAAGCAGGGTCTTCATCTGGTCGAGAGTAACCGGAAGAGCACTCTGCACACGCTTCATCAAGTGGTCATACTTCAAAAATGGGGAAAACAAGAGCCTGGGTTTACCACCAACAAGGTTAAACCGTCGAAGCCACTCACCTTGGTCCTCCCAGTGAGCTGCGTGAGCGAATGCCCGACACTCGTCTTTGCTCCACGGATTCATATAAACCTTGATACACACGTCCTTCACGAAGTGATAGAAATTCTTATCGCATGGGCCAGCGAACAGGAACACATGACGAAAGGGGCTGAAGGCTAACGCTTCGCCGGATTCCTTGCCATCAAATAAACCTTCATACTTCCTAGCACCAAGCGGGCTCGTTGAGATCTCGTAGCGATCTTTGGTCTTGTTCCAGGTGAAGTAATAGGGCGTCATTCCACCAAGAGGTAGGTAGGCAACGTCGATCCTCTCCGCCATAAACAAAAGCAGCAAGAACACCCCGAACACGGATGTTCCGATGCCAGGACTGCCAGTCACAAGGACTCTCATGACCAGCTCGTCTCCTTTCGCCTTCAATTTGTGCTCGATCATATTATAGAGGTCCCAGTACTCCTTGCGGACGTACAAACCATTGCTCAAAACAGTGCCAAAGACTTGCTTTGGAGTATTCAATACTCCCCCCCCACCGCCAAGTCAGTCTCGCGATTCAGTTTCTGCCCCATTGCAGCAAGTGCGGCCAAATCATCAAAGCAAGAGGGAACCGCGGCTTTCGCCCTTTGTTGGTTATCGCGTGAATTAGCAGCATCACTCGTCGCGTCTTGTGGAACAATCACCAACACGTCGACGGGGCATTTATCCTCAGCAAGATCTGCCTCAGTGAGTTGGGCTCGTTCGTCTAACCGCGATAAGCAGGTCGAGTTGACCGACGCTGACCCAAACTTAAGGTGCGTCATACCGCTGCTGGTTACGCTTGCATCTACGCCTTGTAGAACCATCGCTTCCGTCAACTTGTATTTGCCCTCTTTGTCCACAAAGAGCTGCAAGGCAGACGCGTCACAGGTGATCAGCGCTGGGTTTTGATTCTTGATTGCGCACTTCAAGGCAGCCACCGAGTTGTTCGTGCCCATACCGACGGAGGTGTCAATGCAGAGCACGCACCTAGTCGCTCCAACGATCCCGTACCTCAGCGTCACCATGGTACCTTGAGGGGGACGATTGTAGAATAACGGGCCAGAACAGTGCGAGACTGAAAGAAAGAATCATACTAGTGAATGAAGGACATTCGATTAATATTAGTTTTGGTTAAAAGCAAGTAAATGCGACTGCTGTAGATGAAAAGCTTAAACGCATGAATTAGTTTAATAATGATGATTTATTATTTAAAAACCGAAGACTGGTAACTCACCTTTGACCGCCATTGATAAACTCAATCCGCAAGCTCCACGGGCATCTCCTCCGGCCGCGTATACCCATAGGCGGACTCCCTCCCTTAGCGTCACTCTCTCAATCGCTCCGGAGATATGAGCGCTAACTACGAGCATGAGGGTCGTTCGGGTGCGCCGCGTTCCAGTGCTCCAAGAAGAATGCGTACTTGATTCTCTGCTTCGGGCTCGCCTGTTCCAGAGACTTCAGACCACTCAGTTTATCCTCGACTTGGGACGGAGTTTTTCCTTGTAAGAGCCATTGATTCGTCTTCGCATTCCATTTGGTCCTCCATGCGGCGAGTTCTTCCCCCTCCAGTTCCAAGGGATTTCTTCTCTCTTCTTCATCTTCCTTGTGGTGGGTTCTCAAAAACCTACCGCCGTTGGTGGGATCGACAGCGCGGGCTGCGTCGGTCGAAGTCAGGCCAGGCAGCTCAGTCTTGAAATCGCCTGCACTGGCATTGACGGTAGAGAGAAGGGTTGACGCAGCGACGACGAAGAAGTAGGCTAGACGCATTTTGGTCTTGGACGGTCGTTCTGGATGTCAGTGGCTTCGGGGAGGGGAAATTGAGGAATGACAGGTTCTGGCATGCTCGTCTCCGACGATACGGTGTCGAGGTTGCAGAGGCTACCGTATTACTGTCCAGCACAGTAATCAGCATATCTTGATTCACAGTACTGTTGTACATGTAGTTGGGTGGCTTGCAGTCGACGGTCGCAACCTTTTTCTGCATGACTACAGCAACGGACAGAATGCAACTGCCATCAAAAGCCAACGTAAAACGGGCGCGCAAGATACGACACTACAAGCATATCCAAATATTATCCAATCAGAGCACTCAAAACGTTACATCGAAATATTAAATCACCGCTCCAATTCTGAGCCAGTCACTAGGTAAAAATGGAGGCAGCCAGCAGAGCACCGCCGGAGCCCCCACCGGAGGATCTCCCCCCTCCGCCACCAGAGGAGAGCGCAATTGAGGCCCTCCTGGACGATGTCTTCTCGCAGCCTCAGGAGCGTCGAAGGCACTACTCCATGAAGGAGAAACGGCGCATCCTTCTTGCTACAGAAGGACTCAGCCAGCGCGAGGCTGCAAGGGCTCAGAAAATCCCGCGGTGGACCTACACTACCTGGCGCAAAAGCAAGGACGACATTTTTGCCTTCACCGGCAGCGAAAAGACTCTATCGCGGGCGCCAGGTCGCCCCGAGAGCATTCCGTTCGGCCCCGAGCTCATCATCTTCATGAAGGACACCCGCCGCGACAGCAGGGTCCTCACAGCCTCTGTCATGGCTACATACAACTGCAAAAGAGAAACGGCTAGCTACGATCAAGCGTGCAATTGAAGCGTGGGAGTCCATTGACGTCGACACCATCAAGAGTGCTTTTAACAAAGCACTCAAGACTAACTTTTAGAGCAAATACAGCTGCCCTCTAATTTTGCCTCTAATTTGTACTAATTTGCAACCTCGGCATTTCTGCACATCCAAAGGATACAGCTGTTTCAACTAAAGGAAAGTGGCAGTTGCATTCTGTCCGTTGCTGTATTACTGTAGTTGAGTCTCGTGGTTACTGCAACGGAATAACAATTTGACGACAGCGATTTTGAGCAACGGATGAGCACTCAGAGCATGATATCTCAAAGGTAAAATGAGAACGGATGTCATGGCCGCCTGATTAGTTTGTAGTGATGCAAATCCCATACAAAACGTGGTCATTTCGGAGGAGGGGGTGAAGGGAAGCATGTCCATCAGCTTAATCTGGCGCCCTGCCGATTGATTTTCGCAGAGGGTGCCTGTAGCTGGTAGCACTAGAAAGAGAAGTTCACTGTGTTGCTGATTTTCGGATCACCAAACATCTTCGGCTAACTCTGCATAGTTTTCATGCAATGTAAATATCTTATATCTTTTGGAGACTTTAGACTTTCGAGTGCAGGACTGACAGTGCCTGGAGTTTGGGATCGCTAACGTTACATAGCCCTTTCATTTCGCGATCCAGGGGTTGTTATGTAAAAAGAGTAACAGCCTGGCCCGCTGCATACAGTACAGCAGTACAGCTATTGTAACAGCCTGGCCCGCTGTATACAGTACAGCCATTACATGTAGAGTATTACATGCAATGGCTGTACAGTATGCAGCGGACCAGGCTGTTACTCTTTTTACATAACAACCCCTAAGGGGAGACAGCCTCAAACAAAATGATACTAAGCCACCATTTAATGAGTTATCAAGATAATCGCGTTTGAAGTTGCCCAATCAAATTTCGTACCTAACAGGACATCATAAATTTTAAAAGTTAAATACACTCGTTTTAAGCAACCCCCCTCTAATTCGATTGATTTTAGCATAAATTTTCCGGCAATACACAATACGACATTTTTGAAGAAATATTGAGGTCACAAACCCAAATAAAATCCGGAATTTTATTTGGGTTTCCTAAAATGGAGATATTTTGTTCATATCGACGTCACTCCGCGATTTTTAGCATTGCATCGCTCAATGGCTCAAAAGAAGGGGTATTTCGAGCGGTATGCTTGATTCGTACTTTGGTTGATTATATTTTTGTTTGAGGCTGTCTCATACATGAACCCCGTACATGTAGCATCTTTGTGACGAAGCTGCGCAGCGCCAATCACTGTTCAACATTTCCTACTAAGTATGTCCTTTCAAATCCAAAATCTCGCCGCGCTTACTGAGGGGATCGACTGTGTACCAATGCGCGCAGTCCTTACAGCACAGATAGGTAAGTACAATGACATGTATTATAATACATGTCATGTACAACAGGACGAAAAGAAGTTATAGCATCTCCGGCGGTGGGGTCTTATCCTAAGACGTAACAGGGTCTTTGAGACCGCAATTTTGTAGTTGAGACCCCTGCAGGCCGACTTACTCCCAGCGGTGAGTTCTAAGGCCCGTTCTCAACCGAAGCGTAAGGAGTGGGGAAAACGTCAAAAGGTGTATGCGTTGGGGAAACGTTTGTCAAAAGCGGTGCTCACAGAGCCAGCTGTTAACGGGTCGTGCCCGGTACCGGTATTCGACCCGGATGCACTGGCTACAAACCAAACAAGTGCCAGTATGTGTATGTTGTTCAAACGTCACGTTTCAAACGTCACGTTTGAACAACATACACAAACGTCACGTTTCAAACGTCACGTTTGAACAACATACACATACTGGCACTTGTTTGGTTTGTAGCCAGTGCATCCGGGTCGAATACCGGTACCGGGCACGACCCGTTAACAGCTGGCTCTGTGAGCACCGCTTTTGACAAACGTTTCCCCAACGCATACACCTTTTGACGTTTTCCCCACTCCTTACGCTTCGGTTGAGAACGGGCCTTAGAACTCACCGCTGGGAGTAAGTCGGCCTGCAGGGGTCTCAACTACAAAATTGCGGTCTCAAAGACCCTGTTACGTCTTAGGATAAGACCCCACCGCCGGAGATGCTATAACTTCTTTTCGTCCTGTTGTACATGACATGTATTATAATACATGTCATTGTACTTACCTATCTGTGCTGTAAGGACTGCGCGCATTGGTACACAGTCGATCCCCTCAGTAAGCGCGGCGAGATTTTGGATTTGAAAGGACATACTTAGTAGGAAATGTTGAACAGTGATTGGCGCTGCGCAGCTTCGTCACAAAGATGCTACATGTACGGGGTTCATGTATGAGACAGCCTCAAACAAAAATATAATCAACCAAAGTACGAATCAAGCATACCGCTCGAAATACCCCTTCTTTTGAGCCATTGAGCGATGCAATGCTAAAAATCGCGGAGTGACGTCGATATGAACAAAATATCTCCATTTTAGGAAACCCAAATAAAATTCCGGATTTTATTTGGGTTTGTGACCTCAATATTTCTTCAAAAATGTCGTATTGTGTATTGCCGGAAAATTTATGCTAAAATCAATCGAATTAGAGGGGGGTTGCTTAAAACGAGTGTATTTAACTTTTAAAATTTATGATGTCCTGTTAGGTACGAAATTTGATTGGGCAACTTCAAACGCGATTATCTTGATAACTCATTAAATGGTGGCTTAGTATCATTTTGTTTGAGGCTGTCTCCCCTTAGGGGTTGTTATGTAAAAAGAGTAACAGCCTGGTCCGCTGCATACTGTACAGCCATTGCATGTAATACTCTACATGTAATGGCTGTACTGTATACAGCGGGCCAGGCTGTTACAATAGCTGTACTGCTGTACTGTATGCAGCGGGCCAGGCTGTTACTCTTTTTACATAACAACCCCTGGATCGCGAAATGAAAGGGCTATGTAACGTTAGCGATCCCAAACTCCAGGCACTGTCAGTCCTGCACTCGAAAGTCTAAAGTCTCCAAAAGATATAAGATATTTACATTGCATGAAAACTATGCAGAGTTAGCCGAAGATGTTTGGTGATCCGAAAATCAGCAACACAGTGAACTTCTCTTTCTAGTGCTACCAGCTACAGGCACCCTCTGCGAAAATCAATCGGCAGGGCGCCAGATTAAGCTGATGGACATGCTTCCCTTCACCCCCTCCTCCGAAATGACCACGTTTTGTATGGGATTTGCATCACTACAAACTAATCAGGCGGCCATGACATCCGTCCTCATTTTACCTTTGAGATATCATGCTCTGAGTGCTCATCCGTTGCTCAAAATCGCTGTCGTCAAATTGTTATTCCGTTGCAGTAACCACGAGACTCAACTACAGTAATACAGCAACGGACAGAATGCAACTGCCACTTTCCTTTAGTTGAAACAGCTGTATCCTTTGGATGTGCAGAAATGCCGAGGTTGCAAATTAGTACAAATTAGAGGCAAAATTAGAGGGCAGCTGTATTTGCTCTAAAAGTTAGTCTTGAGTGCTTTGTTAAAAGCACTCTTGATGGTGTCGACGTCAATGGACTCCCACGCTTCAATTGCACGCTTGATCGTAGCTAGCCGTTTCTCTTTTGCAGTTGTATGTAGCCATGACAGAGGCTGTGAGGACCCTGCTGTCGCGGCGGGTGTCCTTCATGAAGATGATGAGCTCGGGGCCGAACGGAATGCTCTCGGGGCGACCTGGCGCCCGCGATAGAGTCTTTTCGCTGCCGGTGAAGGCAAAAATGTCGTCCTTGCTTTTGCGCCAGGTAGTGTAGGTCCACCGCGGGATTTTCTGAGCCCTTGCAGCCTCGCGCTGGCTGAGTCCTTCTGTAGCAAGAAGGATGCGCCGTTTCTCCTTCATGGAGTAGTGCCTTCGACGCTCCTGAGGCTGCGAGAAGACATCGTCCAGGAGGGCCTCAATTGCGCTCTCCTCTGGTGGCGGAGGGGGGAGATCCTCCGGTGGGGGCTCCGGCGGTGCTCTGCTGGCTGCCTCCATTTTTACCTAGTGACTGGCTCAGAATTGGAGCGGTGATTTAATATTTCGATGTAACGTTTTGAGTGCTCTGATTGGATAATATTTGGATATGCTTGTAGTGTCGTATCTTGCGCGCCCGTTTTACGTTGGCTTTTGATGGCAGTTGCATTCTGTCCGTTGCTGTAGTCATGCAGAAAAAGGTTGCGACCGTCGACTGCAAGCCACCCAACTACATGTACAACAGTACTGTGAATCAAGATATGCTGATTACTGTGCTGGACAGTAATACGGTAGCCTCTGCAACCTCGACACCGTATCGTCGGAGACGAGCATGCCAGAACCTGTCATTCCTCAATTTCCCCTCCCCGAAGCCACTGACATCCAGAACGACCGTCCAAGACCAAAATGCGTCTAGCCTACTTCTTCGTCGTCGCTGCGTCAACCCTTCTCTCTACCGTCAATGCCAGTGCAGGCGATTTCAAGACTGAGCTGCCTGGCCTGACTTCGACCGACGCAGCCCGCGCTGTCGATCCCACCAACGGCGGTAGGTTTTTGAGAACCCACCACAAGGAAGATGAAGAAGAGAGAAGAAATCCCTTGGAACTGGAGGGGGAAGAACTCGCCGCATGGAGGACCAAATGGAATGCGAAGACGAATCAATGGCTCTTACAAGGAAAAACTCCGTCCCAAGTCGAGGATAAACTGAGTGGTCTGAAGTCTCTGGAACAGGCGAGCCCGAAGCAGAGAATCAAGTACGCATTCTTCTTGGAGCACTGGAACGCGGCGCACCCGAACGACCCTCATGCTCGTAGTTAGCGCTCATATCTCCGGAGCGATTGAGAGAGTGACGCTAAGGGAGGGAGTCCGCCTATGGGTATACGCGGCCGGAGGAGATGCCCGTGGAGCTTGCGGATTGAGTTTATCAATGGCGGTCAAAGGTGAGTTACCAGTCTTCGGTTTTTAAATAATAAATCATCATTATTAAACTAATTCATGCGTTTAAGCTTTTCATCTACAGCAGTCGCATTTACTTGCTTTTAACCAAAACTAATATTAATCGAATGTCCTTCATTCACTAGTATGATTCTTTCTTTCAGTCTCGCACTGTTCTGGCCCGTTATTCTACAATCGTCCCCCTCAAGGTACCATGGTGACGCTGAGGTACGGGATCGTTGGAGCGACTAGGTGCGTGCTCTGCATTGACACCTCCGTCGGTATGGGCACGAACAACTCGGTGGCTGCCTTGAAGTGCGCAATCAAGAATCAAAACCCAGCGCTGATCACCTGTGACGCGTCTGCCTTGCAGCTCTTTGTGGACAAAGAGGGCAAATACAAGTTGACGGAAGCGATGGTTCTACAAGGCGTAGATGCAAGCGTAACCAGCAGCGGTATGACGCACCTTAAGTTTGGGTCAGCGTCGGTCAACTCGACCTGCTTATCGCGGTTAGACGAACGAGCCCAACTCACTGAGGCAGATCTTGCTGAGGATAAATGCCCCGTCGACGTGTTGGTGATTGTTCCACAAGACGCGACGAGTGATGCTGCTAATTCACGCGATAACCAACAAAGGGCGAAAGCCGCGGTTCCCTCTTGCTTTGATGATTTGGCCGCACTTGCTGCAATGGGGCAGAAACTGAATCGCGAGACTGACTTGGCGGTGGGGGGGGAGTATTGAATACTCCAAAGCAAGTCTTTGGCACTGTTTTGAGCAATGGTTTGTACGTCCGCAAGGAGTACTGGGACCTCTATAATATGATCGAGCACAAATTGAAGGCGAAAGGAGACGAGCTGGTCATGAGAGTCCTTGTGACTGGCAGTCCTGGCATCGGAACATCCGTGTTCGGGGTGTTCTTGCTGCTTTTGTTTATGGCGGAGAGGATCGACGTTGCCTACCTACCTCTTGGTGGAATGACGCCCTATTACTTCACCTGGAACAAGACCAAAGATCGCTACGAGATCTCAACGAGCCCGCTTGGTGCTAGGAAGTATGAAGGTTTATTTGATGGCAAGGAATCCGGCGAAGCGTTAGCCTTCAGCCCCTTTCGTCATGTGTTCCTGTTCGCTGGCCCATGCGATAAGAATTTCTATCACTTCGTGAAGGACGTGTGTATCAAGGTTTATATGAATCCGTGGAGCAAAGACGAGTGTCGGGCATTCGCTCACGCAGCTCACTGGGAGGACCAAGGTGAGTGGCTTCGACGGTTTAACCTTGTTGGTGGTAAACCCAGGCTCTTGTTTTCCCCATTTTTGAAGTATGACCACTTGATGAAGCGTGTGCAGAGTGCTCTTCCGGTTACTCTCGACCAGATGAAGACCCTGCTTTGCGAGTTCCAGCGGCAAGATCTTGGCGAAGAGATGGGGCACATTTTGTTCCTGATTTATCGGGACGTGAACGAGGCGAGTGATTCGTTTCTGACGTTTTCATCTTTGAAAGTGGAGAAGATGCTGTACGCTCGATATAGACTTAAGTCGGCTGATCAAGCTCCTTCGCTGTTGCAGAGTCTGGAAAAACACATCATGCAAGCAGAGTACTTCCATTCCTAGCAAAGAAGGAAGGATGTTGCTGATGCTTGAGCTGCATTTGATATAAATTGAGGTGTATTCGGTACTTCGGTGCTTATAGTCGCTTCAACGAGGAATGACGAACCTTTGCAACGCTAAAACACCGACTCGCTTGTATATACCGACCAGCTTGCTCTAGGTTGGTGCATTGGCTGTGCGGTTATTAAATAGTTAATGTGTGAAGTTGGGATTGTTTCGCAATACTGCGGTGCGCTTAACGACCTTTACGATAACTCAGCTTGTTCCCGTCCCAATTATGCAAAAACAAAATCCCTTCATCCCCACTCTGGTCGACATATTTCAGAAATAAAGTTGCATTTTTTTTCGTGAGAGAATTGCCAAATTGCAAAAGTTGCCCAATGGGCGCCTTCCAAAAAAGTTTAATCGCTGGGGTTAGGGTGCATTAAACAGTGCATTAAACGAGCTGATTAAACTGAATTGTTTGATGAGACCAAAAAGTGGTCTCATCAAACAATTAGTTTGATGACCCTTTTATCAGGTTTTATCGACCCCTCAACGAGCAACCGCATCAAACAAACACTTGCATTCACTATGTCATTAAAGCCAACCTCCATCTAGCAAATATTTTTGAATTCCTCGTCGCAATCGCAGTCACACTCTGACATTCGTGTCCTCCCCGGGTCCAAGGTGGGATCCAGTGCCATGGCCGTATATCCTTGTAGACAGCGGCCCGAAGAAGACGACCTCTCTGCGCCGCCTTGAGGACCAGCAGCAGAATTGAAGCGTTCGGCATGCTTGGAGCTTCGACAGATTTCAAGACTGGGGGGAGCTGGGAGGAGGAGGGTATCGCGATTGCACTCAGGGGGTCTCCGCTAACTTCAACCTGTTTAGACATCATTAGATATAGAGAAAATATCCTAATTTTGTCCTATGTAGAAGTGTCCATGACATCATCGTATACTTTATTTCATATGCTTCTATGATTGTGGGCAAAACTAGCCGGACAAATAAAACAGTTTGGTCATGGTTTTGGGCACCTTTTTCGGAGCCCTCACCGCAGCGCTGATAAAAGCTGACAACGGGCGGATAAAAGGGTGTATTAAACGGAGCCGCATTAAACCGTTTTATGTAGGTTTTGGAAGGCGCCCAATCGTTCATCAGACCAACAATTAAGATTGCTAGTTTCTGGGAAGCTTGGAAAACTCTGGAGGGACAAACACTCGAGCTAGAGTGACGCGCTAGTTGGGTGCGAGTTTTAATGTTCATTTTGCATTAATACTCTGTTCTAGGCACCGCAAAAACTATATGTCCTCAATCAGAATCCTCAAATGCGTCCTAGACTTTCCACTAGACAGAGCCCGCACCCGCCGACTGCAGTTCCGCATCCTCGCAGCTTTTGCCCTTTCCACCATGTTGCGGGATGTACCAACAGTGCTTAATAGCAATCCCCCCGACTACCGTCGCATCCAAGTCTTTCGTCATGGACCAGCTATCGTCGAACGTGTTGAAACTCACTTTCAACCACGTAGGCGACACATTCAGCGAGAAGAAGCCGTACGGGTAGTGGCCAGCAGACCAAACATTCTCCACATAGTCCTCGGCATACGGCGGGATGCCACTGGGAGACTCGTTCTGGATGCCTCCTCCCGCTCCGTTCTCAATGAAATGCGTCTTAAACGCCGTGTAGTCGTGTTTCTCGCCGTGCGTGTGGCCGTAGAGGAAGAGCTGGATGCCCAAGCCGTCCAACAACTCGCGCCACTTCTCCGCCGGACCAGGAGCGTAGTGGTTGTAAGGCGAGTAGTGAGTATTGACGATCTTCCAGGTGGCAGTGGAGGCCTTCGCGGCCTCAACGAGTTTCTTGCGCGAGTCTTCGCCCCAGGCCTGGAGCTTGTCCATACACGCGTCAAACATGGCATTGTTCCCTCCAGCGCACAGTGAGTCACCTCGCTTCACGTTCTCGCACGCGTCGTCGTCTTTGCCCGAGTATCCGTAGCATTGGCAGCAGATCTGCTGCGCTCCGTGGGTGTCCGCGTCGTTCGTGTCGAGGTTGAAGATGTCGATGCTCACGTTCGAGGCCGGGTCGACGATGGAGTGCACGAAGAAGTGGTCGGGCATGAGCCAGCGGTTGTCCTGCGGACTCACGTACTGCGACTGCAGCTCGAACTTCTGGTCCAAGGCGGCCAGCAGCTCGGCCGTCGAGCCGCACTCCGTGGCCAGTTCCCCGTTCGAGCACACGAAGCTGGCCCCACCGTAGTCGTGGTTCCCCATGACGTTCACCCACGGGATTCCAGCCAAACTGGCGGCGTTGTACTTGTCCTCGAACGTCTGCTGGAAGCGATAGGCCTGGTCCGTCGAGTCGTGCAGCCCGTCCCAGTAGAAGTTGTCTCCATGGCCGATCACGACGGACGGACGAGGTTGAGCGGCTGCTGCGGCTTGACCCAGCAGGATCGCGACGTATTCCATGGCGTTGTAGTCCAGCACCGTGAAGGCTTTGCGACGCGAACAGCAGGAACCGCCGTCTTTGGCGATGGTTCGACCCCAGTCGCCAATGGCCAGAGCGGACACGGCGTAGTTTTCTGTCAACGGATCCGTCGTCTCCTCTACTTCGTCGGTGGATCCACTACTGGAGTTGCCCTTCTTGAACTTGTGCAGTTTGTCGCTGGCATTCGACTTGGATTTGGAATCGGGGGAGTTGGTCTTGTCACCGTCACTTTTCTTCGAGCTGGTGGACGCGTGAGACGCAGAGACCGTCACAGCCACCACGATGGCCGCGACGACTACAGCCAGAGCAACGAGGATGCTGATCACGAGCGCCCTCTTTTGCATCTTGGCTGGTTTGGTGACTTGAGCTAGGTAGCGCAAGAAAAGTTGTGTCACGCGTTTGTCCTTGTTGGTCGGTAGTCAACGTCACCACCAACCATGAAAACCATTTCATCTCCATCAAAGCAAAAACAGTCAGAACACGCTCGGATTTCCATCAGAAAAATCCCAGTGACTACAAGATGAAAAAAAATAAAATGCACGGCGTTTGTTTCTGTTACTTCTCATGACGCGTTGCGTTTGGAGGCCAATGCGCATTGCTTTTTTGAGGCAATACTTCCCGTTTAACTCTACGAATTCATTCCCAAAATTTCGTGCCTCTCACACGCAGCAATCGGTTGGAAGTATCATCGTCTCCCTAATCCAACTAATCCAATCTTCCAGTAGGAAGACGAGAACCTACGAAATCTCGGTTTGTTAAACCTACTACACCCCAACGTGATAGTAGTTCGACGTTTCTCGTTGCAAGCAAGAGCCGAAACGTTTTTTTGAGGCGGGATTACTTAAGCAAAACTGAAAGCAAAACGTCGAGGGTAAAATCGATTGAGAAGTTATTCACGCCGTTTTCAACGCAGCAATTGTAAGTGTATTTCAGTTAGTATATTGACTGAAGAACCTATCCTATTGTACAGCTACTTTGTCGCCTGCCGCCTTTACCACACGAAGCAGTCTTGCGGCTGGAAGAAAGAGGTCGGGTGATACCGCACTGGCCGCCGCACAATGTGGAATGGCATGCGAATCTGCAGCGTGCCGTCCTCGAAGATCTGCTGCGTGGCTTCCTCCATGTTGAGCATGTGCCGCGGGAACTGCTCGGCGATCTCGAAGCGGCCGAAGGTCGGCGCTCCACTGAGGCGCGACATCACAATGTCCTTCTGCGTGGGCAGTCGGAAGCCGCTCACTCGGAGCACGCCGTTGTGCTCGTTCCACTGCACGCGCACGTTGCGCGGGTCGATCTGGTTGAGGCGCGCGAGGAGGTAGATTTTGGATGATGCACTTGATCCGTACGGCCTGGAGTCACCACTAGTAGGGAAAAGGAAAAGTAAGATTGAATGGCTGAGCTCTCTCAGCTCCTACCACCACTACTCGGGCTTGTGCCCGTTTCTCATGCAACGACCCGCAGCTCTCAGCTCTGCTAATCTTCTCAACTACCTAGTCTCAGCTTTCGCAGCTTTCGCCCGGGTCTCAACTCTGACCTTCAACTTGGTCTTCAATGTGCATTCCAACACGCCTCCCTCGAAGCATGGGCTTCGACTACTTCGCACCCCCAATGCCGGCCAGCCCCAGCATGTTCTGCAGACGCAACTTGTCGAGTGGCTTCGTGAAAGTATCAGCGGGGTTCACATCTCCTCGTATCTTGTGCAGTTCAATGACACCACGCTCAACTTGCTCCCGCACAAAGTGCCAGCGCAACTCAATGTGCCGGGTGCGGCGGCTATACGTTGGATTCGTAGCCATGATGTGCGCAGCTTGATTGTCGATACCAATGCGCAACTTCAGACACTTCTGTGGCAGTATTTCTTGCAGAATGTTGCTTTCTGCAACTGCCTCCATTGTCGCCTCGCAAGCAGCAACGTACTCTGCCTCAGCAGTAGATAGAGCAACGATGGATTGGCGTCTCGACATCCAGGATACGGCACCACCAGCCAGCGTGAACACAAACCCAGTTGTGCTTCTTCGGGTCTCCGGGTCATTGGCCCAGTCGCTGTCGCAGTAGCCCTCGAGTACCACAGTGTCCGACTCGCCTGACTGTCGGTCGTACGTAATTCCATAGTTTACAGTACCTGCAAGGTACCGTAGGACTCGCTTGAGAGCCCCAACATGCTTGCTGGATGGCTTTGCAACAAAGCGACTCAGTTGGCTCAATGCAAATGCCAAATCTGGCCGAGTACTGGTGGCCAGATACATTAGCATATCCACTGCCTCTCGGTATGGAAAGCTGGTGTCGCTTCCCTCGCCATCACCAAGCGGCACGAGACGGGCGTTCACCTCCATGGGATTCCCAACCGAGTGTGCCTCAGCATAGCCAAATTTCACCAAAATCTCTTGAGCGTACTTGCTCTGGCTAATGAAGATGTGATCAGCAGTCTGCTCCACTTCCACACCCAGGTACTCTGTCAAAAGTCCCTGGTCCTTGAGCCCGTACTCCTTGTCCAGGTCCTCGAACAGCTTCTTCTTCTGCTCTTCATCCTTGGTCGCCACCAAGATGTCGTCGACATAGACCAGAACCAGCATGATCTCTTCACCTTCAACTCGATAATAGAGACAGGGTTCAGTCAGAGACCGTTGATAGCCACGCTCCAGTAGCCACCGGTTCAACTCGGTGTTCCATTCACGTCCAGACTGTCTTAACCCATACAAAGCCTTCACTACCACGTAGATGTGCCCATCCACTTCACAGGGAAACCCCTCGATCGACCGCACGTACTGCCGTATGCCGAGCTTCGCGTTCAGGTACGCGGTGTTGATGTCTCCACCGTAGAGCGTCAGATTCAGTGCCCCAGCTAGTCCAACCATCAAACGAAACGATGACATACGAGCTACGGGCGAAAAGGTATCGCCGAAATCAATTCCAGGGCGCTGACAGTTGCCAAGTGCAACCAGTCTCGCCTTAAACCGAATTACGTAGCCTTGGTGATCCGTCTTGATGTCGTACACGAATCGCGTCTTGATTGGCTTTGCATCCTTGGGCACGTCCTCAATAGCAATCTCCTCCAGAACATGTTGCGCTCTCATCGCTGCCATTTCATCCAGCTCTGCCCTTATGAAGAATTCCCGGTACTTGCTGCGTCGAGCCTCTCTGCGGTTGCGAGGAATCCTTAAGTCACTTCCTCGGATGGGACGACCGTTCTTGTCCAAAACCCGTGATGAATTTTGTGTAACATTCATCACATAGTCGCGCAAGTAGGCTGGGCGTCGGCGCTCGTGATACTCGCGCAGTCCAGGACGCCGAGTTCGTTTTGGCTCCTGCCTTTCAGCACTCTGCTCTACACGAATCTCCTCAGAAGGAGTCTCGTCACGTTGACGTTTTCCCATCAATTGTCCACAAACACTCGCAACAGTAGTCGCTTCCTCATCTTCAAGTTCATCTTCTTCAGCCACCACAGTACCATCAGCTAGTTCCTCTGTGTCGCCTACCTCAGATCCACACTGACCAGCAACCGGCTCGCTACCGTCACAAGATGCAACGTCAGACGCTGCGGCAACATCATACTCGGATGGTGGAGACATGGTTCCAGGTGAGCTTCTCACGGATGAGTGCTGCTCTGGTTCCGTGTCATCACGCGGATGGTCATCCTGACTCCCGGCCAAAAGCTCGCTCAGCGATTCACTCTGCAAGTCATCAAGCTGACACCGCATTTCTGTCTGCGTACTTCGTATTTCTGCAGGGTCACTGGGTAGTGCTGCCGTCACTCCACCAACATCCACCAAACTGCTGGCTGAGAACGCTCGGGACGCCTCCCTGGATGCTGTGCGTGAGCGGCCACTGTCACTCGGTAGTACACTCAAATCCCCAACTGCCTCTTCACTGTGAGCTCCACTCAGAACTCCAGTTGGAACTGCAATCGGAGCTGCACTCGGGACTGCATTCGGAGCTGCACTCGAACCGCCATCCATCTCGCCTCCCTCGAGATCCACGGTCGGTCCGGCCATGGTCTCGTTCACTGTTGGCGCGGCGGCAGTAATGCCTCCTGCTTCCAACTCCATAGTAGACTCATAGAGTGTCGAGACAGCGTCGTCGTCCTCGACGATCTCACCAGATTGCACGAAGTGCAAAGACTCCAAGTCAACATCCTCCACGGTTAATTCATGTCTGTCACGGTACGTCACATCCTCTGCAACACGGAGGTCTGACACAAATTTTGCCGTGCGATTGTCGGGGAAATACACCTTGCAGCCTATCACGTCCTCAGCGTAGCCGAGTACGAAACCCAATCTGGCGTTTGCATGGTGCTTCTTCCTTCCTGGCGTGACTGGCACGTGAACGTATGCGAGCGCCCCAAACTTGCGCATGTGATGCAAGTCAGGCTTCACACCAAACAGCATCTCATACGGGACTCCACCCGTGCCTTTGTTGTAGATGCGGTTCTTGATATACACCGCGTTCCGTAGAGCCTCAGGCCATAGACTCTTAGGAAATCCAGCATCATGCATCGATGCTTTCATCATCTCCACGAGAGACTGATGAGTCCGCTCGCACAGATTCAACTGCGAGCTCTTCGGGCCAACCAGCACATGCTCGATCCCATGCGCCTTATACCATGACTCCATTTCTCCATTGACAAATTCACCACCTTTATCAGTCAGGATCTGGCAAACTTTGTATTTGACGTGGAGCGTTCTCGTCAAAACTTGTCGAACCTTGTGCCGACCGGCTTGTCTTTCCGCCCACAACACATATTCCTTAATGTGTCGGTTCACGACTTCGCTTGACTTGCTCGTAAGCATGTGCACGGTCACGAATCTGGAGAATCCGTCCATGATGACGAGCACAGCTTCGAAACGAGTGCCGTTGTCCTTGCTCGGGATCAGCAGGTCCGCGTAGACCACTTGGTTGGGCGCCTTCGTGTTGCGCTCGAGCTTCTTTGCATGTGGCTTCTTCTTTTGCTTGCCAATGTGACACGCATCACAGGCACCCAGGTCGCGTTGCTTCATCAGCATGCCACGCACGAGCTCTTTGTCTACCATCATCTTCAGATACTGGGGACAAGTATGGCCCAATCGCTCATGCCACAGCTTAAGCGAGGCCACACCTTCCGCAGCCGTAAAGTTGCTCAGAGGCTGGTCCTGGGGTCCGATGTAATCACCATTAGACGGATGCGTAACTTGGAATCCCCATGTAGCTTCATGTGGACTCGCCACAATCACCGTCCGGCCTTCGTCTCGGACACGAAAGTCCCGTGACTGTCGATCATAATCAAAATCAAAGCCCTGCTCAGCAGCTAGTCCAATGGAAAACAATCCGTGCGTAGCACCAGGTACGTAAAACACATCGTTCAGAATCACTGTAGCTTGCTCTCCATCAACCATAGTAATCAGCGCTACCGTGCCTACTCCAGCAATTCGCGATGCCAAAGCAGCAGTCACGCCTTGAATGTGCTGGGACTGGCTCGGATCCGGAGTAAAGGCAACATAGTACCAGGGGTTTCCTGTCACGTGCACGTTCGCGGCGGTGTCAAAGTACCACCAGCCGCTGCTGGTGTTGACTTCGTCTTCGTCGTGGTCTTGCCCGTCGTACCACCAGCCAACATGCGCGTGAGAGTCGCTCTCTTCCCGTACTTCCTCCTCCGATGTCACTAGTCCCTCATCATCACTAGAATCAGCTGCCAGCCCTGCATCAATTATCAGAGCGTCCAGCCGACTCG
Organism: Phytophthora vignae f. sp. vignae; assembly: GCA_016169955.1. Taxonomy (NCBI): domain Eukaryota; phylum Oomycota; class Peronosporomycetes; order Peronosporales; family Peronosporaceae; genus Phytophthora; species Phytophthora vignae. The sequence goes on from JABJUM010000007.1 coordinate 353,158, forward strand.
TTGCCTCTCCAAGCTCATCGTTCTCGCTAGAAGAGTCCAATTCACGGCTCGCATCATGCCGAGTCGTCATATTTGCTCGTGGTTTCCGCTTCTGCTCATTAGCATTAGCTCCACCCCCGTGGTTGCCCTCCACTCGATCCGGACACTCAGCTCTCAAGTGCTCGGTGCTGCCACAGATAAAGCACTTTTTGAGCCTTTTCTTCTTTGTGTCTTTAGACTTGCCCCCCAGTTGTTGATCCTCACCATTTTCAGTTTTCCCCTTGCTGCCAGCCCCGCCAGTTGCACCAATCTTCTGGCTACCGCGTTGCCCAGTCCCGCTCTTGGCCTGGTATGCCTTCTGACGAGAGTCAGCAACACGAATCAACTCACGAGTCCGCTCTGGCGTGATGAAGTTATCCGCGCTGTTGTAGCGCACTCCACTCTTCAGACTCTCGAACTCGTACTGGTGCGGCAAGCTGTTCAGCATCAGCTCCACCATGGCGACATCATCAAACTGGTAGTTCAACGAGAGTAACTCCGTCCGCAAATTAAACATCTTGCTTAAATGCTTGTTAACATCTCCACCCGGTGACAACTTAATCATCTCCAGCTCATGCCGAATGCTCTCAGCCCTGTGAGCCATAGTCGTCTTGTTTGCCCGGCTCTCGTAGATCACGCAAAGCGCCTTCCACATGTCCGTCCCGGTGGTCTTGTCACGCACTTGGTGAAAGATGTCCGCTGGCAACGACATCCCGATGATCTGCATGATCGTCAACTGCTTGTCGTCGAAATCGTCCTCTGCCTCAGACGAAGTCAGCGACGATCTCTCGATGTTGCCCTCCACAATCTCCACAAGCTTCTTCTTCCTGAAGACAATCATCATCACCCACTTGTACTGCTGCCAGTCCTTTCCGTTCCAGTTCTTTGGAACCCCTTCGCTAGTGTACTTCAGCGGCTCCGCCATCTTGGATGTCCCGCGTGCAGTCGGAAGTCCGTAGGTGCTTGGGCTCAGTACCCTTTTGGATGATGCACTTGATCCGTACGGCCTGGAGTCACCACTAGTAGGGAAAAGGAAAAGTAAGATTGAATGGCTGAGCTCTCTCAGCTCCTACCACCACTACTCGGGCTTGTGCCCGTTTCTCATGCAACGACCCGCAGCTCTCAGCTCTGCTAATCTTCTCAACTACCTAGTCTCAGCTTTCGCAGCTTTCGCCCGGGTCTCAACTCTGACCTTCAACTTGGTCTTCAATGTGCATTCCAACATTGTTAAACCTACTACACCCCAACGTGATAGTAGTTCGACGTTTCTCGTTGCAAGCAAGAGCCGAAACGTTTTTTTGAGGCGGGATTACTTAAGCAAAACTGAAAGCAAAACGTCGAGGGTAAAATCGATTGAGAAGTTATTCACGCCGTTTTCAACGCAGCAATTGTAAGTGTATTTCAGTTAGTATATTGACTGAAGAACCTATCCTATTGTACAGCTACTTTGTCGCCTGCCGCCTTTACCACACGAAGCAGTCTTGCGGCTGGAAGAAAGAGGTCGGGTGATACCGCACTGGCCGCCGCACAATGTGGAATGGCATGCGAATCTGCAGCGTGCCGTCCTCGAAGATCTGCTGCGTGGCTTCCTCCATGTTGAGCATGTGCCGCGGGAACTGCTCGGCGATCTCGAAGCGGCCGAAGGTCGGCGCTCCACTGAGGCGCGACATCACAATGTCCTTCTGCGTGGGCAGTCGGAAGCCGCTCACTCGGAGCACGCCGTTGTGCTCGTTCCACTGCACGCGCACGTTGCGCGGGTCGATGTGGTTGAGACGCGCGAGGAGGTAGATACCGTCCTGTCGGCGCTGCAGCTGGTAGTACGGACGCCACACGGGCAGCGAGTTGACGTCGATGTCCAATGTCTGTGGGGTAAGGCCCATCGTAGTCGGTTGGAGACGCGGCGACTTCTTCTGTGGGGGAGCAACTTCGTCATCGTCTTCATCTTCTGCTTCGTCGTCGGCCTCTTCGTCTTCTGCGACCTCGGCCTCGGGCTCCATGGGCTCATCTTCCTTGACGTCTGCAGATTCCTCCATCTCCTCGTCATCTTGCTCGCCCTGCTCGTCCTCTCCTGCCTCTGACGCACTGTCCTCCTCCTCGTCTTCACTCTCCTCGAACAGCGCCTTCACGTGCATGTCGTCGGACTCGGAGCCGCTGTCGCTGGGCGTCTGGGGTACCCGGTCTGTCTCTGCATAAGCTGCGAGCAGGCCCTCTCCGAACTGCTTGAGCTTGGCGCTGCGCTCCTTGAAGGCGTCGGCCTGTGGCAGTAGCTGCTGCACGAACAGCACCAGCGCCTTGCGCGCGCTCTTGATGTCGGCGTCGCCGTGGCTCAGCACGTCGTCCAGCTCCAGCAGGCAGCGCGTCAGCAGCTCCGCCTGCTCCTTCACGCGGTAGTCGAAAGCGCCGAGCTCCAGGCGCGTCTTCTTGACGACGGCCGCGGCGTCCTGCGGCTTGAGCGCCTGCAGCCGCCACTTGGCGCCGCACACGAGCGCGGCCACGTGCCGGAACTGGGCCGGGAGTCTCGAGTTGAGCTTGCTCTGCACGTCCTGCACTTTCAGCTCGATGGCGCGCAGGCGGTTCTTCTCGTGGGTTGTCTGGGCCTCCATCGCTGTCGGTCTGCTGTATTGGCGGTGGTGGTGGGCTCAGCGACTGGGTGTACTGGTTGTGTTGCTGTTGTTGTTGCTGTTGCCAAGGCAAATTGAATAGTGAGAGACGTTGAAGTGGTCGCAGGAGCCGACAACCTGTGACGTGTGACGAGGATATTCTGGGACGTTCGAGATGCAACGTCGCGAACATTCCAGAGCATACTGGGCGCAAGTGGTTTTCTCGCAGTGAGACGATTGGCGCGGTACGCAATCATGGCTACATCGATGTATGCCACACCATTTTCGTTTGCGTGTCAAAAACTCAGGCGCTACATGTACTGACTGACACGACGATGGCGGGTCCGTCGGAGCTGGCGCTGACGGCGGCGCTGTTCCTGCTGCCGCTGTTCGTCGTCCTGGAGCGCTGCGTGGCCGACGGTTCTCTGTTCGCGCTGCACCCGGCGCTGAATGCGCTGGCGATGCTCGTGTGTTTGCCCAGGTACAGTACAAGGCTCGTCTTTTGAGTGTTGTTGCAGCCCCTGACCCCTTGTGTTACGGTGGTTTTGCATTCAATGCAGCGCGTTGCAGGCGATGCTTCTGCGCAAGGATGAGACGGACCACGCAAAGAGGTTCGTGGTGAGCGCCTCCGCGTTGAAATCCGTGCAGTATTGACCGAGTTACGGGCTCTTCTTGTTTGTGAGCACAGAGTGTGGTTGACCAAGCTCCACCTGCTGCTCAACGTAGTGGCTGGGCTGCTGGTGACTGCTGCAGGCGCCGCCGCTTTCATTGCCAAGCGTGACGCTGGCCATCAGCACTTGGCGACGCCCCACTCGTGGGCGGCGCTGGTGACGGGCATGTTCTTCTCGCTCAACGTGTTCCAGGGGCTGCTGCTCACGTTCGAGGGCGTGAAGGCCAACTGGCAGTGGAAGGACGAGACGCACGTGCTCACGGGCGTGCTGGCCTACGTCGGCGGCGTCGCCACCATGCTCTACGGGCTGCACACGAGCGAGTGGGGCGCCAAGAACTTCTCGCCGGAGCGACAGTTCCAGCTCACAGTGCTCATCATCGCGGCGCACGTGACGTTGCTGGGCAAGTCACTGGTGCTGCAGCGTCGCGAGAGCCAAGTGCGACTGCAGAAGGCGGCCAAGGTGGCATGAATTATGAACTGCGTGCCCAATCATACCAACCTAGACTAAGGTTGCAGCAGCCGTGATGATCTTCCCTCTACTGCATGAAGAGCTGAGGTGCACCGCCAGGCCTGCCGCTTAGACCCTTCATGATACGAGCTGGGGGCAAATCCCTGTACAAACAGGGCGTCGTCGAATTTATTGAGATGGTTAGAAGTCGAAAGAGGTCTCAGCAACAAATAGTTCGAATGATCAACCTGCCCGTGCGGGTCGACCAATTTCGACATTTTGATGGGGCATAAACCCTCTCCAAAGTTTTGTCTTACTTTAACTTGAGAGAGAAATGACCTGCGTGATGACCGAAGAAGAAGAGAATCCGTTCTCAATCGACGTCGACGTGATTCTCGGGAGCCGACTTGAATAGAGACATCAAGGCGCAAAACGCTGACAGCTTGACGACTTTCAATGCGCCTGAGCTGCAGCTCCTCCTGGCGCAACAACGACAATGCGTGGCTTCAATTTGACTAGGAAGCTGCGAAGAAGTTGAAACAGGGGAAGCAGACTGCTGCTATCGAAGCGCTGGTACACGAGAACCAGGAGCTATAACTGACTGCTGATCTTCAGACGGTGTTACCGGTGAAATTAACCACCTCAAAGTGTACACTACGTGACTCTGCCTGCTGCGTTGCTGGTGAAGTGCGACTTGCAACTATGTAGAATCTGACGGGGACGTGATGCTTGATAGCCGTCCTCAAGTGCACAAACTCATGGAGCTTTATGAAGGACGAAGTGATTGCAAAGAACACGAGAGGTTTCATGTCGGGGCCTCCAGGCACTGGCAAATTCAAGGCCACGTTAAGTTTTGAGGAATGGAACGTCTTGTGGGTTCATTTAAGCGACTCCTGCTTTGTCAAAGATACTGGTACATTGCGGATCCAGGAAGTTCTTATTGCCTCGAGTGGAGAACAACAAGACGTTCGTCATTGTGGACGGAGATCGAGGACCACGTGCGTCTGTATCGACGCGTTATTTTTATTTTTTGCCATCTCGACCAGGAGGATGACCGACTGGTGGTCTGCTCGAGGATGGCTACAGTAGGGCACATGGACTCGCAGGGTGAGTACATGGCACGGATCAAGCATTACGGTTATGTATTCGCGGACGCAAGACGAGTATCGCGCAGCTACGTGTTTTACGCTATGGTGGCAGCCAAGCTCGACGCAATGGGCAATTTTGAAGTGAACGAAGAAGAAGAAGTGGGAAAATATGCATTGAGTGACGAGGAGAAGAAGCAGAGCGCGTTGGAATTGAAGTTTTACTACGCGGGTGGCTCGGCTCGCTTCATGTTTCGCTACAGCACGCAAGACGTGAACAAGGGGTTTACTATGCGGATCTGGGGCAACTCGACAACTATTGCCAGCTCGCAGTGCACCTCAAGCACGTGCCCTCGAGTTTGATCCGACAAAACGTTTCCAGAAGCTGTCAAATGTGGATATCAAGGGGGGGGGGGGTATGAGTTGGTTGCAGCCGGCCAGGCGAATCCCGGGAGGCTATGACGCGGAGTACTTCTGTAGGTGGGCCGATCAAGTCATCTTCGTGCAGATGGCCCCATTGAACCAGCTAAAATTCAAGATGCGCTGCTTTCGGATCTGCTACGCAAACTGAAGCGGGCGGGAATGATTTTGTCACATGAAGGTGCTGGTTGTGACCAAGCCCGATCTGCCCACGATGTTTGAATTGCCTTGCATTGGTCGCTGAAGAATGGTGACCAGATTTGGACCAGACTTTGGATCATATGAGTTAGCTCTGTACGATACTTAGTAATTCCGAGCGATGCACGTTTAACTGGGATTTACACCCGTCTTTGCAGAAGTCAAAACGCGCTGCATCAGAATCTACGTCAAGACTTTAGAGCTTGTCCTCCAAACGAGCGTACCTTGCATATTTTCCCATGATAAACTCAGTCGAAGTTGTCAAGGTCACCCCCTTTGCGGCCATGTCACGCAAGAACGCCTACATTTTACAGCGGCGGACGGTTATACTACAGTACACTTTCACGCAAATGCAACTGTTCGAATGGCACCTTGGCTGGCTTCTCGAAACCCGGTACTAGGGAGGAGCAGTCCGTCAATAGCACCAGGCCGCTTAGTCGCTTCTTGGGCCACGCCGCCACGAGGTCGCGGACGGTGTAATTCACAGAGTGCGAGAGAGATTCACCCACGACGACGAGTTTATCTGCACGCTGCAGCGACTTGATCAAGGCCTTGTTTAAAGACTGCAAGAACCCAACAAAACTCACTGCTGTCACATCAAAAACTCATGAAATCGCCCCAATATCTAGCACGCTAAGCTTACCTCGTAGACGGGTCGTACGGCAGTTCGTACTCCGCCTTGAGAGCTGAGCAGTGCTCTGTGAACGGGTTGCTGCCCTTCACCACGTACTGAACCAGTTTCAACGACGTCTTCGTCCACTCCAACGCAGTCGACAGCACATTCGGCTCGACGTCGTGTCCTGGAGACCCAGTGTTCGGGCCAAATGGTCAACGCAAACTTCCCATTCGCCTCCAACGACTGCGTGTACGCTAATACGTAGTCGCTTAAGCTTTCCTCGCGGGGTTTCCACACCCCGTTCTTGATATCCTGCGACGATATCGACGAGAACGGCTCGGGAAAATCCCCTATGGCGTTCTTCCAGAAGATGCCGTAGGCGATGTGGGTCAGCTCCGACGTGTGGTTGGTGATGAAGGCTGCGATCCGAGCGGCGTCTTCGTTGGCGGAAGAAATTGCCATAGATCCTCCGGGGTGGAAGCTCACTTGCTGGTCAATGATGAGGATCCCCAGTCCGCCTGAGGGGGTTTCGCCTGCTTTCTTGGCGTCTTCCGTCACGTTTGTGCTTGAACTCTTTCACCAACTCATCGTAGATGGTTCGACTGTAGGAGGGAGGAATGAGCGCCGGAGGGAAGGCTGCCAATGCAGCGGGCAACACCAGAGCTACATAGGAGGTGAGCTTGACGAAACAGGCCTTGAACATGACGTAGTCAGTGAATGCGAGCGATGCGGGGAGTGAAGATACAATGATGTTCGTGTTCTGTGTGTTACTGATCTCGTCTGGATTAATGCTACGTTAGCTCGTCGGATTAACGTATCTGTACATGGAGCTTTCTTGTTCTTGGAGATCGGGAGGATGTTTGTGTCTTTGGCGGCTTAATTCGCTATGTCGAAGGCGAGAGCGAACGTGATGATCCACGCGGCAATGGCGCTCGATAGCTGCATCGGCGTCGAGTTGCTGGGAACCGCCTTTCCGTCCGCCATGTTTACATCGTCGTCGCCGACCGTGGGCTCCTGGCCACCGCTTAAGTTGAACACCGCCGATCCAGCTACATCTTCAAGCGAAGCAGACGCGTCCGCCACGTTCAACTCCGGAGATGGGGTGAGCTCAACGCCAACGACTTCGTCTGCGTCGTCGTCGCGGTGACGAATCGCGGTCGACCAGTTCGAGTAGAAGGGCGAGTCCGTGGTGACATCTTCAGTCGTCGCCAGGACATCGATGAACGCCGCCACGCTCGACAAGTCTTCAGCCTCGTCGGCCTTGATGAGAAAGTCGGTCGTCGCTGAGTCAGACGCGTTCTCTTGGCGCTGGAGGTGGCGTCCGAGCGCGCTGGGCTGTAGCTTGGGCTGCTTGAAGGCACACGCATGAGCTTGCACCACCAGCAAGGACAGGAGAGCAACGACGCGCAGGAGGATGGAGCTCATGCTTGGACGGAGAGCGTGTCGGTCTTTTCTGGACTTGGGTCGAGTCTTGCTTGAGTGGAGTGGAGCTCTTGAGCACTGCGCGGCTTGTTCGGGAATGAGCCCAGAGAGCCGAGAATCGTCCAAGGTCTTCGAGTAAATTCTCCTGCGAGAAAGTACTCCGTCCTTCTTTTCGCTTTTGCCGAGTCGCCTTGATTCCCACGTGGCCGGCCACTCGAGAGAAGAGAAAGAGACGTCCTTTCTCGTTGAGAGAAGCACGCATCGGCTTCAAAGTATGGCAAAACGGGGTTGTCTTTCAGTTAAAGAGAGCTAGTAGCTAGGCTTACGGGAGCTGCACGACGATCTTGCCGATGTTCTTGTGCGCGTACATGTGGTCGATGGCGTCTGGGACCTGCTCCAGTCCGTGGAACTCGGTCGGATCCACTCCAGCCAGCAGCTTGCCCTCCTTGATGAGCTTGAAGAGGTTGGCCATGTGCGTCGGGATGATCTCGGCGTACGTGCGCAGCAGGAAGCCGCGCACTGTGATGGCCTTCATGAGCAGCACCTCGTTCATGGCGCTGACCGTGAAGGGCGAGCGCGGCTTGTCCCCGCGGTACTCGGAGATGTGGCCGAACACGATGATGCGGCCGCGGATGGCCATGTTGTCGAACACGGTCTTGAACATCTCGCCGCCGATGGTCTCGAACGCGATGTCGATGCCCTTGGGGTACTCCTTCTTGAGCACGGCGTCGATGCTCTCCTTGTTGTAGTTGACCACGCGGTCGCAGCCGAGCTTCTTCAAGTGTGTGGCCTTCTCGTCGCTGCTGCACGTGCCGATGACGTGGTTGCCCGCCATCTTGGCCAACTGCACGACGAACTGGCCGGCACCACCGGCTGCTGCCGTCACGAACACCGTCTCGTTGGTCGACAGCTCGCCGCACTCCTTGATGGCGATGGACGCCGAGATGCCGCACACAGTGAGCGGCAGCGCGGCGGGGGAGAGCTCCGGCAGCTTGTGGATGGAGCCGACGGGCACCTCGACGTACTCGGCGTAGGCGCCGAACTTGTCGTACACGACGTAGTCGCCCACCTGGAGGTCGGTGACGCCCGCGCCCACTTCGACGACGGTGCCGGCCGCGTCCAGGCCCGTGCCGAAGGGCGGCGGGTTCTCGTTGAAGACGCCGTTGGTCACGTTGATGTCTGTGGCGTTGACGCCCAGGAATTTGTTCTTGACCACGACGTGGCCGGCCGTGGCCTTCGGCAGTTGCGGGTGCGTCACGATCTCCGTCGCCTCGCGGAAGTTGGTGGAGAGCTTGGTGCACAGGAGCTCGCGGTAGCTGGGCATGGTTCAGAGGGTTCTGTGTCAGGCTGAAGGTAAATTGAAAAGTGACGGATCGGGGGCTTTTGATTGGCATCCGAGCTTGGGGGCGTATACACAAAGGCAAGTGTATCCTTAATGATGACGCGGACATTTCGTGTCGAGTAATAGACGCGCGCGTTTTTATGTACATAATGCATGGGGAAGAGCTTAATTTGTGTGGATTGGTCGAAAATGTGATGGTACACTTACGGTACACCTTGTGCGTGGCATCAGCACGTCAAAGATGACGTTGCGCTTTTTGGTCGAACAATCGGCGCCCGGGGCTGTGAGTGTACGAGCTAGGGCTGCTGTATTGCTGCCAATTGACAGTTTGCCAGGCCGCCAACGACGGAGTCTGGGAAAGCACTGGCGCTGCAATGCTCAGCCAGCAGGGGGGGGGATACAGTTCGCCATCTAGATCCGCGAGCTCATGTGGTGCTCCGAGCAACAGCCGACGGAGTAGCCATGGTTCGAAAGACAGCAGGACGTCGTCTTCAAATACAAAGCTTCTCGCGCCTGGTGTTCTTCCAGTCGCATGTGCAGACAGCTAACTCGGCGGCTCAAGTCTGCACTGAGTGCATCGGTGGTCGAGTAACGGGATCACCAGAACCGGAAAACAGCTTTGATTAGGGCCGCCGTGTGAGGTGGTCGACAGCAAATTGCAAGCAAGGAGCTGGGCAGCGGACTAGATCTTCTATTGGTAGGTACAGTACGCACATGTCTTCGCTTCGTTCCTTTGCGGCACCATCTTGCGCTTGCGTTTACTCTCGCTCTTTCTAACCAGGCAAAAACGTACGCCTTGTACGCAATCGGAGCTCGTTCTACGAGCTCCAGTGATTCCGCGTTGTCAAGCTCATCATTTTGAGTGTCCTACCCGTTCTCGATCTTTACACCGCACCATCCCGGCCTCGTTCCCGGTAAAGACATCATCTTGACGATCGAATCGGTCGTGGCGATCCATGTTGCCCGGTACTGTAATGATCATGAAGCGCATGAACACCATCCACGTCAACAATCGTGGCGACGGAAAATGCTGCTGCACATGAACTTGTATTTCGCGGAGCTCACTCATCTTACATTTTACTCCTCTGCACGTCTTTCCCAGACTCTTCCTCCCTCCTCTACGGAGTGAGGCTACACGCACCAAATCAGTCCAAGAGAAAGGACATATTTGGTATCGATTTGGTACACTTTACCAAATCTAGCACCAAACCATTCCAGCTATTGTGATTTTCTCTAACGTAAATGTTTGGTTAGCGAATACATCTGTTTGGTTTGGTACTCGTTTGGTTACATATACCAAACGACATACCAAATAAATCGTGTGTCGTACATGGCTTCGACTTCGGTATGCCGTACCAAAGGGTACATGTACGACACCAAGCCTACGAAAATCCTTGCTTTGCGCTTCCAGCATCATCACCGAACGAAGTGGTGCATGCAGTTTGTTGTTTTGATGACACCGAAAGCACTTGGCGTTGCATTGGGGATCTTTATCAAGGCTGTACTTTCGAAGTGGGCTAGTGGCTTGAGATGGTGGACACTTCAGCACAGCCGTTGCGAGGTGCCTTCAATTCAAAGCAAAACGCAGTAGGATGTAGGATGAAGATAACAATGCTTCAGATAACTTTATTAGACTCCTTCGCGCAGCAGCGACTACGTCTACAACCTCATCAGCCTCGTCCTCCAGCTAAAGCCTCAAGCGCTCGTGGACTCACTCTCCTGGATGCCTTCGGCGCTCCAATCCGCCGGGCTGTAGCTCACGAGCGCCCGATGCCGTGGCGCAGGACAGCTTCCTGGTCGTCAAGCGCGTCCTGCACATGACGAGCGCCGCCGGCGCGTCCTCCTTGCTAGCATCCGCGACCCGCGATCTGCACGCGCTAAAACATAATGATGGTGCCGTCAGTAGCCACGCATTCCTCGTTTCCTCCGTACGCATCGCACTTACCATTATCCCCAGCGCTCGTATCGCACCACCGCGCTCGAGAAGAACCTGCAGCACACACAAACCACACGCACCTCATTTGGTCGGAAGTCCAGCGCACTGGCTTCGGAAGCGCCAATCGGGAAATGAATGGTTGGTGCAAAATGTAACTTTATGGAAAATGTTAAATTTATGATAGAACTTCATGATGTGCCATTTGGTACGGATTTGGTACACTTTACCAAACGATACCAAATCATTTGGTGCGTGTTGACACTCTCCTCCTCAACGCAGCGCGCCTCCTTTTCGGTGAATCGCTGTGCACGGTAATCAGCTCCCGCATGGTGATCCTGGCGAAGTCGAAGTGGAAGATACACGTGCCGAATAAATAGCTCAACACAGAATCCACCCATGCTTCATGCTCCTAGGTTGTGTCTGGCCAACTCGAGCGCAGCCTTCTGGTACTGCTGGAAGTGGCTGTTGCAGTAGTTGCAGGTTCGCTCGTACGCCTGCTTCCGGCACCCGGGCACGATGCAGCGCTTGCCTATGGGAAGAAGCACCTCAGTCAGTCAAACACGTAGCAAGAGACTCAGTGGTGACAGATAAAATAACAACTCTTACCTCCTCCGTGGGCCCAGCACAGCCCATTGGAGATGGCGATCTTATCGCAGTCTTCCGTCTTGCACTCCAGTGATCCGCCTGCGTTGATAGAGGGAAAGAAGTTAGGATGGAGAATAATGGGGAGAGTGAGAGCAAAGGAGGCCACGCACCGTGTTTCCAACACCGTCCGAAGTGCTTGGCGCGGCTGGAACAGCCCTCAGCAGTGCAGCGTTTGCCACCCTACATAAATACAGATTACAAGAGGTTCGAAGGATGAAGACGCAGAGCGAAGACGGCCATCAAAGAGAGCGGCGACGCACCCCGTGCCGGACGCAAAGACCGTGGTCCACGACGTAGTGGGTGCAGCCTGCGAACTTGCAGACGCGGTTGGCCGGTCGAGGTGTCGCTGCTGCTCGTGCTGGCGAGACGACTGCCATGGGGCGGGTTCTTGCTCCGACGAGTCCTGGAGGTGTCATGTCCCCCGTGGCAGCGTATGAAGGCTGGCCTGGAAGACTCGGGAGCGCGAGACCGCTGCGCTTACGGTGGTAGTCTGTGTTGTTGGGTCGGGCTGCATAATAAGCAGGTGTTAGCCTTGTAAGCCTTATACAGAGACGTCGATAAGCATACGCCACGTACTCATGAACGTGGCCGAGAAGGTTGTAGGCTCAGGAGCGTACTGCTCTCCGACTGCTGGTGCGTGGGCGTAGCTGGGTTGGTTCATGGCCCTAGTGTTCTCCTGGTTTTCGTACTGGTAGTGCTGGTGCTGCGGGCTGTTCGACCGCAGAACGTCTGAAATGGCGGGCAGCATCGGCGCTCGAGGAGGCAGCAGCGATGGCAGCACCGGTCGAGAGGCCACGGACTGGGGCTCTGCCTTGACATAGATCATTGACTGTTGCTGGTAAAGCTGTTGCTGCTGTTGCTGTAGGCGGTGCCGATGCGGTGGCGAGCTTGAGGGTCTCAGCAGGTCAGTGAGCACGATGGTGTTCTCGGGCGACGACCACGGCTGCATGGTCCTTCCTGACTCAAGTAAAGCAAGTTGGTGACTGAACTGGACCTGTAGATGAATGAGCTGTGCTGGTCGCGGGCCAATTTCGAAAGTGCAAGTTGACGTGACCCGGGTCGCGAGCGACATGAGGTGCGAAGAGCTCCGCCAACAGCCTAAAGGAGCGACTGTGCTTCGTCCCGTCGTCCGGCGACGAATGCTTGAGGGCCGTCTCGATGCTTTGGAATGCGCGCACCACCTGGCCGTGCAGGGGCCAGGCTGGCCAAGAGGAAAAGGAAGGAGCCGAGGCGTGAGTCAACAGCGTGACAGTATCATCCTACTGCTATGGCTCCTTCTCACAATCGATGGGGCGACGGTGATCAATTGACAAGGAGCGCTGTGGCTTGCGGCCCACCAACTGAACGAGGCCTGGCCTGCTGGAAGGCGGCGAGTACGCAGCTGGAACACCGCATAGCGGCGATGACCAACGCGCTGGAAGGCGCCAAAGGTTCGTTCGTGGCGTTGAACGAACAAAGCGCCGCAACTTCAGTCGCGTCGATCACCCGAGCGCGCGGTAAGGACAGTGCTCTGGAGCTCAACAATCCCGCCCGAAGTGACGCGCTCTCTACAGCAAACGCTCGCGCTGGCCTCCCACTCTTTCAGCGAGGACCAAGCGTCTTGATGCCAAGTTGCTCCACGCAGCTGGACTGGCGTCTGGCGGGTCTCGAGACGGCCACGTGCTGACGTGGTAGCGCGTGATACTTGCGAACACGCGTGTGCTGCTCGACCACAGAAACCAGCGGCGCCAGACGGTATCAGAGACCGTCAAATCCTCGCTCGTGGTGCGGGTGACCTACAACAAGTTGAAGCGCATCGACCAGCGGGCGGCGAGCAACACGCGCCCTGTTATTACATGTAGTTACACGTGCATCTAGGATATGCTGTGCTGTCATCCGCAGGGGAAATGACAGAATCGGGCACTATTTCAAGAAAATTACCAATTTCTGCGCAAAGTGACAAAATCTGGCACTCCTACTAATTTCTGGCACTCTGTGCAATAACAGCTCACGTCACGAGCCTATCATGGGCATGACATGGGTGGGCCTACGGAGCCTAAAAAAAACAATACGTGAAGTATAACGGCCGCTGGCAGGATCGCGACCTTAGAACCTCACGCCTCTTCAACTAACATATCGGATCCTTTGGCCATCGTAGTGCCGTTCTACTCGCAGCAAGCTGGCCGCGATGGAGGGCTACCTCTGGAAGAAGGGCCGCAAGGTGCCCAGCATGTACGTGCACGCATGAACCACCGGGACGCGTATGCCTCCTTGTCCCTCACTGCATTGTTTGGCCCGCCTGCAGGAAGCGGCACTACGCCGTGCTCAAGGGCACGATGCTGTCCTTCTTCATCACGCAGGACGAGGCGCAGCGCTCCGGGGCCGTGCCCAAGCGCGTGCTCGAGGTCGTGGACTTCCGCATCATGCCGGGTACGCCGTCCTCGGACGCCACGCACCCGCCGCACATCGTGCTCAAGTACCTGGACGCGGACGGCGGCGGCACGCTGCAGTGTCGCGCCGACTCGAGGGAGACGCAGCAGCTGTGGCTCGAGGCGCTGCAGCACGCGCTCAAGGAACCGGACCGCCTGGCTCAGGACGAGATCAACGAGGTGCAAGCCGAGCTGCTGAAGGACGCGCAGCGCCACAGTCGCGCCGTGCAGCAGGCCACGGAGGCTGTCGAAGCGGCCGGCCGACAGCACCGCGAGCAGGCCAACGCTGAGGCCGCACTCCAGCAGAACCGCGCGATCGCCGTCGAGCTCAACACGCAGTTGGAGACGGCGCGCGCGCTGCAGCATGAAGCTCTTCAGAAGCTGCAGTCACTACAGAACGCACTGGAGGACGCGCGCCACCGCGTCCACGCCTCGTCCATCGGCGCGGAGGACACGTCGTCTTTTGACCAGGCCATGGAGGCGGTGGAGCGGCTCGCAGCTAAAGTTGAAGTGGCCGGTACCGCCGAAGCCACGCACGCGCGCAACGTGGAGCTGCTACAGCTGCAGACGGAGGCGAACGCGCGCGAGCAGCTCGAGCTGGTCGAGCGCGTTCAAAAGTGCGCAGAGGAGAGCAAGATCCTGCGTCAGGTGGCGGCCAAGAGCCTGGAAGACGCGCAGCGAGCCAAGCAGCGGACCAAGAGGCTGGCGTCCTGGGAAGACGGGAGCGGACCCGCAGACGGCGGACACACGCGGCCGTCGCAGTTGGATCCGCTGGCCGAAGGGTATTTGCTGTGTCAGCACCCGATGCGCACCACGATGCACCGACGCTACTACGTGCTCACAGGCAACACGCTCTGCTGGTACGCGGACCAGGACGCGTACACGACCAAGATGGACGCGCCCAGTGGAGTTCTTCATGTGGCCGAGGTGGCTGAATGGGACGGCAAGATGAAGCCCACGTCGCCACTGCGAAGGCTCGTGGTGCCGTTCGGAGGCAGCAGCGCCAAGAGCAACGCGAATGAGCAGCATCCGAACGCGTTCGCGGTGCTCACAGTCGAGGGCAAGACGCTGCGCTGCAGCGCGCCGCTCAAGAAGAGCCAGGAGGACTGGATCTCGGCGCTGCACGTGGGGCTCACCATGCCTCCGCTGTCTCCGCATCGCGCGCGCGCTGCCAAGTCACGTCGAGACTCGTTCGACTTGCTCGCGTCGACGCCGCTCTCGCCCAAGCGACAGGCTGAAGAGGTGAAGAAGGAGGAAGCAAAGACAGCTACAGAGTCCGTCTCCAGTCCGCAGCCTCCAGACGCCACTGCTGCTGCCGCTAGTGAAGCTGAAGCGTTGACCTCGGAGGTTGTGGTGGAAGGCTACCTCGTTGGCAAGAGCTCGCTCGAAGAGGCCATGAAGAAGAAGTACTGCGTGTTACGCGCCCTCACGCTGTACATCTTCACCACTCACCAAGAGGCTTCAACCGCTGATCCAGAGGCTCAAACGCGGCCTGCAATACGCAGCACCACCTTCCACGTCTGCGGAGTGTCGAGTTGGGACGGCCACGCCACGCTCATGCACTACGACCACGGCTTCCTGCTCCAGACGACCGAGCATCAGAGCATCTACTGCAGCGCGCCCAGTCTCCAAGAGAAGAACCGCTGGATGAGTGGCGTGCAGCAGGCACTGCTTAAGTACCAGCACGACTCGAAGCGCGGCTCCAGACTGTTCGACCAGCCCAGTGACTCCGAAGACGAGGAAAAGAGCCGTCAGCCTCAACGTCGACCGTCCTACGGCTCAGCTCGACGGGAATTCTTGTCCATCTTGCAGCGATACTATGCTGAGTATCATCCAGGGAAACTCGGCGACGTGCCCATGCTCCTCTCGCGATATCAAGGACGGGAGCAGGCGCTCGTTGAGCACTTGGATCGACTTTATGGCACGTCCATGGGCAAGGACAGCAGTGTTCAGCTTATCCTGTCAGCGCTGGTGCAAGCCCCATCACCACATCCAGCCGCTCCTTCGCCTAATAGTGCTCCTGCTTCACCTGCAACGCGGACGTCCGGGGATCTCACGGACTGGCTCACCTGGAACAAAGACTCCAGTCCGAGCTTCTGCGTGTTGTCTGGAAATCGACTGGAACGCTACGACTCGGAAGAGCAGAGTAGAGCTGGCCCCCCGCTTGCGGTGTTCTTGGTCTCAGGAGTTCACGACTACCCGACGCCGTCACCGACGATGAACCGCTCAACTATGGCAGACCAGCAGCTCCAGTTCTTCCTATCCGGCGGATACGAAACGGAGCAGCAGGGCAGTTCATCGTCAACTGAGTTGCTGGTACTGCAGGCCACTACGGCCGCAGCCAAGCAGAAGTGGATGCTCAAGCTTCGTAGCGGCCTCAGCACTGCAGTACCGGCCAATGCTGCAGCACCAGCGGAGCCGAGTCCCAAGGTAGAACCTTCGCCAGTTGTCGAGCCCAAGGAGACGGAGCCTCCTCCGATCATATCCACGCAAGCCACTACTTTGCACGAGAAACTGGTAGAATTCTACCAGCGACACAACCCCAAACGAGTCGGCGATGTGGACACGTTGCCCTCAAGCTTCGCAGGCCGTGAGCGGCAGCTATTGGCGTCGCTGGATGCGACGTACGGCACCAGCGTCAGCTCCGACGGTAGCTTCGCTGCGTTCCTCCCTCAGCCGTCGCCTCCAAACGCGCGGCCGAGTGCTCAAAGTGTCTCGATCCATCGCGAAGGCTACTTGGCCGTCAAGCACCCGCGACTCGGCGCTTCCTTCCGGAAATGTTTCTGCGTGCTGGAAGGCACCAGGTGGCAGTGCTTCGACTCCAGCGTCGTGGCGCACAGCGGTCGCTCAGCTCTGCTGTCTGACGAGGTCGTGAGTCTTCATCCAGTCACGGCCAAACTCGCTGAAACCTTGGCCTTCCGCCTTGAGACTCAAACCAACGGAGTCATCATGCTACGCTCGGACGCCGCTGAGATCGTCCACGACTGGGTCCACGCGCTGCGCACTGCTGTGGCGAATCAGCCTAAGCCTGTGGTTGATGTCGGGTCTGATGAGAAGAAGGAGGAGGATTCGAGGAGCTCCTTCCAGCAGCTTCGAGCAAGAATCGTCGCCTTCTACGAGAAGCACAACCCGAACAAAGCGTCCGATGTGGATTCACTGCTCCACAGCTTCCAAGGAAGGGAAGGCGCCTTGTTGGAGCAGATCGACACCGTCTACAAGAGCAGCCTCGCCACCGATCCCGTGTGTACGTCGCTGTGTGCCGATCTCGCTGCGAAACACGCCGAGGAGCATCAGAGCGCGTCTCCAGCCAAGCCAGCAGCTGAAACTCCAGCGAACGAAGTGATCTTGATGGAGGGGTACCTCATGAAGCGCGGCCACAAGATCCCGTCCATGCGGAAGCGCTACTGCGTGCTGGTAGGGAACGAGCTCTCGTACTTTGTCACGCACGACGACAGCAAGAACCCTGGCGGCGGCGCCACGACGAACCCCTTGGGCAACTTCCGCGTTGAAGTCGTGGGCGACTGGCACGGCAAAACTGCGGCTCATACGTACGAACACGGCATGGAATTGGAGACGACGGACGGCAAAACCTTCTTCTGCGCTGCATCGTCGGCCAAGGAGAAGCAGCAGTGGGTCGACGCATTCCGTCGAGGCATCGCCCTCGCTCGCAACGAGCAGCGCCGAGCTGAGCTGCAGGATGAGGGCGGCAACGAGCATGAACGTCAGCTACGCGAGCAATTCCGAGACAAGTTGGCCGACTTCTACCGCGTGCGGAACCCCGCGAAGCTGCCGGACTTGGATCTGCTGCTGAGTTGCTACGCGCAGCGCGAGCTGGCGCTGCTGCAGGCTATCGACGAGGCGTACGGGACCCGTCTAGCAGCGGATGAGAGTCTGCTGTCACTGTTGCCACCACTACCGGAGCAAGCCACAGCTCTCGCGACGCTTAAGCTGGATGGGTACCTGAAGAAGACGACGGGGGACAACACCAGCTCGCTCTGGAAGCGCGCGCAGACTGTATATGTCGCTGTGGACGGGTTAACGATCAACCTCTTCGCCACGCGCGAGGGATTCAAGAGTGGAGGTGCTGGTCTGGGCGAAAGCATGACGGTGTTAGCCGTGAAAGACGACGACGGACGTCACTCTGCTGCCAACCGCTTTGCTGTGGAGACGAGCGACCACGAGTGGCTGCGGTTCGAGGCGCGTGACACTATGGAGAAGCGTCTGTGGGTGCAGGTGGTGCGCGCAGCACTCGACACGGTGCT
The DNA here is from genome assembly GCA_016169955.1 of Phytophthora vignae f. sp. vignae. Classification (NCBI taxonomy): domain Eukaryota; phylum Oomycota; class Peronosporomycetes; order Peronosporales; family Peronosporaceae; genus Phytophthora; species Phytophthora vignae. The sequence continues at coordinate 371,228 of JABJUM010000007.1, forward strand.
GGCGCAGAGCTTGCTGGCCGATGACAGCAGTATGGACCCACGATCTCGAGCCAGCACCGTCGTAGTGGACGCGAGAGGCTTCTTACTGCTGAGACTGGACTTCAACTGCGCGCAGGAGGAACACTGGAAGCGACGAGAGGTAGCGATGCCCATCGAGGAGCGCGGCGTGGCGCTGGAGAACGGCAACGAGTTCGTCATCACCAAGTCGACGTCGTCCGAGAAAATCGGCGCGGAGCAGGCGCGATTTCGGGTCGTCAGCACTCGCGCGTGGGCTCCAAGCGCTCGCTGTTGGCCTGTGACTGCGAGCAACCGCGCGCCGCGCTTCCCGTTCCAGATCGTGACGCAGGAGCAGTTCGTCTTGAGCTGCAGCGCGGCCACCGACGCCGAGCGAGCCAAGTGGATCCGTCAGCTTCGTCTCGGAGCTGAGCAAGCGGCAGCGCTGGAGATGCTGGAGGAACAGCTACTGGAGACCACCGCGCCGATGTCTCCCGGTCGCAGGAGCCTGGTCGATAGGCGAGAACGAGGCTTCAATGACGAAGGAGACGTCGTTGTGCCTCCTCAATCTGTACTTGTAGAGCACAAGGAGGAAGAGGAGGAGCCGCCGATGACTGGATACCTGACCTTCCGCCTCGCCCAGTCGCCTCTCTCCTCTGGAGAAGCTCGTCACGCCTCTCAAGTCCCGATTCCGCACGAAGGCTTCGTGGTGCTGGACATGCGCGCGCACATTGCCGTCTACGAGGACGAGAGCGCGTACTACCATCGAGACGCGCCAGAATGTGCAGCCCAAGCCGTGGAGCTGCTGTCCGAGGGCGTGGCCTCCATCGCTGCGTCGACACACAGTCCCAAGACGAAATCAACGCTCCGTCACTTCTTCCCGGGGGCGAAGGAGGCGGCTCCTGCCTCCTTGGCGTTCGCAGTGCTGCTCCATCCGTTGAGAGGCGACGGCAACGCGTCTGCTGAGGACATGAACAACGACCACGACGAGCACACGGCGATGCTCGAGTTCTTCCCGACGCTGCCGTCGCAACGCGATCTCTGGGTGGAGGCCTTCGCTAACCGCATCGACTTTGCCAGAGGCGAAGCGCTACTGGCCGACGAGAAGATCATGCTCAAGCTCGAACGAGAAGAAGAAGAGCGAGAGCAGGAAGTTGTCGAGGAGAAGAAGGAAGCGGTGACCACCACTGAAGGTGCTGGCGGTGAAGCTGGTGAGAGCGAAGACAGCAGTGACAGCGGCGACGACGACAGCACCGACGACAGCGGATTCGAGGACAAACCCTTGACGATCGACATCGACGTCTCCAGTCCTTCAGAAGAAGCCAAAGGGACTTTACCGCCCCAGAGCGAGGCGGCAGCCTCCTTCGTCTTCCGAGCCGCAGCTATGGAGGGACTGTTGACCCCGTGGCAGACCTCCACGTCGCCCATTCGACTGCCCGGCAGCTCCAAGATGAAGCCCATGATGTCCGTGTACGCCGTGCTCATCGGCTGTCGCTTGAGATGTTATTCTTCACGAGAAGCTGCTGCGGGCGCCGCTGCTGCTAAATCATCGAGGAATCTCCTGTCGCCGCCAGTTGAAGACGAACCTCCGTCGCTTGATATTGAGATCGTAGCGTGCACTCCGTGGGAAGCTCCGAGCGCGTCGTGGCTGACGATTGGCAAGGAGAACGAGAACTTGGGCTTCAAGATGGAAGTCAAGAGCTCTCGTCACGGCATCTGCTTCACCGCGCTGACTATCGAGGCCAAGCACCAGTGGATCCACGCCATTCAGCACGAGCTCAACTTCGTGGTGGCCGAGCGATCGCTGAGCATCTCGGAGCGGCAGTTCACGCAAGAAGTGGCCGCGCATCTGGCCAGTATCGCGGCCAGCGCCGCAGCAGCGGAAGCCAACGCCGCCGCTGGAGTAGACGCGAGCTCGACAAAAGTTGAGGGGCATCTGCGCGTCCGACACCACAACTTGGGCTCCATTTGGCGCAACCGCTTCGTGGTGCTGGAAGGCAGCAAACTGTCGATTTACAGCGAGGGCCGCGACGAAGACGAAGCCAAAGACGACGACGGCAGCTTGAACGCCGCAGTGGAGGAGCACGAGCTCGTCGGGGTGGAGAAGTGGCGGCCAGTGTTCACGACCATCGGTCGCAGTGGCGGCAGCGGGCTGAAAGGCACCGGCTTCCGCGTCGAGACGAGCAGCGGCGTGTACTTGGAGTGCACTGCGCCCACTGCGGACGACGCGTCTCGATGGAGATCTGCGATTACTGCTGCTACGACGAAAGAGACGACAGGGAACACGGCCTCTCGCGACGCCACGCTGCCGTTCATCCCTGGCGCTCGAATGGAGGGGTATCTCAAGCTGAAAGACCCGCAGAAGTCGGCCGAGAAGAAGAAGACCGTGAAGATGAAGCCGCTCAAGCTCTGGAAGACGCGCTACTGCGTCGTCATGGGCTCTCACTGGCTCGTGTACGCGAATCAATCGCAGGCCATTTCGTCCGGAGAAGCGCCCACGCCTGTAGCTGTGTACGAGCTCCTGGGTATCTCCGTGACTGAAGGAGACGGCGAGAGCTCCGCGAACGAGTTCTCGATCCACGTGGTGCCCGGCAAACACGTCAAGTGCAGAGCGCGCTCGACTCTGGAGCGCAAGCGGTGGGTGAACGCCGTGGAGGACGAAATCCTCACCCAGGCGAAGACCAGCGAGGACCTTGAACGGTCCATGAAGGAGCGCGAGGAGAAGCTGGCGGCGCGTGAAGCTGTCAAGAGCAAGCTGCACGAGGTCAAGACGGACGCGCGACGACTGTCCGCGCTGCTTGGCGAGGCGATTCAAAGCGCGCGCGGCGATTCCGACACCGACTGGGACTCGGACGCGCACGAGAATTCGTCTGAAGACGAGGACTCGTCCCTGCGCCAGCGATCAGGACCCGACTACATCGACGGCAGTCCCGAGAGCTCGCCCATGCGCAGGAATGTGGGGGAAACGGCCTTCCCCTTCGACACGCTCGACATCTTCAAGGACTCGGACGGCAAACCGAAGAGCGAGTCTTCCTCTTCCTCCTCGTCGTCCGCGTTCATGAGCTTCTTCGCCTGCTTCTTCCGCTGCGTCCCCTTGAACTCGACCGGCGCGAACGGCAGGAACGTCATCGCCCCGCTTGGAATTCCGGGCTACCCGTCCACCGCTGCCGCGTGCAGTGCGCAGTACACGTGCGACTACTACCAAGACGACGGGTATCGTGGTCTTGCAAAGTAGAGGTAAGAAACTGCAGGCCCCTGCACCGAATAAAAAAAATATAGCGACAGTTGATATGTACGTTAGAGCTAATACAGCTCAGGGATCTAGGACGGTCAACACGTCTACGCCGTAGTGGCAGTCGACGGGGTATCCGGGACGCTTAAGCTGTCACTGTCGCTGGCGGCGTTGAACTCCCGCAGGCGGTCGAGATACGTCATGGCGGCCTCGTTGCACCAGGACTTGAGCTGGAAGGTGCCCTCGTAGAAGGCGCAGTGGCTACCCTCGCCCGTGGTCAGCAGCATGGCGTTGGGTTTCCTGCGGAACTCGTGGTACGGGATGGTCTCCTTGGTGCACACGGGGTCGTCCAGCGCGTTGATGCACAGCAGCGGCATGGACAGGTTATCCACGTCGCGCATGGGGTTGTTAACCTGCCAGTACGACTCGAGGTCCTCGTAGCCGTGCATCTTCATGTACACGTGGCGGTCGAACTCGCGGATTCGGGTGGCGCGTAATGCGCTGGGCACATCCACGACGTCCGCCAGCTCGGCCTTGTGACGCAGCAGGAAGGACTTGAGCGTGAACGTCATAAGGAAGTCGTATACAGGATTAATCCGGCCGCGGCAGAACAGGTCGAAGGCGTTGTAACCGGGCGAGATCAACACTCCAGCGCGAAGCCGCGACTTGTCCCCGAGCTCGCACAGATAGCTGCACAGTAAACCGGCCCCGGCCGAGCACCCGATGCCGTAGAGCTCACTGTCAGGATAAGCGCTCTCGACGTGGCTGATGGCCTCCTGCAAGTCCTGTACGCAGCCGAAGGCTTGCAACTTGGGCGTGGCGAGCTTCATCCCTCCATGGCCTCTCTTGTTGAACACCACGGGGCGATAACCATGAGCCAGCGCCTCAGCGCAGAGAGAGCGCATGCTGTCACTGCAGCCCACTAACCCGTGCATGATGATGGCGATGGGGGCGTCCTGTTTAAGGGCTTGATCCAGGTTAAGGGACGACTCGAGCGCCCAGTCCAGAGACGCCTGGCCGCCGTCTTTGAAGGTGAGCACGTCCCTCTTATACTGGACGGGGGACTGCGGCACCAGGAACGTCAGGACGCACTGGATGTGGGAGTTGGTCCACCATGTCGGCGTGTATCGGTCCAGCATGGGCTGCAGGGCCTGAAAGATGCAAGTTGCAACAAATAAGGTTAGGTGGTGCTAACCGTTTAGGTGGTGCTCAAAGGTTAGTTACGCACACTCGTCATGAACTCGTTGAGCTCCGAGTTGCCGGCCACGATGCGCTTGGCCATGACGGAGCGAGGACCCGCGACCCCGCGCGCGGCCAGCAACGCGCAGCCGGAGATCAGCGCGGCAGCGGCGGTCATGAGGTAGCTCCTGCAACAGGTTAAGAGACAAGTTAGTCGATGGAAAAGAGGTTAAAGTAGAAACGGGTTAAGGTAGGCACATTTCGAAAGTGGCAAGCCGCAGCACGGCCCACGTCGAGAGGAACGCCACAGGCACGCGGAAGCTTGCCATTTGTATGGTGCTAACCGCCCCTCGACTCTCTGTCCTTCTTGCCGCCAATTGCCAAATGAGCGACTGGGATACGGTACTCACTCTTTGGAGGCCGCGGTCGCCATGTGCCGCCGTTGCCGCCTTCCGCGTGCTTGTGTCCTCGCCGCTAAGAGGAGATCTGTGCGCCCGCGCGCCGATCACACGACCGTTGTGTTTGAGCTTGCGTCCCAATTTATTTTGTGCAAACCAATCGAAAACACAAAGCCGATTTTTCCAAGAGAGTGGTTGCTGCACCCGTCTACTGGGGTCATCTTTTGGATTGTCCGCACCAACAACCTAACCACGCTTCTGGTCTCCATCCGAACTTCGTACACGGCGTATACTTTCGACTTCCAACCACTCATTCGTAAAACAGCGGCGAGCCACACACATTACCCCCCCCCCCCGCCGCCGTCGCGCGCGCGCCCCGCTGGCTGTACAAGCATGCGCATGATATCGATGACTACCGGTAGCGCCTAGCGTTCTTCAGCGGCACCTCGTGACGACGATGACACGGAGCGCTCCCTGGCTGGCTGCGAGAGTGCGGTCCACGCAGCACAGAAGGCATCAGAGTCTCCCTCTTCCTCCCTGCGCGCTCTTTAAGAAAGGTACGAGTATCAGGACCTCTCAGTCATGCCAGGCAAGTAACGGTTCAAGGGAGATCTATGCATCACTTAGTGTACTCATACTAGTGTCTGTACGCGCAACAGCAAGCGTCAACCCGCATAGACACAAAGCACTCCCCGCTCCGCTTTCAAAAGCCTTGCCAGGACAACAAGCGGAAAAGCGCAAGCAGAATGCGCTAGGCGTTCGGCGTTTGGGATCAGTTCCGGGGCGGGGCTCGCTATGGCTGTCGTCGGGTACACGGTACCAGTCGGGGAAAATAAGCTTCCATTCGGGCAGTCGGGTACGGTGACGGGCGCTGGTGTTCTCAGTCGGGAACTGGACTGATGTTTATTGTTTGTTTGGCTAGATCTACGCATGCGCTCAAGTTGTTTACCAGTAGTACACGACTACAGCTCGTTGTGTGACCACAAGAATCTTGCGAGCTGTTGGTAGGAGTTCACGTAAGAGAACGATGGATAAATTATTGCAATGGACTGCCCGAGATGCGCAGTGTCCTGTACTGTTCGGAAATTTGCACCCCCTAAACTATACACTTAGCCATTTCACTTAGAGGCCTCAGAGAGACCGTTTTGCGATCGAAGTAAAGTGTAGGTCTGCCATGTTCGGTGCGTGGGCCGGATAAGGTAAGCCTAAGTAGGTGTATTTATCTAATCCAGGCACCGTGCTGGGCGAGCCGAGGACTTAGCGTAAGGCTCGAGGGGGTGGGGCAGGTCGCGCAGCTGCACCCCCGAAGTGCCGTTCTAAGTCCGCAGGCGAGAGCCAACGCGATAGTGCCCTGCCTTCCTCAACATCAAGTAACAACCTGGCCGTTTGGCTTCTCGAACGTTCTTCATCTAACCGGCCTATACAAGCAATATACAACTTGCTTCAGTTGTGGTCGGGTTCTTGACGGTCGTGGTCGGGTGCAAACGGGTACAATAGTCTCGTCACAGCCTAGTTTTCCATATGGTGGACGGGTGCAGCAACAAGTGCCTTTTTCCAAAGACATCTTTTCCTGGGAGGACAGCTAGAAGAGCTGTATGGACAGCCTCACAGACATTAATTCGTCCAAAAAAAGTTGCTCGTACCACAGAAAACATTCCGACGACATCAGTTTGTGACACACCGTCGATACGTGGATGAGAACGGAGAAGCTAAATTGCATGCTGCGATTGCTCTCTTTATCTTTTGCTTGCTGTCATTTGCTACAAATATGCTACGCCAGCTCCAACTACAGACGTTCCGTTTTCCCTGTTACCATGCGCCACACAGCTCATAGTCGGCTGGAGAATCTTTTGCCACTGATGTCTGATCCATTCCGATGTATTAGTACGAGGGAGTGCATGTAGCAAAGTTTCCTGTTGACATTATCCCATCCGAGATTACCTGCACCATTGTCCAGAACTTGAGTAGAGGCCCCAGGAATGAAATACGCAAACAAGTACTGTAGGGGTGTATATCTTCATTGTACAGAGCCATCAAAAGACTTTCGCCAATCTCTGCTGAATTGGCCCTCTCCACCGCAGAACTGGGACGCCATGTAGTGTGCCAAGATGTAATGCAGTGGCTCTGCCGAAGCAATGGAGATGATAGTCAATGGCGGAGCCACTCACGGTTATCGTCCAAGTTTGACTACTGTCTGATAAAGAAGGAGATTTGTCTTGCGTGGAGTTTTCTCGTCTTGGCTCCGAAGTCAACCAGCAGTACAAGTACATCATGTATGATGTTGAACTAGCTTTCGTTCAAACCGTTTAGAAAGCGCAAGGAGCAACTCCAAAACGGGTCGCACTACTGCTCGACGGGTCTTAAACTGACCCAGTTTGGGCCTTTGAGCATTAGTATGGTGGAACGACTCGTGTTAAAACAGTAGATGGACTCCGATGCTGTACTCAAGTTACGTCCCAACATCTACAGAGTCAAGTAGTTAACGAGTACTTGAAGTATTGACGAGAACGGCTACTAGCAGAGTAAGGAATGAGTACGATAATGCAATACTTCACATTACACCACCACTGTAATATCTGTCCTCCCAGCCTCAAGCAACGCCCCTTGTTACGGAACAGAAAACGGCTCGAGTGGTGTAACGGTAAAAAATCAAAAAAGTTGCTCAAACGAAAGCGAACCCCCCGATTCAAAGGCAGTCAAACAAGTACAGGTAGCTTTGCTCCATCTTTTGGGTATTGACTCAAAGCGATGTTATCGTTGCGATCTTCTAGCACTACAGTGTCGGGTATGCTGTTGTACCAATAGCAGGCTGCCAACGCATTGGTATCGTGTAGGGGATCCATGCTGATCCTTGGTCGCAAAGGATACGTCCGAGTGGATCCCTTCTGGTGCTTGACGTACGGATTCACCAAGGCGAATGCTCATCGAGTCGACAGCGAACCTGTCTAAGGCGGGGGGCACGAATCGGTCGTTGTTGACGAACATCACAAGCCCTCTCCTGGTACGTCGTTAGGAATATGTGTACCTGTGTGAAGGCTTTGGTGTGGCCAACCCATAACGCTCGTCGCCAAGAATACACGCTATAAATGGTCGATGACTGTCACCAGCTACTCATAGCGCCTCTATGGCATCGATGAAAGACCGGCCGGCAGTCGCAGCGTCGACCGCTGGTCCCTCCGCGAAGCAGGTGGCGTTCACTCGTCGGCAACGGGCCTGGCACCTCAGCCGAGAAGCGGCTGGGCTGGTGCTGAAGGTCATGCGCCCGGCGTGCACCAGCGGACCGTTGGCGTGGATCCTCACGTACTTCTTCACGCTGGGCAACGTGTTGACCGGCCTCCCTCCGGCGCGTCAATCCGACCGCGACCTGATCAGCATGACGGCTTTTGTGTCGACCTCGTTCCACGGCATCTCGCTCGTCGCGACTTACGCGCTGTCGCTGCGGAATTTCCACCATATGGACGGTTCCCTGTGGTCGTTCACGCAACTTACCGCTCGGCTGGCCAGGGAGACGTGGGTGATCTATTACGTCGCGCAAATCTTGGTCGTTGGAGGTACGTACGCACTCGTCTCGATAGCTCGCGCGTTCTCATCCGAGTTCAAACTGCACCTGTACTTGGCGTGCGCGTGGAATTCGCTGTACCGCGCGAGTGTGGACGAAGCCTCACGCAACATCTACCAGCGAGAGACCTTGGAGGGGGTCGAGAGGGGTCACGTGAACGACGCGCCGTATTGGAGACGCTACGCCCAAGCCGTCGGCCGGTCCATAAACTTCGCCGTGATCGCGATGCTGGCCGCGAGCCTTGTGCACATCTGCAGCGCGCTCGACATGCTCAACAGTTCGTTTGCGTCGCTCAAGTTCAGTGTCGCCAGTGTCGTGCTCAAGTCCATAGTGCTAACGATCACGAAGCACATCGCACTGCGGCACGGCGGGACCCACTTGAGGAAGATCTACGTACTCACGGCTGTGCCCACCGTGCTGATCAACACCCAAGTGCGATTAGTGCTGCTTCAGAACGTCAAGCCCGGGTCCTCTGTGAGAAGTTTCCTGGAGTTGGGCATGTTGGAGCCGCTGCTGCGGATGACCAAGGTCTGGCACCTCCGACACACGATGAAGCAAGCTAACAAGAGCTCGCAGAGTCGTGTCAGCTCCGTGGCGGCACTTCGCGCGCGCATGGGTCGCATGAGCGCTATCCTGCCATTCCCGAACTCGGCATCTCGTCACCAGACTTACGACTCGAAGCTGGTGCGTCCGGCCACGATCCTCAGCTCAAGACAGAGCTTGCTGCACTTCCACGCGGCCGAGAGTCACGCGGACATGTGCTCCGAGTACATCGCCATCATCTGCTCCACGTCCATCTTCTTCTTCATGCAGCACCACCCGAGGTTTGGCTGGCACGAAAAGGGTGAAGACGGCGGCGCACGTGAGTGGGAGGAGACTCAGCTTGCAGGCTCGTTGCAGGTGGGCATCGAGATCGTGGTCGACTTCATCTGCTGCGCGTTCGAGCTGGCGAACGGCATCCCGCTGCACGACTCGGAGAGTCTCGGAGGCTTCCTCACCGCTGTGTTCACGTGCACCGCGCTGGTGTCCGTCTCCATTTCAACTGTTCTCTGCGCGGCCATGACCAGCACGTTATCAAGCATGCTCATCTCAACATTGACTAATCCTCTCATCTAATCACATCACGCGCAGATTACGTAAGTTGTGTCTATTAATACCTTGGGAGACGATTACAGTACCATCCAGAGCTACTGTGAACAAGAAGCAGCGCTCGTCCATAGTCCACCCCGGCAGGATTGAGTCATTCCTCAATTTCCCACCTCTCGTTCAGGCCTCACATTCTACAATCACCAAATGGCCCCGTCAGCGCCCTCGACCTACAACACACTCCTGCGTTCAGTGGCCTCGCGCCTGCTAACTGAGGCCGGTCACTCGCTTCGCCATCTCCGCCATGCCACCAGCACTGAGATCCGAGAAATCGTGCACAACCTGCTGGTGGTGCGTCCTCCACCGGACGACTGCGTCGACGAGGAAGAAGAGGAAGAGCTGTACTCTCAAATGGACCAAGTGCTCGCGCTCGAGCTCAAGAACCGCAAGACGATCGTCGACGCCCACGAACTACCGACGATCGGTCCATTCAACGCGCCCGACGTGCGCGGGTTCGAGCAGATTTCGCTGTGGAAGGGCGACATCACCACGCTCAAGGCCACGGCCATCGTGAACGCGGCCAACGCGGAGCTGCTGGGCTGCTTCCAGCCGTCGCACAAGTGCATCGACAACGTGATCCACAGCATGGCTGGCCCTCGCCTGAGAGCTGCGTGCCACGACATCGTGTCGCGTCAAGCGCACGAAGAGCCCGTGGGCTACGCGCAGATCACGCCGGGGTTTGCATTGCCGTCGGACTACGTTGTGCACACGGTGGGGCCTCAGTTGCGTCGCGGTTCATTACCGACTGCTACTGAGCGTGAGCAGCTTCAGTCGTGCTACGGTAGATTTTATTTTGGTTCGTATACGGAACTGATCTGGTCTATGATCGGGTTGTTGTCGCGTCGATGATCGGATCTGTGATCGGGAAACTAGTGGTAGGCTGGAGGCATGGTAGATGCAGTGTTCGCTACTCGATCAGTCGTGAAGTTGCATCAAAGGGCTCAAGTGGCATGGAGGAAAGTGTCAACGCAGTCGCGGTAGACGGCCAAGTGGGGGTCGAGGTGCTGGAGAGTGACCGCGGCCCTCAGCCGCCGGTTGAAGACACGAGCAGCCACGCCCCGAGACGTGCTGAGCGCACAACGTGTTACTTCAAGGGGTACAAGTATACTCGCGGCTGGGCTTCTTCGCGCAAGATTGTATACCGATGTTCTAAGTATCGAGCGGGTTGCGGCGGCAAGATGGAGTTCCGGATTGCGTCCATGGGCTACACCTGCGTCAAGGCGCACAGTTGCAGCGCGACAGCTGTAGTTAGCTCCGTTACCAACGTTGAAGCTGAAATGAAAGCGCAAGCTGACCTCTTAGCAATTGAGCATGTTGCGTGGCCTGTACGTCGCGTGTGGGAGGAGCTGCAACGACGTTTCTACTCGACAACCCTGATGTCGTGCGGGGCCTGTCGGAGCAGCAAGTTATACGCCGCGTGCATCATGCAAGAAACCAACACTACTCCGGCAACGTGCACGGTTCAATCGAGATTCCGCCGTTCTCCCTCGCGCTCGATGAGGCTGTCACATTTTTTCAGTTTCACTGCATTACACCCAACCGAGACGACCTGACCAAGCCTACTCGTCTTCTAGGCTGGGCGCACACTGCGCTGGTAGCGCTCTTACGCTATCATGGAACGACGCTATTCGTCGATGGAACGTTCAGATGTGTTCCGAGTGGCTACGCGCAATGCGTCGTGTTCATGGTGCATGATCGCGCGTCGGGCGTGTTCGTACCTGTGTTTTACGTTCTGAGCACCTCTCGAACGGCGGACAGCTACTGGGATATGATACACTTCATCGTGCAAGCTACCGATCAGCAGATTGAACCCGCTGAGATTGTCTGCGACTTTGAGGCCGCTTTAATGGATTCGCTTCAAACCCAGTTTCCTAACGCAATTGTGCTAGGGTGCCTGTTTCATATGAAGCAGGCACTCCGTCGCGCTATGAAGCGCTACGCTATTCCGGAAGAGGAGTGTCGAATCGCCATGACGCATGGTGTGTTAGACACACTGACCGTGATTCAGCATGACCACATCGAACGAGGGATTAAATGGGTGAAGCGGGAGATCAAGCGGCGATGCGCGGTAGCTGATGTGACCTATTCGGTAGCTAAATGGGGTGAATTCTGGGGCTATTTCGAACGCACATGGCTCGCGCAGTACTCCATCGAGGTTTGGAATGTGTTTGGGCTGGACAACGAACTGATCGCGAGGACAAACAATCCTCTCGAACGGTTTAACCGGGAGTTAAATAGCAGGTTCCCAACGCCGCACCCCTCCATGGCTACATTCGTCACGGTGATCAAGACGATCTCGCAAGAGTATGTGCGTCGTGTTGCCAACGTCCCTCGTGGCCGTGCTCGACGCGTTGCTCGTGAAGTAATCCAGCTTCCCGAGGTTGTACACATTCCAGCCGATATTACGAGCGACGTGGATACGAGCGACGTGGAGACAAGCGAAGCAGTCGCCCCCTCCAACAACTCCACCGTTTCAGTAAGTGTCGCACTTTAGGTATTGTTAGGTAGCTACTAGCACATTCCTATAATTCAGCAACTTCACCACTACACCCTTGCTGCACCTTGACATTAATCAGTTCACACATCCGATCAACAGTCCTGATCATACACCAGATCAGTTCCGTATACGATCCAATTTAGAGCTAACCCGTGCTACACGCGGTCGCTCGACTTGCTGCTAATGACGCTCGGCAAGGAGCCCAGAGAGCACGTGTCGATTGCATTCCCGTGCATTTCGACCGGGTTGTTCGCATTCCCGAACGAATTAGCTGTACCCTTGGCGGTAGACAGCGTACTGGAATGGCTGGCAGCCCACCGAGAGCAAACTAAGGGGTGGAAGGTGGTTTTCAACACTTTCTTGAAACTCGACTACGACCAGTACAAGGCCTGCATCGAGAAAAAGTGCCCTACTCCAGTCGTACTACCACCTGCCCCAGTAGCTGCGTCCGTGGAGAGCGCGCGCAGAGTTATTCAAGACGCGGACTACCTGTTGGTGTCTGCTGGAGCGGGTCTCTCAGCCTCGGCAGGACTCGACTTTCGGTCCGAAGCGGTCATGAAGAAGTTCCACCCGACAGTGCGTAGGGCTCTACCGGGTTTCCGTACGCTCTACAACTTCATCGCGTTCCGAGACTGGGACGAAGCTCTAATGTGGGGGTTCTACTTCAAGAACGCCAGTATGATCTGGTTCGACTGGATGCGCTACCGCACCATCCCGACGTACGCGCACTTGAAGGACATCGTGGACCAGTTCGAACGTCGCGAGGAAGGCTCGTCCTTCGTCCAAACCACCAACGTGGACGGCCTCTTCCAGCAAGAAGGCTTCGACCGGAAGTCCCTGTTCGTGATGCAGGGCGACTTTGGGCGCATTCAGTGCGCCAAGCCGTGCTCGCAGGAGAGCGTGTGGGACATCAAGCCGTTCATGGACAAGGGACTCAGGAGCTTCAACCCGGCAACGTATCGCATTGAAGACCCCGCGGGCCTCCCCAAGTGTCCGAAGTGCGGCGGTCGCATGTCGGCCTTCCTGCGAGAAGACGACACTTTTCTGGACAGCGGCGTGGCAGAAGACCGAGCCAGGTACGAGCAATGGCTGGATCGAGTCATGGAGCAAGTGCAGAACTACGGCAAGAAACTCGTGATTCTGGAGGTCGGCATTGGGTTTAACACCCCCGGGGTTTTGCGGATTCCGGACGAACAGCTCGCGCTTCAAGACGGAGTGCAGCTAGTGCGCGTGAACCAGGAGAGCCCAGACATCCCCTTCCAGTGCCACGGCGTCCAAGTCCCCGAAGACGCGACTGACGTACTCGACTACATTGCACACCAGACAAAGTAGACGAATTCCTACATACAGCAAGTTGCAGGACCGAAACATTAATTTGATGTGTTTATCTGTCCTGGCGTCGAGTACTATACCTCTAAATTGGTACGAACACAACGATAGTTTTTCTTGAGCTGAGTGGAATTCTACTGCATTATCGCGGAAAGCAGGAGCTCAAGACCCGGCAATGGCGCGCTCGACAGTAGTGCCCGCTACCGTGATAGCTTCCTCTCTTCAGCATTCATGGACTGGAATTCGTCTATTGAGCTTTGAGGCCGCGAGACTAGTGCTGAAGATGCTGCGGCCGGCGTTAACGAGTGGTCCCCCCGCGTGGCTTCTCACTTACAGCTTCACATTGGGCAACATCTTCACGGGAAAATCCCCCGCCAGGCAATCCGCTGCGGACTTCATTTGCATGACGGCCATGGTATCAACCGGTTCTCATTGTGTGTCGATTCTGGCGCCTTGCGCTTTGTCGCTGCGAGATTCGAGACATTTAGACGGATCTGTGTGGACTTTTACGCAACTCATCTTCAGGTACTTGCAGCGGGCTTGGTGGCTTTACCTCCTCGCACACGCACTTGCACTGGGCACGGCGTATTCGATTATTTGGTCAGATCAAGCTTTCGCGTCTGAGTTCAAGCCGCACTTTTACCTAACTTGCGTCTGGAACTCGCTGTATCGGGCTGGCGTTGACGAGGCCTCGCACAGTATTTTCCAGCAAGAAACAACGGAGGGAAATCTACTAGGACACGTGAACGACGCTCCCTATTGGAAACGCAACGTCCAGGCGGTTGGTCGGGCGGCGAATTTCACAGTTGTTGCAATAATTGCAGCAGCTCTTGTCCACGTGTGCTCGGCTCTAGATCTTTTGCAGACCAACGCTGCGTTGCTATTGTTCAGCGTTGCGAGTGTGGTTGTGAAGACCGTCATCCTGTCGATCACGAAGAGAATTGCGTTGCAGCAAGGCGGCACGCGCTTAAAGAAGATCTACGTCCATACCGCGGTCCCCACAGTTCTGATTAATACGCAGGTGCGCTTAGTCATGCTGCGCAGTGGGTCCGGTTCGTCCATTCTAGGGTTCTTGTAGCTTGGGATACTTGAACCGGCGTTGCGAGCGGCAAAACTCTGGCATCTTAAGCGCGCTATGAAAGAGCTGAAGAATGATCAAGTGAGCAGTTTCCTTCCCAGCCCATCCAGTCAAATGATTCCAGACAAACGGGTGGAAATCCTGGATTCTCGGGAAAGTTTGCTACACTTTCATGCTGCTGAGAGCCACGCGGACATGTGCTCGGAATATATCGCGATTGCGTGCTCGACGTCGATTTTCTACTTTCTCCAACGCCATCCGCGCTTTGGGTGGGGTTCAACAACGGAATATGAGCCAAATGAGGGGATGAAGACTTTGGTCATGGGGCTTTGGCAGCTTGGGATTGAAGTGGTGGTCGACTTCCTGTGCTGCCTATTTGAGCTAGCCAATGGGATCCCCATGCAGGATTCTGAAAGCTTGGGGAGCTTCCTCACTGCTGTGTTCACAAGTTGTGCGGTGGTATCCGTCTCCATCTCCGCACTTTTGTGCGTGCACGAAGCCGAAACATTGGACGATTAGAAAAAAAAGTGGTGTCCACGTACAGATTAATAAAACTCAGCGATGATCACCACAGATCTCATTATATCCTAACAAGAAATGGGGTTCGTAGCGACGCCTACTAAGTATCTGTAGAAGAGGTTGAAACAAAAGCCACAAGCGTCGAGTCTCGTTAAAGTTACAGTAGGTGAAATTGGAAAATGACATGCTTGAAATTCGCGCAATTCGCGCATATTTAAATACTAACAGTGCAGCATACAGTACTACTGTAATTATCCAACTCTGCTGGTCCGCACTATTAATAACATATATTTCAAGTTGAACGCCATGTTGGGGCATCCAACATGAAATTGTTTACTGACATCGTACTTTAACGAAGTATAAGTAAATTCTTCATTGGTCGAAATGCATATCGCATCTAGATCGTCTTAGAACATTCGTCCCAGTATCTGGAACGTCCTAGATTGTCCTCGTCACACGTCGCATTTATTTTTTATTTCGTCGCCGGCGACCACTTCAATGTCTCGCACAATTCAATTTGCCCCTTGACAAGCAAGTCAACAACAACAACAGCAGCAACACAACCAGTACACCCAGTCGCTGAGCCCACCACCACCGCCAATACAGCAGACCGACAGCGATGGAGGCCCAGACAACCCACGAGAAGAACCGCCTGCGCGCCATCGAGCTGAAAGTGCAGGACGTGCAGAGCAAGCTCAACTCGAGACTCCCGGCCCAGTTCCGGCATGTGGCCGCGCTCGTGTGCGGCGCCAAGTGGCGGCTGCAGGCGCTCAAGCCGCAGGACGCCGCGGCCGTCGTCAAGAAGACGCGCCTGGAGCTCGGCGCCTTCGACTACCGCGTGAAGGAGCAGGCGGAGCTGCTGACGCGCTGCCTGCTGGAGCTGGACGACGTGCTGAGCCACGGCGACGCCGACGTCAAGAGCGCGCGCAAGGCGCTGGTGCTGTTCGTGCAGCAGCTACTGCCACAGGCCGACGCCTTCAAGGAGCGCAGCGCCAAGCTCAAGCAGTTCGGAGAGGGCCTGCTCGCAGCTTATGCAGAGACAGACCGGGTACCCCAGACGCCCAGCGACAGCGGCTCCGAGTCCGACGACATGCACGTGAAGGCGCTGTTCGAGGAGTGAAAACGAGGAGGAGGACAGTGCGTCAGAGGCAGGAGAGGACGAGCAGGGCGAGCAAGATGACGAGGAGATGGAGGAATCTGCAGGCGTCAAGGAAGATGAGCCCATGGAGCCCGAGGCCGAGGTCGCAGAAGACGGAGAGGCCGACGACGAAGCTGAAGATGAAGACGATGACGAAGTTGCTCCCCCACAGAAGAAGTCGCCGCGCCTCCAGCCCACTGATGCTCGGCAGCCTCTGGACATCGACGTCAACTCGCTGCCTGTGTGGCGTCCGTACTACCAGTTGCAGCGCCGACAGGACGGTATCTACCTCCTCGCGCGTCTCAACCAGATCGACCCGCGCAACGTGCGCGTGCAGTGGAACGAGCACAACGGCGTGCTCCGAGTGAGCGGCTTCCGACTGCCCACGCAGAAGGACATTGTGATGTCGCGCCTCAGCGGAGCGCCGACCTTCGGCCGCTTCGAGATCGCCGAGCGGTTCCCGCGGCACATGCTCAACATGGAGGAGGCCACGCAGCAGATCTTCGAGGACGGCACGCTACAGATTCGCATGCCATTCCACATTGTGCGGCGGCCAGTGCGGTATCACCCGACCTCTTTATTCCAGCCGCAAGACTGCTTTGTCTGGTAAGATACCGGGCGACGAATAATATGTACAATATAGGCTAGGTTCATCAAAATAACTAAAATTCTTTAGATGAACGTGTTTTCATGACTATATGTTAACCGCTTCGCGTTGTGGTTCTCTTATTGGAAGGAGGACGCCAAGTCAAATCGCTCAGCTTGTAGGATTGGTACTACTCAATCTGAACCAAACAAAATATACCTTTGTATAAATGTCGAAGCTGACTAAGATCTCTCTGAAATAGGAACAGATCACCGAAGACGATTTTTGGGCTACTGTAGTTGTTAGAATTGGTTACGTACCCGGATACACAGAGGTGTTCTTAGGTTATAAGTGCGTGTTTGCCGCAAACAACTCATTATGTATGCCATTGAAGTCACAACACGAACCGCGAAAAGACACGAGCAGCAACATCAAGGACGAAGCCGCATAGAGTGCGATACAATAGATCAACCGACGTAGTCAGTAACAGTAAGAATCCGATTTTTCCAACGTTGTCGAGGCCTCATTGAACTGTGTTTTGTACCTACATGTACAAGCTATTGTTGCGAGATTGCAGCGTATCTGGGGCGATACGACGATGATCAAGTGCCGGTGGCGTGCTCGTGGCATTTGCGCAACGCGCGCTTCACTAGCGTGACGGCGATACAGTAACTTATTCCAGCGATCCGTGAGCTCAACAAAGGTAAGGCCCGTTCTTATTTTCCCGGTCCCAAGTCCCGGGACGTAATTCTGTATTACTATTGGCTGATGGGCGAGTGCATAGGAGTGGACACCGTCCCAAAACCGTCCCGCTCCCAAGTTTTTTTCGCGCCGCCGGGAGCTGGGACGGTTGGTCTGCACAGCGCACTCTGACAAGCAAGGCGGCGAAGATGGAGGAGCTCGAACGCATCGAGCGTGCGATGGAAGAGTACTGGGGTGGGGCGTCAAGCACCGAGACAACCTCTTAGAGCACCATGCGAACTAATCGACGCAAATAAATTGCATTGATCTTTCATCTCTGATTCCGATAAAGGAAACTTAATCGCCAATTCCTCACATGCAAGTAATGCATTCATACCACAATTCACATAACGAAAAAAATGTAGGCACACTCATCGATGCTATGGCAGAAATGTCCTCATAGGATCCTCCTGCCAGCCACTGCAGCGTGCAATGCAAGACAACCTCAACACGAACGGTAGAGTATGGATGGAAAACACGTAGAACAGGCACTAAGAAACCACACAGCTGTCCAAATGCATCATAACCCATTCTATAACGACGCTGGAAGCGTCCTGGATGAGTAAGTACCTCCGAAACGTACGTATCCCACACAAACAGTGGGCCGCTGTGCTTCTCACAGCGCTCATTCAACGTATTCATATACACCAACGCCCATACACTTACCAATTCCGTCTCCTCGTCTGCCATTTTTACGCTTTCCATGGCTAGCTGCAGCGCCATTGTGTCCTTCAATCGTTATTTTGTGAATGAAGTACTTGGCGGCAAAACACTTGCGGTGGCGCCAAATTCACTGGCGATTATTATTAATATTAAGAGGTTATATAATGTTTTCAAGGTTGTGTGGATAACATAAATATCCCAAGTTTTGTTTCTTATGTTGGGACGTTGGGACGAAACCCCACAGGGACTCGTCCCGGGAAATTAAGAACGAGCTTAAACTACATGTAGCTAATGCGTGAAATTATTGTCACTGTGTCGACTCAAAACCAATTTTACCGTGCATGTAGTGTTCATCTCATCCTCCTTGTCAAATGTTGAAGTTTTGGCTGTTCGAGAGCGGTCGAGCCCCAACTCAGCTCGGTGCGCATGGGATCCACGGATGTCAGCAATTTGGGCATGGTCTATACCCCAAAGCAGCAAACGGTGTGTTGTTGAGAAGACACAGTTCACTGCCGTTTTGGCTGACTACCCGAGGTGGTCGACCCGCGGACGAGTCGTAAGCGGGGCCACGACATTGTTAGCGACGACTAGCTGCCGCATGGAGTCCTCATGCAAGGACGATAAGCTGGTGCACTGTACCGGTAGACCTGCAGCCTGGAGGAGTTCGGACGCATTGAGAGTAGATTTTGTTGTGGGTGTGTCTGTGATGATGTATAATCCAGTACAGTCCACAGATGTTGTATTGCCGTTCGAGCGGGCCTCGTTCCTGGTCGTCATGTGGACGGTACCATAGACGCCGACTGCGGATCGTGCTTATCCACAAACAGGCGCGAAAGAGTTACTCGACCTACCGGTAACCTGCGGACGAATCGAGTCGAAGAAAATTTGCAACATAGTGTTGCAAGAGCCGTCGAGCCAGTAAAACTTAGGACAACTTTGCACAATGAATGATCAATAGGGCACTGGAAACAACAACGGAAAAAGTCCAGTTCTAAAGGCTTTCGCTCACATTACCAAGCGTATCGTGTACTTGCGAATCGCAATTTGCGATGACGTTGAAGTGGGAACCGAATACCTGCCCCAAATCTGTCGTCAGCTAGTTGGGACCGCTTTTCGCAGTGCTTTGCCATGTTAGCAACACCCCCGCTCTAAAATGTATGTACTGTACATGTACAGCAGGCGGGAACCCCATCTACAGACAACGACGGATAAATCCGGGCGACACTAAAATCCGGAGGACAAAGTCGTGCAGTGTACAACAGTGTCGTGTCAGCCAATCATATTTGACCACTAGACTTGGTCTTTGTATAGCATATGCTTTCGTGTACTTTATATGGACTGTTGTGTGTTTTATGAACATTGTTGTGTGTTTTATGTCGGTCAAAAGTGTTTTTACAGTGGAAACAGACGGGGATTACATTGCATTTTATTATGGGGTATGGCATTCAGTGATCCCGGATTTATCCGTCGTTGTCTGTTTCCCATCGTGGGATAGCCTTACCGAGGACTTACCGGGGAACTGTACCAAAGCCGAAACATAGCACCTTAACACATGGGAACGTAGCACACAACCCCGACGGATTCTCTCAGCTCTTTTTCCGTCTCCGAAGACCAAGAGCTCTCATTCTACAATTTACTCGCGTGTGTGCCAGTATCTACAACAGAGGACGACCCGAAAATGGTGAGCGCCAAGCTTGTTCTTGCCTACGTGGGCCTTTTGGGCGCCGTCACGCAGGCCGCGACGTGCTCGACGCTGGAGAACAACGTCGACTACAGCGGCGCTAACGTCGGCAACGCCCGCAGCGCCTCGGCCAGCGGATGCTGCTCGATCTGCTCGACCACCAACGGGTGCGGTGCCTTCACGTGGACCAACTACAACGGCGGAACCTGCTGGCTCAAGAGCGGCAAGGGAACGGGAGCTTCGAACCCCGGCGCCATCTCGGGTGTCCTCCAGCAGGGCTCCACCGCTACGTGCTCGACTCTGGAGCAGAACGTCGACTACAGCGGAGCCAATGTCGGCAACGCCCAAAGCTCGTCGGCCAACGGTTGCTGCTCGATCTGCTCGACCACCAACGGGTGCGGTGCCTTCACGTGGACCAACTACAACGGCGGTACCTGCTGGCTCAAGAGCGGCAAGGGAACGGGAGCTTCGAACCCTGGCGCCATCTCGGGTGTCCTCCAGCAGGGCTCCACCGCTACGTGCTCGACTCTGGAGCAGAACGTCGACTACAGCGGAGCCAATGTCGGCAACGCCCAAAGCTCGTCGGCCAACGGTTGCTGCTCGATCTGTAAGAACAAGAGCGGCTGCGGTGCCTTCACGTGGACCAACTACAACGGCGGTACCTGCTGGCTCAAGAGCGGCAAGGGAACGGGAACCGCCAACCCGGGCGCCATTTCGGGTGTTGTGGGCTCCTCGTCCGGTTCGTCCTCGACCTGCCAGTCGATGGAGAACAACGTCGACTACAGCGGCGCTGACGTGGGCAGCGCTGCCAGTGCTTCGGCCAACGGTTGCTGCTCGATCTGTAAGAACAAGAGCGGCTGCGGTGCCTTCACCTGGACCAGCTACAACGGCGGCACCTGCTGGCTGAAGGCCGGCAAGGGCACGGCCAAGTCGAACCCCGGCGCCATCTCGGGCGTTGTGCAGGGCTCCTCCTCGAACAACAACAACAACAACAACTCGGGTGCCTGGAGCATGAAGCCCGTCAAGGTCATCCAGGCCCGTGTCCAGGGTGACGCTCCTGTGTGGCACCCCGAGGTGGGCCAGTGGCTGTCCAAGTTCGGCTCCACCACTGAGCAGCAGTACATGAACAACCTTGACACCGTCAACATGGCCTCCGTGGAGGGCGCGCTCATGTACGTGCAGGCCGAGGGCATCAACGTGAACGAGCAGTCGGTCAAGTGCCACCGCAAGAACGACATGCAGTACGTCGTGTTCTACGAAATGACCATCGTGCAGCCCACGGCCAGTGTCAAGTACTACGAGAACCACAGCCCGCTCGAGTACGGCGACTTCGTGGCCATGGACGGCGCCAAGTGCACGAACGCCGGCTCGGGCCTGCCCAAGAGCTGCAAGCTCTTCTACGGCCTGGACGGCGTGCAGGACATCGGCCCGAACGTCGGCTGCAACCCGCAGGGCTCGGACCCGCGCGCGCCGTACCCGAACAACTACTGGTGCTCGTTCCCCAACTCGTGCGCGCAGAAGTACCGCAACGACAAGACGGCCGAGTGCCGCGCGCAGTACGACGGCGGCCTGTGCCCCATGGGCACGCAGCCCGACGGCGTCAAGTGCACGTTCAGCTACAAGATCCTGGGCTACATCAACATCGACGACCTCGTGGGCATTACCAAGATGGGCTACAGCAACTACCAGCAGTTCTGCCAGGCCGGCGGCATCGAGTTCAAGGCCCGCAACACCGGCCGTGGCTTCGAGGTGGAGCAGAGCATCGACTTCTGGAAGAACCCTGGCGACCAGAACGCCAACGCCAACCGCGCGGCGCAAATGGTGTCAACCTACAACCAGATGGCCAGCAGCGGCCGCAGCCCCAACATAAGCCCGCTGCCGGACGTCTCGAGCCTCACCTCGGCCAACCCCAAGTGCTACCAGAACAGCGCCGTGTGTGCGCGCGCCAAGTACGGCTGCAGCCGCTCGCTGTACTCGCAGATCTGCAAGGTTTGCAACGCCCCCGGAGCGGGTTGCGAGGCCGCCCCCGCGGGCTACACGTTCCCCAACCTGTAAATGCCTTTGGGATCGACCTGAACGTTGTTCGTTTTGTTCATAGCGGGATGCCAAACATCGTGGACACTTCAATGACTGTCGTCAGTACACATCTCATTAAATCTACATCAGCATGAAATGAGACTTTGCAGCGAAATTTTTTTTTTAATCGGCCGCTCACGTTCTATATGTAGTGCAAGTACTATTAAAAAATACTACGTAGTAGTAGTACAAGCGTAAGAGCAACCGCGTCTCCGTACATATGGCACCTGAAAGGCACTCGAAAGACGCGCTCGCTGTCGTGACACTGTAATCTTTCGGGTCGTGAGCCTTTCCGTGACTTGAAGCTGTTGAATGCAAGTCTCGTCATTTTTGCGCGTTAATTGCTCTGCCCCAACAGCACTCGAAGCCGCTTCAATCCGCTCCCTTTTTGCAATCCATGCACGTAGGTATACATGTACACACATGTACACTTTACACTGAGCTCATTAACAACTTCAGTCGACGGTGCATTTAGATTCGCCAGCCAGAAAATTACGGTTCAGGGTTTTGTTGTTCGAATGAATTATAATATAAGCATCCTGCTACAGTACCGTACAGTGTAGACGCCGTGGTCGATTGCAAGCGTACAGTACCCCATAACGACACACGAGAGACTGCATCTGCATGACGCTGAATGTCCCTATAACATCCTTCTCCTGTGCCTTTGCATCCTAGCGATCGAGCGCACTACACCGCAAAATGAATGGAGTACTGTAACATAAGACAAGAATATCCACTCAGCTGCAGAGGGCAGTCAGCGCTGCGAGAAGGCGATGCCGCCTTTGTCTTCTGGTGGCTGCCACCTCAAATTCGGGCCAGTCCGGCGCAACGTCGAGATGTCGAAGCCCACGGCTCTTTTTGCAGACTGCCCCATCGTGCCAACGATACAGTGCTATGCGCCCCATCAAGGTCCCAACTGTTCGTGTCTAGGCTCCCCGATTCAACGTCAGGCGCAAAGCGGGACTCGACTCGATGGGCATGCATGAAGCATCGGTAGATTGCACGAACTCTCCATCACAGTGTTGTTGCTTGCGGGAGGATTCCGGTGGCATGTGCAGTGCTCGGTGAAGATCCAAACTTGGTGCCGTGGTGGCATCGCGTCTTGCCGTTCGAATGTGGCGCAGTCAGTGTCGACAGCAGTCTGTGGCGTTATAGCCGACGCCATGTGGCTGCTTTTCTCACGTGGCCCCGCTCCTGATCGTGCATTTGCAACTTCGAGTGAGCTGTTGATAAAGGCAAAGTATGGATTGGATTCTCTGCCTCAAATCTGTCGTCGAGTGCGTGCACGAGATGGGATAGCCTGCCCAACGTGCCAACACCAAAATGCCGAAATTCAACACATGGGAACGTAGCACACCAACCCTCTGAAGTCTTTCCCGTCCTGATCCTCCGGCCCCAAACCAAAATCCGGAGCCGCTCATTCTCCAATTTACTCGCGTATTGTGTTGAGAACCTTACCAGCACCACCATGCTGAGTGCCAAACTCTTGTTCCTCTCCGCGGCCCTTCTGGGCTTTACCGTCACGGAGGCGGCCACCTGCTCGACTCTGCAGCAGAATGTCGACTACAACGGCGCCGACGTCGGCAGCGCCTACAGCGCCGCCGCCAACGGATGCTGCAACATTTGCGCCAGCAAGAGCGGATGCGGTGCCTTCACGTGGACCAACTACAACGGCGGTACCTGTTGGCTCAAGGCCGGCAAGGGCACACCCAAGTCGAACCCGGGCGCCATCTCGGGCGTTGTGGGCTCCTCGTCTGGTTCGTCCTCGACCTGCCAGTCGATGGAGAACAACGTCGACTACAGTGGCGCTGACGTGGGCAGCGCTGCTAGCGCCTCGGCGAACGGCTGCTGCTCGATCTGTAAGAACAAGAGCGGCTGCGGTGCCTTCACCTGGACCAACTACAACGGCGGCACCTGCTGGCTGAAGGCCGGCAAGGGCACGGCCAAGTCGAACCCCGGCGCGGTGTCCGGTGTCGTCAACGGTGGCTCGAGCTCGTCGTCCACGCCCGCTGCGGCCCCGTCGGGCAACGTTGCATCCACGGACCCAACCACGGCGGCCTACCCGCTGGCCGCCTTCGCCATCGGTGACTGGGGCACCACGCCCTACAAGGGCTCGTGCTGCTCGCGCTCCAGCTCGTACAGCAACTACGATGTCGTGGCCGAGGACGTCGTGGCCAGCCTCATGAACACGCAGGCCGGCAACCAGGCCGTGAAGCCCAAGGTCATCATCGGCCACGGCGACAACTTCTACTGGTCGGGCATCAACAGTTGGGCCGGCCGCGACGGCCAGTTCACGCAGACGTTCGAGGAGAAGTTCGACGGCGCCAACATCAAGACCATCCCGTGGGTCAACGTGCTGGGCAACCACGACTACGGTGGCTCGAGCTACATTTGCGAGAACGGCTCGCGCTGCCCCAACACGGCCGCGCTGCTGCAGGCCGTTGACAACAAGTTCAACTTTCAGGCCACCTACACGAGCCCGAACGACAACCGCTGGAACCTCAAGGACCACTTCTACGTGCACCGCATCGAGGACGCGGCCTCGGGCATCAGCATCGACATCTTCAACGTGGACACGAACGACGCCGACATCCACGGCGCCATGCAGATCTGCTGCCAGTGCTACAGCTACTCGAACGGCGACAGCGCCACCTGCCGCAACGTCGGCCGCGGCCACCAGTACTGCTGCGGCGGCGACAACGCCATGTTCGACCAGTGCATGGCCAAGTTCAACGCGTGGGGCGATGAAATGCGCACCAAGATCGCGCAGCAGGTCAAGCAGTCCACGGCCACGTGGAAGATCGTCAACTCGCACTACAGCACGTACAACCACTACGCTGAGCACAACATGAAGCGGTGGTTCGACGTGCTGCGCGGCTCGGGCGTGCACGTGTGGCTCAACGGCCACACGCACGGCGAGAAGCACGACTACTCGCAGTCGCTGGGCATCCACTTCTTCGAGAACGGCGCTGGTGGCGGCATCCAGAAGGAGTCGGCCAGCGGCATCCCGTCGTACGCCGCCCCGTACGTCAAGAACCTGTGGACCTATGGCAGCAACGAGTACGGCTTCATGTCGCTCCAGGCCTCCAAGAACTGGATCAAGATGCAGTACCACACGGCCGACAACAACTGGCAGTTCGGCGAGAACTTCCAGAGCACCAAGGTGGGCGGCGTGCAGACCAAGCACTGCTGGTACATCCCGGCCGACGGCACGCAGGGCCGCCAGTGCTAAGTTGACGGACCTGTTCCAGCCCCCTAGCTTCTGAGCATAGATGTATGGGTTTGCAATTGAACACGCAGCGTTCATGCGTACACAACTTCAGTAATCCACTTTGTTACCAGCTTCTGGTTCCCCTCCAGTTATGCTCACCATTCGACTATGTCCTAATGCTCGTTCAGTCAACTAGATCTTGGGTACCTTGACCATCTTGACTTTGCGGTAAAGTCTTCCGCCTAAAATTTCCTACGGCAACTCGGCAAGCTTTCAAACGATCTAACAAAATCCACAAATGGTGGCACAACTGTGTCGGCCTTGGACGTGTGCTCTTTCATGAACGCCACCTCCGGCCAGTCTGGGGACGCTTAAGTGAACATGGCGTCCATCACGCGCTTCTCGAGAAAATGTCCACAAAGTCGAGGTCTCGAGCGTTCACTCCGGTGCTTGTATAATAAAGCTTAAGTCGTTGATGGCAAGTACGGCGGCTTCTTCCGCGAATTGTGTTAGTAGTCTAAGATACAAAGTTCATCAATCGTTCTTCCTTGTGAAACTTTGATGAAGATCGCTGTAAATTTATGAATTATGAAGACCTATCCTATCATACACGCTGAGCTGCTATCCCTTGCATGCTCCAACTACCAGACAAAGCAGTCTTGCGGCTGGAAGAAAGAGGTCGGGTGATACCGCACTGGCCGCCGCACAATGTGGAATGGCATGCGAATCTGCAGCGTGCCGTCCTCGAAGATCTGCTGCGTGGCTTCCTCCATGTTGAGCATGTGCCGCGGGAACTGCTCGGCGATCTCGAAGCGGCCGAAGGTCGGCGCTCCACTGAGGCGCGACATCACAATGTCCTTCTGCGTGGGCAGTCGGAAGCCGCTCACTCGGAGCACGCCGTTGTGCTCGTTCCACTGCACGCGCACGTTGCGCGGGTCGATCTGGTTGAGGCGCGCGAGGAGGTAGATGCCGTCCTGTCGGCGCTGCAGCTGGTAGTACGGACGCCACACGGGCAGCGAGTTGACGTCGATGTCCAATGTCTGTGGGGTAAGGCCCATCGTAGTCGGTTGGAGACGCGGCGACTTCTTCTGTGGGGGAGCAACTTCGTCATCGTCTTCATCTTCAGCTTCGTCGTCGGCCTCTCCGTCTTCTGCGACCTCGGCCTCGGGCTCCATGGGCTCATCTTCCTTGACGTCTGCAGATTCCTCCATCTCCTCGTCATCTTGCTCGCCCTGCTCGTCCTCTCCTGCCTCTGACGCACTGTCCTCCTCCTCGTCTTCACTCTCCTCGAACAGCGCCTTCACGTGCATGTCGTCGGACTCGGAGCCGCTGTCGCTGGGCGTCTGGGGTACCCGGTCTGTCTCTGCATAAGCTGCGAGCAGGCCCTCTCCGAACTGCTTGAGCTTGGCGCTGCGCTCCTTGAAGGCGTCGGCCTGTGGCAGTAGCTGCTGCACGAACAGCACCAGCGCCTTGCGCGCGCTCTTGACGTCGGCGTCGCCGTGGCTCAGCACGTCGTCCAGCTCCAGCAGGCAGCGCGTCAGCAGCTCCGCCTGCTCCTTCACGCAGAAGCATGCCATGCAGCGTACCAACGTTTGGCAATACAGTACTCTACAAGAGGCTTTCAGAAGCACGGTATTTCTAAAAATACGTACCGCCTTTTACCTGTCATAAGGGGTCGCTTTGTCTTAAGGGCCAAAGTACTTTTGACCAATCAGATGGTGCGATCGATTGTGATGTTGTGCTTTTTGTCATAAGGGCTCATAGTACCGTATATAGAGTATAAAGTACGATGTAATTCTGATTGGCTCAGCGGCATTTTTCAAAATGCCTCGGACCGATGATCATGGCGTGGGCCCGCTATCCCACCGGCCCTGGGCGCGCGTTTGCAGCGAGTGCAAAGGCCCCGACACAGCTTCCTAGCGCATGGGCGTGAAGTACACCCCTTACACTATCGTTTAACCGCAATATATGATGCTACTAGTCCGCGAGTCGTACACTAGCCGTGCCCTAACAGTCACAGCTCACCCCTGCCAGCCGCAATGGGGGACAGAAGGCCAAGTGCGTACAGAATATATGCTTCTAAGTACGATGTATTTTGCTTGTGGTCATCTAATCTGATAACCCTACCCCAGATGCATTTGGGTGAGCCCTTATGACAGGTAAAAGGCGGTAGTGAAAAACACGTAGCGCTGATACGTGTTTTTTTACTACGGGTTTTCCGTAATGATTGGTTGTTCAGCGATACGGAAAATCAAAAACCCGTGGGAAAACTACGTAACGCGGATTCTTCGAAGTGTTCGCAATGTTTTAAGCTGGAATCTCGGTCCAATAAACTTTAGCTGTCAGCGCCGTCATTCGGCGAGCACGCCGACAGCGCCTACGCACACGCGCCATTGCTGGGCCAACGTATGTACAGTATAGCGAAGTAAAGTAACACTTGCTCGTTTTTTTATTAATGAAAATATTCTTACTGTTGGCCATGTTCATTCCGTGCCTTCGATGAATCTGTTGGTGTTGCAACCACCATGAACACGTGACTCGGTTGTCTGCAGCGTCTTCATCGAATTTTCCTGCGTTGGGTGTTGTAAGTTTCAATTTGTAAAGTTTTTTTCGGGTCCATGATAGTTTGGTCTACTTGCTTTCTGGCGTGTGATGTTCGATACTTCCAGCATGCCAGGAACTGGCACAGGAATAGATTGCAACGAAATCGACGCCTCACTAAGTCCCAGAAATGGATGCATGCTTTCTTGGGGGTTGCATTATGGTTTACTGGCAATTGTAGCTGTAGTGGTCCCAATACGGCGCGTTGGCTGTGGTCTCTTCAAACTCCAGGTAGGTTTAGAAGGCGCTGCTCGCCCCTTTGCCTTTATTTAGGGAGGTGGAGAAGCCCACCGGCCGCCCAAGCTGGTCCTTGGATGACAAGTAGGCAGATGGAGGTGGCAGGCTGATAGCAGCAGATAACGGAGCACACACACAACCTAAGGTCACCAACGAGGAGCACTCGGCCTCTAACCGACGGCACACAACCAACTATTTGCCATCCAGGCCCCCCATGTACCCTTCCGAAGAAGCTTAGGCATGTTGCTTCCTTACTTATACAGACAATCCCCTCGCTAGTCATGGCGTCGGGAACCCACTATTTATTCCTAGTTGAGGGTATTCCTGTCGTAGGGTGTACCATGGGGTGGTACACTGGACTGTACCACATATATGGTACGTATTGGTGCAGTCTTTTGGTTACATAGACCTAAAAAGGCTGCTCAAATCGATGAGCGGACATGAATGGAATTCGTGCAGATATCGATATATACCTCGGTAACACCAAAAAGGATAAAAGTATATTTAATATAATACCGCCAGGCATGTGGGGCATGATGTAGGTAATGATACTGATGTGCAAAATAAGTTGCCACGATAGTATTGAGCCCCATTTCACTCATGTTGGCAAGCACCCAATCTCCATTCTATTCAAAGGAACGGTACTAGCAGGTCTGAAAGCCAGCTCCGAATGCTAATGCAAGCATTAAATATGAAATCCGGTACGAAAAATGGACAATAGGAGCTGGTATCCTGGTTAGACTACTGCAGACGTCATGTACAAAATGGACTTTTCCTATAGTTAAGCACCCCAACACATTCATAATCCGTGATTTTTTATTCCTTATGACGATTGAGGGGTGAGGGGAATATTTACTTGGCTTTGTATATGACGGTCATTCAGAAATCGTTGGGACCCACCATTAGATTCCTGATGAGCGGGTATTCCTATCCTAGGGATTACTACCGAGGGGATCGTCTGTATTTCGTTTTGATTACCCGTAGCGGACCCCCTCTCACGGGTTTACGGGATCGAAAATCACGTATCGGCGCTCGTGCCAAAAATAGATCGGGTCGCTACGTGTTTTTCGCCACGGGTTGAGTATTGCCAAATGGTGTATTGCCAATACCACGGGGTACACGTGGTATTGTCGTCCGCGCTGCAGCTATTAATAGCGGGGGGGGGGGGGGGGGGTCGTGCTGTAGGTATCACCTCCCGTAGGTCGTGGTAGAGATATTGTATTTTATGGGAACGTCTTTCGCATAAACAACCGCATTTTTGTCATGTTGAAGACACTAAATGTGCATGTAGCAGTAGTCGGTTGCCCCATGTACTAGTGCTGGAGTACTGTAATTTGAATATATTCGAGTTAAGGTCTCGAACGCTCGCCAAGTAAAACAGCACAGATATGCACGTGTCGATGTTAAGTAGCATACGTGAGCCCAAAATCGAGCCTCTTCAGTTTAAAAACTGAAAAGTAGCTAAGATCATGAAGCGAATTTTGAAGTAAACCCCGATAGTATTGAAGAGTAAGTACTAGTATTCAAAAAAAGAAAAACAACCTACCCACCCTCATCTGCAGGCTACCCATTGTTGGGACTGAATTACGGTCCTGCCGCGTGAGTGTCACTCCTTCAATCGCCACCGGAGATGCTAACCTTAATAGTGGGGGTCGTTCGGATGCATCGCGTTCCAGTGCTTCAAGAAGTACGCGTACTTTCTCCCATTCTTCGTTCCCATTTCGTGTACACCCCTAAGGCCACTCAATTTATCCGCGATTTGGGCCGGTGTTTTTCCAGCTAGGAGCCATTCGTACGCCCTCCCACGCCATTTGCTGACCCACGCAGCGAGTTCTGCCCCCTCAAGTAAGTCGGGGTTAGCTCTCTCTTCTTCATCTTTTTCGACTTCATCGTCCTTGTGGTGGGCTCGCAAAAACCTCTTGGTATTGCCGGGGTCGACAGCGGGGACCGGTACCGCTGCGTCAGTCGAAATCGGAGCAGGCAGCTCAGCCTTGATATCGCCTGTGTTAGCATCGACGGTAGCGAGAAGTACAGTTGACGCGGCAACGACGAGGAACTGGGATAGACGCATGCTTGGTCTTCGAGAGTTGTTTGGTTTCGGGTAGAGAAAATTGAGGAATGAGAGATTCCAGCATGGCCTAAAAACGTTCCCGGCAATACGGCGTGACCCCGAGCCCAAAGTTACTGTACTACTCTATTACATGCAGGACCACAGTAATCAACATAAACAAAAATCAAGATATTGTAGGATTCTCCCGGGTCTATCCCCAGCCCGGTCGTCTCCTGCTACAGGTAGACAGGTCCCGTCCAGCCCGACTACCCGTAGTGTTCCGCGTTCCTCATAGGTGACCAGGTCCCATCCAGCCCGATCGCCCCATAGTATTGCACGCGTCCACCCTGACGAACGTACACCGTTGTCGTCGTCACGTCCACGCCTAGGTAGGCCAGTATAGCGCCGACTGCCAGCAGGTGCGAGGCAGTACAATGATCGACCAGACAGGTACTGGCCCCTTCACCAGGCGTGTCGGGGATAGGGACGGCTGGGAGGGGAATACAATCGTCCTGGGCTCCGGCAAGCCACAGGCGACCCCCGCCGGACATGTAAACAGGTCGAACAGCATCCCCGTCACGGCACTCAGGCATGCCCAAGCACTCGAGAGCGCTGCTCTTCACGGCCAAGATGCTGCCAGGAATGCACCTCGCGCCCCCACGGCTTCTCTCCGTGGTCCCGCCACCCTACTCAATACATCGACCTCATCTGTGCACCGCCCGTCACTATCGCTTACCTTATGCCACTTACTCCTGTGTCTAGCCGACACTTCCCTGGTCGCAAGACACTTCCCTGGTACTAGACCGCAGGAACCCGCGTTTCGGCGCAACTGAGTGTATTACAAGTCTTGACTCGTTACTATCCAGCAACAAATCGCAACTGAGGGTCGAGCTGCCAGACCGCAGCTCGTTGCCCCCACTTACTTCTACTCCCCGTCGATCTACCCTATCCTATCCACTCGGCGCCTCCTAGCCTACTTGGACCTCTCCCCCTTGGGCCCTCATCTCCTTCGCCGTGGCCTCCTGGCCTCACACTTGCTCTCCGACGTCGCCTCTCCTCTCTGCATACTCGTCCTCTGTCCCGCTCGCAGGTCACCTCGCCTGGCGATCTTCTACAGCCACCAACTTCAACTGCTACCTCCTGTCGTGCGTAACGGTAGCCCGCTGGCTCGCTTCCGTCACCGCTCGCCATCACCACCACACTCTTCGTCCCCGACTGCTGTTTGGTGCGCCACACCAGCTACTCCGTCAAGTCGATCACGACTTGGACGCTGTTCCTCAGAGGAGGGACGAGCCACCACACTACAATATGCTTATAAGTCTGTCTTACTGTATAGTACAACACAGTAATCACCCATGCCCCGCAAATGTTTATTACAGAACACAATCATCATATTAGACAATTTACTAGGTTCACAGGCAGGTCCCGGGTCCTACTTTCATCCAATCCTAATTAATGTAACCTCGGTGTCCGCGAGAGCTGTTAACGTTATTAATATTGTGCCTTTCGGTCATTTTGCCGAGTCCTACATAGGACTTTGGAGGTCAGTTAATCTGAGGTTGGCGGTCTCTAAATCTGAGATGCAAATCTCGGACGAGTCCGATGAGGAGTCTCTCCGTTCAATGGACTCCGGTTGGGGTCCAAACCAAGCAAGCTTTGTTTAGGGAAGCAAGCAGTGCCGGAGACGAAGGGCGAACACTGGAGTGTTAACGTATCGACTGCATCGTGTTTTCCTAAGTTTATTCTGCGTTTGACATACACCGCATTAAAGTCAGCTCGGATGAAAGTCCTGCCACAAGACTTGGCAGGAGTCCTTCGTAAGACCTCAAACCCCGAATGCCGTGAAAATGCGCGACATTCGGGCTTTCAGCTGTTTGTAGGACCTGCGCAAGTGCTTCCATCGGACTAGCAGTTCTTGGTCCTAATTCCCTACGAGGAACCTGCTAATCTCCGATAACCAAGCCCCATCTTAGTACTGTAGGTAGCTGTTTTACACGTCCGATTTGCCAAAACAACTGAAAAGCACAATACGTGTACTAAGTTGTTAGTTTTCTCCCGCGCTATGGAAAGGCTGTTGCGATCAGCAAATTTACCGTAAATTCGGACTCAATAAATGAGACAGATCTCACCTCTTTAGCGGGATGCTTGCTCGCAATAGGTAGGTTTCGAAGCGTTCCCCACCCTCACTTTACCTTCACAGCCGTCTAAGTTCGCACTAGTTGCACTTTTTGCACACAGATCAGTGTGCAAAATCCCTACATTTTGCAAAGCCATCAGAATTTGATCCTCACATTCACCTGTACGAATCCATTAAGTTCAGGTGCGAACTTTCCAATTCCAAACGTTATCGATACAGGGAGACTGTAAAACTGTATGCGCACCTATCTAGAGCAGCTTCCAGTACACTTGTCCCGATTTTGCTCATTTTGCTCTGAGGGTGAAGGTGCGGGTGAAGTGAATTTCGAAACCTATCTAATGTCAAGCCGAAGGAGCTGGACAGCCAAATGGGCATCGAAATGGGCACTTCAGCACTGAGACGCCAAAACAGCGAGGACTATATGATCCAGTTCTTTAGGTTTTCTCATACATGTATACTGTGCGCGGGATGCAGTCTAAGCGATCGGGAAAAATAGTAAAGTAAACAGATTGAGCGCTGGATGTCGGGGATCACGATACCGGCAGTGTCTGCAGGTAGAAGACGCACAGGGGCAGCTGGCGAAGCTCCCTGAAGTTTAGCCGTATTAAATAGTGTATTGCTCTTTGTGGCAAATAGCAAAGTGGGTCTTTACTAACGCTAGTCTACTTCGGCCGAGGTGCCTTGGTGTTGACGGCCACTTGGTTGGATGCGGTGGAGGTCATCACTATTGTCGTTATGGATCAGCCGAGCAATCCTCATTGTCGTTATGCAGATCTCATTGTAATCAGCATTGTCGTTATTGAATCTAGCGGGCTTCCCGCTGCTCTACGTGTAGTTGGTGTGAGCTGGAAGTCTATAGACATGCTTGCATACACTACATTGAATTGAACCGCATTAACCCCATCGCCAGTTGGGTGGCCCTCCGCTCTCTCAGGATGCTGGTCACTGTGCACTCTGCTCTCTGCTCTCTGCCAACGGTTCACCATTTCCAAAGTTGAAAGGATGCACAAGTGTTTCCTTCTGCTCGTGGTCGCCCTTACCATTCTGGTACGCTGCGACGCTCGTTTGGCACCGGGGGATCGCATTGAAGTTCAAGAGTCCAAGTCAAGTCCTTCAGACGTCGGCCACGCTATCGCGACGGAAAAGCGGTGGCTCCGTGGCGTCGAGTCGACAAATACCGTCGCCAAGGAAGAGAGGGGTGTTACGACTGCTATCGCCAAAGGGTAGATTCTGTTTGGGGTCGTATGCAGGCCTGCTCGGTAGTTCGGGTCGGCCTTTTCAATACAGCATTCAAGACATCTATCGCGATTTGCCCACCTGTTCGCCCGAGGGTAGGCGACATCATGGCCGAGGGCGAGCAGCGTGAGCGCGAGGCTCACTCCGTGCGTTCACCGACCGCCAACACCCGCCGATTAGGCGGGGGCGTGTCTGCGCGAGCGAGCGAATGCGAGCGCTGCAACCCGATATTTTTTTTCCAGACACAGCGCCTGGCCGAGTCGAGGACTTCGGAGCCGGGGTGGGGCAGGCCGCGTAGCGGCGCCCCCCGAGCGAAGCGAGAGAGGGGCGGGCCCACGGTCCGAAGTCCGCAGACGAGAGCCAACGCGCTAGTGTCCTACCCAAAGTACGTCATCCCTCCCAAAAAGCACGACCAAAACACCAGATCAGACCTGCATACGACCCCAAAGAAAGTCTACCTCGCCAAAGTAATCAAGAAGCTGAAGTCATAGGTCACCGAAGTTACACTCCGTTCAGAGGTGAGACCATTGCTGAAGATGAGAGGAGGATCGGACGCAGAAAAGAAGGAGTACCTGCTCAATCTGCTCGCCACGAGAGACGTCGACTACAAAACGCTTTTTCGATATGGAGTCCCACCGAGTAGGTACCACGACGTGCTGCTCAAGTACAACCGCGATTCTGGCACCGCACTCGAGAGGTGGCATAAGTACTTCACGTACTTTTACGTTCGGCGCGATTTGATCCGTGAAGGAAAACTGGACCACCCTCTCCTACACGTGGCCAGAGGAAAGAAAGCGTTATATGGATTGAGCAGCAACACAAACGGTAGTGGATCTCCTCAGTGCAGCACGAATTAACCTCGTCGACAATAAACTCTCCACTTTTACCAGCCAGCACCGTTGATCTCCTTGAGCAGCGACTGGATGAAGGCGACGCCGAAGCCTGTGGCTCGCTCGTCGTCGCCCGTGAACGACGGGAAGGCCATGTCCACGTGCAGCCACTTGCCCGTCTCCTCGAACTCGCCTAAGTGGTTGGCGATGAACTGGCCGGCGCATGAAACTTGGGCATTGGCGCGGTTCTTGACCGAGTTCTTCATGTCGGCGATGGTGGACTTGAACTCGGGGCGATGGAACTCGGGCGCGTACGGCATGGGGTGCACCAGGTCGCCGGAAATCTTGCCGGCCTTGACTGCCAGACCCTCGAGCTCCTCGTTGTTGGTGTAGATAGCGCCGATGCGGCTGCCCGTCGAAATGCCCTGCGCGCCCGTGAGCGTGGCCATGTCCACGATCACCTTGGGGTTCAGGTGCTTGACAGCGTACGCCACGCCGTCGGCCAGCACGAGGCGGCCCTCCGCGTCCGTGTTGTTCACCTCCACCGTCTTGCCCGAGTACATGACGAGCACGTCATCTACGCGTGTCGAGTCCGGGCCGACCGAGTTCTCGGCGACACACAGCACCGCGTGCAGCGGCGTCTTGTCCGTCGTGTTCTTGGCGTGGCACGCGGCCTCAAAGGCGGCCAACAACGCAGCGGCGCCGCCCATGTCGCGCTTCATGCCGACCATGATGCCGCCCGTCTTGATGGACAGGCCGCCCGTGTCGAAGATGATGCCCTTGCCCACCATGGCCACGCCCTTGGCGTCCTGGGCCGCGCCCTCCGGCACGTGGCTCAGACACACGAGCGCGGGCTTGTGCGTGGCCGCCTTGCCCACGCCGTAGATACCGCCGAAGCCCTTCTCGCGCAGCTCGTCGCCCTGGATGACCGTGATCTTGGAGCTGGTACGCTGTGCCACCGCGCGCGCCTCGGCGATGAACGCGTCCGAGTGGAGCTCGTTGGGCGGCGCGTCCACGAGGCGCGCGGCCAGCTGGATGGCGTCCGCCGTGTGCTGCACGAGCGTGGTCTGCTCGCCATTGAGCGGCGTCTGGTACACGACCTGCAGCTTGTCGGGCGTGGCGGCCGCCACGGGCAGCGCGTTGGTCTTCTTGAGCTTGTGCTCGTACAGCGGCGCAGCGCGCGCCACGGCCGCGCCCGCCGCGAACCACGTGTCCGTGTGGCCCGGCAGCATGAGCACGACCAGCACGACGTCGTCAGCAGCGACTTCATCCGCGTCGCGCTTGGCCACGCGCGCGCTGTGGCCCTTGACGAAGGACGCGATGGCGTGCGGTCGGGCCGCGCTGTTGGAGCGCGAGACCTGCGTGGGCAGCGCGTGCAGCGTCACGTGCAGCGCGTCGACGCCTTGGGCCTCGGGGGCCAGCAGCAGCTCCGACGTGGCGCCGCTGTCCGCGCCCGGACGCAGCGTGTCCAGCGCGTGCTGCAGCAGCAGCGGGTTGGCGCCGGCCGAGAAGCTCACGTCGCGCGCGGAGGCGGCCACGAGCGTCTGCTGCAGGAAGCTGTCGGCCGCGCCCTGGGCCTGCAGCGTCTCGAGCGCACCCACGACGAGCACGCGGTTCACGCGCTGCTGCAGTGAGGAGAGGGCGGTGAAGCGCACCATAGAGAAAGAAAGGAAGGGTGTGTGCGCTTCTTGGAGGATCGGAGACTGACGTGTTGGGTGATGGAAGATTGCAAAACACAAGGGATGGATGTCATACGCCTTGAAGTGAAGATACATAGAATATGGGAGATATATGGAGTGACACCCCGTCCCCTGTGGACGAACGCAGATAGAGACGCGATGATCCGTGTGCGGATCGACCAGCAACGACGCGGAAAAGGTTATGAAAGGCGCTGGTGAGTTCGAGTTCGAGGGCTTCACGAGGAAAATGTGGGGGCGGCAAGTATGATGGAAGTAGGTAGATCCACGAGTGAGTAGCTTGGTCTCCGAACCACCACAACGCAACTTGCCTGGACAAGCACAGACAAGACCATGAAGCTCACTGCACTCGCACTCGTCGCTGCCGTCGCTGTCGCGGGCGTGTCTGCTGCCGACCAACCTGCTCTGCGCGCGGTGGAGAAGCCGGTCGAGGCGGCTCCTGCTGCGAACCCTGCGACTGGATCCAAGAAGGAGCAGTGCGGAGGCTGGGGCGGAGGTTGGGGCCCTTGGGGTGGAATGGGCATCGGCTGCGGTGGGGGCTGGGGAGGAGGCTGGGGCCGTCCCTGGGGTGGCTGGGGCTGGGGCTGGTAAACATGTCAGCGTGGGGCTTTTTCAAACGCACTTGCACCTACCGTGTCCGTTTCCACGACCTGGCGAGCTCAAGTAGCAGTATTTGCTAGCATTCGGACGGTTCTCTCATTAAACTCCGAACTTGCTACGATTTCAACACGAAACAATTTGGGGTTGACAGCTCCAAAGGGTATCATTGCAGTCTCCGTTTGTTTGTTCTTTTCACGATCACTTTCAACAAAGAGCCGTATTATGAAGCAGGGCCCCCATCAGTCGAGTGGAACCTTGTACTTAAGTAGCGTGCTGTCGTCTACACGAGAAGCACCAAAACGATAGGAGAACTGCCTCATGGGCTGTTTACCACAAACCGATTACACTGCGCCTTTCAATGATTTCTTCTTCTTTGAGTGCATTGTATTCTCCTGCCATTTTATATTCGCGAAATGTCGAAGAGCTTTGCCGTTCACCGACCGTCTTCAAAGGGATGCTTTGTGGACTTCAGGTCAATGTTGAGAGGGGAGCCAATCCGTGAAATGCTTCTGGGCGCTTATGTGAACCCATCCGCTTTTGCGTCGGTTGCTAGCCTTTGCTCAGAGATCGTAAGAGGAGCTATATTTGCATGAGGGAGTTTTACTCCTTGTGCTCTTGCAGCGCGAGGGCCTGGACAATATTGCAATGCAACCGGTAGTGAGCATACCTATGAAAGTACAATTTGCACTATTCACTGGATAGCATACATATACCATGCCGTAACACTGTGAGGCTACGAGATAATCCGTACCCCCGGTCGATGTCGGCA
The DNA here is from genome assembly GCA_016169955.1 of Phytophthora vignae f. sp. vignae. Classification (NCBI taxonomy): domain Eukaryota; phylum Oomycota; class Peronosporomycetes; order Peronosporales; family Peronosporaceae; genus Phytophthora; species Phytophthora vignae. The sequence continues at coordinate 408,412 of JABJUM010000007.1, forward strand.
AGCTTTGCCCAGCTCTGTGCGTAAAGTGTCATAAACACTTCAGTCAGATCGCACTAAATGTAATCACCCTTCTAGCAGCCAAGTTTTATGGTCTAGCTGTCGCAGCACCGTGGAGCAACTACCCGTAGGAAACTCGGGCGTAAATTGTTGCGCAGTAGATGATCGTGGTGGATTTACTGCACGTGGACTCTGTAGCAGCACGTGAACCGTTCTTGCTGGTGCACCATCCACTGCTGCTGGACGTGATCGATCTCGCTGTATTTCACTTGTTTGGTGTCAATAGGATCAGGAGTAGACTGATCACGTTCAAAAACGACTTCATTGCTTGCACATTGGTATCGGGTACCAGTGTACTTGTAATCCGAATCGGATCGGATAAAAAATCAAAACTATTATCGGATCATCCGATAATAGTTCAGATTGTTATTGGCCATCTCGTTCGAACCTCAGTCAGATATGAAGCGCACTTGATGGCAACGCGGAACGACTGCCGACGACGGCAAGTTCTAGCGTCGCTTGTTCCGGTGAAGGCTCGCGAAAGTCGCCGTGATATCTCGCTGGTAGGCAGGCAACTTGGCTGCATCAACCGAATTTGATAGTAGCCTGCTTACACATTTGTTTCGCTCACCTCCAGACCGACTACGGCGCACACAGTGTCTTCACTTCGCGTCAATATGAAACGGTGTCCTGCAGCTTCGCATGCTGAAGGGACGGGGCAAAGATTGCCGCAACATTCGCCACTCCAGTTGAGCGAGTCATGCGCTTGAACTTGCTGCCGATTGATTTCCTGCTTAATACATGCAGTTTCCTCTCTGGGTTTGACGTCTTTTCCCCAACTCGTGGGCTCTACGCGTCTTGTCCGACAACTCGTTGTGGCAAACCGCCTCGTAGTCGATACAAAAATCAACATTACGTTGCTACCTCAGAGGATCTGGAAACAACGATACGTGCAAGCTCGATCTCCCCATTTCGACGACACCAGCTTGAATCATCGCAAGCGACAGTCGAAGAGCTCCCAATTGGTATACGCGCTTCTGGAGCCTCCCGACCTCCCAGTGTTTTGGAATCATCGCTTCCGTCTTCAGTCCGAGACTCGCGACAGCTTCAGCTTCGACGTGTGGCTCTGCTGTCCCCCAAGCACTACGACACAGTCTTCCGGTGAAGTCATCTACGGTGTGCAGGAAGTGTGTTTAAAAGAATGATTGTCCACAGGAGTTGGTATCGGAGTTCGCTGAAAGTGGCCAACTGCGATGCTCGTTGTCTGAAAAAGGGACTTCCGGTCCGTAAGTAGATATATACTAAAACATAGTAACTTGCGCAGCTAACACACACATTTCAGTTGAATGCCATGTTGGGGCATCCAACATGAAATGGTTTACTGACATCGTACTTAAACGAAGTATATTTCATTGGTCGAATTGCATATCGCATCTAGATCGTCGTAGAACATTCGTCCCAGCATCTGGAAGTTCCAGATCCGGCGGAACGTCCTAGATTGTCCTCGTCACACGTCGCATTTATTTTTTGGCCTATACCACTTCAACGTCTCGCACAATTCAATTTGCCCCTTGACAAGCAAGTCAACAACAACAACAACAGCAACACAATCAGTCGCTGAGCCCACCACCACCGCCAATACAGCAGGGTTAGCTTTTTCTATGGTCTTATTCTGACATGACATGGCGTTTGGTCTGAAAATTGTGGGAGGGATGACCCACTTTTCCGCTGAAACTGAGCCTGTAGGCGCTCTATGTTGACCGGTACCCATATAAAAACATGAACTAACGAACCCATTGGCTTCACCTTGCCTGCCACCTACTCACACAACCTTGTTAAGTTTGCTTGGCGTCGAAACCTTGTGCATGCAGCAACCAAGCTCACAGTTAGCGCTGCTCGCACTGTCATGCCACATCGTTGTTACGTCGCTACAATCGACGTCGCCTATCCTGTTCGCATATGTACGATTTGCTGCACTGGGGCTATCTTGATTATTGTACAGGGGAGGGCCAGACCCAAATCCATGTCATGTCAGAATACGGACATGAAAAAAATCTACCATACAGCAGACCGACAGTGATGGAGGCCCAGTCAACCCACGAGAAGAACGGCCTGCGCGCCATCGAGCTGAAAGTGCAGGACGTACAGAGCAAGCTCAACTCGAGACTCCCGGCCCAGTTCCGGCACGTGGCCGCGCTCGTGTGCGGCGCCAAGTGGCGGCTGCAGGCGCTCAAGCCGCAGGATGCCGCGGCCGTCGTCAAGAAGACGCGCCTACATGTAGCTAGCTTATGGACGCCTACCGCGGGCTCGTATCATTGAGATCTAACGGTACGACCACCGTAGGTGGAGATGCAGCAGTGCGCGTCGCCAGGAGTAGGTAGCCGACTAAACCACAACAAATTCAAATTCAAATACTTGTAGCTAGCTTATTGTTCTCATCGGCTACATGGGTTCGCAAAAGCAATATCATGTTAATAAGTCTTAGCGGCAACTGAATTGCGGGTCTATGACATCCCAACCCGATCCATGATATTCCAGTGCAGATTCATGATCCGCCATGACACTACCATTTATATCCATGATCAAACCCAACCGGATCCATGACGCTAAGCCACGAGAATGTCAAAGTACCTACCAAACGTGCCGTCACATATAATCCATGTGTGTATGAGTACCTAACAGAACTGAATGTTCATGTGGATGGAGCTGAGCCGACAGTACGTACCAGCGCCTCTAGGATTCCAGTGGGGGCGCGCTGTTGGTATCACCTCCCGAATGCATGCATCACCGAGTCTGTTTTTTTGCAATCAATGAAGCGTTATTTATCGTAAAATTAAGATTCAATGAGACGCATTGCGACAGTGGTATAAAGTAAAAAAAATACAGTTAACTTTTGACTTGAAAATTGGATGTTAATATTTTTTACCACCGTCAAAACGTTAAATTGGTCATATATATTCCAGATCTTTATGGAGTAAATGATTTTTTTTTAACGCGAAGAGAGGGTGAATACCCCGGCCCCCAAACTCTCAAAGATCATCGAGCTGGCGTCGAGAGTGAGTCCACAAGCTCAGAGCGCGGCGTTCAAGATGTGGCTGATGGCCAAGACGCACCCGGCGGACGTATTCCCTTTGCTGCGACTTGGAGAGCCGTAGTGTCGGAAGTCTTGGGCGACCGAAGCAGTGGAGTAGCCGCGTTCGCGGTTCCATATCTTCGCACTGGGATCGCGGTGACGTTTGCGGCGAGGACAATGACGAACAGCAATAACAGACCTCGGACCGCGTGCATATTGTGTTTCCTGGCTGGTCCACTGGAGATGTGAGTGTATTAGTGGTGGATGGGGCGAGAAGAATGTTTACGAGAATTATGAAAGCTGGGCACGTTGCTCGATGTAGGCTTGTCTTCAGTGATGCAGAAAGGAAAGTAAGATTGAATCAACAGCTTAAACCTGGCAAGCTACTCCTGCTTCACTCGAGCTACTCGATCTAGAACCCTGGTAAACTTGATAGAGCCTTCGCGAAACTTCTCCACTTCAACCTGCAAGTTGCCTTTGTGTCCGCCACACAGACTTTGTGTCTGACACATCAACACTCCCCCTCAACTTGCTCAGTCGCCATTCCAGACTGCTGAAGCAAGTGCGTGAACTGCGGCGTGGGAAGTGGCTTCGTCAAGAAGTCGGCGAGCTGCGAAGCAGAAGGCACGTGCTGCAGGATGATGTCGCCCTTGTCCACATGGTCGCGTACGAAATGGTACCGTAGATCGATGTGCTTAGCTCGGTGTAACGGGGTTACATGGAATAGTGACCCTGTCACTATTCAGGGATGGCTACATCAGTCATGTAGCCATCGGTCACTCCTCGGGATAGTGACCAAGTGGCCTCAGAGCCAACAGATACATTTTGTATGGAACAAATTATAGGCAACTTAGGATTTGTATGCAGGCCAAATCTGTACCAACCTATAAATACATTCAGTCTTAGATCTACCTCTTTTGCAAGTCAAGTCGTCCCCTTCAGACCAGGGACACGTGAACGGCTGTTCACTTGGAGTTTGTATACTCCAGCTTCCTCTGTTAAGAAGTGCTGTGTGCCCCGTCACACTTGGTAGCACTTGTAGTCAATCTTACGCCTACGCGGGTAGATTGGACTACCTGAATCCTCTGTGGTCTCATCGAGTGAGCCAAGATGGATCGGACAGAGTTTCCTCATCTGAACGACTCGCAGTATGAGTCCGTTCGGAAGATGGCAGGCATCTTCGGGACAGATGCCCTGCGCAGCTTAGCGGCGGCGACGCCGGCTGAGCAGGTTGAGCGTATCAACGCGTTCGACACCTACGAGCGAGGGCTCATCGCCCACGTTCAGGGGCTGCAGGCCACTGCGGCCGTGCCGAAGCCGGTGCAACCGAAGCCTCTGCGGCTGAAGGTTCACCCCTTCGAAGGGAAGGAAGGAGAGAACCTCCACTTCTGGGTTCGAGAAGTTGAGCTCGCGATGGACGCGGCTCTTGTCTCGGACGAGCGACTCCGCGTCGCCTTTGCGCTCTCCAACCTTAGTGGTCGCGCTAAGAGTTGGGCGTACACGCGCGAAGCGACGGCGCCTGGATGCTTCGCATCATGGTCCCAGCTGTGCGAACAGCTGCGGGCCGCGTTCCTCCCGGCGAACTACGAGTACCGCCAGCGCTCGCGCTTCCTCGCCTGCAAACAAGGAAGGCGCGAGCTGCATGAGTACATCCAGGAGATGCGAGTGCTCACGGCCTCTCTGGTGGGGAACCCCCTGCCTGAACACATCAAGGTGACCGTGTTCATGGATGGTCTGCGTGTCGGCCCTGCCCGCACGCAACTGTTCCGTGTGCAAGCGAACACTATGGAGGAGGCGATTCAGATTGCCCTCCAGGAGGAGTACAGCCACAAGCAGGCTCGTACCCCCGCCACGGTATGGCAGAGCAACCCTGCCTCTGGCGGTGCGCCTAGTGGTAACTCCGGTAGTGGAGCGACCAACGGGCCGGTTCCCATGGATCTGGGCATGGCCGAGCAGAGCGACATTCGCTGCTACGGCTGTGGCAAGCTTGGGCACATGGCGCGTGCCTGTCCCGCGGGAGGACTGAAGAAGAAGTTCTCTTCGAGGCCCTTTGGTTCTAGGGGTCGCTGGCAGAAGCCGCGCCCCAGGAACCAGGGGAACGCCGGACACCAGTAGGGGCGGGGCGCCCTACTGGGGAAACACTAAGTCTTCATGAGGGGCGTGCGGGTGGCGCACGCCATGGGGACTTAGCCCCTGAGAGTCTGTGTACTCTCGAAGCGGAGAAGGGCAGCGGTGGGCTGCTTGTGGTATACGCGAGTGTACCGGGATACGATCATCCCTTGAGAATCTTGATCGACTCTGGGGCGTCAAAGAACTTTGCGCGCCGCCAGACTGTCGCATGTAATCGCGACAAGTACGCCGATGCGCTGCGAGGCAGCAAAGGCAACGGGCTGGTCTCAGTAAGACTGGCCGACGGTACAGTGGTAGAAGTACCTCGGGTCCACATGGACCTCGCTGTCAAGTTCGAGGACTTCGACAGCACGGAGCCGTTCTTGGTCCTAGACATGGACAAGTACGACTTGATCCTTGGCATGCCGTGGCTGGAGAAGCACGAGCCTTGGATAGACTGGCGCGGCAAAGCCATCGGGGCTAGCCGTCCCCCACGCTCTGACAGAGCTTTGGTGAGTCATGTTCCCACCTCTGGCAGCAGCTGGGGTGCCCGCGAGGGCCGCCAGGACGCAGCAGCGTCTAACGAGTTCTTGGGGTCCGTCGAGACTGATGTCGACTCCGACCGGGCCGGTCAAGGCCTAAGAGTGGAGGTGCTGGACAGCACCTACCAGGTGGGTAACGTAGGTCCACATGCGGGTAACGAAGTACCGCAGGCAGCGGACGCTGCTGGAGAAGGCGCCGCTGGCGCTGGCGTGGGTAACCAAGTTCCACGCGAGGTCACTCAGACCAAAACTGATGAGGAAGGCACTGCAGGCGCTTCCGATGTGGGTAACATAGTTCCACAGGAGGTCACTCAGACCATAACTGATGCGGGAGGCGCTGGAGGCGCTCCTGGTGTGGGTAACCAAGTTCCACACGGCGAGGTGGGTAACATAGTTCCACCCAGCAAGGCGGGTAACCAAGTTCCGCTCAAGAACAAGGCGGGTAACATAGTTCCGCACAAGATCAAGACGATCAGTGGTGCCGTCAAGGCGGTGCCACAAGACGAAGACACCCGAGGGTCACGTCGCAAGCCGGGCTTAGTCGTGAGGCCGACCACGCCAGTCGCCAGCGACTCCGAGCCTCCAGTGAGGACTCCAGCCGCCGAAGAATGCTATCACATCTTCGACGGCGTGACCGGTCGTCGGGTCAAGGCAGGGGCTGTCCAGCTCACAGCACTGCCCGAGGTTTCAGAATTACTGAACCTTGAAGAGCTCGCCATGGAGGACTTCCTGGCCGAGCTACAGGCGGGGGAGATCGCAGAGTTGGTTCTCCTTAGGCCGGAGCCTTCGACGGCCGAGTTGAACTCGTCCTCAGTCATGGACAAGGACGTCCTGGAAGAGTTCCGAAGACAGCGCGCGTCGCGCATGGGTTCTGAGATCCTCAAGAACCCGAAGGATCCGGTGTATCCCTTGGTGAAGGAGTTCGAGGACGTGGTGTCCAAGGACCCGCCGTCCAAACTCCCACCAGACAGGGGAATCAGGCACGAGATCGACCTCGTGCCGGGCACGAAGTACTGTGTCACGAGGCAATGGCCTCTTCCCCGGGAGCAGTGTGAAGTCATTGATGCCTTCTTTGCCGCCAAGGCGAAGGCAGGCATGGTGCGGGAGTCGAAGTCTCCGCACTCGACACCTACCTTCTGTGTTCGTAAACCGAACGGAAAGTGGCGTCTGGTTCATGCTTACAACAAGCTGAACAGCGCGACAGTGCCTGCGCAGACACCGATCCCGCGCAAGGACGTGTTGCTCAACAACATGGCCGGCTGCACGCTGTACAGCGCGCTGGACCTGGTGGACGGATACTACCAGATCCTGATGCGCGAGAGCGACATCCCTCTCACGGCTGTGAGTACACCGAGCGGCATGCTCTGGGAGTGGCTGGTCATGCCTCAGGGGCTTTCAAACGCCCCGGCAACGTTCAATCGCTTGGTCACATAACTGTTCCGACCTTTGCGTGCGTTCGCACAAACGTACTTTGACGACATATTCGTCCACAGCCGTGCCGAGGCAGGCCAGACGGCCATGGAGATGCATCTCCAGCACCTTCGACGTGTGTTCGAAGTCATGCGGGCGAACAAGCTATACGCCAACATCGACAAGTGCGTGTTCGCAGCTGAGGAGATCAAGGTCCTGGGCTGCTTCGTCAGCAGCGCCGGGGTCCGGGCGGACCCGGAGAAGGTGAAAGCCATCGCGGCTTGGCCGCCACCTCGGTCGCAGAAGGACCTACGACAGTGGTTGGGCCTTGCCAACTACTTGCACAAGTACAGTGCTGGCTACGCCGGATTGGCACGGCCGCTGTCGGATCTCCTGAAGAAGGACGTCGACTGGCGCTGGGAACAGCGTCATCAAGATGCGTTTGACGACATCAAGGCGAGCTTACAGCGCGCGCCCGTCCTGGCCTTGCCGGACGAGACGAAGCCTTTCAGCGTTGTCTGTGATGCGTCAGACTACGCAATTGGCTGTGCGCTATTGCAGGCCGATGATGAAGGCCGCGAACGAGTCATCTCGTTCCAGTCCAGGCAGCTCAAGGCAGCCGAACGGAACCACCCAGTCCACGACAAGGAGCTACTTGCCATGAAGTACGCTCTTGTCAAGTTCCGAGTGCACCTCCTGGGCTCGACGCCCTTTGTCGTCTATACAGACCACGCGTCCTTGCGGACTGCCGTCAACTCGCCGCACCTCTCTCAGCGGATGGCGCGCTGGCTGTCATTCTTCGCGGAATACAACTTCCGCGTTGAGTACAAGCCGGGCAAGCTTAACGTGCTTGCCGATGCGCTGTCGCGCCGACCCGACTACGAGCTTGCTCACATTAGTCGAGTCACGACGGATCGGTATGATCGCATCCGGTTGGCATACCGAGACGATGCCAACCTTGGTTCTGTGGTGCGGTTCTTAGCCGCTGGCGCTGACGCCAAGGCTGATTGGCTCACGCCCCGCCAGCGTGCACAGCTGCATCGCTATGAGTGGGCTGATGGCTTGCTCCACTATAGGGTGGAGCCCGAGGATCCTCCCCGTATTGTCGTGCCCAACGACGAGGATCTCAAGTACGACATCCTGATGGAAGCGCACGATGCGCCATCCAGTGGCCATCTCGGCCGTGAGAAGACGTACGCGTCCGTCTCTCAGATGTTCTGGTGGCCTCACATGTACAAGTGGGTCGCCACCTACGTCCGGACGTGCGAGACGTGCCAGCGCGTGAAGCCTGCTGGTCACGCCTCGGCTCCTTTGCAGAGCCTGCCCGTCCCAGTGGACTGCTGGACGTCGATGAGTCTCGACTTTGCCTTCGGGCTTCCGGCCGATGACCGTGGCAACACCGGCGTTGTTGTCTTTGTGTGCCGCCTGAGCAAGATGGTACACTTTGCTCCGGTTCGTGACACAGTCACTGGCGCTGAGGTCGCTCGCCTGTTCATGGACTGTGTCTTCCGACACCACGGTCTGCCCGAGACCATCGTCTCTGACCGAGACCCGCGGTTCACCGCTGCGTTCTGGCAGACGCTGTTTAGCCTTCTGGGCACACGGCTGTCGATGTCGACGGCGGATCACCCGCAGACCGACGGCCAGACGGAGCGCGTCAATCGCGTGCTCGAGGACACGCTCCGCAGTATCTGCGCGGAGATGCCCCGCTCTTGGGCCGATCGCTTGCCCATGGTTGAGTTCGCACTCAACAATGCGGTGCATGCATCGACGGGCTTTACGCCCTTTTACCTCAACGGGTTACGCCACCCTCAGGTGCCGCTCACATTACGAGGCAGCACCGGGGCTTCGGTCGTAAGTGGGGGAGAGGCTCGGAAAACCCTTTCCTCCCAGGTCTCGGACGTGAGTCCAGCCGCCTTGCGGAAGCAATTGTCCTCGTTTGTCGAAGACAGGCTGAACATCATCAGCAGGGTGCGAGACACCATGGCTCAAGCCCAAGACAAACAGAAGGAGTACTCGGACAGAAATGGAAGAGGAAACATGAACGTGTTTAAGGTTGGGGATTTAGTTCTCCTAGATACTAGAAACCTACCGCTAAACACAGTTAGCTCGGTCGAGAGCAACAAGCTGAAGCACCGCTTCATTGGACCCTTCGCGGTCCTCAGCCGACACGGCGCGGCGTACACGATAGACTTGCCTAAGTCGATGACGACTCACCCGACGTTCTATGTGGGTCGTCTGAAGAGGTACCATGACCCTCAGGCTCAGGATACCCCGCAGGAAGCGGTGGGTACCCCGGCGGAGACGACCGCAACTCCTCGAAGCGCGGCGTCGGGTCGCGGTACGGCGCCTGGTACGCGCGCTGGTCGTAAGACGACGAAGACGAGGCGTACGTCGGAGCGGCGTACACAGGGCTTGCGTAGCCATGGCCATACGGGGCCTGATAATGATGCGCCGGCTCCGGATACGACATGGGGCCACGGAGCTCGGCCCGAAGGCCAGCGATCTCGCTTCGCAGTGACTCCAAGGACGTCACGTCGGCCCGACGGTCCACTCGACCATGGAGCTCGCGAGTCTCCTGAAACAGCGCACGAACGTCCGCACGGAGCCGCTCCACGGCACCAGGCTGGCCAGCACGAGAGGCAGCCTCGCCACCAAGGCCGACGCCAAGCGCGATCTCAAGGGCGTACACGCGCTCCCGGAGAAGACGAATCTCCTCTTGCTGCAGGATCACCACCTGACTCTGGGCCCCAGCATGCGGCTGCGTTGCGTCAGGCTCGTAGCCATGGTCGTGCGAGACCTCCGCCGGCCCTCCTTGACCGTAATGGGCAGATCCACTACCACGTGGAACGAGTCGTCCAGGAGCGGCGTCTCCATGGCAAGCGCCAGCTGCTCGTGAAGTGGCGAGGTTACCCGGAGTCGGATAACTCATGGGAGCCTGTTGAACAGCTCCAGGCAGACTGCCCGAAGGCAGTTGCGATCTGGGATGAGAAGCAGCGGCAGCTTCGTAAGTAGTCATTGGCCTCTTGGCCGGTGCACGGGGCACGGTAGCAGACGTAGTCGCATCGCGCCCACGCTCGTCACGAGCTTTGGCTTTCGCCTCCTTCTTGAGCTCGTCCATCCTCCCGCGGAGCTTGCGCTTGCTCACGAGTTGAGCGAACTCGATACGGAGCTCGCGCAAGTCCAGGATGGCGGCCAGAGTGCGATCCTCACGGAGTTCCTTGAACTCTTGGTCGGAAAACCCCTTGCGCTCGACGTAGCGCCAGAAGAGGTCTTCCACCTCACCCCAGGTCATGCTGTCGTTTGGCTTGACCCAGTGGAAACCCCACACAGGATGGAGTCCACCCTTGTCCTCCGGCTTCTTGCGAAGCGTGGTGAACTCCTTCAGTGTGAGCTTGTGTGGTGCTAGTAGCACACACCGGGCGACTTCAACGTCGCCAAGGAAGAGTGGCTCCTTCTCGACGAGTGCACGCTCATAGGAACCCCTTGAGGTGTACCCGCCGACAAGGCCACGAAAAGCCGAGAGCTTCTCCAACAGCGCAGGCGCTCCGGTGCTAGGCTCGGGCGGGAAGTAGCCCGGCGGATGCGAGGCACTCCTGCCAGAAGATGACTCAACAGCAGTCGCGGCAGACGACTGCCTGGCTTGGTGGCGCGGTCGAGTGGGTTAAGCTTCTGGCCCTTACGCTGTGGACCGAGGGTTCGGGCCCCACAGCGGACATTAGTTTCCCCGAGCGGGAAGCGCATAGAACCCCCGGAGAGGGACGTCCCTCATGGCCCAGGCGGTTAGGGCACCCCGACACTAAGGGTAAAAAGACGTAGAGAACAGCTGGCTTATAGGAAGGAACGGTTTCACTATAGAAAGTAACAGCAAGGACCTCGGCGGCACGAGAAATGCCCGTATCCACAGGCCCCAGATGGGTTAGGGGGAGGAATAATTGGCCTATCAGATACACAAGCCATCTTGGAAAAGCCGCTTGCTTACGAAGAACTGTAAGTAAAGGTACGCGCCAAGAATTCCCCGCACTGTGACATATAATGAGGCCCGCCCGCCCCCGCAAGGGAAAAAAACACAAACTTTTTTGGCCTATCAGAGACGACTGCCTGGCTTGCGCGCCCGAGCGAGCAGTACGGTAGCTCTCCTGCTGCTCGTCGAGGTCATTGGAGAGCTCTCTGGGCTCATGGACGGCACCCTCCTCGTCCTCCGAGTCGCTGAACAAGTGGGTGCCTGGTCCGGGGCTGGGCGACCTGGAAGCGGAACGCTTCTGCGCCCTGGCATGTTTGGCCTTCGCGGCGGCCGTCGCCTTCGACGCTTGGGCACGTTCACGACCCTGTGCCAGCGTCAGACGCTTGAGTGGCGACGCCGCCTTGGACTCGGAGCCCGCGTCGCTCAGCGACTTCTCGGCCATGTCTTCAGTGTCGGCCATGACGTCGTCGTCTTCCTCCGCCTGCTTGCCGTCGCCGGGGCCGGCGCTGGACTCGACGTCCTCGGCCATCTTCTTGGACGGAACCTTCGGGAATGGCGGAGAGCTGGGCGTGCTGCTTGCCGCCAGCGCTTCGTCTTTGGCGGCGTTCTCGCTGCCCTCGGGTGAGCTCTCACCGGAATGCACAAGCATCGTGCAGTTCTCGATGCTGGCCGACCAGTCGAAGGCCGACTTGGCCCGCCCCGACTGGTGCTGGGAGCTTCCCTCACCACTTGGCGCGGCCTCGGGAGTCTTGCCCCGACTCCGAGACCGGCGCCCGCCCTCCGGCGTGCTGCTACGAGAGCGCACCGCCTCCTTGGCCGTCTCCGTGGCCTCCCTCAGCGCGGACGACGCGTCCCTGGCCTTGGCCGACCTGGTCTTCGGCCCTGCGGCCCGTGATTTTGAAGGTGCTTTCGCACCACGCGCGCTGCGCTTTGGAGGCATGCTTCCGGTCGACGTGGAGACCCTGCGGCTTGCTCGGCGATGCGCCAGTTGCTCTTTGAGGCCCGAGAGCCGAGGCGCCAGAGCTCGCGCCGTTGTCGATGGATGTCGACTTTGCGAGTGAAATGTGAGTCGCCGGCGTAACCTCGCTCTGATTGGTCGATAAGATCGAATCTAAGTGGGGGAGGATGTAACGGGGTTACATGGAATAGTGACCCTGTCACTATTCAGGGATGGCTACATCAGTCATGTAGCCATCGGTCACTCCTCGGGATAGTGACCAAGTGGCCTCAGAGCCAACAGATACATTTTGTATGGAACAAATTATAGGCAACTTAGGATTTGTATGCAGGCCAAATCTGTACCAACCTATAAATACATTCAGTCTTAGATCTACCTCTTTTGCAAGTCAAGTCGTCCCCTTCAGACCAGGGACACGTGAACGGCTGTTCACTTGGAGTTTGTATACTCCAGCTTCCTCTGTTAAGAAGTGCTGTGTGCCCCGTCACACTCGGGGCGAGTATCCGCTGTTCTTCGCAATGCTCATCGCTGACTTGTTGTCAATGTAGATCGCCATCGCTCGTGCCGTCTTCATGCCCATGTCCCGCATCAGCTGCTGCAGCCACAGCACCTCCTGGACACCCATCGCGAGCGCCATGTATTCGGCTTCGGCTGATGACAAGGCCACCGTTTGCTGGCGCTTGCTCTTGAAGACTACCGGTCCGCCGGCCATGAGGATCAGGACACCAGAGGTTGAGCGGCGCGTGGCGAGGTCGCTGGCCCAGTTTGCGTCGGTGTACGTCGAAACGGTGAGTCCCTTCAAGCTCGTGCGCTCGTACTTGATGCTCAAATGTGCTGTACCCTTCAGGTAGCGGAGGACTCGCACTGCGGCGCGCCAGTGCACAGCCTGTGGACTCGAGACATAGCGCGAGAGTTCATTCACAGCTACGCAGATGTCAGGTCGGGTGCCGTTCGCCACGTAGAGAAGCGACCCTATCAGCTCACGGTACGGTGTGTTCGGCTTCAGATCAGTGCTGGCAGCGCTTGAACGGAGATCTTGGCCGAGGACACAAGGGTTTTGCACTGGATAGGCTTCATCTTGACCGAACTTGCTCACCATTCGCTGAATAAACTGCGCTTGACTGAGATAAAGTGTCCCATTGTTCCGATCGTAGTGCACTTGCATTCCCAGGATGAAGCGTGCGTCTCCGAGCGATTTCACCTTGAAGTGCTCCGCAAGTTTCAGCTTGATTCCTTCAGCAATTTCATCATTCGCGCATCCAATCAGGAGGTCATCTACGTAGAGAACAATGAAGATGGGTTCTTCACCGTGGCTGTGCTTCACGAAGAGGCAGGCGTCGGCGCCACACTGCTGAAATCCCATGCTCAGGAACACATCACGGATTTTCTTGTGCCACACAGCGGCCGCTTGCTTCAACCCATACAAGCTGCGGCGCAACCGGCAGACCATCCCACTAGTAGTCTTGATCCCCGCTGGAACAGCCATGAAGACAATCTCAGTCAGGTCCCCATTCAAGAACGCGGTCTCAACATCATACTGCTTGATCACGTACCCCGCGAGCTGCACACGGCATGGAACACCCGCACAGTGTTCAGACTGGCGACCGGAGAATACGTCTCCGTGTAGTCGATCCCAAGGTTTGGAGGTAGCCGAGTGCGACCAACCGTGCCTTGTAGCGCACGACGTTACCATGCTCGTCGCGCTTGAGTGCAAAGACCCACTTGCACCCGATTACCTTAGCTCCTGGCGGTCGACGCACGAGATCCCAAGCGTGGTTTCGCACATGAGACCGAATCTCAGCGCGAACAGCATCTCTCCACCTTTGGGCGTCCAATGAACGCATTGCTTCAGCGTACGTGGTTGGGACATCTTCAGCAGCAGCTAGCGCGATCTCGTAGCTGCCAATTCGTGGACGCTTTGGGTCAGGTTCGTCGCGTTCATCTCCAAACGAAGCATCCGTCGGTGGGGCAGGCAACAAATGCGTGCTACTGTCAATCAGGTCACGAAGTCCGGGTACTCGAGCGTCATCGTCAGAATTTTCGGGGCTTGGACTAGCGCTTGAAGGTGGTAGGAGCAAGGGTTCTTGAGGTGTCGTGTCGTCCGTCAGTAGCAATTGATCAGGTCGGGAAATCCGCGGCATCACTCGCTGCTCGTGTACTCCGATTGGCTCCGATAGTGATCCTGCCGCGGGGAAGCGTGCAACTTGACCAGGATGGTGAGCCACTAGAGACTGTGAATCCGAGTGATTCTCGAGCAATGGCTGGGTTGAACGCGGCACTAGCGCCTCTCTCCCCCTGAATGGCGACTGAACTGGTGCGGGCTGGGAATTGCGCTGAGCGGCATGAGGCACGACTACGCTGGAAGGCTCCGCGATAGAACGATCATCTTCATCAACTTGCATTGGCTCTGCTGGAGGATCCTCGGTGTCGATATCCATCGGAGCTGCCTCCCCTGCCTCTTGAGAGTCATGGAGGGTAGTCACAGGTGTACCGTCGTCACAGTCAAACAGGACTTGGACAGGAGCACTGGGACCAGGCTGCACATTCGCGTAGAGACTTGGAGGGCGCTCATCAAGGACAATTGTACGCGAAATCACGAGTCTTTGGTCTTCCGTATCCCAGATACGGTAAGCCTTAGACGCATCAGCGTAACCGAGGAAGATGCAGCGATGCGCTTTCCGGTCCCACTTGGATCGCTTGGACTGGTCCACGTGCACATACCCGCGGGCGCCGAAGACGCGGAGGTGGCCTAGATTCGGCTTGCGACCGAAGAGAGTCTCGTACGGCGTACTGGCAGGCCGCGCGCTGTTCGGGATCCGATTGATGATGTATGTGGCGGTCACCACTGCTTCTCCCCACCAGTACGTTTCCAGCTGCATATGATGCAGCATCGAACGCGCCATCTCGACAACGGTGCGGTTCATTCGTTCTGCAAGTCCGTTCTGTTGTGGGCTGAAGGGGGCAGACGTCTGATGCACAATTCCCTGCTGGGAACAATACTGCGCGAACCGCGTGGATAGGTACTCTCCGCCGTTGTCAGTGCGAAGACACTTGATCTTCCGCTGGGTTTGCGTCTCGATCAGGTGCTTGAACTCCGTGAAGCGCGAGAAGACTTCGGCCTTGGACTTGAGCAGGTAGACGTGCACGTACCGAGAGAAGTCATCAACAAAGGTAACCACAAAGCGCGCTCCCCCTTTCGTCTGCATCTGCATCGGACCCATAACATCGCTGTGAATAATATCTAGGGGCCCGTGCGTCTTCACTTGGCTCTTCGACTGCTTCGAAAACGGACTCACCGTCATCTTTCCACACGCACATCCACCACAAACACCCATGTCCCCGCTGAGAAGAGTGGGAACACCATCAACTGCCTTGGAAATCGTCTCCATCCGCGCCTGAGGTACATGCCCGAGCCTCGCATGCCACATTCCCGCGTCCGTGGTTTCTGCCGCCATGGCAGCGGCCTTCTCCTCATCCTTTCTGGGCGATTCGACTTGAACATCCCAGACATACAGCTTGCCCGTCTTCGGCACGAGTGCCAATGTTTCGCCGCCGAAGGTAATGGCGCAGCCGCTGGTGCTGAACGACACCAGCACATTCTTCGCGACTAGGGCTGGAATGGACAGCAGCTTGCGGTCCAACCCTGGTACATACAGGACATCAGTGACCTTGATGGCACGCCCCCCGTCGACACGAAACCTTACAGAGCCAACCCCACGCGCACGAAGGCTCTGTCCACTGGCGACCGTAATGTCCAGCACACCGCTCAGGTCCTTGTACTCGCAGAAGTCTTCCATCATGTTCGTCATGTGCGCGCTGGCTCCGCTGTCGAGTAGCCACTCACTCTGTACGTGCGATGTTGATGCCGAGAAGACAAATTCACCGTCGCCCCCATCTTGACTCAGCTGGGGGCACTCATCACGTCTGTGCCCTTCTTGACCGCACTCGAAGCAGCGCCCCGTGAACCTTCTTGATCGCTGCTGTTGCTTCTCGGGCTGCGGTGCGCGTCCGCCACGTCGGCCTCCTTGTCGATTCTTCTCGTTCCGTGGTCCACGCATTCTGGTCCCGTCTCGTCGTTGTCCGCGTTGTCCTCGCGGGCCGTTGTTGTCAGCTCTAAAGGCGCCTTCTTGTTTCTCACGTCGCTGCAGGGCTTCGTACTCGCGACGCAGCATCTCTTTGGCCTCCAAAAGCGACATGGCATCCTTGGACTCGATGATCTTCACCATGCTGTCGTAGTCGATCGGCAAGCTGCCCAGAAGCACCACCAACTTCTCGTCGTCGTCAATCTTGTCGCCCGCTGCACTCAGGCGGAGGCATAGGTCGTCAAACCGCAGTAGATGCTCCATGAGGTTGCCACCCGCAACCATGCGAAACTCGTGCAGCTCCTTACGAAGCTGGACTCGGTTGTGCAGATTCTGGTGCACGAAGAAGTTCCGCAGCGTCTCCCATGCCTCGAACGCCGATGTTGCCTCGCGGATCATCGTCTGGTAGGTAGGGCTGAGCAGCTTGCTCAGCACAGCCAGAGCCTTCAGGTCGGCGGCTTTCCACTGGGCGGTCTCACGCACCATCGCCTGCTCTGGTTTCATTGCCATCACATGGTCAAGCAAGTCCTTGCGGGCCAACGCCATGCGCGCGTTGAATTCCCAAAGGAAGTAGTTATCCTCCCGGAGGATGTCGTTGGGCCCCAGCGTCTTTGGGCTCATAACCTGAAAGCTGGGCACGTTGCTCGATGTAGGCTTGTCTTCAGTGATGCAGAAAGGAAAGTAAGATTGAATCAACAGCTTAAACCTGGCAAGCTACTCCTGCTTCACTCGAGCTAACCCTGGTAAACTTGATAGAGCCTTCGCGAAACTTCTACACTTCAACCTGCAAGTTGCCTTTGTGTCCGCCACACAGACTTTGTGTCTGACACATCAACAAATTATAGCATCATCACGGTCAATTTGTGCGAAACGACAGATGTATCGAATGGCATGCAGAAGTCAAGTGCATAGTGGTCCATCGGCGATAGGGAGGGGGTATGATATAGTTTTTGCGAGAATTCCGTCACGCAGCTACCCGTGCTCAACAACTACATGGTGTTGTAAGTTGTTGTACTTGTACTGTAACGGGTTACAAAGCCGCAGCAAGCAGATACTACTTCTTTTGAGCGCGCGAATCCACCCTCTTAGCCAGCAACACCTGAGTCGTTGCAAAGCGTTTTGCTTCGGTGCCCAGGGACTTGGTTTATATATCACTTTAATGTCTTTGGTGCAACAATCGTCACGCCCCTCTCTATCCTGCTGCGCCATAACCATTCGTTCATCAACCTGACCCAATTGACTCGGACTCTTGTTAAAACGAGCCGCGGATGCAGGACGAGCGCCGACACATTCGAGAATGGTAAGCACGACCACGAGCAGAAGTAAGCACTTGTTCACACTTGCCGAGTAAAGCAACGTTGTAAGTAAAAAGTCCCAGAGGGGGCTCAGATATACATCAATATAAAACGCTATCGGTCTTCACCATTTTTCTTTAAAAAAAAGGAGTTGTTATTAGCATCACGCAATCGGGAGGTCGCTGAAAGTGGTCAGGTGATGCGCGTTGTCTGATAAGGAGCTTCCGATCCGTAAGTAGACTAAGTACTAACAGGGGGCGGCATACAAATGATCCAACTCGCGTCGCGCCCGTAGCTGGTCCGCATTAACAGAAGCAGCACTTGCTAGCATTCGGACGGTTTTCTAATTAAACTCCAACTTCCTGCCATCTCAACACGAAACAATTTGGGGTTGACACATCTTTCAGTGTGCATTTTTTTTCGCGCACTCGTCCTCGTCCGGTTGGAAGCTTCTTGATGCTTGTTTGCTGTTGTCTGCCCTATTAGCCGTCATGGCCACATCGGGCAACTTGTTCTGGTCCCTAACGATGCCTTGCAGACCCACAGAAGAACAGTGCTGGTCATCCCATCGGTGGGCCTTGCAAATGATTCTTCTTCTGCAGACACATTGATCGCCAGTGTCGAAGAGCGTTGTCGTTTACCGTCGTTACTACGATGGAATCACCCACATCGTGGATTTCAGGCCGCCCCCCTTCCACTTTCGCAACTTCGCTCGAAGGTCGCGAGTTCTTTTTACTCCTTTTGCCCTTGTAGCGCCTTGGTTAGAGTTGCCAACTGCTCAAGGGCCTGAACACATTGCAATACAAAATGATTGTCAGCAGATGTGAAAGTTGACTACTTACAACATATATGAAGTTGGCTAGCACTATTCACTGGATAAAACGTACCATGGCGTAACATTGTGAGGCTACGAGATAATCCGTACTCTCGGTCGATGTCGGCAAGTTTTGTCCCGCTCTGTGCGTAGCACGTCACGGAAACTTCAGTCAGATCGTTCTAAAAGTCACCATCCCTTAGCAGCAAGAACTTTACCGTACGCTTGAAAGAGCCACCCAATGTGGTCTAGCTGTCGCAGCGCCATAGAACAACTATCCGTAGGAAACTCGGGCGTAAATTGTTGCGCAGTAGATGGCCGTGGTGGATTTACTGCACGTGGACTCTGTAGCAGCACGTCAAACCGTTCTAGCTGGTGCACCATCCACTGCTGCTGGACGTGCTCGATCTCGCTGTACTTCACTTGCTTGGTGTCAATAGGATCAGGAGTGGACTGATCACGTTCGCGAGCGACTTCATTTCTTGCACATTGGTCGATATTGCCATCGGGTGTTTGGTTTTGACGCGGAGTGAAGACACTGTGTGCGCCGTAGTCAGTCTGAAGATAAACGTTGACTCGAAAGTGAGTGAGCCATAAAAAAATAATTGATTTGATGCAGACGAGTTGCCTGCCTACCAGCGAGATATCATGGCGACTTTCACGAGCCTTCACCGGAACAAGCGACGCTAGAACTTGCCGTCGTCGGCAGTCGTTCCGCGTTGCCATCTATCGCTCGTGGCGCGCTTCATATCCCGACTGAGGTTCGAACAAGATGACCCTATAAAAAAATCTAAAACTATTAGCGGATCATCCGCTAATAATAGTGTTTTTTATATTTTTGTATCCGATTCGGATCACAAGTAGACGATTGGCGCTTTTCACATTGTGGCTACTGTTGAAGGCGGCCGTGTCAAGTAGCTGCGTAAATTCTGCCAGCATCCCACAACCGCAGTCTGCAACTTCCACTCAACCCGAGGACGCCAGTGGAGCTCGACGATGCATTCCGACGGTCTTGTGCACGGGACACGCTGCACTCTTTTTAAGCCAGAAGCCTCCTGTCGTAAAGAGAACCATGGTGGGTCCTCCAACAGTAAAAGCCCCTCGTGACACCTTGCTAGCGCCTGAACCTCGTGCTCACTCAGCGCTCTCCTCCAGACCCGGAACTCGTCCACCAGTCCGTTGAAAGGGTGCCACCCGCAGAACGTGCGGACGCTTGTGGGCCTCGTATCGAGCTGGAAACTCGACTTCTGCCGCCAAAAGGACGAAACAAAGCCCGTGCCGACCTGCACCTGCAAGAGTTCGCGCCACGAGTGGTGCAGCACTCCTTCCTTCTCGCTCACGAGGCCTCCATCCAGATAAACCTTCTGCACTCCATGCTCGTAACACAGCACCAAGTGATACCATCGTCCAATGTCAATTCCCGTAGCCACGCAGTTGGCGCAACCGTCGACCACGGAGCAGAACAAGTTGCGGTCTCCGTCCACTCCGACGAACGCGACGTGGTGGTTCGTCCACGTGCAGGTGCGCATTAACGGAGACTGGCCGCCAAAGAGGACGCCCCCAGTCAACACGCCGCCGTCTTCTCCATCCAGCAGACTGAACCACGTGTCCACTGCAAAGGACGACCCATGTGTGAAGACCTCTGTGAATGGGTCTCCTGTTGAAGCGTCTTGCACGACGACGCCGCTGGACCCGTCCGTGCCGCCGCAGTGGCGCAGTCGCTCGTCCAGTCGAAGGCCTTCGAAGGCAAAGGACCGGGTCTGAGCGTACGCTCTCTTCAGGCTGCAGGATGATGGACTCTTGGTCTTTAGTCGTCGACTCCAGTGCGAGGGCTGCGAGAAGTGCCGCCAGCATTGCGCGTTGACGTGGGAGAGCTGGAAGAGGTCCCAGCCTGTGAGGAAGCAGCTCACGGCGTCCAGCGCGTCGACGGGCAGCGCGTCCAGCAGCTGCATAGCCATCGCGTCCTTGGTCTTGATCCTTGGTGGGGCTGGTGCGTATTGGATACTGCCATTCTGCCAGTCGCGGAGACTTGCAAGCTGCAAGGATGTGACACGCAGCAGCACGTCCATGAGGCCGCGGTAATACAACTTCAGCGGGTGATGCCCACGCGTCGACAAAATGTAGGTGCCATTCACTACCAAATGCGAGCACCAAAAATATTAATGTGGCTAAGTACCATGACAGGATCGGGCAACTTCAACTTCGTTCCAGTTGCTACGCCACTGTCTTCCTGACTGCTGTAGTCTGTTTGACAATGTCTAGCATTAGACATTGTCAAACAGCATATTTCACTCGGACGGAAGTCGTTCCGCTCACACCATGATCGGCGACTTCGAGTACCTGCAGCAGCGCGTGGCGCTGCGCGTGGACGTGATGCGGCGCCACGTGGCGGGCGTGGCCGAGGTGGTGCTGGCGCCCCGCGCGCCCGAGCTGCGCGTGCTGCGGCTGCACGCGCGGCAGCTGCGCGTGCGCTCGGTGCGCATCGAGGGCGTGGAGGCGGCGTTCGAGCAACTTAACTTCCTGGGCGACGTGGTGGACGAGAACTACCGCGACCTGGCGACGTTCGACCTGTTCTACCGCGGCGCCATCGTGGCGTCCAAGGAGGGCGAGCTCATCGTGCAGATCCCGCGCGAGGTTGCGTTCCAGGAGGAGGACGAGGAGGAGGACGCGAGCAACTTAAACAAGGATCAACCTTTGTCACAAGGCCAAGACGACGACGAGGAGGAGGAGACGGGAGTTGGTACGCCGCATGGACAAAAGTTGGTACTGGACGCCTGGGACCTGGAGCGGCTGCCCAAGAGCTCCACGGGCTTCAAGCCCGTGGTCGTGCGGATCGAGTACGACATCGACGAGCCCGCGGGCGGCCTGCGCTTCGTGCTGCCCGACGAGCAGTACCAGCCCAAGCGGTCGCCGCACATGTACACTTATTGTGGACCATTCGGCGGCCTCTGCGACGGCGCGCGCTCGTGGATGCCGTGCCGGGACACGCTGCGCGACGCGTGCACGTTCCGCATCGAGCTGACGGTGCCCGACTGGTGCGTGGCCGTGTGCAGCGGCCAAATGGTGCAGCAGGTGCTCAACCCGGAGCCCGACGCCGACGGCATGCAGTGGCGCACGTTCCGGTACGTGGTGAACCCCAAGACCAACTGCTCGTCCATCGGCTTCGCCGTCGGGCCTTTCCGACTCTATGTGCCGCCCGAGATGCCGCGCATGACGCACTTTGCGCTGCCCGAGTGCTTCGAGGACCTCGTGCACTGCACGTCCAAGCTGGCGTCGGCCATGACGTACTTCGAGCGCGCGCTGGGGGCGTCGTACCCGTTCAAGACGTACCAGCAGGTGTTCGTGGAGGATCTCCCCGATCAGCTGCAGTATATCGCCGGAGGAGCCATTATGGACCAGAACTTGCTGCACGGACCGAGGATCATCGACCGCGAGCTGCCGTCGCACTTGGCGCAGGTCAAGGGGCTCGTGGGCAGCTGGATTGGAGGCGCGGTGGGGATTCAGAGCACCAAGGACGCGTGGGTGCTGATTGGCGTCATTGGACACTTGGTGAACACGTACGTGCGGTCGATTTATGGCGAGGAGGAGTATGGCTACCGTATCCAGCTGGCGATGGATGCGTTGACGACGATGGAGCTCACGACGGACCAGCAGTCGCCAGCGTTGCTGTCCTCGGAGGTGGATGTTTACTCGGAGTACGACCCGCTGTCGCTCACGCTGCTGGAAGTGAAGGCGCCGCTCGTGCTGCACATGATCGAGCAGCGCGTAGGCCCCAAGCACTTGAGCATCGCGATCCAGCGTGCGGTTTCTGGAGGTGGCGCGGCTAGTAGCACTGCCGCTGTTGGAGCCGATGCGGCGTCTGCTACCAATGGCGATGGGAACAACGACGAGAATGGCAAGGATGACAAGAAGCGTGATGGAGAGGAAGAAGCAGCAGATGCAAGTGGTGAGAACGGTTCTACCTCAACTGGAAAATCGACGGGAACGTCGGCTTCGACTGAACCGCTGACGACGTTATCGTTCCTGAAGACAGTCAAGACGATCGCTGGAGCTCCGGGCCAGGACCTTACGAAATCGTTCCTTACCTCGTGGATTATTGAGCCTGGCATGCCCTTCTTCACTGTGGGCTACTGGTATAACCGTAAACAAACGCAGGCCGAAGTGGTTCTGCAGCAGGAGATCCCTCCTGGTGGCAAGTTGTACACGGGCCCAATCACGATTACCATCGTCGAAGATACCAGCGAGTACACGTACCAGAAACGAATCGAGCACAAGCGCCACAAGTTTGACTTCCCGTGTCACTCGAAGGTCCGCAAGAAACGACGAAAGCGCCAGGGACTTGCAGACCCGGACGACTCCGTGTCGGTTGGTGGCCCGGGCATGGGATTGAATGATACTCCTGTCTTCTGGGTGAAGATCGACACGGGCTGTGCGTGGTTACGGCACGTGGTGATGCACCAGCCGGACTTCAACTGGATGGAGCAGCTCCTGTCCGACAAGAAGGTTGGCTCGCGTGTGCACGCAGCTCGTGCCTTGGCGCTGTTCCACCGACCACACGAGAAGCCCAATGTAATGTCGTGCCGCGTGCTCACCGAGTGTATGAGTGGGCTTACTACGCACTCGCGGCGGTTGCGCGCTGAAGCTGCGCAGTCTCTCGGTATCTGGCAGTCCATCCACGCGCCGCTGACCAACGCCAACACACAGCTCCCCATTTGGAAGGCCATGCACAACCTCGTCCGAATCTTCAAGGAGCATTTCTTCGACAGAGCCACGGACATGCCACTGCCGAACTACTTCTTGCCTTCAGGTGGTAAGGTCATTCTGGAGGCTCTGGGGGCACAGCAGGCGTCGATCTCCAGCAAGCAGATTCAGGTGCAGGACTACGCTGCCGGCGAGTACGAGATCAAGAAGAGCATCCCCAAGGCGCTCGCAATGATTCGAGCCCAAAACGGCAAGTCGCCTCAAGAGATCGAGACGTTCTTGCTCCAGCTACTTACGGAGAACGACAACTCGAAGAACTACGTGGAGATGGACGATCAATCGCAGGTGGCCGACGACTGCTACTACATCGGCAACCTCGTGCTGTCGCTGTCTGTGTTAACCGTCGACAGGCCTGCGCGCTCGGAGGAAGGGAATGTGGTGCGCGAGATCCTGCGCTACCTGCACTACGACCAGGTCCAGCCGAGTTACAACAAGACCATCACGGTGTGCTGTCTCGAGGCGTTGTGTAACCTGGTGCTGGCCGGACGCTGCGAGGAGAAGCTGGTGAACTTCCACTCGTTCGCGTCGCCAAAGCACTCGAACCTCGTGCGCAAAGCTGCGATCGAAAGCATCCTGCGCCTATACTTCGCTGAAGACCCGAACGGTCCGAGTGGTGCTGATGGGAGTTCCTCATCGATGGGGCTGAGCTACTCCCAGAAATCTAGTCGAGGAGCAGCACGAGGAGCTTCCTCTCTTCTAGCGAACAGCTACGGCGCTACGGCTGCAATGCTGTGGCTTTGTGAGCTGTTGAAGGCCGAGCAGTCCCCCGGGATCCGGTTGTTCGCCGTCCAAGTGTGTCTGAACTGCATGCGTGGGTTCCCGCCCGGTGTTGGGAAGGAAGTGCTGGCCACGTGGGACCACAGCTACACGCTGGGTCTGATGAATTACATCGAGATGAAGGAGCCGACGTCCTTTGTCCTCAAGAGCCCCGAGAAGGACAAGGTGCTGGGACTGTTCGACCGCCCCAACCTGAGCAAGCTTCGCGACGACAGCAGCTCGGCCAAGCGCATCGTGGAGGAGCTGTGGAGTCTGATGAACTCGACCGCCGCGATGGACCAGAGGCTGCGCGTGGCGCTGATTGTGCTGTACCGGAAGGTGTGGGGCGAGACGACGCCCATCGCGGTGGCTCACATCGTCCAAGACAAGGCAGCGAACTGGGCCGGCGGCTACGAGAGTCTTCGCCTCATGATGGAGGAGAGCAAGAACCGGATGCTGATGAACGGCGGGGGCCGTGGCGGCGGCAACAGTGCGGGACTCAGCGGCCCCGACGGCGGCAATGGACTCGGCAGGAAGACGGACGACGACCGGAAGCGAGGCTTCGCTTCGGCCGCCAGCAGTCCGGCCGACGCCGCGCTCGAGCAGTTCCGCGGCAAGAAGTTCAAGTTCAAGATGGGCGACACTACCTTCCGGTCGCACAAGCTGTAGCTACGCCTACAATATTTCGCTCAGCAATACACACACAGACAAGGTATTGTGCAGTATCAGCTCAATGGTGAGTGGTGTTTTGTGTTTGTGTATGACTCTCGGGCAGGATTCTCGTAACTATTATCTATCTATGCTACCCTATTCGAAGAAAAATGAGCTGGTCGTCCTTTCTTCTAGGCGCTTCTTCGCGAAAGACCGCTCATGGTCCGAAGCCCCCCCCCCCCCCACCGAGTCGTCATGTGGCTTCACGTGCTGTCGGTGGACACCCTCCACGCGATCTCGAGCTTCCTCACGGGCTTGGACGTCTTCAGGCTCTCGCACACCAACTCGTGGACGCTCGGCGTCTTGTCGGAGGACTTGTACTGGCACAAGCGCGTATCCGGAGAGCATCTTCTGGGAAGGAAGCAGAGCTGGAAGCAACGATACATGCAGGAGCGGTCGCTGCAGTTCGTGGACCCTCACTCCGCCGATAAGTACATCCACGGGATGCTGCTGGGCTGCAACCGATCTCGAGTGGCCTTCGCGAAGCTGGAGCGTCCTCCGGTTGCTGGAAGTTGGCGCGGCAGCAGATTCGACCTTCGTCTGGAGAAGGACGCGAGCTTCAGCTTCGACGTGTGGTTCTGCCTGTTCCCTGGGAGCGCCAAGCAGCCTGCCGGTGGTGTCATCTATGGATTCCAGGCTGGTCCTGCTAACTACGGCGTGCCAGGAATCAACCCGGGTAACCTCGTTACGGTGGACATGAAGTTGAATTTGTACTGCTCCGTCCTGGATGACAAGAAGGTCGTAGCTCAAGCCCTGAAGCCGAACCGCTGGTATCATTTGGCACTCACGTACGACGTCGACGCTCAGCGACAGAAAGTGTACCTCGACGGGAAGATCGTGTCGTCCGAGACTGGTTCGTTGAACAGCATGTGGCAGCGCCTTCAGCACGAGCAGATCGGCACGGGCTTTTGCCACAATACCGCTGGAGCAGCTAATATGCCTCACTCGAGGATGCGCGGCGGATGGTACTCGTTCCACGGCCTCATCGACGAGTTTCGCGTCTGGAACTCGGTGCTACCCGCCGACGCTGTCGCTGAACTTTCGCGTTGTGGACAACCTCGTGGCGTCTCGACTGTCGCCACGATCAAGCGTCCTCATGATCGTCACGGCTCCTGGATCAACACGCACGCCGTGCAGTGCTCGCGTCCGGCTGAAGGCAAGAACGTCGTGATCGCCCAGCCTGGCCGCAAACCGCTGCGTTAGTTATCAAAACTAGCTTGTATTTCTACAACAGTGTACTGAGCTCCGAACAGTAAACGATACTTAGTAAGTAGCTTCCGGCGGTCAACAGCTCCTCCTTGGAGCAACTCTGCAATCTCAGCTGTTGCCATCGCCGTTTGATATCGATAGTAATTCCTCATGCGTTGTACTGAAGTAAGCTCTTGCCTCGGAAGGAACCCGACTAGGTTTCCTGGTTCACTTGAAAGACTCAAGAGTTAGTGAAGTGCGTCGTCAACGTCGTCAGCCGTTAGCCGATATCCATGATCACTCGAGTCGGATGTTCCCTTCGACAAAAAGTTTGTATTAATACCGTTTAAACTTTCCGTACTCGGGGACGCGTATAGCAGCGTTCACTTCGGAAGCTTCGCCAGATCAATCCCCGAGGCCTTCAAGAACTCTACAGGCGTGACCTTGTTCTTTTGCAATGTCTCGAAGCTGGCCTTGTCTTGGAGCAGCTTCTTCACGAACGTCTCCCTCTCAAGCATCTTCGCTTGTTTCAACTCCTGGATCTTTTGACCAAGTTTGGTCTTAAACTACAACTTTTGAGCGATCGTGGCCGTATCAACCCGTTCTTTATCGGCAGCATCGTCAGTCGACTTGAGGCCGCGAAGCATTCGCTTACGCAGCGACGGCGTCCGTGCTCACGAAAATGAAGAGCGCGACCACGAGCAGGACTAACCACGCACTGCGTTCCCGTGCGCAATTTGTAGTCGTTTGTAACGAATGAGCATACCCGAGCCAGATCATTGCATGGGTACTCCCCGACGAGTTCTTGAACTTAGCACGTAGAAGCAGCCCACGCCCAAATTCGCTAATGTACCAGGATGTAGGAATCATCATGTTGTTTCTACAGTACAGTATCCACCTCGTAATCAAGTTCGAGCAAGTGATGCCGCTCATCGCATGCCAAACAACGGGGTTTGAACGCACGCGATTCCACCCGTACCAGTACATGTACCGTAGTGCTGCTGAGCGCATGTGTGTGATGACCTCGTCAATTTGTTTTCTGTGAGGAGAAAAAAGAACTTATTTTCTGTTCATTGGGAAAAGTTCCGTATCTACCTCCGTCCTTTTGTTAGCGGGGCAGCAGCATCTTCGAAGTAGAAAAAAAATGTTTGTTGATGATTACCCAGGTTGGCCATATATCTATGCCAACGCAGCCCCCCCCCCCTCCTTGCTCACTCACTCAGTAATAGTTATTGCGAATGTACTGGTCGGACGTCCGGCGATTGCGCGCGACCTCGTTAGCCAGCTGATGGTTCGCGTACAGCGCCTGCAGAGCTTTCATGCGTTTGGCGTTCAGGTACAGCGGGCGGCCGCGACGCACGTTGATGTCTTCTTCGCCGAACATGTCGAGGTACGGCGAGCCAAAGTAGGAACTCCGCGGTCCGAACACGAGCAGCACCGAGGACGAGCGCATGAGGAAGAAGAGTCCGACGCCGGCGCCGCACGTGATGGCGTGGTGTGTGCAGGCGCCCATACCGTCGCTGCGTCGTCGACAGCACTCTGTCCCGGCGCAAAGCACCTGCTCGCACACGAGGCAGATCGCTGGGTTCTCCACCGTCTTCCACGTCTGCTTGCACTTGCTCTTGCCCAGCACTTCCGAGTGCAGGTCGGTGTACGAAGACGCCAGCTTCACCAGTCGGATGTTGGCGAAGTGGAACAGGTTCTTGTGCTGTTGGGCGTCAGGCTCCAGCCGAAGAGGCAGCTTGGGCATTTCGCTCAGATTTCCTCGCGTGACCAGCAATTCCCGCTCAGCAGAGCGCTTGGAAGCCAGCTCTTGAAGAGCCTCGACAAGCAGCTCAGCATGACCGTGCTGCTTGTAACGGGACTGAAGTTCATCAGCTACTCCAGCAGCGGTAGGACGAACACGAAGCTCACGCGCAGCCCGCAGGAGGTACTCCACAAGCGCCTCGTCCGCCAGAAGCTGAGTGATCCTAGGAAGCCCCAACTGTTGGCACATGTCGTGGTAATTTGTGCTAAGCCGCAGAGAACTTACGAAGTTGGCACTCCATGAAGCATCAGGGTCCTGGTCGCCGCGGAAAAATGCACGACAGAGCAGCGTCACCTGCCGCATGAACGCCAAGCACGACGATTTGAACAGAAGCTGGAGCTGCCTGCCTTGCGGGGCTGGACGTCGACAGAGAGTAGCTTCGCCATCATTCTGATCCGCTTCAACGACCAAACTCACGCCAGCTTCATGAGCAAGGCGAGCCATGAGCGTCTCCAGCCCACGCTGCATCTCTTCCATCTGCTCTGGAGACGCATCGTCACTTGTGGCGCCATTCCTGGCACCATTCCTTCCCTCCGCTTCGTTCTGCTCCTCCTCAAGACAGTCGTCCTCGTCTTCAGTTTCCATTTGAGCTAGCTGGATGAGCACTTGTGCCATGTACAGCACGCAAAGCGACCGGATCGTAACGAGAATATCGGCCTTGGTCGTCAGCATACTGCTACAGATCGCCACGCAGAGGTAGAACAGATCATGGCCCAGGATAGGCTGGCCAAGTTGCAGTGGCGGCCCTTGCGACAATGTCTCCATCCATTGCTCAGGGTCCAGCGCAAGTCGAAGATTCTGCGCGATCGGATGGCACATCGTCTGGTAGAAGTCTCGTCGACGGGTAGTGAAGAGCAGTGGCACCCGTCGAAGCGACCGAAGCAGCACGTTGAGCTTGCTGTCGTCCTTGGGTGTAAACTGATCCAGCTGAGGGTCAAGTGCTTCGGGCAGAGACACAGCGACGCGAGTTTTCAAGCACGGCACGGCTGGGTTCAGAATGTTCGTAATCCTCAAGGAGGAGAATGAAGACGCCGCAGTCGCAGGGCCGGTGCCGCCACCGTTAGGTCGAGCCGCAGAGTTTGCCCGCCAGTTGCTTCCCTTTTGACTGTTCTTGGACGCCGTATAAGCCTCAAAGGAGTAGATAGCAGAGGAGATGCCACTCAGCTGTGTGCTTGTGATGGTTGAAGCCACAGACGACCAAATCAAGTGCGTCAATTGCGGCCCAGTTGAAAAGAACCCCTTCTTCAACGCAGTCATCGCTGTTGCCAGGTGCGTCATTTCCGGTTGGAAGCGCAGCATAGCCTCCAGGAAAGACACAGCAAACTGGTTCATGGCCCGGATGTTGTCTTCACGCGTCCTCTCGTCACCCTCTTCTTCCTCATCGCTCATGCTCTCGTCTTCAGAGGCTAGAGCCTCCAGCCGACTGGGCAACCCATCGGACAGCCACGACAGAATGCTGGCTGTATCTTGCTTGGACTGAAAGACTCGCTCCATGGCATCACGATCGCGCTGCTGATCTGCTAACGTTAAAGGCGGGCAAATCGGCAGGCACGGCACCAGCATGGAGCTAAGCGCTTGACACAACGGACACAGGAACTCGCCAAAGTGCGCGTCAAAAGCGATGTTCGTCTGGCTGTGCTCAAGGTTGAACCGAGACTGCGCCCGCACTGATTCGAAGTACTTCTGCCAGCAGTGCAGGTGAACGGCGTGACCGCACAGCGACAAGTGAATTTGAGGCGGGAACACTGCCGCCCCAGCAGCAGACGTAGACGGCGTGCTGCTGCTGCTGCTATCGTTGGCGTTGTTCCCCTCAGCGACTGCAGTCTCCACATCCCCCGGAATATTTTCAAGAGCATGAGCATTGACCCGGCTCATTTGCGCGTGGCCAATGTACATGATCGGTTCATCCTTCTCCTTCTGAGAGCAAATAATGCAGTCAGGTGGGGGAGGTGGACGGTACACAATCGTGTGTCCAGGCACATCGTGAGTAGCTTCATCAGAATCCATGCCAAACTTGCCAGATCCAGATCCACCAGCGTCTTCGTCATCCTGGTCATCGTCATCCATCTCAGCGAAGGCGCTTGACTGAGCAAATGCCTTCTGACGCGCCATCATCGCAGCGATAGCTTGCTGCTGATGAAGCTTCTTGAGTTGCGCCTTGGACATACCATTTTCAGCCACCAGCTCTTCATGTTTCTTCATACCGCTCCAAACCTTGAGCTCAACGTAGGCGTGAATGACGCGGTCCAGTGCCGCCAACTCGTTCAAGATCCAGTAAATCGCCGAGATCGTCGACTTGGAGGTTTCGAAGTCATGCTTCACCATGTCCTTCGAGAGCGCCAGCAGCAGTGCAACGATGCTCAGGTCCTTCACCTCGCCCATGTCGCCTTGGTCGCTATCGCTGCTCATTTGTACATCCCCGTCATCACTAGACATCGGTTGTCTCTTCACACGCTTCTTTCCACGAGAAGTTGTGTCCGCCTCTTCAAACGCCTCAGGGCCATTTCGCAACAGCGCAAGAGTCTGGCGCCGTTTACTCTCGGATAACACGACCTCGTTCTGTTGGGGCAGGGCAGAGCCTCCCGCACCACGCTTCAGCACAAGGACGATCAGGTTGATCAGGTGAATAGTGCGCAGCACCACCATAACGTTCGTCCTCTTCATTCCGGGCGTGCAGCTCGTGCCTTCACAATGGCCATCAGCAGGACAGTTTGCGTCTTCCAGTACGAGCCGCAAGATGTTTAGCAGACCCTTCTCGAGCACAAGGAACCGTACCGTGCCTAAGGATAAATGGGGAGGCGGGATTTGTGCCACCAACGGGATAGGTGGGTCTTCGACCTTCCACGTCTTGAACAAAGCCTCCTGTCGAGCAAATTGGGCCTTTTCGTGGCTGGAGCGGCTCAAGTGATAAAAGGATGGATCGTACTCTTTGTAGTACTCCTTCTTCAGAATGTACTTGGTGGGTTCCATCGCGCCATCGCCCATACTATCATCATCACCCGCGCCGTCGCCAAGAGGAGCCACCATGACAGAACGTTTAACCTGCTCGTCGGCAACTTCATCCAATACCCTCTCCAACCGAGTAAGGTGCTGCTTCTCCTGCCGAGCTGAAATGCCTCCGTACGGCGTGGAAACGACAAACGTAGTCTGGTCCAGCAACTCCGATAGACGGCACGGATGTTGACTCAAGCGATGGATAATCTCGCGACGAAGCACCGTATCTCGTTGCTCAATAGCATCCAAAGGAGGAGTGATCTCAGTTACAATCCAAATTAACTGTAGCAGCGCAGCCTCCAGAACTCCAACAAGTTTCTCGTCTTCTGCGCCACCGGACATCGCCTCACGAGCAGAGATACCAGAGCTCTCGTCACCAGCGTTGCGGACGTTCGCCCACGTAAGAAGCCACTCTGACAAGCCGAAACGATCGAAAAAGACCGTCAAAAACTTCGGGAACCCGACAATTGTCGAGCTCACCTGCACGAGGAAGAGGTCCAAGTCGCGCAACTCGCTGCACCACGGCGGACTCGTGTAGTTCAACATCTGACGCTGCATATTCTGCCCATTACGAATCCACAGTCCGCAACTGATCTGCGCACAGAGAACCAGAGAGCGCAGCGGATACTCCATCATTCCATAAATCAACATACTTTTCTGATGACGCACAAAGTCGCTCTGCTCCTCCCCTTCGCCGCCATTCAAGACCTTTGCCATAGATCGCTCGAGAAGTGCGCCCCAGTTTGTAATCCAAGGAACGGCACTTCCAGGAGCAGGCGGTGGGCCGTAATACAAGCTCTCAATGAGGAAGCTGGCAAGCAGTCCATGGAGAGGATTATGGAACGAAACGGGCTGCGTCGAGACGTCATACTTGACGATCCTGTCCGTAGACCCCATTAACCGTCCGCAAGGAGGTACATAGAGCTTCAACCGAGTCGTGGTCATGCCGGCACGGTCCAGCTGATCCCAGAATCCTTCCAGCATATTAAACACCATGCGCTCGCGCTCTTGATTACGAGTTTCTGAGTCCGCAGCCTCGTGATAGCGAAGCCCCTTGGAAATGAACGTGAGAATTTTACTGATGTTGGCGTGGAACGCAAACGCGGTCAGCCAGGATTGGGTCTCGTACGTCACGTGCGCGCGGCCATCCTGTATCCGCACCTGCGGGTCGAGGCCCTGAACTTCTGCAAGTCCGTCCAGCCACTTATCCAGCAAGTCAGAGCGGAGGAGCAGGGCGCTCGACATAGCCGGAATACCCAACACATAGCCAAAGTTTTCAATCACGAAGTGGTAGCGCTTGAACTTGAGCAGCGGGTGGTCGCAGTCCAGGATATGGTGAACCCCCTGATGCTGATGAGGCGGCAGAGCGGGAGCGCGCGCCATCTCAAGAGCCGTATTGATCGTATCCAGCAGCATATCCAGCAGACCAAGCGTCGCCAAGTGATGCACGATGGACGGAGTCGTGAGAATCTGCACTCCGTACTGAAACAGCGATTCCTCGCGCGTGCCCACGCCGCAGAAATACTTGAGCATCATCCGGTTGTAGACTTTCAGGAACACAATCGAGAACTGCAGCTTCGGGTCCTTGTCTCCCTGCAGCTTGAGATACAATTCATACAGCTCCAGCACAATATCCTTCCGGAAGTACGGGTCCGAGAGGAACATAACCTGGATCGGCTCCTTGCTCTGGCCGGACGTAGCGAACAGTTTATCGCAAAACAACACGTGCAGCTGCTTGGACAGCGAGCAGATCGCCTTTACCCACTGCGTCACGCGCAGCAGCACGTCCTCGTCGTGGATAAACGTGTCCTGCACCACACAAACATGCCAGCCCTCGCTCTTCAGCGCCTGCATGAGCGTCAGCGCGTCCCGCAGCGTCAGATTATGGGCTACAATCTCCGACCCGTTCGAGTCGATCGCGCGCACGAGGTCCTCGGCCCTCGAGATGCGCTTCTGCGACAGCGAGCGGATCAAATCCTCGTCCGAGTGGACGTCGTCGTTGCAGATCCGCACGTGGAACTGCTTCTCCAGCCTCTGCGCGTCCTCCATGCTGTAGCCTCGCTCCTGCACTTGAGCCCGCAGCTCGTTGAGCGTCTGGCGGCCGTGCGCGTCCACGAACTCGGCGTCGAACACCTGCATGGAGCGCTTGGCCATCTCGACACTAAAGTCCACAATAGCCGTGAACAGCGCGTCCGCCACGTGGACAATGTCCTCGGGCAGCGACCCGGCGCTCTCGCTGCTGGAATTTGTCGCAGAGTCGCCGTCTCGCTGCCCGTGGTACACGCAGAAGCCCTCGGGAGCCCAGGCCTCGCTGTCTCCGCAGTCGCAGACGCCTCCGGGGCTCGTGCGGTGGAAAAACACGTCGTGGCCCTCGTGGTTGCCGTTCTGGAAGCACTTGAGGCACAGCACGCACGTCTCGTCCGACTGGCACGTCTTGCAGTTGAACACGATGTCGTTGCGCTGGAAGAGGTACCCGCACAGCGTCTGCGTGCTGCTGCGCGGCTTGAAGCGCTCGAAGAACGCGTCGCGCGTCACGGGCGGCAGCTGACCATCACTCTGCAGTAGTGTAGCCATGCGGTGCGGAGCAGCTGTATTATCTTGAATCATTACCCTGTCAGCGTGCGCCAATAAGATGGCATCCAGGAAGTCGCCGACCTGCTCGAGAGGTACTGAGTTAGTCTCCCCGCTGCTCCCCAGAGCCGGCAGACGCCGCAATTCCAACAGCATGCGCGCCATCATGTCGTGGCTCATGTCGGTAATGTTCTGCATCTGTAGGAAGTGCCGCAGCGCCGCTGGAGACTCGAAGGCCGGCAGCTGCGACATCGTTCAGCGTCGACGAAGATTCCGGCGGCAACAGCGCGTGCCTCGTAGTGATCCACAGTGCGTTGGAGAGCGCAGACGACGGCGATCACGATGAGGTGCTGGTCGGCGCGAACGGGGCCCTGGGGGGCGCGCAGACGTCTCGACAAGCTGAGCTCCTGACGGCACCTCGACGGCGAGATGCGAAAAAGTGTTGGGACGCCCACGTGAGCGAAAAGAAAAGATGGAGTGGTGCACCTAGATTAAGAAAGCATAGTGACAAGAGGACAAGTTGTGCTGGAAAGATAGCTTCAAGATCAGTTTGGGGGAGATGTGACGAGGAGGATACGGTAGCTCTTGAATGCGAATTGATACATCGGACTAGCATAGGTCTCAACTGTTATTAGAGACCTATAGACCACAACACTGCACGACACATATTGCCTACATGGCTCGCTCTTCTCTAAGCTTTAGCTGTAAACGTGGGCTCCGACCTGGCGAGGCCACGTCGTTCGCACGAGCTCGGCAAAGGGAGGACCCTGCAGTCTGGCGGCACGCGCGGAGCTTGACCGCCTACTACGGTTTACGTCGGGTGCAACTTGGTCGACGTGGTCGCCGAGCAGGTCGCGACGCAGGGAATAGCTCGGGTCGTCGACGAGGTCGCTGCTGCCACGGAAGAGCAGCTGCACCTGGGCGCCCGAGAGCTCTTTGCGGCGCCACACGCGCATGTCGAACACCAGGCCACTGAAGCCGAACCAGCCCGAGAAGTGCGGCTCCGGCTTGGCAGGCGCGAGTCCGCTGATGCACCCAGAGCCGACGTTCAAGTGCCGCAACTTGGCCCAGTCCCCGAGCAGAGCGCCGCTGTCCGTCACGCGCTGCTCTCCGTTCAGGTATACGCTCAGGAGTTGCTGGGGCTGGTCGTTCCTGGTGAAGCTGGCGGAATCCGACCCGGCATCTCCTCCGAAAGTCACCACGAGGTGGTACCAGTGGTTCGGCGAGAGCTCGCGAGCCACGCAAATTGGCGTCGGTCGGTTGAGGAAGGAGCACCAGAGGTTGCCCATGGGGTCGATAGATAACAGTTGGTGGTGCACGTAGGGCCACCCGCTGGCATCACTCGTCTCCTGGAACGGCAGGTCTTGCGCTCCCAGCAGAATGCCTCCCAGGAACGTGTCGCCATGCTCGGCGAGCGAGAACCACATCTCGATCGAGAACGAGTCTGCATTGCCTCCAGCTTCATCTCCATTGGCTGCGAGTAGGTGACTCAGAGATGCCGGCAGCGGCAACGCAGAGCCTCGGTCGCGCCAGCGCGGGTCCATAGCGAGTCCGCGGAAACGGAACGAGTCTGTCAGCAGTTGAGGCTCACGCTTGAAAGCCACTTCAAGAGGTCGCGGTGAGCTCTGGACGATGGCGCCAATCTGAAGCCGGTCGAGGCCACGCACGCTCTGCCCATTAATCGCCACGATGATATCTCCACGCTCCACACGACCCGAGGCCTCGATTTCACCAGCAGCTCCAGACTCAGCACGGAGGAACTTGCTCACGACGACGCGATTGCCGATCGAGTTGATCTTCACGCCCAGCCACTTCTGTCGAAGTTCCACCACTGCTACTGTCGGTGTCGGCTGTTCAGGCTCGATACGGTGCGGAGAAGTAGGAAGCTCGCGGGCGACGGTCGCAGGCTGCACAACCTTCTTCGCAGTAGGGCTACTCAGGCGTCGCACAGGCTCCGGAACATTCAGCATATTATTTGTTGGGGTCACGAAAGGGGAAGCAGCAACTCGAACGTAGTCCGCACTGGAAACGCGATGCAGCGGTAATGCAGGAGTTGTATCATCCTCAAAGCTCGCGTTGTCGCCGTCGCGCTGACGCTCCTCTTCAGCTAACGCCTGCAATTCCTCGACGACCGTATTCACGTCGGGTCTCGCAGCCTGGTCAGGATCGCACATGGCCTCGACGAGCGACCAAACATTTTCTTCCACCCCAACCGGAGGAGAGGGCATCTTGCCTGCCAGCACTCGCTCGCGAACCTCGTCATCAGCCATGAACCCCCACGGCAATTCCTCCGAGAGTGCCTCCAGCAGAGTCATTCCAAACGCATAAATATCTGTTGCGAGGTCGGCCTTCGGGTGCTCTCTCAGTAGCTCCGGGGCTTGCCACCGGAGTGATCCTGCCTGATAAGTTGACGCTGAAGTTGCTTCCGCCTCGGTCTCCGTTGGGCATCGCGAAAGCGAAAACGAGCGGAGGTTTGCGAGTCTGGCTTGGCCGTCATCTCCAACGACGATATTCGCGCAGCAGAGGTCGCCGTGAATTAGAGACGCTTCATGCAAGCTCTGCAGTCCTGTAGCCGCCTGCGCGAGTAGACGGAACAACTGACGCCGATGATCCACAGACAAGTTGAGGTAGTCTTCCAGCGACGTCACCGTAGCTGACCCGGACTCAGGGGCTGCCCAAGGGCTCACAAACGCCACGAACGGCTGTGAACCAAACGTCGACGCTCCTGCTAGCTGCAGCACGTGCGGGTGGCACACAACATCACGCAGCAATTCGGTTTCTTTCTGCACGGCCTCAACCGCTTGGGCGAGGGCTGCCTCGGACTGCACGTCATCTCCAGATCCAGCAACGAGCTGCTTGATGAGAAGCTGCTGCACCCCTCCCATCCGCTGGCCACGACTGCGCATCCAGCATGCACTTGTGATCTGGCATTGCGGTCCTGAACGGAAGCGTGTGGCTGGGTTCAACGCCACCTCAGCGGGCGACAGGAACCACGACGGCAGCACAGGCACCTGGACGCCGCAGACGCGCACGAGCCTGCGGAACAGCACGCGCAGGGACTCCTCGTGGTCCGGGAACAGCTCGGCTCCATCGTCCTTCTGCATCTCCGCTGCGCCGTCGTTGCTGCCGGCGTAGCTGCACCCCAGCTTCTTCTTCTTCTTGGTGGTTCTTCTGGTCACGTCCTGCACCTGCTTGAAGGCGAACTTGACCACTGCGATCAGCTCGCGCTGTTCGTTGTCCGAGCTCCCAGCCGCCGCATCCACCTGCACTCTGGCCGCCAACTGCAGCGCCTGCTCCACGCGCTCGAGCTCCTCTTCCCACTCCTGCGCCCAGGACGCGGCCGGGTCGACGTGCTCCGCGTGCAGGCCGCGGAACGACGCGTCCAGCCACACGTGCAGCGAGCGAAGCTCCCGGACGGGGGAGGGGGCCACGGCCAGTCGGAACACGGCGCACTCTGTAGCAGCCAGACTCTCCAGCAGGAGCGTGAAGCGCGAGAGCGCTGCGTCCACTTGCACCGGCCACTCGGACTCGGCGGGGCTCATGTCGGTCGGCGCCGGCTTCTGCTGGCGGAAGTGGTCCGTGTAGCCGCAGATGGCCACGAGCCGTCCCAGCAGCGTCTCGCACAGCGGGCGCAGCTCCCACGAGTGCTCGCAGAGCGACTGCATCGCCATCAGCGCGGGCTCCATCGTTGCTGGATACCGGTAGGTCCAGGATTCCGTAATGGGAAGGTAGGACCGACCGGTCAACTGGGTCGGGGATAAAGAAGCTGGAATGGCCAGCAGATCGAAGGAATGCGAGCGAGCTTCCGAGCTGCTGGGGGCACGGGCGGCGGCGAGCACAATATCGCGCGTGGGGAGCGTCCCCGGAGATCGTGAGATGTGACTCTGCAAAGAGACTTGCCCAAGAGTAGAGTGGACCGTAATATCCACGTCGCCCCGTCGCGGTCGTTCTTGAAGCTGAAGCGCGGTGTATTATACCGTATGTAATAACCCGAACAGAAAGTCGTAATAATGTAATGGCGCCTACATATCCTGACAGCGTTGCCTTCAGCTTTTTGTATAATAGGCGTGGCTTTGAGTGAACCGGAGGAACGAAAGCAAGGGTTATTAGTTCGCTTAGCTGGCTGGATCTGTCTGCACTAAATACTGCGCGCGCGGCACCCGCAGGATGCCGCGACCCATCTCGAGGATTTCGTTGCTAAAGGAGGGCAGCGTTAGTCCAAACTGCATCGATTGTTCACTCGCCGTTTGTCCGTCCCCGCCGTCCGCAAGTTCCAGCATCGCGTAATCTTATCCTAGCGCAATGTGGATCCTACCTGATCTCCCATCGTGGGGTCGGTCTCTCTTGCTGCTGCTCAGTGCAGGTCGTCCAGCACCTCCTCGTCGGTCTCTGCTCGGCGAAGCACGAACTCGCCGAAAAGCTCAGAATCGTCAGCTTCAAGCGCACGCAGCTTCGCTATGACCTTGCGCAGCACCGCAAGCGACGAAGCCGTCACGTCGACTCGGCGAGCAACAAGGCTCGGCGCACAGAAGAAAAATTCGCCATTGCACTCGCCGTCGTCGTCCAACACCATCGCCGCCGCGTGCCTGAGCTTGTCGCAGCCCGCCAGCGAATGCAGTTGACTCCACGTTGATCGGCTCGGCACCTCGATGTATGAGCGCACAGGATTCGCATCGATTGCTCCATTGATGCTTGACTTCACGAGCGACATGAGGACTCGAAGGTGGTCGTGGGGGTTTTGCGGACTCACCTTCTTCAAGCCTTCTCCAGTGCAGCGATTGGACTCCATCACCGACTTGCAGTCCCGCATTACCTTTGATAGCACCTTCTTCCATGTCCTCTGCGCATCCTCGTTGCCTTGAAGAACTAGGATTGATGCCCCAAATGCAGTACTCCACTCCTCCGAACCCAACTTTGACAGATAGGTCAGGAGGCCATACAGCGCGAAAATAATGCGACCCGACGTGACGTCCTCTGCTGTCGGCATTGCATTGTCTCCGGAAATGTTCTCCAGGTAGCTCAGTACTAAGCGCTCTACGACAAGGTTGATCAGCGAAGATAGACGGCACCTGCTTGGCAGCGAGTTCCCGCACCGGCCCAGAAGGATCGCACGAACGAGTACAGTTAGCACAGTGTATGCTTCAACGTCGCAAACGTCGCGCCTTGATCGAAGGTGGTGCTCACAGAACTGCAACTGTGCAGCAATCCTTGTTTCATCCGAGTGCTCTTGCTGAGTTGCAATTCGCACGCAGAAGATTGGTGTGTAGCTTGATGCATTGCGTACGTTGAAGTAGAACTGACCAGGGACGCATGAGCCTACAACGCTTATAGCTCTTTCCGTTTTCTCAAGCGCACTCGATAGATTCGCTTGCAGTTGTGCAACTTGGATTGAAGCAGTCTCACTCGGCACCATCAAACACAGCTCGATTACACTTGAGCCCATTCCCGACAAAGTCGTATCGGTTCGTCGAGCCGCTTCTCGATCATCCGCCCCAATAACTTGGAACCAAGCGTCACCGAGGGCTTTTATACCACGAGAGATTGCACTCCGAGATTCTTCATCAATGTTGATGCCCATAAAATCGAGTACTTCACTGATAGTGGAGCACGCAGGCACCAACTGAGCCATAATCCGCACCACATTACCCTGGTCTCCAAGACGAATGACGCTCAACGCTGCATCTTGAAGCGGCCACTGCATTTCATAGGTCTCCTCTGTAGTCTGCATGAGCTCCTCCAGCGTTGTCATAACCGTAACCTGGTATATCGTGTCAAACCGAGCCAGATACTTGCTGATGGCCCCTTCAAACCCCTGAAACGAGCATGGCTGAGGAATTTCCATCATATCGTCAAAATAATTGGTTGGACCGAGCAGGAATCGGTCTTGTACCATTTCCAGCAATGCTGAAAGTGACACCGAAGATGAAGCTGAAGTTCTTTGAACACACAGCATGCGGCGCGCATTCGACTGAGGACCCATGTGGTGCAGTACTTGAGATCGCCACAATAGCTTGGTCGCATCCTCTGCAGCAGAATCCATGATATCGTTCTCAGTGACGTATAGAATAAATAATCTCGAGCAGATTGGCGTAACTGCAGTCACTTTCGCCACATTTTCCTTGCCGTCAAACAGTGGCGATGTCGTGATCACCCGCTGGTTCTGAACAAAGAGAGCAGCTCCAATGCGCGCGGTGAGCTCAATCGGCGGATTGATAGTCGTTCGTATAGCTGTCTTACTATCCAGCAATTCGTTCGAATACGACGCACTTACACCGTCTTGCGTCGACATCGTGATATGTGGCACTTTGTTTCTCACTTGCAACGGTTGCTGCTCATCCAGCTCCACCCGAAGAGTTTGGCCGCGTCCGTCTTGAACAACTTCAACTCCGCGAACTGTGAACGGCGCACCAAGTTCAGCGTCTCGAATATACTGCCTATTGGGCCGGTAAAACAATGTCACATGATCAGCTTGCTTGTTCGGGTGTTCAAGCGGTACCTTAGTCAGCATCTTCTTTTGGGCATCCTCGTCCAAAAAGAGACCAAGGTAGGTCACTCCGCCAACTTCGCCGTCCGAGAGAGGATTCGCAGTAAGCGCAGCATGTTCAAACCGAGGTGTAAAAACCTGAGCACGCGGGTCTTCTTCCCACCGCATGAACATGCTAACCACTTTGTCTGGAGGGACTCCATGCGAGTTTCTCTGACCCATTCGATACGCCGTGAGAACGTCTGGACACTTCATCTCCACAATATGAACGCGACAACCATTCGACCGAGCAATTTCTTCGTACGACTCATACTCCCACCTCTGCGTGCTCGTATTGTCAACAAGAACAATATGCTGATGAGGTCGACGCTGCTTGCCACCGCCTTGGTTGCGTGGCATATCTCCTTCAACGGCCCTCGCGAAATCCCCTTTGCACTTGCTGTGAGCTGCGCCAAGCTTCTTGACATCAAACACATATCCTCGAGAGGTCTCGAAGAAGAAGTCCGCCGAGCATGTCGTGAACACCACTCCACGTTCTCGACAAATCGCCCCAATCTCTCTTCCCAGCGTACTCTTGCCGCTCCCGGGAATGCCTCGTAAAATAACCACTACAGGTTTCCTAGCATCCTTACTGCTATTAAGCATGTCGTCCACAGCTGGTACAAGCTCTGGATACCGGAGATCGGCCAGAGGGTCCTTCACCGACGAAGAATCGTCACGATTGGGAGGTAGCAACACGCGTTGGATCTCTCCCCTCTGCTCCCCGAAGCCATCCACCACCACCTGACTCCACGTCTGCGTTCCTTCCCATCGATACTCTCCAACTTCTCCCTCTCCAAACTCGACGAACGCCGACGCTAGCGGCAGCATCAGGCGATGCGGGGGCAGCAGCACTCGGGAAAACACTCCACCGCTCTTCAGTCTCAACATGAGGCTGCTCGCAAACCTCCAGAGCGCATCCTCCGACGCCCGCGTGAAGCCCAAAGTCAGCGTCCATTTGTCGTACTTGGCGTCGTGACGCAGTGTCGTCCTTGCCGCGAGCTGCTGGTGCCGCGAGGGCCGCTTGAGCGCCGCCACGACGCGCTGCAGCTCCACCAGCTGCTGCCACGAGCTCAGCCCGCATTCCAGCAGCCCCACGCGCGCATCCAGGCTGCGAGAGACTGCGGAGCCGCGTCGCGCCTCCAGATCGCGCTCAAAGTGGGCCAGAACGTCGCGCAGAGACGGCGAGTCAAGCTGTGTGGCCGAAGATGCCAGTTGGAGCGTGACGCGCACGCGCATGGCGCTCTGCTGGATGCTGCGCGCGATGTCCTGCTCCGTGGGCTCTCCGGGTGGACGGCGACGGCCTCCGCGACCGCCGGAGGACGAAGGGCGCGTCGCGGAGGACGCAGAGGCGCTCGCGCCGCGGCGGGTCTTGTTCTTGCCCCAGGCCATTGCGGAATGCGGTCAATTGGCTCGGATCGGCGACATGGATACAGACCATCACTCATAAACCGGTGAAACAACATCGTTGTCTGGATTGATGAAGGATCGTGGGTTTGAAGGCGTCAAGTGGAAAAAGATCGCGATGACTGCGAGAATGTATTGGTCTGGTTGAACTAACTGGGTACTACTACATTGACACGCATCGTTGCACTCCAGAACTCAAAATAAAATAACGTCGACTTGCCTGCTCGGGACAGATAGCCGCGGCTTAGAGAGGGCGCGGGCGCTGCTCGTCCAGCGACTCGATGAAGCCCGGCACGCTGCGGCAGAACTCGTTCACCTTTTGCGTTCGCTTGCGCAGCTCTTCTTGCAGCTTCGCCTCGGCCGCGGCAACTGTTGGTGGCAGTGAGGTGTCCATCGCTGCACTCTCTCCAAACGCCGCTGCAGGCGTCGGTGCCATGGCTGATGACAGTCTGTTGCGCTCGTCCATCCCTCTCGCTGCAGTTGCACCAGGATTCGCCACAACCAGCGCCATCCCTGCCGACTCCATTGGCTGCTCACCGGACTCATCCGCGTACTCTTGCAGCTCGCGCTTGAGACTGCGCACTTGCTTCTCCCACTGCTCGATCTCCTGCGCCTGCGCCGCATTCCGATCCTCCATCTCTCGAGCGCGCACGTCGTAGTCCAGCGTTTGCGTCCGCAGCAGCTGGCAAGTGCACCGGAAGAGCATCTGTGCCGAAGACTGCGAAATGCCCGTGGACTCGCTCTCCGCTTTCGCCTTCCGCTTCCTCCGTCGATCGGGCTTGGCCGCTGCCTTTTTGCCCGTCGCTCCTTTAGCCTTCAGCTTGCCCTTAAGTCCAGGAGGCGGCGGCGGCAGCTTGGGTGCCTTCATCACGGGCTTGGCAGTCTCCACCTCTTCCTCCTCCTGAAATTCCTTCTCCTGGACAACTTGAGCTCCACCCACGGCCGCATGCGCCGTCGCCGTCTCGTGCTCTGGCACCTTGGGCGGCTGTTTCATCGCAGCCTTGGCCGCAACCTTCACAGGGACCATCGGAGGCAACCCCGGGTCTGTCTGCACCGCGTGCGTGTCTCGATGGTGCTCGTCCTCGCTGGACGTGCGGTCGGGCGTGTCCTCCAGAGGCTCTTTACGACCATCACTCTGCATCGCGTCCAGCGCCCGTTTCCTGGCGTTGGAAGAGGACGCGATGAATAAAGCCACCGGATCCACTTGCATCTCCATGCCAATCGGTCGCTCCGGCATCATGACGCCCCCTTCGCTTGCTGCTACACTAAACGCCTGCGGCATCTCTCCACGCTCCGTTGGGGCAGCTTGAGGTTAGCGTTTGACCGCCGTGGCGCTCCTGACGCAAGTGGTACACCGGCTCTACATAAGTGTACCTCCTAGTCGGTACAAATGCTTCAAATTGTGTACGCGCACACCATCTTTCTCTTCATTGTTCACGTCAGCCAAATTGCAGCTGGGAAGAACGAAGAGCTACAGAACTTGCTGCGTCTCCAGCGCGTCGCCATGGCCGCCGCGCGCGACCCGAGTCTGCTGCAGAAGTGCGAGCAGTTCCTTCTGCACCCGACGGTGCGCGCGCTGTCGCTCGCCCAGCGCGTGGACTTCTTAGAGAAGAAAGTAAGCTCAAAGTCTCCGCTCAGTAATACCCCCTTTATCCGTTATTAATTCGCGGCATGCCTGCTGCAGGGCTTGTCGCCGGAGGAGATCACGCAGTGCCTAAAGAGTGTGGAGCGCCGCAATGGACTCTCGCAGCTGGCACGTCGAACGGCCGAGCAATTGGCGTCCAGCGCTGACGCGCGTGCGCTGCAGACAGCTGACCCAGCCTCGGCGGCCTCCAAGTCGCCCCTGAGGCTGCTGCAGCTGGCCGTGAGGAAGTATGGAGCTGTGGCGTTGCTGCTGGCACTGCTAGGCTACGGCTACGTGCAGTTCAGGCGCCGGAAGGAGCAGAAACTGACGCTTAACTACCAGGCGGAGAAGCTGCAGCGCAGACAGCGCATGCACTCGCGCGTGGAGGCGCTACTGAACGTGGTGAAGGACCAGCAGACTCAGTACCAGCAGGCGGCCGAGCTGCTGAGTGCGCGCGTGGCCAAGTACGCCGCAGCGCAACAAGCAATGACGAATCAAGCCGCAGCGACCAAGGCGAGCTCGTCGGCGACGCAGTTCAGTCGGGGACTGGAGCTACAGGCGCTGCAGACGGAGCTGCTAGAGCTCAAGGGCGCGGTCGTGGACACTTTCCTGCAGCCGAGGGTTGAAACGAAGGTGGTGGAGGTGACCAAGGAGCTGCCGATGCTGCTCCGGCCAGCAGAAGTGAGCGTCTCGGACAGAGTGGCAGCAAAGATCGTGCGTGACTCTGCTGAACGTGTGGAGAGCACGAATCCCGTTACCGCTCTTGACGTGGAGAGTGATAACAAGCGACCTGTGGAAGCCGCTCAGACGAACGTCGAGCGCAGACGAGATCAAACAACCATGACAACCGCTGAAATTACCGAGCTGTTTGAGAGCGGCCAGTTCGACGAGGAACTATCGACCGCCGGAAGCTATCGCTTACTGTTCGCGACTCAATAACTGTCGTATAAATGCAAGCTGGTTTTTATTGCAAACCCAGCGTTTTGCTGGCCAGGCTGGATGATCACGACGGTCTTGCCTTCACGTGTTGATCCAGGAGCCATGGCGATCATGAGGACGCTTGATCGTGGCGACGCGAAGTTGTCCGCAGAGCGGAGGTTTAGCGACAGCTCCCATGGCTAGCACCGAGTTCCAACCGCGAAACTAGTCGGATGAGGTAGTAAAAGTAGTTCCATCTACCGCGCAGCCACGAGTGTGGCATGTGAGCACTTCCAGCAGCATTGCGGCAAAAAACTGTGCCCACCTGCCACGTGCTGTTCAAAGTGCCGGACTCGATCGACACGATCTAGCCGTCGAGGTACACTTTCGGTCGCTGGTGAGCACCAAATGCTACCCGCATTTTGGCTTCAGGGCTTGAGCAACGGACTTCTTCTCGTCCAGAACGGAGCAGTACAAATTGATCTAGTGGCCGCTAACAGTGCCAAGGACTACTACTAATGTAGATCAGTAGGGCTACGCCGCGTAGCCTACGCGTGCAAATAAATACGGTATAACACTGCAGGGTTTACTACATGTACATTGTGTATATTGCAATGACAACAAATCCAGAGCATTCACGTGTTCTTGTAATTTTTTTTACCGCTCTTGCATATACCGTTCAGGTGGATAATGCCATCCAGATCGAGTTGTTTGGAATGTGACCAGCGGTAACGTCAAAAATATGTATTGCATCACCTCACGACACTGGAGAGAACTTGTGCTTCGAAGTCAAGAAGTGCGAGTTGTGATCGGAATTCCATTGGCAGAATTTTATATTCTGTATTGGCAAACCAGCGAGTTTGGGTGTGCGTGCTGCTTCTAATACAGTACTCACCACGGTACATTAGGAACTCATCGCGGGGCTTCACAGTGACTTTCTAGTACCTAGTATACCGTAGTACAGTGTACATGTGATGTAGTGTGCTGTAGTTCAGCTCTAGGCAGGGATGAACACCTTTGGCTGGCTACACGAATCGTTTTGTACAGCTGAGCTGAGCGAACTGTGACAAGTGGCTTGCGGGGAAACTGTGTTTCTCGTGAACCGACTGGGATCGTATTATCCGGATATGAAGGAGAGCCTTTACTGCCCCTATTGAAAAGAGCAGCAGCCTTCCTCAGTTTCCGATTTGCTAACAGCCACGAACAAAGACCTCTCTTCACCTCCGACAGCCGCGCACCATGAGCAAGTGGTTAGTCCTGCTCGTGGTCGCGCTCTCCTTTTTCGTGAGCACGGACGCCGTCGCGGCCCCACCCGGGAACATCGTGTCCAGGTTGAGTACCTCAGGTGTGAACGGCAAGCGAAAGCTTCGCGACCTCAAGTCGACTGACGAT
Organism: Phytophthora vignae f. sp. vignae; assembly: GCA_016169955.1. Taxonomy (NCBI): domain Eukaryota; phylum Oomycota; class Peronosporomycetes; order Peronosporales; family Peronosporaceae; genus Phytophthora; species Phytophthora vignae. Next base: position 453,308 of record JABJUM010000007.1, read on the forward strand.
GCTGCCGATGAAGAGCGGGTTGATTCGGCCACGATCGCTCAAAAGCTTAAGTCGGCGTTGTCCAAGACCAAACTTGGTCAAAAGATCCAGGAGTTGAAGCAAGCGAAAATCCTCGAGAGGGAGACGTTCGTGAAGAAGCTGCTCGAAGACAAGGCCAGTTTTGAGACATTGCACAGCTACAAGGTGACGCCTGGGGAGTACTTGAAGGCGACGGGTGTGGACTTGGCTAAGCTTCCGAACGCAAATGCTGCTATACTCGTCCCCGAGTACGGAAAGTTTAAAAATTACAAACGTTTTGTCGAAAGGCAAACGCCGCAAAGAGTGATCCGCGACCGCCACGGAGATCGCTTTAGGTTGAGAGACAACTTGATTTGGTTCGCATGAACCTAATTCAAAAAGAATCATTTGAACCATTACGTACAGTCTCACTGCGAATTGCCGCTGTCAGTTACTACTCCTACGACTCGATCCAGCCTAGTGTAGGGGCATGCGATGCAACCACAGGACAAGTACAGTAGCAAGTATCCCTCACCCAGGTGATGTGTTTTTCCAGATAAGCTTACATTTACTATTATACTGGGATTTCTCCTTTCTAGCGACTGCATGGATACGGAAGTGCCTCTTCAACAAGGGCGACCAGCTCCTAATCTTCGATCTTAGAAACTATATTTCTAGAGAACGACTGGTTGGCCACCGATCCAATGGTGCAAGGTACACGGCTCTCGTTGTCGGACCCTACCGATACTTGCCTATCAGAGAAACTTCTTGGAAAGTGGAAAAGTAGTTTATTCACTCGTGCACTTCCTGAACATGTAATACCAACTCCCATGATTATATGAGGTGTTTGAAATGTTCACGACGTAGTAGCCAGATATTTATTCAACACTCTAATCATATCTGCATTTCGTTTGTGAACTACCGTACCGTAGAAAAAGTTGAAGACGTTCATATCGAAAGTGGATTACATATTCAAGTGAAACAGAGAAGTAGACGAGGATGCGCCTATAGCCGGTCATGGTCATGAAGAGAAGAACTTTGCCAATCTGTCTTGCCGTCATCTCGTTGAACTACCACGACCAGAACAAATAAACTAATTGGCGAGACTGGTCGTTACTTTTAAGTATGGTCACTCCAAGGCGCCCAGCTCACCTGCAATGACTATTTTCGAATCAATCCAGACATATTGTGTCGGCGTAAGGGATCATTACAGCTTAGAAATATTCATGGACATTCCGCTCAGTCAATTGCTGGGTTTGGTTAAGAGTCTCCGGAATAACTCGATGTTATTGCATACATCAATTGCGCTTGCCGCACTACATGTACTTGAAGTACACATGTATAGTGCGTACGTATGCGCTCATTGCGTTTCGCGCTTCTGGCGATCTCCGTCGACCAACCTCAGCCCGTCAACGTTGCCTCCGAAGTTTGACAGATCACGTCGACTAACTCAAGCTGCGAAAGTTGCCAAATTATCGGTGAGAGGGGTGGGGTGGGGGGTCGTCTGAAGACATGGGCGTGGAAATGAAGGGGAGTGATGAAGAACGAGGATTCGATAAGACAAAGTACAGCAATTTTCGACAGTTTTGTCATCTGAGCAGACAGGGAGATGTCGCCGCCCGCTGAGTTGAACATTAATCACCTCACGGAAACTTACACGAGAGGAAATGTTCAAGCGATGGAGGCATAACCTGACGTACATGTACAAGGGCTATCTAGCTAGTGCGTCGAAATCGACTCAAATGCTCAGTATGTAAATACAAAGTATAATAGCAAACGAGTGTTAACAAATACACTGACAAACTCAAGCAATGCACTACGTTGTGTCTGTTGGAAAAGGCAGGGCGCCGCGGGGATTGAACTCATGACATACCTGTAGAACATAGCTCGTTAGACCGTTACACCATACAGGCGCCCCGGTCGTCGTCTCTTCGGGCTGGGACTTGACACTGTCTGATTGCATATTCCAACAGTGTCAAAAGACTAGACTCCTCGGTCTAATGAACGAACTCAGTCAGTCGAGTGAGAGAGAAAGTAAAGCACTTTGAGCGAAGTAATTCCCCTTACTCGCGGATGTTCAGTTCCGAGAGCTGTTCACTAATCTTGTCGTCCTCCGTCTCTGTATCTCCCTGTGCCTTCCTCGCACCATCCACCGCCATCACAAAGCTCTCGACTGTCGGGTCGTCAATGTTCATCAGTGCAATTTGCTCCACTTTCGTCTCCTTCCCCTTCTCCATACAAAAGCGCACAGACTCGCGCACAATTTCCTGCGCGCCAAGATCCCGCGGGTACCCGAAGATGCCGGTGGAGATGCCCGGCACCGCCACCGACTTGACTTGTAGTCGGTCGGCCTCCAGCAACGCGCTCCACACTGCGCGTCTCAGTTGCGCCGAGTGTTCGGCGGTCGGCTTTGAGCTGCCGACATTGGGTCCGACCGTGTGGATCACGTGCCGACAGGGCAACTTGCCGGCGTCGGTGGTGACAGCGTCCCCGACGATGAGGGCTCCGTGGTCCTTGACCCACTTGTCGCTCTTATCCTGTATGGAAAACCCGCCCTTCCGTACAATAGTGCCAGCCAGACCCCCGCCGTGCTTGAGGCGCGTGTTGGCGGCATTGACGATTGCGTCAGCAGTGCAGCTCGTGAGGTCGCCCTGCATGACGAGAAGCTCCGGTCCGGCAACATTAGGCTTCCACTGGCGCAACACCTTGCCGCCCATTGCCTCAGCTGCTGGGGTGACGGAGTTCTTGGGGCGAGTTGAAGACGACATCTTGGCCAGGAATCGGCGCATTGAACTCTCTTTGGATTGGATACTCTTGAGCCAAAACGCTCTTATACTAGGTGCTGTATATACCGAGACGCTCGATATACGTTTGGATGGATCTTACTACCTTCTGACCTATTCTTGGACTTATCCGAGGGAGCCTTTGACTCGCATCGACTCGGCATTGCCGCATTTGGATGACGTCGGACCGGGGAGCGCGCGGAACACGAGGCGGAGGCGGCGGCCGCGGGGACGGCGCGCGCTGCTCGACGGTCGGCTGCGTCAACAAGGCCCAGTCGAACGGCAAGTGCCGCACGCACACTGGCGTGGGCCAGTGCACGCACGAGGGCTGCGAGAAGCAGGCGCAGTACAAGGGGCTCTGTGTAGCGCACGGCGGAAGACGCGTGTGTACCCATCCAGGCTGCAATAAGACCGTCACGTCCAAGGGCAAGTGCGGAGACCACGGGGGCGGACGACGACGCCCCAGTCGGCCCAAGGGTGACGCTGACGCTAAACCTGTCAAGATACAGGGTAACGCAGACGCGAGTAAAGACAGCTCCATGATGTCGCTGCTGCTGAACGAGTGGCCCAAGGAGGTACCGGGGTTAGAAGCACCAAGTGTCAGCTCTGCAGGTCAAGCAACAGGTTGGAACGGCTACAACGACAGCAGCAACAACAAGGTGATCTACCCCGCACCGGGGTATCCGATGTCGGCCAATTACAGCAACTATGTCGTTCCGGTGACTCCGAATCCGGTTCAGCAGAGTAGCGGGTCGATGATGTCGCTGCTGGTGAACGAGTGGGCGCAGCAAGTGGTTGGAGTGAAGATAGAGAGGGAGGATACGATACAGGATAACGTACAGGTTACCGACAGCGACTCGATCAAGGGCGAGAGTACAGCGGGGCAGACGCGAAACCCGTGCAAGCGAGCGATGTACTCCCACGCAGGCTGCGAGAAGTTCGCTCAGTCGCAGGGTTTGTTCGTGAGCCACGGCGGGAAGCGGTGCGTGCATCCGAACTGCACCAAGAGCGCTCAGCTGCGCGGTCTGTGCACAACCCACGGAGGAACGCGGACCTGCTCGTTCCCAGACTGCAGCAAGACGTCTCGGTCGGCGGGCAGATGCTTCGAACACGGCGGAGGGAAGCATTGCTCGGAGCCTGGGTGCGGCAAACAGGTGCAGATCAAAGGTCTCTGCAGCGCGCATAGTAAAGCTACAAGTGAAAGCCATATCGTGGAGAGTATAATTCTATAAAACGCGTACAGCGATGCAAAATTGCGTGAAGTCTTTTCTTGGGTTTCAGTGCCAAAAGAAGTGATGCTACCTTAGAGTAAAAAAAATAACAAATTGTGAAAAGTTGGCCTCGTTGACGAGTTTCCTTTTGGTGTAGGTGTCAAACATACTGTAAGACCAGATCGTGTGGATGAAGTCGATGTATCTCGAGAACGACATGAAAGAATGATCCCTGACCTCGCGTTTCCCCACACCTTTGTCTTACGGTACCCAGCAGAAGAATTCCGTGGACGTGCCACCTGCGCAAGCTGATATCGCCATATTCAAGCAGGCAAAAAAAAAACACATACGCATGTATTACAATACATGTACGTTTCGAAATTATTATGATGTTTCCGTCGCAACTTGTGTATTACTAAGTACTTATTATAAATAGCACGCTGATTCACCGATACAGTGGCATCATGTTCAATCCAAGTAAGTGGTAATAATCCAGAAATGTTTACCACTGGCCATTCCCAATATTTTGCAAGATAGATCGAATACTGCTCAAATTCTGCTCAACCGCTTAATAAGTCCACTTACTGTACATATGCGGGAGCTGTTAAACTAGCGCCTCGGTGACGATACCGTTCCCATTCCGTCTTATCTGAGGTTGCTCATCCAGCAGCAGCAGTGACATCATTGATCCTCCACTATGATCGTCTGGAAACGACATCGCCCCTAGTCCTGATTCTGCCGATGCTAGCAACGACAGTGTATCAACCTCGGGCGTGTAGCTTGTTCTTGATGACCGTGTAGACGCATCTCTGTTAACTGCCGACTTAGGCCGGCCTCCACCATGATCTCCGCACTTTCCCCTCGACACCACCTTCTTCTCACAGCCTGGATGTGAACAGACTCTTCTTCCGCCATGGCCAGCACACAAACCTTTGAACTGTGTCTGCTTGTCGCATCCAGAATAAGAGCACTTGCCTCCTTTGGAGTGAGTCCGGCACTTGTCCCTGGATTGAGCCTTGTTAGTGCACCCAGGATGCGCGCACTGCTTCCCGCCGTGTGATGGCCGGCCGATTTTCTTCGTTTTGGGCGGCTCCGATGCAGACTCGGGTTGCAAACGCTTGATATAAACGTTAGTTTTGGATAATGTCGTTGTATAGTTTCAAGCACTTACAGTGCCGACCTGGACGAGGTGGAATGAGTATTGTGTCCAGGCGCCACGTTGACCACTACAGAAGAAGCACCAACTATTATTCATTCATCCTCGGATGCGGGCGTCTTCGTGTCCTGAACATGTTCGACTCCAATTCATATGTGATAAGATCATTACTGCGTCTAAAATACGCAACAACAGACCCAGTATTACGCCAAAGCCCGACTTCTGCAGTTGTTTAATCGTGGCCGTTGGAGTGCAATGCGTTCATGTTCGGGTCCGCCGCCGCTTTCTTTGAGCCTTCGGATATCGTCATACCAGTAGTGAAGTGCTCAGCGGAATGCCACGTCACGAAATGCGAGTCACCTGGGTGCTTGGAGGAAGCCGAGGCGAATGGGTTTTGTGGCGAGCACGATGGCGCCTGCCTGGCAGATGAGCTCGCGCAGTTTCAAGGCAAGCGCAAGCTTGAAAAGCCCGATTCAGACACGCAATCTGAAGGCCATCTGCAGCATACCCAGCGTCTGCAGCCACAGTTCAAGCCAGCTCCTTCTGTAGAAAGGGTCGAGCCCTCAGCTATTGCGACAGCGGCGTCAAGTCAACGCGAAAGCAGCCGAATCACGCGGGAAAATGGCACGAACCCAATTGCGTCCACCGCAGCGATTTATACTGGTGCTGCTCGAGGACATGCTGACGTGGATAGCTACTTTTCGACCGAAGACGAATACATCGAGCACTTGCTCGGTCTCAATCAACGTATGATGCGATGTGCTCGCGCAGGCTGCATCAACCACGCTCACGCAGGAACTTCGCAGTGCGTTGAGCACAGCAGCGAAGAGGACCGGGGTGGAATTCGCGCGATACCTGATACGTCGACTCCAACAATTCTCGATAACAACGAGCGAGCAAAAACAGGCGGGGACATGTACGCTTCAACCAGTGTTGGCAAAAAAATTATTTTAATATTTTTATCGCTTATAAAAATCCATTTTTTCGATTTTTATTCATATAAGTGCGATTCCAGACTGGGCCCTCTATTCGGTACTTTACTGCATTCCAGACCAGCTTGAAGCGTTCGCTGCTCTGGACGTGCTGCACCTCGCCGCTGCTGCTCGGACCTTCTCCGCTGGCCGGACCGACGTGCACGCACCATCAGACATCACCAACCGTCGCACCAACACAATCAGCCAAAGCCACCTCGCCAACGCGGTCGAGCGGGTTGGTCAGCGTAGCTGGCAGAGCGAGGCGGCAAGTGCTTGCGGATCGATGCGAGTGTCCGGCGCTCGCATCTCCGATCGAGACAGCATCAGCCGGATAGGCTTCGCCATCAGCGACTCTGTGCCACATTTCACGGATCTCGCGCCGCCGTCAGACCCGAGCATCGCCACACCCAGCACTCGCGCCCTACACTCGCCCTACGAGTGAGGGTTGTTGGCACCAAACATTCTGTGCCAGTCTGTCAAAAAACAGTGTAGTACCACCCAAAATATGGACAGGACCACCCATACAAAAAAAAGGTGCAACCACCAATCATAAAGTGTACGGCCACCAAGAGAACTGGTATGACCACCGAAATAGATATTTAGCTTCAACGTGCTGAGCTGCAGCGCCTATATTTGAAACCTATGTTTGTTTAGCCATTCTCAGTTCAAAAGTGAAGTAGAAGGAAGATGAATAGAGGCGACAACGCCCCCACCGAGAGATCCGATGACCGCCTACAGCTGGATGAGTGGGATTTCGGCCTGGACGACGACGCAGAACCAAGTCAGAGAGAGCCGTGGAATCCGATATGGCGCTCAACGGAGCCGGACACACTGGCGGTGTACCGCGACGAGCTACCGACACATGCAGTAGATAAAAGCAATCAAGTCAACTGTACTATCAACCATTTAAGTGATCGTGACTACAGTCTACATCGGCGGGACCATCCGATGCGGTCTCAATTGGTACCGTGTCGCTCGAAGCGCTGCAAGGCAGAACAAAAACGTGTTCATGGTGACAGCGCAGGACGTCCACCTCCCTGTCCGTGTCGGTACAAGTTCAAGCTCTGCCTCGCTTCAATACATGCGAGGTCTTTCAGCAAGGCAACCACGTGATGAACATAAACGACCCTCCAACCCCTGTGGAGCGCAAGTTGACCAAGCAAATGAAGGACTATATTGTAGATTGTTTGGGGTCTGGAGAAAAAACTACGGCGGCAAGGCTCTACACGCTCATTGGCATGCTCATGGACGATGGGGAAATAGCAGGACCAGCCCCAAAAAAGAGTCAAGTTACCGACTTTGTGAAGAATTGGCGGCGTAAAAACCCCAAGAACAGCATGGCACCGCTCATTTCGCTGTGTGATGGCCACCTCTACGACCAACGTAATTTGGAGGAGCTAGCGGACACAGAAATGGTGATTCTGTGCGATTCTCAGCAGGCCACCGCACCCGGGGAAACTGGTGTGGTCTCCCAGCTTGGCGATGGCTCCAAATCGTATCCACTGAGAGTCGGAATGACCTGCCTACGCCTCATTAGAGAGTACATTGCTGTTCAAAATCGTGGCGACTGCATGACGATTTTTCACATCGACAGTACGCACAGCATGGTCATCAACGGCTACGTGGTTTTCGCATTCGGATATTCGGATCGGGCTGGCCACTTTTTCCCCATCGTGTACTTTTGCACATCGCAAAAGCGTGCAATTGATATTGGATGGTGTATCCGATTTGTACAGCGCGTGTGTTTGGAGGTGTGCGACGTCCGATTCGATCCTGACTTTGTCATGATGGATGCCGATAAAGCTCAGTTCAATGCTTGTATCACGGAATTGCCACACACGACTGTGCTCATGTGCTGGTTTTACGTGACGCAAAATGTATGGAAGCATGCTAAAGAGAAGCGTGTGAGTGCTGACGACACTAGGTGTGTATTTGCGGACTTGTACGACATGCACTACGCCAATGAGGAAGACTTTCCTGTAGTCAAAGAGCGCGTTCTCACGAAATGGAGGGGCTATGAACGTGGATCAGCTGTGCGCAAACTTACGGACCATGTTACAAAAATGTGGGTAAACTCGCACCGTTTTTCCCGTTGGCAAGCGTTCTACACGCCTAGCGGCTACGCCGCTACGAATAATCCTTTGGAGCAATATCACAGGACGGTGAAGTTGCAGTGCCCTCCTGGGGAGGCAACCCCTAGCGAGCTACTCAAGAATTTGAATGGCGCTCGACTTGCTTTTCTTAACAGCGACGCCGAGTTCTCCACAGCGGCCACCGCATCCGAGCGTCTGATGGCTATGTACCGACTCATGCACAGACGGGGGTGTCTTTCGGTGCATCGGATCCCACCTGTTGGAACTGTTGCAGCTGATCTTTACAGGGTGAAACAGAAGCCACTACGTCTAACAGCTGCGGAGAAAAAGTTGGTGGCAAACTCTATCCGATCTGTGAACTCTCGGCGAATGCAAACGGAAAATATGCCGTCTGGTGGCTGGATTGTAGACACACGAAGCACGTCTTGCTCATGCGCCTATAGTCGGAAGCACGCGCTGTGCTGCCATGTTGTTGCGGCTTGTGTTCGCGCCGGAGTATCCTGTCCGGGTGTGAGTATGCATACCCGACAACTTGTTCGCCCAAACTACATTCACGATGATTCCTCTGTCGCATCTTCGGATACTTCAGATGGACCACCGTCTGATGATGACCTTGTGGATTCAGTGCAAAGGACCAGACAAAACCTACCGTCTGGTGATGACCTTGCGGATTCTGTGCAAAGAACCAGTCAGAGCATAGCGCCAGCTATCCGTAGTCCAACCCCAGCAAGCCCAACAGAGAGCATTGCCTCCACAGTCAGTTTTGCTTCAACCTTGATCCTCGACGAAGATGACGAGCTCCCGCCGACACAGCGTACGGAACCCCGGTGCACAGAGAACGTTGCGGCGGCGGTGCAACCGTCGCAGCGTACGGAACCCCGGCAGAACGCAGCAACAGTGTCCCAGCAACACGCAGCAACGGTGCTCCGACAGCCCGCAGCAACAGTGTCGTCTGGAACCCAAGCCGCGCCTACTCGACGCTCATCGCGAACTAGAAGACCGACTAAGCGTGCGATCGAGTCGCGACAGCAATACAAGAAGCGCAGTAGACGTAAAGTCTAGATGGTAGGTATCTATTTCACCTTAGCTTCTATCGCCTTGTTTTAATCAATACATTAATTTTTATTGTCTGCAAACGCCAAGGTCTTTAGGATAGCGATCATGTCGACGGTGGTGGCCCTGGACGCGCTGCGGGCGTCCGTGACGCTCACGCAGGTGCGCGAGCTGAAGCAGAAGGGCGTGGCGCTGGACGACCTGCTGCTGCGCAAGATGTTCGCGGTGCCGAGCTTCGAGATCTACGGCGGCGTGGGCGGCTCCCGCCGGCCTGCGCGCTCAAGAGCAACCTGCTGCAGTTCTGGCACCGCCACTTCGTGTTCGCCGACAAGCTACTGGACGTCGAGTGCACCAACCTCATGCCCGAGGTGGTGCTCAAGACGTCGGGCTACGTGGACCGCTTCACGAACCTCATGGTCAAGTGCACTAAGCTGCTCGAGGACCACGTCGAGAACTTCCTGGACAAGCACCCGGACCCGAGCCAGGAGGAGCGCGAGAAGCACGAGATGCACGCCACTATGGCCGAGGCGTACTCGCCCGAAGAGATCCACTAGGTCAAGCTCAACACCATCGTGCGCGGCGTGGCTAACTACGACAGGGAGGACAAGTTCTTCACGCGATTCGGCACCTTCGACTGGTTCCGCGGCCACTCGTACTCGCTCGGCATGACCCCGTTCGCCGACGGCAAGGACCAGGAGAGCACCTCGGAGGACGCCAACGTCACCTTCGGCATGTACATGTTCGGCAAGGCGACCAACAACGCAGCGCTCGAGCCCGTCGGCAAGCTCATGACGCGCGTCAACGCGCACGCCCTCAAGACGTACTTCATCATCGAGGACGCCAACCAGATCCACCCGACCATTTTCAGTCCCAACAAGGTCACGGACATCTTATTCGACAACAAGGTGCTGAGCAAGCAACTCGTGGCTCTCGCTGTTGTACGCCACCTTCTGCATGGTGGACATGCAGCGTGCGCTGGGCGTCCAACAGACCTTGCTCCTACAGTCTAAACTGACCAGTACTGATCGATTGATCGTACGAGTGATAAAAAATATATGCGTCCGACACTTTTGTACGTGCAACTTTGATGGAGATACCTGTTCGTGGTGATCGTGGCGGTTTACAATGTCCTTAGCGTGATCACCCAGTTTGCACGACTGTACGTGCTTACATGCTCGATTTTAATACGGGAGTACGCGTGCGCGTCCGGCGCACCTGAGGGAACCACTCAGCCTACATTATCCTGCTATAGACGTCAGGCTCTATGACGATAGCACACATGCTACGGATGGTACGTAATAGACACTCGGGTGTAGTCACCCTTCTCTACGGGTGGACACTCCTACTTGTAAACGCGTGTGCTACCCACAGGTATTTTTGGTGGGCCAGATATTATGTTTGGTGGAGCATCTAACTTTTTTAGTGGAAGTACACCGACCTCGCGCCCTACTGGTCGCCTCCTCCACGGATGAACGGCGCAAACGACGCGCCTCGAGGCACCTTGGCACTGTGACGCCGTCGACCGCTTACCCCTCAAGCACTCTCAACCACTGCTCGTCGTCAACGCTCAGCCGCCCGCGCTCGCTGTGCTACTTGTCTGATTGTTTGCAGCGAGGACCTTGGCTACTATTAGCGCAACTACAGTTCCTCTGCAGCTCCCTGTTTATTTGATCTTGCGGGATTTTCTCGATAATTTTTTTTAAATTTTTATCGAGAAAATCCCGCTTAATCAAAGTTAAAAATAAAAATGTTTATTTTATTCGGATAAAAATCCTTCGATATTTTTTTTTTGCCAACACTGCTTCAACCGATAGCACCGATAGCAAATACGTCGTGCGGTTACGCGGTCTCAGTCCGCAGAAGACGCACAGGGATTCACGGGCACGGGCTGAACGTTTGGTGTACATTGAATAGGGCAGCCTGCCGGGCAGGGGAAGCGCACAAAGTGTATCAAGCCGCGGAGTTTGCGCGCTTCTAAAACTGCCAGAAGAAGGGAAAATACGGCGGTCTTTGCTACGGTCACTCCATCGCATGGGATCAGAACAAGTGAAATGCTAGCACTGCAGTAAAACAAATATTGTTCTTGCTAGAAAATATTCGATAATGCAAGATCACTGATAATTATAATTCCGCCACAATGTTCACAATGGCGTCGGCTGAATCTGATGATGCTTCAGGTAGTTTTGGTGATTGATCAGTCCATTGCTGCATATCCAGGTCGAGGCTGGAATGAGCTCGTCTTCGTGTGTTGAACCTTTGGCCTCCTATTTATATGTGATAAGATTCAAGGTCACAATAGATTGGTTTCGAAATTCACTTCACCCGCACCTTCACCCTCAGAGCAAAATGAGCAAAATCGGGACTTGTGTACTGGAAGCTGCTCTAGATAGGTGCGCATACAGTTTTACAGTCTCCCTGTATAGATAACGTTTGGAATTGGAAAGTTCGCACCTGAACTTAATGGATTCGTACAGGTGAATGTGAGGATCAAATTCTGATGGCTTTGCAAAATGTAGGGATTTTGCACACTGATTGCACACTGATCTGTGTGCAAAAAGTGCAACTAGTGCGAACTTAGACGGCTGTGAAGGTAAAGTGAGGGTGGGGAACGCTTCGAAACCTACCTAATGTTCATTAGGTACGCTGCAGCAGCTTAAATATTATGCCAAATCCCTCAATTCTGCACGTAACCATGGAGTGCAACGCGTTCATGTTCGGGTTCTCCGCCGCTTTCTTCGCGTCGTCGGACATGGTCATGCCGGTGGCATCCGTGAGATACAGCCAAGAGGAGTCACCGGAGCTCGAATCTCCACTAATAGACCATTGGACTTTTGCTACTGCAATGACTCAGCAGGTGCTGACACGTGTCTATCTTCAGGAGCCAGCCTTGTGGAGAGGACGGTGCTACGACCACGGAGGTGCCGACCAGTTTCTAAAGTCAGGGGAAGTCGCGCGAATTCAAGGCAATAACAGCCTTGAAGCGTCTGATGCCACCTCGCAATCCAAAGACATCCCACAGCACGGAGAGTGCGCCGATCATGGTGAAGTTGCTGATGGTGGCCGTGAAATTGCGTCACCGTCATACGTGCGCGTACTCGAAATGCACCGAGCGCGTGAGGATGGACGGGTCTTTGTGTCTTAAACACGCCGACTGCAAACTTTGTACACACCCAGGATGCTTCACAACCGCACCACAGTGATGTCGGTCTGTGCGCGCAGCGTCACCAGAAGCCTCGGATGAAGAAGAGTGAAGAAAGCGTCGAAGTGAGTGAAGAGATGGAACCATCAGCTACGGAGACGGCAACGCCAACGCATGAAAAACCGGTGCGGACGCGCCGGGGGATGCGGAGATACCTTGTACCTACACATTGCTGGCGTGGACGAATACTGTAATGTCACAAGTGCTCACGATAGAAAATTGAGGAGTGATTTGATTATTTAGTCTGCTACGCCAGCCACTCTCTTGTGGCCACTCATTTTGGCTCGTAAACTACAGTAAACAAAAGTAAACAACAGGACTTCATATCTGGTCGCAAAGACTGCATAAATCCGTGCGACCAGATTCGATCCACGATGTACTCAACGGAGGCATTGTATCCATTACAAATACTGCTCGACCGAGGACGAATACGTGGAGCGCTTGTTGGGTCTCACGCAATGCGGTCGTGCAGGGTGCGTCAAGAAAGCTCTGGGAGAAGGCTTATTGTGCCTCGAGCACAGCATCCTGCCGGGCAGCAGGATCGGCGCGCTGCCAACGTGCTACGAGGAGGCCGAATCTGCAACTCTCACTGCATGGAACTAGCAAAAGTCTTTTGCCAAAAGAACTACTAGTACTGGTATTTTCCGACTAGATAACCAATCAACAATCTGCACCAGCTCCTTACGTATTGTCGATGCACTATCTTTATAAACTACATGTATTGTGGCTTGCAGGGATTTTGCCCTCTCATTTACAACTTTATATCGGACCCCGATTTATATAAGTCGGAGCTGTAGGAGTCTGAAATAGGGATCGAACATTCAAAGCTAGTGACATCCATAGTAAAGTCAAGCAATGCATGCTCTACCATGTGCAATGCCCATCTACTATAACTAGTAGGCGCAGAGATGTCTTAGGTGATAGCACAGCGAGCAGGTTGCTCACTAGTTTGCTCTGCCTCCTCAGCTGAAGAAATCGACATGGCGTATGTTACTATGGCAACGTTCCGTGCAAGGCAGGCTGGCCTGCATCCAGCCTTGATTGCAGTGGATTTGCTATGGCTGAGCCGAAATAATCACTGCCCCTCCGAATTGCAAGATTAAAGCGGCAATTCGGGTAGCTGCTAACAAATCAGAATGGCGATGTCATCAAATCGGGCCACTTTAACAAATCGGACCCGATATATCGGACATATGAGGCCCTGATTTGCCAAAATCTCTGCAAGCCACAATACAAAGTACATAATAACGCTGGTGAAGGATTTCGTTTATTTCCCCCGCGTCCTCATGCACCTTTTGACGTTCTCCAGCTAAGTGAGCCTTTTCACTTACTTAAGTTGCTGAGATCCCAAAATTTGGCATACTGATGCCAGAACTTGGCCTTCGCGTTATCGTCGAGGCTCTTCAAGTTGCCAACGACTCGTCCTGCAGATTCAGGGCTCTGTAGAGCTGCTCCGGCGTGATGTTGGCGCTCGCGTAAATTTCGAATTGCGAGTTCTTCTGTAAGAGCTGCTTCGCCTTCTCCACAGGATCGCCGACGCTCATAGCTTGCTCTTAACCAACGCCTACACTTTCTTGTAAAGATCCGCAAGCCTCATTCTTCTTCGTCTTGGTCGGTAGCCTGCGTGCTTCTCAGGAATCGGGCTTGGGTACCGCCAGGTCTTGCAACGCGACCTCCGATTCGTCCAGTCTGGTTGCTGCAGCAATGCTGGTGGTGGCAACAAGGCTAGTGACGGCCAGCAAAAGTACAATGTAGGCTCGAATACTTGCGCGCGCCATTGGAAAGTCTTCGGAGTTTAAAGCGCCGTGTGCTTGTTCCGTGGGGAATACGTTAATGAGGCTTATTGGTACTGTAGTTATGTAAACTACTACGTAGTAGCAGCCGCCCGCCTTCGTGAGTCAATGAGCGCTAGATCGCGTTAGATTGGGGACTCCGTACAGATAACGCGATCCGATGCGTCATGCACTATCGATCCGGGGTGTATGCAATAGTCACTAGACTGCTCAACTTTCGCTTTTGCCACTGCTAACGTATTTCACTGAAACCTGACTGTCGTTTGTTTGTTAATTTTGTCGAATGCGACACATGATCACCGGATCATTACGAACTAATCTACACCCGCACGATCGTGCACTGTGCTAGTATTAACGTGTATGTGATCGCGTTAAATACATACGGTACCCCCGATATACCGTATAAATTTAATCCTAGGCGACAAGGGACCAACACAATGTGTAACATGTCTAGACTACAAATCCTAAGATTTGGCAGCCTTAATGCATCGATTTAACTAAAAGACCAATTTAACTAAATGTATGGCCGATCGACACGCAGCAATGTGAGACTCAGCGCCCTCCATGGTGACGCTCTCTGCGCTCTCGGTGCTCAAGGCCCAGGCCCAGCGTGCCAACGCGGCCAACGCCACAACAACCGGTGGGGCAAGACCTACCAGCGCACGGTGGAGACAAGACACGCTCAACATCTTCGTCTCGCGCAGCAGTGCCGAGGACAGCGAGGAAAGCGGCGTGATCGAGGACCCAGGAGATCACCACGGTGTCCAAGCACGTGGCCAAGCTGCACGTACGTGGCCAAGCTGCACGCACAGATCCAGCTGCTCAAGACCAAGTTGCGCGCTGACTGCTGGATGCCGCTTTTGCCGCCGACACTAAGGTGTTCGTGGCCAAGATCATGGGCAGCATGGTGGAGAATCAGAGGATGATACGGGCGCTGGTAAGGGATATTACAGTGATGCTACAGTAAACTGCAATTGATATTGGCAGGGAGGACAACGCCGAGATACCCACGTCCTACTACAGCGTGTCGCTGTGGATGCTAGTCACGTGCGCGCATCAAATGCCAAGCTCACCGCTGCTTCTGTCGCATTCGGACTTAGGTGCTGACTGTAAAGTAGATTAGAAGACGCATCAAAGCAAAATGTAAGATGATATTAATTATCTTCATCTCCATGGCCGATGTCATCTGAGTCTTCATCATCCGATTCGATGTCATCACCAGTGCCGATGTCATCATCCGAAGCAATCTCGTCTTCAGCAACCCTCTGCTTCTCTAACTCGGCCACAAGACCATCAACATCAACATGGTTGTCTTGATACGGCACAGCTACTCGAGTATCTGTCAGCAGTCCTGCTTTTGCGAACCCACCAATGATTGTTGACTTCGATAAGTTGCTCCAGCACGATATGATCCATTGCGTGATATCGACTCGAGAGGGTGCAACCAAGGCGAATTTCTCGTTGTCTAGCTTCTTTCGGAGAGCAGCAACCTTTTGGGTCGCGTTAGGCTGATCTTCTGTCTTCTGGATACGGAGAATTTCTGCCTCAATCTCCTCCTTGCGCTTCTGACGCTCATTTTCACCTTGCTTGTAAGCCGCCAGTTGCTCCCTCATTCTATCAACCCACAATGCGCGGAGCTGTCCCTTGAAGGGTTTATTCCACGCAATATCAGCTGGTTGACAGACGTAAGTATACTTTGGGGGGACTTTCAGCAGAATGACATTGAGTGACGCGGCATAATCCTTGACGGTCTGAGTCCAATGGGCGCTAAAATCATCCCAAAGCAGTAAGATGTTGTCATCGCGATTGCCACGAGACGCGAAATGATATTCCAAGAACTTGAGCGAGAGCTCCTTGTTCCACCACGCTGTCTTGTTTCCGAAAATTTTGCATGGATACTTCTTTTGCAGCTTTTGCACTTCACGCCATACAGTAGTGCCGAATCCATTTCGAAGAAGCTCATTATCTGCTCGCCTACTCACAATCTGTGACGGCGACGTCTTGAACAAAATGAACGGATCAAACTTTTTGCCACAAGAATCACCAAGCAACATTACCGTTGCCCTTTGTTTGTCTTTGTTCGCACAACGAATCCAGACAGTCTTGGTTCCTTTGGTCGTGATCGTCCGTTTAGGGACGTATTCGAAACAAACAGCTTTATAAAATACATTAAATAAAAAAATGTGAGCACTTTGGAGTTCATAAAAATAATTTTAAACGCGGACTTTACCAGTTTGATCAGCATTGAAAACCTGGACGCAATTCTTCTCCACAATTGTTCTCAGAACCTCTGCCCGAAATTCTCTCGCGACTTCTGCGGCGTCCTCCGGCGTTGTTTGGCCTTGGCGGGTCTTCGTACGAAGCGATAACCTGTGCCGCTGCATGAAAAGTTTCATCCAGCTTGATGACGCTGAAAAATGCTCCTTCGGTATTTCGCACTCGCTCGCAACCTCGCTACTCTTCAGTTTCAACATGGTTCTGGAAACGGGCGCTCCGTCCTTCCTAAGCGAGTTAATCCACAACACTATGTCTTCTTCTGCCTCTTTTGATAGTACTGTACCTACGCCACGTTCACGCAGGTTGAGGTGGCTAGAACGACCGCTATCGCACGCTGCCCGAATGGTTTTCACATTCCCCCGCCATTTGCTGATTTGTTGCTGCTTGGCCCGACGTTCTTTTCCATCTAGACCACCGTAGAACTTATCGAGGGCCTCATTTGGAGTATGTCCTTCGTCTATAAACTTCAGTACGTCGTTCTTGTGCCCGTATTCGACACTCATTCGCTTGTACTTCTTGCGCTTCTTCTTGGTGCCCTTGATGGACGGCCTGGCCATTGTAACCAGTTGTGAGTTCAGCACGAATTGAGCTCGTCTAACGTTAAAATTAGCGCTACCGGAATTCTTAGCATATGACTATTTCAGGTCATCCTATTGGCTGAAACTTCGTGTCGCTTAGGATTAAACGTCGCCAAGGACTAAGACGATACGGTAACGCGATCTAATGTTCGTTGATGTGAATGCAGTGGTCCACTGGCAGTGGAAGACGGGTGGCTACATATACAATACATAGAGCGAGCACACCGACTGTGCATGTTCTAGCGCTGTACCGAAGCCTTACAATGGCTTGCACAGGTTCTCGAGTCTACCGACCGTCGCTATTGTGCGAAGTTTACGATCTGAAGTTGGAAGCTAAAGATTTGGAAAAAGAACGTTTGGAAAGCATGGTCATAATGTATCGCCAAGAACAGGAGCGCTTGGAAATTTGTGAGGATACACCAGATAAACCTTTCACTCAGCCGTATAAAAGTTGCTGTCACGTGATTCTCGTGGAATCTCGCGAGCTGAATAAAATTTGTGCGCTGGCGGCTAGCTACTGTAAATATTGCAGTGGCGTCAAGGCGGCGACGGTTTCGAGCAGTCAGTGAAGGGTCGATACCCTCGACGAGCAACCAGAAGAGGGGCCAGCCAGCGAAGTGAGCCCATGAGGATCTAGGAATGTATGTAATAACAGAGTTAGTGTAGGGAACAGTGAATGAGCACCCAGCTCATTCCGGAATCAACAGAGGATAATAACGTCGACCTGCTCTGGCCAAGCAAGTGTGGACTCCTCATCTTGGTGATCTCGGGGAGCAAATCCCGGACACCTTAGCGACACATCAGAGTGCTTTCAAGACGTGAGCTCGGGCACATCAACAAACAAGAACAAGACTTCCTCTGCCTAAGTGCTACCACATCCACTCTTCCAGCTCACTACCAGTGAGTTGTAAAAGTGCGACATAGTAGAGCTTGGAAGATGCAAGGACGAAACACGGCACGGAGAGTGTTGCGGAGCGACACAGCGCCGGATCGCCAGCAGCTGGACGGGCATCTCCGCAGCGCTGAGCACGTGAGGATCGACCGTCTGGAGGCACGGCTGGACGAGACTCATGATGATATTCGCGCCTTCGGCAAGAACATTAATGCGACTATCAACAATTTGAGCAGCGGGATCAGCACGGAAATGGCTGCGCTGAATCGGACAGTGGCGGGCTTGGTGCAGACGATGAACCAGCTTGCCGAAGGACTCAACCGAGTGCAACAAGTGGCTGAGGACGCGCGCCGAATGGCACAAGCAGCAAATGCGCCAGCGCCAGTACCGTCAGCACGGGCACCGACGCCGAACCAAGCACCGGCAGCAGCAACCTCGTGGACGTCTGGATCGTCGGCTGCACGGCAGACCCCGGCTATGGGGCATGGTGGTGTCAGTGGCGGTGGAGCGAACAGCATGGCGACACCAGCGGCTCGAAGTGATGCGAGCTCGGCTGGCGAGTTGCATTTAAGGAAAATGGATACCAAACCACCGGTTTTCGTTGGAGATATCGATGGAGTCAAGTTGAACACCTTTATTTTCCAGTTTGAGTCCTATTTCACCCAAAAGGGGTTGGATTTGTTGGCGCATGATGATCGGCTCGCCCAGGAACTCAACCAGTGTGTGCAAAAAGCTGCCCTGGTGTGGTACGAGCGGTACATGACCGACGTAACCACGACCAAGCTGTGGAGTGCGATTAAGCTTGAGCTGATCATGGAGTTTATGGAGCCAAATTTCGAGGATAAAATGAGGAACCGACTGCTAACAATTAGGCAGACTGGTGGATACTCTGGATACGTAGGCAAGTTTCGGGAGCTGTATCGCATTGTTCGTGTCGACCAACTCACCGCGATGAATCTATTCGTGAATGGACTGTCGGACATGCAGATGAAACGTGAAATTCAGCGGAGGCAGCCACGAGACTTGAATGACGCGATCCAAATCGGATTTCTCGAGTGGGAGATCAGGGAAAAACCTCCAGGAAACAATCGGCCCACCGAAACCAGGTCGAAGAGCAAGGGTGGAGGGGCTAACACCACGCCGTATCAGCAGCCGAGTAATCAGCCTCCAGCAGCTCGCAAATCAGGGAATGGAGGCCGCCAAGGCAACAACAACGCAAAATCGGCTAGCAACTGCAGCTTTTGTGGCCGTGGACCGCATCGAGTCGAAGATTGCTGGTTTAAGCATCCTGAAAAGCGCCCCAGCCAAGTGAACAGAAAGGTCAACACCATGTTCGCGCGCATGACGGTCGCCGAAAACCAGGCGGATGAGGGAAACGAGTAAGTCCACTCAATGTCGAGCGATTGAGTGGGCATACCCGCAAGCTCAGCAGACTAAAGGGCGAACGCGATGGCTGTGAAGTCGACGAAGATAGTGCGGCGCAACGCCTGATGCATGATGAGAAAACAATTTGTGACCAGAAAAATGATGGAGAGGATTCACAACCGCGAAAAACCAAGAAAAATGATTTGACTTTGTTTGCTAGCGTGACGAATGGAGTGCAGATTATGGCGTTCGAAGACCAGGACAGCTCGACAGCCAAGTCTGATGTTTCCTTCGCCTTGCCTCGTGAATATTGTTGTCTTTTGCATACGAACAGTACTGTTCAATGCACCCGTGACGATTTGTTCCTGACCAACTCGAATTTTATCGATAGCGGGGCCACGATCAATGCTGTCAGCCCTGAATTTTGTCAGCGTTCTCAATTGGAAGACCGGATCGAAGATCACGGAGTTGACATGCCGATAACGCTGGCGAATAAACAGGAAATGAACGTTCGCAAGCGAACGCTTCGGCTACATTTGTTTATCGACTCTTTCGATCCCTACGTCGGTGAATTTCTCGTGCTTTCTGTACCGGAAAACCAAGATATGTTGCTTGGAATGCCGTGGCTAAAGGCAGCGAACCCAGACATCGACTGGATCGAAGAAACAATCAAACCTCGGCGAGTACAGTCGGCGGACAACATCAAAAAGAAGAAGACGAAGAAGAAAATGAAGCCCCGAACCAGGACGAAGCCGTCTCAGCCAGCACTACAAGTGGGAGGCCAGCGCTTCTCGGTATCGGGAAGTACTAAGAACTCGTGCGGTAAATATTTTCAGCAGGGGTACTACACGGTGACCAGCGGTGAAACGAAATTTATAACGAGCAAACAATTCAAGAGACTTCTGCGAAAACCTGAGAAGGTTGATTGTGTGTTCGTGCTGAGACCGGTGACCGAGAAAGAGCAAACCGAAGGTGAGAAAGCACTTACGGATGCGGACGACTACAAAGGACTACCTGTTTATCCCGTGTTGGATCGTCATCGACCCATGTTCAGAAAGAAGTTGCCGCAGCAATTACCACCGGAGTCGCATGGAGTGCACAAGATGGAGGTGGATACTAATCAGCCTATCTTTCGTCAGCAGTGGCGTCAATCTCCTAAACAAGAGCAAGAAATACGTGCATGGGTGGAGGAGATGCTGCGAGCTGGGTTGATTCGTCCTTCTTCCTCGCCCCACGGTGCTCCTACCTTTTGCGTGAAGAAGCCCGTGGGCTGGCGCATAGTTCACGACTATAGGGCAATGAACAATCGCACGGTTAGGAGGACATTGCCGATGCCACGCAAAGACGTTATTTTCGAGAAAATGCAAGGTGCATTCTGGTACAGCTGTATGGATCTGCTCAGTGGTTACTACCAGTTTCGGATGCGGGACTCAGATGTCAAATACACTGCTTTCCAGACAGCGGACGGCTCTTTTGAATACCTGGTTGTACCTATGGGATTATCCAATGCACCTGCGACGTTCAATGAAGGGATTCGCAAGTTGCTGAAGGATCTTGCGGACTTCTGTCTCTCGTACTTCGATGATATTTACGTGTTTACGCGAAGTCGTAATCTGGATGATCATCTTGCTGCTCTCGACCGCGTACTGACTCGGCTGGAGGAAAACCAATTCTACGTCAAATTGAGCAAGTGTGTGTTCTGCTCCGCTGAGATTCCGTGCTTGGGCGACTACATCGGCCGTGAAGGAGTAAGAATTGACCCGAAAAAGGTACAAGTCCTCCGGGAATGGCCTCGCCCCACTACTGTAAGTGAGTTGCAGTCATTTCTCGGAACAGCAACCTACGTTCAGCGATTTTGTGACGGATTTGCTCACGATGCGGGTCCTCTTTTCGAGATGCTGAAGAATAAAGCCAGCTCTAAAAGCAAGGTGAAATTGCAGTGGACGACAAACCAAGTGCAGCATTTTGAGCAGCTGAAGCAGCGAATTTCGGCGACGCCTGTGTTAGCTGTGGCTGATTTCACTAAGCCTTTCTATCTGAGGATGGATGCGAGTGATTATGCGATTGGAGGTGTTCTGTTTCAATTGGAGGAGCATGAGGGCGGGCTAGTGGAGCGACCTGTAGCATTTAATGGCCGTAAGTACAAGGGGGCGGAAAAGAACTATTCCATCCGGGAGAAGGAGTTATTGGCTATCTTGTTCGGACTTCGAGTGTGGAGAGTTTATTTGCTCGACAAACCCTTTATTGTGGAGACTGACCACAAGTCCCTCGAGAGTGTCTTTGCCCAGAAAAGATTTCGCGGCGTATAGCGCGATGGTACGACGAACTGAGTGAATACCCAGTTACGTTCAAGTATATACCTGGAGCAACTAATGCAGTAGCGGACGGCATTTCTCGCCGTGCTGATTTTGCAGAGGCTGTTCCTTTGGAGAAAATAGTAGCTGCCAGTGCAATTCACGAGAGCGTGTGCGTGGGTCTCTCTGCCGTAGTGCGCGAAGCGATTACTCGCTACAAGGAGGATCCGACGGTGCAGGCGATTGTTGAAGCGCTACAAAGGAAGCCTAGTGAAGATGCACCGCGAATTCGACACCTCGCACGCTACTCACTCGACGGTGATAGGCTGATGTACACGGGGCCTAATGATGAAGCTCCAAGACCGGTTTTGCCTGTTATTGCTGAGCTGATAAATGGAGTATTGTTCGAATTTCACGATGTTGAGTGTTATGGGCATCCTGGTGTTGATCGGACACTTCGTCTCGTTGAGCAGCATTATTATTGGCGGCACATGGTACGCAGTGTACGTGCTTATGTCAAGTCGTGCGAAGTTTGTCAGCGAACGAAGGCAAGAAACACGAAGCCTCCGGGACTCCTACAAAGCCAACCGATTCCGCATGGGCGCTGGACACATGTGGCTATGGACTTCATTGTCGCGCTTCCAAAGACCCGCTCCAACTGCGATTCTGTGCTCGTGGTGATAGACCAGCTAACTAAGCGAGCCCATTTCGTAGCTTGTAAAGGCACTGCTACTGCTCGTGATGTTGCTGAACTCTACCGAGACCGCGTGTTTGCTCTGCACGGTATTCCGACCGAGATTCTTTCGGACCGTGATCCCAAATTCACTGCAACGGTGTGGACTACGTTGTGTACCATGTTGGGTACGCGACAAAAGTTGACGACTGCTTTTCGCCACCAGGCAAATGGGGTGACTGAGCGTCTAAACCAGACTATTGAAAACTATCTGCGAGCATTTACTAACGGAGCTTCCGACGATTGGGACGCGTATCTAGCTCTCGCAGAATTCGCTTATAACTCAAGGTTCCAGCAAGCAATATCGATGGCACCTTTCGAAGCCGACCTTGGTTATCTACCTTCGACTCCTGCTACGCTGCTCAGCCCACCTCGCGCGACCGGCGCCGAACGACAACGTTGTGCTTTGGGGAAGACGTTCCTCGAGACGCAAGCGGATCGGCTGGCTACTGTACGGCGTGAACTCCAGCGGGCGGCAGATCGCATGAGCGATTACTATGATGCCAACCGACCCGTCCAAGTTTTTGAAGTCGGGGAGGAGGTTTTATTGTCGACCGAAAACCTGGCAAACTATCATGCTGGGACCACAAAAGAGAAACTAGGCGCGCGATGGATTGGCCCGTACGCAGTTGTCAACAGACTTGGGCACGATTATTATGAGCTGAAGCTGCCCAAAGGAGTGAAGTTCCACCCAGTCTTCCACACTAGCTACCTGAAGCCGTATGTACCCAGTGGTGGCAGGGAGCAGCGAACGTTCAAGGTACTGCTGCCGGATAACACTGAGGGCGAGTTAGTGGAGGACATTGTGGGCTTCAAACGAAACCGTGGCAAGGCCATGTACAAGGTCAAGTGGCTTGGCCAAGCCCGCTGCACATGGGAACCTCTCGATAACTTGAAGTATGTGGGCGACCTGATCAATCGCTTCCACGAGCGCAAGAAACCGAGGCGGGTCTCGTCTTAGCGGAGGGAATGTCACGTGATTCTCGTGGAATCTCGCGAGCTGAATAAAATTTGTGCGCTGGCGGCTAGCTACTGTAAATATTGCAGTGGCGTCAAGGCGGCGATGGTTTCGAGCAGTCAGTGAAGGGTCGATACCCTCGACGAGCAACCAGAAGAGGGGCCAGCCAGCGAAGTGAGCCCATGAGGATCTAGGAATGTATGTAATAACAGAGTTAGTGTAGGGAACAGTGAATGAGCACCCAGCTCATTCCGGAATCAACAGAGGATAATAACGTCGACCTGCTCTGGCCAAGCAAGTGTGGACTCCTCATCTTGGTGATCTCGGGGAGCAAATCCCGGACACCTTAGCGACACATCAGAGTGCTTTCAAGACGTGAGCTCGGGCACATCAACAAACAAGAACAAGACTTCCTCTGCCTAAGTGCTACCACATCCACTCTTCCAGCTCACTACCAGTGAGTTGGAAAAGTGCGACAGTTGCCGTCTTGCACCGCCCCAAACTTTGCCGTAGAGCAAATATACCTGCTGGTTGACCTGCATAGCTGAAACTTGGTGATTCTAATCCCGGTACGTCCATGGGCCACTCGTCCAGCAGCAGCGATACCAGGGACCAGGGGCCGGAAAAAATAATACAAAAACAATTATTACGGTATTGTTCCACTAAAATAATTGATTTTTTTGGGATACGCGTATTGTAATGATTTTGTCAGCTCCAATATTTGTTAGCATTTAATGCACATACAAATACCAAGCTAAACAGTAAGCTCAATACAAAATAATTACTGTATTGTTCCACTAAAATAATTGGTTATTGGTGGGCAAGGATTATTACGGAAGAAAGAAGCCTGCAATGAAATTTTATATTTTATTGTCCGACCCGATCCCTGTCAACAATGTGAGTATTTGAAATGGACGCATATTTTGTTTTGAATGCAACGATATCATTAATTTCTAACGCTACCCAACCGATGAAGCGCTCGCAGCCCGAATCTGCATCGAAGCCGCCTAAGCAGGAAGCAGTGCACGCATTTTCCCCTCGACACTGCCGAGGGTCAAGTGCGGAGATAATGGTGGAGGCCGACCTAAGTCGGCGGTTGACAGAGATGCGTCTACTGAGTCAAGAACAAGTACACACCGCTGTCGTTGCTGGTATCAGCGGAACCTGGAGTAGGGGCGATGTCGTTTCGAGACAATCATAGTGGAGATCATGCTGCTGGGTGAGCAACCTCAGAACAGCGGCGTGAGACGGAATGGGGACAATGGGGACGGTATCGTCACAGAGGCGCTAGTTTAACAGCTCCCGCATATGTACAGTAAGTACTTAAGTGGGAATGTCCAGTGGGAAACATTTTTGGATAATTACCACTGACTCGGATTGAACATGATGCTAAGCTCACGGTGATCGACAACACTAATGTATCCGTGAATCAGCGTGCTACTTTATAATACTACAACAATAATCCATTTGGGGACATTATAGTTTCGACCTCCCAAGAAAA
Source organism: Phytophthora vignae f. sp. vignae (assembly GCA_016169955.1). NCBI lineage: Eukaryota > Oomycota > Peronosporomycetes > Peronosporales > Peronosporaceae > Phytophthora > Phytophthora vignae. Next base: position 478,165 of record JABJUM010000007.1, read on the forward strand.
CTTTTGGCAAGCTGTGATAAGCATTGCGCTCACTTTATCGAAACATATATGTCACAATATTTAAAATATGTGGTAAGTGATATGGTAGCACTAGAGAGGAAGTACGGCGGGCATCGGGAGCCGAGATGCTGTGTTGAGTACGCTGGAAAATCGAAACTGAATATTATAGCTTTTAACTACCGTACAACTACCCTTGCTATTTGCTTTGGGCTGTCGGCTACCACTAATTGATCTTGAACCGCTGCTGCTGCAGTTCACCTTTGCGGTTAACCGTGATCTAGGGTTTCGCGAGATACAGTCCAGCATCATTAGTGCTCTCTTGCTGCTGGTAAGTAATTGCCGTTGATTATCTTGATCTCGGGACAGTCCCTCCCCCAAGCGAACTCCTTGCCTGGTCTGTTTGCGTTGTATGGTGTTCTCGTGACATTCCCGCCTCCAAGCGGACTTCCCGCCTGAGGAATTTTTGGTGGGCTTCACTTCTTTCGTTGCGTCTTGCCACTGCTCCTGCGTTCTGTTGTTCTTGGCGTCTGGGCTCTCCATGGTTTTGGTCTTGGCCTCTGCGCTCTTTTGCTGTTTTGCCTCTTTGGGTTCTTGGTGCGTCAAGCTCACCGTGGTTTGGACTTAGTCTCGCGCTCTGTTGTTCTTGTCCTCCGCGCCGTGCGTCCGGGTTCGTCGTCTGGCGGCCGCCCTGATTAATCTTGGCCTTGTGAGGCTGCCGCACATGATGGATGAATGCGCGCGCCTCATGTAAGCTCTACGGACGGCTGTGCACCAGCACGGATGTGGAGCTGGACTTGCATTTTGTATAACCTCGGTTGAACCAAGCCGAGTACATGTTGAACCAAGACAAGTACATGTGTAGCTGTAGATTGCAGTTGGTTGACGTTGAAGTTGAAGTGGTTAGGAAGCAAGACGACCACAAGGACGTACTAGGAGACCAAGCAAGAACCAGAAGTCTAACCAACGGCAAAATACACTCAGTTGACAATTTTCCCTCTACTACAACAACTACCACGTGACAGGCCTCTGCGTCGTGCGTCTGGACTCTTCGGCTCTGGCCTCTACGTCTTGTGTGTCTGGGCTCTGCGGCCTTGGTCTCTGCGTCATGCGTCTGGGCTTCTTCGTGCGGCGGTCCGCTCTGTATAGTCTTGGCCTCTGTGTCTTGGGGCAGCGCTCGCCGTGGGGCGTCCGCACTTGTTTGGTCTTGGCCTCAGCATCTGACGTCGGGACTCTCCGTCTCTCGCCTCTGCGTCTTGCGTTTGGGCTCCGCGGTCTTGGTCACTGCGTCTTGCATCTTGGCTCTCCGTGTGGCGGTCCGCTCTGATTGTTGCGTCTGCTCGTGGTTGAGTCAGTCGCGGTTGGTGTCTTGTCCTGGCCGATTTAATTGAGTTCCGTCAGCGCCTCGTCAGCGCCTCGCCGACCAGGAAAATGAAAGTAGTTCAGCATCTCGATCCCCTCCACCGTAGCGTAGGATTCGCAATTTCTACTATGTCACAATATTTAAAATATGTGGTAAGTGATATGGTAGCACTAGAGAGGAAGTACGGCGGGCATCGGGAGCCGAGATGCTGTGTTGAGTACGCTGGAAAATCGAAACTGAATATTATAGCTTTTAACTACCGTACAACTACCCTTGCTATTTGCTTTGGGCTGTCGGCTACCACTAATTGATCTTGAACCGCTGCTGCTGCAGTTCACCTTTGCGGTTAACCGTGATCTAGGGTTTCGCGAGATACAGTTAACCGTGATCTAGGGTTTCGCGAGATACTGTACAGTCCAGCATCATTAGTGCTCTCTTGCTGCTCCTAAATACCGAACGGGTATACAATACATAACCTCATATAACTAATACTTCAAGGTCCAACGACTGGTCGAACGGAGATGGGCAAAGGTACTGATGTAAAAATCCAGGATACCTTTGTTTGGCCAGAGGTACTAAGCTGTGCAGTTGAAAATTGGCGCGCTTTTGATTGCCTGTGCGGTCTTCTATACCTTTCCACTTTCACATGTTCAGTCAATGGACCATGGAATAATCTACTTCATCAAAAGGTATGTGCTTTTTGAAAAGATGATGCATGCACTAGATCAACTAGGAGAGGGAGCAGATAGTCCTTACAAATTAGAGCTACTAACCGCACTGATGTGGTGCGAACACGTTTGGTCAAAGGTCAGCGCTGAAACAATTCAGCACTTCTGGCTTCGCTTGGGCTTGATTAACAAAGCAAGCCTCAAAGTCCTTCTAAACTAAACTAATTCAGTACAGCCTTTTTTATGGTAACGCTGAGATCACTTTATAAACCTAGAGCCCTTATATATATCAGGCGTTCGGTACTCAGGCAGAGTTCTGTAATTGCCGTTGATTATCTTGATCTCGCGACATATAATACATCCAGTGACCCGCTCGCGATTCGCGCGTCTTGTTCTCGCACATGAATACGAGCCACAAGCCTCAAATCTTGAGAAGGGATAGCCTACCCGGCTCTCTCTTCTCGATGTTTGGTCGTACAGATCTCCCCGGCAAATCAAGAATAGCGATGTCGAATGTACCTCGCAGAGCTAGTACAGCCATGCAGTCGAGATTTGCGCTTCCTGGATGATATCTACTGATTCTAGCTAAAATGGGAGGGAACATGTCTAGCGAGCGGGAAGCAACATGCAAGTGCAAGTTGCTCGTTAGAGTACATGTAAATGAAAGGATAAAAATGAACTTTAGATAAGTTATTGCTGTAGCGAGATGCGATCATGACGACAGGCGGCAGGAGCGGCAGTGCCTTGCCTTGAACGATGGGGCAGTATTATACTGACATTAGAACTCCCGTAGAAGACCGTCCGTCTACGCGACACGATGCTCCGTAACCAGATATACTCTTCACTACATATACAAAGTACAAACACAAGATTATCAGCGATACTGCTGGCCCCCTTTAATGATGCCTTCGACCGCGCTCTGCCTGAAAAACTGAGCCGACGGTACAAGACGAGGCGCTACTTTCCCATTAATTGAGTAATTCAGTACATTGGCGCGTCTGTCAAGCCCTTTGCAAGTTTCGCAACCTCGCACTTTTTATTGGTCCGACCTTTCTTGATTTGCCGGGGCGGACTGTATGATTGAGCCCTGAGTATGACGTGTCTGACCGGGTCGTTGAGCGACGATGCTTGAAGGCTAAAGCTCATTGTGCTTTTTGCCTCCTTGTTGCTAGCTTGAATAGAGCGATGTCAGCTTGCGCAGGTGGACGCGTCCATGTTATTCTTCTCTTGCTCCTCGTGAGTTTGTTTCCTAGCATCGAAGTCGCCTCGGCGATGGACGAGTCGAAGATCACCTCCCAAGGCTCGGAACCTAGACGGTGGCTGAGGAGTCATGAGGCCACCGACTTAAGCTGGACCAGCCAGGAAGAAAGAGCGATGAAGGATATCGCCAAGAGCCTAAAGACCTGGGTCAAGAGCAGCCAAGTCGGCAAGAACTGGGAGCTGAAGGTTGATACCAAGAAGGTTGAGAAGGCGAAGGAGCTCTACCAACAAGGCGCGTCGTATCACGCGTACCTGAAAGCAGACATCACGCCAGACCAGCTCTACAGAGCATTCGACTTGAAGGAAGACATGATGCTTGTGCTTCGATTCTATGGCAACTGGGCGAAGCTGCACAACAACCCGAAGTACTCGATCTGGCGCAAGTATGAAGCGATGTATATGAAGGCGAAGAACATTAAAATGTGAGTCGCTTGAAGACCAGCAAGCTGAGACGTAAAGGCAAGAAGAAAACGAGCTCGATGACCATTCCCTCACGCAGCTTTCAACATACATAGGTACCTAGACTTCATCTGTGTAATCTGGTGTCATTTTCACACTTGCACCGAAAGCAAACTGGGGATCGAGGCCCAATCGAATTTTTTTCTATGTGTATTTTTTCCTCTATGTAAGCTTAGCATCACTTCTGAAGACTTCACGCATCTCGCTTCGCTGCCAGGGGTCGGACAATAAAATATAAATATAAAATTGTGTGGAGGTTTCTTTCTTCCTAATAATCATTGCAGTGCGACTCCCACAGTAATCAATTATTTTTGTGGAACAATACAGTAATTATTGTAGGATAAGTCTATTTGGTACGGACGCCCAAACCCTGTTATAGCCTTGTTTCAGCAACAGCCAATCAAGATGTGCGAAGGCAGGCCGGACACGCAATTTGGCCAATCACAGCTTGTTAGGGGTAGGTTAATTGCATTCCAACTTACTTCTGGAATTGTCTGGTAGATCTGCACATTATCAATAAGACGATATACAAAAAGAAGGATAGAGCGTCATTTATCCGATAAGCTAAGAATGGACCACATATAGCCTCAGAGCGAACAGGTAAAGATAGACATTGCTCTCGTTTTCACGGGGCACTTCAGCTTCTTCCGGGTCGCCATGAGGAGGGCATCAAGAGGGCTCGATACCCCCGCGGGAACCATAGGCCAAGAAGCGGCCGCAGAAAAAATGTTTGAGGAGTTCCTTAACTCCATAGGCCTCTCAAAAGTTGATATAGACGACATACATAGAGCTCATAGCAACGAAGCTAGCCTTCCAACGCAAAACATGTACTCACTTCTAACAGCCTTGTCCATTTTCATACTGACAAAGAAAAGTGACAAGGCCCGTGCTGCTGATGGTTTACTGGCCAAGTCTACAGCGTTGGGTTATTTCTCACAAGTGGTGAACATGCTCCGAGAGCGCTACACAAGATCGCTAGATGACAGCAAAAGAATTGCCAAGATTCGTGAGAAAATGGCAAGTCACATCGAAGAGCGCAACTTGCGCGCCAACGTGCAAACTAATGACGCACCTGGCTGCACTATTGAAGATCTATGTGTACTGGTAGAGTTCCTAGTATCTACGGCAGACGTGGCTACCGGGCTGAAGTCTATTCACGACGCTGCGCTACTGACTATGATGTGGCATACTTTTGAGAGAGCTGTCGACACCTGCTTCGCGAGGAAACAGCAATTATCCATGGCAGCTTCCGGTGAATTGTTCCTTCACATTGCTAGAATCAAGACTTCAGTGGTGCAGGGAGTGTCGATTTATAAGGCCTCAAACCGGTGGCAGCAGTGCATGCTTCATGCATTTGGCTTGCTGTTCATCTGTTACGACGAGCCGTCTGAGCACCTGTTCCCCTTGGCACCGAATTTTGCTGACTCTGATCTACATGGAAATAAACCGTACTCGCAGGAGGAAGCTGTCTTGTACTGGGGGAAACTGTTAGATGAGGACGATGACAGTGCTGAACCACCGCAGAAAAAAGAGAGAAAGCGGTCAAATATTGCAAGCTACATTACCGAAGTTATTAGAGATACTTCGAAGTTGATGCCTCCCGCTATGAGCCAGACCGTGACGCCCAATATGACTAGCCACTCCATCCGACGCGGCGCGGCGGCGTACGCCAACGCTTCACCCAAGCTGGCGATCCAGTGGATCTCTACGCGGGGTGCCTGGCTACTGGAGTCTCTCACGAAGGCGTTTGCCTACATCGGAACAACGACAAAGGAAGATCAGAGTGTAGCCAAGGTTTTAGCAGGGTACCAAGCTCCCGACCTACCTGTAGCAACGCCTTCAATTCGTGACCTTGAGCAGCGGCTGTCCGATATGGAGTTTGGTCAGCTTCTTACCCTGCGCAACGAGCTATGCCGCCACGTACTCGGTTTCCAGGACACTCGCTTCAACGTGGCTTTGGATGTGGTTGATGGCCACCTTTGCTTCGCTGCTCATGCACCTGGATGCTGTATTGGCTTCGACGTCAAAGAGCAGCTCCTTGGCCTTCGTATCCCGCTACCTGTACGAGTTGGAGCGCGGAATAGCTGCCACGAACACGTGCCTGGGCTGTCACGTTACGATAGGCAAATGCTGTGAGTGGGGGGCGCACCTGAGAAGCCACTGGCAGGCTGTGAATCATGCTCAAGTCGGTAGTGCCGTCGCTGGGCGCGATAGCTTGCTGTCTTCCACACTTGAGAACATGCTCACGCAGCTCGTGAGTATTAACGAGAGGCGTGGCCGTCTGGAAGATGCCCAGGCTCAGCTACGGGCTCTCAGCGTACGCGATGCATCTGCACACGCAGCCTCGGAAGAAGCACTTGCCGGTGTAGAGCTGTCGGTCCCTCCACCAGCAACGGCGACCACGCTCGCTGGTTACCTGCTCAACTGGTACACGAACCACATCTGGCAAAAGGTTAAAGGAAAGAAGGATCAAAACAAAAGAGCAGAGGCGAAAGCAGCAGTGAACATTATGATGATACTCTACCAGAAGACGTTCGAGATACCTCAGGAGCCTGCGCGAAACAGTGCAGGAGGCGCAGCAGCTTACCAAGCCTGGAAGGATTCCCTCTGGACACTGGCTCAAGCGATGGACACTGCTGTCAATGAGCGTCTTCACTCCTTCGACAAAAAGAAGCCCACACGCAAAGCTGTGTCGCTTCGAAAGCGCTGGAAGCTTCTCAAAACATCGCATCCCGCAGCTGTCGCCTCGCTTGTCGCTCAGTATCTGCGCATGAAAACCAACAGGCAAATCGTCGACGCATGTACTCCCTCAACACACCTCTGGGACGCAACAGACATGGCACAGGCTCCATCCGATGCGCTTAGCACCTCGCCACCTCCGTCGCTCCACACAATTCTGCCGACGGCTGGAATTGAACCAGCATCCAGAGGACAGAGCCTCTCGCTTTCCCGTTAAGCTACGTCAGCGTGGAGTGGGCGTGGAGCGTGAGAGTGGGGCGCTGCAGAGTGGGGGTTGCGCGGGCTTTTTGGGCTTGTGCTTGTGGGCTTCGGTCTGAAAAATCGCGAGTGACAGCCGCCGCCGCCTATCGGCGTGGATGGCCGCGTGGACTTAGCAATAGCAATTCATTTTCTCAATTCATGTCAATTCTTTTAATTGTGTTGTCCATGCTTTGGCCACATCCGGAACAAATAAGTGAGCCCTTTTATGATTGCTACCATAGAGCGCTTCCGGAATGGCTTCCGGTATCCGCCAATTACTGTATTGAGCTTGCTTTTACATATTCCTGGTAGTGCTACGGCAGTAGGTAATTCCACACGAAAGGTAGGTATCGATTCAATACAATTTTCAAGTACAACCTCCTTATATTTTTTGATTTGGCATATACATCGCAGATTGTCGTCGAAACGTAGGCGATATCTCGCACTTTGTATAGACTCGTAGGAAAATCGGCGGTTTTCGACAAAAATATTTATGGCAACTCGGCTGGACACTTCTACATTTTATGCACGACCTGAAAATGCCAAATGAATTGACTTTCGTAGTGAGCGATTCCTACGAGAAGACAGCGCATGTGATTGGTGTAAATAATGTTGGTCTAATCACCACAATATGTACTACATACTGTAGCAGTAGCATACATACTGTGTAGGCTACGGGCGCAATGCTAGCTAGCATTGGCACCACCACTAGTAACAACTGCGCAGCCCCGATTTGCTGCACCTATAGCGCAAGTATATTGTCGAGGACTTGAGCCACGTGTGACGGCTCAGCAGTGCCGGAGCATCATGATGGAGCCCGGTGGCCGAGCCGCGGCATAACTGGTGCGGCGTCCAGTAGCCACGGGTGGTTATTATAACGGTCCACCATACAAGTAAGTGCAGCAGCAACAGTGTGAGTACATGTAGTTAGTATTGCAGCTTCAGGGTCGCAGGTTGCATGCTTGCTGAGACTCGCAGCAAGGTGTGGTATAAAAAAAGTTACAATAGTAAGAGTGTCCGCACCGGTAGTGCTAATTAGTGCAGCTAAATAGTTCAGATAGTAATAGGAAGAGTGGCCCTGCAGTGTAGGCCATCCACCAGCACAGTTTTAGAGTACTACAGGAGGAGGAGGTGTAGCCTTACCACCAGTGATGACGCTGCTGCGATGGCGCTGCTGCTGGGCCGCCAGCTGCATCGCGACTGTGGTGGCGCCAGTTAGCATGGATGGGAGGGGGAGGGGGGGGGGCACCAACACTAGCTCATACCGCACAGTGCGACGCCAGTAGTGGCTGCTTATAGCGCTGAAGCGCGCAAATTCCTAGCACGAAGTGTCTAAGTAAGATAGAGCCGAAGCGCGATTCGCAGTGTGCGAGCCATGGCAGCCCGCCAGTGCTAGCTCAAGGCTCCCACTGGGCCTTTAGAAATAAAATATGAACAGTACTGACAGACGGATCATACTCTAATACTGCTTTGGCCTGTAGTACAATAATGCATATGCACGATATTATTAGGGTCGCTTGTAAGGGCGATTTGCCTTCAACACTATCGTCGCTTTTCTAACAAGTAGTAGCTCACTACACATTATTGGCCAAATATCCCACACTATTAGCCAATAGTAGCCCGACCTACAATGTTGGATAGGCGTCCTACGTTTTATCTAGATAATTGATTTTCCAGTTATTGGAGCTGTTTTACGATTTTGTATTAGAATTATAAAACTAAAATAAAATAGGCCATACAGTTAACGACAAGATCAAGCGCACAACCAGCAGAATCCAAAAGTGACAAACGATGGTTGCAAAAACAGTCCCGTTCATTACAAGGAATCCGGTATCTCATTATGGTTTGTCGGCGAAAATGACGTAGCAGATAAATAATAAATAAATAAAAACTGGACTTGGTGTGCGGTGGAGTGCTGCTCATGCTTGACACATAACTCAAAATCAGTCGCTACATTGCGGTTGCTTAAAAGCACACCTCAAATTTAATTTTATCTACATGCACATGTAGATTCGGGATCTATTCTACACGATCTTTTATTTCTACAACTATTGAGTGTTTTTTTGATAACGTGGAAGTGATATCCAGAAGATTACCCAGTGTGTACCATTTTGATGACATAAAGTAGAAAACCATTTGATTACTGTGGCAAATCGAAGTACAGTTCTAGGAGTACTGGGCACAGGGCAGTGTTGAAGTTTTCGTCGGACCACAAAGCTAGTGCACTGATCCTTTGCCCCCTCCTGTAGCCATGCCAAGATTGAGCTGTACGACGAATCGAGTCTACAGTGTATCCTGCTATTATTTTTCGTCAGTGTCTGTGTCGCCAGCGAACTCACTTCCGTACATGTAGCCGAACTCGACCAGCAGACTATAACCACCCACGCCCTCAAGCCTAGCCGTTTGCTAGAAGCCATGCTAGTGCTGAATCGAATGAAGCCTGTGACGAAGACAGAGCGATAAAGGACCTCGCCAAGAATCTGAGGAGTTGCGAGTCTGGCTAAACGGCTTTATGCAAAAAAAAGCGTCGTATCGAAAGTTCCTGAAGGCAAACATCAACAGGGCTCTCAATTTCCAACAAGATATGAGGCGTACGTTTAAACTGGGCAAAACTGCTCAATAACCCCGAGTGGAATTATGAAGGCATTTGGGCGCGGGTGAACACTAAGGTAGCGTGAGAAGTTTCAATAAACACATTGCTCCCACATCAACTACTACTTGTAGGAATCGATAATAAATCGACAACTTGTTTTTTTTTAAATAATCTTGCCTATTGAATAAAAGTTAGTATACTGGAACAGTGGATTAAGAAAGAGTATTCCTTTTCGTTTATCTCAATGTCATCGAAATCACACTACACCTCAGACCTAGGTCGACGTGGGATAGCGCTCAAACCACAGTCTTTTGTATGCGTCGTAGTGGCGGAAGTTCTTGCTCTCAGTCGCCTTGTTCCCCAACGCCAGCAGTCCCAGCCAGTCGTAGACGTCACCCGGCGTGTACTTGGCCTTGATCCACCTCTCGTACTCCCTCACCTCCTTCGCGAGGTCGTCCTCCGCCTTCTTCATCTCGGACGCCGCCTTGCTCTTGAGCCTGTTGAGCTGGTAGCGCGTCCACCACGTCTTGATCCAGCCCGCAGCTCCCATGCTGTTGGCCTTTTCAGCCCACAGCGCCTTGTATGCCTCATACCTGCGGAAATTGGGGCTCTTGATCGCGTTTTCACCCAAATCCAAGAGCCCCAGCTTCTGATAGACGTACTCAGGGGTGAACCTCGCCTTCACCCACTTGGTGTACTGGGTTGCCTCCTTTTCCAGCAGTTTGTCCGCTTTGAGCTTTTCCTTGGCGAGCTCCTTGGGGGTCTTGTTCAAGTCCCACGACGCGTCGCGCTTCAATTTCCAGATCCGAAAGCGGGTGAGCCATTGCGGTGTTAGTGAAAACCTCTCTTCCGTCTCAGCGGTCGTACTCGTGTCCGTGGAGCGCAGAAGTCGGTGGCGAGGCTGGACAGGTCCACCAATCTTCTTATAACCTGCCGAGGTCGCAGGAATACAACCCATCAGCAGCACTAGAGCCACTAGCATAACGTAAAACGACCGCATGGTCCGCTCTCGGTCTTCCAGTACTTTTGGTCTTGTTGTGCACGTCAAGGAGAAATCTGAACTGAGCAGGAATGACGCAGAGTCTTGGTCATGATCCAGTGTACAGCTACGAAAATTGGGCAAAACATATCGCACGATCAGTGAAGAGCCGTAGCCTGCTTCCCACGATACTGTAGCCACTTGATTTCTGTTCCGGGCTGTGTACTGTACATGAACGTACTCTTGCTGGTGCATGTATTGAACCGAGACGGCCTACCTATCACCACTTGAGCTGTTTGTCATTTGGGCAATGTCCGATCCTGAAGAAAAGGCAGACGCCATATTAATAGCACAGATGTTGTGGTAATGAACACGCCCAAGTAAAAAAGGGGCAGCGTTGCAACTCAAGCTGTTGCTCAAGGGAAGCAGTATTTATATTGAATATAAGTATTCGGTTTGGCCCGTCTACAATGGCATTTGTGCATTTCCAAGCCGTGGGAAAGCGTTTTGGTCGGGAAAACAGAGCCCCAGCGTGGATCCTAGACCAGTACTGGCGAGATATATAAATCAGACCTAGGTCTTAATTAAGAGCTGGCTGGAGTAAAATCGAGATTATTAACGAGATGATAAGCATGCGTTGGCCAAAATATCTGCAAACGGCATGTACTGCATCATAGTAATAAATGTCATCAACGCTTAAAACGGTACCGATTTATTAGCCACGCAGCCACTTAATTAAAATCAAGATGTTTTCTCAACTACTTCACGCACGCCTTGCTGACGTCCGGCACCGTACAGTAAAACAGACCAGAAAATTGAAAACTTGAGAAAAGTGGCAATTCCGATTACAGTGCGATCCGGCGTGAAGAAACACCTGCCGACCGCGTGATCATTGGAATCCGATGGCTGCGCAGACTTTCCAACTTCAAGCACATCGTCTTGGAGCTCATCACTTACTGCGGATTACAAAGAGTAAGTTCATTGTGTCAAAAAAGGACATACTAGAATGAGTCTTTCCGTGAACAACATTCAGCGATGGGGGCGCAGTCGAGTCATGTTGAAGTGTTAGCGAGTCCAGCTCGAGTGTTGAGCTGGATGGAGCCCCTCCGGCGCAGCCGGGCTAACACGTGACTGTGCCCCTTTCATCATGTTTTGGGCCAGGGAGTTGGCAACCGTGTCGTTCATTCTTGTGTATCGCTCGAACGCGTCCGAAGTCCATCTGCCGAAGAGCTTGATGGCGAGGCGGTCGACACCGGCGGTGAACATTGCTGTAGCCCCACCGCTTCTCATTGAATGCGTGCCGAAACGCGTCGGGTCAGCTCCAATGACTTGCGCAGCCCGCTTGATTGCATCACCGAGCGTGTTTGCAGTGAGCACTCGACCGGGTGCAGTCGAGCAGAGGGCTTCGTTGCTGCCAAAAGAGTCGGCGATCCGAACTAGCTCCCACGCGGCTAGAACTGGGCACAACCACGACGAGCCGGATCGGTGAAGTGTTCTCGTTGCTCCTGAGCCGGCTTGGTCCGTCTTGCTGCCCCGAAAATGCACTGAAACAGCTGCAGTCGTACATAGGGAGTCTGACTTGATGCCTTGCTTGGTTATGAACTTGATGTCCGTTGTGCGGATGATGTATGGTTTGACTTGGCTGCCATCGGCGAGGTATTCAGATCTTCTAAGCAGAAAGAAAAAGCCCACGACCGCAGCCCCCCAGAGCACGCGGTCGTGGGTTGTTCGGAAGTTGCATTTTGATCGAATCTCTCGTAGAATCGCGAACGTGACTGGTTGCTTCTGGCGAGTAGGTGGTGACAGCCGCTGCATCCCGCGCACGGCCAATTTGTGTCCGGCGTGGAGGCCGACCGAATATCCTCGTTCGCGCATATGATACCATGAGATATGGCTAACAGCGGACAAAACGGTGTTGGCAGATAGAGGTGTTCTCCCCGTTGCTGTTGATGAGCACCAGTAGTGGACTGCAAACAAGGCAAGCTGGTAGGAGTGCTTTTCGGTGTCTGCTGGTAGCCATACGCCGAGGTCGTGTTCCGAACACCATTTCGACCATTTCTTCCAAGTTGCGGCGTACTTCGGTCTTGATCCAGGGGCCAATGCGTGAGATTGAAGTTGGATGAGAAGGTCGTGTAGACCTTCCGTAGTGTTTCTGGCACTGGAATCTGCTGCCACAAAGACGATAAGTTAGACCACAGCTTATCGTGAGGTGGTGTCCAAGCACGCGAGCCAGCGTCAGCCATGGTGTTGGAAATTCCAGGAAGATGACCACAAATTACTCGAAACCCGAAAATTGCCTCAGCAAGTCCGATTGCACGCGTGACTTCTTGCTCGAACGGGTTCATGCTCGCAAGTCGATTAGCCCAGGATACGGCTGACGTGTTGTCTGACCACGCCTTGATCAGCAAACCAGGTGCAGTACGTCTTGTTGCCCATTCTGGCCCAAAACCCCACGCAGCAAGTGCGACGCAAAGTAGTTCTCGAACGTTAATGTTAAACCCATCGCCGCCAGTTGCTGTTTGAATCAAGCGCTGTTCTTCGGCATCGAACTGGATCTGAATGTACTGCCGCCGTGCAGGATTGAGTACCGCCAGACCATTGTTGCTGGCGTCCATGTAAATATGCACATCGACTGGCTGGGCGTTTGAGTACATTGCAAGAGGCAATTTTTGAAGCTGGCCTTTGCTGAGTATCATCGCGAACCACTGCAAGTCTAGTTGAATCGGCTCGTCGACGACGATTTTTCCATACCGGGGCGCCCGTACGCATGCAGCATGAATTCGCTGGTAGAACGGTTTTGCAGCACGGAGACACGAACACACGTGCCGTAGACTACCCAGTAGTTGCTGGAGCTGTGTCCGAGATGCGTGTGTCTGTACTTGCAGTGTCTGCACTCTTGCCAGGGCCTTCGCTATTTTGTCCGTTGGCATCGAAATCGTACAGGCCTCGGTGTCGAACGCAAGACCTAGGACTTGAAGCTTAGTTTCCCACGCCGAAAACTTGTCCTCGTTGATTGCTGCTGGGCCAAGTATTGCCAACATGGCGAGCCGAAGCGCTTCATTAGCTAGCTGAAGTCTGTTGTCTGTGTCGGGTTCAACGAGGACGTGATCATCCACCCATTCGTAGGCGAAGAACGGATCTTGGTCGTCGGAGCATGGGTCCAGGGAGGCCGGACTTTCACGGCTCAGCAACCACGTAATTGCACCGCCGAATGCCCCGTAAAAGGCTGGCGAGCTCGTCCATCCGAAGGGTGCAGACATGTCAACGATAAGAACTCCCAGTTCTGGTATCGTAGCTGCCATCCAGTGCACGTGCTCACTCGCCAGCATGAGGTGCCGAAAGGCGCCTTTTACGTCGCCCTTCATAATTTTGATGAGTACGCCCTTGTGGGTGGCACGACACGTGAGGATCCTCCGCGCGATAGAAGCGATGTGCTTGTACTCGATCTCAGGTGAAAGCTCGTGTCTAGACATGTCGTTGGTCGATGTACCCCGTCGAAAGGAGAGGTCATGGATGAGCCGGATATCCTCCTTAGGGTCGCAATCCTTTTTCATCACTGCGCCTAGCGGGCTTATTTGAATGTTCTTCCATATCTGGAGCACTTTGCTGTCCAACACCAGATACTGCCCTGCGTCTTGTCCTTTTCGGATTGCTTTGAGTACTTCGTTCAGATGGCGAGACGCAGACCCGTGGTTTTTCGTCGGCTTTGTCTGCGAGGGGCTTGCCACCTTCCACGTTGGTTGAATACCTTTACGCGCGATCTGCACTAGAAGATCCTTATGCTTGTATCCATCGAGCAGGCTTGCAAACTGAGATGGGTGCATCGCCTTGTTCGGGCGGAAATCGTCGCTGGATTGGCCTCGGACTGCTTCTACGATGGCTGGCAGGCTCATGTGGTGCTCCAGGGCCAGCGCTGAGACTACACGTTGCATTTCCTGGTTGAGTTGCCACTGTTGATTGCTGTCGCGAAGAGGAAACGTCTTGGGCGGCGAAATTCCGAGCCGAGCGCATAAGGCGTCGGTCGTGTTGACGTGGTTGGAGGTACTTAGCCGCTTGATCAGGCAGTCTCGGACGAAATTCGAGTTTGGGGTTGGCCGCACTTGCTTGGCCTTGGTCTGGCCTTCGCTAACCGTATCCGGGTTGGGAAAATCTAGACGCCGGCTTGATTCTTGTGCCGTCAGCATCGTTACAGTTCTTCTAGCGCTTGACCGTCTTGACTGAGAGTGTAGCAGTGACTCGAACTGAGTCGTGCTCACCGAACTGGTGTAACCTGCATGCTGTTTCTCGACCAGAGGGTTAGGCAGCGGCTCGAACTGAGTCCTGTCGACCGAACTGGTGCGACCTGCCGTTTGCTGTCGAGTTGGGTTGCCGTGTAGTGACTCGACCTGAGTCTCGCGCACCGAACTGGTGCGTCCTACACGTAGCGAGCGTCTCGCTTGATTCCACAACGACTCGCTGGAGCTGTTTTCCGATTTCATACAGCGCGGGGCGATTACTGGTTGCTGCGAGTCGTATTGTGAAGGCGTGTGTATTGATGAAGCTAGTGTATGCTGGTCCACAATTTGCTGTCCAAGGTCACGAGGACCAGTGTGCCCTGGATCCCGTCAGTTGTTGGTGTACTTGCTGTTTACCCCGCCAAATCTGCGACGAATGAAGTTGCGAAGCTGGTCGGATATCGCAGCTGGGTAAAAGTGTACTCTGCTCTGGAAAATACATGTACTTGGATCCTTCGACGGGCAACCCCTTTTCGACAGGAATTTAAGGCAGACATCCTTGCCATCCTGTTGTGGTAGTGGAGGGTGCGTGTCATCCGAACCATTCCGGGACGTGCTCGAGCCGTGTCGTTGGTTACGCGGGAGGCGTGACGAGTACGACGAACCCGAAGCGTGATTACCGGGAGACTGCCTCATGGCCTCAACTTGCTTTTGCTGCTCGACGAGTAGAAGCCCGTGGAGTTCAACATTGTTCGACGTGAAGTTGCTTGAAATCAAGTGTCTAGTTGACGTGGCATGTTCAATATCTGCAACCAGAGCCGTTCGGTACTTCTCCAACTGGGTATCGATCCAAAGTACCAGTGTGAGTAGCATGCTCTGTGGCCAGAGGTTGCAGCCCTTGAGTTCAACGACGAAGTTGTACAGCGTCGTCGCGAGGCGCTGCGTTGCTTCGTCGCATCTGGCGAAGCAGTACTGCTGGAAACCGTTGGCCCCGGAAAGGACATCTTCCCACGCCGATGGGTCTGGGGCTGGCATGAACTTCGCTGATACAGAGAAATCGCTCATATTGATGAAGCTATCTCGCTGACGTCGTAGGCGGAGCATCGAATCCACTGGAGCGAAATGCAGGAACGATAAACCGCGACTTCCAAATTCAATGTCGTAGGCTCGAGTAGCGACACCAGGGTACGCCCACAGCTCGCTGCTGGACACCAATGATTCCACAAATTCGGAGGGGGACTTACCTCGATGTTTGTCGGACGTGATTGCATCGTGAACTCGCCGTTGTTCCGCTGATGGCGTAAAGCTAAACCCCAACTTTCCACGCTTCGTAGTCGGGTTGTCCTCGTCATTGGTGGCCGTTCGTTTCGTAGCTCTGCTTGGTGTGTGGCGTGCTTCCATGGGATACCTGAGCAAGTGGGGCTTGTGCGTGCGAATCAGGTCCAGAATTTCCGCTTCCTCTGCGGTCTCCTCGCGCAATTGGGTCGGTGCGACTGGACTGGAGTTCGGGATGGCCGGCGCCGCGTATGTTGGATTGGTACTTAGACTAGTTGTCGCGCGTCGAGGGTGCTCCAAACGATTTCGAGGAGCGGCGGACACGGAGTTGAGGTTCTCGTTGCCTCCAGCCAAAATGGCTTGAGCGAGGGCGGCCTCATCGGCAGCAGTCTCATTACTGTCGTCCACTTCGAGTACATCGTCAAAGAAGCCCGGACGGGTTGCGGGTGCAGCAGCTTGGTGTCTGATGCGCGGTGTAGTAGCCTGCGGTTGTGTACGCACGGGCTGCACCACGGCCTCGCAGAAGCCGGACCCGAACGAACCCTCCATGTTGTCTGGTATGCGTTTCTCGCCGTCCACGTAGTAAACGTAGTTCACCACGTGCTGCAACGAGGTGCGAGCCCGTTTGCCGGTACGAGTGTCGGTCCAGAGGCAAAGTCGATCAAAACCAGGGGAAACCTCTGGTAGCACGCCGTGAACCAGCTGCGCTATAGACAGAGGCTCCGCCGGCGCGTCAGTTGTCAGTGGTGCTAGCAACCGGTCCATGAGCAAGTCATGAGCGCGCTCCAGCTGCTCGTAGCTCCACGTCTCCTCCGGGAACTCATTGCACCCCATTACCAGCGCCACAACGGGGTAAACTGTGTCGCAGATGTCCGCTCGACCGGCTTCGATGGGCCCCTCCAGAGTGTAGATGATGAGGCCAGCATTGGAGTAACCGGCGACTTGGCCATAGCAGTAGAAGCCCTGGTGCTTTACGCACACTGCTTGCCGGATCCACGTGCCGAGCCTGGCGCCTTCGGCGTCGCTACGATCAACCTTTCTTGTCAGAGCCGTGGCCCTTGGCACTCGGAGGATCGTCTCGGAATCATCGGCGTCGTTTCGAAGGGTAAGCGTTGCGGTCGATCCCCTCGAGCTCTTGATGGTGGCGTAGACCGGAGTCGTGACGGCTCCATCAACATCTTCGGGGAAGATGACCAGGAACGACCCGCGCGGAAGCGTAGAGGATACCATCACGACAAGTGGGGATGTCGGCAGTGGCAAAGAGAGATCTGTTTTTAGCTGCTTCTAGGCGCCTGGTAAGTTACAAACTGACTGCTCTAGGGTGCGAATTCTCGTGCAAGGCACGGGATAAATTCCGAGGACGAAGGTGGAGTCTTCTAACTGGTTTCGCTTCCTGACCCCGGAAAAACTGCCTTCCCTTGCTCGCCTTCGGGAAACCGTCCAGTCCGATCTTGTGTAGCTTGACTTATCAACTCATTTTTTTAAATATTTTATCTGTTGCGCTCCATTTTGAACCTCAAACTCTAGGGTCCGGTAAGAACACGACCTCAACCTCAAGATAAAGTCGTTCGCGCTCGTCCTTGTGGGTGCCTCCAGTACAAGTGTGCGACAAGAATGAATGGACGATCTTCATTTGCTCCTCTTTGCTACTTTCCTCAGCGACGTCCCTGAGACGCAACTCCAAGTAGTCGAGCGTGTGTCAAAAGTCCAGCAGCAGCAGCGAGATCAGGGGCGGTGGAGAATGGCGGATGTGATCGGCGATGGCGTCTCGCTGTTCGCTTCTGTGGGGATTATGATGCCCATCGCCCCACTGCTAGGGCCCTTGAAGGAGCCGATCAAGATCTCCGAGGAGCTGACGAAGAAGTCCGATTTGCACGACCAGTTAATGCAGGACCTGGGTCTCAGCGATACGGCCGACAGTGACGAAGAAGAATGGATCCCAGCCTACAAGGAGACCCTGAAGAACTCCGCACGATTTGGGCCTCATTTACAGCGAAGAGGAGGAGTCGAGCCCAGACGTGGATGGATTTCGGAAGCCGTCGGAGCTGCACGACCAGCTCGTGAAGGGTTTGGGATCGGATAGTGCACCAGGAAGGAGATGAAAAATGGGTTCCAACTACCAAACTCGCAGCTTTGGAGAATGACGAAGAAGAAGAATGGCATCCAAAGTCCCGATTCGATACCAAGGACAGCGACGAGGAAGAGTGGGTCCCTCAGGCGGAAAACGACGACGAGAAAGAATGGACCCCAAAGAGGTGAATAGCTTTCAAGCCGAGAGTCACGATTCGTGACTCACGAAGCACGCAGCTTGGGACAGCGAGGGGGAGGAAGAATGGCACCCGACGATGCGCTTTGATACCAAAGAGGTTTCCCGCTGATCCAAGTGAAACGAGCGAGAGCGATGAGGAGGAATAGTGCAAAGTGCTCGACGCCTGGATGCACTAAGTTTATGTTGCGTGACGGGAAGTGCTTCTCGCACTGTGGACTCAGAGTTTGCTCGTCTACCGAATGCTTCAACGTTGCCACAACGTATCAGAAGCACAGCGACAAGAAGCCGGATGCTGTAGAAGGCCCCAACGAGAGCAGCGTGTCGTATTTTACGCCGGTGAAGCTGTTGGACGCGTTGAATGCGTCAATCAGCCCCACGGACAGCGTGAAGCTCAGCGCTAGAGCCATCGCAGACGCCAGCAACGAAGAAGAGGATGAAGAAGATAAAGACGATGGTGAAGCTGACGACGACGGCGACGATCATTCATGATGAAAACGAGTAAGAAGATGAAGAGGATGACGATGAACCCATGTCGACTGAAGGCAAAAGGCTGCAGGCACCTAGGTTGCTTCGCAGTTGCGAGACTCAACGGAAAGTGCATCCGACACGGCGGTGGCAAAAATTGCTCGCAGTCTGAATGCAGCAAGAACGCCTACAGCAACGGCACGTGCTTGAAACACGTCAAAATCTCAGTTCGGTACGCGTCAAGAAAACACCACGCGCTTCCTAAGGCGAGACCCCGTGATTGCCCGAGCTGCGATTGATGCGCCTGTCTTGATCATTCAAACCGGACTGGCCAGTGAACCACCGGTATCAAGTAAGGCAGGCACAAGTCGTAGCTACAGTGTCTACTCTCAGGGCTTGGTAAATACAATTCCCAATGCAATTTCAGCACCATGGCGATCCGTAATACTGATGGTAATACCAAACATCGCAATAATAGTTATTGCAGTTATTTAAGTGTATTGATCAGCATCTTACACCTCACCTCAACCGCAATTACTCTTCGTCACCTTCAATGCAGCCCAGAAGGGTCGCGCTAGTCCACATATCACTGTTCGCGCGCAAAAACATCATCCGCTCGAAGTTCGCCGGCAGCGTCGATGAACGCAGCGAGGTGAGAACCAGCTTGCAACTCGAGAAGAGGCGCTCGCACGCGTTGCTCGTTGGCGGAACATTGTGCAGGAGCTCGTCGTACTGCGTCGCGACGCGTTCTGACAGACGTTGCCTCTTTGCCTGTCGCAGGATGGTCGATGCAAAATCAACGCGAGTGCGCGGAGCTGGGCTTGGTTCTTGTGGCTCCACAGCAAAGTCCTCGACAGCGTGTTGCTCACCGGTAGTCAGGGGAACATCATTCTGGATCTTGACAACGGCGGCCTCAAAATCCGGCGAGTGGATAATATCCGCCGTCGGGCCCAGGTAGGTAGCCATGACAGGGTACTTCTTAGTACATGCATCAAAAAGGAGGCGTACCTCTGCCATCGTGCACGCCTCCGCTTGCAGCTTGACACAGACACTGTCAAGCTCTTTTAGCTTGTCGACAACACCTGCGACGCGGCGATGGGCGTTGCCACGTGGAACGAGCTCTTCCACGGCACTGACAGTAAGAATGGCGTCCCGGATGTCGACGTAGCGCTCGAGCATGGCGTAGGTAGACGACCAACGGGTTGTATTGGCCTTGATCGGCTTCAGCGAAGTCGCCCGTGAGAGAACTGCGGCATTGTTTAGTTGGCGGAGCTGGATCATCAGGTTTTGGATCAGGCTGATCTGATCCTGATAATCCTCCAGAAACCGATTGACCGCGAGATTAAACCGGTGGCTGGCACAGCCAAGAGAGCACTTCTAGGTTGGTTGCGAGGCGTTGATTGGTCGCGCAATTATCTCCAATCAAAAAGCGGACAGCGTCCAACCCTTTCCCGTATACACTCAGCACTGTCTCGATGTGCTCGCGGTGAGCGTCGGCCGTTTGACTCCCGTCCATCGGGGAAAGTGCGAGCAGCCGTTGACACCGTACTCCGTTCACCACGTAGACAGCGAAGATGCCCAGAAAGTGTAGGGAGTTGCATGTCCACCCGTCGAACATCAAACAGAAGGAGTCTCCCATCTCAGCGGAGAGCTTCTGGCCAACCTTGCGAGCAACGTAGCGCATGAAAGCCTTCAGCGTTCGCATCGAGATTGGCTTCATCGTGACGACCTCGCGCGTGAGCTTGTTCTCGACCTCGGAGACGGGCAGGTTGCGCTGGATGATCCAGCGCATCCACAAGTAGATGTTCAGCGTGACGTCGTCCACGAAGCCAAACATGTCCATTGTTGCAGTGGTGGCGGCCTGCAGCTGGGCGTACTCGTCCGCGTAGCCTGCGTGCTTGGCAGCAAGGTGCCCCAGCAAGTTGCTGTAGCCTGTACCGGGCGACTGCTTGCGGGTACAGCCACACTTCTTGCACTCGTAGCGGCCTTCACCGAGGTCAGCGAAGAAGAAGGCACAGAGCTGGCGCGACGACATGGGGAGCGGGGCGAGGCGAGGCGAGGGCTGTTGCTTGGCTGGGTGAGTTTGGAAATGAGGGATGAAGCTAGGAGTGTGGGCACAAGCTGCTTGCGGCCCACGGCTCAAATGACTGGTGTGCTTGCCAACTCACAAATGGTTGGACCGAGAAAAATACAATAGTATTTTTGAATATTTTGTATTAAACTGGAGCACACCTACTGCAATAATAAATTATTCCGTAAATATAATACCAATGCTATTGTTATTATATTATTATGTCCGGGCCCTGTCTACTCTTAGTATGATGGACACTGTGGCAGAAACACTCCAGCCTCCGATCGAACTCAAGGTGGAGGCTAGTACAGAGGTGCTACAGCCCACAATACCAGAACAGATAAACACTGTGGGGCTATTGGAGACCACTGCAAAATTACTTATTAGATCATCTGCTTGTACAAAGTTCGTCGTGTACCGGTACCTGCCGTCGCTTGATCCCTTTAGATTGTTCCACTGTTCTCTTGTAGTACTAGCGTAGTATCCACACGCTCTACGGTCGGGTACATCTGTACTTTTACAACAGTCTCCACTCTGTCGGGCATTGTGGGCTTCGGTAAAGGAATCTTCACTTGGGCCAACGTAATGGAATAAAACTTCAGAGTAGCACGAATCATCTTCCAGACCTTATTGAGTTCGTGTTGAGCTTGTCAATCGGGCCTTAAACTGTCACGAATAATTAGCGTACGGGAAGTCGCCGTCGCACAATCCGCTGCACTTGGTATTGTTCTTCGAATCAACACTATAGGCTCGATTGCTTTCTTCTGCATATACTTCCAGAGCGCCTTGTAGTCCAGCCACATTGTGTACGAGGGGTCGCTCTTCACCAATTCAGCTCTTCCACTGTAGTAGACCTACCTCGCCATTGTCTCGAGGTCGAGGGCCTTGTAGAGCAGGTCGGGGGTGATCTTCTTCTGGTACAAGTCATTCAGAGTGGTGCCGTCCGTCAACAATATTCGCTGCGCCAGCGTGATTTGCTTTTGCTCCCGCTGAGCTGCAAGCTTTTCACGCCGTGCTGAAAGTTTTTGATCGACGGACTGCTTCAACTTCTTGGCCATATCGGTGACACCTCTCTCCTCACCTTCCACGTCGTCGCTGGCGTCTTGTTCAGGTTTTCTTGCGGTACCAAACTTGGAGTCAAGCCTGAGGGAGAGTCTTGGTGGAATTTACCTCAGATGCGGTTGTTGGAAGTGTGCTATCAGTCGAAAGAAGAGTCATGACAGCAACGGAAAAGAAAACGCGAAGCCGCATTGCGGGACGAGAGCTCGATCTGGAAAAGTGGGTGTCAGGGAGGGAGGAAGTTGCGGAGTGAAACGAAATTTCTGGTGCATGTACAGCTCAACCATCCAAGATTGTTACTTTCGGTCTCTAGTTTATGCTTTCGTCATCCCTAACAATCTGCAATTGTCCAAACCGTTACCAGACATCTTGTGATGAACTTCACGGAGTCGTCCCTCTCCAGCAGGTCGTCACAATGGTACCATGCTGCATAAGCACAATCTGCCCTACCTACTTGAACGCTATAAAACAGGTACGAAGTACTTGGAGTAGTAAATACTATAAATGTAGTAGTTCCTTAGCTTAGGACAGTCAATGGCAAGCCATCGATCAAGCCATCAATGTTACATGTAACCAACTTGTGGCCTCGGAATCGTCAAAAGCGTAGCAGCAAGAAGGTCTAATGGCCCGAAGCTACTCACCTCGACTTTCCATCGCAGATTTTTATTTACTTAGCGCCATAACGCCCCCCTCTGCCGGTCGAGTGCATCGCACCCACTCCAATCCAAGTCCAATTGTCCTGCGACCTGGCAGCTTCATCGATGCCCACGCATCTCGATACGGCAGCGTCCCGCCACGAGCCAGCTCCTGCACATCCTTCACCGAAAGCACGCCTCGCCACACTCGAAACTCATCGACGAAGCCTCGAAAGTCGTACGCTCCCGAATAACCAGGATACGGGAAGTCTCCCTCTCCAGCCACGACGTGGCCAGTGCCAATCTGCTGGTACGCCATGTAGACCCACTCGCGGCGTCTTTCCCCCGTACCAGAGTGCACTTTCACTCCGTCAACGTAAACTTGTTGAGCGTGCTTCTCTCGGTCGTAACTCAGAGCGAGATGGTGCCAGCGATTAGTCTCCAGCTTGGCCGCCACCATCATCCTCCCTTCTAGAAGCGAGCAGTACAGATTGCACTTGGAATCGACCACCACTGGCTGCCATCGATCGTCCCCCATGTCGTCACAGTCCAGTCCGTAGAGGACACCTCCAGCACAGCGACCATAACGTCGCATACTTGTAGACGCCGTCGCTCTAGTGTCCGGCAGCAAGCAGAACCACACGTCGAAGCTGAGACTGGCGTTTCCAGCCAGATACGCCATTGGTCTCTGCTGTCGCGACTCGGTGGACACATTGTGCTCCAGGTACGCGTAGGGTCCTCGTTGACGTCTGTAGATGAAGTCTTGGGACCCCATTCCTCGGAAATACACGGATCGTTCCAGCATATAGTTCCTCTTCCAGTGCTGCCCCACGTCTCTTTGGACCATGCCCTTCATCCGAAATCTCAGTCGGTTAGCTGAGCCCTTCAAATCTTTCATCCATGGCGGCCCTTGAGCGTCCATCGCACTTCGTCCGTGAAGACGCTCCTGCCAGAACGTGGTGTCCGAGAGGCACAAAAGCCACTCGGGGCTTGTGTGCGAGAGCGTGAACGCGTCGAAACCTGTCAGGAACGCGAGCACGGTCTCCAATACGTCACTTGGCATCAACTCGGGCCTCATCTTGACAGGAAATCAAAGAGAAATGATTTGCAGAAAAAGTATCCTAACGTTAATTACGGGCAGTTGGAAGTCTACCAAGAAAAAAATATTCGCAAATTTTGGATGAGGCTCGTCCCAGTTGTCCGTCGAGTTCTATGGCAATGGCGGGGAAAAGATCGATCATACTAACTAACGGTCTTGCTATCGCTGGATGCAATTCACTTTTCACGCAGCAATCATGCTACACGCTCGGATTTCGGCGGTTTTCGTCGTGGTATGGCTCGCTGTGGCTTCTGCAGCGCGACCAAGGCGGCGGAATGACAACCGGTTAGTGACGCAGTCGGGATTGAAGATGTGGGTCGATCCTGAGACTCCGTCGAACTCCTACACGTGGGAGAGCTCGCGTGGAGAGACCTGGGAGCTCGTGATGAGCGATGAATTCAACTTCCCCGGACGGTCCTTTCGACCTGGAGACGATCACATGTGGACGTCCATAGAGAAACCGGACGGCGTGAACGAGGCGATGGAAGTCTACGCACACAATAAAACCACCACGGCGTGTGACGAGGCCAGCGGCGTCTGCAGCTTCCAGATTGAACTCGAGGACTCGGTCACTCAGCTGCAAGTGTGGAACAGCTTTCTACAGACGCCGGGCTTCGAGAACGTCACGTTTGTAAGTGTGTGTAGACCTCACAGCTGTTGATCTGCATATTGTTGACGCTTTTGTTGCTGTTGCTGCTGCTAATTGCCAGTTTTATCGAGGGGGGATGGTGCAGTCCTGGAACAAGTTTTGCATGCAAGGCGGCATGATCGAGGTTCGAGCCCAGCTACCTGGAGCTCTCTCCGAGTCCTCTGGCAACCCGGACCTGCTCTTGGACTCCAGTGCACGTGCCCAGTCGCTGCGTTATTACCCGACTTGGCCGGGAATCTGGCTGCTAGGTACGTCTCCAGCTTTATTACCCAGCTTCTGGTCTTGAGATTTGTTTAACCTTTAACGTTTTCTTGTTAGGAAACCTTGGGAGGGCGATCTTCAGCGGCTCCACGAATCGAATGTGGCCATTCTCGTACGACGCTTGTGATCCGGACGAATTGACGCCAAGTAACCAACGCATTAGCGCGTGTGATGCAGACCCAGGCTCAGGAATGAACCCGTATCAAGGTCGTGGTGCGCCCGAGATCGACATCGTGGAAGGAGGAGGCACGACCATCTCGTCGTCCATCCAAGTGGGGCCTGGAATGCCGCCGGACTTCCGCGTCGTGACGCCAGAGGGAGAGAACAAGCTGTGCATCTACTCGAGCTCGTGCAAAACTCCAGGCGCCAACATCCCAGGAATCCCTGAGAGCGTCTACGTCGGAGCTCGCGGCCATCCGTCGTGGTACCAGAAGCTGCGCTACGCTTCTAATAACTTCTGCGAGCAGAACACTAGCCTCATTCAACGATACGCCACGGTGGAAGCCGCTCTGAAAGCTGGGATCGAAGACAACGTGTGCTCCGTCGATACTTGTCCAGGATCTCTGGATATTAACTCGGACCTCGACTTCATGGGGGAAGACGGCGACGATCACTGGGGGATCAACTCGAACGGCACCTGCTTCTCCGCCATGAACTCGTACATGGGCGAGTTCATCTGCAGCGCTGGAAATCCCGACCCCGGCTGCAAACCCCTCGACGACGCGCCAGTGCTACCCGCCGATGAATCGACCTTCGCCTTTCAAATGGACGCGCTGTCAGCGAACTGGCCGGTGCACATGGGGGTGTACACGGACTTCGTCCGGTACCAGGTGGAGTGGGTCCCTGGCCCCAATGGCTACGTACGCTGGACGCTGGATGGAGATCCGTTGTTCGAGATTCCAGCCGAGACCGTCACGAACCCTCCACAAGGAGCCAATGTCAAGAACCCCCGCAAGATCATGATCGAGGAGCCCTTGTACCTCATCTTCAACGTGGCCATGTCCAGCAAGTGGGGCGCCCAACCGCCCAACCCGAACAATCCGTGTCGTGGGGATGGCTTGGACCCCGTAGCTAACCGCATCTGCGACGCGTTCCCCATGTACTTGAAGATCGACTACGTCCGCGTGTACCAGGACTTGTCGTCCGATTCGATCATGAGCGTTGGCTGCGACCCGAAGACGCACCCGACGCGTCAATGGATCCTCGATCACTTGGACGAGTATGAAGACGAGGAGAACAAACTCGTTGAGGTGCATGGGAGGGCCTTCTGCCGGACGGACGAGGACTGCACCGTTCAAACGAGCCACCGTGGTCGTAAGAGATCGTCGTCCAGCAGCAGATCGACCGTCATCTATACCGGACGGTGCGTGAACCAGCGCTGCGAGTGCTCCAGCAGCACCTGGTCAGGACCACGCTGCATTGTGCCCAGCCAGCCCAGCGCTGTGTCCTTCAGCCCTCCTCTCATTGTTTCAGCGTTCGTTGGGTCGCTGTTGTTCGTGATGGGGATCGCCTCCTGCGTCGCTATGCGCGTGAAGCGCAAGAAAGACGCCGAGGCGATTGAAACGGAGCGCAAGGTGAAGCAGCAGCAACGACAGCAGTACGAACTGATGCGCCGCCAGTCCAGCCAACACCTCCAAAGCGCGTGGTCGTCGGAATAAATTGCGGATGGGTGCGAACTACCTGCAGGTTACTCAATTTGAACCATCGTACGATTCATTGCGCTAAACGAGCTCTTGCACCCATTCCTCACAACTTTCACCATTCTCAATCCATTGACAGGTGGGCGCCTTCAACGTATCTTGCACACTGTGGACGTGGATCTGCTGCGTACCACTAAGCTTAAAAGCTGCATGTAAGTTACATGTGTACATGTAAAACCCCCACAGCAAGCCATCAAGCTCCTACAGCACCATACATCCAATCGGCAACACACGAGGGGATCAGCATGTGTGTTCTATTGAAACACCGACACGTAGAGACGTCTCTCCGTCTACTTGGGTAGCGTCTCCATGACACTCTTGATGTGCGGCGGGTAGAGGTTCGAGACGGCCACCTGACGGTACAGCACGGCCGCCTGCTCGCGCGCGAACTCGAGCGCCTTCTCCTGCTCGGGGCTGCCGGCCTGAAGCGTCTTGTTCTTGCGGAAGTCCTCCTTCACGCGGCGCGTCGCGTAGCTGCGGAAGTTGTAGGTCTACATAATAAAAAGTAAGCAAAATATCGGATACGTTAGTAAAATCCCATTTTAGACATGATCTAGGGCGTTTCAGATACTGAATGACAGATCAACGCGTAGCGCAGACGCAGGGCTACATGACACGCACCTCGAACTTGGCCGCGTTGCGCAGCATCTCGCGGTACAGACGCAGCACGGACGACGACGACACCATTCTCCTCGGTTCGATCGCGATGTGTGACTTGGGTGGCGGATTTAACACTGGGCGATCATTGGCTGCGGATCGACCAATGAGAGACGGAGCGTAATCGACTGACCATCATTCCTCGCAGCACTTGAAAATTGTATGTCATTTCTGATTCACCGTAATGGAGACTCTATCGGCGTCCGCGGTGACCTGCATCTGCAGCTTCCTGACGGGGCTGGACGCGCTCTCACTGTTGCACTGCAGCCCCTTCTGGCTCAAGCAACTGGACGCGTCACCGATGTGGCAGTCGCGGCTGCCGGCGCTGCCCGACGCGCTCCACGCCGCAGCGTACAAGGCTCTGTATCAGCGCACGCGGTCAGTTGTATTCACAGGTCTTGCGATATCTAATACTCCAGCTCTTCGTGCGTCTGATTCATACGTATCAATTCTCAAAGTATCGAATAGCACGGGTAAACCACTTCAACTATCAAGTTTGAGAGATACCAGCTTCAGCTTCGACCTGTGGTTCGCACTGCTGCCGCAAGACCCCGACGGAGCTTATACCGGTGGTGTCCTCTACGGTCTGCAGTCCGTTCAGGCTGAGAGTCGCACTTGGCCCCAGTTCCACCAGCAATTCGTGCTGGTCAGTGCCACTCGAGACTTGTACTGCTCCGTGATCAACCATCGCCCAGTACTGAAGAGCGACCTGCAAGTCAGAACATGGTACCATCTCGCCCTGAGCTACGATCATGTCAGTCAACGCCAAGACGTCTACTTGGACGGAGCGAGAGTCCGCTCGGACACGGGCGCGTTGCACCGTGAGATGGAGTTTCTGAAGCACGAACAGGTCGGGACTGGATGCATCACGGCCAATGAGCTTCACTTCCCCAAGCCCGGCTACTTGGGCTGGTACGGGTTCCACGGGCTTATCGACGAGTTTCGTGTGTGGGGAGACATCTTGACGGAGGAAAATGTGGCTGAATTGGCTCGAGGGCAGAATGGGGTGGAGAAGATGGTGATGATAGGCACGTTGAAGCTGACGGGAAGAGCACCACGAGGCTCGAGGTGGAATGTGTGTGAAGTTCGCTGCTCCAGGCCAGTGGAAGGGAAGCATGTGGACATGATCAAGTACAGCAGCAGGAGGCGAATTGCAATCGTTCGACCGGAGCAGCTACCGCCGGATACGATCGAGACGCTGTGCAGCTTCCTGACTGGCTTCGACGCGTTTAATCTGTCGCACACGAATTCCTGGTGGATGCATTTTTTGGCGAACGGGTCTCGATGGGAAAGTTGTCTGCCTGAAGTTGCAACACGTGACGTGGATGCAGTGAGAAATTGGAAGGAGCAGTACATGCTGTCGCGCTCGATGGTTTTCCGGGGGCTCCAGGGTGACGTCGACCGCCAAGTCGATTCCTATGCATACCTTACCTATGCAGGGGACGAACAGCGGCGACGGTCACAGTTTCGATTAAACTTTCTTGGAAGCGAGAGATTTAGCTTTGATGTGTGGTTCAGTCTGCTGCCAGGTGGAGAGGGTCAGCAGTTTGGAGGCATTATCTACGGTCTGCAATCTTCCAGTCGCGAGAGTCGCCAGTGGCCATACTATCACCAACAGTTTGTGCTTGTGGGCTCTACGGGTGATCTCTATTGCTCAGTGTTGGACTCCAGGCCAGTGGTGGCGAGCAAATTGGAATCAAATCGGTGGTATCATCTTGCTCTTACCTACGACAATGAAGAGCAGCGGCAAGACGTGTACCTCGATGGCGACAAAGTTAACTCAAGTACTGGCGCTCTTCATCACGAGTGGGGCTATCTATCACACGAGCAGGTGGGGACGGGCTGTATCACCGCTGGGGGCCTCAATTTCCCCCGCCCAAAGTACCTGGGTTGGTACGGCTTTCATGGTGTTATCGATGATTTCCGCGTCTGGAGTGGAGCGCTGTCTCAGGACGATGTCTCGGAGCTTGCGCGTGGCGGAATTCTACCAGCGGAGAGACCGCAAGCTTCCGTGAAGGCACATGGTGCTCCCGAGCGCCTTGGGCGTCCTCTTTTAACGTGGGTGAACGTGCAGTTGACAATGTGCACTCGCCCTGCTGAAGGACGAAGCATGCAGCAGGTGAAGTTTAGGTCTTCTTCGAAACCTGACTGTGTCATCTCGTAAATAGGCTCCACACGTTCACGAGGCAACGTTTTTGAGGCGAGACGATTGTGTGTGACTAAAGCTTGCAGCAACCAAAAGTGCCTTTGGATAAGCATGAACAAAAGGCTGCGTGTTCGAGCTGAGCATGCGGGGAAGGCGACGGCGCCGAACCTAACGACCAAGATGTGTTCGTTCAGGTTGCAGCTGTTTTCTTTAGTAATTTGTTTTCTGAGGCGAATCGGGCCTTCAACGATCGCGTATGGACCACGTCAAAGAAGTTATGGCAGCTTGCGAGCTAGGCCAATTGAGGGCACAAATACGAACGCAAAGTCCAAGTAAGTCGTTGCGTGTTGCTGTTAACAGTTACTGCCTTTGTGGTGTTGCCCAGTAGAATCACCACGGTCACGTTGCGAATTGAATCGTCATTCCTTCAGCTGGTCGAGTGCACTTGACCATTCCCACGTTGCGCTGTAGCTTCCTTTGTGTGTTACCTGGCGAGCTCGGCTTCGCTGAAGCTCGCAGTCTTTCGGAGTCCAATTCGCCGCCAATAGCCAGCAGCTTCACGTCGTCTTCCGACAAAACCCCTCTCCAGACTCGGAAGGCATCAAGGACACCATGAAACCCGTGCCAGCCAATGTAACCTTGGTACGGGCAGTCGAGCGAGTCCGAAGTCACGCAACCAGTTCCCACTTGTCCAGATGCCAAGTGCCTCCATTCATGGTGTCGAGATCCCAATACCGACCAGACTTTAGCTCCATCCAGATACACTTCTTGGCGCTGGTGGTCATGATCGTACGTCAGCGCGACGTGGTACCAGCGATTTGGCTGCAAGTCGCTCGCCACGGCGTGTTTACCAGCGAGTACGGAGCAGTACAGCTCTCCACTGGAGCTGACCATCACGAACTGCTGGTGGTAGTGAGGCCATTGACAACTCTCACGGCTCGAACTCTGAAGGCCGTAGATGACCCCACCAAAGTACCGTCATCTGTAGCCGGCAGGAGACTGAACCAGAGGTCGAAGCTGAAGCTCTCGCTCCCCAGGTGCGTCAACTGGAAGAGCGACGGGCGATGCAGATCGCGTCGATGCTGCTCAGCTCGGTACGTCAAGTAGATGAAGGCGTCCAATCGCTCGCTCTCATCGCCCACCTTGAGAGCCGTGAAAAGCATGGACCTGGCCTTCAAGTACCTCTTCTTCCAAGGATCTTGGCGAGCTGTCGATCCCTGAAGACGCTTCTGCCAGAAGGAATCGTCCGACAGGTAGCTCCTCCACCACACGTTCGTCTGGGATAAACTCACCGCGTCGAAGCCCGTCAAGAGACTGCAGAGACTCTCGACGATGTCGGCAGGCAAGTGTTGTAGAGAAATTCGCTCAATGCGACCGATTACTTCCATCTTGGGAGACGCGTGGTGAATCGAGGAATGAGCGAGCGGTCACGAGGTCCCACCTAGGGCAATTGTGTACCCACAGACCTCATGCACTCGATCTCGGCCTGCTCTGATGGTGTTGTGCATGAGACTAGCTGCAAGTTTACCCATCGGCTCTCCGAACACATCAGCGATGCCACGTGCGACTTCATCGAGCCTCGCAAGCGGTTACTTATCCCCCTTCCACCACAGGCAAGCTCTGCGACTTCCTCAGCAGCCAACACTCCCTCCCAAGCACGAAATTCGTCCAGGATACCGTGGAAGCCGTACCAGCCTAAATGCCCTCGGTACGGGAATTCGACGTTGCCTCCAGTGACACACCCAGTCCCCACTTGTTCATGCGTGAAGTGGCTCCACTCCTCATGCAAAGCCCCAGTGTCCGATCGAACGGTCTCTCCATCCAGGTACACGTCTTGACGCTGACGGTCGCAATCGTAGGTTAGTGCGAGGTGGTACCATCGATTGGGCTTGAGGTTACTCGCCACCACTGGCTTGGCGTCCAGCACGGAGCAGTGCAAGTCTCCCGAGACGTTCACAACCACTATAGGTTGATGGTAATGCGGCCACGGACGACTGTCCCGCTTGGCGGACTGCAGCCCGTACAGTACCCCGCCAAAACACGCGTCGGCTGAACCTGGGAGAAGACTGAACCACACGTCCAGGCTGAAGCTCTGAGAGCTGAGACTGGTCAAGCGAAAGTGCTGAGGCTTGTCCGGCTGCTGCGTGTCCATGAGATAAGCTAACGAGTCCAAGTGGAGGTTGTTCCCTGCCTTTCGACCCTGGAACAGCAGCGACGGCGCCACCATTTGCCGTTTTGTCCACGTCTTCGTTGACCGCAGTCGTCGCTGCCAGAAAGCGCCGTCCGCCACGTACTGGAGCCACCAGGAGCTGGTGTGAGAGAGGCTGAAGGCGTCGTGTCCAGTCAAGAAGGTGCTCAATAGCTTGAGAGTATCAGGTGGGAGGTGCTCCATGGTGACAATACACCGCAGATTGGGAAGTGAGCCCAAGCACGAGGACGGTTTGAAACTTCAAGTTTACAAATCCCCCGCGACAACGTGAGGCCAGCAGCGACCCCGCTACAGGGCGCTCGGTACAGGCGAGATCGAAAGAGAGGCGAGTCTCAAGTGCGCAACGTTTGGCTGTCTAAATGCGCCAACAAGAGCACAGGTCACGCTTTGTGCGTAGTTGTGCTCTTGTTGCTTAGTTCAGAACTTGGAGCGGATCGGGACCCAACTTGTACAAACCCTGAAGTTGAAGGGATCCCCCCTGCGGACGATGCGATGGAAATGGAAGAGTTGCGAATTGCCTTCAGTGTAGCGATGAACATTTTTTTCGAGCTCTGATAATAATAGCGTGAATGGAAGGAGTGACCATTCTTCGTCAAGGCTGTGTCACGAAACAGGGCGATGGTAACGACTCGGAAGCGCGTGTATTTCGTCGTCGATGGCTCCCAAAGGGACCCGCAAACAGCGCAGGGGGCAAATGCGTTCGTGCTGAGTGGTGACTCGGTCTCAACTGAAATTATGATGCCACTTGCGTCGGCTCAAGTGTGGCAACCGACTCGGCGAATCGACTTTATGGAGAATGCCAATTCCCGACAGTGACAGTGAGACGAAAGCGCAAGACTGGCAAAGCGTGGGACGAAGGCCATCGTGAAGGGAAAGGCTAAGCTTAGCAGAAGATGGTTCTGTTCATATCCTGGAATGTCTGAAGTGGTGTGTGCCGACATGCGAAATACATGGACTTATTCGACGGTGTCAACCTGAGCAGGCGGTGGTGGTTCTAGGAGATCACAAGAACTACCGTAATCGATGGGGAAGACTCAGAGGCGCAACGACACCACACATGGGACTGACACAGCAGAGAACGTGAACCGGTTCCTGTGCTTTGGAGATGACCCGGCATCAACGGAAATCCTTATGCCGATCACCCAAGACTGCCAAGATGCCTCATTGATGGGTTAGCTCTAAATTGGATCGTATACGGAACTGATCTGGTGTATGATCAGGACTGTTGATCGGATGTGTGAACTGATTAATGTCAAGGTGCAGCAAGGGTGTAGTGGTGAAGTTGCTGAATTATAGGAATGTGCTAGTAGCTACCTAACAATACCTAAAGTGCGACACTTACTGAAACGGTGGAGTTGTTGGAGGGGGCGACTGCTTCGCTTGTCTCCACGTCGCTCGTATCCACGTCGCTCGTAATATCGGCTGGAATGTGTACAACCTCGGGAAGCTGGATTACTTCACGAGCAACGCGTCGAGCACGGCCACGAGGGACGTTGGCAACACGACGCACATACTCTTGCGAGATCGTCTTGATCACCGTGACGAATGTAGCCATGGAGGGGTGCGGCGTTGGGAACCTGCTATTTAACTCCCGGTTAAACCGTTCGAGAGGATTGTTTGTCCTCGCGATCAGTTCGTTGTCCAGCCCAAACACATTCCAAACCTCGATGGAGTACTGCGCGAGCCATGTGCGTTCGAAATAGCCCCAGAATTCACCCCATTTAGCTACCGAATAGGTCACATCAGCTACCGCGCATCGCCGCTTGATCTCCCGCTTCACCCATTTAATCCCTCGTTCGATGTGGTCATGCTGAATCACGGTCAGTGTGTCTAACACACCATGCGTCATGGCGATTCGACACTCCTCTTCCGGAATAGCGTAGCGCTTCATAGCGCGACGGAGTGCCTGCTTCATATGAAACAGGCACCCTAGCACAATTGCGTTAGGAAACTGGGTTTGAAGCGAATCCATTAAAGCGGCCTCAAAGTCGCAGACAATCTCAGCGGGTTCAATCTGCTGATCGGTAGCTTGCACGATGAAGTGTATCATATCCCAGTAGCTGTCCGCCGTTCGAGAGGTGCTCAGAACGTAAAACACAGGTACGAACACGCCCGACGCGCGATCATGCACCATGAACACGACGCATTGCGCGTAGCCACTCGGAACACATCTGAACGTTCCATCGACGAATAGCGTCCTTCCATGATAGCGTAAGAGCGCTACCAGCGCAGGGTGCGCCCAGCCCAGAAGACGAGTAGGCTTGGTCAGGTCGTCTCGGTTGGGTGTAATGCAGTGAAACTGAAAAAATGTGACAGCCTCATCGAGCGCGAGGGAGAGCGGCGGAATCTCGATTGAACCGTGCACGTTGCCGGAGTAGTGTTGGTTTCTTGCATGATGCACGCGGCGTATAACTTGCTGCTCCGACAGGCCCCGCACGACATCAGGGTTGTCGAGTAGAAACGTCGTTGCAGCTCCTCCCACACGCGACGTACAGGCCACGCAACATGCTCAATTGCTAAGAGGTCAGCTTGCGCTTTCATTTCAGCTTCAACGTTGGTGACGGAGCTAACTACAGCTGTCGCGCTGCAACTGTGCGCCTTGACGCAGGTGTAGCCCATGGACGCAATCCGGAACTCCATCTTGCCGCCGCAACCCGCTCGATACTTAGAACATCGGTATACAATCTTGCGCGAAGAAGCCCAGCCGCGAGTATACTTGTACCCCTTGAAGTAACACGTTGTGCGCTCAGCACGTCTCGGGGCGTGGCTGCTCGTGTCTTCAACCGGCGGCTGAGGGCCGCGGTCACTCTCCAGCACCTCGACCCCCACTTGACCGTCTACCGCGACTGCGTTGACACTTTCCTCCATGCCACTTGAGCCCTTTGATGCAACTTCACGACTGATCGAGTAGCAAACACTGCATCTACCATGCCTCCAGTCTACCACTAGTTTCCCGATCACAGATCCGATCATCGACGCGACAACAACCCGATCATAGACCAGATCAGTTCCGTATACGAACCAAAATAAAATCTACCCATTGATGTTCCTTCCCTCTTTCGCTGAATAAACCACCACCCAACGGGGTGAGGGCTATAGCAAGCAAACACAAGAAGCCACAAGTACGGAAGGACAAGGTGCGTGGAGCTAACAGGGACCAAAATATATGTCCGGTTCCTGGATGTCCGAGGCGACGTCTGCAAGGCGGCAACTGCTTCCAACATGGCGGAGGGAAGCGGTGCTCACACCCGAATTGCAACAAGCATGCATTCCTCGACGGCAAGTGCGTCACCCACGGCGGAGCGCGGATGTGTACCCACTGGGTAACCCAGACTGTCTGAAGCAAGTTGTGTCTCGTGGCAAGCCAAGCGCTGCTCTGAATCAAGCGTTCCCATTTCCAGGGCAAGTGTAAGATTCACAGTGTGGATCGAGCGTACTCTCATGCTAAGTGTACTCGCTGCTCTGTTGCGAGAGGCAAGCGTGAGGCAAGAAGTGCCGGCACCCAGCCTGTCCAGATCGAGCAGTCGATAGAAATCTGTATTCCCTTTATGCCATTCACTGCGAGTTTGACGGATGCCAAGAACGAGCTGCCGCAAGCTCAACTTTTTGCCCCAAGCACTGAGTACTCCCGCTTTGTAAGGAAGCACACTGCGCGATGCTTTCTAGTGCCAAGGGATTGTACGGCGTAGACTCTACTCAGGCGTCCTGAGATCGTCACGCTTGATCCGTGAGTGAGGATGGGCCAGATTGCCATGCTGTTGCCTTAATTACTGTGGTTCTCATGATGAAGACAGCACGGTGTTTTGAGTTGTTCTGGGGGTTCGCCGACTGAACTAGAATCGTGGTTAGTAGCCTGCGTTTTCCGCTTCGGCTCATGTGGGATGCGGATCGATCACCTGGGATGAGAGCCAGGTTTATGGCCAGGTTTGTTTTGAAGTCCAGGGTCTGCTCTAGCTATGGAGGAAGCGAACAAGGTGAGGGTGCTACAGGAGGAAAAAAAAAGTGGAGAAGTTTCAAGGCATCCAGTTAATGAGAGAAGAGGCTTGAGCTCGCAAAAGAAAACTATCGCCAGTTGAAGCTAGCGGATGATGTCAATGAGTTTGAGCGCCCAGTGGACTCCTGTAAGAGATAGGATGGACGATATGAACGTGCTTCGACAGGTTCCCCGCTGGTGAATGGAGCACGGCCGGGTCGAGCTACAGCATTGCTTCAAGCCTACCAGTATTCGGCGACCTCACTAAGTCGATGACAGAATGTTCATTACGCGTAAGCTTATACTACCAGGATGACAACATTATGCCAGCACACGATCGCGCCGCACTGTCTACGCGGCCTTACTCTGCATCTCCTCGAAGTACTTGGCGTACGAGAACCACTCCTGCAGGCCCTTGTTTCTCGCCCAGGCCGCCGGCGAGTCGCCCACGAACTTGAGCTTGGGGTCCAGGCCCTTGGCCAGGAAGTACTCGTCCGGCGTGATCTTGTTCTGGTACAGCACGGTGTCCGACGAGCCCTTCTTGATGAGGCTGGAGGCCTTGGCGACGCGGCGCTTCTCGTTCAGCGTCTGCATCTGCTTGGTCGCCATCTGCACGAGCTTCGAGTTGGAGACCCACGACTTGAAGGTCTGAGCCCAGAGCTTGAACTTTGCCGAGAGCTCGGCAATGCCACGCTCTTCCTCATCAGCGTCCTGCGTCGACTCAAGGCCGCGGAGCGATCGCTTGTCGCCAATGTCCGCGTGGACAGCGTCGGCCATAGCCGCAGGCGCCACCTTGGACAGTTGGGCGTCAGTCGAGAGAGCGTTGCTGCTCACGACGAGGGCGAGCGCAACCAGAAGGAGGAGGTTGAAGCTCTTGTTCATGGTGGAAGATACTTGGAATGAGACTTGGTTGTCGAGCTCGAAGCAAGTTGGAAAGTGAAGAAGCTTTAGCTGCGAGGCTTTGGACTGGTGGCGACAGGTTCTTCCGCTCTAGTTAGAGCAGCAGTGGATACTGTACAGTCTTGTGCGGTCGGTGTGCAGCAGCTACACGAACCATCTCGTCAATCTGGTCCTGCTCTGCATCTTTCTTTCCGAAGTGGAATCTGAGACCGCAGGAAACGTCGACCCAGCTCAGGGCGGCGCAGTCGGCAACTGGCAGGGCGTGAACCCTCTGCAATGTAATACATGCAAGTAAGTACCGGTACTGTACTGGTACGGACATATATGCCTATCATGAGATGTATCATGACTCAGTTCTGTGCACCCCACTGTAGATACTACAGTAGTACCTTGAAGTATTACAAAGCATTCCTCTCAAACAGTTGCTTGCACGTAAAAAATGCCAGATGCGGACAAAACAAATTATGTCAAATCAAAGCTACATGTACCGGTATTATAATACCGCTGTGTACATGTCATATCTGACAAAATGAAAGTATAATACCGCTGTGTACATGTACTGTACAATCACCGACAGGCCGGTCTTGGGCGCCCCCACGTCATTACCGGTGCATGTATTTTATTGCAGCGCTGTCGCTCATCCGATCAACTACACAGTAGCCCAAGTCTCTAGTAAGCACGTAGCACTACAGTATGTCCAAGAAATCACGACTCCGTAGCAGGAAGAGAATTTTATCCGAGTGGGTCGGTTGCATTAATGCGTGCATGCACCTTGCGTTGTAGGTACGTACGGAACGAAGCGATCTGTGATCGGATCTCAACAGACACTGTAAAGGAAGGAGGTCTGATCGCAGCAGGATTCAGGATCGCTCTACAGAACTCTGCCTGAGTACCGAACGCCTGATATATATAAGGGCTCTAGGTTTATAAA
The DNA here is from genome assembly GCA_016169955.1 of Phytophthora vignae f. sp. vignae. NCBI lineage: Eukaryota > Oomycota > Peronosporomycetes > Peronosporales > Peronosporaceae > Phytophthora > Phytophthora vignae. Next base: position 514,976 of record JABJUM010000007.1, read on the forward strand.
GTGATCTCAGCGTTACCATAAAAAAGGCTGTACTGAATTAGTTTAGTTTAGAAGGACTTTGAGGCTTGCTTTGTTAATCAAGCCCAAGCGAAGCCAGAAGTGCTGAATTGTTTCAGCGCTGACCTTTGACCAAACGTGTTCGCACCACATCAGTGCGGTTAGTAGCTCTAATTTGTAAGGACTATCTGCTCCCTCTCCTAGTTGATCTAGTGCATGCATCATCTTTTCAAAAAGCACATACCTTTTGATGAAGTAGATTATTCCATGGTCCATTGACTGAACATGTGAAAGTGGAAAGGTATAGAAGACCGCACAGGCAATCAAAAGCGCGCCAATTTTCAACTGCACAGCTTTGTACCTCTGGCCAAACAAAGGTATCCTGGATTTTTACATCAGTACCTTTGCCCATCTCCGTTCGACCAGTCGTTGGACCTTGAAGTATTAGTTATATGAGGTTATGTATTGTATACCCGTTCGGTATTTAGGCAGATTTCTGTACCGTTCGAAGTTTACGGTGACCAGCATATGCGTAATCGCACTTGTAGAGCTGGAAGTTCCAGAGGCATGGATACATGAATATTATAATAGCTGTGGACGAGGTTCCAAACAAGACAACACGCTGTTTCTTGTTTGTTAAGATCAGCAGTAAATTGTCCTCAGCGCTTCTTCCCTTCTCTCTCAATCTCTTGAAAGAATTCATGTGACTACTTTATCGACTTGTTGGCAAAAAAGTCCGGCACTTATACCGTATGAGTTATACTCCGCGGTTTGACGTTGATATGACTCCCTTGTGTCCGCCACTTTGCTCGGATTTAAACCAAAATGGTACACATGAAAATAAATGAGCGGATGCACTCCTTCTCCGTGTTGTATAGCGGCATTTGTTCTCATGTACAAGCATATAAAGTGTGCAAAATGTATTGAAAAATACCACATCTGCTTCGTATTCCAATCATTTTTTTCAGTTAGCCACGGTTCGTTTACATAAGCACTGCATTCTTCTATGCGGCCTTCCTCTGCATCTCCTCGAAGTACTTGGAGTACGTGAACCACTCACGCAAGCCATCGTTCTTAACCCACGCCGCGGGCGAGTCGCCCACGAACTTGAGCTTGGGGTCCAGGCCCTTGGCCAGGAAGTACTCGTCCGGCGTGATCTTGTTCTGGTACAGCACAGTTTCCGACGAGCCCTTCTTGATGAGGCTGGAGGCCTTGGCGACGCGACGCTTCTGGTTCAGCGTCTGCGTCTGCTTGGTCGCCATCTGCACGAGCTTCGAGTTGGAGATCCACGACTTGAGACTCGCGATCCACGATTTCACCTTGGCCGAGAGCTCGGCCATTCCTCGCTCTTCCTCATCAGCGTCCTGCGTCGACTCAAGGCCACGGAGAGATCGCTTGTCGCCAATGTCCGCGTGGACAGCGTCGGCCTTAGCCGCAGGGGCCACCTTGGTTAACTGGGCGTCAGTCGAGAGAGCGTTGCTGCTCACGACGAGGGCGAGCGCGAGCAAGAGCAGGAGGTTGAAGCACTTGTTCATGGTTGATGGCGCCTGAGCCCGAGGTGCTTTGGCGGTGGAAATACTCTTGTCTGTTCGAAGCAACTTGGAAAATGAAGAGGGTGCGGCTGTGAAAGCGACCGGTCTCCATTGCGTTCTGTCGCTGTAGCCGCTCATGCCACTTTTCCTTGGCTGCAGGCGCGCATGGCTGGTCAGCACATCTTGCTCTACATCCTCTGGCGCTCAACTCCGTGTGGATCCTCTCTGCATAGCCTGCATCGGTGGATGGTGAAGGTCCATCATGTGGGGCTTCCCAAAATACGTAATCTTTTTAACGAAAAGTTTGCATATGTACGGTATGATACAACTTCAAAAATACTTTATCGTGGGTACTGTACCGGTATTAATAATACGTGTACTTAAGTATTGTGATTTCAATGATTTTGGCAATACGAGGCGAGATTTGCTGTATTTATAGCGGCAACCTGCTATATTTACGATAAATCGAGGTGCATAGATGGGTGGAGGCCTAAAATTTACGCTACAAGCGCCATACATGTACCGAATTACCTATGTTATCACATACTTCTCTGGTCCACGACAATATGCGCGAATCACTCTTTCTACCACAGCTGTGCCAATTCTGCTGGTAGCCAAACAAACAAGGTAGCGACAACAAGCTGAAATCGAGCAGAAGCACATGATATTTTTTATTAGCAGCTAGCGCAAGCCTTTCGCCGTAAAATTGTCGACAGAAGGAGCTCATCTGGCATTGAAATTAGTTTTTTCTCGTAAAACACAATCCACAATAGCAATATTAGATCGAAAAATTGTCTCGGATTGTGCTTGACACAAGCTTTCTGGTGAGCTCAGATTTAGAGGCAAAAGCGTTGATTTATGAGAGCTAGAGCCTCGAATAAAAACGAGGTTTTTCCTGCTGATTCACATACAGCAAATTCTTTTTGACCAATCAGAGCACAGTTCACATTTATGCTTAAGATTGCGTTTTAAGAAAAAATATGCGAAGAGTTATCTAAGAAGCAGAGTTTATTTATTGTGTGGTTGAAGTGCACACATTCCAGCAAGGACTGTTTCTTTTGAAATAGTCAGTGCCATAGGCATTGCTGTTGTCCCGTGACCAAGATGATACTTGCGCACCCTAGGTAGAGCGTATGCGTTCCCACCTCCATCAGCTATAACGCATTGTAGTACCTTTTGTAGTGTTACAAAGCACTTGTCGATTGTAGCAGCTGGGATACTTCGAAACGCTTTATCTACAGCGGCGAGTAGCGCCTTCAGGTTGGTCATGGGGTGACGGTACTGCACGTTTTGAATGGTGTGAAAAACACCCAAGTCAAGTACGTTCAGTATTATTATCATAATTTAGAGAGAAAGCAAAAACAATTACGAACCGAATTGATGCTCTACGTGAGTCAGGGCGTAGGCTAGCCGCTTGACCTTGGGTTCTTCCGTCAGGGTAGGCTTCACGTGACTCGTAACACGGTGAAACACGCGGCGCATCAGTATTGTCCGGGGTATGCTCGTAGGCTCGTAGGTTCTGATAGGCGACGCAGTGTTTGCCGTTGGACGTCCTGGATGCGCCCAGCCACCTCCTCGGCTGAGATCTGACCGCGGACTCGCGGCTTGTGTGGAGCCAATAGCTTGGCGGGGTCGGTGCGCTGGCTCCAGATCTCCGAGACCTTCCGTCTCGAGATCTTGCACAGCTTTGCCGCAGCTTTAATGGCCCCCTGTGCGCTCTCCCCTCTCTCGACTTGGTCAAGATGATGAAAGTAGGTAATGCAGTGGAGGTCAGCTTGTGTATTGAGAAGTGAGTGTCTACCTTCGGCTACGCTTACCTTGTCTCGGCGTCCTTGGTGGTGTCTTCGCGCAGACGGTTGGTAAGTCGGTTGGTAAAATGACTGGTCCAACCAATCATGGGGGGGGGCGGCCGAACCGGTCTTCCAGACCGCGGTCATTGCTGTGGTCCACGTGGATCTTCCAACACTCCTCCTCGGCCGTCGCCTACGTCAGCTTGACGATCTGGCGCAGCTCCGCCATCCTGGGCGCCGGGAAGGCCTTGGTCAGGAGGTCCGCCTTCATCAGGCGCGACTCGACGTACTTGGGCTCCACGATGCCCTTCCGTGCGTAGTCGCAGATGAACTTGATCCGGATGTCGACGTGTTTGGCGCTCGCCATGCTGTCCTCAGACTCCAACTGCTTGATGGCGGCCTGATTGTCCATGTGCATGGGCATGGGCTGGGAGACGGCGTGGTGCAGCTCGCGCACCAGCTCTCGTAGCCCGAGCAGCTCGCGTCCGACGTGGGAGGCCGACGTGAACTCGGCCTCCATGGTGGACAACGACACGCCCGTCTGCTTCTTGCAGACCCAGTGCACGATCGCTCCGTCCATGGTGACCATGCCCCCGGTCACCGACTTCCGGTCGACCTTGTCGGCCGCGAAGTCCGCGTCGCTCCAGCTCTCCACCTTAATGCAACGCCCGTCGGCCGCACCGACTTCCATGCGGAGCTTGAGGGTCTTGGTGGCCTTCAAGTACCGCGCGATCCTCTTCGCGAGCTTCCAGTCGCTCGTCCGCGGCTGATGCGTGTGCCTGGTCGCCTTGTGCACCGCGAAGCTGATGTCAGGCCTGGTGCACCGGGCGATCCAGAGCAAACTGCCGACCAGCGATTGGAAACTCCGAATCGTGGGCTCACCCTTGGCGCCGACGCTCGGCAGCAGCTGTAGCTCTTGGGGCTCGGCGTCGTTGGCCTCTTCGCCGATGGGCGTCTTGACGCCGTTCGCGTCCGTCAACCCGAACTGCTCCAGCAGCTCCTCGATGGCGGCCTGTTGGTCCAGGCTGTAGCCGTCCGCCTCGTCGAGGTGCACGCGCATCCCGAGGAACTTGTTCACCTTGCCCAAGTCCTTGATGGACAGGATGTTCATGGCCACGAAGAAGTCCTCGACCAGGTCCGGCTTGGACGCGGTGACTAGCAGGTCGTCCACGTACACGCCCACGATGGTCATGTCGTTGCCGTCGCGCTTGTAGTAGAGGCACATGTCCGTGATGCAGCGCGCGAAACCCAGCTCCACCAACTTGGTGTGGAGCAGCTGGCTCCACAGCCTTCCCGCTTGCTTCAGGCCGTACAGCGACTTCTTCAGCCGCAGCGCGAGCTTCTTTTCGCTGCTCACGCCGCACGCGCGCAGCACCTCCTTGGGCACGACCATGCCTTTGGGGATGGCCAGGTAGATCTCCAAGTGCTGCTCCTTCTCGGCCTTCACGTACGCGTTGGGGATGTCCCCGTGCCTGGCCGGCACGCGCCAGCGCCGCGCGAACACCAGGATCACCTTGACGGTGCTCAGCTCCATGACTGCGGCGAACGTGAGGTTGTAGTCGATGCCGTACAGTTGCTCGTTGCCGCAGGCCACCAGGCGGGCCTTGAAACGCTCGATGGCGCCGTCGGCGTCGGTCTTGGTCTTGAAGACCCACTTCGTATGCAGCACGTGGCTGCCGACTGGCGGCAGCCCTACCGTCCACACGCCGTTCTCCTCTAACGCCTTCAGCTCTTCGACCATCGCCTTGGTCCACTCGCCCTGGAGCGGGCTCTTCATGGCCTCCCCGTAGTTCTTCGGGTCGGTCTCCCGCACGCTGTTCACCACGTCGGGGGTCGCCACATCTTTGCTGTCGCCGTTGTTCGCCATTGACGCCGCCTTCCGCAAGACCGACCGCGTCTGGTGCTTCTCGCGCGTCCAGCGGCTCTTCGCCCGACGCTTGCTCTTGGTCTTTGCGGCAGCTGCCGCGCTCTGTGAGTCCACGCTGGTCTCTTCCTCCTTCGTCTCCTCCGAGTCCTGGAGGTGTACGCGCCTGAGCTGCTCGTTCTGAGTGGCCGTGAGCGTCTCCACGTTCCGCACGTGCTGCGTCACCACGACCACCCTGTCCTTGGGGAGGTACACTCTGTACCCCTTCATCTCGTCGCTCTTGCCGATGATCATGGCCGGCTTGCCGCGCTCGCCCAGCGACTTGTTCTTGGCGTCACGGTGCACTGTGCACGGCGACCCGAACGCCACGATGTCGCTGATGTCGGGCGTGCGCTTGGTGAGCATCTGCAGCGGTGACTTGGACCCTGGGTTGCCCTTGCTCGGGCTCCGGTTCAGGATGTACGCGGCGTACTCTGCGGCGTCGCCCCAGAAGCTCAGTGGCAGCCCGCACGCGAACACCATGCTCCGCACCATGTTCATGATGGTGCGATGCATGCGCTCGGCTTTGCCGTTGCTGGCCTGGTTCCTGGGCTCGCTGATCTGGCGCGCGATGCCGGTCTGCTCGCAGAAGAGGTCCAGGGGCTTGTACTCTCCTCCGCCGTCCGTGCGCAGGACGTGGATGCGGCAGTTGAACTGGCGCTCGAAGAAAGCCATGAAATGCTTGAACTTCAGCGCCGCCACATCCTTGGTCTTGGCCAGGAAGATGCGGCAGTAGTTCGTCCGGTGGTCGATGAAGTTGACCATGTAGCGGTTCCCCAGTCTGTCCCTGGGCGTCACGGGCCCCTTCAGGTCCGAGCAGATCACGCCGCCGATGACGTCGATGGGCGAATTGGCGCCCGTGTCCTTGCGCGATTGCGCGTTCTTGGTCTGCTTGCCCTGCGCGCAGGCCAAGCAGTTGTCGCGTTTGTGGTCCGTGAGCGCGATCCCCGAGGCCGGGTCCTTCGCGATCTTCACGATGGTGTCGTAGTTCAGGTGGCCGAGTCTGCGGTGGAACTGCATCAGCGTCCCAACCTGCACGTCCGGTCCGACACCTTCCTGGGCCTCCGCCAACGCAGCCATCAGCACGCCTCCGGCTCTGCGACCGCTCTCATGGTGTGTGGTGTGCACCACCAGCACGTTGTTGCGCCGGTGCACGTCCAACACCGCGGGCCCCTTGCCTGACGTCGCCGCTATCACGCGGTGCGGGCCTCGATACTCCATCCTGAAGCCCTTCTTCTCCAACAAGCCGTACGAGATAATGTTCCTCTCGAGGTTCTCGGCGTACTGCACGTCGAGCAACTTCACCTTGGTCTTCTTGCCCATGGCCGTGGTCTCCAGCATCACGCTGCCACGCTTGGTTACCTTCAGGGTTCCGCCGTCCGCGGCGACGCACTGGCTCTCAAAGTCCTCCGCGTCCTCGAGCAGGTTCACGTCGTTCACGAGGTGCCTGCTCGACCCCGTGTCCAGGATCCAGTGGCCCTTGTCCAGCTCGTCGGGGCCCACCGCGAGCACGTAGTCCGCGTCGCCGCCCTGGCCCTGGTTCCCCTTCTTCTTCTTCGACGGGCACGCGGCCTTCAAGTGGCCCTGCTTGCCGCACCCGAAGCACTTGCGGGTGTCCACCCGCTCCTCGTGGACGTCATTCACGACGTCTTGGCCGATGTGCTTCGTGCGGAGCTGGATCTCCGTCGACTGGGCGAAGTGGGCCAGCTCCTCCGCCTGCCGGAGGTAGTCCGTTCGGCTGAGGTTCAGCCGCGACAGCATCGACACGCGCATCCCCGGCTCGGCGTAGTGGACGATGTTGTCCAGCACCAGGTTCTCCGCGCCTCCGCACGCCTCGCTGACCGCCACCAAGTACAGGTAGTGCTCGGTCCAGCTGCGCTTGGCGCTCTTGGGGGCCGTGAAGATCTTCATGCTCTGCGCCGGGGTGATCTTGGTGGCGAACGTGTGCAGCAGCCGCTGCATCGCGTGCTCCAGCGTCGGGCTCTCCCCCCACCAGCTCTCAACCTGCTGGTTGTAGTACCTCTCGGCCATGCCGGTGAGGTGGTGGCCGAGGACGTCCACCTTGATCTCCTCGGACCACGGGAACCCGCACGCGCGCTCCGCGAAACCAATCTGCCGCACGAAACGCGTCCCCCAGGAGAGGAACCCGCTTCCGAGGCCCTGGTAGAGCTCCTTGCCATCGAAGGGCCGGATAGCGAGCTTGCGCTGCCGCGTGTCGGGCACGCGCATGAAGCCGTTCATGGGCGTGGCCGCCGGCTGCATGGGCTGCCTGTAGACTGGCGGCGGCACGAAGTGCTGCGGCAAGGCCGGCTGTGGCGCTTGCGCCATCTCGACGTTTGCGGCCGCCTCTTGGCCATACCCGTTCTGCTTTGCGCCGAAGTACGTGGCCGGCGACACTAGCGAGTCGCGCGGCGGCGGCGTCTTGTCCAACGCGCGCCGGTCCATGGGCCTCCCGAGTCCAATCGCCGACTCGAAGATGCTCGACTCGTGCGAGGGGCGTCTGTCGTGCTCCTTCTGCCGCAGCTGGGAGGCCTCCAGGCGCTCCGCGACGCCCATGAGGAGGCCCAGCAGCTTCTCCTGCGGGTCCTCCGACTTGGGCGGATCCTTGACTGCCTCAGTACCCCCGTACTGGCCGTCGTCGTCGTTCTTGGCGACCTTGGCTTCCGGGGTTGTCGGAGCGGAGCTCCCGCCGACCTTGTGCGTTGTTCTTGGGCTCATAACCTGAAAGTAGGTAATGCAGTGGAGGTCAGCTTGTGTATTGAGAAGTGAGTGTCTACCTTCGGCTACGCTTACCTTGTCTCGGCGTCCTTGGTGGTGTCTTCGCGCAGACGGTTGGTAAGTCGGTTGGTAAAATGACTGGTCCAACCAATCATGGGGGGGGGGGCGGCCGAACCGGTCTTCCAGACCGCGGTCATTGCTGTGGTCCACGTGGATCTTCCAACAGATGAACAGAGCGACACCTACACGAACGCTCGCGGGTACGTCCTTGGCTCCTGGTGTGCGCATTGCTCGGAAATATGGTGGGATCGTTGACTGGAATTAGCAATGTGACAGAAGGAGTTGGCCATTGTTCGGTGGTGACGGAAATTCACATTTTAAGCCAATAAAAACCTTATGTGTACAGAACATAAAACCTTATGCGCATATTATTGTGGACCAGAGAAGTACACTTCAGCGAACCGACATAGACCAGCGATTCGATGCCCCGTCTATCAGAAACGTACGCTTCAAATGCAGAAGCATCAAAACAAAAAAATATTGCATGTTAAGCTCTACTACATCTCGGAACATGCCGTCAAAATCATCGTCTAGGCTAAAAGTTCCTACACTCTTGTCTAGACATCCTGCAACCAAAGCTTCTTCAACTATGTCGTCAGCATCTTGTGGATCCAACTACAAAGTAGTTTCCGGTCGGGGGCTTTTAGCTTGAATGCAACGCCAGGTTGCCGCGCCCGTAGCTGTAACCTTAAATAGCGCCCTATCCAATGGTTCCGCAAACGCACTACTGGTGGGCCATTCCACGTCGCATCGGCCGGCTGACAAGCGGAAGTTGCATTTGGGGGAACTTTCATCAACGTCACGTTGATTTCGTTTGCATACTCGACGACTTCGTCGGTCCAGTGACCTGAGAAGTCGTCCAGTAGCAGCAGAATTGGCTCTGACATGTCCTCGCAGGCACCAAAATGAAACTTCAGGAAGTCTAGTGTTAACTCACCATTCCACCACCCTGTAAACAATATTTGCCAGAAAGAAGTTAGATTACAATCAAAGCTTTCGCAAATATAATTCGTACCTTTGGTGTTTGTGTACACTTGCATTCCTGTCTCTCTTTGAGCAGGGACAATTTTCTTCTTCCACGTCGACTCGCTAAAACCGTGCCGCCGTGACTTGTTTTCTTCACGGCGCTCTGTGTCATTTGATGGCCGCATCTTGAACACGACAAACGGCGAGTATTTAGTGCCGATAGAGTCGCCGAGAAGCATCAGAGTCGCGCGATCTTTAGAACTGCCCCCGCGTCGCACCCATACCGTTTTGCTTCCGGTTTTAGCTAGTGTCTGTTTAGGGAGGTACTCAAAAAATACAGCTAGGAACAAATACTTTGTCAGCTCAAAGTAAAACAAAACAACACGAACAACAATAAATTTGTTGGTCAAATAAAAATACCTGTTTGATCTGCATTATAAATGCGAGCCGCTCCAATCTCGACGGCTTTTTGCTTGACCTCTTCAGCAAACTTCTGAGCTGTTTCGAGGAGGCCGGGAGGTCAAATTTGTCCTTGGTGTGTTTTGCAGCGCAGCGAAAGTCGATGTCGAGCCTTGAAGTGGTGTTGCCAGCACTACGACGCCTTAAATGGTGCGATGTCGGCTGCGTTGGCGACCTCGTGCGCTTGAAGACGCAGCATGGTGGGTGTGACAGGCACACCTTCGTCACGGAGCTCACTTATCCAGCGAACTAAATCCGCCTCGTCCTCCTTAGACAATACTGTAGCCTCACCTTTCTTACGCGCCTTCTTTTTGTCTGCACCACCAACTTCATCGCACAACTCTTCGATGGCGCGCCGAGAGCTCTTCCAGTTGTAAATTAGAGTCCGTCGACTGTTAACCCCCCCCCCCCCCCCGCACTCACGCGTTGTATATGACTACATGTTATGAAAAAGTACATCTCGCCAAATTATGCATGGTTTGCACAGGTGTAGGTGAAAATATTTACAGAAAACGATCAAAAATTACAAAGACAGCCGTAGTGGGAGGCGCTAATTGATTGCTGAGATTTGCGACCAGGCTGCAAATTGATGGCTGCAAACAGCCTCCCTCCCTTCAGTCGAGAAAAAGAAACCGAGGGAGGATGCCGGCCCGGCGCGAGACCCGCAGCGAGGCGGAGGCGTTCCAAGCGCGCTTGGCTGGACGAAGCGTTGCTGAGAGACAGCGACTCGCGGCTGAGCACCGCGCGTTCATCGATGGCAAGAGGGATGATGATGCTGACTTTGGCGACGCCGAGCCCGCGCAAGCGACGGTCGCGGTGACGCCGGCGCCAGCGCCGACTTCGCGGCCGCACACTGGTAAGAGTGCTGTGTACATCCAGATGCTCAAGGACCGCATGGCTGCCAGACTGGCTGACGAAGCCGCGGAGAAGGCAGCGCAAGCAAAGAAGGCGAAGCCAACGAAGAAGGCCCCTGCAAAAGGGAAGGGCAAGATGACGAAGAAGCGGATGGCTGAGATTGCCCGAGAGGAGAAGAAGGCAAAAGAAGCAAGGGCGGTGGCTCGTGCTGAAGCCGCTGCTCTTCAGCGTTCTGCTGAAAAGAAGAAGCAGAGGGATCGCATTGCACAGGAGGAGCGCGAAGGACACGACGCGCGCCAACGCGCCTTAGCTGACTTGAAGAAGAAGAGGGCAGAGGATGCGTCGAAAAAGCAGACGCCTTCTTCAGGGTACGTGTACCACGGTGTCTATACAACATGTATGGTTTCCACTCATGATGTCTAATATGTTTTCTCCGGTAGTGCTTCGCCCTGCGAGACTACGGAAGGAAAGCGGGAGTCGCCCTCAAACTCCGCTGCGTCCAAGAAGCAGAAGAAGGCAAAGAAGCTGGAGAAGGCGAGTCCTCATGTGCAGGAGGCCGACGACGACGCTGATGACGAGAGCGTGGAGGAGAGCTCAGGGTACGTGTACCACGGTGTCTATACAACATGTTTGGTTTCCATTCATGGTGTCTAACATGTTTTGTCTGGTAGTGCATTCCCGGACGAATCCGTGCATGGCAGTACGTCCCCGATGAGCCAAACATATCCCGTGGATGAGTCTTTGCAGTCAACGCCAGCACGCCAAGTGTCGAGGTATGCCAGAAGGAGACGGTGTATATACTACATGTTCTGTTGTAACTAATGCTGTATTTATGTGATATGTTTTATGGATGTACACAGGACGCTAAGTATGGGCTCTGCGGATTCTGTGACAGCAACTCCAGCGAGCCAATCGGACGTGGGGCCTCCATGCGCTGATGAAGCTTCAGGTGGAGGGTTCGACTCCGACCTTGACGGTGATGGTGCTGATTCCGACGATTGGTACATTGAGACGGACCTGGCCGCCGAGTTAGAGGCCGAACTTGAACTTCGCGAGTCTGCGAAAGCAGAGACGGTCGCAGCCGCCGCGGAGGATGCATTGTCGGATAGCGATGATCCTTTGGATGGTGTAGCTCTGCTCGCGCGTCAAAGAGCCCGAGCGAGACGCGAGTTGGCCCGCAAACGGCTCAAAGCTGCCAAGGAGAAATTGACTCGCGACTGGGGGAAGACTACGGCTGATTGGGACGAGTTGACGAAGGCAGAAATGGACGTACTTGCTCAGGATACGGAGGCGCTCCAAAAGATGAGGACGGACGGCTGGGAGTTTGGTACGTGTGTTATTGCTACTCATGTATGATATACAACATGTTGTAATGTTGATCATGGTGTATATACACTTAGACCCGTCAGCCCAACCCGTCCAAAAAGAGCCGTACCCCATGTTGTACTCCGGGGAGTATGGTCCGACCGATGAGGTGCTGAGCAAGGCTGAATCTCCGTTGGACCTATTCTCCTTCTTCATGCCACGAAGACTCTGGCTCAAAATCGCCTCCGAGAGCAACAGCTACTACAATCAGCACTTGAACGAGCGTGTCGACCGAATGTACGAAACTAAGAAAGCCCAAGACGCAGAGGTGACAAGAGACTCCGTGCTATTAGTTGAAACCAAGCGACACAAGAAAATCAAAGCCAAGGACGTGCTCCACTGTATTGGGCTGCTTATTGCGAGGATACTATGCCCCCACAAGCACCGTTTTGCTGATCACTGGGCCAAAGAAGCTGTTGGTGCTGTGCCAAAAGGCACCTTCGGTCGATACATGTCTAAGGCGCGTTTCGGGCGGATCATGCAGAATCTTCACTTCACGGACAACACAGATCCAAAAGCGGAAACGGATCGGGCGTGGAAGGTCCGCTCAGTCGTGGATACGCTACAAGAAACGTTCGCACGCGACTACAACGTGCCGCCCGTGATGGCATTCGACGAGGCCATGATTCCATCTCGAAGCCGCTACAACATCACACGGCAGTTTATGAAGGACAAGCCTCACAAGTGGGGCACCAAGGTCTTCATGACGTGTTGCGCGGAAACCGCCTATTGCCTTCGGTACGTTGTCAACGTTCTCCAGGATGGAGAGCGCATTTTTTTTTCACTAAGTCTCACATGTTGTATAATACATCATGCTAACTGTCATTTGGTTGTATATACAACATGTACAGACTTGAAGTGTATTGTGGAACCGAACAACACGCAGACGAGCTTGGCGGTGCTTCTCCGACGCAGTTTTCGGCAGACCCCAACTCCGGTCCTTCTGCTGTCATGAGAAACCTTCACAAAGTGTTGCCACCGCCAAAAGATGGCGTCTATTACGCCGTAGTGACTGACCGCTTTTACACGTCCGTGCAGCTTGCGATGCAGTTGCTGTCACGCAATGTGTACTCAACCGGCACTGTTCAGACGAACAAGAAGGGCTTTCCGCCGGCGCTGATTACGAAGGACGCCTCACGACCGGCAGACGTGGCGCGTGGGTCTGCGGTTGTCGCGGTCGCCAAATGCTGCCCACAACTCCAGGCGCTACTCTGGTGGGACCGCCTTCCAGTGTATCTATTGTCTACTGGGAGCAGCACTATGACTGAGAGCTGTGGTAAGTTTGAGTATTATTTAGTTTTACTCTGTTTTTATGCTGACTTGGTTGTTCTGTAGGGAGACATATTCCTGGCGGCGAACGCCTCAGCATTCCCTGCCCGTCGGCGATGTGTGACTACCACCGCTGGATGGGCGGGGTCGACATTCACGATCAACTGCGCCTGCAGCGCTACTCGCTGCAACAAGCGGTGCGCTGTCGGAAATTTTACAAAACCGTCTTCTTGGGGCTTGTGGACATGGCGATGGTCAATTCATTCATCGTCTACCGCGGATACAAGAAGCATCAAGGCGAGAAGGCCCCTGACCATGCCGAATTCCTGGAGGAACTGCAGGCGCAGCTCCTGCAAGTCACGAGTGCAGATTTGGCTGATGAGGTATGTACAACATGTATCGTATCATACATGTCCTACATGTTGTATATATGTCTAACAATGTAAGAATGCTGATTTACAGTGCCCTCAGCAAGACCCATCGAATCCCAGTGGCCAAGGGCCAAGCAGCCACAAGCTAGTGGAGTTTCCAGAGTGGGTGCAGATCCGCGAGGGCGTGCGCAAGCGACCGCAGCACCAATGTAAGGTCTGTTCAATCAGAAAGAAGAAAGTGGGTGAGCGCCGAGCAACGCGCTTCTATTGCGAAACATGCAGTGAGGGCAATAGACGGTAAGTGCTACGTGTATACGGCATACGGCTGGTGTGTTGCTACTAACTACGTCTATTATGGTTAGTGTCTACCTTTGTGATCGCATTCGCCCCGAACACTACTCCGGCAATCGCCTGACATGCCACCAAATTTGGCACGACATGTGGAAGAACGGCGAGGAGCGACCACCCCCGCGCGTCGGCCGTGACATTCAAATGCGGGCCCTTGGGAAGAAACGCCGTGGCAGTCGCACCCAAAGTGCAAGCGGTGCTGAGGCGCCAGGGCAAGAAGAAGCCAAGCAAGATGAAGAGGCCGAGCAGGAAGAGGAGGTCGAGCAGGTGGACGAGCAGGAGGAGGAGGAGGAGGAGGAGGAGGAGGAGGAGGAGGAGGAGGAGGAGGAGGAGGAGGAGGAAGAGGCCGAGCAGCAGCAGGAGGAGGCCGAGCAGCAGCAGGAGGAGGCCGAGCAGCAGCAGCAGGAGGCCGAGTAGGAGTAGGAGAATGATGAAGAAGAAGTGAATGAGACAGCAGAGTAGGAGGAGGGAGTGGCAGCAGCTGGAGCGCTGACCGAGGAAACGGAGGACTAGGAAAGGGCATTTTGGTTTGCGGTAAAAGAGCAGCTAAGTTTTTACACGTTTTGGTTTGCAATCAATGATTGCATTTTACATAGTCTGGAACTTTTGTCTGTGCTTTGCGCGGTCCCGATAAAAAGGCCTACTTATGATGTAGGATATACCCCCTGTCGGCTGGCCAAGGGCGACCGTGGGTGGATTTGGCAACATGTATGTACATGGCAGTGCAACTACAATCGGCAACTTTGCAGCTGTTTAGGAAGGTACATCGTACTTATCGCAGGCAATACTAAAAACAAATACGCATCTCCTTAACAAGTTGTATACAGCTTTAACAAGTAGTATATTGGTCACAGCCAGGACCCGAAAAACGCCGCGAGTGCGGGGGGGGGGTTAAATTTAGCCTCTGGCAGCTCCGGATAAAAGTGGTTGATAGTCATCTCAATATTGTTGTGGGCAGCAAAATGGTCCAAAACCTTGTGTGAGGCGGCAAAGGATGAAACCGTGTGCGTCTTCACCTTGTGGCCTTCGCCGCCGGGCAGACGAGGCCGCCCTTTTGGACGTCGGCGCTGCGTGGGAGCCATTGAATGGCGACCTGAGCTCGGAAAAATACAGTTCGCGGCCTGTATGGGATAACTTCGGGTGCACAGTGTTTCTTCCCGCGCGGCCTGTGATTGGTCAATTGGGTGGTGTATGGCATAACATATAGAAGGTGATAACATAGGTAATTCGGTAATTGCACTTTTGAAAGTGAATGAGGGGCTCCCAACGGGTTAATTGGGCGCGACATCAACAGCCGCATGCATTAGCTTTTGAACGTGAACAGCGACCCGCGTATCAGTACGAGCACCAGATTTTTACGGCATAGGTGTTCCCAGCCAAGTCGAAGACGACCTAGTTTGCTCGTAATTCTTCATGGGGGAACTTGCACTACAACAATGAGTTCATGTCTAAAATTGATGGTGCCATTGTCTCATACCTTTTAGAAAAGCTCAAAATGCACACTGCGATGTGCTAGCACCCTCGCCAGCTCCATTCTTCTCCCTTCTCGCTGTGTATTTGATCTTGTGCAAAACTGAAAGCTTTTAGTAAGTGTGACCCCATCTAACCAAAACAAGTCGCCTTAGCTTAACATAGCAAGTTTAATTAAAACTAGTACAGTAATGTGCCTCAATAAAGGAGATCGGAAAACGTATAACCTGCAAGACTCTATCCTACAGTTGTATTGTTTTTGTATGGTAAAAACTCATACAAACCCCTTAATAAATGATTGAACTTGACAATTGAATACAAATAAGGTCTTCTTTATTGAGGCCCATTACTGTAAGTTATTTCTAAGTGTGGCCACTACTGTTCCTATGAAAAGGAAATCAAGTCGGCCGATTCGCGAATGAAGTGACAAACCCTGGGATCAGCAACGACCTTGTCACAATGACAATGAATATTCTATGCCTTTACAAATTTCACAACTGCTCTGGCAGGTTTGCCACCTCCGCCATCGACTCCGCCATGGCCTGCCTGACACCGCAATGCTCAATTACCGCTGAGGGTAAGGAGGGGAGGGGGTCTGGGATCACTGCGATACAGACTACTAAAACTGAAATAGTGGGCATTGAAGTCAGACGCTGAAATAGCCTGTGCTGACACTTCCCACTCCTGAACGCGAAGTACGCAGTATGTCTGTGTCAGTGCAGAACTCCAACCGACCGAGTGGACGGCGGGCCATGTCCTCCTTGACCGATCCAGCTGCCCCCTGTCCCAATAGACCCCCTCCTCGCGCCAGCACCACAACACCTCCGCGGGTAGACTTTGGACCCCGTCTCCTCCAGTTAATTAACCGGCAGATCTCGTACCAAGCCTGCGTCGTCGTCTTCCTCTTCCTCGGCACTGTGGCCTTCCTCACCCCGTTCAAAGAATATTACCTGGGAAACTACGTCACCGACCCATTCGATGAAGTCCGAGACGAACTAGTCGCTCGCAAGCTCAACCAAATGGGCGTCGTCATCAGCGGAGTCCACTACTTCGACACGTTCGACCGCAAGGCGATTCCGCTGATCGACTATGACACCAAAGAGGAGCTTTCCCATGAAGCAGCAGCTCAACTAAGTCTGACGGACTTCCTCGTTCGCGCTACCGTCCGTCGAGCTGACCTTTTAACTGCGCTACCATCAGCTACGCTAGCTCAGACGGTGAACCTAATAATGGTGGACGTCCTTGCGCCATTATGCGGACCGGCAACAGACGCGGCCAACCCGTGGGAGACGCCAGCGCAACTTCTCTTCGGCAACTATTTCCCTGTAATTCGGCACGAATTCTGTCACGATTTCCACGATAAATTCCCTCGAGACCGATTTTTCAACAAGACCTTAGCGCCGTCGGATGCTCATTTAGCGACGATCGGCCACGCATCGCTCGGTCTCATCGCTGTCGTCAACATGTCGGAGGTGTATCTACGTCATTTTAGAAACGCGCAAGTGATCCGGAAGATCATGAAGAACGTCCAAGAGGGCTTCATGGGCTTCGAGCTCTCAGAGTATACCGACAGCGTTGCAGATGCCATTGTGGATCGGTACGGGGAAGGGATGACGGTGGCTGAGGTGATCGCGCTCCTCCCAGCCTCTTTCGATGTAAATCATGTCGCTCTGGTCGATGTTCTGGGCGTCAGTCCTCTACTTGAGTATTATTTGAAACCTCAAGAGCTCACGATGGGGAAAAACGTCAATGGAGAGGCTGCGATCTCAGCCGAAGTGACGCACGCGACTTCATCCTTCTTCACGTCGGATTTCTTGACCACGACAGTCGGGATGCACTACGTGTCGACGACCTACATGGCGTTATTCTGGCAGTGTTCAATCATGCACACGACGATGGCCAAGGACATCACTGTGGATGAGGTGGACGCCTCCGTGATGAAAGAATGCGGAGCCAATCTGACCAGCAGCCTCCCTTCTTTTATTACAACCTTGATGTTCCTGTTCCAATCGAAGATACGGGACTACACGACGCTGGACAACACGACAACGTACGCTCTCGGACGTCGACGCGAGTCGGACACCGACTACAACGCTCTGAAGTTCCGGAGCATATCGACGACTCTGCTATTTTATCCATCGACGGGTCCAGTTGGTCCAAGAAGAATACCAACGCGATATCAACTAACCCTCCGGATAAAACCCCGTACGGCTATTTGTACACTCCCGACTGTGTCCGGCTGGTCACGGCGGCACTCCGACAATCCGGTCGTAATGTGCAGAAGTACCAGGCCTATTTGGGTGACGGTCTTGGGAATTGTGCCTTTCGAGACTCCCAGGAGACGGAACTGCAGACTTTGTGTCGCTTGTTCATGACTGCGGACGAAGTTTCATTCCGGGACCTCGAAGGGAACCTCGTCCAGATCCCCGCGTGCTCCTCGCTCGTGACGTCGTCAGCAAGTGACGAGGATCAGAGTCTGGAGCAACAAAATCTGCGTCAGATCGAGTGGTTCATGATCGATACGACCACTTTAACGCGACGAATCCGCATCACAGACAACACAAGTCGACAAATCCGCACCTTTTTGCTGCTATTGAACTTGATCGGCGCGTCTCACTACGCTCTGCAGTACATCTACATACTCCAGAGCATCTGGACGTTCGTCAGCAACAGCGTGCTCCAGCCCGCCGCGGAGGAACGCTCTCGTCGTGCAAGCTCGGACCACTTAAACATCAAGCCGACTCCATTAGTACGGCTCGGGATCCTCGAACTCTTTATGTGTGACCCAGCGGATGGCGCTCTGGAACATCCCCTGACTATGGTGCTGATGTATCTCGGAGCTATTGGGTCTCTCAGCAATATATTCAGATTGGGCTGTACAGCGGATCTCTCGACTACTGGAGCGGGCATCGTGATCTACTGCAAGCCGGCGATCCCAGTCAACAGCTTCAACCTGGTACTAACAACGCTCAGCAGCAGCTACTGGGTCATCCGCGTGACGCTGCAGACTCGATCACTTGCAACAAGACTTGACCACGTAGTGCGCGACAACTTCATCCGCTTCTGGTTCATCAACGCGTGCGCCGTCCTGCTCATCTACTTCACGACCAAAGGCATCGCCGATCTGGTGTTCCAGAACCTCGAGTTCCATTCCGATCCGCATATCTTCGCCATCATTGCAGGGCTCGCGTTGGCGGTGGTCATCTCGGTAGGATTCGTCCTCGTCCACGTTGCGTCAACCGATGTGGAGCGGTTAAAGGCGATCGTTCGACAAGATTCTTCGACGACAGTGTGGAAAGCTGCCAAGGCGAGAGCGACGAGTTATCGCGCGTTTGTGGGCAAGTGGAGCAGCTCAAGCGACATCGATTCGGTGCTGTATCACTGCGCGTCTCCCCAAATTGCGCGACAGTTGCAGATTTCCAGCCTGACAGAGCAACCCGAGCACCGGAATTGGAAACTCGGCAGTTGATCTGGAGACCCCACAAAGATCGGCCTGCAGCTGTCTCCATCCATCCCAATCAACGACTTCGTCGCTGCGCACTGCGCTGGTGGGGCGCATTTGCACCTGCGGAGTGTCAAATGGTATCTCAACCCGGACGGGCGAGGAGGCGTCACGGTCGTGGAGCCGGTACCAAGCAAACCCAAGGTTTACGCCATAGCTCAAAGTTCACCAAGTCCTACTAAGAACGTTCTAAACATGCACTAGAAACTAGAAACTTAGAAACTTGCCGTGGTCTGGCTCTGTCTATTTTTTTATTTTATTTTCGGGACATTGCGTCGCAATCGTGCATGTATGTTGCGAACTCAAGAATACTTCTTCCACCCCGCAATTTTCGTCTTCGCTTCTGGGGTTGTCGATCCATAAATACCTTGACAACGTATGCTGCTAGCGCTGGTGGTTTCGGTGGGAGGGAAAAACCATACATTTCCGTGAACAACATTCAGCGATGGGGGCGCAGTCGAGTCATGGTGAAGTGTTAGCGAGTCCAGCTCGAGTGTTGAGCTGGATGGAGCCCGGGTGTGGCGCGGTGGGTTAGCTGCTTCTAGGCGCCTGGTAAGTTACAAACTGACTGCTCTAGGGTGCGAATTCTGGTGCAAGGCACGGGATAAATTCCGAGGACGAAGGTGAAGTCTTCTCCTGACCCCGGAAAAACTGCCTTCCCTTGCTCGCCTTCGGGAAACCGTCCAAAGATAGCTCAGGCTCAATCACGCCCACGTGAGCTATATAACCTAAGATCACTCAAAAAGAGCTGCGATCGCTGTCGGAACACTCAGATTCGACCGATGGCAGCCATCGATGGGAGCGTCAACGGCAATGGAGGGGGTCCGGCCACGGTGCATCGACTGTCCGTCGATGGCGGACCACGCTTCTCAGCCGAGATGCAAGAGCAAGCCAAGCCGCCGAGCACGGCACCAATTCAGCTGAAAGACTACGAGATCTCGTACCGAACGTGCGTCGCGATATTCATCGGGGTGCTTCTCAGCGTCAGTATGATCCCTCTGAAGGAGTATTACCTCGGCAGCTACGTCACCAAGCCATTCGACGAAGTCCGCGACGAGATCGCAGCGAGAAAACTCAACAAAATGGGCGTCGTCATGAGTGGCGTGCACTACTTCGACACGTTCGAGCGCTCGCTCTTGCCGCTGATCGACGTGGAGACCAAGAAGGAGTTCTCCCGCTCTACCGCCGCCAACATTTCACTCACGGACTTCCTCGTTCGAGCCAATCTGCGTCGTGACGATTTACTAGCTGGTCTTCCAGAAGATTTACTGGCAACTCCCGTGGATCTCATGGTCGACGTGTTGGCCCCGCTGTGTGGACCTGTGACCAGTAAAGTGACATCCTGGGAGACGGAGGCCCAGCTCCTCTTCGGCAACTGGTTCCCCGTCATCCGCCACGAATTCTGCCGCGATTTCCACGACCGGTTCCCCCTCGACCGCTACTTCAACCACGCAGTCTCAGCCCCGACGGACGCGAACTTGTCGGAAGTGGGAGATGTCACGCTGGGCCTCATCGCGGTGGTGAACATGTCGGAAGTGTATTTACGCCACTTCAATGACGCGCTGGTGGTGCGTAAGATCATGAAGAACGTACAGGAAGGGTACATGGACTTGGTTCTCCCCGACTACACGAATGACGTGGCGCAAGCCATCGTGGACCGATACAGCAAGGGCATTTCACTAGCTGACGTGATCGCGCTGCTCCCAGGCTCTTACGATATCCACCACGTGGCGCTTGTCGACGTGCTGGGCGTCAGTGCTCTTCTATCGTATTATCTCGAGACCCAACAGCTTACATTGGGGGTGAACGTCAATGGAGAGGCAGCGATTCTGGCCGAGGTGACGCACGCTGCCGCCACGTTCTTCACCTCGGACTTCCTCATCAACACCATTGGAATGCACTTGGCGTCCACGATGCACTTGGCTCCGTTCTGGAACTGCGCCATCAAGCACACGACCATGGATAAAGCCATCACAGTCGAAGACGTGGACGCCGCAGCGATCAAGCAGTGCGGACAAGATCTGTCCCTCATCGTCCCAACGTTCGCCGTGAACCTCATGTTCCTCTTCCAGAAGGACGAACGCGACTACATCAAGCTGGACAACACCACAGTCTACACGTTAGGACGTCGGCGGGAGACTACGGCGGGGTACGTCGCCCTAACTCTCCCGGAAACGCTGACGGAGTCTCCGCTACTTGCAATCGACGGCACCGCGTGGACGAAGTCTCGCTCCAATGATACGACATCTCAGCCAGACACAACCCCCTACGGATATCTCTACACACCCGACTGTCGTGGTACAGTGGACGACGTGATGAAGCAGAGCGGACGCAATGTCCAGAAGTACCAGGCGTATATGGGGGACGGTCTGGGCAATTGTGCGTTCCGAGACTCCCAGGAGACGGAGCTCCAGACGCTGTGTCGGTTGTTCATGACGACGAGTGAGGTTCTTTTCCGTGACCTGAACGGCAACTTGATCGAGCTGCCGTCCTGCGCGTCGCTGATCACCGCTGGGGCTTCTGCAGAGCAGCAATTGGCCGAGCAGGAAAACTTGCGGCAGATCGAGTGGTTCATGATCGACACGACGCTCATCAACCGCCGCATTCGGATCCAGGACAACACCAGTCGACAGATCCGCACCTTCCTGCTCATTCTCAACTTGATCGGCGCCTCGTACTACGCGTTGGAGTACATTTACATCCTCAAGAGCGTCTGGATCTTCATCCGCAATAGCGTCTACCGCCCTGCGAAGGAGATTCAGTCGCGTCTTGGGACGTTAGACTCGTTCTACAACGACGCCATCCCGCTGGTCCGGATCGGATTATTCGAGTTGCTCCAATGCGATCCAGCGGACGGAGCGCTGGAACATCCCGGCACGATGGTGTTGCTCTATCTCGGGGCGATTGGCGCTCTCAGCAACATTTTCTCTCTAAGTTGCACGGCTCAGCTCTCGACAGCTGAAGGGAGTATCGTCATCTACTGCACGCCTGCGATCCCCGTTCGAAGCCTCACGCTCGTGTTCACCACACTCAGTAGCAGCTACTGGGTCATTCGAGTGACGCTGCAGACGCGGTCGCTGGCCATGCGACTGGACCACGCCGCTCGAAACGATTTCATGCGCTTCTGGACGCTCAACGCCGCGGCGGTTCTGGTCATCCACTTCTCCTGCAAAGTTGGGGCGGATTTGTTACTGCGCAACGCGGAACTTCACTCGGATCCACACTTGTACGCGATTTTCGGCGGCCTGGCGGTGGCGCTGATCATCTCGACGGGGTTTATGCTGCTGCACTTGGCGTCTACCGATTCAAAGAAGCTGCTGGCTCTGGTGAAGAAGCGCTCGACTAGATCGCTGTGGAAGGAAGTGTCCGCTAGGGAGTCGAGCGATCGAGCTTTCGTGGCCAAATGGAGCACTCGGGGGCTTGATTCCGTGTTGTATCACTGCGCTACGCCTCAAATCGCCCGACAGCTTGAACTGTTCGGCAATCGTCAGCAAGTCGACACGGGGCTCACGAAGAAGCTCAAGAAGTTCGTGGTCGACCAGCCGAGTGGCATCAAAATGCACCAGTTCGTCGCTGTCCACTGCGCTGCCGGATCTCACGCTCACTTGAAGACGGTCAAGTGGTATCTCGAGCAGAACGGCACTGGGGGAGTCATGAGCGTCAACCCCGTGCCGAAGGCGACGTCTCGAGTTGTGTGCGCCACCGACGACACTGGTACCACTGATCAGGACAAACCATAATTCGAAATACACATTTTCATATATTTCGTTCGTTAAACTAAGATTTTTTTTTCTAAAGAACACTCTGAAAACAATACCAAAATATGTTTATTGCACAGGTATCCGATATCCGAGACGGACATGACCATGGTCAGGACATATAAGTGGTCAGTGTCTGGTATACAAGTGAAGGTCAGTGAGGAAAATGGGTACCCGGCCGTAGATCCCATAATATTGCTCACTACAAAGCCTAGCGCACACGGTTCAAAAGAGGGACTTCTCCCCAGCAATTTGAGCCCATTCACAATCGCGAGCGACTCATTCTGCACAAGCGCCGACCGTCCGAAGGCAAGCCGATACAAAGCCTATTTGAGCGCTGGGAGCCTCTTATGCACAAAAGCGGGGCATTGTACCAAACTCCATAGTTTAACCAAGTGTGTGTCAGGTGACCATCAATCTGTCCACTAAATCTCGTCTGCGACGTGTGAATACTTCAAGAAAGTAATGGGACAACATGTGACCATTTATATGTCCGGC
This sequence comes from Phytophthora vignae f. sp. vignae, assembly GCA_016169955.1. Lineage (NCBI taxonomy): Eukaryota > Oomycota > Peronosporomycetes > Peronosporales > Peronosporaceae > Phytophthora > Phytophthora vignae. The sequence goes on from JABJUM010000007.1 coordinate 537,837, forward strand.
GCGGATACTATCTACCACGTTTCGTGCTCGCTACAGCCAGCGTTAGCTGGCTTCGAGTTCCCATCAGTGGTTGGGCCGGCGTTGCCAATCAAAGTAGACTTGTAGTGGTACATCCTGGGTGTGAACACGTTGTCCCTTCACTGTGTGGGAAGCACAGGCCCTTGATCAAGGCACGCCTCGTACACCCTTTACTCTAATTAGTCTGACCCTGACTAATTATGGTAGTTGATTTTTGTGGGAGAAGTCGAACATTTGATTCGCTTTTGTGATTACAATATTTGCTTTAACTAGAATCTAAGACCATCATTGCCTTCAGCTCGTCGAGATCTGTTCTCTTTCGGTCATTTTGAGCTGTTCGGGAAAATTTTGGTGACCGAGGTGTCACGAAAAAGTACGAAAGCATCACTATTTTCGAAGTACGGCTAATTTGAGTGAAGGGAGTATATCCCCACCGCTGTCCTCCTCCGTGCTTACGGCAATAGGACGACTGTGTCTTGGCTTGTGCGTCACACCCTTCTTGCACACAGCGAACATACCCACCGTGCGCAGTTCAGAGGCCCATGACGCGAGCTCGCTGTGAACAGCCTGGTGAGAACATGCCGTCACTTTACTGTGATAGTCGCACTTGCCGTCGAACACAGCGTACCGGATGGTGCCGTCGCCTGAACACTGGGGACGCACGTCATGAGCTCGACACTTTCCCCTCACCTGGGCAGCGTTGGGACAACCCGAGGCGGCGCAGCGTGCCCCACCTCCATGAGTGTAACATTTGCCTCAGGGCACAACTCGGAGTGTGCAGTCTGGGTGTGAACACGTCCGAGCTCCGCCATGAGCGATGCACTTGCCCCTAACTTTGGCCAGTTTGTTACAGTCCGGGAGTGAACACCGCTTGCCCCCGCCATGTTTGATGCACTTGCCCCCATACAGAGTGATCTGGGGGCAGTTGGGAACAGAGCAGCACTTCTTACCGCTAGCAGTCCACCTCACAGTAGTAAGTGCTCTCGTCGTCTGTACGGCCACACGTTAGAGCTCTTGAGCTTGGGCTTCCTCTGGGCCACTTCACTCGACTACTGTTGGTACCTCATTCAGCACAATAGTCGGCTGAAATTATTGACCGTTAGAAGTTCGCCTCAGGGTTGAACTTGTTGCTCCATTGCTTGCCTTCGTCATTGTCACAGACGCCTCCGCGTCCTTTGGACCACTTGTCTCCACTGCTGTTGGTTCATCATCCAGCACACAATTGGTGCCGCTGAGGTTGCCCAGTCCAGCCTTGTGGTAGTTTCCAGCGGCTCTGAGGCGCTCGGACCCACGCGATGGTGTCACAGTAGTAGGCCGAGCTCACGCTGAAAGAGCTCAGCCTAATGCTGCGAGTTGGTAGCACTTGACAGAAGAAGCTGTGGTTGAGTCGGTGACGACGGAGTTGTTGTAGAAGTTGTAGCTGTATTTGTTGTCCTTGTTACGCTTGCTGTACTTGTTACTTGAGAAGCTGAAGCGCTGCTTACTCGCTACGATGGTGTGTGGCCTCTAGCTCAAGCTATGAGGTCGTGGAGAGCCAACACACACTGCTTGGCCAGAGCAGTAAGGAAGCAGGTCGACTTGCTAACTTGTGGGTTGATTCAAGAATGAGAGCCCTGAGTCGTCGCGCCTGCTCGGCACTTCAACCGTAAGCACCCTCACTCGTTAAACTTCTCCTATACTAAAGCTAAGTCAGAATAAAATGCAGGCATGGCATTGGCCATGCTGGTTTCCTGGCGAACGAGCACCTTCAAGTCCAATCTCAGCCTCCACTGGCTTCTCCTGTCTTCCATCACATCGATCCTGCCATACTTCATGCGCTTTCGCTGCTTGGCTGCACCTCGGACTCGCACTGCAAGCACCAGTCGTAGATGTCAGCTCGTTTCCGCCACATGCCCTCCTCCAAGAGAAGACCCCATCTCATGATGTCTTGGGCGTCTTGCGCTTGCTGGCTTGGCGTCGATGGTATCGAGCAATGAGGTCTTGGACGTATTCTAGATTTTCAGGTGGCTCCCAAGTCAGCTTGGACTGACCGAGCCATTTGACGTGGTTTTCTTTCTTCCCCTTTCTGTTGCGGTAGCCAACGATGTCCTCAACCAGCTCGCCTTCACTACCATCGGGCAGTCGAACCTTAACCCACCGGCGACCGTTATCCCGATTTTGCAGGGATAAGAAAAACCTCGGGGGAAAGTGCCGTTTCAAGCCATACGGCCGTGGCGACCTTTCGAGATCCCGCCGACTTGGTTCCGGCCAATCAAATTGCTTTGCGGATTTCGTGCGTTGGTAGGTCGATTTGCGCGCGCGAACTCGTTCGCGCCTCGATTGGGTGTCACGCGTGGTTTTACGTTTGAAAGTGCAACATGAACGCCACATTTTAGTGCTTCAACCTAATGTAAATTTCTGAAAAATAGCGGGAGGTGGACCGCGCATTATCATAACCAGTAATGTGACCATAGCGTTGCTCGTGTATTAGACGCTCACACAGCCATACCTCTTGGTGCGTGCCTGCAAGTCTCGGTATGTGCGTGGCTTGGGTAGGCGTCGTGCTGAGGACAATGCTATTTGTACTCCCACCAAGTACTTTGCACGTCAGCATGTGGGCATGAGGATCATAGTAGTTCCCAGACGTATGACGGTTTACGGAGCGATGAGACTAGCACATGGGATCACCGGCAAGACATCACACATACATAGAATATGTCACGTGTATTAAGCTACCACAGCGGATTCTCCTTCGTTATCGGTAGCTCTGCTCTCCAGCTCCAGCTCCTAATTCGGACTGCCAACGCTGCCTTGGCGCCCCCTCATGCTTTCCGATTTCCTTCTAGCAACACGAGCGTCATTATGAGTGTAGCACTGACGGTCTTTAGCAGCCTAGCCAAGAAAATACTATTCAATAACTTGGCGATGCTTTAGATGGTATTGGATATCTCATACTCCCGCTGTCGTCGTGTACAAGTAGACTACAGAGGGTGCTTCAACCGGTCTATGATATCCAACGTGCTGAAGGTCAATATGCTGCGCCAACACCGTCTCCCCAACGCGCTGCTGTAAAACTCAACGCGGGGTTCACCTGATTCAACTAACGCGGTACTTCGTCCCTGGTAGGTTCGTTGCAATGCCGTCTCGGCATGAAGAAATGGAGATGTGTTCGCGCTGATTTCTGTAGGAGCTTCGTGAAGAAACGCTGAGACGTGACATTATGCATCGGATTTTGTATGGTCAATCGCTTCGCGGTCTTGTCAACATTGACATGTTTGTATAGCGTTTAGTATAGAGGTGTCTAGCTGATTCAGAGATGTCGACATTGACATATTTATCTTGATTCTAGTATAGAACGTTGATGTCGTTGTTGACTTCGATAAGTCAAGATTGAGATGTTTGTCTAGTTTTCAGTATGGACATGCAAACGACTTGATGTATTGCTCCGTTAATCTAATGTAAGGTAAAACTATCATGAACTCCGGTCGTGCAGCGATCTACCACGCTCACTGAGAGCTACGCCAGGTGTCAAGTCCGTCGAGGACAGCATGCGCGTTGTACATGTCTGGCTTGCGAGAGACCGTGGCCACGTGCATGAGATCCGCTCCGGGTCGGACTGGTCCGCGAGCACGCAGTCCATTCCGAGCTTGGTCAAAGCCGTGGACGTGCCGTCACCATTGGGGTGGTTCGGGGCCGCGGGCATGGGGTCCGTGTCGAACAGATCGGGGGCCGAGGCCCGCCATCCATGACGGGATCGTCTGGGTCAGCGAGCATGCAGGAATGGATCGGGCGTGCTGAACTAGACGGGATCACCGGCATTGCGTTGGTCCTGGACATGTCGGGGGCCTTGATCAAGCCGTCCGTCACGTCCGTGTTGGGCATGTTAGTGGTCTTGAACGTGCCGTCCGACACGAGCGCGCTTGAGACCGCAGATAGGTTGGCCGCGCCGAGCTTGTCGGGGGCAGCGAGCATGCCGCCCGTGTCAGGCGTGTCGGGGGCAGTCGGCATGGCGTTGGTGTCGGGCAGGTCGGGGGCAGTCGACATGGAGTCGGTGCCGGGCATGTCGGGGGCCGCACGTTTTGGTTGACCGCGCCAAGCTTGTCGGGGTTGGCGAGCGTGCCGCCCGCGTGTCGGGTATGCCGGCGGCTGTCGGATGGTGAAGGATGTCGTCATGGCGTCGGGGTCCGCGCACCGGTTGGCCGCGCCGAGCTTGTCGGGGGCAGCGAGCATGCCGCCCGTGTCGGACATGTCGGGGGCAGTCGGCATGGCGGAGGATGTCGTCATGGCGTCGGGGTCCGCGCACCAGTTGGGCGCGCCACGCTTGTCGGGGTCATCGAGAGTGCCGCCCGTGTCGGGTGTGTCGGGGTCAGCGAGCATGCGGTCCGTGTCAGGCATGTCGGGGACAGTCGGCATGGCGTCGGCGAGGGGCATGTCCGTGCCCGCGAGCATGCCGCCCTGGTACACATCGGCAATTTGGGCTGGACGGAGGCCGATTGAGAAGACGCAGGGAGCCGGGCGCGATCAGGACATTGTAGGCGCTTGAGTGCTTGTCAGCATTTGTAGAAATGAGCTTTCGATGCGGTGCGGCGGCGAGCTTTGGTTCCGTTCATATACCCACGAAGACACCTCTAGAGTCCGAACCCAGGGAGAAAAATGTAAGCAAATCTATTGGTTATTTCAGGAGTAATTGGCGATCATAGGCGGAATCGTTTGAATGCATGTGATGATTGGTGGGATTGCTTGATGATAGCAGGAACCGTGCAAGCAGGATGGCGCGAAAGGTGACGAAGATGTGCACCTTGAAGATATGCGCGTTGAAGTGATAGCGTGACGTGCACAGCGTAGCTTAATTGTGGAAGCCGTAAATGGCAGTAGTGCCACAAACTAAATTCTCCCGCATTTTGCTACCCTACAAGATGAATCAATTTTGGCCGCAGTAGTGGTCACCAGCGGCACGAAATCACAGACGCCGGACATCTAAGCTTGAGGACCGGGCTCCCACCGACGTAGAAGATGTAGTCAGTCTATCCTAGGCAGTGGCGCCGGCTCCGCTCATGTCTGTGGCGCTGCCGGTACGGCGATCACTACCTTTTTGCTACCTTACAAAAGTACCCATTTATACCGAGGTGCCGGACACCGGCGGCATGAAATCCTATCCGCCGGCCGAAGTAGCGGTAGAACCTAGCTAAACATCAAGCGCAGGATACAATAAGAGTATTCTAGGCTGCGGCGCCGGCCCCGCTCGGGTCGGTGGAGCTACCGGCGCGGCGATCACTACCTTTTTGCTACCTTACAAAAGTACCCATTTATACCGAGGTGCCGGACACCGGCGGCATGAAATCCTAGCCGCCGGCCGAAGTAGCGGTAGAACCTAGCTAAACATCAAGCGCAGGATACAATAAGAGTATTCTAGGCTGCGGCGCCGGCCCCGCTCGGGTCGGTGGAGCTACCGGCGCGGCGATCACTACCTTTTTGCTACCTTACAAAAGTACCCATTTATACCGAGGTGCCGGACACCGGCGGCATGAAATCCTAGCCGCCGGCCGAAGTAGCGGTAGAACCTAGCTAAACATCAAGCGCAGGATACAGTAAGAGTATTCTAGGCTGCGGCGCCGGCCCCGCTCGCGTCGGTGGAGCTACTGGCGCGGCGATCACTACCTTTTTGCTACCTTACAAAAGTACACATTTATACCGAGGTGCCGGACACCGGCGGCATGAAATCCTAGCCGCCGGCCGAAGTAGCGGTAGAACCTAGCTAAACATCAAGCGCAGGATACAATAAGAGTATTCTAGGCTGCGGCGCCGGCCCCGGTCGCGTCGGTGGAGCTACTGGCGCGGCGATCACTACCTTTTTGCTACCTTACAAAAGTACCCATATATGCCGAGGTGCCGGACTCCGGCGGCATGAAATCCTAGCCGCCGGCCGAAGTAGCGGTAGAACCTAGCTAAACATCAAGCGCAGGATACAATAAGAGTATTCTAGGCTGCGGCGCCGGCCCCGGTCGTATTGGCGCCCGCTGCAGACACAGCGACTTACGTCAACGCGAAGTTATATTTTTCATAGAAGTCAACGTTGGCTCCATATGCGGTAATAAAGGTGATAATATCTCAACGTGGACTTAACCTTGCTGGCAAGTCTCGTCACTTGGAAGTCGGCGCTACCCTCTTATGTATCTTGTTATTGGCGTATGATGTCGTGCCGCCCTTAACCGGCACCATACCCCAATAACAAGATACATAAGAGGGTAGCGCCGACTTCCAAGTGACGAGACTTGCCAGCAAGGTTAAGTCCACGTTGAGATATTATCACCTTTATTACCGCATATGGAGCCAACGTTGACTTCTATGAAAAATATAACTTCGCGTTGACGTAAGTCGCTGTGTCTGCAGCGGGCGCCAATACGACCGGGGCCGGCGCCGCAGCCTAGAATACTCTTATTGTATCCTGCGCTTGATGTTTAGCTAGGTTCTACCGCTACTTCGGCCGGCGGCTAGGATTTCATGCCGCCGGAGTCCGGCACCTCGGCATATATGGGTACTTTTGTAAGGTAGCAAAAAGGTAGTGATCGCCGCGCCAGTAGCTCCACCGACGCGACCGGGGCCGGCGCCGCAGCCTAGAATACTCTTATTGTATCCTGCGCTTGATGTTTAGCTAGGTTCTACCGCTACTTCGGCCGGCGGCTAGGATTTCATGCCGCCGGTGTCCGGCACCTCGGTATAAATGTGTACTTTTGTAAGGTAGCAAAAAGGTAGTGATCGCCGCGCCAGTAGCTCCACCGACGCGAGCGGGGCCGGCGCCGCAGCCTAGAATACTCTTACTGTATCCTGCGCTTGATGTTTAGCTAGGTTCTACCGCTACTTCGGCCGGCGGCTAGGATTTCATGCCGCCGGTGTCCGGCACCTCGGTATAAATGGGTACTTTTGTAAGGTAGCAAAAAGGTAGTGATCGCCGTACCGGCAGCGCCACAGACATGAGCGGAGCCGGCGCCACTGCCTAGGATAGACTGACTACATCTTCTACGTCGGTGGGAGCCCGGTCCTCAAGCTTAGATGTCCGGCGTCTGTGATTTCGTGCCGCTGGTGACCACTACTGCGGCCAAAATTGATTCATCTTGTAGGGTAGCAAAATGCGGGAGAATTTAGTTTGTGGCACTACTGCCATTTACGGCTTCCACAATTAAGCTACGCTGTGCACGTCACGCTATCACTTCAACGCGCATATCTTCAAGGTGCACATCTTCGTCACCTTTCGCGCCATCCTGCTTGCACGGTTCCTGCTATCATCAAGCAATCCCACCAATCATCACATGCATTCAAACGATTCCGCCTATGATCGCCAATTACTCCTGAAATAACCAATAGATTTGCTTACATTTTTCTCCCTGGGTTCGGACTCTAGAGGTGTCTTCGTGGGTATATGAACGGAACCAAAGCTCGCCGCCGCACCGCATCGAAAGCTCATTTCTACAAATGCTGACAAGCACTCAAGCGCCTACAATGTCCTGATCGCGCCCGGCTCCCTGCGTCTTCTCAATCGGCCTCCGTCCAGCCCAAATTGCCGATGTGTACCAGGGCGGCATGCTCGCGGGCACGGACATGCCCCTCGCCGACGCCATGCCGACTGTCCCCGACATGCCTGACACGGACCGCATGCTCGCTGACCCCGACACACCCGACACGGGCGGCACTCTCGATGACCCCGACAAGCGTGGCGCGCCCAACTGGTGCGCGGACCCCGACGCCATGACGACATCCTCCGCCATGCCGACTGCCCCCGACATGTCCGACACGGGCGGCATGCTCGCTGCCCCCGACAAGCTCGGCGCGGCCAACCGGTGCGCGGACCCCGACGCCATGACGACATCCTTCACCATCCGACAGCCGCCGGCATACCCGACACGCGGGCGGCACGCTCGCCAACCCCGACAAGCTTGGCGCGGTCAACCAAAACGTGCGGCCCCCGACATGCCCGGCACCGACTCCATGTCGACTGCCCCCGACCTGCCCGACACCAACGCCTTGCCGACTGCCCCCGACACGCCTGACACGGGCGGCATGCTCGCTGCCCCCGACAAGCTCGGCGCGGCCAACCGGTGCGCGGACCCCGACGCCATGACGACATCCTCCGCCATGCCGACTGCCCCCGACATGTCCGACACGGGCGGCATGCTCGCTGCCTCCGACAAGCTCGGCGCGGCCAACCTATCTGCGGTCTCAAGCGCGCTCGTGTCGGACGGCACGTTCAAGACCACTAACATGCCCAACACGGACGTGACGGACGGCTTGATCAAGGCCCCCGACATGTCCAGGACCAACGCAATGCCGGTGATCCCGTCTAGTTCAGCACGCCCGATCCATCCCTGCATGCTCGCTGACCCAGACGATCCCGTCATGGATGGCGGGCCTCGGCCCCCGATCTGTTCGACACGGACCCCATGCCCGCGGCCCCGAACCACCCCAATGGTGACGGCACGTCCACGGCTTTGACCAAGCTCGGAATGGACTGCGTGCTCGCGGACCAGTCCGACCCGGAGCGGATCTCATGCACGTGGCCACGGTCTCTCGCAAGCCAGACATGTACAACGCGCATGCTGTCCTCGACGGACTTGACACCTGGCGTAGCTCTCAGTGAGCGTGGTAGATCGCTGCACGACCGGAGTTCATGATAGTTTTACCTTACATTAGATTAACGGAGCAATACATCAAGTCGTTTGCATGTCCATACTGAAAACTAGACAAACATCTCAATCTTGACTTATCGAAGTCAACAACGACATCAACGTTCTATACTAGAATCAAGATAAATATGTCAATGTCGACATCTCTGAATCAGCTAGACACCTCTATACTAAACGCTATACAAACATGTCAATGTTGACAAGACCGCGAAGCGATTGACCATACAAAATCCGATGCATAATGTCACGTCTCAGCGTTTCTTCACGAAGCTCCTACAGAAATCAGCGCGAACACATCTCCATTTCTTCATGCCGAGACGGCATTACAACGAACCTACCAGGGACGAAGTACCGCGTTAGTTGAATCAGGTGAACCCCGCGTTGAGTTTTACAGCAGCGCGTTGGGGAGACGGTGTTGGCGCAGCATATTGACCTTCAGCACGTTGGATATCATAGACCGGTTGAAGCACCCTCTGTAGTCTACTTGTACACGACGACAGCGGGAGTATGAGATATCCAATACCATCTAAAGCATCGCCAAGTTATTGAATAGTATTTTCTTGGCTAAGCTGCTAAAGACCGTCAGTGCTACACTCATAATGACGCTCGTGTTGCTAGAAGGAAATCGGAAAGCATGAGGGGGCGCCAAGGCAGCGTTGGCAGTCCGAATTAGGAGCTGGAGCTGGAGAGCAGAGCTACCGATAACGAAGTAGAATCCGCCCCCGCTGACAGGCTATCACGGCAGGCTTGCTGCCTCTGCATCTGCACGCTCGAGAGGGACTGTCGCGCCGCTGCCACACAGGGTCATCCCGAGCTGATGACTTCAATGATACCAAATACGAGTCTACTAGCGACACACGTACTCTGCTCACGTATCACAACATTTTGTTTAGATTCTCTACAGACGAGGATATCTCGATATTTAGGAAAAATTAGGCCAAGGTTTTTTCCTGCTGGGTCTTGAACCACCTCAGTATTACGCCCGTATCCGACATTTGATTGGATAGCTCTGACCAATGAGATTGTAGCTGATTGAGCCTGAATGGTCGGGGGCCGGCCGCTGGGGACCTCACTTACCCTAACCCGCCAGTATACAAATTTCTATATTAATCTTATCCCTGCAAAATCGGGATAAGAGCGGTCGCCGGTGGGTTAAAAAGGTCTTGGTCCGGGCGATCACTGGGCACGTACGGCTTCAAGAGGGAAGTGTGAAACACTGGGTAAAATTTCACCCGCGTAGGCAACTGCAGTCGGTAGTAATCATGTCCAACCTGCTCCACCACGCTGTAGGGCCCAATCCATCTCGGTCCTAACTTTTTCTTGGTCGTACCAGCATGAAAATCGGCCAAATTCGTCGTAGATAACAATACTTGATCGCCAACAACGAATGCCTGGGTTGGTCGATTGTGATCGTAATAGTGGCTCATACGATCTTGAGCAGCTTGAAGCTGTCGGCGCACGCGAGCTAAAACATCTCTTTGCTGCTCCAGGAACTCTGATCCGAGTCGCGGTTCGTCACTCTGTACGCTCGTACATTTCCGAGACAGCGCAGGAGTTGAGGGCAAGTATCCAATGTCGGCCTCGAAAGGTGACATGCCAATAGACGCTTGGTACCTTGCATTGTAAGCGAACTCCGCGAGAGATATGTATTTATCCCAGTCATCGCTATTGCTGTTGGTGTACGAACGCAAATAATTCTCAATAGTCTGGTTCACGCGCTCCGTCACACCATTTGCCTGTTGACGGAAAGCCGTGGTCAATTTCTGCCGGGTGCCTAACATCTCGCACAGGTTCGTCCACAGCTCCGACGTAAACTTCGAATCTCTGTCCGAAAGAAGCTCCTCTGGTAGCCCATGCAGCACAAAGATGCGGTCGCGATATAGCTCAGCAGTCTCTCTTGTCGTTGCGATAGTTGTAGTCGGCACGAAATGCGCGCGCTTAGTCAATCGATCAATGACAACCATGATCGCATCGTAGCCTTCACTAGTCTCAGGAAGTGCAACAATGAAATCCATCGCAAGATGCGTCCACCTCGCTGTAGGGATCTCATGCGATCGTAGAAGTCCAGGGGGCTTGGTATTTCTCCCCTTGGTTCTCTGACACACTTCACATGACCGGATATAAGCACGAACAGATTTCTCCATTGACCGCCAATAGTAATCTCGCTCTACCAACCGAGTGTCCTCTCCACACCTGGGTGCCCATAGCACTTGGCGTCGTGAAATTCGTACAACAGCGCATCAATAATCTCGGGAATGTTCGGCAGTACTAGTCGGTCACGGTCATCGCTAGGCGCTCTGTAGAAAATTTGCTTGTTTGAGCTGCTATATCGCTCAAAATGACGCACGGCAGGCTTAGTATCCGCCTCTGCGGAGCTCAAATGCTGTTGGAGAGTGGCGGTGAACGGGTCGTCTGCGTATCGCTCCGTGGCTTCCTTCACAAGACTCGCTAACCCCATCTCAACACGCTCTCATACTTGTTTCCGTGTCACTATTGTCGCAAGAGTTTGTGATGTACCTTGCATGAAGTCAGGGCGTCGCGATATTCCATCCGCCACCGTGTTCTTCTCGCCCTTGATGTAGCGAAACGTAAGCGGGTACTCGCTGAGTTCATCGTACCAGCGAGCAATCCGGCGCGAAATTGTCTTCTGCTTGAAAACTGTTTCAAGCGAGCGGTGGTCAGTCTCAACGACAAACGGTTTGTCGAGTAGGTACACTCTCCACAATCGAAGCCCAAATAAAATCGCCAATAGCTCCTTCTCGCGAATGGAGTAATTTTTCTCGGCGTCTTTATACTTTCTGCCACCGAACGCTATCGGACGCTCGACTACTGCATCACCCCTGACCTCCTCCTGAAAGAGGACGCCGCCAACCGCGTGATCACTAGCATCCATGCGCAGTCCAAAGGGTTTGCTGAAGTCAGGAATTGCGAGTACTGGCGTTGAAGCAATCTTCTCCTTTAGCGACAGAAAATGTGCTCGTAGCTTGTCACTCCAGCTGATCACTCGCTTAACAGGTCCTTTCAGCAGGTCAAACAATGGTCCAGCATCGGACGCAAAGTCACGACAAAATCTCTGAACGTAGACCGCAGTACCCAGGAACGACTGCAGTTCGCTCCGGGTACGAGGTAGGGGCCAGCCACGAAGTATCTCCACTTTCTTGGGGTCGATACGAATACCACTACGCCCGACGTAATCTCCTAAGCAGGGAATTTCATCGACGCAGAAAACACACTTACTAAGCTTCACATAGAACTTGTGTTCTTCAAGTCTTGTCAGCACACAATCTAGAGCCTCCAAATGCACGTCCAGCGATGTGTCCTTGGAGTACACATAGATATCATCAAAGTAGCACTGGCAAATATTACTGAGGTCTCTCAAAATACGGCGGATGCCTTCATTGAACGTGGCCGGAGCGTTCGAAAGACCCATCGGCAACACGAGATATTCAAACGCGCCATCCGGTGTTTGAAAAGCTGTATACGGTATATCACAGTCTCTCATCCTGAACTGATAATACCCGCTCAGCAAGTCCATGCAGGAGTACCAGTACGCGCCCTGCATTTTCTCGATAATCGTATCCTTCCTCGGCATCGGCAACGTACGGCGAATTGTGTGCGAGTTCATAGCACGATAATCGTGTACTATCCTCCACCCAACAGACTTTTTCACGCAGAAAGTAGGTGCTCCATGCGGGGACGTCGAAGGTCGAATCAATCCGGCAGCAAGCATTTCCTCTACCCAGTCCATTATTACCTTCTCTTGGGCCGGTGACTGCCGCCACTGCCGTCGAAAGATGGCTTCTTGTGTGTTCACCTCCATTTGGTGCTCTCCATGCTCGCGCGGCGGTAGACACGAAGGCAACTTCAGCTGAAACAGCGATTTGTGCTTTAACAGCACAGGATAGACGGGGTGACCACGAAAAGCTTCAATATCAACAGCCTCCGATTCTTTGCCGCTCTCTTTTTCAGTTTTCGGGCGAATTACAAAGATGCACTCAATGCCTTGAGGCTTTCGAAGCATACGCCGAAATTGCTTGGCGGTGATAAATTTTGTTGTTCCGGAAGTCGTCGAATAGAATCCGTGCGTGAAGTAGTCGCCTCCAGCCTCCTTACTCTTGCGGGGCGACACCGGGTGTCGCTGACCTCCGATTTTCACCACAGGTCGCTCTGGTTTGTGAAGTGTCTTCACTTTCTTCATTTTCTTCTTTTTTCGTTTCTTCTTACGGGTGGTGGTGTCCAGATTCTCCACTTGGCGCGGCACACGAGGCTCCACGCGCTCATTGACCCAATCAATGTCAGGATTCACGGCTTTTAGCCATGGCATACCCAACAGCAAATCTTGCTCTTCCGGGACATCGATGACGAGGAAGTCATTCGTGTACGGCACGAAGTTATCCATGTACACAGTCAGCTGAACGGTTTTGGTCGGTACCGTCATGGTCTGCTTAGCAGCCAGAGTGATCTCCATCGGCTCGTTGTGGTCAACGACTTGATCCCACAATCCGTTTTCCGAGCAGAACCTGGGACTGACACCATCCATAGTAGCTCCACTATCGATAAAGTTCGAGTTGATAATGCAAAGGTTCCGCGAGGAACAGTGCACCGTGCTTTGAGTATGCAACAAACAGTACAAATGACGCTTGCCTTCAGTTTTTTCTTGGTTTTCATCATTTTCTCCATGATCAATCAAATTCACAGCGTCCAAACGACATGTAACGTCACTCACTTGGTCGAGCACTTCATCCTCCTGTCCACTAGAGTGCTCGGCCTCCAATGGACGGGCTAGTTTGACTGCCCTTCGCTGTTGGACGGGCGATTCGGCTCGTCCCCGAAATCTAGCGACTCCAAGAGTGCGTAGATTCGGCTATGCACCTGTTGCTTCCGCTGCAAACTGCGGGGCTTTTTCTCCGGGTGCAGGACCCAACAGTCTTCCACCTTGTGAACTCCGCGTCCACAGTGAGAGCAAACCGTTCCCGGCGTCGTCGTGGCACTGCGTGAGTTTCCCCCCGAAGCATTGCCACGGTTCTCAGCCTTTCCATTGCCACGCTTTTGTTTCACATCTTGTAGTTTCTTTCCGGATCCGGCACGATCATTACCGCGCTGGTTGCTAGCTGCTGGTTTTTCCTGCAGCTCGCACTCAAGGAATCCTTCTTGCACTGCAGCAGTCAGAGTTGTTGGCTGCTTGCGTTGGATTGCAATCTTCATTTGCGTGTTGGTCAGTCCATTCACGAACACGTTAATCGCAATCAGTTCATCAAGGCCCACCACTCGCTGTAGCTCACGAAACTTATTCATATAGCCGTGATACGCTCCAGTCTGCTTCAACTGCAGCAGCTGGTTGCGCACTTTAGCCTGGAAATTCGGCTCGCGAAACTCACGAATCATCGCAACCTTCATAACGCTCCACAACTTGACAGTCGTATCATCCGTCATGTAGCGCTCATACCAAACCGCAGCATTCTTACGAACGCACTGGTTCAATTCTCCAGGAAGCCAATGATCGTCTCGATCTAAACGGTAGCCCTTTTGCTGGAAGTAGGACTCGAATTGAAAGAGGAACGAGTTGAGCTTGATTCCGTCAATTAATCCATCAAATGTTGGTGGACTAACGTCCATCTTGCGCAAAGGTGGACGTCCAACTGCAGTTATGGACGCATACGTCCTTTCTGCATCAGCTGGTGCCATCATGTTCACGTCAGCGGTTGCAGGAGCCTCAACACTCTGTACTTGGGCAGATGCCGCTTGGGGCTGCGTCGGAATCGGCTCAGATGACACTGCAGCTTGGGCACTCTGTTGGATAACCTGTACTTGGGCCCGAGCTTCCGCAGCTACCTGTTGAGCCGCTGCTGCAGCCGCTTGTGTCTGGCTCAGCGTCGTTGACATGTTGGTCAGCGCTTGTACCAGATTCGACAGATGCCCTTTTATCTCGGTCATTTCGCCACTGATGCTGCTGTTGAGGCTCATCAACTCAAAGGTGACTTCAACTCGTAGACTTTCATGCGCTGCCGCAAATTCTTGCCTTAAATCCGACAACCCAGTCTCCAGTTGGTCGATACGCTGAGCTGCTGTAGTTCAGCTACGGTTCGTGGCGCCAGAAGCGCTTTCCTCACGATGACCGTCCTCCAACTCCAAGAGACGACGTGCTGGTGCTGTATCACTGCGCAGAACGCGTCGAGCCGTGTTTCGAGTCGTCATTGCCATGAAGCTCTACTATGTCACAGTAGTAGGCCGAGCTCACGCTGAAAGAGCTCAGCCTAATGCTGCGAGTTGGTAGCACTTGACAGAAGAAGCTGTGGTTGAGTCGGTGACGACGGAGTTGTTGTAGAAGTTGTAGCTGTATTTGTTGTCCTTGTTACGCTTGCTGTACTTGTTACTTGAGAAGCTGAAGCGCTGCTTACTCGCTACGATGGTGTGTGGCCTCTAGCTCAAGCTATGAGGTCGTGGAGAGCCAACACACACTGCTTGGCCAGAGCAGTAAGGAAGCAGGTCGACTTGCTAACTTGTGGGTTGATTCAAGAATGAGAGCCCTGAGTCGTCGCGCCTGCTCGGCACTTCAACCGTAAGCACCCTCACTCGTTAAACTTCTCCTATACTAAAGCTAAGTCAGAATAAAATGCAGGCATGGCATTGGCCATGCTGGTTTCCTGGCGAACGAGCACCTTCAAGTCCAATCTCAGCCTCCACTGGCTTCTCCTGTCTTCCATCACATCGATCCTGCCATACTTCATGCGCTTTCGCTGCTTGGCTGCACCTCGGACTCGCACTGCAAGCACCAGTCGTAGATGTCAGCTCGTTTCCGCCACAGATGGGCATCAGAATTTCTGTGGATGCGGATCCCCTGCCAAACACGAACGCATTCGCGTCCCCCATGACGCTTATCAACACTAGGCGGCGGTATCCTACAGCAGCGCATTAGCTCGAAGAGATCGAGCTCCAGAGCAGGCTTCGATCTCGAGCGTCGTGTTCAAGCTCAAATTGAGAATCTAAACGATCAAAACGAGAAAATCTCCAATCAAAACGAGAAGCTAACAAAATAGGATTTGCTGTCCTGGCTATTGCTTTCCAGAGGCTCCGAATCGGAGCCTCCGATCAGTGTCGCATAGACAGAGTGTCCAAATGCGACATAACTAATAGTTTATCGGTTGCTACAGGGTATCGGTTTTGAGCGTCACGAAATCATAGAGGTTTTCTTGTTTTGATTGTACGGTTTCTCGTTTCGATTGTAGATTTTCTCAATTTGACCTTGAAATGGTAACGTCCTAGATTCTAGGCCAGAAGCTACTTCAGAAGAAGAAAAAAAGAGAGTATATGCGTGCAGAAGACGGTTGTTGGTTGTTCCGCGATCTCACAGAGCAGACTTACTCAAGCAATGGGTAGTACGCGTCCTCGTGCACGATCGAGTTGGCAGTGCGGCGCTTGACAACAATGAGCGCCACGACGGCGACCATGGCAGTCGCACCGAGCAGCGCTAACGTTGAGCTGCTGGCCAAGCTCTTCTCCTCCTCCGTAGCTGTCAACATTATCGGGGTCAGCGCCGACTTCTCGCAGCGCTTGACGTCCGTCGCCCCGACCGCCGTGCACGTGAGGTCCGGGTCGCAGTCGGTGCAGCAAGTCGTCTCGGTCGTCGAGATGCTGGTGTCCGTCGCGTCGGACCTCACGACCGTGCCGCCACACGCCTCGTTGACCCCCGGAGCAGCTTTGCCCGCACACTTATCCGCACACACGCCATCCGGAGCGAAAGAAATCATCTCCGGGGCGTCGCAGTCTGTCACGGTGAAGTCGTGCATGCACGTGATGGAGTTCGGGTCCGTGTCCTCAGCCATTAGCACCGTGTTGCTGTGCGGGGTGCGTGTGAACTTGCACGTGACCTTGGCCGCAGTCTTGCGAGCCGTGTGCGGGTTGTGCACCATCTCGACGGCAAAGTACTTGGAGATCGTGGGGTTCGTCGAGTCCGACAGAAGCTGGTACGCCTTCGTGTTCGTCGCGGACGTCGCCTCTTCCTTGAGCATGATGTCGCACGTGACGCCGGCGTACGACCCCGTGACCTTACCGGCAGAGCTTGGCACGACGTCTGCGACGGTCATGTCCAGCTTCATGACGGCGAAGTCGCTGCCCGGGTACGCGCAGTAGGCGTTGCCGGGTGTAGGACTCGAGCCCTCCAGCTTCCACATCGCGTCGAAACTCGAACAAGTCAGCGTGCTGTGCACGAAGAGGTTCACGTCGAAGGAGAAGGCGCTGCCTACGCGTCCGCAGCTCGTCCACGCCTCGACGATCACCGTCGTGCTGGCGTCTGTGAAGGCGATCTTGCTGTCACTGGCGCGGTTCCACGTCTTCCACTCGCCACCGTCCAGGTTGTAGCGCCAGAAGACGTAGTCGTTGATCTTGCCCGTCTCAGACGCCGGGGTGGGGAAGGACCCGGCAAAGCCCGTCGTGACGGTAAGCAGCTTGGACAGTTCCACCTCGTAGTGGCACTTGCTGTCCATGGCGCTGAAGTCGGTACACCCAACGCTGTAGTACACGTGCTTCGTCGCGTCACTCCCCGTCGGCGTACTAGGGAGAGCATTGAGCACACCAGTCGAAACCGTTTGGACGGCCGAAGCAATGCCAATCGTGACGGTAGCCAACGTGTCGCCGAAGACCTTGAGGCACAAGTTCATCGAGCAGGAATTGCCCGAGCCACCCACGCAGCCCATATCCTCGGGGGCGGCTGCACACGCGTGCTCCGTGTACTTTTCCAACAGCGTCCTGGACTTCTCGCAGCACCATTGGCAGCTATCAGCCAGGATGGTCTGCAACGAGGAGTACGGGGTCTGCAGACGATTCGTGAACGGGCTCGTCTTGAGGTTGGTCACGCTTGTCGCCAGTGACGCATCGCTGAAGCAAGATCCAGAGGAGAGGGTCTGCAAGTCGTCTCGGAGGTACTCGACCTTGGTTTCAGCGGTACTGCAGTCGTCTCCACTGTTGGCATTGTTCAGAACGTTGGCGTCCTTCACGAAGTTGTCGAACGAGCCTTCGTAGGTTCTAGCCGTAGCTAGCGAAGCCGTGGTCAGAGCTGCGGGGTTCGGAACGTTTAGAAGCTGCCACTGAGGCACCAGGTCGAACTGCTGGTCCAGTGCGCTTGCGTCGCATGCCGCATTGTAGAACCAGTGGGTAGTGCCCGACTCGAGAAAGTCGGTGAAACAGTTCTTGTGAGGATTTTTAATCTGCCCGGTTTGTGCGCTGTACGTGAAGTGCTGGTTCCAGTTGGTCACGTCGCACGTCCACAGATGCGCAGAGGTCGAATGAAGGCCGTAGCCTCCGCCGTCGTCCAGGCACAGGTTGTTCTTGTTGACATTCTTGAACCGCATGTTGCTGGGGTCGTACGTGTAGACTTGGTTCGCGCTGTTGGGGTTGCAAGCTACAAGAGTGAACTTGGTCTGGCCTGGCGTGGTACCGCCGCCGTCGTCCACGCACATGGTCGGGTCACGCCGAGATCGGATCAAAATGTTCTCGTTCTTCGTGAAGGGGGCGGTGGGGCAGCTCCCCGTCTTGAAGCGGGGGCGGTACGCGTCGTTGATCGCGACGCACCCGTCACATTGGGCGGTACGATCGTAGTCGGTGGCGATGATCGACAGCGAGTACAGTCCAGGAACCTTGAAGTTGACGCTTTGCTGTGACGTGAGCGGCGCGGTCTTGTAGTGGTACCACGCGACTTTGCCCGTCGTCGAGTCCACCGTCGTCTTCCCGGCCAACGTAGACGTGATCTCGATGAACGGCTGCTCCGACGCCGTCAACAACTGAGCGTCGTCGAACTTGTTGGTGCGCTTGTCCGACACGTAGTTGTCCGTCGGGATGGGTACAGGCAGGACGCACTTGTCTCCGAGCTTGAGGTTGTTGGTCGAGTCCGTCAGAGAGCAGGCGAGGTTGGCACCCCATGAGCACGCGGTGGGCGTGTTGGCTAGCAGCAGAAGCTGTGGCTCGAGCTCCGACTGGTTGCTCTGGGCTGCGGCGCCAGCGTCACGGAGGACGCAGGCGATCGCAAACACAGCGGCGACCCACATGGGCTCAAGAGGGGGCGGGAGAGGAATGTGGTGCGGAGCTCTGGTATCTTGCTCGCGAGTCTTGGAATGAGTGGGTGGAGCTCCGTGGTTCTTGAGTCATTAACCGCCTTAACGACCTCTGGCAAAAGATATGGCGTCGTTTCGTTTCGCGACGACCCTGCAGCAGCGATCCAAAGATCCCACAATTATAATGCGGCATATATTTGTATTGCCTTTGACAGCATGCGTCGGTCAAACATGGCTCGATCAGCATGCCCTTCCTTCCTACCTTTCGCTTCTCTTCATCCCAGGCATTAGAGTCAGCAGGACGCCGTTAGAGTCAGCAGGACGTTGTGAAAACTGTTCCCACAACAACCTGAATTAGCGGTCAACCCTCTTGGCCATTCAAATCTTTGCTCGGAGAGGCGCCTCCAAGCGACGCAATATCTTTGGAATCATCGGCAGCACCGCACGAAATTCCCTTGCCTTGCGCTTTAATCTTTGGATGACAAAGCTGAGGCTGGCTGACATTCATACGATTCTCCGCAACGTCGTGGTGTGCACTGCAATATACTTTGGCGCTCTGTCGGCTACTCTCGCGGGGGATAGCTTCTAGAGCAGCCTTGCTTTAATACTCTCAGAGCAACCCCACCAGTCGCGGCAAATGGCTGCTCTACCCCAAATTTGGCGTGATTTTGGTGTTTGGCTTTGCCACCGGTGTCGGCAAATGCTCCCCCAAATCTGGCAAACGGCGATTTTCGCTATTACTCCTCAGATTTGGCATGAAAAATAGCGGCGCCAAAGTGAGTAATGATGGGAGCTACCCCATCAGAAATGGTTCGATGGCAGGTAAAATGCTCTCCTCTGTGTTCAACACAGTGTGTTAGGAAGCGAGCCCTGCGCATCGGTAAGCCCACCCATGCGCAGGGCTCGCTTCGAAACACTTTTCTTGCATGAAGAGAAGGCTGTGTGGTGTGCCGGCAGGTATCCGTGGAATGCGGCGACAATAATATACCTGGTAACAAACCACTTCGAAATGGCTTAGATAACACTCCTACGGTTTGGTAAATGGTAATGGGTTTGAGTTTAGCGCAAACCGGTGCGAGCAACTTTGCGCGCTATCGCCAATGTATAAAAACATGTGATTGTGTCGTCAAATTCAGAATAGAGATGCCTACCGGTGGGGTTGCTCTCAGAGCAGTTGAGAAGCCACCCGAGGTTGAAAGTACGGCCAAGAAGAGGGATGCCAATCGGGATGATCTATGCGCGCGTCACATTTTTTTTAACGTTCCTAAGAATATGATCTAAAGATCTGTTCCCAAAAGACTGTTCTATTGCATGATATCGTTCACGAGCCTGAGCTGAGGCCAAGCTGAATGAACTCCATAGAAGTCTCCCAATTATCATAAGCGCATCTTGAGGCCAGCTTCGATCTCCGATCCAGTCTCCTGCCAGCTCAATCGATGGGTACTTGAGGGGCAACATTTACAGAACTGTAGAGTTGCAAAAGTAGTCGATAGCGTCACTATCACTAGCAGGCAGATCGCTCGCGACAGCTTAGCATGGGGCAGTTGAGATCCCAACTTGAGCCGCCCGTCACAGAAACTTCGGTGTATTTCTTAGGCTAAGTTGCCGAATGCATAGGTAATAGCAAAATAACTGGCCATGATAGTATTGAGCCCCATCTCAGCACCCAAGCTCCATTTTATTCAAAGGAACGGCACTAGCAGGTCTGAAAGCCTGCTCCGAAAGCTAACGTGATCGTTGAAGATGAAATGCGGCAAGAAAACATGTACAATAGGAGCTGGTGTCCTGGTTAGACACTACTTCCAGACGTCCTGTACAAAGTGAACTTTTCCCATAGTTAAGCACCCAAGAACATTCATATTCTGTGATGTTCTATTCCTTATGACGATTGAGGGATGAGGAGGGTAATTCAGAAATTGTTGGGACCCACCTTTCTATTCCTGATGAGCGGGTATTCCGCACCTAGGGATCGTCTGTAGTAGCTTCCTCCCGCAGTCGAAACCTACTTCTGCTTACCTGTAGATGATAGCTTCACCTTGAGCTAAGTCGAACGCAGAACATCCGTCATTCGATGACAACCTTTGAGTCTGTACCACCAGATTATTTCCTTCGCGCGCATTTTGCAGCTTTGTAGTCGAAACCTACTGCTAAACTTATCCATAGTAACGCTCCTATGGATTGTAGCAGTGAGCCTTTTTGGATAAAGGGTTTCATATTTAATCCGAGACGACGAACTTGATTAAGTCGAGGAGTGTGGAATGGAGGCTGTATCAGATTAGGAAGGTAACAGTACCGCAGGTATCATTCGCATAGTTAAGGACATAATAGGATAGTTGTGACGGGGCACACAGCACTTCTTAACAGAGGAAGCTGGAGTATACAAACTCCAAGTGAACAGCCGTTCACGTGTCCCTGGTCTGAAGGGGACGACTTGACTTGCAAAAGAGGTAGATCTAAGACTGAATGTATTTATAGGTTGGTACAGATTTGGCCTGCATACAAATCCTAAGTTGCCTATAATTTGTTCCATACAAAATGTATCTGTTGGCTCTGAGGCCACTTGGTCACTATCCCGAGGAGTGACCGATGGCTACATGACTGATGTAGCCATCCCTGAATAGTGACAGGGTCACTATTCCATGTAACCCCGTTACATCCTCCCCCACTTAGATTCGATCTTATCGACCAATCAGAGCGAGGTTACGCCGGCGACTCACATTTCACTCGCAAAGTCGAAATCCATCGACAACGGCGCGAGCTCTGGCGCCTCGGCTCTCGGGCCTCAAAGAGCAACTGGCGCATCGCCGAGCAAGCCGCAGGGTCTCCACGTCGACCGGAAGCATGCCTCCAAAGCGCAGCGCGCGTGGTGCGAAAGCACCTTCAAAATCACGGGCCGCAGGGCCGAAGACCAGGTCGGCCAAGGCCAGGGACGCGTCGTCCGCGCTGAGGGAGGCCACGGAGACGGCCAAGGAGGCGGTGCGCTCTCGTAGCAGCACGCCGGAGGGCGGGCGCCGGTCTCGGAGTCGGAGCAATACTCCCGAGGCCGCGCCAAGTGGTGAGGGAAGCTGCCAGCCCCAGTCGGGGCGGGCCAAGTCGGCCTTCGACTGGTCGGCCAGCATCGAGAACTGCACGATGCTTGTGCATTCCGGTGAGAGCTCACCCGAGGGCAGCGAGAACGCCGCCAAAGACGAAGCGCTGGCGGCAAGCAGCACGCCCAGCTCTCCGCCATTCCCGAAGGCTCCGTCCAAGAAGGAGGCCGAGGACGTCGAGTCCAGCGCCGGCGCCGGCGACGGCAAGCAGGCGGAGGAAGACGACGACGTCATGGCCGACACTGAAGACATGGCCGAGAAGTCACTGAGCGACGCGGGCTCCGAGCCCAAGGCGGCGTCGCCACTCAAGCGTCTGACGCTGGCACAGGGTCGTGAACGTGCCCAAGCGTCGAAGGCGACGGCCGCCGCGAAGGCCAAACATGCCAGGGCGCAGAAGCGTTCCGCTTCCAGGTCGCCCAGCCCCGGACCAGGCACCCACTTGTTCAGCGACTCGGAGGACGAGGAGGGTGCCGTCCATGAGCCCAGAGAGCTCTCCAATGGCCTCGACGAGCAGCAGGAGAGCTACCGTACTGCTCGCTCGGGCGCGCAAGCCAGGCAGTCGTCTGCCGCGACTGCTGTTGAGTCATCTTCTGGCAGGAGTGCCTCGCATCCGCCGGGCTACTTCCCGCCCGAGCCTAGCACCGGAGCGCCTGCGCTGTTGGAGAAGCTCTCGGCTCCTCGTGGCCTTGTCGGCGGGTACACCTCAAGGGGTTCCTATGAGCGTGCACTCGTCGAGAAGGAGCCACTCTTCCTTGGCGACGTTGAAGTCGCCCGGTGTGTGCTACTAGCACCACACAAGCTCACACTGAAGGAGTTCACCACGCTTCGCAAGAAGCCGGAGGACAAGGGTGGACTCCATCCTGTGTGGGGTTTCCACTGGGTCAAGCCAAACGACAGCATGACCTGGGGTGAGGTGGAAGACCTCTTCTGGCGCTACGTCGAGCGCAAGGGGTTTTCCGACCAAGAGTTCAAGGAACTCCGTGAGGATCGCACTCTGGCCGCCATCCTGGACTTGCGCGAGCTCCGTATCGAGTTCGCTCAACTCGTGAGCAAGCGCAAGCTCCGCGGGAGGATGGACGAGCTCAAGAAGGAGGCGAAAGCCAAAGCTCGTGACGAGCGTGGGCGCGATGCGACTACGTCTGCTACCGTGTCCCGTGCACCGGCCAAGAGGCCAAGGACTACTTACGAAGCTGCCGCTGCTTCTCGTCCCAGATCGCAACTGCCTTCGGGCAGTCTGCCTGGAGCTGTTCAACAGGCTCCCATGAGTTATCCGACTCCGGGTAACCTCGCCACTTCACGAGCAGCTGGCGCTTGCCATGGAGACGCCGCTCCTGGACGACTCGTTCCACGTGGTAGTGGATCTGCCCATTACGGTCAAGGAGGGCCGGCGGAGGTCTCGCACGACCATGGCTACGAGCCTGAGGCAACGCAGCCGCATGCTGGGGCCCAGAGTCAGGTGGTGACCCTGCAGCAAGAGGAGATTCGTCTTCTCCGGGAGCGCGTGTACGCCCTTGAGATCGCGCTTGGCGTCGGCCTTGGTGGCGAGGCTGCCTCTCGTGCTGGTCAGCCTGGTGCCGTGGAGCGGCTCCGTGCGGACGTTCGTGCGCTGTTTCAGGAGACTCGCGAGCTCCATGGTCGAGTGGACCGTCGGGCCGACGTGACGTCCTTGGAGTCACTGCGAAGCGAGATCGCTGGCCTTCGGGCCGAGCTCCGTGGCCCTATGTCGTATCCGGAGCCGGCGCATCATTATCAGGCCCCGTATGGCCATGGCTACGCAAGCCCTGCGTACGCCGCTCCGACGTACGCCTCGTCTTCGTCGTCTTACGACCAGCGCGCGTACCAGGCGCCGTACCGCGACCCGACGCCGCGCTTCGAGGAGTTGCGGTCGTCTCCGCCGGGGTACCCACCGCTTCCTGCGGGGTATCCTGAGCCTGAGGGTCATGGTACCTCTTCAGACGACCCACGTAGAACGTCGGGTGAGTCGTCATCGACTTAGGCAAGTCTATCGTGTACGCCGCGCCGTGTCGGCTGAGGACCGCGAAGGGTCCAATGAAGCGGTGCTTCAGCTTGTTGCTCTCGACCGAGCTAACTGTGTTTAGCGGTAGGTTTCTAGTATCTAGGAGAACTAAATCCCCAACCTTAAACACGTTGATGTTTCCTCTTCCATTTCTGTCCGAGTACTCCTTCTGTTTGTCTTGGGCTTGAGCCATGGTGTCTCGCACCCTGCTGATGATGTTCAGCCTGTCTTCGACAAACGAGGACAATTGCTTCCGCAAGGCGGCTGGACTCACGTCCGAGACCTGGGAGGAAAGGGTTTTCCGAGCCTCTCCCCCACTTACGACCGAAGCCCCGGTGCTGCCTCGTAATGTGAGCGGCACCTGAGGGTGGCGTAACCCGTTGAGGTAAAAGGGCGTAAAGCCCGTCGATGCATGCACCGCATTGTTGAGTGCGAACTCAACCATGGGCAAGCGATCGGCCCAAGAGCGGGGCATCTCCGCGCAGATACTGCGGAGCGTGTCCTCGAGCACGCGATTGACGCGCTCCGTCTGGCCGTCGGTCTGCGGGTGATCCGCCGTCGACATCGACAGCCGTGTGCCCAGAAGGCTAAACAGCGTCTGCCAGAACGCAGCGGTGAACCGCGGGTCTCGGTCAGAGACGATGGTCTCGGGCAGACCGTGGTGTCGGAAGACACAGTCCATGAACAGGCGAGCGACCTCAGCGCCAGTGACTGTGTCACGAACCGGAGCAAAGTGTACCATCTTGCTCAGGCGGCACACAAAGGCGACAACGCCGGTGTTGCCACGGTCATCGGCCGGAAGCCCGAAGACAAAGTCGAGACTCATCGACGTCCAGCAGTCCACTGGGACAGGCAGGCTCTGCAAAGGAGCCGAGGCGTGACCAGCAGGCTTCACGCGCTGGCACGTCTCGCACGTCCGGACGTAGGTGGCGACCCACTTGTACCTGTGAGGCCACCAGAACATCTGAGAGACGGACGCGTACGTCTTCTCACGGCCGAGATGGCCACTGGATGGCGCATCGTGCGCTTCCATCAGGATGTCGTACTTGAGATCCTCGTCGTTGGGCACGACAATACGGGGAGGATCCTCGGGCTCCACCCTATAGTGGAGCAAGCCATCAGCCCACTCATAGCGATGCAGCCGTGCACGCTGGCGGGGCGTGAGCCACTCAGCCTTGGCGTCAGCGCCAGCGGCAAGAACCGCACCACAGAACCAAGGTTGGCATCGTCTCGGTATGCCAACCGGATGCGATCATACAGATCCGTCGTGACTCGACTAATGTGAGCAAGCTCGTAGTCGGGTCGGCGCGACAGCGCATCGGCAAGCACGTTAAGCTTGCCCGGCTTGTACTCAACGCGGAAGTTGTATTCCGCGAAGAATGACAGCCAGCGCGCCATCCGCTGAGAGAGGTGCGGCGAGTTGACGGCAGTCCGCAAGGACGCGTGGTCTGTATAGACGACAAAGGGCGTCGAGCCCAGGAGGTGCACTCGGAACTTGACAAGAGCGTACTTCATGGCAAGTAGCTCCTTGTCGTGGACTGGGTAGTTCCGTTCGGCTGCCTTGAGCTGCCTGGACTGGAACGAGATGACTCGTTCGCGGCCTTCATCATCGGCCTGCAATAGCGCACAGCCAATTGCGTAGTCTGACGCATCACAGACAACGCTGAAAGGCTTCGTCTCGTCCGGCAAGGCCAGGACGGGCGCGCGCTGTAAGCTCGCCTTGATGTCGTCAAATGCATCTTGATGACGCTGTTCCCAGCGCCAGTCGACATCCTTCTTCAGGAGATCCGACAGCGGCCGTGCCAATCCGGCGTAGCCAGCACTGTACTTGTGCAAGTAGTTGGCAAGGCCCAACCACTGTCGTAGGTCCTTCTGCGACCGAGGTGGCGGCCAAGCCGCGATGGCTTTCACCTTCTCCGGGTCCGCCCGGACCCCGGCTCTGCTGACGAAGCAGCCCAGGACCTTGATCTCCTCAGCTGCGAACACGCACTTGTCGATGTTGGCGTATAGCTTGTTCGCCCGCATGACTTCGAACACACGTCGAAGGTGCTGGAGATGCATCTCCATGGCCGTCTGGCCTGCCTCGGCACGGCTGTGGACGAATATGTCGTCAAAGTACGTTTGTGCGAACGCACGCAAAGATCGGAACAGTTGTGTGACCAAGCGATTGAACGTTGCCGGGGCGTTTGAAAGCCCCTGAGGCATGACCAGCCACTCCCAGAGCATGCCGCTCGGAGTACTCACAGCCGTGAGAGGGATGTCGCTCTCGCGCATCAGGATCTGGTAGTATCCGTCCACCAGGTCCAGCGCGCTGTACAGCGTGCAGCCGGCCATGTTGTTGAGCAACACGTCCTTGCGCGGGATCGGTGTCTGCGCAGGCACTGTCGCGCTGTTCAGCTTGTTGTAAGCGTGAACCAGACGCCACTTTCCGTTCGGTTTACGAACACAGAAGGTAGGTGTCGAGTGCGGAGACTTCGACTCCCGCACCATGCCTGCCTTCGCCTTGGTGGCAAAGAAGGCATCAATGACTTCACACTGCTCCCGGGGAAGAGGCCATTGCCTCGTGACACAGTACTTCGTGCCCGGCACGAGGTCGATCTCGTGCCTGATTCCCCTGTCTGGTGGGAGTTTGGACGGCGGGTCCTTGGACACCACGTCCTCGAACTCCTTCACCAAGGGATACACCGGATCCTTCGGGTTCTTGAGGATCTCAGAACCCATGCGCGACGCGCGCTGTCTTCGGAACTCTTCCAGGACGTCCTTGTCCATGACCGAGGACGAGTTCAACTCGGCCGTCGAAGGCTCCGGCCCAAGGAGAACCAACTCTGCGA
Organism: Phytophthora vignae f. sp. vignae; assembly: GCA_016169955.1. Lineage (NCBI taxonomy): Eukaryota > Oomycota > Peronosporomycetes > Peronosporales > Peronosporaceae > Phytophthora > Phytophthora vignae. Next base: position 564,495 of record JABJUM010000007.1, read on the forward strand.
TCTCCCCGGCCTGTAGCTCGGCCAGGAAGTCCTCCATGGCGAGCTCTTCAAGGTTCAGTAATTCTGAAACCTCGGGCAGTGCTGTGAGCTGGACAGCCCCTGCCTTGACCCGACGACCGGTCACGCCGTCGAAGATGTGATAGCATTCTTCGGCGGCTGGAGTCCTCACTGGAGGCTCGGAGTCGCTGGCGACTGGCGTGGTCGGCCTCACGACTAAGCCCGGCTTGCGACGTGACCCTCGGGTGTCTTCGTCTTGTGGCACCGCCTTGACGGCACCACTGATCGTCTTGATCTTGTGCGGAACTATGTTACCCGCCTTGTTCTTGAGCGGAACTTGGTTACCCGCCTTGCTGGGTGGAACTATGTTACCCACCTCGCCGTGTGGAACTTGGTTACCCACACCAGGAGCGCCTCCAGCGCCTCCCGCATCAGTTATGGTCTGAGTGACCTCCTGTGGAACTATGTTACCCACATCGGAAGCGCCTGCAGTGCCTTCCTCATCAGTTTTGGTCTGAGTGGCCTCGCGTGGAACTTGGTTACCCACGCCAGCGCCAGCGGCGCCTTCTCCAGCAGCGTCCGCTGCCTGCGGTACTTCGTTACCCGCATGTGGACCTACGTTACCCACCTGGTAGGTGCTGTCCAGCACCTCCACTCTTAGGCCTTGACCGGCCCGGTCGGAGTCGACGTCAGTCTCGACGGACCCCAAGAACTCGTTAGACGCTGCTGCGTCCTGGCGGCCCTCGCGGGCACCCCAGCTGCTGCCAGAGGTGGGAACATGACTCACCAAAGCTCTGTCAGAGCGTGGGGGACGGCTAGCCCCGATGGCTTTGCCGCGCCAGTCTATCCAAGGCTCGTGCTTCTCCAGCCACGGCATGCCAAGGATCAAGTCGTACTTGTCCATGTCTAGGACCAAGAACGGCTCCGTGCTGTCGAAGTCCTCGAACTTGACAGCGAGGTCCATGTGGACCCGAGGTACTTCTACCACTGTACCGTCGGCCAGTCTTACTGAGACCAGCCCGTTGCCTTTGCTGCCTCGCAGCGCATCGGCGTACTTGTCGCGATTACATGCGACAGTCTGGCGGCGCGCAAAGTTCTTTGACGCCCCAGAGTCGATCAAGATTCTCAAGGGATGATCGTATCCCGGTACACTCGCGTATACCACAAGCAGCCCACCGCTGCCCTTCTCCGCTTCGAGAGTACACAGACTCTCAGGGGCTAAGTCCCCGTGGCGTGCGCCACCCGCACGCCCCTCATGAAGACTTAGTGTTTCCCCAGTAGGGCGCCCCGCCCCTACTGGTGTCCGGCGTTCCCCTGGTTCCTGGGGCGCGGCTTCTGCCAGCGACCTCTAGAACCAAAGGGCCTCGAAGAGAACTTCTTCTTCAGTCCTCCCGCGGGACAGGCACGCTTCATGTGCCCAAGCTTGCCACAGCCGTAGCAGCGAATGTCGCTCGGCTCGGCCATGCCCAGATCCATGGGAACCGGCCCGTTGGTCGCTCCACTACCGGAGTTACCACTAGGCGCACCGCCAGAGGCAGGGTTGCTCTGCCATACCGTGGCGGGGGTACGAGCCTGCTTGTGGCTGTACTCCTCCTGGAGGGCAATCTGAATCGCCTCCTCCATAGTGTTCGCTTGCACACGGAACAGTTGCGTGCGGGCAGGGCCGACACGCAGACCGTCCATGAACACGGTCACCTTGATGTGTTCAGGCAGGGGGTTCCCCACCAGAGAGGCCGTGAGCACTCGCATCTCCTGGATGTACTCATGCAGCTCGCGCCTTCCTTGTTTGCAGGCGAGGAAGCGCGAGCGCTGGCGGTACTCGTAGTTCGCCGAGAGGAACGCGGCCCGCAGCTGTTCGCACAGCTGGGACCATGATGCGAAGCATCCAGGCGCCGTCGCTTCGCGCGTGTACGCCCAACTCTTAGCGCGACCACTAAGGTTGGAGAGCGCAAAGGCGACGCGGAGTCGCTCGTCCGAGACAAGAGCCGCGTCCATCGCGAGCTCAACTTCTCGAACCCAGAAGTGGAGGTTCTCTCCTTCCTTCCCTTCGAAGGGGTGAACCTTCAGCCGCAGAGGCTTCGGTTGCACCGGCTTCGGCACGGCCGCAGTGGCCTGCAGCCCCTGAACGTGGGCGATGAGCCCTCGCTCGTAGGTGTCGAACGCGTTGATACGCTCAACCTGCTCAGCCGGCGTCGCCGCCGCTAAGCTGCGCAGGGCATCTGTCCCGAAGATGCCTGCCATCTTCCGAACGGACTCATACTGCGAGTCGTTCAGATGAGGAAACTCTGTCCGATCCATCTTGGCTCACTCGATGAGACCACAGAGGATTCAGGTAGTCCAATCTACCCGCGTAGGCGTAAGATTGACTACAAGTGCTACCAAGTGTGACGGGGCACACAGCACTTCTTAACAGAGGAAGCTGGAGTATACAAACTCCAAGTGAACAGCCGTTCACGTGTCCCTGGTCTGAAGGGGACGACTTGACTTGCAAAAGAGGTAGATCTAAGACTGAATGTATTTATAGGTTGGTACAGATTTGGCCTGCATACAAATCCTAAGTTGTCTATAATTTGTTCCATACAAAATGTATCTGTTGGCTCTGAGGCCACTTGGTCACTATCCCGAGGAGTGACCGATGGCTACATGACTGATGTAGCCATCCCTGAATAGTGACAGGGTCACTATTCCATGTAACCCCGTTACAATAGTGCAGATGTAGGGTGGCTGTGGAAGCTTCTAGAACGAAGCTTCCATCCGGGGGCGGTCACTTTGCGCGAGAAGCTTCAGCGACTCAAGCAGACAGCGGACATCGAGACGCACAACGGCGAGTACTCAGCTCTCATCTTCCGCGTAGAGGGCATGAGCGTACTTGACCAAGCGCTGTGCTACGGGAACGGCCTCAAGCCTCGCACGCGCAGCTACGTCAAGCTCGAGAATCCGCAGACCCTGAGCGACGCTATGGACTTGGCGGTCAAGTACGAGGTGACTCACTTCGTCGAAGAAGCTCGCGACCGTCAACCCAAGCGCGACAAGAAGTTCTCGTCGGCTGACCAGCCTCGCACCCACGGTAAACCCTTCAAGGGGAAGCCGTTCCGCGGGGAAAGCCGCTTCAAGCCGAGAGATGAGCCCAAACGCGATGAGGCCGTGCCTGCTTCCACTGCAAGAAGCCTGGTCACATCAAGGCCAACTGCTTTCTCTGGAAGAAAGAGCAGGAGAAGCAGGGAAACGGGCAACCACGTCAGTGAAGGAGGGTCCTGCCGTGGCCGAGAGCGTAACCAGAACACTTAAGATTGAGAATATTAGTCTTAACGTTCTGTGTGAAAACCCTCTGGTCTACAAGTCACGTCTGCTGTTCTCAGTAACTGGGGGAGATCAGCGTGGGTGACATGCGCCTCGCTACACGTAGCATGTTGCTGGACTGTGGAGCCACCACGATCTACGTGTCCAAACGTTGGGTCGTGAAAAACCAGCTCCAAACGACGAGGTTCAGCGACAAGAGCATTCGCGTGAAGCTGGGAGACAACCAAATCGTGGAAGCGGGGCTAGAAGTTCTGCCTTTAAGACTCCATGTATCAGGGCTTGATGAAGCACACCAGTGTGTCGCCGTCGTCTACGCGATACCCGACGAATTCGACTGCATCCTCAGGATACCTTTCTTCGAGGACACGCAGCCCAGATTGACTGGAGAGGTCGACGAATTGAAGGAACAAGAGAGAAGACTCTGCAATGGAAACGGGCAGGTGATACCTGTGGACCGATCGAGGAAGGCGGACCGGTGATTGCCTCCGGGCTTCGGAGATCTGTCGAGGCGAAAGGCCTTTCGGCGAAAAGACCCGATTCCTGTCGAGGCGCCGCGCTGGAAACGGATGTAATGTCCACGGACGAAGCTGTTCGCGACGCAGTGCAGAAGGAGACCCCAACCGTTGTCAGCGGACGACGAGGAGATGACGCGCAAGCTGGCGAGTGTTCAGCTACAGAGAACGAAGTTGCGACGTCAGAGCGCGCGGGCACTCCACGAGGAGCTGACGAGCGAAGCAGTGCCAGGGGCAACGACACCGTCGTGGAGAAGATGTTTACGATGGGTGTTGTCGATGAGAGTGGTGTACAGACCAAGTACATCACCCGCAAGAAACTGCGAAAGTTCCTGAGAATCAAGACCAAGTCGACTGATGAGCCCGACTTCATGTTGGTGCTCTCGAACGAGACGATCAAGCAAGTTGCACGTTCACTGCAACGACGAGACCAACCCGACAACGTTGGTAGTGCGAAAGCACAGCGCTATCTGGAAACGGACAGCTTCCGAGAGAACCCAGCTTTCAACCTTCTCACGGAGTACAAGGACAATGTGTTCCGGCCTGAGCTACCCGAGAGTTTACTAGAGAAGCGCGACATTGAGCACCGGATTGATGTGAAGGATCCAAATCTGCGATGTACCGGCAACAGTGGCGACAATCTCCTGAGCAGCAGCGTGAGATCGTGCGTTGGGCCGAAGACATGGTGAAGAAGAAGCTCATCCGACCAAGCATCAGTCCCCATGCAGCACCGACATTCTGTGTCCGGAAACCAGTCGGCTAGAGAATCGTTCACGACTACCGGTATCTCAATTCAAATACTGTGCGTCAGAGCTTTCTGATGACAAGGAAGGAAGACATTTTGGACGCCATGTCTGGAGCGTACTGGTTCTCCACGATGGATCTGATGTCCGCGTACTACCAAGTGCGTATGCGGGAGGAAGACATCAAGTTCACGGCCTTCCAGGCGCCAAACGGACTTTGGAAGTACCTTGTACTTCCGATGGGAGTCTGTAACGCGCCAGCAACAATGCACCGATTAACGTTGAAGCTGTTTCGAGACTTGAAGAACACGAAGTCGTTCTACGACGACATCTACGTCTTCACCAAGTCACGAAGATCGAAGACCACCTGAAAGCGCCACGAGAGACGTTGGATATCTTGCGCGACAGCAAGCTGTACGTCAAGCTGTCCAAATGTGTCTTCTGCGCCGAAGCGATTCCATGCCTTGGGACGTAACGGAGTTCGGATGGACCCTGACAAGGTGCAGACCATCAAAGATTGGCCTGTGCCGCGGACTCAAGCGGAGCTCCACAGCTTCCTGGGTCTGACCGGCTACGTGCAAAACTTTTGTCCGGAGTACGCTTCGCTGACAGCAACGATGTTCGCCCTCCTGAAGAAGAACACCAAGCGCAACGCGAAGATCCACTTCAGCGACGAGCAGTTGAGGAACTTCAAGGAGTTGAAGCGGAGGTTGAGCAATCCACCAGTGCTGCATCTCCCAGACTTCAGTCAGCCCATGCACCTGCGGACGGACGCGAGCTAGTTCGCCGTAGGTAGAGTGCTGTTCCAAGTCGTCGAAGGTGTCGAACGTGCCATTGCGTACACCAGTCGGAAGATGAAGTCTGCAGAGCTCAACCACCCCACGCAGCAACAGGAGTTGTTAGCCATCGTTCACGCCCTGGCCGTGTTTCGGATCTACTGCTTGGACAAGCCGCCGATTGTGGAGACCGACCACACGAGTCTCGAAGGCCTGTTCACGCAGAAGATGGCCAACCGCCGCCTAGCACGCTGGTATGATACCCTCGCGGAGTATCCGACGTTCTCATATCTCCTTGGAGCGAAGAACGGTACTGCTGACGCTTTGAGCCGAAGACCAGACCTTGAACCGGATACGAAGTTCTTCCACGACTTGAGTGTGACCAGCTTCGACGATACATCTTTCAGTCTGGCGATCAGCGAAGTAAGCGGCGACTCCACGTTGATTGCACGCGTGAAGAAGTCGTACGAGAAGGACCGTGATATCCAAGCAATTTTCGCAGCGATCAAGAGGCGCAACTCCAGCTCGAAGCCGAAGCGTCAACGCCAACGGCACAAGGAGTACCGATGCTATTCCGAAGCGAATGGACTTCTCTGGTACCAACCCCCCCCCCCCCGCAGACGACGCTCCGCGCATTGTCATACCCAACGATGTGAAGTTGCGGCAGACAATCATCAGCGAGTGTCATGACACCAACTACAGCGACCATCCAGGTGCTGAGCGAACGTACTTGACGCTAGCGCGCCGCTGGTACTGGTCGAAGATGTTGAAGTCTATCCAGAAGTTTATCGTAGACTGCGAGTCTTGTCGAAGAAACAAGCCTCGGTTGATGAAGCCTCCTGGTTTGCTTGAACCGCTCAGCATCCCAGACGAACGATGGAGGTCGATCTCGATGGACTTCATCACCGACCTCCCGCGCACGAAGCGAGACGTTGACGCTATCTATGTTGTCGTCGATCTGTTGACGAAGCGTTGCCATTTCGTACCAACTACGAAGAAGGTGACGGCGGAAGGTGTAGCTCGGCTCTTCATCGACAACATTTGGAAACTTCACGGCTTGCCGACGAACATTGTCTCCGACCGCGACAGGAAGTTCATGTCCGCCTTCTGGCAATACGCCTTCAAGTCAATCGGGTCGAAACTGAGCATGACCGTGGCACACCGAGCCAGGACGACGGCCAAACGGAGCGGATGAACCGAACGTTGGAGAAGTATCTTCGTTGCTTCGTTGGTCCACTGCAGGATGATTGTGATCTTCATCTTGCCAACGCCGAGTTTGCTGTCAATTCCACTGTCAACTCCAGCACGAAGCTCGCGCCATTCGAAGCCGATCTGGGATACATCCCGCTGAACCCGCTTCAGCTTGCTGCCGAGAAGTTGGAGAACGTTCCCAAGAATCGACGAGGAGCGGAGTTCCACGAGCATCAATCCGCCGTTTTGCCGAGTTGTCGTGAAGCGTTGGCTCAAACCCAGGAAAGGATGCGCGATGTCTACGACCGTAACCGTGTGGAGCAAGTCTTTGACATTGGCGACCGAGTTTACTTGAGCACACAACACCTCGACCCAAAGCACTCTGGCTTGCCGAACTCGACCAAGTTTGGACCGAAGTGGATTGGCCCTTACACGATCGTGCGGGAGATCCACAACCATGCCTACGAGCTCAACATCCAGGCTGGTAACAAGCTGCATCCGGTCTTCAACACTGGCTCGCTGAAGCCCTACAAGGAACCGAGTCGTTTGTCACGGCCGCACGACGTCATCCTCGCTGATGGCACTGCCGGTCAACTTGTGCGTCGACTACTGGGGAAACGTCGCCACAAACGACGGACCCAATTCCTTGTGGAGTGGGTGGGTGAAGAGAAGCCTACATGAGAGCCGGTGTAAAACTTGAAGCAAGTGCCAGACTTGATCGCGGAAATCGAAGTCCAACATCGTTTGAAGCGAAGACGACGAACCAGGAAGCAATGAAAGGGGGCTCAAGGCCACATGTATTCTCGGTTGGATGCATGCATATCCCTGGCTGCGCTTCTTGGCTCTCTTCTTAGCATTCTTGGCTGACTTTGCAGCTGCTTTCCTCGCTCGCTTCTTCTCCGTCTTGGTGAGTCGCTTCCCGCGTGGTGGTTCCGGCTTGGGTCCTTCCTTGATGCGATGGATGGCCTTGACGGCGTCAATTCACTTGATGTTCGTCAATGGCTCCATTCCACAAGGCGGATCTTCGAACTCTTCCCAGACATCATACGCCATCAACGGACCCCGGTGAAGCCGAACCACGAGAACGAAGCAGTGATAAAGGTGGTGCTGGCCCGCGCACACGAGGTAGCATCCACGGTCCAGTTTCTCACGGTGAACGAAGGCGATGAGATCATACAGCGAGTTCAACGCGTCGACTTGCCGCGACTTGTACAGCTCGTTGTAGTCCAAAGGAACACAGTCGCGCTCCAAGAACTTGAAGAACTCAGCCATGTCTTCACGCTTGACGCCGTAGGTCATCTCGCGCTTATGTTGCTTCTCAAAGCGTTCCCAGTGGTCCTCCGTAATGAGCGATGGGTTGTCAAGATGGTAACACGCTGCATGCAGAGCCTCCATGAAGCGCCGACCAGTCAGCCGAAGCACTCGCACCACCAAAGTGTTCGTCCGCGTACCGATAGAATGTGTCGGGACGTCCAGCAGCAACCCACTTGTCAACGTGGTCCTTCAACTCAGGGTACCCAGCAAGCTGTTCTTCCCATACCCAAGACAGTTGAAGCCGCTTGGTGTCCCACTTCACTAAGTACGAACGATTGGGAGGGTCACCGTGGCGATCCATGAAGTAGGTAAAGTCATACTCATGCGCTGGGTCCCAAGGCGCCGATGGATCGTAGTAATTGCGATGGTTGTTTTCCGGGTGGCGATCAGGATACCGAGGCAGAGGCTCATCGTGGTAGACAGCCATTTGCGTCTCCATCGACCGTGACGGTGCCGCCTGATCAGCAACACGAGTCTCAACCTCAAGCCGGCGACACCGAAGCCTGGCCGGGGTACTGCGAAGCGTAGGACCGCAGGGTCGCAACGATGAAGACTCCAACCGAAGCCTCTGAAGCTAGCGCGTCGGTTCATCAACCATGCACGAGTCCACTACCGAAGACACAGTGGACACCGGGGCTGGTGACGCAGGGGCCACTGCCGGACTACCGTGGTCGACGACCACGTCTTCGCAGTCATCGTCGGGCTCAGCCAGGATAGCATCCAGGTCGACGAGATTGCTAGGACCTTCATCTTCATCGAGCGCGCGCACCGGCACTGGCGAGAGGGCACCGCGCGAGCCTACCGGCACGCCGCCATCACCCAGCAGCAAGAATAGCTCTACAAGCCCCGGGTCGAAGTCGAAGTCATCCGTCGGAGGCAGCGAGGCCAGCAGTGCAGGGACGCATGGCGCGGTGAGGGGAGAGACGCGCGGGGCGCGAGCTCAGCAGCAGCAGCGAGTTGATCAAGGGCCGCCCGCGAGGACGACCCGGGTTCCGAAGATGGTGACGCCCCAGCCTGTGCGTGGCCGAGACCACCGTGCTTGACCGTCATGACGGTGGCGCTGGCAGGACCTATCCGGCTCCGACCGGGGGAGTACACCACCAGCCAGCGCTAGACGAATCCGCCACAGAAGTCGCCCGAGAGCTCCAGCTGTTGCGCCGTGCACGTCCAATCGAGAAATGGCCGTTAAGTACGGACTTGGCACGGATAAGTTCAGTTGGATTTGTAGCCATCTGTCTTAAGTGCGATTGTACCTCGAAGAGCCGCGAGGACGCAGCCCTCATATGAGGAAGGGGTGAGTGTGTCAGATTAGGGAGGTAACAGTACCGCAGGTACCATTCGCATAGTTAAGGACATAACAGGATAGTGCAGATGTAGGGTGGCTGTGGAAGCTTTTAAAACGAAGCTTCCATCCACTCGAACTGCGGGGGCGGTCACTTTTGGTTTAGACCCGCCATCCCCCCAAGCCTGGCCTCCTCAGCGTTTTGAAATAGAGGCTGGGGAAGAGATCGGCCGTGACGAAGACTCGTGTCCATAGAACAGAGGATACGAATGCATTCGTGCCTGGCTGCGCGTTGGCGTCGACGGAAATCAGGATGCCGACCGCAGTGCACCAGGAGACCAGGCCCGGCGGCTGGGTCGTACTAGGCTACGCCCGGTTGGCCCTTCGTCTTCGTGTTGGGAGTCCAACACGTGGTACCGACGAGGCAAGAGCAGGATGGTAGGAGGCGAACTAAACGGTGCTGTGTCGTTCCAGGATGTCGGAAAACTGGTCTATACGTAGAAGGGAACAAGTGCTACGAACATAGCGGAGGTACACGATGTTCCCAACCGGATTGCAACAAACTGGCGAAATTCCGCGGCAAGTGCATTGTTCACGGTGGTGGGAAGCGCATGTGCTCCCAGCCTGGCTGCAAACTGCAAGCTTTGACGCAAGGGAAATGCTGTGCTCACGGAGGCGGCACGCGATACTCAGAACGAAGTTGCACCAAACAAGCCCAGCTCAAGGGCAAGTGCAAAATCCACGGAAATCGCCCACCCTGTACTCACGAAGGTTGCACCCAGAATGCCGTTTCGAAGGGCAAGTGCAATGTTCCTGGGGGAGGGAAGAAATGTCGTATCTTGGACTGCCCACATCAAGTTTAGTATTTAGACATGTGCTACCGACATGGGTTCGTTCGCTGTGTACTCAAGGGTTGTCATCGACGAGCTATGGAAACGTCGACTTTTTGTCTCCAGCACGGAGAATGACGATAATTGGTGGTGGCAGGATGCACGCGTCGTGCGGTTACCACGCAGTTAAGGCTCCACGTGATCGGATCCAGTACTCTTTCAAACGGACTCGACTGTGCTATTGGCCTTACGGCTGCGGTACGTATGCACGCAAGGAAGTGCCTCGCAAGCGGGCGAATTTAAGTGGATCCCATACGAAAAGCTAGCGAGCGAAGAAGACGTATCTACGGACTACATTCGTCGAGTCGAGTGAGCTGCGAGTGACCGCACTACCGTCAACCATTCGTGATAGTGGACTCCAAAGGCGGCCTCTTCTGTTCGTTGATAGCGACTCAAGCTTTATCGGTGGTATCACGTCGAATTGACTTATGACCACTATGCCCAGCTCCAAGAAGTGTGCTTACATGCAGTGAAAGTGCAGTCGAAAACCGGAGTCTGGCGTTACCAGTGGCATTTCATGACGTACGCTAAGGTCGGGGCCGGACTTAGCGATTCGGATTCCCTGAACGGCCCAGGATGGTGCGGATATCAAGGTATCGTGGATGCTTTTCGTCTGTGGAGAGGTGTAGTTCCACAATATAGCGTCACGAAGCTTGCCAGAGGCGACTCTGTCTGGGATGATAAACTGGTGGCTTCCCTGATGCACGACATAGGCAGACAAGGAGAAACTTGCGTCTGGTTAAATGCACGAGGCCAACGGAATCGAAGACGCTACAGCTAATTGGTTACTGAAACAACAACGGAGGGGGTACCTGCATTTTGTTTGAATGCATTACATATATATTGTGCTTTGCACGAATTTTGGCATGCGATTAAGGGCTCTAAACCAACGAGCAAATCCTCCCCGGTGATCATATCTCGCAGCTTAACTCTAAGTTAACCTTTATCCCCCAGGTCGAAAGCAAAGCGAAACAAATGGAGCGGTTGCCAATGCAAGAGTAGATCGGTTCTCACTGGAAGAAATAAACTACTGATGAGGTCCCCGGTCAACACCTTACCGATTTCCGGGGACCTTTCTCTCGCTCTCTTCATTGGGACCTAGCGCGTTAAAACCAAGGTTGAATTGCAGAGCACGGCAAGTAGAAGCAGTAGGAATGTTTGGTAAGCAAGAACGCTAACTTTAAAGCTGCTTGTGGCTCCTCGTTTTAAAAGCAGGGATGTTCTTCGAATTGTAGACGTAGTTTAGTACGATAGCTAACTAGTTAGCGCATGTCAATCAAGATCATGATCGACTCGATAGCAACCAGACGAAGAGAGCGAGTTAGCATGTCAGGACCCTAGTATTGTCGGATTTACTCCAGCCATTCAACGATAGTATGCATAACTCAACGTTAACCTGTTGTCTTAGCAGCTATTCTCTCTTAAATCGACGAGTTAGCCTCCTAACTCAATGATGGGCTAATCACCATGATTTGCTAAAACAACGAATTACGTCGTTGTTTAGACAGAAATCATGCAAGGCACAATATATAACGTATAATACCGAATAGTATGCGGCATACTATTCTTGTAGAGTGCCCTCTGGAGCCGAGTAGGGCACTATATTTGATGGGATACTATTTGTTAGGGCACTATATTTGATAATGGCTACATCGATGCTATCACCGTAGACGATTATACCGATTATACCATCCATGCCAGCAAGATGTATTTTGTGGTTTATCTGCCACCACTATCAAAGCGCCTACTCTTCGATCCAGACCTCGTCGAACGCGTCCAGCAGCTCGTCACAGGTGTCTTCGTTGAGGTCGCTGTTCACAGTAGCGTTCCCGTCAAGCTCTCAGGCCGTGCGGAACTTGGTACCGTACACATCATGCTTGCTGATGTGCCAGTCGCTTGGGTCATCCAAGAACCCACACTTCCCAACGCTCTTCTTCACGACGTCGTCTGGAACTTGACGCCAAGCACTTGCCACCCATGACGCCACCGTCGCAGTGGTAGGAGGGCGGGGGTTGCCGCCACGAGTGTAGGTGACTTGGTCCGACCGCTTCCATTCGTCGATGAGCACTGACATCTTGTCCTTGAAGGACTTGAAGATTCCCACGTCGCCAGCTTGCAGATAAGGAGTCAGACCACCAGGAATCACCGCCATCTTAATCTGCTTCTCAGCACAGCGCTGTTTCACCGACTTCGCAATATGGGCTCTCATAGAGTCCCAGATCACCCACTGACCTGTCGTTTGGGTAACCTGGGGAAAGTACAATTCGAGCCATTGCAGCAGCAGCTCCTGGTCCACCCACCCGCGCTCTTGGAAGGAGACGTAGCAACCCCCAATCCGCTCCATTGCACCGCGCGTTTTGCGCTTCCAGATAATGCACGGAGGCAGCTTCTTTCCCGATGCTGTCACAGCAAGCGCGGCGGTAATGCGCATCGATGCAAATCCCGTGGAGCGAATCACTACGTGACGACGACCGATTTCGTCAACGGTTTGATTACGCGGATCTTCGAAATAGACCGCAGTCTCATCCATAAGGATGGTGCGGTCTCGGTTCATGTCTCCTTTGTTGTCCATCAGGAAACGCATGTAGGAAACAGCTCGACTGACCAGCTCGTCGTCCGTGAGCGTCGTTAGATTGGTGCGGCGGCGTAGGCTGAGTCCATTTCGCTGCATGAACGCAGTTATCCATGGATCAGAAGCGGCAAATCGGATCGGGTGCTCTTCGTGTTCCTCCTCCGTCCTGCTGGCGCGAAAAAGATGGCGTGCTTGAGCGGCGATCCAATCGCGTGTAACCTTCTCCTTCAGGAGGCGACGGTTGTAGATGAGGTCCACAAGCACGTCCTCGGCTTCACCCAGCACCGGTCGGCGACCTCCACCAGCCAGACGACGACGATTGCCTTGGCCAGCCAGGATTTGGTCACAGTTGTGCCACCACTGGCGAAACGCGCCGGCCGAAATGCGCCAACCCAACGCACGAAAATGGGCTTCCGCTCTAGACGGGACGCCACCACCCTCGCTCGCGATCCATTCGATGGCTTGCCTCTTGATGCTTAGCTCCACGCTCTTCCGTCTTGCTGGCATGTTGACGAATGAGCTGGTAAGCGTGGTGCTGCTGGAGGAGCGAAGATTGGGTGGATGGGAATTGTATACCACTTCTCAGGTAAGTCGATACCGACGGCAGTCTATTCGGAACGGCACTCTAATACATGGCACTCTATTGTAATAGTATGCCCTCATCATAGGGCACTCTATTCGCAGGTTACTATAATACCTTAGGGCATACTATTCGGTATTATACGTTAGTTAGAGCATCTCCGAGTAAAACTAAATTTTACCCCTTTTCTGTCAATATTTAGTTAAGTTTTAGTTTTGTACAGCTCCACCGGTTTGAGTAAATGCTGAGCAAATTGCTCCATTTTTTTTACGAAGAGCAAATTTTTGCACAGGTTTGCCAACGCAGGAGGCTTTGAGTACAAGGTTGAGTAAATGTCGACCAACCAGTAGTAGGGCCAAGTCAAGCGTTCTAAGCAGCGCAAGTGTCACAGACCGCAATGTTGCCCATGCTACGTCATTCCTGGGTCTTCCTCAACGTGCTGTTGGGCCCAGCTTCATCTTTATAGGGCTATACAGCTAAGACTCGCCGTCGCCAATGCTGGCGCCGAACCAAGAGCTTTAACGCGCTCGCTGCGCGTCTCAATGGCCGCTGGAGTTGCGCACTGTCTTTAGCACGGTTGTGCCGTTGTAAGCACGGATCTGAGGGCAATTGCTTTTAGTTTTACTTCTCCGGTCCGGAAAAGAATTAACAGTTAGGTTTTTCTAATAAAACCTCTCTTTATTTTATTGGATAAAAATAATAGCGACTACGATGTACGACCAGCGCTAATATGAAGGTGTCGACACAACAAAAGGAGCCAGCCCCTATCGGCACAACAAAACGAGCCAGCAACACGATAATGGGGCGGGCCAAGGGCACCGTCGACATCCCTGAGGAAACGCGGCAAGCCATCGCGCTGTTCCTCGCTGAGCGGTCTGTGGGCGGCCGCTTGAAGCGTGGGGCAGCGTCGACACGCTTGACCACTGTTTCCTGACCCTTCAAAACGTCATGGAAACAGTGATCAAGCACCACGGACACAACGACTACAAGCTCTCGCACTACAAGCAGCGGCGTGGACTCTCGTCAAGTGCATCTCCGACAGCGCTGACATGTGAACCAGCTGCGGCAGAAAGTGGGATTCACCATCTTTTGTGTGGAGCACTTCAGTTTCTCTAATTCATAGTACATCATCTGATAAATCATAGCTCTAACATTGAGGCTTGTTCTATTGGCTGAAATCAATGGGATTCGAACACTGATTTGTCGCATATCAATCTAACCAGCAAAAAACCTCGTGGTTCCGATTGCTAAAACAACCGAAAGGGAGGGCTATTTTAACGAAACTGTGGGGCTGTATGGAACAACTGTTTAAAGTACTTTAGAATGATTATTTTAGTTTTGCGTAATTCCAACTAGCAACGACACAGCGAAAAAAACCTTAGAGGGGTCGTGGATACCTCCATTGCGAGCGTGGTAGTTAGATACTGCGTCGTGTTAAGCGCTCGTAAAAAATATACCTGGAAAGCCCGCACTTAGAGCTTTCGAATGCAGGTTTCGCAGCATCAATACAGTCATTACTTTTTCAGATATGCATTGGTATGTGAACTGTTAATTCTTTTCCGGACCGGAGAAGTACTCAGCACCGGTGGAGATGCTCTTACCGTCAGGGTTTGACAGTAACATGATTTTAAAGTACTCGTGAGTTACTACTTAACTGGAAATTACTGCTCAAACTACTACTACTACCAGTAATTTGGGACGAGGCGGCAAACTACTACTACTGTCGATCAGATTGAGGGTATATGTTACTGTTGAATTACTGCTAACTACTGCTCAACCGCCTGAAGAAATCCAGGAGAGTATGGCGATGTTCACTTTTGATCAACGCGGGGCGCTGTTGTCTATCGCTGCGCAAGCAGCCATGATGCTCTTTGCTGGTTGGATTAGACGTCGAAAACCGTGGACAAAGCACCGATAGTTGCGGCGTTCGCGCGTAGCGATCGTCGTACAGGGTCCCTTCTTAAGCTTTCCGCGCGGAACTCGAGCTGTATGAGAGTCACCCTGCAATTTGCCTGACCCCGAAGAAGCCCCAGAACTCTCCGTATCCTCCTGCTATCGCGTCGATGATGTGCGCAAGTCCAGATTGTTCCTGCGCCGAGCTCAGCACTACGGACCCGTGCATTGTGTGTGGACTGGAAGTCCACCACATTTGCAGCAACGTCATCTACGGTTCGGCAATCTCAACGAGCGCTTCTGCAGCGCTATCTGCCTGTACCGGTGGAAGATGACGACGTCCCCACGTTCCGGAGCTGCGGAGAGTGAGCCCAGGAGCCAAAATTCAAGTGCTCAAGCAAGCCCGCCGACGCCCTCTCAAGTGTCGTTGCTTCCGTGTGCCCAACCTACGGAACATGAGAGCCCGTTTCCATCGCAGGAAGAAGTCGTGGACTTGACGCGGGGGTCGGACCATTCGAACGCTTTCCAGGAGCGGGTCTTTTCGACGGGAAGCTTCGTAATGAGCAACCTCCGATCGCGCACTGATAACCAGCGCGCCGAGATGCAGGTGCTGCTCAAGCACAACCAGATTGATGTAGCCATTTAGGAGGTCGACTTGCAGAGTGTAGCCATTTAGGAGGTCGACTACTGGAAATTACTGTAAGTTACTATAATATTGTTACTGTAGTAATCCAGATCGCTGAAAACTACTACTACTACTCAAGCAGTAACTTTGACTACTGTAGTATTGTGAATTTCGGCCAAATTTGGACTTCTGGGGCGGTTCTTGCAATCGCCTCCCAATACAAAATGCCTATAAAACGGTGATGTACCTTATCCTTTCGTATAAGTACGGATCCAGAGCCTAAAATAGCCTTGCATAGTACCGGGGCGATTCGGGGGCGATTGATTGAACCCATCGCCCACTCCAATTTTGAGAAGAACCCACAATAATTTGGTCGAAAATCACGTTACTGGTAAACCCTGCTTACCGTACACGATGATGCACACTTATTGTGCATGCAGTGAGGCGCAGTACGTTGTGGTTTTCTGGTGATAATAGGCCGATCATTTAACAGAATACTTACTGCCGGCGACCTTTGGTCATCTGTTTGATAAGTACACGTACTTCGAAGTAACTTATCACAAGTTGATTAGGCGAAGAGCTGATAGAATAATAGCAAAAGGAGCTGTACTATCGGTTACTTATCAAGCCGCGGAGTTCTGCTACGTAGTGCCTCACGCGTTGTGTCGGTTCAACCGCTGAGTAAGGCGCGTCTTCAGGCGTTTCTTGAGCTTGATCGCGAACTTCAGCTTTTGGAGGTCAGCGTTTCTGGTCAGGCGCGTGTTCAAGCGGTCGGCATTGGTCAATTTAACACCCGAGGATAGTTTGTCGCTATTGGTGAGTCGCGTGTTCAAGCGGTCGATGTCCGTCAGCTTGATCCCCGAAGGCAACTTTGCACCAGGCGTCAAGTACGTGTTTGGGCGATCGACATTCGAGAGTCTAAAACCCCTCTCTTCAGCGCCCTCCTCGGCATTCAACTTGTTTCCTTCGTCACTCCTCAAAAACCGTTTTCCCTGGTTATCGCCTTGGACGGCGTTGCCTTGTGAAAATGCCTTCGTGTCTGCAACGGAAGCGTCGGCGTTGACACTTGCCAGAAGCACAGCGGTCACACCAAGTAGCAGTGCAGCGAGGCGCATGGATTCGGTCCGGGTCCGACTTAAGCGCAGGAGAGATGATCTGGAACTGAGTACTGCCAAATGACTGGCCCCTTGTGGGTACAGGTGTATGATCTGTTCGGGAATGAACATCCGGAACCTGAAGATCATGAAGCAAGATAGGATATGTGCAGAAGAGCTCCAGAGCTCGCTTTATTTGATTGTGAGATGCAAGGACTGCGCAAGTACTTACAGAGACAGCTACGAGGCCTGGGTCACCCAGGCCTGTGGCTATTAACAAGTTATGGTCACCCGGCTTCGTGCAGTACGCTGTACAAGGCAGTATTGGGCCATTAATTCAAGATTGCGACTCCATACAGATACAGTACTAGTAGAGGATTTTGTCAGAAAGATTCAGCACGTTTGTTCCTAGTAGAGGGATTTGTCAGGAAGATTCAACACGTTTGTTCTTCAAGTACACCATTTCAAGTCCAAATTGAGAGAAGTCGTGCTTCAAATTGAGAACCGCCAAAAGCAAATTGAGAAAACCTCCAATCATGAATATGCTTATCATCTAATCACCTACAAGACCGAATACATTGTACAGAGCAACTGACTTGCCCACTCTATGTCGATCAGAAAATTCCCTCCGGAAAATTTTGGCCGGGACAGTGCCCCTTTTCTTGATCTCTCTTGTTTTGATTTTGGTCGTTTTTGTTTTGATTTTGATTTCTCTCAATTTGGCCTTGAAATGGTGTACTGTATCCTGCATCGCGATCCCCAAATCCGATTTGCTACATGGCCTCAAGCCTTGAGTCAAGGCGATGCCTGCCGGTACACCTGTAGCTGCAGTGGAGCTCTTCTACACGTAATACTTACTCGAATTGTTCGCAGCTCGTTGCTGTGAAGTTGCACGAAAAGTACCAAAAAGGGAATTACTCCATGTAGTTCACACTTTCATGTTTCAAGAATTACAAACGATACGAACGTCGCAGTGATTCTGACGATTGACTTTCCCCGATTGCGGTACGATTCTCCGTTCAAGGACGTGTTCTTCAATTCTTTGCGCACGTCACTGTATTGCCTGGATGGTTATTTCCGCTGCTGTTTTACCGGAAAGTTGCGACGCTTGTGTCTACGCACTACCAGAGTAAACGTCGATACAAAATTCAGTATGGAGTGGTGATTACTCTAGAATTATCTTTTAAGATAAAGAACACCTGATACATGTACCTTTTACCTGTCATAAGGGCTCACCCAAATGCATCTGGGGTAGGGTTATCAGATTAGATGACCACAAGCAAAATACATCGTACTTAGAAGCATATATTCTGTACGCACTTGGCCTTCTGTCCCCCATTGCGGCTGGCAGGGGTGAGCTGTGACTGTTAGGGCACGGCTAGTGTACGACTCGCGGACTAGTAGCATCATATATTGCGGTTAAACGATAGTGTAAGGGGTGTACTTCACGCCCATGCGCTAGGAAGCTGTGTCGGGGCCTTTGCACTCGCTGCAAACGCGCGCCCAGGGCCGGTGGGATAGCGGGCCCACGCCATGATCATCGGTCCGAGGCATTTTGAAAAATGCCGCTGAGCCAATCAGAATTACATCGTACTTTATACTCTATACACGGTACTATGTGGCCCTTATGACAAAAAGCACAACATCACAATCGATCACACCATCTGATTGGTCAAAAGTACTTTGGCCCTTAAGACAAAGCGACCCCTTATGACAGGTAAAAGGCGGTATATACAAAATTGTTAAATGTAATTGAATATTACGTTAGCATTATAGTAACATTTGTATGTACGAGCCAATCAGCTTCCACACATTGTCGAGAGTTATAGGTTTGCTATAATAGTGTTCTTTATTGAAGCAGATATCTGTACATATGACAATTATTGTAAAATATGGCTCGGAAACTCATCTCACCTAGAACGCTAAGCTTGCAGTTGAATCAGACCTAAAACTTGCCGTTTATTTACCTTGAATTGCTTCCAAGTCGGCAGTGCATGCCCAGCGCCCGAATGAGCTTTTGTACTTGTCCTCCGAACTTGTTACATTCCGGAGGACAACGCAAACTTTTGACCGAGGATAGCCATTCAGTGGTCCCGATGTGTGATCAATTACCAAAAATCGCCTCAATATTTCTACGATCCTCAACTTTCTACCCATGCAAAGGAGGCAAGGGGGATTTTCCGAGTTGATGTCGCCCACCTGCTGGAGAAGTCTCGAGTGCGGGGGAATCCTCTACTTAAGTATCCTATATTCTGAACGCTTACAAGACCCGTCTTCAATAACACCCCCAATCTGCTCACGCCAGCTTGACGACAACCTTGCCCATGTTCTTGCGTGCGTACATGTAGTCGATCGCGTTCGGAACGCTCTCCAGCCCTTCGAACTTGACGGGGTCGACGCCAGGCACAAGCTTCTTCTCGGCAATCAGCTTCAGCAGCTTCTGCATGTGCGGGTGGAACTGCTCGCGGTAGTGGCCCGAGATGAATCCGCGTAGCGACACCGACTTGAAGATCAGTTTGGGCACCAGGTCGCTGGCCGTGAACGTGTCCTTGGCGCCATGGTAGCCGGAAATGTGTCCGAAGGCAATGATCCGGCCCTTGACGGCCATGTTGTCCACAATAGTGCGGAACAAGTCTCCGCCCACCGTCTCGAACACGAGGTCCACTCCCTTTGGATACTCCTTCTTGAGCACCTCGTCCACGTTCTCCGTGTTGTAGTTGATCACACGGTCGCAGCCAATAGACTTCAAGTGGGCCGCTTTGGCGTCCGAGCCCGTGGTGCCGATCACGTGGTTGCCCGCCAGCTTGGCCAGCTGCACCACAAATTGGCCAGTGCCGCCAGCCGCGGCCGTGACCAGCACAGTGTCGTTAGACTTCATCTCGCCGACCTGCTCCAACGCAATGGACGCGGAGCTTCCGCAGACAATCAGCGGCAGCACGTCGGGCGTCGGGGTCGGCACCTTCAGGACCATCGCCATGTCCACCTCGTTATACTCGGCGAAGGCGCCCAACTCTGCAGTAATAAGATCGAACACAAGATAACGTAAGTAGTCGTTTCATGACATTCGAAGGACACGGCGGTTTCTCTTACTCCGGTAGGCGACAGCGTCCCCCACTTTGACGTCGGTAACCCCCTCCCCAACGTCCAACACGACACCCACAGCGTCCAACCCGCAGCCAAAGGGAGGAGGGAGAGGACCCGTGTACGCGCCGTTGGTCACGTTCACGTCCGTAGCATTGATCCCCACGTAGTGGTTCTTGACCACGATCGAGTTGGCGCTGGGCTTGGGCAGCTCCGCGTCCTCCACGAGGCGCGTGGCTGCGCGGAAGTCCGTGGACTTGGTGTGCACTTCGAGGCGCTTGTAGCTCGGCATGGCTGGCGGAAGGGTCTGGTCTGAGTTGGAGTGAAGTGAGCTCTTGGGCGCAGATCAAGTTGTGAGCGGCAGGATTCGTCAGTTGAAGGAAATTGTGCCAGGAAATTGGTACATGGTGTATCGCACATGAATACGTCAACGAAAAGTGCTGTAATCAGCTGAAGTGATGACTGCGATTCGCAGTCATCACGCAGTCTGCGAAATTGGCTGAAGGAGAGGATGATCGCCTTACATGTATTATTAAACTAGAGTCCACCAATTGCTTGCTGGAGAGGGGCTGTCCTAACGTTACTTCGCAAAGTTTAGGACTCGCCCCCTGCCTCTGACACTGCGCTCCAAGTCGGGGTGCGATGCATAAACGTAAGGGGTAAAACGTATTCGAGTAAGACGTAAATATGTGCTCATTTGGCCATACTCAAGATGAGGCATTGTTCGTGGCGTTGTTTCGCGTCACCTACCGGTGCGGTGGTTGGCCGTATTCGCGCGCGTAGATGGACGCGTCCTCCGGCGGCTTCTAGTAGGTATACACAATGAGCGGCGCCATATTCTCCTTCCACACATAACGTGGCTGTCCTCGATGTACTCCAGCAGACACGAGTATGTATTGACGGCCTCCTCCTCGAAGTTGCCCACGAAACGGTTGCACGTCTTGGACGAGACGAAATACGTCAAGAAGAAGCCGGAATCCGTTGGAGAAGATGCCCACACACACACACACCAGGAGCGCGCGGAAGAAGTGATCTAGCAGCTTGATGTTCATGAAGACGAGCAGGTGCATGCGCTCGTTCTCGGCCTCCTCCAGCAGGGTGTGGAGTCATCGTAGTCGCACTTGAGCAGGCGCAGGTGGAGCAGCATGCAGCCCACCACGCCGAGGCAGCAGTTGATCCAACCCTTCTCGGCTGTGGCGCCACAGGGGGAGAAAGAGGTAGCGGTTGATCCAGTCCTTCTCGGCCATGGCGCCACAGGGGGAGAAAGAGGTAGCGGTTGATCCAGTTCTTCCCGGCCATGGCGCCACCGGGGCCACGGTAACCGGGGAGAACGTCGAAGCTCGTACAAAGCGTCTATACGACCATGTAGGCGGCGCGCTCGTGCATCTTGGCCAGAAGATGGGCGTCAGTCCCTCCGTCTACGGTCAGCAGTAAGGGGTCGTAAATCTACTTAAGTCCGTCGAGGCACAATAGTCGTCGCCTGATGAAAGCTCAGCGCGAAGATGTTGGTACTTATTAAAAAATACTATGTTGTGACTTACAAGTCGCTGGCATCCGAGAAACTCCGCCGCTGCGAGTATCAGCGTATCCTGCAGCTTCAATCCTTGCTACCCCTAAATATACTTCCCATCCCAGATTGGGGGGTGTTTAAGAGCATTACGAAGTAAGAACGTGTAAGGAATATCGCCTTGTCAAGCTAAATCTCGGGATGTTCGTAAAGTCACCCCCATGAGGGACACCACGGCCGATCACCTGTCCCAGGACCTCTGTTTAGCGACCAGACCTACAGCAACGGACAGAATGTAACTGCCAGTAGTGATTGATGGTGATGACTCTAACAATGTTCCTTACCAAAACAGCCGCTCCAACTAAATGCATTCTATTGGCGAACGCATTTATTATGAGGATTTGCGCATAGGGGTTTGTATTGAAAACATAATCCATAAACAAACATCTAATTTGATTGGCCAAAACAATAATTTAGAGTGACATGGATAGTGCATGATGTCTCAGTTTATGCACACGGGTACCTCGCCTTTTGTCCGGTGGCAGTTCCTAGTGTCGGCAGTTGCATTCTGTCCGTTGCTGTAATCCCAAGCCAGTAACGCGAAGCAAAAGAAAAGAAAAACTTCAGGTTGGTGGACGCGAAAAAGATAAAGAGAGGGACGCTGAAAACTCTGCATGCGAACTCACAGTGTTGGGGCTTCGCCCAACTAGCCAAGCGCCGCCGCTACGCGGCGGTGAATTTTAGTTGGTTGACGCTGCGCTCGCTAAGCTCGCTCCCATATTGAAGCAAGCTGCCTACGCTTCGCTACGGCAGTAGTGGACCCGTTCCGCTCGCCTCGTCGGCTCGCTGCACTACTCTCAATACCAGGTTTGTAATACAGAGGCCGGGGCGGGTCCTGCGGCCCCGCAATATCCAATGGTGGTGTCGCCTTTGGCGACGGAACCGCCTTCGCTGCGCTCGGCAGCTAATCGTACTTAGCGAAATTCGTACTTAGGGAATAAGTGTGATCTTCGCTCGGACGGCGCCTTGCTCTTTTCGTTGTTGTGGATAAGAAGAAGGAGGTTTTCTCCTTGTTAGTGGTCTATTAGCCACTCACTGATAAACGCGTAGATAAAGATGAGAGTGTTGCTCTCCAAAGTTACCGCAGATGTTGGGTATGGTTACGATAAGCAGTCAAACATGTTCACATGCACTCGTGTCCGTCTCAGCTTTAGCAGAATCAATTGGTTGCACAGGGTTGCTAGCTACCTTAACTTGGCTGGCTTGTTGTTAGTGTGTTTCGGTACAACGCAATCGCCACTTCCGCGGAAGCGCAAAATATTCATGCTCGTAATAGGTTATTCCGTTTTCGACGACTAAAGAAGACACGCAAAAGCAAACGGAAGAAAAAAAAAAGGTATTTGGAGGCACAAGCTATGACACCCCTCGGACGAGACCATCTCCCGGGGTTTTAAGTCTCCCCGAAACTCCCGGGGAGACGCACTTACTAGATACGATAGCGTACTGCGTCTCCCGTTTCGAGAAGCCATGGGCCTATCCAATAGAAGAGAACGAGCGTTTTAGCGTATTCTGTAGGGATTTCGAGCATTTTGCAGCCAGGTCTGTCGAAAGGCCTGCTGAAAGGCAAAGTGCGCCTCAGATTTAAGGCACTACTTTGACCAATTTCAGAAGGAGCCGGCGAGACTCTGACACAGCCAGCATCCTAAAAGGAGACGACGAGGAGAGACGGAGGTTTCGTCTCCTTCTCCAAACGCTTTTGAAGGGGGAGACGGTAATACCGGGATACCGACTCCTCCTGGAAGGGGAGACGGTATATCGATAAAACCCGTCTCCCCGCCGAAAGTCTCGTCGGAGGGGTGAGCTATGGTAAGATATCGTCAAAGAGATGCAACTGTCGAGACAACCCAGATAACATTTTTTAATCATTCACGGTAGACAAAAAGGTTTATTGGAGAAAATGCTGTGCATTACAGACATCTGCTTCAATAAAGAACACCTGATATATACAAAATTGTAAGAGGTAATTAAATATTACGTTAACATTATAGTAAAATTTGTATGTAGTAGCCAATCAGTTTCCATACAATATCGAGAGTTATACGTAGGTTTTCTAGTGTCTTTATTGAAGCAGATGTCTGTACTAGTACACCGTTCACCCTAATTTGCCATGACTATTTAGCGTGTACGACCTGAAGAGTAGCTCACCCTATTTTGAATTTCAGTTTCTAAAAGAACGAGTCCAATCTACCAAAAACTAAATGTACAACGCGATTCGTCTTGCCGAGATCTACACAATTCCGGTCTCTTTTCTCGATTTCAGGTGAAAATGAAAATCTTTTTCAGACCCGGTGGGATGATTATCAAAGGTGCACGACTATTTAGGTCACACGACTAATTAGGGTGAACGGTGTATTGATCTAAAACATTTTCCCGGGCATGCCCTTGGTTTCCTCAACACCTTTTCAACTTCAAAACTGCAAATTGTAAGTTCAAAACAGCAAAAGGTAAAATCAAAACAACAATACTCTATAAATGTATATTACAACCTGTATAATATGTATCATCGTATTTGATTATAGAGTACAACTTGCCTATTGGCTAGCTGTGCTGCGCGCCAACCAATGAGCTGTGTATAAAAGTACGAAGCTAGCCTGGTCTCTGCTCGTGCAGTTTTGAACTTACCTTTTGCAGAATTGAACTTACAATTTGCAGCTTTGAAGTTGAAAAGGTGAAAACGATCGCGTGCTGCTTCTTGGACTTAACCAGCTTCAGGAACAGTTGGTAGTACTTGTAGTTCGGGTTGCCCTTCATCGCGTTCTTGCCCATCATTTCGAAGACGTACCAACTCGGTCGGCCAGCATTGGCCCAAAGCCTCACCTTGACCGACAACTCCGCCGGTGAACTGATCTCCGGGTCGAATGACGCTCTCTTGTGGTTCCAGATATCGTCGTCCAGCTTGGTTGCGTACCGGATGTAGGTCTTCAGCGCGTTGCTTTCCTTGAGCTCCTCCTTGGTGAGCTTGTCCAGCCCCAGTACTCTCCAGACCTCATCCGTGGGAGTGTCCTTGTTGATCTAGGCCTTCACCTTCCGCGCGTCGACCTCGTCTAGGAATTCCTGCAAGATCTTGAACTTGGGGTGGGCCATGAGCTCTGCACCCGACAGCTTTTTCTCTATTCCTAGAGCGTCTCTGACGAAATCGTCGGTCTTCCCAGCATTCGCCCACGACTGGATATTCACAAACTTGGAAGCATCGTCGACGATTTGAGAAAGGAAACCTCTCTCCTCGGTGTCGAGATCGGAGGCTTTGGCAACACGGAGCGATCTGCTGATGGTGCTGACGACGCTGGAACCACGGGTAGAAGCCACTGCCGCAGTCTTTGACTCTGCAGACACCGCGAGCGATTCGCTGCCAACGAGCAAAGCGACTGCCGCGACCACTAGAGCGTTGTAGCAGCGCATTTCCTCTTGACGGTATGGCTTCTTGTGCTTGAATAAGTAAAATTGAGAAGTGGCAAGCGTGGTGCGGAGTGTAAAGGCTCCCGTTGTCACGACGTAGCCATTAGCGCTTGGTTTTAGGGCATGTTCAGAGAAACAGTTTGCGATGGGAACCCTGACCCAAAGTATTAGGTATCCAATGTTCGGAACCTACATCAGTAATTAGTTTTGCGTTCTGCTGGAACGATCAACTTCATGTACTGAAATAACAGCTCACGAAGCTGCCATTCATTAGTATAGTCGCGCTCTTTTTTTCGTACACGTACATGTATTAGTACGTGCGACTTCACACGTCATGTTGTACTGCACCGAGCCATCTCGACCAGCCTTTAGCTGTTTGTACATGTACGGAATGCACACGTCCACATCCAGGCCTCAGAGCAAGCTCTTGCCGAGGATTATTTCACTACGCAACAGGAAGTGAAAGAAGTAGATGCATGAACATGCATATACATGTAATACGTGCAATAGGTTGCAGTGCAGTGCATGCAGCTTCTCAACTTGCCTTACTCTTCCGATTGGTGGAGCGAACAGCAGGACCTTGCCCGCAAAGAGGATGCTCTGAAAAATTTAAGTGGCGGTAATGTGCATCGTCAATACTGCAACGTCGGCTCTACACCTTTTCAACTTCAAAGCTGCAAATTGTAAGTTCAATTCTGCAAAAGGTAAGTTCAAAACTGCACGAGCAGAGACCAGGCTAGCTTCGTACTTTTATACACAGCTCATTGGTTGGCGCGCAGCACAGCTAGCCAATAGGCAAGTTGTACTCTATAATCATATACGATGATACATATTATACAGATTGTAATATACATTTATAGAGTATTGTTGTTTTGATTTTACCTTTTGCTGTTTTGAACTTATAATTTGCAGTTTTGAAGTTGAAAAGGTGTACAACCTCAGACCTTACAACCCCTCGGTTGTTGTCCGATGTGAGTCTGAGGGCATAGAATACTCATAACAGGTAATGGAGGAACGCCACGGCGCAGGGAGAGCTAAGTAGAACGCTTCCCGAGTTGGTGTGTACTAACCTAAATATCGGATGATTTGCCGGGTCCACCAGGTGGTCCCGGCGGGAGATTTGTTAGATAGATAGAAACGAGGGAGAGAATCGAACACCACAGTTTTGGGAGCGGACCACCACAGATTTGGACACCACCACCAGAGATTTGGGCGCCACCACCAATGATCAACGAGGGATCAAATCACCAGAGATATCGCACTCCACCACCAAAGAAAAGGTGCTCTACCACCACAGAAAAGGATTACATCACCATGGTGGTGACACACTGGTGGTCTCCACCCTATTACAGTGATGATTAGCACGAGTAGCGAGTTCAGTCCACCCTGCGTTTGCTAGTTCTTTGGTGATCGCAGTCCAGCCTGCAAGCGAGGCCGTGCTCTTCGCCAGCAATGCCTAGTAGCTCCAAATGCTCCGACGAGATGGTGCTCGTCGACAAGCATCGGGAAGATGCGGCTGCTGGAGAGGGACAACAATGCCTACAGAGGACACAAGGACACACAGACCGGTACGTAGTGATCTATCACTCCCACTAATAACGGCATGCGAGCGGGGTATAGCGTATTACAATGTAGCGTTCGTTGTAAATGCAATTTTCAATTGGATGCACCGCGTTCTTTGAAGCACGGTGAGGTGTATGGTTGTAGTGCGAGACCAACCTATGAACAGCCAATGTCAAAAGCTTTAAGAAATGTATTAAGGATGACTGGTGGACGCCTTTATCAAATGCACTAGCATCTACGGCGTTTAGTCTGCTCGCATGACTGCCGACTACTACTTATCGACCCAAACGATTCTGGGCTGGCGATCTCGGGGTCGATTGTTGCCACTTGATGTGGGGGTCTTGCGCTGCTTGCACGAGCCATTGGGGCTGCGCCGTAGTTTGAGGCGATATTGGTGGTGTGCAGCACCGAATCGCTATAGCTCCGCTGGTATCCATCCGCACCTTGATATACAGTGTGTACCTCCGAAAGTGACTCGCTCCGCATTTCACACTCTCGAAAAAACATTGCCTCGTACGACCCGATCTCCGCTTCAATTGGGGCCAGGCGGAATAGCTCCATGTTGGCAGGCGCGGTTGTGCTCGCGAGGGCTTCACGAATACCACTCTCTGTATCGATCTGATGCTCGACGAATACGGGAGGCGGTGATCTAGGTTGCGGGCCAAGTACTGGAAGCCCATGAAACGTACCTAAGTGATGGCTGGTGCTATCACTTGGCGGACGGAGTTGGGGTCCTTGCACGGGGTAGTGAGCGGCAGGATCTCCATTCGTATCAGCATAACAAATTCTAACATCACTGCTTTCTTGGTGGGAATTGCCGTCTACTTGACGCCGAGGTACTATCCGTTGGGTACTCTGCGTGGTAGTACCAGTTTGACGTCGATTACTTACGAAGACCGGTACTGGGGCAGGAATTCCGGGGCAAGGCAACGACAGCTCTCTTGTGGCATGTATCACGTGAATACAGATGCCGAATTTCATGTTGAATCTACACGAACAACTTCGTAGGCGTGCGTCCACGAACCAACCGTCCCGGGGCATGTCCTGCCACTGCATTTTCAGCACGTGAATAGACTTGTACGGCATTTGTGACTTCTTCGGGTCTTCTACGTAAAAGTCGTCGGCCTGTTCACTTTCTTTATCTGCATACGACGTGCGTGGTCGGTGACGAACTTGTACCAGGTGCACGGGAAGATCTCCAGCAGAGGGAAGTGGAGCGGCCCGTAGTTCTTTTCGGCGAACAGTCAAGTTGTAGAGTGCCTTTAAGCGCTCCGACACTGAGTGAGCGCTGCTAAATGTTTTGTGCATGTGAACGAACACAAGCCGCGACCTGTCCAACCGATCAATCATTTCCGTTGGCGTTGCGCGTTTCGACTTGTTCACCAGCTTGAGCGTCTTGTGATATTGTTCAAGCGGATTATTCGTGGTAGCACACCCTGGTGGGGTGTGATACGCTTGCCAGCAAGAGAATCGAGGATGGAGGATCCACTGCGCGATGATATGATCGGCTACAACCTTGAAGGGAGGGCAAGAATCTGACGCAGACACCCATGCAGCGAGCACCCTCGACCGTCTTAGCAGGAATTCTTCCTCTGTGCGAGAGTAGTGGAGATTGTTCAAATCTCGCCAAATCATAGCAATAGTCACAGGGGCTAAAGTGGCTTTCTCAATCAGGGTTTTCACGTTTTGACATACGTGGAACCAACACATCAGGATCTTAGAGTGTGGCAGCTGAGCAACACACGCATTGAATTGCGCATTATCCGCGTCGGTCATGACGAACTGGGGCGAGAACTGAACCATGAATGTTTCCCAAATGACGCGTTTCAAAAATGCGCAGCACCACTCAATATCAGTACCGGTTC
This sequence comes from Phytophthora vignae f. sp. vignae, assembly GCA_016169955.1. Taxonomy (NCBI): domain Eukaryota; phylum Oomycota; class Peronosporomycetes; order Peronosporales; family Peronosporaceae; genus Phytophthora; species Phytophthora vignae. The sequence continues at coordinate 592,736 of JABJUM010000007.1, forward strand.
GCTGGGAAGTACAAAAGTACACAATAGGAAAAAATTTCCCACAGCAGTCGGATATCCCGAACACGAATACAGGATACTTCATCTTTACGATACTGTGTGTGCTGTCAACGTGGAAAAGGGTGGTGCACCTAGGGTCACGTTGAATGTTGACGTATTGATCCAACAGTGTGAAACACGTGAGGCCGATTCGAAAGGGGGAAGTCGGTGTCCCGGTACCGAGCTTGGGGGTCAAAGTCTCACCCTCGCGTGTAGTATCACACAGAATCAGAAGTTCATCTGTAGATTCCGCAATATTTGCCACGACACCGTACATACGAGCCTTACAGAGATCAATTACTGGTTGCATAACGTCTTTTTTGTTGAGGCTGCGCCACTTCTTCACGAAGTTTTGCACTTGAGGCACCGTTGGCTTAGGCCCTTGTATGACGCCGGTGTCAATCTTTTTGGCCAGCAACCCGAACAAATCAACTGGTGAGTTGGACGCATCTTCTTCAAGCCGTTCTGCTAGCCACTGTTTCATCGCATCCGTGAGTCGAACCGGCTTGGGCGAGGAGATGTTTGGGTTCGTCATCGTGTGCTCGCCATCCACTGCGATGGTGGCAAGGCCACTGGGTTCACATATTAGCAGTCGATAGATGCACTTGCATACCACACCACTGTCCTGACAGCGCGCTGACCTACATCTGGTGAGTATCCTGCGCACCTTGTGCTTCACGAGGAGTTTATCAGCGTCGTCGTGGTCATTGTGGTTCAGCCGACAACGGACAGGATCATTGCGCTGACGACTATAAGTTGGAAGAGTATCTAGAAAATCGCCCATCGAGACGTCGGACCCAGTCTCATTGCTCCAAAGCACTCGCCATGGCCTTGGAGGCCTTGGGGGGCGTCTTGAGGTTGCTGCGCCTGCGTCCGCGGGGGTCATGTATGGGTGCTGGAGGCAAATCTGGAGAAGTCTGTGAAGTAGCTGGCGCGAGACGATGCCCAATCTGACGACGAAGCTTGACGCCGCACACAGCAAGGCGGAACAGTCGATTCCGACCACCAGGAGTGGAGTCGCAGGCGATGCTGAAGCTGCACTTAGGGGCGAAAAGGAGGAGGTAGTTGCCCAGGCGACCGTCACGTTCGAAAGAAATGCTTTCAGGCTAAGCTGGTCAGGCGGCCAAGCCACACGGCTGGTGGTTTCAGTCTTGCTGTGCAGCACGAAAACTATTTTAGTTACTCGAGACTGCTATGGCCGTCTATAAAGAGCGAAACTTGTGAGCGTTATAGTGTGTTCTGAGCGTACCAACAATACGTTTTAGCCTCTGTGGTGATCCAGCCCAAATCTATGGTGTTTTGATCCAAATCTGTGGTGCGTTGTGCCACCCAAATCTCTGGTGACGAAATCCTGTTTTTGTGGTGGTGAGTTCCAAATGGCTGGTGTCGAAACCCCCCCCCCCCACTCGATAGAAACGAATAACAACGCGAAAAACCTGTTTGCACGGGAAACACCTGGGCTTTCACGGAATATCTATCTTCACGCGAATAACAGCTTAACCCGTGAAAGCCTAAGACTATCGGCGTTACGGCCACTCATCTCCCGAATAACTTAAGCTTTTCCGGTCTCACATACAAGACCAAGTCAAACAAGCAATCCGTGGATAGGATGTCTTGGCGCTCTTCATGTGACGAAAAGGGTGAGGTCTTTATAAACACCTTATGGGCGAAAACACCGACACGCCTCATTTTGCTGACGCTAGCTCAATCTGGGCGGGGGGATGAAACAAAGAGACTTTGAACGCAACTAAATTACGCGTTTGGTGCCTAGTCTGGCTTTGGTCACCAAAACTGTTTGGTGGATTGATGAGTGGCTTGCCACCTCCCCGCTCAAGCAGGTCCACCGATGACAAGCAGGTGGAGCTCGTGGCCGTGGAGAAGTAGTATAAATTCTTGCGCGTGCTCAATAAGTAAGCTGTACCTAGCCATGGTGCCGCCAGACCGCGAGGTCATCGACGAGCGTGGGGTACGTCCGCGCGGAGCCCTACACTATTCCGCCAGGCTTCGCATGGAGCGCGATCGATCTGACGGGCGTCCAGAAGCTTAGGCGACCTGCGTCAAGGAGATAGGTTTGGTAACATCTCACTTAGTTCCGAAACACACAGTATTTCCCGTGTGATGCTGTCTTTCTCGGACAAGTTGCTCCTTCGTGAAAAAGTGCATGTACTCCCGAATTGCCTTTTCATTTGCTAAATACCAGATCTTCCATGTGTTATCGGTCTCTTTGCCGCTATTTCATGTAATTCGGAGATGATGGGATATTTGCCATGGTAACAACTGACTATGAAAGTGATCTAGTGATACAATATTACACGGTACATGTACAGTACCCAGCTTAAAGATGCATGCTTCAGACGACAATGCACGACCTTACTAATAAGTACTGATCTGACGGAATCATGTTGTGGTCTCCAAGTAGATCGTTCGCTATGCGACAGGCTTTCCTCTGTAATTTTTTGTTGCTTGATGATGCCTATGACCGTAACGTCCGTGATACTCGAAAGCTACTTGGTGAAGAGCCATTTCGATTTACAGTTCCTGTATTACCGTACCTCAGAGAAAGAATGCAATTCTTTTGAAATTGAAACGTAGTTTTAGCCAATCAAAACGCGTATAACTGCTAGATATTAACACGAAGAAAGCATTTTTTGAAGAAAATGAGAGCTTTTATTAACGGTAATTTGAGTGGCAAATGAGAAAGACCAAAAGTAATCTTTCTGTGAGGTACGGTATGTCAATCTACAGTATTCTGGGGAAGACCTATTCAATAGCCGAGCTCATTTTTTTTGTGTAGAGGAACGAACCCCAACAAGTTCAAACGTCAGCAGCACGTGCAGCCCGAGGGAAGCGTCGATGCATCGAAGTGTCCTAAGCGCTCAGGCTGAGCAACATGACAACCTATCCGCTGTTATATTCTGCTTAAAGCATCTTTCCGTCGCTAATATACTGTACCTCGCGCAGCCAGTCTGGACCAATCTTAATCACTGCCAGGTGTTCGAAGTCCTCTTCCTTCGGGGCGTTCGATAGACCAGCAGGAAAGGGGTTTCCTCTCAGTCGACTGATGCGTTCATCACCGCCTCAGCCACGACTACTCTTACAGCCATCAACCCCGAGTCGTAGATTGAAGTTGAGTATTATAGTGCGGTGCAGCGCACGGAAATCTCGAGGCGCCGAATTGAAGCCTTGAAGTAAGAATGAGAAGTATGTGTAGGCATTAGTAGATGCTTACTTGGTTAATCCCGGTCCAAATTCAAGCACAGTCGAAGTCGTCGATGGGCATCTAAGACGCTTTGCTACCAGGAGACTTGAACATTTACACAGGGTATCTACGATCAAGTGTGTACTTGAGGGTCGAGAAATTTTAGAAGAAACCCGTGAGTTACAGTAAGAGCAAAAACAGTAATAACGTGTTGAATGTTTTCTACGATGAAGCCGTCTCCACCAACTTGGCATAAATACCGTGACGATTGACCAGCTCCTGGTGTGTGCCTTGCTCCTCAATCTTGCCGCCACTTACGACGCAAATTTTATCCGCATGGCGAATCGTAGAAAGCCGATGCGCGATGACGATGGTCGTGCGGCGGTGCATCGCTACCACCTTGTCCAGCGCCTCCTGTACGATCTTCTCGCTCTCCATGTCCAGCGCGCTCGTGGCCTCGTCCAGCAGCAAGATGCTCGGATTCTTGATCATGGCGCGGGCGATCGCGATGCGCTGGTTCTGACCGCCCGACAACTGCTCGCCCTTCATGCCGACCTGCGTGTTGTAGCCATCGGGGAACTGCATGATGAAGTCGTGCGCGTTGGCCATCCTCGCCACCGTCTCGATCTCCTGCGTACTCGGCATCTCGTCCAATCCGTACGCGATGTTCTCCGCAATGGTGCCGATAAACAGCGTCGGCTCCTGGCCGACAAGTCCGAGCTGGCCACGCAGCCATCGCACGTTCAACTGCCTCAAGTCCACCCCATCCAGCAGCACCTGACCGCGAACAGGGTCGTAGAACCGCTCCAGCAATGAAACACACGTGCTCTTCCCGCCTCCACTCGGTCCACAGAACGCGACAGTCTCACCAGGCTCGATAGTGAGGTTGTAGTTCTGCAGGACCGTCACGTTGGGCCGCGTCGGGTACCGGAACAGGACGTCCTTGAACTCGATCTTGCCCGCGACGGTATCGGGACGCAAACCTTCCTCTGAGAATGAATCAATGGGCAGCCTTCGGTCACGAAGAGAGAGAATGACTCCACCAGCTTCGAACGCACCGTCAGCGTCGGCAAGGTATCCGATGGAGGCCCCGACGGTCTGGGACGACATGATGATCGCCATCAACGACCGCATCAACTGCAGAAACGTGATTTCTCCGTCGTCCACGAGCTTCCCGCCGTACCAGAAGGCGAACGCGTACGTCGCGAAGATGATGAAGGAGCTGAAGCCCACCGCGAGCCCGTTCACCTGAGCGTCTCGCTCTCCGCTCTTCATCGGAGCCTCTAGCAACACGGAGAACTTATCACACGACGACTTCTCCAGTCCCAGGGACACGACGGTGCGGATGTTGCTCAGCACTTCGGACGCATGAGCGCCCACTTCGGCCATGTCGTCCGCTAAGATACTCTTTCCACGCATGTTGTTGCCCCGGAAGACGTTCCCCAGCACCAGGAACGGGATAATGGCCAGCATCACGAGGGACAGCAGCCAGCTCCCGGTCAGGAACGAGATCAACAGCGCCGCCACCGTCGTAAACACTGCCTGGAACAGTCGACCTTCAGTCTCCCCCGAGATCACAGCAACACGTAGAGCGTCCGTAGCGAGATCCGCCGTGAGCGCGCCTGTCGCGTTCTCCGTCTTGTCGAAGAAGCCGATGTTCTGTCTGCAGAGCGAGGAGAAGTGGATCCCGCGGAGACGCGCCGTCAGTTTCTCCGCCATGTACAGGAAGCCGTAGCTCTGCATCGCTCGGCCGACCAGAAGAATCACAGCTCCAGCGATGTACAGACACCCGTACACGGTGACTCTGTGGGGCATGGAGGACAAGTACGACCGATCGTCGTATTCCTGGTAGTATGCGTAGTCGATCGTCATGATGGACACGAGCTGGCTGATGAGAACCGCTGAAGCTGGGAAAGACGCGCCGTTGATCGCCGCTCCGACCATCCCCAACGCGAAATAGTCACGTTCCGGTGTACTGAGCTGGTTGGCATCTCGCAGTGTAAATCTCCGCGACGATTCGACCTTGTCGTCCTTGCCACTCTCAATATCATTTCCATTTCGTCTCGAATCATCACTTCGCATGGACCGACGGCTTGCCTTACGATCGATTAGACTGCTGGATTCCCCCTTGAGCTCTTCAAATGTTGCTTCTTTCAACGCCAGCGCTGCTGCTTCGGCTTCTTCTTGTGCTTTCATCTCCTGGATCTCGTACAAGTTGCGGTACACTCCGTGTTCAAGCTGGACGAGGTCGTCGTGGGGTCCTTCTTCGACGACGTGGCCATCAGCGAGGACGACGATCTTGTGGGCGTGGCGAATCGTACTCAAGCGGTGGGCGATCGCCAGCGTCGTCATGTTAGTGCTGGCCATCAAGTCGTTGAGTGCGTCCTGCACCACCTGCTCGCTCTTCGCGTCCAACGCGCTGGTCGCCTCGTCCAGCACCAAGATCTTGGGCTTCCGGATGATGGCACGGGCGATCGCGACGCGCTGCTTTTGGCCTCCAGAGAGCGACACACCCTTCTCGCCCACCAACGTGTCGTAGTTCTCGGGCAGCGACATGATGAACGTGTGCGCGTTGGCCATCTTGGCGGCGGCGACGATGTCCTCGCGGGTGAAATCCGTCCGTCCTGCAGCGATGTTGTCTGCGATGGTGGTGGCGAACAGCACGGGCTCCTGCGAGACCAGTCCGATCTGTGAGCGCAGCCACTTGACGTTGAGCGTCCTGACGTCGCGTCCGTCCAGCAGAATGGAGCCACTCGTGGGGTCATAGAACCTCTCAATCAGCGAGATAATGGTGCTCTTGCCTCCTCCACTCGCGCCCACGAACGCAACGGTCTGTCCACTTTCAATCGTGGCGCTGTAATCTCTCAGAATGGGGGCTTCTGGTCGACTGGGGTACGCGAAATGGACGTTTACCACCTCAATTCGACCCGAACACGAGTCAGGGATCACTCCTTGGTCGTTCTGCGACGCATCGATCAGAGATTGAGTGTCCAGCAGCTCGTACAGCGCCACTGCAGCGCCCTTGGCCTCGAGAATAGCCGTGATGTTGGGGAAGATGAGGCCGATGGAGCGCATGCCCATGAGGATGCCCATCAGCGCCTGGAAGACGGTCTTCGGTGAGGCTTCTCCTCTCCACACCTTTGATCCTCCGTACCACAACCCAGCGGCGTACATCAACCAGTCACAGCACCGAGAGAGGCCGATCATAAGCGACAGCATCTTGCTCTGCTCGATGTTCCCCTTCTCCACCTCCGCCGTGTGCTTGTTGTACTTCTCCAACGCGCGCTGCTCTGCAGTCAGCGAGCTCACAGTTCGAATGGAGCCCAGCGTCTCCTCCGCCACCGCGCCGGCCTCCGCGTACACTTGCTGCGCGTGCGTGGCTCGCGTCTGCCACTTCTTCATGACGTAGCCCATGGACCAGCCCATGACGGGCACGACGCACGTCATGACCAGCGCGATGTCCCAGCCGCGCACCAGGCCGATGATGTAGCCCGCCACGAACTGGCACACGTACTTGACGAAGTCGCCGAGCTTCTCATTCATGCCGTTCTTGATCTTGACCGTGTCCCCCGTGATGCGGCTCGACAGCTGCAGCGGGTCGTGCAGGTCGTACCACGAGATGTCCATGTACAGCATGTGCCTCAGCGCCTGGGATCGCAGAGCCTTCATCTGACGCTCCGCCGAAAGCGAGAAGAGCAGATACGCCAAGTAATCCGTCACGAAGAGCCCAATAGCAATGAAGAATAGTCCAGAGCTGCGCTGTTGAGTGTGTCGCGGTCCACTCCGACGTCTACTTGGGCGAAGGCGCCGATAGCTTTGCCGAACACCAAAGCGATGCACGGGAACAATGCGCCGTTGACACCCGCCATGACCACTGCGATGACCGTCAACACGCGGTCCAAAGGAGTCGCGAAGCGGCACAAGTCCAGAAACGAGAAGGTGGAGGGCGTTGTCGCCTGCTGTTCAGAGGCGTAGAGCTTGGAGGTCGCTTTGTCGACGTCGCTGGCTGCATCGTTGATCAGAACAGCGCGCTCGTTGTTGGAGTTGCTGGCGCCAGCGCGTGGGGTCACGAGTTGTGCATAGGGCACCTCTTCCTTGGTAGTTGAAGATGCCATCCAGCTTTCTGAGTGGAACTTGAGGGACTGAGGGCAAATTCCCGAATGGCAACGATCCAAAGTCACGTTCACCAGTCGTCTATGTGATAGAGCCACGTGATTGGTCAATTTGGTGGTTAGCACAGTTCGCATATCGTGATTACAGCAAAATCGGTATCGCATTCGATTACGTCAGATTTTTGAGACGGGTCACCCAAATCACTCAGCCAACGGAGCTTGGGCCACCTGTGCTGTACTGAGCTGCCTCAACAGTGTCAGAAGGGGCCGAATTTGACTGCCCTGCTGCTTTTGCTCCAAAGAGGCCTTGTACCAGACGTACCAGACGTATTCTCGAACCAGCAACCGCAGAACTCGCATAGTTCTGATTATACGCTTACCGTCTTACCCCGCACCCCTACCGGTGGCAGTGCTCTAAAGCACATAGGCGTAGTAATAAAAAATCTGGTGTCAAAAGTCCTACATGCATACCCCAAATATAACGCAGAGTGTATTACAAGGACACCTCCAGAGAAAAGGGTCTGGTAAAATCAAGTCACAACCAATGCCTACGCTAATGTAAACTTAGATTTAGCTACAAACCAACCATTACGAAAGCTACGCTTGCTCACCCTAACACTACCTCCAGCTCAAGCCCTCAACCAAGCTTGCGTCGCAGCTACATCATCACCGAAAGCATACGAAGCCGGTGTCGAAGGAAGAGGGTTACACGCCACGATATTGCTGCAATTCATCATTCAAGGATGGTGGCAGCATCGAGAGGAGCTCCGTGCTGCATCGTTTCATAACACATTAACATAGGTGATTTATGCAGTCGTATTTGTTGCTTCAAAAATACTGTTGGTGCCATTGGGGTGGCCCTCCTTCTGGGTTGTAGGATTTGTTCGTAGCATACCGCCTAGGCGGTTTAAATAAATATTACGCTCACTGGGCGTTATATTTTATTTGTGCGCCTATGCGCACTATGCGGGGTAAGACGGTAGTTACTAGAATCCTAGAGTACTGAAATTTGGTTGGGTTGATTTTCAGAGAACTAGGGCTCCGCGAAGGCTGGGATAGGAGGTTTTTGCTATAAACGCTTTCTATTACCATGATTTTTTTTACGAACCACGGGCATCTCCTGCGCCTGCTTCGCAGCCGCAGCGTCTGCCCGGTAATTCACCTTACAACTGTAGATGTATGGCATGCCTTGGCGGAGCTTATACACAGTGATAAAACGAACCTTGCTCGAGATCTGTTTGCTGCTTGTAGAAAATGATACTGTTTTGCTTTGTTTTGCTTCTGCAGCAGTTCGTCCGCTTCAATCATTCACTTTTCATCACCCCAACTATTCGATAAATGTTACTGACGCATACCGGTTCAATCTGCCCACGCATATATACCTTTTGGAGGGTCCAATGTGGCACCGCAGCCATACCGGTGTAATGGGTTTTCTACCAGTTCAGCTTGCCCATGCATATAAACCTTTTGGAGGCCCAGTGCGGCACCGTGGCCTTACCGGTGTGATGGGTGACGTACCGGTTCAGGCTGCCCACATAAGCCTTTTGGAGGCCCAGTGCGGCACCGTGGCCTTACCGGTGTGATGGGTGATGTACCGGTTCAGGCTGCCCACGCATATAAGCCGGGCCCAGTGCGCTCAGCTGGAACGAAGTTAAACCGAACCTTGGTTCCCGTTGTTTTCAGCGAACCGATAAAACCCCAGGAACCTGGTTCTCGAGGTTTTATGAGCTCGCGTGTGGAGTTACATAGAGTAGCGAGCACGCTTGAAACGAACGAACATGCTCCTACTTCGCAGTCACTATTGGCCAAAACCCAGGTTACTTAGAGCGGCCTTTTGAGAGAGCGCGAGACACCGGTCGATGGATCAGCCACGGAGCCGAAGATGCTGCATGCAATGGCAGCTTTGACGGGTATGCGTTGCCCAAGTGACCAACTATGCTTGCCGTCGGAGGCGTCGGACCATCACGACTCAACCCTACAGTCGCAAGAGCAGAATGCAGACTACTATCATTCAGAACACCAGCTTGTACAGCGTCGACGCGTCATGATGCAGGAGGAGCTCATGCTAGCGGGTCACCCAGTGCTTGAAGATGTTCAGAGCGCACTTGCCCATGTCGAAGCCCGCGCACAGCAACAAGCGGCAGACATGGAGCGGCGCATGGAGCACTTCATGAGCTCCACTTGCGGGACACTCGCTGACGTGGAGGCACGGCTACAAAACCAGCTTGAAAATGCGCTAAGAGCGACGCAGTCAGTGGTAATGACAGCGGCTACGAATGCGGCTCGCAGTAGTGGGGCGTGCACACACGCTCAGCTTGAAGCGGCCTTAAAACGCTACGATGCCCATGCTCGTGCTGCTCAAGAATATTCTGGCGCAGCGCAGCTGCAAGCCTGTCAACCTCATGTAGGCGAGACTATAGATTCCACCCGTCATTGGCTTGACGAATCCGCGTCCTGCCAGACCAGCCCCCCCCCCCAGCTTGAGTCGGTGGAGATCCCGGTGGCGTTGATGGTTCAAAGTCGCCGTCGTCGTCGGAAGTAGCTTCACAGCCACTGAACCAGTGGTGCATCGGGGAAGCCGTTGTAGCGTAGCGATCGGGCCGGGTGTAGCTAGATGTGGGTACCAGTGATGAAATCACGAAGTAAGAAGCAACATGCCGAGCGAGTGCTTACCCTGCGCTACCTTCCAGTTATGCACACATAGGAACGACCACGGACGGAAGCCTTTCAGCAGTAAAAGGCGCACCTTCATGCCGATATCCTCGAAAGGCTCTCACACCCTAGTGAACGGCGATGGGTGCGGCTCTTAGCGAAGCAACGCTACTGCATTATCTTCCAATAGCAAGCCTACAATGCGATCCTCGTTTGAACCGCCGTGAACTTTGTTGGCGCGGGCAACTCCCGAGAGAAGCTGAAAAACCTGAACTATCCAAACTACTTCTCGAGTTCACAAGGTTTTTTAAACGAAGATGAAAAACGGCGATTCCAGGTTCGTACGAAAGGGTATTCGTAACCGCGAACCGAAATCGAGACGTTTCGCGCTTCGGGTTGCAGGAGTTCGTTCCAGCTGAGCCAGTGCGCCACCGGAGTCGTACCGGTTTCATAGAGATGTACCAGTTAGATGTCAAGAGGGGTCATCTTTTGACTTGACGTACCACGGATATAATCCTATTTGGTCTGCGATAGCAGCACTAACGTTGCTTCCTATCCCAGTAAAAAATTACGACGTCCTGGATGTCAACGGCGTCCTCAGACGTGCCGAACACCAGCTCCGCCTTGGGGTTGTGCGTCAGCTAGCTGACATGTGAGCTCACGGAAGTCAGGCGTGTACCGTTGGACGTCCGCGTCGATCTCCAGGCGCTCATGGGCCACGGAAGGCCACGAGTCGTGGCCTTCCATAGCTGCGCTACCCGGGGGAAAAAGGAAGAGAGTAGTGTGAGACACATCATATTGCCATACTCACGTAACCTGTAGAATCAAAACTGATGCGGTTGAAGAGATACAAGATTGCTGCGCTTTGGCTGGGAGACCATTTTTGTACTTAGTATTTTTTATCGTGGAAGTGAAAATTGTGCATGGTTGTTTTCAGGCAGGTAGGTTACATTAAAGATGTTCAGATGCAGCCCTTTGCAATCTAAAACTTTATGAAAGTCGACGCGTTTACTTCTGGTTTGTATCGAACCTGTTCTATATTCTTTAAGAGGTCGGTGCAGTAGTTGGTGAACTACCGGGTGGAACTACGCATATTGCAGCTTTCGAGAACCCTAGCAGTCGGACGCAGGCAGATGCTGCGGCTGAGAAACAGGCGCAGGAGACATCTGTGGATGGCTTTTGTAGCACAAAATCTAACCTAAGGACAAAGTTTGAGTCAAAAAGCACGGTTAGTTGATGATATATACGGCCATCTACTGCGCCTGCTTCGCAGCCGCAGCATCTGCCCGGTAATATGCAACCGGAGAAGTACGAAACGATGTTCTAGTCAAATTGAAACGAACAAATGTCTGCCTATTTTCTTAAAACTTGTGAAGAGCGAAAAACTTGCAATGAAGTGTTTTGTTTTGAGAAGTTTTTATACCCTCCCTAATTGCAATTTCGATGTCTCCTGAATGTAACCTGTAACTGGGAATACATTCGTGACGAATTGAAGTTTGTGAGGCTGGTAAACCAGCAAGCTGGTCCCCCAGGATAAGTTGTTGATCCTTTCTTGTACATGCTTTTGCTTTGACTAGTATTCGCACAAGCACTAACTGTACAGTTAACATTATTATAGTATTTACAAACTGTTTGTTAGTGCGTTGTGAATCTGGCTTACATGTTTGTGGAGTTAGACAGTTTTTGCAGCGGGGCTGCCGTAGCTTTAGCGTCAGAGGAAGACGTGGCAGACTCACAGAGTCTCAGCTTAAGAAAGCCCGTTCTAATACCAGAACGCACGAGTCCGTACTCCCTACGGACTCCAAGAGTCAACCCTTAACTCTTTACTGTGAATCTCAAACTGAACGTATTTCTCCTTATCGCGGCAAAGCCGCCTTTGGTGTAAATGTATCTAGTTCACTATCTAGCATAGTGAACCCTAGTCATATGCATAATCTGTGGCTCTGAAGCCATGTTCTGATTCTCCTACTGAAAAAGGTTAGACAGTGTGCACCACACAAGCCTGTGTGTCCCACACTCCATAACCCTTCGGGTAACTCTCGTGTAACCCCGTTACACCCTCCCCCACCAAACCGTGGACACGGGTGTTCACGCTTAACGGTCAACGACCGGGTCTTGTTCCGTCAAGCCTTCTTCTCAAACGAGTCAATCCACATCGTGTGGACTTCTCTGAGAACTTCTCGGCGCGACGCGCCCTCACATGACTTCAAGTCATAAAGCGTTTTGGTTGTTCGACCGCAGACAGTCTCTCGCGAGATCCGCCTCGGAGCCTCGCTCCTCTCGCGCCTCAGCACCTCGTGCTCGCGAACCCCCCAAGCTCTCCAGCGCAGGCGCGCACACCTACCGCGCCTCCCAGGCTCTCGGTGTCCCAATCCTTCACGGCGCAACGCCACAAGCAACGCTCGCAGCGAGCACGCCCCAGCTCCCCTCGAGCACCAGTCCATCAGGTCATGGACCTCAAAGAACTCTTCGGAGATGAGGAGGAGGGCGAGGTGGACTACAGCGAGTCCGATGTCGGCTCTCCGAGCCACGAGGATGAGGCAACGTCCCCACAACGCTCCCCGAACCGCCGCGACGCTTCGCCCACGCCGTCGGCACCACGCGAAGGTAGCACGTCGGCCACAGTTGGCTCGTCGAGCTCCCGCGACCCAGGGTGCTGCGCACAAACGTCTCCTGCGCGCTCGTCGAGCCATCTCGCTACTGAGTGCGCTGCGCCGTCGAGAGAGGAGCCGCGGCCACCGCTGCGCACTCCGAATCCGTTCCCTGAACGCTCCTCCGGGCTCCGCGAGCTCACAGAGTCACGGTACTCACCGCTTCGCGCGGAGGAAGCGCCTCTGGGCCCCGTCATCTCCAATCCTTTGGATGAGGCCCAATCCGAGCAGGTTGCGACGCAGATGCGCTCCCAGCGTCCCGAGCTGCGGCCTCTGCTGAACCCCAGCACCGCCGAGTACGGCTTCCAACCTCGCGATCCCGCGGAGGCGTGTCGCCAGGCGTTCCAACAGTCGCTGGCTCAGCACGTCATTGGGCCGGCGGCCCGTACTCCAGAGGAGCTCGCTCTGCGTACGTCTCTGCGAGAGCGACTCTTGACCCCACAGTCCACGACTGTCGCTGAGTACCGCGAGCGCTTGCGGCTGCAATCTAAGGGGTTGTATGTGCCCGCCATGCGGACATACCCTGTGGTGCTCAGCCCGGGCGAAGACCCGACCGAGCACGAGGCTCAATTCGAGCTCTGGGCCGAGAAGAAGAAAAAGCTTAGCTCGATGAACGCTCTCCGAGCTAGCTTCAGCGAAGTGGATGTTCGTGTCGAACGCAAGCTCCGCTTCGACTTTGCGAAGATCCGAGCCAAACGCAGCCTCTCGGCTAACGCGCAGTCGCATCCCCATTCTAGCGCTTCGCGCTTCGCTCCTTTGAGCACTCCAGTCGCTCCTTCCCGCGAGGGGGTGAGCGCTGTGGCTCAGGGCCAGCCCCGGAGCAATGTGGCTGACCCAGCAGCTCCCCAGCCTATTGCCGGGAAGCGCGGGACGGCCGGCGTGCCGGCCTTGCGCCCTCAGGGCGCTGGTGATCAAGCTGATCAAAAGCGTCCACGACGTCTGGGCAGTCTTGGCGGAGGGGCACCTCAAACTCCCATGAGTTTTCAGAGTGTGGGTACCCTCGCCACTTCACCAGATACTGGTTTTGACCTCGGCACCGCCGCTTCGCCAGCAGGCGCTCCACATGGTAGTGAAGGTTCCCTTGCTCGTCGAGCAGCGCCGGTGGAGGCCGCAGTGGAGGCCCTCGCGACTCAGAGGGAGCTCCATCAGGTGGAGCAGCAGTCAGCTCGCCTCCGGGACCATGTCCACGACATTGATGCGCGTCTGGCGCATACGGCCACGGAGCTCGATGAGCTTGCCCAAGACTTGGGCTGGGTTCAAGTGCCTCGCGAGGTTTGGGACCGGCTCCGAGACTTGGAGAGCTGGGTGCAGTATTATCGCAATCGCGACGCACGCCACGTCCAGGAGCTCTCCGAGTTTCGACGTCAGCAGGCGGTGTTGGAGGGTCAGGTTGGCCTCCTGGCCCGCATGCAGGGTCCGCCCGCTGCGCCTCCTGCGCCTGTGGCCCCTGTGCCTGCGGCACTTCCGACGCTGGCTCTGCCACCAGGGCTCGCGGCGCCGCCGATGCCTGCGTTGATGGTCGCGTCCCCGACGCCGGCGACCTCCGCACCTGCGACCTCGTCGCTCTCGGGGCCTCCATCTGCACCTGCGTCGGGTCCTGGTACGGCTTGAGCAAGCCCACGTAGAAGACGGGGTGCGTCCGCATCTTCTTCGGAAGATTGAGCGTGTACCGCAAGGCCCTTCCTGGCCACGACCTTGAAAGGTCCGATGAAGCGCGGGCGCAACTTCGTCTTGAAGACGGCTGACACTGCATGTGTAGGTAGGTTTTTAGCGTTAAGTAACACTAGGTCCCCGACCTCATAACTGTCAACATTGCCTCTGCCTTTAGCATCCGCATGTTCCTTTTGCTTGTCTTGGCTCTCAGCCATTGCGTCACGCACGTGTCGTAAGACACTCAAGCGCGTCGACAAGAAAGCGTCAACCTGTTTACGAACAGTAGCCGGGTTGACATCGGCTAGCCGATCAGCTAAATCGGCTTCCTCTCCCCCACCAAGCCCGAGGCCACCACGTGGCGGCGTCAGCGGGACGCGGGGATGGGGCAAGCTGTTCACGTAGAACGGCGTGTAGCCTGTCGAGGCGTGCACGGCGTTGTTCAACGCAAACTCAACGAGTGACAGCATAGCGCTCCAACGCTTCGGCGTCTCAGCGCAAATGCTGCGGAGCACGTCCTCGACGACGCGATTCACTCGCTCCGTCTGACCATCAGTCTGCGGGTGATCCGCCGTGGACATGTCCAGCTTGGTGCCAAGCACCGCAAATACCGCGCTCCAGAAGCTGCCCGTGAAGCGGGGGTCTCGGTCCGAGACAATCGACTCAGGGAGTCCGTGTTGTCGAAACACTCGGTCCAAAAACAGCGTTGCTGTACCTTTACCATCGATGGTATCCGGCACAGCCGCAATGTGAGCCATCTTGCTCAGTCGGTCCACAAAGACCACGACTCCTGTGTTGCCAGCCGCGTCCGCCGGCAGGCCAAACACAAAGTCCATACTCATGGATTGCCAACAGCCCGAAGGGACAGGCAAACTCGCCAACGGCGCTGCAGCATGAGGTGATGACTTCACGCGCTGACACGTCTCGCACGCGCGCACATAAGTGCTCGCCCACTTGTACATCTTCGGCCACCAATAGTGGGCGCTCACCGAGCTGTAGGTCTTCTCACGGCCAAGATGGCCAGCCAGCGGCGTGTCGTGGGCCTCATAGAGGATACGATACTTCAGGTCCTCATCATGAGGGATGACCACGCGTGGCGTGTCCTCGGAGCCAGTGCTGTAGAACAGTAGGCCACCATCGAGGGTATAGCGATGCAAACGCGCGCGCACACGCGCCGACAATTCAATGTCCGAGCTTTGAAACTCCTTGCTCCCCAGAGCCTTCAGCAACGCGACACAAGTGTCATCCTTGGCATAAGCCGTTCGGATCAGATCCGGTAATGACGAAGTCACGGTCGTTACATGAGCCAGCTCATAATCCGGCCTGCGCGACAGCGCGTCCGCGAGGACATTCTGCCTGCCAGGCTTGTACTTCACCTCGAAGTTGTACTCCGCGAAGAAGGAGAGCCATCGGGTCATTCTTTGCGAGAGGTGAGGCGACTGAGTCGCAGTGCGTAACGACGCATGATCCGTGTAAATCACGAACGGGTGGGAGCCCAACAGGTGAACCCTGAGCTTGACGAGCGCATACTTCATCGCAAGTAGCTCTTTGTCATGGACAGGATAGTTCTTCTCCGCAGCCTTCAGCTGGCCAGATTCGAACGCCACCACGCGCTCGCGCCCCTCGGCGTCGGCTTGTAGCAGTGCACAGCCGATGGCAAAGTCCGAGGCGTCACAGACGACACTAAACGGACGAGCGGGGTCTGGCAGAGCCAGAATAGGCGCATGAAGGAGACTATCCTTAATTGCCGCGAACGCATCTTGATGCTCGGTGTCCCAACACCACTCCGCATCCTTCTTCAGGAGATTGGAGAGTGGCCGAGCCATCTCAGCGTAATTCTCGCTGTACTTGTGCAAGTAATTGGCCAAGCCAAGCCACTTGCGAAGATCCTTCTGGTTCTTGGGAACCGGCCAGTCAACAATGGCCTTGACCTTGACCGGGTCGGCCCTCAGACCACGCTTCCCGATGAAGCACCCTAAGAAGGGGATCTCTTCCGCTCCGAAGATGCATTTGTCAATGTTGGCGTACAACTTGTTTTGACGCATGCACTCGAGCACAGCACGCAGGTGCTCGACATGGTTCTCCATATCAGTCTTTCCGTGCTCCGCACGACTGTGGACAAAGATGTCATCGAAGTACGTTTGCGCGTACGCCCGATGGGGCCGGAAGAGCTGCGTCACAAGACGATTAAACGTCGCTGACGCGTTCGAAAGCCCTTGGGGCATCACCAACCACTCCCAGAGCATGCCGCTCGGAGTACTCACCGCAGTGAGATGACTGTCGCTCGTCTTCATGAGCAATTGGTAGTAACCATCGACCAAGTCGAGCGCACTGTACATCGTACATCCTGCCATGTTGTTCTGAAGAACGTCCTTCCAAGGAATCGGCGTCTGCGCCGAAATGGTGGCGGCATTCAGCTTGTTGAAAGCATGCACGATACGCCACTTGCCATTCGGCTTTCTGACACAGAATGTCGGCGTCGAGTGCGGAGACTTACTCTCACGCACCATGCCCGCCTCGTGCTTCGCACAGAAAAACGCGTCAATGACGTCACACTGCTCCTTCGGCAAGGGCCACTGCCTCGTCACGCAGTACTTCGTTCCCGGAACGAGATCGATTTCATGTCGAACACCTCGGTCCGGAGGTAGCCCCAAGGGCGGTTCCTTCGAGACCACATCCTGGTACTCCCGTACCACCGGATACAGTGGATCCGACGGGTCCTTCAGGATCGCCGATCCACTCCGCGCATTCAGCGCCTTCTTGGTGTCCTCCAGGACAGCTTCATCCAGAAGCGAGGACGAGTTTAACTCTTCTTCTGGTCGTATGACCACCACCTCAGCCAAGTCTCCAGCCTTCAAGGCATCGCCGAACTCGGCCAAGGACATCTCGTCCAGCTCTAGGAGAGCAGATAGTGAGGGCAAGTTGTCGAGGTTAATGCCTCCATCGACATCGCCCGTCACTCCATTCACGAGTGTGTAGAGCTGCTCGCTCTCGCGTGGAGCCTCACCGCTCGACACGCCCGTCTCGCCTCGTGAGACCGCAGACGCCCTGCGTCGCGCAGCCAGCGCTTTGCGGCACTGTCTCCTCTTCATGGACACCGTCCGCCCAGAAGAGCTCCGTGATTTCGCGTGCTTCTTGACGCCAAGTGTCACGACCTCATTCAGCTCCAGACGAGCTCCAGTGTCTTTACCGACACTCAGCGAAGGGCTGCACGACCCGCAGCCTCCACTCAGTGGATTACGTGCCACTCCACGATCTTCATCCGGGCAAAGCCCCTTGTCCTTCGGCATCATGCCGACCGCGCCGTCGCTGGCACGCAGCGGGGCGTCGCCCTCAGACGCACGCCCGCTCAGCGGAATTAGTGGCGCTCCACATTCCTGATCCAGGCAACGCCGATCTTCACTCGACTTCTTGTCGACCGCGCCCTCACCGGCACGCAGCAGGGCTTCGCCCTCAGACGCACACCCGCTCAGCGGAATTAGTGCCGCTCCACATCCTTCATCAGCCGGGCCTCGCCCATGGCTCCTCGGCTCCATGCCGACCTTGTCTTCACTTGAATACAGCAGGGCGTCGCCCTCGGACGCACCCGCTCAGCGGAATTCGTGCCGCTCCACCTGCCGCCCACGAGCCACGCTCGGAACGTTCGTTCTCGACACACGCAGTGTCCACCAACTCGGAAACTCCGATGTCCAGCACATTGACCGACTCGGTCCAGTGCTCGCGCCAAAAGCGCTTCTGCTTCCTAGCAGAGGTGGGTTCATGACTCGCCAATGCTCCGCCAGGAGAGAAGTGCGTAGCACCAAGGGTCTTCGACCTCCAATCGATCCAAGGCTCGTGGCGCTCAAGCCACGCCATGCCAAGAATGAGATCATATCTCGAATCGAGGTCTAAGACCAGACAGCGTTCCACGCTATCAAAATCCAAAAACTTCACGCCCAAGTCCACAGGGACTTTAGGCACCGTGACACGAGTGCCCGTCGCGAGACGAACAGTGACGATGTCACTCCCACGCGCTATCAGCGCCTCAGCATAAAGCTGACTTCCGTCCATCGTGGAACGCCGAGCGTAATTACCCGACGCCCCCGAGTCGATCAAAATCGTCCATGGCTTTGTGAAGCCCTTCACCCAAGCCTGGACGACTAGCAAGCCCGGCTTGCATACACGTTCCGTGTTATAGAGTACAGCTCTCTTCGGGGCTATGTCCTGTCGATCTCCACCTCGCCAAGGTTCAATAGAACTTAGTTCTTCCCCAGTAGGCCGCCCCGCGCCTACTGGGTTTTCTCGTTTCCTCGAGACGAACCAGAGCCCTGCCTCGAACCCGAAGAGCGGCTTGTCGAAGCCTGGCGCTGGAAGCGCAGCGGACATCCGGCGCGCAGGTGACGCGTGTCACCACAGATAAAGCATCGGCGGATGCCGCGCCGCTGCTCAGCAGCACGAAGCTCGGCTTCTTCGTCTTCAGCATAGCTGAGGTCCATAGGCTCCGGACCGTTCGACGAACTGGTGTGAGGAGCGTGCCACCCAAGTCTTGACGACTTAAAGTTGTGCTCCGCGTTCAACGCGATGCTCACAGCCTCTTCAAAAGAGCTTGGGTGAGTACGGAATACTTCCGTCCTGGCAACGCCAGTGCGAAGTCCCTCCATAAACACCGTGACGGTGACTACCTCAGCCAGAGGGTCAGCAGACATGCCCGCAATGAGAGTTCTCAACTCCTGGACATAGTCCACCAGCTCCTTCTTGCCCTGCCGGGTAGCCAGGAAGCGTGAGCGCACGCGATACGCCTCGTTAGGCGGAGAGAACACCCGGGGCAGCTGCTGCTTCAGCTGTCCCACGTCGGGAAGGCCGCGTCGACCGACGCCCCTGACGTTAGTGCCCACTCTCTCGCTCGCCCACCGAGCTTCGAGATAGCTAGCGCTACGCGCTGCGACTCCGTCCGGAGTAGAGCTGAGCTCATAGCCATCTCGACTTCACGGGTCCAAAGCATTAAGCTTTCCCCTTCCTTGCCTTCGAAGGTCTTCACGCTCAACATGAGCGGCTCGGGTCTTGTTCCCGCGTCGGACGACGTAGCGGGCGCTTGGGGCGCCGCAGCCGTTGCCATCCTCTGCTGGAGGTGCTCTAGCAGAGCATTCTCGTAGCTTGAGAACGCCTCGAGACGCGCATTCACCGCGTCGGGGCCTTGTTGCGCAAGTTGCGTCACGCCCTCCGGGCCCACTAAGGACATAAGCTTTTTAAGCGCATCCTGCTGGTTAGGGGGCAGGTGAGCGAACTGCTCCATTCTCCACAGAGGGTCAGTCTACACAGACTCAGGTGTCGGATTGACTACTAGTGCTACCAAGTGCAGCGGGGCTGCCGTAGCTTTAGCGTCAGAGGAAGACGTGGCAGACTCACAGAGTCTCAGCTTAAGAAAGCCCATTCTAATACCAGAACCCACGAGTCCGTACTCCCTACGGACTCCAAGAGTCAACCCTTAACTCTTTACTGTGAATCTCAAACTGAATGTATTTCTCCTTATCGCGGCAAAGCCGCCTTTGGTGTAAATGTATCTAGTTCACTATCTAGCATAGTGAACCCTAGTCATATGCATAATCTGTGGCTCTGAAGTCATGTACTGATTCTCCTACTGAAATAGGTTAGACAGTGTGCACCACACAAGCCTGTGTGTCCCACACTCCATAACCCTTCGGGTAACTCTCGTGTAACCCCGTTACAGTTTTAACTACATGTATTGGGCTTTGCTCCCATTCTGTCTAAACGAAGACGTAAACCGTTGTTTTGTATTTTTACTTAACGGTAACTCGTTGTTTTATCATAACCCAACGACCCTCGCTTCGGTGGTATTTGGACGCCACTCTGTAGCAGGCATTCTCTAAAAGTTGATTATTGTTGAATGGCGCGTTTGCTTCTGCCAATGGGCGCCTTCCAAAACCCATACAAAACCGTTTGGTCAGTTTTATCTGTAATTTTTTTAAATTACGGGAACGTTTAATGCGCCCCGAAACGGTTGCTGGAACGCGACCTTCGGGTATAATGAAGTTCAGTCACCGGTTTAATCACGTTGCTAGTTAAGAGTCGCATTATAATTGTTTGATGAGACCCAAAAGTTGTCTCACCAAACAGATTACACTTTTATTCGGACTTTTTGTGAGGGTTTTGGAAGGCGCCCAATATGTAAATTGTAGGATACTCCCGGGTCTATCCCCAGCCCGGTCGTCTCCTGCTACAGGACCCGTAGTGTTCCGCGTTCCTCATAGGTGACCAGGTCCCGTCCAGCCCGGTCGCCCATAGTATTGCACGCGTCTACCCTGACGAACGTACACCGTTGTCGTCGTCACGTCCACGCCTAGGTAGGCCAGTATAGCGCCGACTGCCAGCAGGTGCGAGGCATTACAATGATCGACCAGACAGGTCCTGGCCCCTTCGCCAGGCGTGTCGGGGATAGGGACGGCTGGGAGGGGAATACAATCGTCCTGGGCTCCGGCAAGCCACAGGCGACCCCCACCGGACATGTAAACAAGTCGACCAGCATCCCCGTCACGGTACTCGTGCACGCCCAAGCACTCGAGAGCGCTGCTCCTCACGGCCAAGATGCTGTCAGGAATGCACCTCGCGCCCCCACGGCTTCTCTCCGTGGTCCCGCCACCCTACTCAATACATCGCCCTCATCTGTCCACCACCCGCCACTATCGCTTACCTTATGCCACTTACTCCTGTGTCTAGCCGACACTTCCCTGGTCGCAAGACACTTCCCTGGTACTAGACTGCAGGAACCCGCGTTTCGGCGCAACTGAGTGTATGACAAGTCTTGACTCGTTACTATCCAGCAACAAATCGCAACTGAGGGTCGAGCTACCAGACCGCAGCTCGTTGCCCCCACTTACTTCTAACCCCCCGTCGATCTACCCTATCCTATCCACTCGGCGCCTCCTAGCCTACTTGGACCTCTCCCCCTTGGGTCCTCATCTCCTTCGCCGTGGCTTCCTGGCCTCACGCTCGCTCTCCGACGTCGCCTCTCCTCTCTGCATACTCTTTCTCTGCCCCACTCGCGGGTCACCTCGCCTGGCGATCTTCTGCAACCACCAACTTCAACTACTACCTCCTGTCGCGCGTAACTGTAGCCCACTGGCTCACTTCCGTCACCGCTCGCCGTCACCACCACACTCTTCGTCACCGACTGCTGCTCGGTGTGCGACACCAGCTACTCCTTCAAGTGGATCACGACTCGGAGGCTGTTCCGCAGATCCTGCTCGTGTTCCGCAGAGGGGGACGAGCCACCACACTACAAAATCAAGCTTTATTCGAGCTTTTCGCCCGTGCAACGTAGGGCAAGTCGCTTACTCAATGATTATTCTGGGATTTGACGTTCAATTAGCGAGCCTGATCGACTGACAGAATTGGTAAGGAGCACAATATTTATCTTGAATTAAAATGAGTAGAAGCTGTTTTCACTTGTCGGAAGCTGACTTGCACGCGAAGGTCTTCTTCCTTACACCAGCCATGGTCTCTTCAAACTAAGCAGCACTAGATTACACTTGTTACACCGTGATGCGTTCATGGATTGTGGGCTCGAAACGAGTGCTACATAATTGTGAGTACACTTCACTGACCTCTGAGTAATTACACATAATGTGACTTATGAAAGATGCCATGCCACCTTGGACTAGACCGGATGAAGATACAATGTGAATGAACCTGGCGAAATAATGCATCGAGTCCCTTGCGAGGAAGTGAGTAACCAAATATGAAATTCAAGCGTCATCTACCACTTGCGTGCGTCAACGATGGTGTACTCCGCAAACATGTTAGAGATTTTCACAACACACTTACTTACAGTTAGTGCTGCTAATAGCGAGCGCGTTTATACGTTTGCTGCACTATCACTAGCAGATCAAATTAATGGCTAGTGTTACCCGCTGCGAGGGATCATCATCCTTATTGTGCTGGCAGAAAATGAAAGGGCTAGTAAGTCGCCGATTTTTGTAACGTCCGAAATAGGACATCATATCTCCACCAATACTTATGCGATTAAGTCCACCCGCGGCTTGAATAAAAGAAGAATACGAGAGGAACATGTTCATATCAACCGTCGTGGCCGCAAGGGGGAACTGACGGCTACCTGTCGTCCTGAAGAAAACAACTCTTTTTAGGAGTAAGAACCCTAATGGGCGGGTAAATTTTCCTTTAGGAAAAGCGACAAAACTAGAGCGAACTGACAAATGCGACCTTCGCCAACGTATAGATCTCACAAAAAGCTACTGAAGGAATATGATCTAACGGTTGATGGCACAAAACAATATTATATGCTTCACAAAATTCGTCGAGGTAAGTTCATTGTCGGAGGCACCTTAGGGTTTATCTACACCATCGCACGATACAGCGTTAATGTGAAACCTTATATTTCCACTAGTAGAACTTCTCTTTAACAATGTTATAGGCGTATAAAACGTTTATGATTGGATAGAGATTGAAGCTGATGGGTTAGTACATTCAGTACGTTTTATCGCGTAAAGTCAGTTTTACACGTATTGTGCACTATCCACACTGGTGAACCAATCCAGTCTCGCCGTTCTAAAACCCGTTTCCCAAAAAATGCAGCGCCCGAGACGACTTTTTGCAGAGCTTGTAGCGCGAAAACGGCTGCGAATGAGCTACTTTTAACGCCAGAATGATACTCAAAAGGCGTGGTTTTACCACATATCTAAATGTCGTACCAAGTTTTCTCAAAATTGAGCCCAGCACAGGACCGTCTTTACTAGCCCCTTCATTTTCTGCCAGCACAATACTTTTGTACATTTCGCGGACTTTCGAGTAATGAGTAATGTGCTCAGACTTTCGAGTACGTAAACTTCATTTTTGAATGAAATTTAAAAACTCAATTTGAAAGTATTGGCTAAGTGCTACTGTAAAGACGTTGCTTGTTAGGATGACATCCACGAACACAAATAGCGTGCTACAATCCCTTTGGTTTCTGCTAGATCACCTATATTACACAGATGCTCCAAGTACCATGGGTCCCGTTAGATTTTCATGTTATGAGGCAATCGTACGTAATATGCCATTTTACTGGCATTTCAATCCGTGCTGTAAGCTCGCATCTGTTAGGGGATGTTTCATGGGAAATGCTAAAGCCACGAGACAAAAGTACTAGAGACCCGTGACATTACAAATAAGTACCACTAATCTGGTACATCCAATCTGATGCAGTCGGTAGCTGCAGTGTAGGCCCTGCGAGTACATGTACTAGAGCCCCGAGACAGACGCGTAGTACCTGACGTACTAGGGCGCCGAGAAAGACATGGAGTACATCAACTACTAGTTCCCCGGGACGGTCACCGATTGCCAATCCCCGAGATGGCCGTCGAGTACATATCGTACTCCAAGTACATGCCGTACTAGAGCCCCGAGACGTACTCCGACTACTCCGACTACATCTCGTACTCTGAGTACGTAAGGTACTAGAGCCCAGAGACATTGAAAGCGATGTTAAGAATATGCGTTGTGCATCTTCGGATTTATTTTTATCCCCGACCTCACTACTCTTATCATCCCCAGCTGTTACTTACCGATTTCGCACCCTACCCGACTACCCACTGACCGTGACACCTCCTCCTTACTACACCCCAACTTCGACAACTACTCCGTCAGCCTCTTCTTCGGCTGGTAATGGAAGCCCGTCATCGCATTCCTAGTGTTGCTGCGTTGATCAAGAAGAATGGAGAGCAGCACTTGCGGGCTGGAGACATTATTTCATACTATCATCCTATTTTTTTCGACATGAAGGTTTCTGGCATCCTTGTCATCGCTGTGGATACGGACGCGGAGGAGTTTCCGCTAAGTCTAGATACTGAAGAGCCACTTCCGTACACGCACAAAGTCGTTGTTGAAAGCGCGACCAATCCTCAACTCCGAAGTATCCGCTCCTACAACTTGGTTAAAGGACGGATATCTGCGCCCACGCGACGTGAACAGCTTGTGAGGGGTCTTCGATCGATTGCATCGGACGTGTTTGCTGAAGCTGCCGCTTGTCGTGGAGCTGTAGCTGTATCTGAAACCGAAGCTGGAGGTGATAATCGGGATGAACTCGTACTTGGGGTTCAGTCTGAACATGAAACTGGTGGTGACCGTGGATATGGCTCTGGGCATGGAGCTGATGGTGGTCGTGGGACTGACCGTGGGGATGGGTCTCGAGGTGAAGCGGGTAGTGGACTTGCTGATGAGTTTGGGGGGCGTGGAGCTGGGCGTGGAGCAGGGCGTGGACGTGGAGTTGAGAATGGAGCAGGACGTGGACGTGGAGGTGAGAATGGAGCAGGACGTGGAGTTGAACGAGAAGTCAGACGTGAAGTTGGGCTTCGAGGTGGATCTGGACCAGGACACGAATCTGAACGTGGACGCGGATCTGGGTCTCACGCGGGTCAATCTGAAGTTAAGGAGGGAGATAAAGGTGACCATGGAGCTGGAGCTGGTTCTGGCTCCGTTCCAGTCTGGATACCACCCGTTCAAATTTATGTAGTCGGTGTCCTTCTTGCGGCCCTAGTACTACCCATCTCCGTCTCGGGGCTCTAGTAGTCGGAGTACGTTTCGGGGCTCTAGTACGGCATGTACTTGGAGTACGATATGTACTCGACGGCCATCTCGGGGATTGGCAATCGGTGACCGTCCCGGGGAACTAGTAGTTGATGTACTCCATGTCTTTCTCGGCGCCCTAGTACGTCAGGTACTACGCGTCTGTCTCGGGGCTCTAGTACATGTACTCGCAGGGCCTACACTGCAGCTACCGACTGCATCAGATTGGATGTACCAGATTAGTGGTACTTATTTGTAATGTCACGGGTCTCTAGTACTTTTGTCTCGTGGCTTTAGCATTTCCCATGTTTCATTCGGGGGCAGGTTAGATAGGGCAACTTTGCACTGTACAAACAAATATGCGCTTTTAGCCATAAGGTTTCCACAAGTGTAAGTTTGCGGAGCACGGCTCCGCAGTCCCCAAAAACACACAGCACTCAGGCAGAGCTCGCTGTGCCATGGGGCTCCGCTCCTTCTGCGAGCAGCTCGACGCCGCGCCCGCGCTATCCCCACCAGGACCAGTAGCAATGTGTGTGGGGACTTCGTGCTTTGCTCGCAGCGCTAGCAGATCGCTGCCGTCCCTGGTGAGCGGTGCACCGAAGAACGATGTCGTAGCTAGTGCTGGTGTCGTATATGCGAGAGCTGGGTACTGGCTCGTGGTCATGCGCATGCTACCCCTGCTGCATCTCATATTAATGTAGCTACTGCTGCTACCGGCGCCACCACCCGGAGCGACAACGACCCATGGACGTCGCGGCGCGCGGTCTCCATGCCATGCCATGCAGCCCTGGGGCCATTTATCTCGCCGATTGATGATGCAAACCAGTGGTGTCATTAATCGGTTTAAACGGGTATAAATCCGTCCAAGTTGCCCCAGCTGCCCTGAGCTTTTTGGTCAGGCAGAAATAAAGGCCTCTGATTGGCCCAGAGAGTTACCCTAAGGGTTAACCCTTTCACTACCAGGCTTTTCCTTGCAGGTCCGCGAATGAAACATCCCCTTATGACTGTGACACTCATAACGTGTGTACTTCGAGCTTATCTGTCCTATATGTGCAGCCAAAACAGCCTGTGAAGCGAGCCGGTGGGTTTCCGTGCCCCCGAATGAAACATCCCCTTATGACTGTGACACTCATAACGTGTGTACTTCGAGCTTATCTGTCCTATATGTGCAGCCAAAACAGCCTGTGAAGCGAGCCGGTGGGTTTCCGTGATGGCGAGAAATCCATCTGCCTGAAATCTGGTAGCATAGAGCTACATACTACATGTACGTGCATGGTTCTTTGCAATTCGAAACGCTACGTCGTCAAGAGGGGATAACATCGGATACTTGGGAAGTGAATTATTATCCGTCTCGTTCTCACGCTTTAGTCGTGTGCACGTAGAACGATTTAGCCTGTGGCTGATCTCGTTCTCTTTATCATGAAGATCACCACCGGGGGAAAATCTTCGGAGCATCGAAACTCGGAGCATCGGAGCAGAGAAAGGGCCAGCATCTGCCAGTGGTAACGCGGCATATTCGCAAAGCCGACGTATTTAACAAGAACCCGAGGACGATGCAGAATAAAAATAGATCTCTAGACTGTTAAGCCTGCTGACTGCCCTACTTTCAATCGCCCTTAGCAAGCACCAAACTACCACCACCTCCAAAAGAACTCTCAGGATAACTATGCAAACCCACGACCAAGTCGCCACCGCCAACGCCCCTGATCAAACCGCCCATGTCGATGAGCATTTAGCCCAAAACGACTCTGGTGCCGTGCACGGGCTTCATGACGCAATCGATCCCGGCGCCGTACAAGAATATCAACCCGCCTCTGGATCCGGGGCCGAGCGCTGGCCTCAACACGCCGCCAGACATGGTGCCGTTCACGGCGGACAACTTGCCGCTCAACCCGGTGGCGTACCCCGCGTACAACTTGCCACCGAACCCGGTAGCGTACCCGGCGTACAACTTGCCGCCAGACCCGGAGGCGTACCCCGCGTACAACTTGCCGCCGGACCCGGTGGCGTACCAGGCGTACAGCTTGCCGCCGGACCCGGTGGCGTACCCGGCGTAGGACTTGCATCCCGAGACGGTGGCGTACACGGCGTACAACTTGCCGCTCAACCCGGCGGTGTACCCGGCGTAGGACTTGCCTCCGGACCCGCCTACATCGACGGTGTTTTGCAACATGGAGCGCAAATAAAAGACGATGAGTTTTGGTTGCTGCCACCCCCTCAAGATGTCTTCGCAGGCTACGCAGAGGCAGAGGCTGCCGTCCACGACTGGACTCTCAGGCATGGATTCAATGTAACGAAGAAACAACGCGAACTCAACAAGACTGATGAAGTTGTCTACCAGTTGTCCGCGTGCGATCACTGCGGCAAGCCCAAGAACACTCGCCGAATGCGTGATGAAGATCGCGAGAGACCGGATAGGCGTTCGGGTCGTATTGGTTGTCGGATGCGTGTTGCGCTGGTACCTGTTGACAAGAGAAACCCTTCTGGTCAATGGAAGATTAAATACACTCGCGATGGCAGTCATACCCACAACCATCCACCGTCTCGTGATGTTCGTGTCCACGTTCCTCATCGTCAACGCAACGCAAAGTCTCTCAAAACGGCTGAGGTCCAAACCATAAACGACTTAATTTTCGCCCATGACGCTGCTGGTATTCCGACGTCTAAGACATTCGCCACTATATTACACTCCAACAAGAACGCTCTAATAACGCCACATGACATTTCAAACAAAAAGGGGAGAGCTCGTCGCAAACAAATGTCTTCAGCTGGTGCCATCAATGAACTCTTTAAGGAACTCGACAAACATGGCTTTCACTATCGCTACGAAGTCGATGAGAAGAGCAAGCGTTTGCGGCACATTTTGTGGGCTCATCCTGACACACTAGAATTGGCTCGGGACTTTCTGGACATCCTGGTGCTAGATTGTACTTATAAAACAAATAAGTACAACTACCCCCTGCTGAACATCATCACGCTTACGGGGATGAACACAATTCTCCCTATAGCTCAGTGCTGGTTGCCCGGAGAGGCTCAACCGGACTATACGTGGGCGCTCTCAACTTTGAAGCAGTTGTTGATGGATAATGGAATCGATTTGCCGCGGTTGCTAGTAACTGATCGAGATCTCGCTTGCATGAACGCCACGGATGTCGTGTTTCCTACGTCGTGGAAGCTGATTTGTAGATGGCACGTCAATAGGAATGTTGAGGCGCGTGTGAGGAGCAAACTAGGAGAAGTTAAGCTGGCCAAGCCCGATGTGTTCAACAGGACGAAAGTCAACTCATGGAAGACAAATGCGTTTCTCGACGCATACTATGCTGCCCTGCGTGCTGAAACTGAGTCGGAGTTTGAACGATGCCGCTCGGTGTTACATGGTTTGGACAGTTCATTGGCGGAATACCTGGATAATACTTGGTGGAAGTACAAGGAGAAGTTAGTGAAGTATTGGACGGACCGGTACATGCACTTTGGCTGCCTAGATACATCGACTGTAGAGGGCACGCACGCAAATATTAAGCGGTGGTTGGACTCCTCGAAAGGCAGCATACTCACCGTATTCAACAATCTGCTACCGTGGTGGGAGGCAGCTGCCAAAGCAGTCAGCCTTGATGCTCAGCGAGACGAGGGTACCGTATCCTACAAACTGAGCGATCCTGTTTTCTCTAGTGTGGTGAGAAAGATCACGGTGCACGCACTCAATGACACTCATCGAATCTGGAAGCAAGCTATTAAGCACGTGCACGATTGCTACCGAGACCCCACGAAGAAAGTGTTATTGAAACCATGCTCCGGTACCTTTCGCCGATGTCACGGCCGGCCGTGTGTGCACGAGATGATTCGGATCTACCAGTCAGACTATAAGGAGGTTCTCCAGCCAGATGACTTTGATCGGCACTGGTGGATCCGCAGCAGCAAGGTTTCTGGGGTGATAGACGAGATTTTAGAGCCAGCAACTCGCATCCAACACCGACGTAAAACTCAAAAGCGAGACTCTCATCAAGCAGGTTGTGGTGTGAACAGCACAAGACGCGAACCTTCCAGGTTTGAGCGCAGCGATGAGGAATCGTCAGAGTCTAATGTCCGGGCAGAATCACAGGTTTCAGTTGATGAAGATACTCTGCCCGACAGCTTCAGTCTAGACGCGTACCTACCTCCTCGTTCATGGGGTTATGCAGGTCTGAATTAACTAGCCGCGTAATTGGCATTGTTTTTTTTATAATACTCACTGCGCTGTCACTCTTCAAAGATACTATCGGCTACTTAGCTACTCCATTGACGATAGCGATTTCTTCTTAGCACTAGTAGCACCAGCAGCCTCCTGCTTGAGCACCTCCCCGATGACGTGTGTCCACGACGTACCTCTTCACTACCGATAGCGGTATCTACGACCACGTCCTCCACGACGCGCTTCTGGATGAAGGTGGTCCCCACCACCGCGTTCACCGCGATGTAGGTCTTCCCACCGATTGCGCCCTCCGTGTAGCTCTTCAGGTAACGGCGGTCTCGGAGACCGCGTAACGCATGAGTAGTGCCCACTGCGGCTGTGTTCACGACTTATCTCTTCTACGCGGCCTCTTGGTCCGTGGCATATTCTCTCGCTGCTGTATAACTGCGCTGCACAGTGGCCGAGCTGCCGTAAGAGTGCCAAGCGGATGTCGGCTTTGCGAATTTGCCGCGTTACCACTGGCAGATGTTGGCCCTTTCTGTGCTCCGATGCTCCGAGTTTCGATGCTCCGAAGATTTCCCCCACCACCGGGATTGTTGTTTCCTGTCCTTTGTGGCCCAGCGGCTCTTGAGCGTTACATGCGAGCTTTGCGCGCAAAGTTATCAACTGATTAATATTAAGGCGTAATCGGGAAGCAAACACGCGAAAGCCACATGGCTGAGGATGGACTGTTCTGAAAGCGAACAGCTCGCTGAACACCGCTTGCGTGAATTCCGTTGACCTTATTCATCATGTAGTATTCAGCTCATTATTTTCCTACCGTCCACCAAGCGCTCAAGTCGAAAGAAAATGCACGCCATGCGTCGACACTACACTGTCTTACTGTTCTACATCGTATTGGTGTCTCTGGCAACGTTCCTCGCAACAGCCTCCTCGGACGCGAACCTCACGACTACCACGCCACCTCCTGCCCCAGTTGGGCGCTGCCGCACTAAGAACGCCGGTAACGACGACGCCAAGCTTCAAAAGTTCCTCTCGGATGAAGACACGACTGAAGACGATGAACTGAGCGAGCCCGCTGGTAGTGGCGAAGAAGAGCGAGCCCTCGGCCTCGAAAAGCTCGCCCCGAACCTCGCAAAGCTAAAAGACAGCGACATGGCGAAGCTCACCCCTGCGCTGGAAAAAGCTGCGAAGTTGAAGCAGCAGGGACTGACCAAGATCACACCTACGCTCAACAAGCTTCAGGAGCAAGGAATACAAAAGCTCACGCCCGCTTTGAAGAAGGCGAAGGACGCGTATTCCGAGAAGATTAACCCGGTTGTCAAGAAGCTCCAGGGGCAGGCGGACGAGGCGCTGGCAGCGGCGAAGAGCAGCCCTGCCTACAAAAAGGTCAAGACCAAAGTCGACGAGATGATGGTGAAGCTCGCCCCCGACATGGTGGACTGGAAGCTCAAGTTCATGGTCAAGTACAGACAGAGCGCCGACAGCATCAGCTCCAAGCTGCGCGGTGGCTTGAAGGACTTCAAGGCCAACACGAAGGAATACCAAGCCATGTGGATGAAGCAGCAGGAAGCTCTGCTCACGAGACTGTCCGCCGTCAAGAACAAGGACGCCAAGTGGCTCAATCAGCTGCAAACCTTCGCCAACAGATTCAAATCGAAGCCGGCTGCTGGGTAGTTGTTCTACTATTACGCCCCCTAGCGTTATCGATATACATGTACCAGGGCAAGGTTTTGGTTTTACTGGGAGATAGGTAGCGTAAGCTAGCTCTAGTATTGGGAAACCCAACAGGGATTAATTTGAGGACAACTGGGTCAACGTTCGTGCAACATGATTTAGTGCTGTACCCATGATGAGAATGACACCGAACTTGAGTGAACATGAATGTTGTATTTGTACTTGAACGAACTACTCCGAGTTTTTTTTTACTTCCCATTTGCAAATGTGATACTAAAATGGAAAATGATAATATCAACAACAACAAGCAAGCCACATATTATATGGATTGCCTTGTTGCCGTTAATTAGGTTATGCTAATGTGATCCCGTTTCTAGAAATGTGGAGTGTATGTACTGTACTGAATGCAAGCCCAAAAGTACGATATGTGTTTGTTCGTTAGAATAACAAAAAATGGCTGTTTTGTGGGTAGTATGAAGAGATTTTGGAGTAGGTAATTCAATGAAGGCAGAACACAGAATGATATCGAGGTTCGATATAGGTAATGTTAAGAAAATGATATTTCCACCAAGTTCTTCTCCGCGTTTTTTTTTAATTTTAAGGCTAATCTATCATGTGATACGTTGAAGATATATCTACGTATAACGAACTATCACAACAAGGATCATAATTGATAAGTCTGCCTGCAAAGCCGTTAAAGCCGATACCCATTGTTTTCCAAAACTGTATTGTGCTTTGCAGACGTTTTAGCACTTCGGACTGTAACTCGTACGACTTATTGAGCACGAGTTATCGATAAATCGTACTCGAGTACGAATTGCTGTAAGCCGTGGATGGTCAATCAGCACTAAGTAGTGCGCGTATGCCATCTCCTGCATGATTTAGCACATCCAGTACGGATTAGCATCCTTTTGACACTTTTAGAAAGTGCCATTTCCGGGCCAAACCCCCGGGTTTGAAACACGACTTGAGCAACTCGCACTCAAGGCCACTATGATTTACCGCTAAGTACGAACACTCAGTAGTGCACTAAATAGGAGGGCAAACTGGATGCAAAGTACAATACGTAAGCTCACGAATTCCAATGCATGCTTTGGTGAAATTGTATGTGACGAGCGTCCGCTCGTCACAAAAAACAGCTTGGGGTGAATGTATCTCCCAGACTCAACAACGTACCTATTTCATTCGACACGTTTTTGGGATAAAACACAATACACTCGTAATGTTTCCGCTAAAAACGAAGTTTGTACCAAAACGGCGTGTTCAGGGCTTAATAGCAACCGGTGATACCTATTGATACGATGATACTATATGCATATATCCCTTGTATCAATATCAGGTGATATCAATAGAAGCTTGGGATCAGGATCATTGATCCGCCCACACAAACAGATTGGTATCCGGTAATATTATATCCGATACCATAGTAGCTTGCTCAGAACTGTTAACTGCCGTGATAGAAGTTCTACACGTGGGTTGCCTTTAGCACGAGGTCTACGCCAAAATGCCTACTCGCTCTCGAGCTTCGTTTTCAGAAGCATGCCGGCTTTGCCGGGTCGATCCCAGTCTTAAAATTATCTCAAATTATCTACAAAAAGTCAATAACTAGCACAGATTCCTTGCTGTCATGGTGCCTTACGCTAATAACTGAAGCTGTCCAACTGCGCCCAATTCAATGAAGCTGCGCTCTTTCGTTCTCTTTCGTTCTCAGAACTAGGCTCTCGAAAATATAAGTTGCTTAGAGGTAGGGTGGTGCGCGCAAGTAGTACATATTATGTACCAACATAGGTAGTTTAACCAATCAGATCGTAAAATTTACCACAACCACCTTCATTGATAGAGTATTTGTTTTTTGATATGATATTGATATGATATTGATACGACAGTGTACGTGTATCAATATCAGTTGATCCAGCCCCGCTGATTTTTGATCCTGTATCGGTATCCTGCATATCGTCAAAATAGCCGATAATATGAAGCCCTGGGCGTGTTGCACGAAGGTAACCCATTCTATGCCACAAAAAAGTTGATGTTCCACATCAACTGGCCGGGGACGTACATTATGGCAGAGCTTATTACCACAATCTGGGGGACGGGTATCACCTTGCTTCAAATCATGAAAGTTGGAGGCGCCAGCAGCAAACTGTTCCCCAGCCTAAAACCAAAAACCCTTCCCTGCAGGGCTTAACCCTAACGGGCCGAGCGAGATGTGACCATGTTTGGTCCTGGGTTTAAGCCCGCGTGCTCCGCACACGGATCTTAAACCCAGGCGTTGTTTCGGCTTGCCGAGCGAGTTTGGTTTCACCCCCTCCCCACTTCAATCTACACTAAGTACGAATTATCCGCCACATACAAAATCTAAGTCAAGTCATATTGTGGTAGATAGAGACTCTCCGTACATTATTACATATTAGACACCTTTTGCTCACGTATTTTACGGATTCTGCAGTCTCCCCAAAACCTCAAAAACATTGAGTATTGACACCTGGGAGCCTCGAACTACGTGTACATTGTACAGCTGAAGAAACTCTCGTGGATGCTCTAGTGTTGACACTCGGTCCAAGACCAGCTCCATCCACCCGAAATGGGTCTTCCGTCACACGTTTTAAGAAGGTGGGGGCCTTGAACCCCATCGTCTACACAAGCACCGCCTTATACAAAACCTTAGCGTTTCCACCGTGTTTGCGATTGGTTTTAGCTAAAATGAACATGTTCGTAGAATCAGACGATTTTCATCCGTTCATCATGCAGCCACTCGGAAATGTAAAAGCTGACTGACAGGAGGACCAAATCTGCTCTCTTTGAGAGATATTTCTCTAGCTACGCCTTACAAGATCGATTAGATAATGCGCCGGTACCGCATGTAGTTTGCTTGAAGAGCTTTTGGTGGTAACGTAGACTTTTGCAAGACATACATATCGTTGGTGTATTGTCAAAAGCTCGAATATGTTTGCAGAGTACACTATTCTGCAGCATGTACGTCATGCGTGTGTACTACTCGTGCAAGACTCACAACGGGTCAGCTTTATCACGCTTGACGAACAGCCCATCCAGCACAAGATCACGTTCTGCACCAAGTGCGTTGAGGGATCCGATTAATGGGATACCCAGAAGCCTGTTCAGAGCCAAGGTGTTCGTTATGAGGCCTAACAGCGAGTTTTTAATCGCCTAGCGGTCAGGTATGAAGCTATATATTAACTGAAAGGCGGTAGAAAAAATATTTAGGCCCAACTGACCGGGAATATCATTCCTTTAACGGCGGCTGCAACACTTTTCATTTTCGATGATCAAGGACAAGTGAGCATAATACTCCTCGTTCGGCTTCATCTCGATACAAGTACAGCGGCGCTGCCGAGGTCATGCGGCTATGACGCGTTGATGCGCATGTCGTCTATTTGTACACTCGTAAATTACTCTTGATACTCGATAAATTTATATTTATAATGTTACCATAACACATTATATGCCAAAGGTATATCATGATAAACAGTATGTCGTTCTGCAATTTTACCGAAGGACTTTCCCTTTATTTTTTGTGTGAAAACGTGTGCTCGAAAACGCGTAAATTACGTGGGCAAAAGGTGTCTATTGTATTGTTATTCTGCCGTGAATTGCACTTTCAAAAGTGCAATTATGGCGCTTTTAGCGTAATTCTGGGCCTCCCACCCCTCGATCTATCGTAAATGTACAGTACTGTGGCCGCTATAAATACAGCAAATCTCGCCTCGTATTGCCAAAATCATTGCAAAGCACAATACAGGTACTGTAACAGTGTTGGCAGTGAGGACTTTACGTTTCGGCCAATGGACGGCCGAAAAGTGGTTTTGCCATGGGGTTTTGTCCATACGGCCACGGACGGGCCAAACTAATTTAGGCCAATACAACCAGTAAGCACGCTGAAGACAGCATCGACGTCGGATTTATTTAACCCGTAGAGATATAACTAAAAATGTCATAACTCGTCTTGGCCGGAAACTGGCCACAAAACTTCCGCCACCCTTTTGGCCGTCCCGGCCTTTTTACGGTTGGCCGAAACACAGGGACTTTACACCAACACTGACTGTATCGCATAATGCGATCCCATAGGAATTCACCAAGATTCAGTCAAAGCTAAGGATAAGCATATGCTTTGTTGTCTCCGAATACAAAGAAGTACTGTCCCCGGTACGAGTCTTTTGTGAAAATACGGTACGTGTACAAAGCATACGCTTTTGTAGCGATTAAAACCTATGGTACCGGTACAACAACGTAAATGTGCGCATCGACACCCTCGAGGCCTCATTCCTCAATTCGCCGCGGACCACCAACATCAAGTCTCCACCCGAGCCTCAGCCATGCGTCTAAGCTTCATCGTCCTGGCCGCCGTCCTTTCAAGCATCAGTACCGCTTCGGGAGAAGTTGGCCCCAATCAACCGCGGTTGCCAGCTGCGCGTTCGACGAACGCTGCTCTCTGGAGTGAGAGTGCCGGGGTAGCTGGCGACAGGGCTCTACGTAGTCGCGAGGACACGTACGACAAGGACGAGCTGAGTGTCGCCGAAGCTGACGACGAAGAGAGGGCCTCCGAGTTTTTGAAGAAGCTCAACGTTCCCAAGTGGGCCAAGACGAAGTGGGCCAACCACAAGTTGCGTCGAGCGGAGAAGCTGGCGGCAAACCAGAAGATGTTCAAGGAGCACATGGATTTGTATGGAATGGTTCAAACCCGCTTCTTGGACCGATGGGCCGAGCAAGGGTTCACCAAAGCCCAGGCGAGAGCCGACTTGAAGTCAGAAGGGCTCGACGACGTCGCAGAGGGCATCTTGGCTTGGGCCACGTTCCCCAAGAAATAAAGATTTGAAGCTGAAGGTTGCTGCTTATAGAGGTCAGAACTCTGAGGTAATGGAGGTAGTGTTAGCTCTGAGGCATGTGAAAAATACTGCCACGCTAAAAATCCCTGTTGTCATCGAATTACTCTCAGCCCTCGGCCCTACATTCCATTATGCGAGCAATACTTCTTCTTTATTAGTTCTTTGTCAGATTCATAGATGTAAATTAATGTACTCTTTGCATCTTCCTCTCTGCTGGGCGCAGTTTCAGACCTTTGGTAGCACTTACCGCCAAATGCCCCCCCCCCCCCAACTTGGACCATATTCTTCAACCTCCATGCTTCAAACATTTCGTGTTGATGCTGCACTTGCAGCATCATTACAATATCAAGCCCGTGAAGACTACTAGGACAACCTGCAATTCACAGTCATGCGGCGCATTTACACTATAGATCATTCGTATTGCCGGTATAGTGCAACCATGATACATGTAGCACATGATCGCCGTGCTTGTTGTGGTGAAGGCACCTGACAACAGCAATAAAAAAAAACATTGAACTACACGTACAAAGGTTGTACAGCGGGTGGATTAAATGAGCGCCCCCCCCCCCCCCCCCCCCCCCCTCCGTCGCATGTTTCGATACAAATCGTTGGAGCCGATACAAAAACCAAGACATGGTCATGGCTACGCTGTTTCGGGCGCTCAACTCAATCAACGATTTGTCAAAATACAGGCATTAATAGCCAATGCGATTGCAACAGATTATAGTCCAAGCGATTCTGCGTCGAATGGCGTAGGTTTGATGTGAAACCAAGAAGAAATGACATTTCTGTAGTATGAAATGTCAAGCCTGCAAATGTTTTGACTTGGTTTTTGTATACTTTTTTGCAGAAGGGGGCGCTCATTTAATCCACCCGCTGTACATGTAGACAAAACCTTGTGATAGAGGTTCAAGTACACTTCTGCCTCACTTGTAAAATCAAGTGGTGTTCTCACGATCAGAGCAAGTGATTCAGCTAATAGGCTGCAAAGATGTACTAGAGTAATATAGATGCACAAAATGTACCCATTTTGCTCTTCTGCTCCTCATTTGAAGGATACCTTTTCAATGCGGCAAAGACTCACGATGGAGGTCAATGCATTTGTTCACCTCGCCTCAAGGGCCTCTCCTGGCATCACCATGCCCATGGCAACCACTCAAGATCAAGACAATCTCTCAGCAGTGTCACTGCTAACCGGATCTGACGTTCAGCACTATCCAAGCGCGCGCAGCTTCTGCTCCCACCCAAACTGCACCAAGAAGGTCGTGAGCAAAGGCAAATGCTTCCAACACGGCGGGGGCAAACGCTGTTCGTTCCCAAACTGCAACAACCGAGCTCGAGTCAAGGGTTTTTGTGCTGCCCACGGTGGGAATAGACGATGTTCGTACCCTGGATGTACCGGTTGTGCCCAGTTCAAGGGGCTGTGCGTTGCCCACGGCGGCGACAAGAAATGTTCCCATTCGGGCTGCTCCAAGCACGCGTTGACTGGGGGAAAGTGCTTCCAACATGGAGGGGGTTACATGTGCTCCCACATTGGATGTACCAACCAGGCCTATATGGACGGCCACTGTGTGGCGCATGGAGATCGCAAGCGCTGTCGCCGACAGTGTGAGTTCCCTGGCTGTGTCAAGCATTCGGTGTCGAAAGGGAAGTGCTTCGAGCATGGAGGCGGGAGAATGTGCTCGGAGCTGGGCTGTTCGGGAGAAGCTCGTGTTGGGGGCAAGTGCTATGGGCATGGTGGGGGCAAGAGGTGCTTGGAACAAGGGTGTTCGAAGCACGCTCAACAGGGAGGAAGGTGCATCACGCACGGCGGAGGGGTACGTACAATGTTCTCATCCAAGATGTAACAAAAGCGTTCAATCGAAAGGCAAGTGTCACGCACATGGTGGTGGAGCGAAGACTCGTCAATAACATGAATGTGATGTTTTAAAACGCTGCAATTCTTCCAAATGTTCTGAAGTCAACACTATTGGGGGATCCCCTATGCAGCCCGCTTCAACAGCTATTTTTTTATTCTTTCGTGGCTTCCACCAAGACAAGATGTCCGCTGCGACGTCGTCGGTGAAACCGTTGGCATTCAAGTCACGTTTCGCCAGAGTGCCAAGTTGGCTGACCAGAGGGCTCTGTGAGGCCACGAGGAAATGTATGGCGAGGACGAGCTGGACGTCGCTGAGGAAGAGAGGGGTCTCTAGTTTTGAAGAAGATGAATCCTGCGAAATGGGTCAAGGCGAAGTGGACCAAGCACAACTTGCGTCGAGCAGAGAAGCTCGCGGCAAGCGAGAAGAAGTTCAAAGAGGATATGGCTCTGATGCGAGAGCTGCAGACAAACTTCTTCGACAAATGGACCAAACAAGGGTCTAAAGTCCACACTCCAGAGCGCAGTATCAATCGTACCTGCGGCTGGTAGCTGCGGTTGGTTGAGGTCCACTTCCGACGCAACACTGGTGCTTGAAAGGACGGCGACCACCAACATCAAGTCTGGACCTGACCTTCTCCAACCATGCGTCTAAGTTACATCGTCCTCGTAAAAGAATCAAGGTAGTTTAGAATTCGTTAGTTTTTGTAAAAGCTAAGTGAATACAGCTCTCCTTTGCAGCAAAAAAAAGAAAGTTACATCGTCCTGGTTCCGCGCAAATTGAAGAATGAACCACCCCTAAGCTGACATGCATAGGTACCACCAAGCTGGAATGTACGGAGATTAACAGCATGTGTTCATTATCCTAAGCTTTGAGTGAATCTCGGGGTATCGGAATTCGGATGACATTTTACATAAATCACGTAACTCTCGTGACATACGCATACTATTTCGTGATGACATTGTTTTCCCATCATACGCAAGCATTGTTCGGCAAACACACGAAAACAGGATGGATATATGAAGTGCAAGTACAGGGGACAGACCGTTTCGTTTCTGTGTTGTCCAATGTGCTCCAATCCTAGGCATACCCTCTCATGTGCGTATGTAATTGGAACACCCGATCTACAAGTAAACCGAAGAACCACGTAACGCCGCAACTTCAACGTACCGTTGCTACCACGGGCTACCTTGGCCTGTACAGCGTTGGGTGAGCAGCAAAAACAAGTAGCACTCAAAGAAGATAAATAGAAATGATGTTCTTGCGAGAGCCCAGTACAGGTAGAAGCGAAGTGGCCCTTGGGAGAAGTATCGCTGTTGTTTTTTTTCCTTCGTTTGACTGGAATCTTTTCATTTTTAAAAGTTAAAATAGCTTAGGCAAATTCAAGCCGACGTGTAGTTGCAGCGACCTACGGCTTTCGCGGTGTTGCGGTGAGGCCTCATAAAACACCCTAATTGGATGTTCTTGAAACCCTCGGGATAAGGACCAGTACGGGAGGTGCCGCATTGACATGGCGGCTGCATCGCCGCGCCAAGCGGAGCAGTTCGGCGACCTTCTTCTGATCACGATTAGGAAGTTACGAAGTTTCATCTGAACTGGTCCAAAACAATGCGATAGTCGGACGTTATGAAACCTCTGAAAATGTAGTAATCATGCGTGTTCGAGTTAAACCTGTACGGTTGTTCGTCGATCCGAGCTCAACCAAGATAAAACAGCATTGCTGTTTACTTGTTAATCTTCATTTACCGAGTTGGAGGGCAGCAGTAGCTACGCGAACATTCCGATACGGATTAAAAAACGGTACCGTCACTCTTGATTTTAATCGGAGGACCTCCATCGGCACGCTTCTCTTTCGCGATAACCCGCCCAGCCTTCCAGCTTCCCCCCTCAAGCATCTGGTAGAAATAGCAAATTAGCAACGAGAAACTTGTCGCACTAAAGAAAACATATTGCACGGTACGATACCTTCACAAGTGGAAAAAAGTCGGCAGTAAAATTGAGGCGTTCCAGAATGACCTTGTGCAACTCGTCCAAGATGGCGACCGTCAAAGCCCGCCACTCGATGATGACTTCAGTGCTCGGATCAAACTCGTCCGTCAGGATACTCGATGATTTCGGAACGAGCACGCCGAAATCCACCAAGAGCCCTCCGTTGCGATACTCGGGAAGACCTGACAGTTAACACACAGTGAATAAGATAAGTTTGCGATATCATACCGCAGGAGCAATCTATGCAATCGCACCTGTCATCAGCTTGAGATCCGTGATCTTAAAGCCCGCATCCTGGAGCGGCTCCATCAGCGAGTACGTCAACCACTGCGAAAGCTTGTGGAAACTCACGAATTTGCCGGCCTTCTCATGCTCCGGCAAATACCTGCGGAGCAAAGAGTAACGTCAGCATTGGTTCAGCGTCTCACAACTTCTCAAAATCCTGGGTAAGTCACGTACGACAGTTCCCAGACGTCGCCCATGTTCTGGCCGCCAATGCGAGTTCGACTTTCGGGCCAAATGTCCTGTAGCCCATACAGCACCACTTTCCACAGTTCCGTGATAGACACTTCGCCGCTCGCGCTCTGGTGCTTCTTCAGGTAGTCCACCATATTTCCCGGTCGGATCGATCCGTCCTCCCCCTTGAAAAACTCCGGGTAGTTGGCAATACTCTTACCCAGGCGCTGCAAAAGAAAAGAACAGATAAATACTTTATCATCAGCGCCTGCTGACAGAACAAGAAGAGCCCCAACTGCACAGCTACACTGCAATTTACCTTTAACAGGTCCGTACGGCCTGCACAGCCAACCAACGGGTTGCTATCACTCTGCTCACATACACAAATGACAAATAAAGTCAACAATTGTAAAAAAAAAAAACTATAGCAACATCAACTCACCACTTGGAAGGCTTTTGCAATGGCATCATCCGCCAAATTGGACAGCACTGCCGCGTCCACCTTGTGCGGGTCCTTGTCTGGCTGCGCGGAGAAGCTGCCGTTCAGGAACATGTGGAAGCTGGCGATGCCCAGCCCCTCGCTGCGACTATAGACGTCCTCGGATCCGGGCTCCTTGAAGGTCCACGTGGGTCCAGCGCCGGCGTCCAGGAGGACGCTGACGAGCGCCAGGTCCAGCAGACGGCGTGCCTTCTCCAGCGCGTCGCAGCTCCAGGTCGCCGTCATCTGCTGCACGCGCTGCGGCTTCCCCGTCTCGAAGTGTCGCCAGCGCGAGTGGAACGGCACGTTCGCCTCGTTGGGCGTCGGGTACGACTGTCGAATGATGCCCAGCACGTAGTCGGCCAGCGCTGGGATCTTTTCCTTAGCCACCGAGAAGTGTGGCAGCTTGTCCTGCAGCCCCAGCGCCAGCACGCGGTGGCAGCCGTCGCGCACGGACGGCAGCGAGCGCAGGTACGCCACTTGCTCTTCGGGGGACACGACCATGGGGAAGGGAGGAGGCTGCAGGCAAGAGGGACGGAGGGCGAGTTAGAGAGTGAGGAGGAGCAGGAGGAGGGAACATAGAGGGCGCTTACCGCGTCACACCAGAGGCACGTGCGCTTGGCTCGCTCTTTGCAGGAATGCGGAAGTGCTGCTTGCGACGCACCTCTTCGCATTCAACATCGATCTTGTTCGGGTTAAGTACGAAAGAGTGATGGTAGCGAGCCGCATATTAAGATTGAGTATGCGTAGCGAAGCTAACGTGTGGTTTGCCAGTGGAGCCCTGTGAAAGATAATAATTTGGAGCCATATGGGGTTGAAGTTGTTCTGGTTGCTTCCTGTCAATCGAAACGTAGTCAAATGCTATTGGATCCTCATTAACAGTTAGTTGTCCTGTGCCTCGCAGCCATGGCCATGCAGGACGAGGACGGCCCTTTTGTTCTCGCGAGCGTGCGCGTTGTGTGCCGCTGCTGGCCCAGCGTCGAGGCGCTGACTCATGCCGTGCAACTCATTCAAACATATATGGGAAACATCTCGCCAACGGCGCTGACCGATTTACTGGAGCACGGCGACTCGAGTCTGTTCTTCCGGGTGCTTCAGGCTGTGGATGGGAGCTCGAATCTCCTTCGGTACGAGAAGCTGCGCCAGTATCGTCTCGCGATGCACTTGATTCCGAGCAAAATGACGCTGAAGGAGGGAAAGTTGCAGGCGATGAAGGAACTGTACAAACGGTACCGTGGCTCGATAGACGCTAGTACACTTCAGTCCGTTGCAGTAACGCCAGAGCTACCGGTGCTCAAGTGGCTACATTCCTGTGAACCGAGGATGTTCAAGAACTTTAAGAGGTGCGAGGAGCAGATATTCATGTACGCCTCAAAGCAAGGTCGGACGAATGTGGTGCACTGGCTGGTGAAGCTGCGTCCTGACACGGTCCGAAGTCTGCAATATGCTGCTAGCGGGGGTCATTTGGTCCTGATCAAGTGGCTGATGAAGAATGCGCAATGGGATCGAGACTCCCTTGGTGACGCCTTTTACAACGCTGTAAATATGGGCCATCTCGAGACGGCCAAATTCCTTTATGAGCACAACCCGCCCATACCCTCGTCGTTCCGGTATCTGCAGCCAATCGCGTCTCTTGAAATGCTGCAGTGGCTCCACGAGGGGAAATTCCGGCCGTTCACCAATTCCGTGCTGCGCGATGCCGTGATGAGAGGGCAACTCGACATGGTGCAATGGCTGCACACTAACTATACTCAGTCTTTCTCGCAATGTGAAATGAATGCTGCAGCGGAATACGGACATCTGGAGATTGTCAAGTTTCTGCATTTCAATCGTCTGGAAGGATGCACTCAGCATGCGATGAACGCCGCAGCGAAGAATGGCCATCTAGAAGTCGTGAAGTGGCTACACGAGAACCGGTTGGAAGGCTGCACCAAATACGCGATGGATGCTGCAGCTGCCGAGGGGCATCTCGACGTGTTGAAGTGGCTCCACGCTAACAGAACTGAAGGCTGCAACACAAATGCCATTGAATCAGCTATGCGCAATGACCACCTGAAGACGGCGAAGTGGCTTCACGAGTATCGTGGCTTAGAGTTCCCCAATCGATTCGTGAACAAAACGGCTCAGCTAGGAGATCTCGAGCTGCTTTCATGGCTACATTTCAATGGGAAAGGAATGTGGTCGCAGGAGACGATGGACGCGGCGGCAGGCCACGGACACCTCGAAATTGTCAAGTTTTTACATAAAAATCGCAAGGAAGGGTGCACCAAAAACGCGATGATCCATGCAGCGGAGAACAACCACTTGGATGTGGTACAGTGGCTCCGGGCAAATAAGCGGAAAGCGAGCACACAAATGGCAATGAACGCGGCAGCGAGATATGGACACTTTGAGGTGGTGAAGTGGCTTCACGAGAACGGTCAGGGAGGGTGCACACGGGCGGCGTTGAGTGCGGCAGCGAGTAGAGGACACTTGAAAGTCGTGAAGTTCTTGGGTACGAACTATTCGCTGGATTGGTCGGAGCAGGCGATTGCAAACGCGCAGTCGGAAGGCCACACTGAAGTAGTGAAGTGGCTTTATCACCACTTGGGCATGAAAGTTTTGAAGCCGTTCGCGCTGAACGCCGTTCGCAGCGATAACATCAGCCTGCTGGAGTTTTTGAGCCAGGAGACGGACTTTTGCAAGAACCCTACGATCTACTACTCAGCGTGCGGGTGTAAGCACCCCGAGGCGGCGCAATGGTACAAGGACCGCTACGGCAGCCCGCGCAAGCGCAAGCTTTCGGACTAGATCGAGGTAACTTGATAATTTTTTTATGCACACCTACTACTAATTATTGTTTTGTTCATCCTTGAAATATGTGATTGCATTAATCAAAAAAAAAACTTACAGTACAATGGCAGCGTGGTGACTCCGAGTCTTTTCTTCCAGGTGCTCCAGGCTGTGAGCGAGAGCAAGAATCTTGTGCGCCTCGCGATGTATTTGATCCCGAGCAAAATGACACTGCAACAAGGAAAACTGGAGGCGATGAAGGAGCTGCACAAGCGGTACCGAAACTCGGTGGATGCTCGTACAGTCCAAGCCGTTGTCGAAACAGCGGAACTACCAGTGCTCAAGTGGCTGCACTCATGCTAGCCCAAGATGTTCAAGATTTTCTCATGGTGTGAAGAGATAATATTCCAGTCCGCATCGTTGAATGGTCGGATGGATGTGGTGCGCTGGTCGAAGATGGGCGCGCTCCCCATTCTGTATGCCGCGACCGTGAAGAGCGTCAAGGGCGGGGAGTACTATGGCCCCAACGGCTTCCTGCACATGCGTGGCTACCCCGCTCTCGAGGCAGGCGCCAAGTCCAGCCACTCGCTCAAGAACGCAAACAAACTATGGACGCTTAGCGAAGACACGCTCGACGAGAAGTTCAAGCTGTAACGCGCCAGGAGTTCAAGACGGGCATGGCATTTCATGTGCTGGTGAAGTTGTTTCCTGACACAGTCCGTAGTCTGGAATGCGCACTCGGATCTCCTTAAGTGGCTGATGAAATACAAAAAATGGGACGCAGATTCACTTGAGAAGGTTTTCTATAAAGCATGGCGGGCCAACTCGAGACCGCCAAACTTTTATACCAGCACAAGCCCACAATGGTCAAATCGCATTCCATTCCATCGCTCGAAATGATGCAGTGGCTCCATGAGGAACCACTTCAGAGGCTTCAGTAAATCCGTCTTGCTTCTTGCAGTGAGCTGGGGGCGTTTGGAAATGGTTCAGTGGCTGCACATTAATTATCCGAAACTTTTCACGACCGAGGCGATGGATATCGCAGCGGAATTTGGTCATCTAGTGCTGATCAAGCTTTTGCATATCAATCGGTCGGAAGGCTGTACTGTACTACCAGGGCAATGGACTCTGCAGCGGGAACGGTCATTTAGAAGTCGTACAGTGGTTGCACGAGAACAGATCAGAAGGCTGCACTATGAATTCGGCAGCTAAGCGCGGCCACCTCGACATTGTCAAGTGGCTCCATCCAATCGCACGGAAGGCTGCACTTCACGAGCAATGGAGGCATCATTCTTCTGGTCGAACCCGAACGTGTACTTTGACGTATCGAGGACTCAAGTCTCCCTACAATCTCGTTGACCGAGCAGCGCAGGCAGGGAACACCGAGCTGCTGTCATGGTTGCGGATGAAGTGGCAAGTCACGGGCGTCTTGAGGTTGTGAAGTTTCTACACGAACACCGCCTTATGCAGAAAGGATGTACCCAAAGTGCGATGACTAAAGCGGCCCAGCACCACCTCTTGGATGTGATCAAATGGCTGCGTTCCAACAGGCGGAAAACTAACACAGTACAGGCGATGGATGCACGCGGCGGCGCGTGGCCATCTCCAAG
Source organism: Phytophthora vignae f. sp. vignae (assembly GCA_016169955.1). NCBI lineage: Eukaryota > Oomycota > Peronosporomycetes > Peronosporales > Peronosporaceae > Phytophthora > Phytophthora vignae. The sequence continues at coordinate 637,443 of JABJUM010000007.1, forward strand.
TGGTGAAGTGGCTGGTGCACAGCGTCCGCCTTGAGTTTGGCAGCCGATGGCGGATACCTCACGATTGTTAAACTTTTGGCTGCGAACTACTTGCTCGAGTGGTCCGAGAAGACTATTGTTGATCGATTCGGGTCGGTTTACCATATGAAATCGCTGAATACAAATTTCAAGTCTTTTGGAATCGACCGAGACGACTTTTCTTCTTTTTTTCTTGAAAATAATTCTGACATCAATCATGTTGGTCAAAAGTCACAGCCTCCAACCTGTCATTCACTTATTCTCACTGCCATGCACGCTGAAGAACCTTTTATTCTCGCGAAGGTGCGCGCTGTGTGCTAGCCACTGGCCCAGCGTCGAGGCGCTGCCTCATGCCGTGCATCTCATCCACGCGTTCACCGAGAACATCTCGCGGAGAGCGCTGACCAATCTACTGGAGCGTGGTGACTCGAGCCTGTTCTTCCAGGTGCTGCAGGTTGTGGGCGAGAGCAAGAATCTTGTGCACCACGAGAAGCTGCGCCAATATCGTCTCGCGATGTATTTGATCCCGAGCAAAATGACACCGCAACAAGGAAAACTGGACGCGATGAAGGAGTTGTACAAGCGGTACCGAGGCTCGGTGGATGCTGAAACAGTTCAAGCGGTTGCAGAAACACCGGAGCTACCAGTGCTCAAGTGGCTGCACTCGTGCCAGCCCAAGATGTTCAAGACTTTCTCATGGTGTGAAGAGTCAATATTCAAGTCCGCGTCACTGGAAGGTCGGCTGGATGTGGTGCGCTGGCTGGTGAAGTTGTTTCCTGACACAGTCCGTAGTCTGGATCTTGCTGTTCATGCAGGCCACTTGGATCTCCTTAAGTGGCTAATGAAGAACGCGAAATGGGACACTACAAACCTTGAGGACGCTTTCGATGCAGCTGTCGAGGCGGGCCATTTTGAAATCGCCAAACTCTTGTACCAGACGAAGCCGACAATGCACCAGTGGTATTGGCCCCTCCAGTCACTCGGATCTCTCGAAATTGTCCAGTGGCTCCACGAAATAAAGTTCGGGGATTTCACCGATGGTGTGCTGCATTGCGCAGCGAGGAGAGGGCATCTTGAAATGGTGCAGTGGCTACACGTGAACTATTCCAAGCTTTTCACGACGGAGGTGATGGATATCGCAGCGGAATATGGTCATCTAGAGCTGGTAAAGTTTCTGCATGCCAACCGGTCAGAAGGTTGCACTACCAGAGCGATGGACTCTGCAGCGGGGAACGGTGATTTGGAGGTTGTACAATGGCTACACGAGAATCGATCAGAAGGCTGCACTACCGATGCGATGAATTCGGCAGCTAAGCGCGGCCACCTCGACATTGTCAAGTGGCTCCATGCTAATCGCACGGAAGGCTGCACCTCGCAATCATTGCAGGTATCATTTCACGCGAATAGGCACATGTACTGTGCGGTCGTGAAGTGGCTACACGTGAATCGAGGCTTGAAGCTTCGTGATGAGCTCACGAACCGAGCAGCTCAGCAAGGGAAGCTCGAGCTGCTCTCATGGCTGCTCGCCAATGGGAAAGGAAAAGGGTCTAAAGAAACAATGGATGCAGCGGCAAGTCACGGGCATCTTGAGGTTGTAAAGTTTCTGCATAAAAACCATCGTGGAGGATGCACGAGAAGTGCCATGACCAAAGCAGCGCAGAACAATCACTGAGATGTGGTCAAGTGGCTGCGTGTGAATGGTCAGAAAGCGAGCACAGTAGCGGCGATGAACGCGGCGGCAGCGTGCGGTTGTCTTCAAGTGGTGAAATGGCTCCATGAGAACGGCCAAGGAGGGTGTACGGAAATTGCCATGACTAAGGCAGCTAGTGGTGGCCACCTCAAGATCGTGGAGTTTTTAGCTGCGAATTACTCGCTGGATTGGTCAGAGGAGGCAATTGCGAACGCAGTGTTACACGGTCAAACCGAGACGGTGAAGTGGCTTCACTCTCACTTGGGGATGAAGCTCTTGCCGGAGTTTGCGGTCAATGCGGCGCGCAGTGGTAAACTCCGACTTCTGGAGTTCATCAATAAGGAAACGGATTTCTGCCGCCACCCAGCCGTCTTCTTCGAAGGAGACGGTAACAATCACCCCGAAGTGGTGGAATGGTATAAGGACCATTTCGGCAACCCACGCAAGCACAAGTGGTCGTGAAAAAAAAAGAGTCCTTGTGTGAAATCTCAAAAAATTTCACGGCTATATTTTGATTACCAAGGAAAAACATCTCAAAAATACCTCATTACTTAGTATCGTTTACAGTTTTTGCCCAAGTATTACGTTCGTATCGTAGTGTTGCATCTATCAAAAGTTGATTCCCCCCTCTCTCCACGGCATGAAGCAACACGGAATCGCTGAGATCGCGGAATTTAATCGCATCGAGCCACTGAATCATTATGAGGGATTCAATTGACTGTGGCGACCTAAACAACGTGTTCATTGTCGGCTTGTAGTCGTGTAGAAATATGGCAGTCTCGACATGTCCGGCCTTGACAGCGTGATAGAAAGCACACTCGAGGTTTGTATCCCATTTTGTCTTGTTTATCAACCACTTGATGAGGTCCAATTGACCTCCACGAGCAGCAAATTCCAGAGATCGGATTGTATCAGGGAACAATTCCACCAGCCAGCACACCACGTCCTTCCTTCCCTTGAGCGAGGCATACTTGAATATTCTCTTCCTGTGATTGGAAAAAATATATTGGCAGCGAGTTGCGTAATTTGTCGTCATTGCAGTCTTACATTGCAGTGTTTGCTCTCTTGCAATTGGGTATTGCAATCACAGAATTTTCAAGAGACCTCTATGTTCGATATCAGGGTGCTGAAAATTAAAAGCAGACAATCGCTAGGGGCGTGCTGGAGAAGCCAAGGTGACCAGAACTGAATGAGGAACCGCAGAGTGACCGCAGTTGAGTATTTTAAGTTTCGCTGCAATATTGTATTGCAATATGCGCGGCACACCCAATTGGGTATTTTGTATTGCTACCGCACTGCAGTCTTGCATTTTGCTTGCAATATTTATCCGGTGTATAGACCAATATATTTTCCAATCACTGTTCTCTACGTGAATCTCTTGAGCTCGCAGGTATACAGCCGCTTGAGCACTGGTAGCTCGGGCTCTGCTGCTATGGACCGAATTGTGTCGTCATTGATTGAGCCACGGTACCGCTTGTAAAGTTCCTTCATCGCCTCCAATTTCCCTCCTCCAGCGTCATTTTGCTTGGAATCAGCTTCATCGCTAGACGATATTGACGCAGTTTTTAGGTTCGCACTGCTGTCCATAGCCTGGACTGGAAGGACTGGCGTCACCGTGCTCCAGAAGATTGAGTTCCTATAATATGAGCCAATATGGTTGATTGAGATAGTGCGTACTGGGCAGGCCCACTTCCGGTGAATATATTAATATCTACGAAAGATCAAGTCGTAAACTGGGTACAACTATCTATAACAGTTGTCGAAGTCTTTCCCAAAGCAATTCTAAGTAATATTTTTGCATTAATTTCATCGGTGACGACAACAACGATCTTGTATGAAGCAAACATAAGTGGAATTCGAGTGCATCCAGGAGTGCATCCACTTCAAATATGATATTCATGGATAATATTCCTACGCGGGGTCAAGCTGACAAAATATTTTACATGACTGCCGGCGCAAACCCTTTGCTAGTACCTTGATAATGCCCATTGCCATGCTGAGAACTCCTACCGGATGAATCGCACCCCTCAGAGCTCTTCTGGAAATATCATAAAAAATACTTGATATTCGGTGAGATTTGAAATGATATATGAAATATCTGATCGATATCGCATTTTGCTGCCTAATATAATATTAATATCGAATATTATCAATATTATATTCGAAAAAATATCATTGATACCAAGTTAACATTAGCCTCTGCCTCCAGTAGATCGGTCAGACCGTTGGCGATAAATTCTCGATGAACGTGTAAATGAGATCCACGGCATGAGACAACGCGTCGACGCAGGGCCAGTGGCCGGCGGCACACCACGCGCACGCTCGCAAGAACAAAAGCTTCCTTCATATTGAAATGTGAGGGCACTTCGAAATGGTGCAATGGCTACACGTGAACTGTTCGAAGCCTTTCACGACAGAGGTGATGGATATCGCAGCGGAATATGGTCATCTAGAGCTGGTAAAGTTTCTGCATGCCAACCGGTCAGAAGGCTGCACTACCAGAGCGATGGACTCTGCAGCGGGGAACGGTGATTTGGAGGTTGTACAATGGCTACACGAGAATCGATCAGAAGGCTGCACTACTGATGCGGTGGATTCGGCGGCTTACTACCTCGACGTCCTCAAATGGCTCCATGCTAATCGAGGTGAAGGATGCACGCAGGAGGCGATTGAATTAGCGCTGTACACCGACAACCTAGACACGGCAAAGTGGCTTCACGTGAATCGAGGACTGGAGCTTCCCGATGAGTTCACGAACCGAGCAGCACGCCAAGGGAAACTCGAGCTACTGACGTGGCTGCTCTCCAATGGGAAAGGAAAATGGTCTAAAGAAACGATGGACGCAGCGGCAAGTCGCGGGCATCTCGAGGTTGTAAAGTTTCTGCATAAACACCATCGTTCATCGCCGCTACTGTGCTCGCTTTCTGAATAGTCAGAAAGCGAGCACAGTAGCGGCGATGAACGCGGCGGCAGCGTGTGGTTGTCTTCAAGAGGTGAATCTTCCATTCTTCTGTCAGATTGAAAATTTCTCCTCAGGTAAAGTAACGTTAGATGACAGTCGATACACGTCGACTTCGTCTCGGTAGATTTTTTTCATGGTCTTATTCTGGCAGGACATGGACTTTGGTCTGACGATTTGTCGGTGAACGATTTCACAAAGACCGGGCTTGTGCGCTGATGCTGTTCTAGGCCGCAATGTCGTAACTTACTTTGTCGCTAATTGAGCGGAACGCCACCAGCGCCATGTGATCTAGTTGGAGCGAGTGTATTACAGCCACATATGCAGCTACACGCCAAGGCGTTGGTTGCCAAATTGTGCGTGTGTACGGACACTAGCTGAGGACTGTATTTTCAGCTTCGCTACGAAGCATGCGCTCTAGGCAGCAATGAAATCATTCTCCATTTTCCTTCATACTACCCAAGCTCACTCGCAGTACTACTCGACGTACGGCTGCCCCTAGCATGGCGAGACGATCCAAGAGGCTCCAAGAACCACGCCAGCGCCTAGGCAGACCGCGGCATCTAACTGCTCAAGTTCGAGACTGGGATGAAGCGTCCACGAGTACCTCCAGTACCAGTTGCGGCATAACTACGGACCTCGCTTTGCATCACACGGTTGAAGAGGCAGTAGATCCTGCCACCCGTCCTGCTATGGATTCGAAGAAATCGCGAGGCTCTCTCACTGTACGCTACCATCGTGGCTACAAGTACACGCGGAACTGGGGCTCCAGGCGCAAGACGGTCTACAGATGCAGTGGCTACCGCAATACACAGTGCTCGGCTACATTGGAGCTGAGGATGCCAGATCTGACTATAGTCTCTGTGGGTACGCACACCTGCCCGCTACCAATTAGCGCAATTGGCCACGCGGTGAGCGTTGAAGTGGCGATGAAGGAGATGACTGACCGGTTGGCCACGAGCGAACTTGGAATGTCAGCAAACGATATCTGGAAGGAGGTCTGCAAAGCCTTTTATTCAACCGATGACGACCGAGTTGTTGAAGGACTTACCGAAGAGCAAGTCGTGAGTCGTGTGTATCGGATCAAGCGCAAATACTTCGGTGGTGAGCTGCACGGCGTTGTCGAAGTCCCTCCGCTCTCGTTGGTCCCCCACACGAAGTTGTCCTTCTTTCAGTTCCACCTAGTGACACCAAACAAGAAGCCCAAAGAACAACCCAGTCGTCTAATTGGATGGGCACATCCGGCGTTAATGGAGACTCTCTCAGCGCATAGCGTGACGCTTTTTGTTGATGGAACGTTTCGGTGCGTTCCGAAGGGTTTTCATCAGTGCGTTGTAGTGATGGCAGAAGATCGCGCTCGCTGCCTGTTCGTGCCAGTCTACTACGTACTTTGCAGCAACAGCACTGAAGAAACGTACTGGGAGCTGCTTGATCAAGTTATCAAGAGCACCGACAACAGCATCCACCCAGCAGAAGTCGTCTGCGATTTCGAACTTGGCTTAATTAAAGGTGTCCAAGCCCAGTTCCCCAACGCAGAGGTGATAGGATGCATTTTTCATTTCAAGCAGGCTCTCAGGCGCAAGATGAAGAAGTTGAGCATCCCAGACAACGAAGTGAAGGTCGCGATGGCGAAGGGAGTCCTGGATATTCTTACCGTTATTGAGCAGGAGAAGGTGGAGGGCGCTGGCATTGCGTGGGTCAAAGCTGAAATCAAGGCCAGGTGCAGTCGGCTTGGACACCACTACTCCAGAACCAAGTGGAGATCTTTCTGGGCCTACTTCAGGAAGACATGGATTGAGCGCTATTCGGTGCACGAGTGGAATGTCCACGGTTTGGAGGGGACGCTAGTTGCACGGACCAATAATCCCCTCGAACGGTTTAATCGAGAGCTCAACGCTGCGTTCAAAACGCACCCGGACATGCCAACGTTTGTCAAGACTATTCGCGATATTTCGGTGGACTATGTACGAAAGCAACTGCACACAACGATAGGTCTTCGTCGAAGAGCTCAGCGAGCTCTACCAACCTTTGAACTACCAGACTCGGTGGACCTGTCGACTGTTGATCTCGCTGAAAGCGATGGCGGTGTATCAAGTGACGAAGAAGTTGCTGCCGGCTCTGATGCCGACGATGACGCCGAGCAAAGTGGCAGTGAGGATGCTGACGACTCCGGCGACGACACTCTTGACGACTTTTCCTATGAATTTGAAGGAGACGGAGGCGGGTCGTTGGGCGGTAAGACTTATTTCATGCTAGCGTATCATTGATGTGCCGGTACTAAATAAGATGTTGGTGGCGTTCCAGGTGGACTACAGGGCTTTACTCACGTTGTTGTGTAGGTGGTCAGGTCTTCCCTCCGTTGCGACATCTAGCATGGCTTCCGAACTAGTAGCTAACACTACAAAATACAGAAATCCATTCATTTCATGCATCGACAACTAGCGTCCATGAGTATCATCTTGCTGTATCATCTTGCCAGGGCGTTCGGCCTGAAAAAAACCATCAGACCAAAACTCATGCCCTGTCAGAATAAGACCTAAGAAAAAGCTAACCCTTCGTCTCCGCTACTACAAGCAAAGAACATGGTCGCACTCGTCTACTCAGGTAGCACAATTTTCATAAGGCCGATCGAAGCTCCATAGTCTCCACGTGAGACGAAAACTAGGCGTGCTTGCCCATACGAAGATGATCTCTAGATGGCACACCGCAGTCTCAAAGGGAAGCCAGACTACCACTTGTGAATTCACCGCCATCTACTCCAGTCGCTAGATCCCAATACCATCGACGCGATGTTCCGACGTGTAGAAGCCTCGGAAAGGAGTTCTTCATACCTGAGCTCCCTCAAGCTCCCACACCAAGACGCGTACGGCCAACTAGTGGACTCCTGTGAAGAAGACGGCCAGTGCAACAACCAAGGCGCCTTGAGGGACGGAGGAGCTCCCAGTCTGCTGTCTGCCGAGTCATGTGGGCTCCTAGCTCAGTACGCGGCGGTGGGGCTCATGATGGGGGCTCTACCAAGCGTCATCACGCCGTTCCTCGGCTACTACCTCAACATGGAAGGCCAAGCCACGACGTCAGCGCGCGCGTTGCTCGGCATTCCATGGTCCGTCAAGGTTTTCATCGGCATTACGTCGGACTGCTTCCCTATCTGCGGGTTCCGCCGTCGGCCGTTCATGATCCTGGGCTGGAGTCTGTGCACGGTTTGCCTCGTGGCTATGGCGATGCTGCCTCTGGACAGACCGTACTTCCCTGAAGCATCGTGGAGAACGCTCAAGCCCAGCCAGTACACGGCTCAAGAGATGGCTGCCATCAACTACAACGCACCGGAAACTGGAGGCAAGTACGTCGTGCTCATGATGCTGGCGACGCTCGGATACGTCATCGCTGACGTTGCAGCCGATGGCGTCGTCGTTGAGTACGCGCAGCGTGAGCCCATCGCCATCCGCGGACGTACGCAGACTGCGATCTACACGGTTCGGAGCATCTTCAGCATCTTCGGCAGTCTTTTGATCGGGCTTGGACTGAGTTCGCCCCCTTATGGTGGGAACTTTGACTTTGGCATCAGCTTCCCAGTGTGTGCGGTCGTGCTGGCCGTCTTCTGCGTCCCCGTGATCCCCATGACCTGGTACTTCGTCTCGGAGCAGCGAGTGACGGCACCGAATTTCGGAGAGTACATGAACGTAATGTGGGAGACACTGCAGAGTCGCGCAGTCTACCAGGTCATCGCCTACAGCTTCTTCTCCGGAGTCTTCGGCGGCATCAGCTACGTGGCGTCAGACCCGGTCACGATGTATTGGGCGCGTGCTACGAGCTTCAACATCTCCATCTCGCAGATCATTGGATCGGGGGTGACGGCTCTCACGCTGGCGTTGATGGGACGCTATGGGCTCGACTGGGACTGGCGGCGTGTCATTGTCATCACCACAATAGCCGTGGTCGCTCTTGACTCGGTGTGCACCATGCTCACTACGTGGGATATTGTACGCAACCAGTGGTTCTGGCTCGGCCTGCCCATCGTGGAGACCGTCCCATCGAGTGTCAACTTCATCGTCTCGAGCTTTGTGGTCGTGGAGCTGGCTGACAAGGGCAATGAGGCCGCCATCTACGGCCTGCTGACGACGGTGGGCAACCTCAGCAACCCCTTCTCGGCCACTCTGACCAAGGCCATCAACGAGCCCTTTGCCGTGAACAACCGAGACATCATGAACGACTCGCACACGACACGCCGCGACGTCACGATCACCGTCCTCATTTCGTACACGTGCAAGCTCCTCTCGTTGGCGTTTCTCGTGTGGCTGCCCCGACAGAAGGCTCAGACGCAAGAGCTCAAGTGTAGCGGTCAACGCAGCAAGGTGCTGGGCGCGGTGACGATCTCGTACTGCCTGTTCGCGCTGGCGTGGTCGCTGCTCATTAATTTGCTGAGTATGTTTGCGAGCACGAGGTGCTTGAAGATCGTAGGAGGGTGTTAGAATGAGAGGAGTTATGTAGCGTGCTAGCGCGAACACTCGATGGGGGTGTATTCTGACCGAGACAAACTAAGCACGAGAATGAAAAATAAACTTTTATTCACGATCTTTAAGTTGAAGTGTTACTGACAATCAAAACTCTGCAGCTGTCTCAAATCTGCGGTCCGTTAGTAACTCGGTCCGCTTTGTTGTCTTGACCAGCGAACGAAGGCAAATTGCAGCGGCTTTGGCGCAGTTGCAGCAGCAGCATGCCTCAAGTTCAACGACTAAACCTCGCCCTGCACTGCAGGGCCTGCAGCACGCCCCAGTCTTGACTCCAGGTGGCTCTAGCAATCAGCTGAGGCATCCAAAATTGCGTGCCTTTCTTTCGCTGACAATGGTATTGTGGGTGACAGCAGCTGAATGGTGCATAAGCTGCCGCCGGACTGCAGTCCGGCTAGCCGCCATGACGGCAAAGATGTCGTGGTCTGACCCAAAACCCGTCTCCAGCTCCAGCAGCATTGACATTGAATTGGCAACTCTTTAGAGCAAGGTGGTGTACCAAGCCCACACTCGGCATTTGTACGCCGATACCAAATCTACTGGACCGATGGCTGTTAAACGCAATCGTTGCATGATACTGGTGGTCACGTTTGCAGAAGGTCAACGACATCCAGGAGCTTGAGCTGTAAGGGAACATCTTGATCGATATATCGGACCTACATGTACTTAGGTACTTCACAACGAACAGATCGTAGCAGCGGGTGGACGATGTCGTGAGCATTAAGCAACAAAGCTACCGACGCCGCTGTCGTGGCAACGAGGGGCTCAATTGGCGGCGGAAGTCGTTGCATGGGCGTGCAGACCTCCGCAGCTGCGGCAGCGTTGTGTGGCGAAAATAGGCACACGCGCACGACCTGAAGCAGTCAGATTGTTGCCTTGCAATAGAGTCTGGACTGGCTGGTTACAGTACTGCGCAGCTCGCCGAAAACTGGTTCTTTCGCGCGTCCGCCGTCTCACCAAGCAGAAACTGATTGACGATCCGCCATACTTTATTCAAGATAAATTGTTTTGACAACGAACATAGACCAGCCCAGCCGACACTGCAAGAACCCGCTACATGTAGGTGTGTTGTTTGTACTGTACGCTCACAGCTATAATAGCTTCCTGCCCCCCCCACACTTTAAATACTGTATTTAGATTTTCACTGTGACACAGTGCAGGCTCGTATCTTTCTAAGGTAACGAGAAGCTCGAAAGTTTCAATGGTCCACAACCAGCCGTTTTTTTTCTGCTTGGTGCTGCGTCGATTAGACGAAAACTTCAGAATTGAAGTTGCAGGGATGGACGTCGTCAACGGCTCATCAACAACAACTTGCAACTGGTCATCCAACACCCTACCGTCATAACCTCCAGCCAAAGCGCACGTGCGTCTTGCAGAGCATGAACACAAGGGCCCCCAGGAACACAGCAAAACCTGTGGAATTATGTATACATGTATGCAGAGAAATCCACGTCTGGTGCTGCAAGGCTTTCTCATGTCGCTTTCGCGATTGTGCTTCGTGTGGCGAAACTACAACAACAGAGACGGGGAACGCACTTCCAGCAATCGTCTGAGCCAAGCACGTAGCCTACACGTTGGACTTGCACGGAGGAGGCGGTGGCCTAAGCGCCTGCCTGCGTCGACTTCATTCTTCATTTTGCAGCCTTCCTCACAAGCTCCATCAAGTAAAGAAGCCAGCACGGATGCCGCCGCAGACAGTCACTGACGAGACGTACTCGGAGGTAGCCACGCCCATGGCCGCTGCGTCCACCACCTTCGACAAGGCCAACAAGGAGGCGGAGCGCAGCATCAAGCCCAACTGGATCCTGTACAGCAGCGTGCTCGTGGCTCTGCTGCAGCCGTTCCAGAGCGGTTGGTCCACCTCGCAGACCAACCTGACGCAGTACAACGACACCGACCAGTGCAATGCGCGTCCCGTGGTGGAGGGCACGTGCCTCATGTTTCCGGGCCACTCCAAGCTCGAGTGGACGTTCGCCGTCAACGCGTGGATCTTCGGCGGCATGATCGGCTCTCTGTTCTGTGGCCACTTCAGCGACTTGTGGGGGCGCAAGAAGCTGCTGTTCGTCAACTGCGCGTTCATCGTCGTGGGCGCAGTGATCCAGGCCTCGGTCTCCAACATCTGGGCCTTCGCAGTGGGCCGCGTCGTGGCCGGCATCGCTTCGGGTGTTGCTGCTGGCACGCTGGGCTCGTACATCAACGAACACTCTCCGCCGCACCTCCGCAACATCCTCGGCCTGGGCCTGCAGATCTCCGTGACCATGGGCATCGTACTGCCCGCCATCGCCTTCTTCTTCGCCAACACGAGTAGCGGTTGGCGCTACCTGGCCGGCTTCCCGATCATCCTCGCGGCCATCTTCCTGCTCTTGGCTCCGACCATGTGCGTCGAGAGCCCCTCGTGGCTGCTGATGAAGAACCGGCGCGAGGAAGCCAAGGCGGTCATCGCTCGTCTCTACGGAGAGGAGAACGTCCATGTGGCGCTCAACTGGCTCGAGTCGTCCAACAAGTCCAACCAGTCGGAGCTGGGTGAGGCCAACAACGAGTCCGAAGTGAAGGAGTCGTTGTTCTCGCCTCGCTACCGTAAGCAACTGGCCGCTGCCATCCTCCTCTCCTGCGCCCAGCAGCTATCGGGAATCAACGCCGTCTTCTACTACTCCAGCAGCATCTTCGCCGACGCCGGCATCTCGGATTCGCGCATCGGAACGCTCATCATCGACTTCATCAACATCTTCCCCGGCTTCGCTGCCGGCGCCCTGGCCGTCCGCTTCGGCAACCGTCAAATGATCCTGTGGGGCATCGCCAGCATGTGCATCATGGCCGTCTGCATGACCATCGCCTTCCTCGTGGACGTGTCGGCGCTGTCGATTGTCTTTACGGCGCTGTACGTCGTCGCGTTCGGCGCGACGCTCGGACCGCTCGTCTGGGTCGTCACCGCCGACCTGTTCCCGGACTCGATCCGCGCCAGCGGCTCGTCGCTCTGTATCGGCATCAACTGGCTGTGCAACTTAGTCGTGGGCGTCGCGTACCCGTACATCTCGGACGCGCTGGACGACTACGCGTACCTGCCGTTCGTGGTGCTGCTCGTGATCTTCTACCTGCTGTGCGCTCAAGCTGGTGCCCGAGACCTCGGGCAAGAGCAGCGAGGAGATCCAGGCGGAGTTCGACTCCCGCCAGAACAACTAGCCTGCGATGCAGCAGCAACAGAGATCCAAGACTAGTATGCATACAACGAAAAACTAATAATAAAAAAGATGTTTGATATCAACCAACACGAATTCTTGTTTTTATCCACGCATCTACGCTAAAGTACAAACGTGTTAACTCCCGAAGAACCATTAAGGGGGTTAAAAAGATCAACAGTAGACTGACTGCCAAGGCTGTTCGTTCTCGACAATTCGGCTCCCCGCTCGCAATCCACTTCATGGATGACGGGCGTCTGCAGACGAAAGTGATCTACTTAAGTACTGTACAGCGTTGACGTCTTTGGCTGCGATTAACAAATCACCAAAGCCATCTGTTTCAGCTCACATACAAATTCCAAGTCATCTCAACCCGGGTCTGCATTTCCAAACCCGTTTGTCTCGTTTTTAGTCCATCCATATCTTTTTGTTTCATCAACACTTTTTTCCGGTCTCATTTTGTGCTCCACTGACGTCATTCCTCAACCTGAGACCCAGAGCTCAAGCCAAATCGTCACCCATGCCGTCCTTCAAGTCCGTCCAAGTGCACACCAAGTCCAAGGACTTCCGCGATGCCACCAAGATCATCGACGTGCCGGAAGTGCCGGCGCCGGCTGCCGGCAATGTCGTCGTCAAGAACCACTTCTTGGGTATCAACGCCACCGACATCAACCTTACTGGTGGCGCCTACACCGGCACGCTGCCGCCTCCGTTCGGCTGCGGCCTGGAGGCTGCCGGCATCGTGTCGGCCATCGGCGAGGGCGTGACCAACGTCAAGGTGGGCGACGCCGTCGCGTACCAGAAGTTCGGCGCCTTCGCCGAGTACGTGGAGGTGCCGGCGGCCACCCTGATCAAGACGCCGGAGCTGTCGCCGGCAGTGCTGACCATGACGGTGGGCGGCATCTCGGCCTCCATCGCGCTGGAGCAGATCGGAGAGATGAAGTCGAACGAGACGGTGTTCGTGTCGGCGGCTGCCGGCGGCACCGGCCAGTACGTCGTGCAGCTGGCCAAGCTGGCCGGCAACCACGTCATCGGCACGTGCAGCTCGGACGAGAAGGTGGCGCACCTCAAGAAGCTCGGCTGCGACCGCGTGATCAACTACACCAAGGAGGACGTGGACGCCGTGCTCAAGAAGGAGTACCCGAACGGCGTGGACCTCGTGTTCGAGACGGTCGGCGGCGACATGTTCAAGGCCGTGACCGGCAACCTCGCGGTCCACGCGCGCGTGATCGTGTTCGGCTACATCTCGGGCTATCACGGGGACAAGTCGGCCGAACCCATGCTCGTGAACCAGCTCAACCCGACGCTGCTCATGAAGTCGGCCAGCGTGCGCGGCTTCCTGCTGCACAACCACGCCAAGTTCATCCCGTCGCACATCGAGCGCCTGCTCAAGCTCATGGCCGAGGGCAAACTCAACCCCGGCGTGGACCCGACCGAGTTCCGCGGTCTCGAGAGCATCCCCGAGGCCATCGACTTCATGTACGCGCGCAAGAACATCGGCAAGCTCATCATCAAGCTCGAGTGAATGCTGTGAAAGTCCAAGATAAGGCGAAACACGCACACATCGATAAGTAATAGCAATGCACATATTTCCTTTGTTACAGGCTACTTCTAACGTAGATTTTGAAATCTGTACGAAAATACTGAGATAGCAATAATCTAGTAGGTATTTTGTTTACTACTTTCGCTACCCACAAATTGTCAGCCACAATTCACGAGCGTGTGTATTAACCTCTTAGTGCATGCTGGTAGGGTTACAATAGCGCGCCCGTCGATTGGAAGTACTTCACTTGGTATCCATATTACTCAGCTGAACATGATGTTTTGCTATCGCTCAAGAAATCCTACTAAGGATAAGTTTACGGATTGTTTTGAATGTGAGATCCTACGTGCTGTTGGAGTCAGCGCGCGCAAGAAATGGTGTGATAAGCAAGCGATGTCCAATTTGGACTCCGAGGGCCTACGTTTTCAGCATGGCGGGGGTAAACGATGCCCGGTTCAAGGCTGCGGCAACCAAGCGGCGATCAAAGGCAAGTGCTACAGCTATGGCCGAAGCGAGCCATGCGGTCATTTGGGCTGTCTCCGAGTTGATGAAGCGAATAGATTCAACTTTCAACATAGCGTGGCTCATGTCGAGCCGCCCGACGCTGGACTGGGCGATGTCTTGAAGATGTTGTTCAGCTTGTCGATTCCAAGAACGCTTAGAGCAATTTACCAGAGGGTTTACTAAGTAAGTAAACTTTACTTCGAAGGTTCAAAGGCCACGACATCAAAGGACACAATGTGTCCTTAAATGCCGTGACGCGGAAACGGAGTGGGATTTGTATTTATCGCTAGGCACCACAACGAAGGGGTCCTCGACGATCCTGTGGTATTCTTTACTTTTGCTGCACAATTGAGATCGAGTACTTGAACAGTAGCCATCTTGCGTTTGTCCTGAGAGCACGAGGCTACATTACGCCCAAGGAAGAGGTAAAAAAATTAACTGTGCTGTTTGTCGGCTTGGGCGGCGAAGCTGGCCCAGGTCTTGAAGTTGGGGTTGGTGAGCACGGCGTCCACTTTGCTCTTAATAAGTAGATCCACAAAAGACTCCGGCTGACGATTTCCCGCTTCGAAGCCACTCCCGAATATGAGCGGTCTCGGGCGATGGCTTGAAGAGATTTTTCAGCTTCTCGATTCCGGGAACCCTAGGCGTAATCCCCCTCTCGTCGCTCTCATCAGTCCTCAGAAGCCGTGAAGCAGAGACTCGATGATAACTGTTGTGGCCGATGTCAATCTTCCCAATTGAGTTCGCGCCGGCACTTGAAAGAATAATCGCTGTGAACAGCACGAGAATGGCGAGGAGAGCCATTTGATGTCCTTGGTAACGACCCATTGCGCTTGCTGGGAACTCCGAAGTTTGCAAAGTGAGAGCTGCCAGCATTGGAAACCAAGTCACTTGGTCAAAGGATGGGCAACCTCGTGATCATGCGTATTATCAAGACACCCCCATCCTGCTATCTTCAATACATCCCCAACGTGATACCAGGGCCACAAACATAACATGCTCCTGTACACACCAAAGGCAAGAGTAAGTTGGTAGGTACCTAATATTCAGTTTGGTAAGTGATATTCACATTAAATCCGATGCCGCCCTCTGCCTGCGTAGCAGCCCACGACGTGTTATCGATACTTGGCATCGGCTTCGAAGAACCTTTGCACTGGAGCAGGCGAAAGAAAGCCAGACGTTCTGACAGGTGGCAACTTCGAGCATTGGCTCAGAATCCACGTAAACCTTGCCATCGCTCACTCGCTGTGGATTAGTATTCGTGGGCTCCTGTCCATTACGAACCGTCTCGGGTGCGTGCACTTACTCCACGGTAGGTGTTGCACAACAACTTACGCTCCCAGGTACTAACACCCCCCCCCCCCCCCCCCCAGGAAGATCTCACTCATGGTGCAGACTGGATATACGAGACTTGAGTTCCAGCATCGTGCACCTTTTTGCGGAATAAAAGCTACCACGCTTTCCAGCCTCTGAAGTCCCGAGGCTGCGAATCTTTCACAACCAGTGCCAGCAAAATACTCCACGAATATCCGCCGTTCAACACGAAAGAACCACCACTAGCATCGGGCTCGTCCGCCGTAACCATTGTACCGTTCACCCACTGCAGCCTGCTTGGCACATCCAGAACGCCGATAGGCATGAGCCAAGCACTTGTCCTTCACTCGAGCCCGCGTCACGCACCCCGAGACAGAGCAGGGAACGTATCCGCCGTGATCAATACAAAGCCCCTGGTCGATAGCTGCGTTAATGCATCGTGGGCGTGCGCATTTTGCGCCCTCTCCAACATCTCGTGCCTCGCTTCCACTCATACCATTCGAAAACCCGCTGAACTTCCGTCCGTGGTGTTTAACACTCAGTCCTTTACCGTCTTGTTGCCCTTTTAAAGCAACATTCACACTATGCGCCACGCACATTCCCTTGATCAGCGCTTGCTTGGTGCAGCCTTGGAGCGAGCACTTGCTGCCTCCACCGTGACAAAAACATTTCCCACTTCGTAGCGCCTTCTTGGTGCAACCGGGATGTTCACATCGCTTGCTGCCTCCATGGGCAACACACAGGCCCTTCAACGTCGCGGTCTTGATGCAACCTGGGAGCGAGCACTGCTGGAGCTTACTTAACCGAATCTGGGGCTTCTGATCAGCTTCAACTTGGATAAACGTTTCTTCCTCCTTGTCGTCGTCATTCTGCTCCTCTTCCATCTCCTTCTTGGGCGACTCTGGTACAGAGTCGAACTCGTCCGAGCTTAAGCAGCCATCACTTTCCTCTTCGTCGCTTGTCGTCTCGTCGTCCGCGTCCATTCCTTCCTCCCACTTGTGCAGTAGCCGTAGTTTCACGTCAGTCTTGTCGTCCTTCTCTTCTTCAGCTGCTTGTACTTGAAGTGCTCCAGCAGCGAGTGGCCTCACGATTCCTCCCGAGGAGCAAGTTTTACTGTTGGTCTTGTCCTTCTTGTCCTCTTCCCCGTCTTCTGCGACCGGCATGACGATCCCTTCCGAGGAGAAAAGCTTGCCGTTACCCCCGCATATGAACACCGTCTCGTCCGAGGCGACGGCGTCATGGAGGAAGCCTCCTCCCTGCGCCCCCACGGGAGTGAGGCCCGAGCGCGAGAAGTCCAGCACCTCGAGGAAGTCGCCCATAATCCGCTGGCTGCGTATTCGGTAATGGCAGGCTGGCACCACGTACCCTAATAATCAGACGGCAGCCCAACTTCAACCGGTGTACTTGGAGTTTGTATAGCAAACAGCAACAAAATAAAGATCCGCGACCCCTTGCGGTAATGACAAATTATGGCATTGACAATACGGGCTTTTGAGCCCGCTTGATTCGCAGTTCGGTGTTTTTTTTTGTAGTTGCTATTGCAGTATGCGGTCTATCAACATAATCTGCTCTCTTCAGCTGCTTCCTATCCATACAATTCATCGCCTTGCTTGCTCGCTCGCTTGATTTGCTTGTGGCGGGCTCTAGCAGCCCGCTTGATCTGGTTTTTGATGTCGCTGTTGCTGAAAAAAATATTGCGCTACACGAAGGACATCTCCTGTAGCTTGTACAGCCACAGATGAAAATACTCACCTTGCCTTTGTAGTTATTGTAGCCCATCCACATCTTGCCGAAAGGATCTCGGTCCCACTAGCAAGAGTCAGGTATATTGTAAAAATTGCTTGCTTTGCTTTGCCTTGGTGAGAATTTGCGCTACCATCTTGTGCACCGTAAAACTAGTCTTGCTTAGTGTAGCATGAAGGTTGCTTAATGTCGTTCGATGACTCGTCTGGGGTGGCAAGCACAGTTCTTACGAACTGCGAATTGGGGGTACCCGGACTGGTTGTCCGGGGGGTTCGCAGTTCTCAGGAGCAGCAAGATTCCTGCATGGACCCCCCCTCCGACAACAAGGACACAACCGCCAAAATTATACCGTACGCATTTTGAGCTCATCTGCATCATACTTTCAAACAAATATTGTGTTTGCTTGACACGCAACCAGGGCTCCACCGGAAAGACTAGGATAACAGCATTTTTTTAAATAGCATTATTTATTATATCTGTGTTAGGAATCTCTTTTACTACATAGCGGTAAGCATCTGCTGCGCCTGCCTCGCAGCCGCAGCATCTGCCCTGGTATCATACTTCAAATGATACACCGCTCCTGCAAATTCAGGTCGCTCGATGAGACATTGCCTGCGCCGCCGAGGCGTTGATTGTCGCGAGAATGTCGCTCGATGATACACAGGGTCAGAGTTGGCCTGTGGTGGATGTCGCGAGAATGTCACTCGATGATAAACTCGCCTGGGCCGCCTAACGACAGTTCATCGAACTGCGAATTGACAATCTCAAGTAAAAATAAAAGCTGCACGTTGTGTCACCATGAAGAAGAACAGCTATGTCTTCTTGCATTATTGATTAACTGTATCCCACTGCAGTCGCCATTTTTTTTTACGAGAGCACTTCGAGCACAGAGATACTGGTGCTAATTATTATTTTTTAGAAACCATTTAGAGTTGAAGTTGTCGCACACTCGGCTTGCATACTTTTGCTGTGCAAGCTGAGTTTGCTATTGAATTGTCAACCATATTACCATAGTACGTCGTAAAATATCACCATACTTCGTAGTACGTCATAAAATGCGGTAATTAGCCAAAAGCTCCACCCCCAAGTAAGGAACATTACGAGCGGATTCCTTCAAAGCCTTACTCTTCACTGGAACTCTGGTCACGCACAGAACACTTGACCTCAATCTTGGGCTTGCACTCGCTCTCGCCATACCCCATTCGCAACGCAAAGGCCTTCGTCATTTGCCAACTCGTCCCACCCTCGCCGCCTGCTTGGATGATCACAGTGCCTCCGTGTTCACCGCACAATCCAACCGATACGGCCCTCTTCTCGCACCCTTCACGCTCACATTTTGTGCCTCCGCCATGCTCATAGCACTTGCCCCTGGCAAGCGCCTGCTTGACGCATTTACGATGCGAGCACTGGATACTTCCCCCATGACTGACACACACGCCCTTGGCATGAGCGCGCTTCATGCAACCTTCGACCAAGCACTGTCGAGCCCCACCATGTTCAAAGCAGAATCCGTTGGCTTCAGCGACTCGGAGACAGCCCAAATGACCGCATGGGTCGCTTCTGCCGTGCTTGTAGCACTTGCCTTTGGTCACTGCTTGATTGTCACAGCCTTCAACTGAACATGGTTTGCCTCCGCCATGCTCAAAGCACACGCCATCCGCTCGGACTTGCTTGATGCAACCTTCATAAGAGCATTTGCTCCCTCCGCCATGCTCAAAGCACAGTCCCTTGGACACCGCCTGCTTGGTGCAACCTCGCTGGGAGCATTTCTTGCCTCCACCGTGCTCGAAACACTTGTCTTTGGACAAAACTTGCTTGGTGCAGCCCTCAACGGAGCACATCTTGGCTCCCCCATGGGCGATACAGCGTCCTCTGGCTCTCGCTTGCTTGGTGCAGTCCGGGTACGAGCACTTGTTGCCCCCACTGTGACCCACACACTTTCCCTTGACTTTGGCTTGCTTGGTGCAACCTTCCTCCGAGCACTTGTAGCCTCCGCCGTGCTCAAAGCATCTGCCGCCTTGCAACGCCTTCTTTCTGCAACCTTTGTGGGAGCATTTGCCCCCAGGTTTAGCAGACTTGGACGTGGATTTACTTGAAGTTTTAACTTTAGTCTTGGGCTTCGCGGCTTTAGCAGGAGACAGTTTCCGCTTCTTTTTCGCTGGTGGAGGCTCGGCGGCTTCGTCTTCCTCGTCGCTCGACGGAGTCGTCTCGTTGAGCGTCTCCGCAGCGGGTGAGCCGCTGTCTTCTGCGTCAGACTCGTCGCTGCTGCTCACGTACGCGCGCGCCATTGTGACAAGTTAGAATCAATACTAGTGTTTCTCACGGTTCGAAGGTATGAAGGTTGCAGGTATGAATGTCGCCCGAAGGTGCTGCTGCAAAAGACGTACCTCACCTGCAGGTAAAAGCATTTTCTCCAATCAAAGGGCTGTAGTTTTGAATTTCAGCCAGTCAAAAAATACCTGCAGCTCCTTTTGATACCTTCAGCCAAAATCGCTGAAGGTAAAACCGGATAAAAGGGGCATCTGAAGGAAAGCCGAAGGAATCGCTGATTGGCTAGTTTTACCTGCAGGATACATACCTGCGAACCGTGAGAAACACTGTACTGTAAATTAACTGGGTTTGGAATGTTGCACAAACACGCGACATTCGGGCAACATTCATGATACGTGTCGAAATAGTGTGTGCAGATCCTCTAGAGATCGTACCGTGATAGGCTCAATTGAGTACCAAGTTTCCTACACGGTAACGATATCACTTGGTTCACAATGGTCACAGTTTCCTACTACCCCCTATATTCTATAGGCCTGGAATGACGCGTTATCGGTCTCCACGGCGGCTTCACTAATGCTACATCCGCCTTCATCATCAGTCTGCCCCCTCCCTCGTTGCTGTTGCCGTCTTCTTCGTCTACATCGATCGCTCATTGCCAGACTTGCCAACGGCACCAGATCTTGCCTGACCCCTTTGTCCCTGTCGTTGGCGACGTCGAAGCACCTGGGAGGCTCTGCCACGTTGCCACGTTGGTATGTTGGAGACGGAAACAGCGATACTGACGAAGGAAGATACCAAATCTTCACCTGTAACATTTTATCCGGTCCTTCCAGGCTTCCTGGCGAAGGGGGTCTCATGAGCAGGAAACGTGTTACCAGATTCTGGTACACGGCTTCCTTGGGTTTTCATGACGTGTACCTGCGCACACTATGTCGAAATGCATAAGCATTGGTAATTTAACTTTTTAAGAGTTTAAGATAGCTTTATTTTTTGTCTCTCTACGAACACGTACATTTACTTTCACTGCTCCACGGAATCCCTTCTCTTTTCAGCTGCGAGTGGCGGCCGCGGCGGCCTTTGCGGCCTTCTCGAGGTGGGCCTGGTACAACTTGAAGAAGGCCTCGCGCTGCTTCTCCGAGAACCGGAGCTGTTGCAAGTGGAGGAGGACATCGTCGATCTTCTTTCCTTCCATTTTCTTCACGAACTTGGGCAGGTACGTCAGCAGGTTGATGTCTCCAGCCCTCTCTTCCTTGCTGCCGAGCTCAGTCCTCTGCTTTCTGAGGAACCGCTTGGGCGCCACTTGAGCCGTTTGAACTCCGTCGGGTGCCACCAGGTTGGCTACGTTTGCTTGGTTCGATTCCGCGCTCGTGAAGGCGGCATCGGTGACTGCGACGAGCGTGGTCGCAATTGCCAGGAGCATGTAGCACACACGCATTTTTCTTTGGTCTTGGTGAAGCTTGAGGTGGCCAAGTCGAATTCTAGAATGAGCTCACCGGTTTCGGTATTCATCCTTCGGTGTTGGCTAGTCGACTACAGTATAGGACGAAGCGTAAAGGCCACCTGGTGTAACAACACATCTTGTGCTAAGCGGGGATTTGCGCCAAAGAAGCTGGTCAGTGGGAAGGAACACACACAGCCAGAACTTGAACAGGATTCGGGTTGAAGCCGACTCATCATTGCACATATGATTCAATTTACAACTTTGCCAATTGGTACTTACCCCACAAAAGCATACACGTACATGTACTTGCAGAATTATTGACATGTCTTCGCCAGCAACTTCTCGATTCTCTTGTTTTAATTGGAATGCGCCGGAAAACGAAAATGCTATCGCTGTCTGAAGCTTTGTGCTCCAGTGAGGTCATTTGTGTTACACAAACTGAGTATTTTTGTGAGGAGCTGTCTTGTCGTCGAATGCGTATCAGCATTCATCATGAGCGAAAACTGTATATAAAGTTAGATCACTGATAGATTTCGCAGTGTCGCCTGAGAGCGAAATTTATGAGGCAACATTCGTCTCACCACCAGATAATTATCGCCTCGCCGTACCGCTATTTTGGTACACGATTTCTATTTTAGCTTCCCATTTTTAATTCAAGGGCAAGATACCGATATGCACCAGACTGTTCCTGTACAAACAGCACAGAGCGAGGCTTAGCTTTGCTTACAGTAGCGCGTTTCGGCAAAACTTAGGCATGGTATATATATACTGCCGTTGAGACATAAATGTGTTTAATTTCGATTGCAAATATTAATTGCTTGCAAGCCCCATGCGCCCACATAGTACTCTATCACTGCATATTCGCCTCACCCCAAGACGGAGCGATGGGTAGTGAGGGTGAGGCGAATATTGCCTCCCCTGCTACAGAAGCGTTCTGCAATCGTGTACGTGCTGACCACGCTAGAAGTAGTTAGCTCTCAAACTGCTGTACAGTATGCAGGACAGAGCGACAAGATTGGTCTCGTGCTCGAGCCCACTTCTTTCAAGCCACTAGCTATGCATCAATCTATATTCCGAGCCGCAC
Source organism: Phytophthora vignae f. sp. vignae (assembly GCA_016169955.1). NCBI lineage: Eukaryota > Oomycota > Peronosporomycetes > Peronosporales > Peronosporaceae > Phytophthora > Phytophthora vignae. Next base: position 659,694 of record JABJUM010000007.1, read on the forward strand.
AATTTGTTCCAGGTACCTACAGGTCGAATCCACCATAACCAGACAGCCCAGAAGTAGTAGTGTATTTTCTATGTGTTAGAAATACGGGAGAAAAAGAAAAAGAAATCGGGTACGAAAAGTGAGGCGATTATTGTCTGGGGGTGAGATAAAGGTGTGCTAAATCTCCAAAGAATTGCGCACAACACATCCCAAGGCTGTGCATTACATCCAACCACAGCTTGGATTTTGCCCACATCGAGCAATACTACGATGCTTGTGCCGTCACTACGTGTACATGTGCGCTGGTGGAACCGAATAGCGCGTGTCTGGCACCAAGGTGATGTGCTTCAGTGCTTCAAGCTGAAGCCAGCTGCGCCGCCGTTCAAATCGGTATGTGCGTGCTATTTTTTTCTCAACCGTACACCAGTGTTGGCAAAAAAATGATTTAAATATTTTTATCGCTTATAAAAATCCAAAAAAATATTTTTATGGATTTTTATTCATATAAGTGCGATTCCAGGTATCCTTCTTTTTGTATAGACGAAACCGCTCTCATTACAAGATTGGGTCCTCTATTCGGTACTTTACTGCATTCCAGACCAGCTTGAAGCGTTAGCTGCTCTGGACGTGCTGCGCCTCGCCGCTGCTGCTCGGACCTTCTCCGCTGCGCCGGACCGACGTGCACGCACCGTCAGACATCACCAACCGTCGTACCAACACAATCAGCCAAAGCCACCTCGCCAACGCGGTCGAGCGGGTTGGTCAGCGTAGCTGGCAGAGCGAGGCGGCAAGTGCTTGCGGATCGGTGCGAGTGTCCGGCGCTCGCATCTCCGATCGAGACAGCATCAGCCGGATAGGCTTCGCCATCAGCGACTCTGTGCCACGTTTCACGGATCTCGCGCCGCCGTCAGACCCGAGCATCGCCACACCCAGCACTCGCGCCCTACTGGTCGCCTCCTCCACGGATGAACGGCGCAATCGACGCGCCTCGAGGCACCTTGGCACTGTGACGCCGTCGACCGCTTATCCCTCAAGCACTCTCAACCACTGCTCGTCGTCAACGCTTAGCCGCCCGCGCTCGCTGTGCTACTTGCCGCCTGTGCTCTGATTGTGTGCAGCGAGGACACAGACCACTATTAGCGCAACTACAGTTCCTCTGCAGCTCGCTGTTTATTCGATTAAGCGATAAAAAATTAAAAATCACATAAAAATAAAAATATTTTTATTTTTATATTTTATTTTATTCGGATAAAAATCCTTCCATATTTTTTTTGCCAACACTGCGTACACGTACTTATGTTCACGAACGTGTATTATAATCTTTATTCCCCAGGTCGAAACGTACGGGTAGCATGGGTGCAATCCTATAATACCCGTACGCGTGCATAGATTAGTTTTAATACGAACTTTTGTATATATCGACATATGGCTTTCAAAGATATTTCAAAGTGGTGAAGACAAGCGGGGATCCTACAGCGAGCGCATTTGTGCGTTCATGGTTGTTGCGCTTGAGCAAACAAAACAGCTCAAGCTCATTTTGTTGGTTAGTTGTTGACGATCAGAGTTGGCCCACAAATGACAAGAAAATCGCAATTTTGGTGGCATTGCAGCACATTGACCACGGTTCTAGACTGGTGAAGGGCTCTGCTACTCAGGCTAAGGTCACGGTAGATCGTTCATATGCTGCATACTAGCTTTCAGGCCGTTAATAAATTCGTGCTTGTGAATGTGGTGGTCAAATTCTGATGGTTTTGCAAAATGTACGGATTTTACACTCAAAGTCCACACTATGTGTAAAATGTGCAATGAACGCGAACTTAGTCGGCTGCGAAGGTACTTGAGGGCGGGAACGCTTCGAAATCTAGCCAAATTGACGAAACATGAAAGCATGGATGAATCCAATCCAAGAATTGATCCTTCTTGCTTTTCTCTCCTTAGCAAAACACACACTTTCACTGCACGGGAGCTCGTGCGTTTTCAGTTGGGGGTAGCTGCCTTTGCAGCGGCCTTTGCCGCCTTCTCGATGTGGGCATGGTACAACTGGAGGAAGGCCTGGCGCTGTGTGTCCGTAAACTTGAGCTGCTGCAAGTGGAGCATGATATCGAGATTGGACTTCCCCTCCATTTGCCTCACGAACTTGGGCAGAAACGTCAGCAGATTGATGTCGCCAACTCTCTCTTCTCCTTCGCTCTCTTGGCCAGACGTATATGCTCGCAGGAGTCGCTTGGGCGCCACTTGTGCCAGTTGAGCTTCGTCGGGTAGCACGAGTTTGACTGCGCTTACCTGCTTCGATTCAGTGCTCGTGAAGGTGGTGGCATAAGTATTTGAGACGAGCGTGGTCGCAAGCACTAGAAGAACGCAGCAAATACGCATATTTGAGTGAAACTTGTGGCGGCCGAGTCGAATTGAAGAATGTGCTGTCAAAATTCGCTCATTAGCTGTTGACTAGCGACCTAAAAGAAGCGTAAAGGCCGCCTGGCAACAGATCCTGCGCAAGCGGAGGCTCGCCAAAATAGGCGGGTCAGCGGGAAGGAAGAAACAGCCAGAAGTTGAGTAAGATTCGGTTGAAGCCGACTCATCATTATTTATGCTTCAGCATACAACTAATCGTAAGTAGAATACTATGCAGATACTATTCGATGCCGTCTTGCTCCCAGTAGCATAGCAAACCTCGCTCCCTACTCGCATATTGCATTTGTGGAACAGTAAAGTATTTTGCAGTTTTTTTTTCTTAGGAGGAACTCTCTTGTCGTCGAACGACTATCGGCATAGATACAATCTAGTGTAAGGATAGCATTCATCATGTCGTCTGTGTAGAGTTACTGTACAAGGGAAAAAAATGCTCTGTCGTGACAAATTCCTATAAGATTACGTACAACACATCCCACGGTTGTGCATGAATGACATCAACACCAGCTTGAAGTTTCTCCCGTCTTGCCGTTCACGGTATCGAATCAGCTCGTGCTGGGTACCGACTTTTTTTTTAGTTATAATGGGGTGGTACGATTTTGAATGCGTGCTGCCTGCAGCAGACGATCCTAGTTCAATAAATAAGAGCCCCATCGTAAATTACGAATAGCAACGCTCAGATACATATATTACGAAATACTGTTGATTTCAACTAAGGATCAAAGTCATAGTCAGGGTCGATGATGCCAACTTCTACATCAAGAAGACCCGCCACCTTGAGCAACGCAAATACATCCACGTCTTCTAGTAGGGGCGGCAGCCTGACCCCTTAGTAGCGCTTTAGTGTTAACTGCATATCATGCCCTTGTACCAGTTAATCACGTCCAGCTTCTTGTAGTTAGAGACAGCAGTGCGGGAGTGCTTCCGCGGCTTCCTCCCGGGGCCGTCGATCCGCGTTCGGCCTTTCGGCATCTTTGACTTGTGTGAGGCCTCTGAAAGTCGTAAATTACGAGAGGTACTTCAACCGCTAATTCAACCCGTTATAACTAAAAATCGGCAGGAGGAATCGCGCTGTAAAAATCCGACGCAACCATTGGCTACCCATTATAACTAAAGCCCCATTATAACTAAAAAAAAGTCGGTGCATACAGTACCGGGAGCGATGTGCTTCAGTGCTATCCTATCCGGATACAAGCTGCCAGCTGCATACCCCGTTTTTTTTATTTGTTTCCAACCAGTATCGCCACTCTTGTTTATTTGGAAAGCTGTAAAAAGTCTGATACCCGTGCAATGCTACATTTCGTCGTGCTATGGTTCAACAACTCGCTTCCTGCCATACCCTCCTTATGAATTCGCTTTCCCAGGTATAGGCTCTACTGTAGAACCGCAACCAAATCCAGAGCGTTATATATTTAAATTATAGGCCATAATCAACCACGCCAAACAATCGAATTGCTACACGTAGACAATTGCATGTAGACAAGTCGGTCGTTGTTGACCAGAACAAGGCGATCTTAGCAGGAGTGACAGCCAGGCTCGAAGACATGAACAGAGGATGCACTGCCGCGATCATCTTCAAGAACTCTCAGTGTTAGCTGAACCCCATTACTGGCGACTCGTCAGTAACGGGTTGGTTTGGCATATCGTGCTGAATCAACCTGGTGCAGACGTTGCTAGGGGGGCCTCCTCCAAACTCTTACTCGTACGATATCGTATCTTGGTCAAATGGATATCGTACTTAATCTTGGAGTCGCAACTTCGGACTGTCGCGCGAGTTGACCTTAACGCGCGGTACTCAAGAATCACTTCAACATGTTGTTCGTCAGAAATGTCGGCATCCGTCATCCCCGGTATCATTGAGAGGATATATTATCAACACGCCAATGCGCAACGTCGAACGAGTTTCTAGGATTCGTCACGTGTTGTCTGTTGATCAAGAGCAGCTATCGAAGTTTGACGGATTGAAGCCTCGGCGTCCTGCGTCTCTTCAATCTCGTTTTCTTAGAGCATGACTTGTATACAGAAATGAGCGCTACCAAAAGGCAGAAGTTGCAGAAGACTCGAAACGTCATTACGCGGAGTCAAGCTGCTACAACGAGAGCTGTTGATCTGCACGCCAGAGTACTATCTGTGCTGTCGTTGCATATGCGCTAGGAGCGGTCACAGGATCGGTAGGACGTAGGCTAGACAGAGCAGAAGCCTACCTTGCCACCAATGCATTTCAGTTTGGATTTTACCGCTTAGCCGACAGAAGGTCGTCTGCAGTGGTCGCTGGGTCGAGGACCCGGTGGAACCAGAATAAAGTTAACTTTTCGTCATTGGACGAAATCCTACTCACAATGTCGGCGCCGGATGCGAAGGACACGACGCCGGACGATGTGGCAGACCAGCTCGACGATCTGCGCATCGATGTAGAGACGTCGCTTCCGCCCCTCCCGCAGTCAGCAAGAGATCAAGGGAGAACAAACTGGGACCCTCACGCCCAGATGGGAGACGTCCGTTTCTGGGGAGGACCCTTCGCAACGCCGCTGGTTGGTACACCAGGCGGAGAAGACGTTGCAATGCCGACCGCGTCGCCAGGGAGCCACTCGCCGGGGTCCCCTTATGAAGGCCAGGCAAGGCTGACGAACGCACCGTCGCTTCCGGTCGCTCCGAGGTACGCCGGGAGTACGCTTCAAGACCGACGAGCCTTCATGAGAGCGTATGAAACCTACTACCGCGCTCTGTGTGCCTTCGTGACTCCGTATTATTGCCCGTTCGTGGTGCCGATATCTGCCTGTATTGAAGAGCGAACCGGTAGAATGATCTGCCTCTACGAGTTCAAGAAAAGCTCCAACACAGTGACGGAGGACAAGTGGATCGCGTACTTCAAGGCGGCGTTACGGCCGGACCATCATGACTACACGGCGGTTGACGAAGCAATGTCTAAGCTACGTGTAGACTCCAGCCTGCCGGATGCTGACTCGAGAATGGGGAAGCTGCGTTCTGAGATGCACAAGATCCTAGATGATAACAATGTCGAGGCAGCCATGCTGGAGAAAGAGCAGAAAAAACTGGTCACATACCTGGTGAATGGCTTAGCACCGGACGATTTCCGCCAAGCTGTCAAGACGCGTCTTTCGTACGAGGAGAACAAGAGGTTGCGCGCGGATGTCGTCGCGTTCTATGGCTGGGCTCTCGAGCTAATGAGGTCACACATGCGGTGGCAGCCATCCTCCCGGGAACGATCTACAAAGTCCCAGTCTCGTCCACCAGCGCAGCAGAGGCAGCAAGTCGGAACAACGACAGCAACGTCCACCCAGTAACCCACCTTGAAGCAGCGGCCACTCGTCAATCTGCGCCGTGGAGCACAAGCCGCCAAGAGGACCAATCAGCGGGCAGCCTGGAGATAGAGCCAGCTGACCCAGCGGTCCGGCCAATCAGAACGCGCCGGTGAGCATCAGGAGCGCTCTGATTGGCCACGACTGGACGACGACGCCTCCATCGAGGAGCCAGTCGTTCCTGGCGACTGGGGCTCTGCTGACGGCGTGCACCTGGCCGGCGTGCTTGCATGCTACGGCCGGGCAGCTCGGGGGTGATACCGCGGACCAAGCTGGATGTCTGCGCTGCTGCCTGCGGCAGCGTATAGCGGTGGTCATAGACCGTCAGCCGGGAAGGCGGGGCCTGTGGGGGGTCCACGGTGGCTCCATGAGTGGAGTCATTGCGCCGTTTCCCGTTAGAAAACAGTCCACGGGTGACGCCGTGGTCCCAACTGGTAGTATTTGCCTCTATAGGCTGCGTGCGATCCTGGCAGGCCACCAGATAGACGGGCGTACTGCACCCCATGTGCGCACGACCTCCACAGTACTCGCGGTGACGTGCGGGGGTATACTGTAAGTCACAGTGGCCTGCGCTACATGAAGCTGGCCGCGACGGGGTGGCCCTCAAATGGTGCACCCACGGCGCGGCGGGGCCGAGAACATCGCAGTGGTAGAGATCCAGATACGGCTGACTCGGGGACGGCAACATCACGTCGCCACACAGCACTGCTGGGGCGCTTATTGGTGGCCTGCACCCCATTGGGCATGAAGGAACGCAAGTCGGCCCTGACAATTGCAGTGGAGAAGTTCGCGCTTCGAAGGACCGGTGCTGCTGATGGAGCAGCGGGATCGCGTAGGCTGTCCGCGGGGCCAAGTGTAGAGAAGTCGAGTAGACCGTTTCAACTTTTCGGCGGGGCACCAAGAGCTGTGAGCTTGGTGTCCACGGTAGATGTGCTGGTCGTTACCTTAGATAGGTTAAATGTAATCAATCTTACCTCAACCTTGAAACGAAACGAAGAAGCAGCGGACCGACAGGAAACGCACCGAGGGCAGGATGGTCAGAGGACGCCCGCCCACCAAAGAGCGGTCAACGTTGTTTCAAGTGCAGCTCTGCCAACCACTTGGTGAAACACTGTCCAGGTGTGGGTCCTGAGGAAGCTGCCCGCCTAATCGCGGAGCGCATGCAGAAAGGAAAGGACTGAGAGTCTACGTGGCGGCTTGTGGCAGTCACTAAGGGAGATACGAGTTTCGCTTTCTCCTGGGACGGGAAGGACAAGGGCACGTCCATCGCACTTATCAACGACCAGCTCCCCTGCACAGTGCTACTTGCCTCTGGCGCTGATGACTCGGTGGTTGGGTTGGGTCTGGTGAAGGCCCTGGCAGCACGAGGGGCGCCCGTCGATATCCTGACGGCGGACACGCTGACTCTGCTTTGCCCCATTGGGGACAGCAGCATCCGTGTGACTCCAGGTATCTCTCGATGAGATCAAGATCGAGACGTCGGCCGGGCCCCTGGTGCTGCGAGGGATCCAGTGTTGGGTGCCTGAGGAAGAGGCTGGGCCAACCATGATTATTGGCCGGTCGATTATGGCCACACTTGGCTACTCGACCGATGGCCTCCTCTCCTCTGCGCGTGCTAAACATGGCACGTAGCAGTTCCCGAGATCTGACGACGACAATACCCCGATACCGCTCACGAGGATTCAGTCCCTAGCGGCTACGACGCTGCGCGAAGAACCGGAGTATGTGGAGGAAGACGAGTTTGACAAGATGGCCATGTCACCGGTGGTGGTAAAGAGCAAACAGGACGAGGTTAACGCGGCGGTGCATGAGGCGCTGGACGAGGCCCTCGCCAACGGTGCCTGTGGCCTTGTATGACCGCCTCCGCTGGATTCTCGAGCGCTACGCGGATTACTTTCGACTGGGGCTCGGCGACGACCCTCCGGTTAAGGTGGCGCCGCTGCGTGTGAGGCTCAAACCTGATGCGCGCCCCATCAAGGCGAAGTTGAGACGGTATCCCCCGTTGCACGAGACTTTCCTCGAGGATCACGTCCAGACGCTGTTGGAGTCTGGTCTGGTGAAGATGAATCCCGACAGCCGGTGGGCCTCTGCACCTCCGGTAGACCCGAAGAAGAGCGATGAGCTTCGTATGGCGGTTGACCACCGAGCGCCCAATGCGTGGACGGAGCTTTTGGCGTGGCCTATGCCGGATTTTGAGTCGGATCTCAGCAAGGTGGAAGGCAGTGAATACTACTTCAATGCAGATGTGATCCGGTGTTTCTACCAGCTACCGCTTCACGAGAAGTCCCAGGAGATATTTACCATCATAACCAAGCTGGGGATAGTCACCCCAACGCGACTGCCCATGGGGGCTAGCGACTCCGTCGCATTCTGTCAGCAGACTATGGAGCATATTGTCGGCCCGCTTTTTTATAAGAAGGTTCTCATGTGGCTGGATGATGTTCTAGGGTTTGCCAATCTCCAGAGGATCTGCTGGATGTTCTTGAAGAGTTTCTTCAACGTTGTGAGCAGTTTGGGCTCAAGCTGCACGCGCGCAAGTATCATTTTTTCATGCGGAAGGCCTCCTGGTGCGGCAAGGTGGTTTCAGCGGATGGGGTCGCGCACTCGCCCGAACGTATACAGGGCCTGGTGGACATGGCGTCTCCACTGACGGCGGGTGATCTACAGCAGTTCTTGTGTGCAGTGGGATGGATGCGCCAAAGTATCCCGGGAGTCACGACACTCACTTCCGAGTTGAACACTATTCTCGATGTGGCAGCCAAGAGCGTCGGGAGCCGGAAGAAAGCCAAGCTACAGCGCGTGCGACTCGCTGCGGTTGGGTGGACGAGTGCCCATGATGCGGCCGTCCAACGTGTCAAACAGGCGCTGCTGGATATGATACCGCTGGCCCATCCACGACTGGAAGATGATGTGGTTGTGTACACGGATGCCAGTTTTGACCACTGGGGAGCGGCGGTGTTGCAGCTGCCGCGGGGTCAGCTTAGCCGTCCTCTGTCCGAGCAGAAGCTGCGACCGCTTGTCTTTATCAGCGGCAGTTTCAAGGGTGCCAGCTCTCGCTGGACGATCATCGAAAAAGAGGCTTTTGCCATCGTGGAGACGTGCAAGCGGCTCAATTACCTGCTCCTCAGACCTGGAGGGTTCAAGCTGTACACAGACCACCGGAACCTCCACTTCATTTTTGACCCACACAGTCTGGACTCCAACATCACGCGTTTTCAGGCCGACAAGCTCCAGCGCTGGGCGTCAACGCTGGCCCTCTTTCGTTTCGGCATCGAGCATGTGGCTGGGGACCTGAATGTCTGGGGCGACCTGCTTTCACGCTGGGGCAGTCTCGGTCGGGCCGAGCGATCTCGGTGAAGATGATCACAGTATTGGACGCGGTGTCACCCCTCCAGTCCGCGGATTTTGAGTAACCCACCCATGCTGAGTTGTTGCGTGTGCAGCAGGCTGCTATGGAGGTGTCCGACGCCTCGGTCTCTTTGCCTGACTGCCATTGGGACGCTGCCACGAACATCTTTCTCGTCGGCACGGGACAAGTGTGGATTCCCGACGGAGCGACGGATTTGCAGGTGCGCCTCTGTGTGAGTACGGACGCCGGTGCTAATGGACATCGTGGCCAGGCGGCTACGCTACAAGTCTTGAAGAACCAATTCTCTTGGACTACTCTTGAGGCGGACCTCCGTGTCTTTTTGCGTTCCTGCTTGCACTGCTTGGTGATTGGCGGCAAGTTGCAGCCTCGGCCTTTTGGTGAAGCGCTTCACGCTACTCGACCGAACGAAGTACTGCATTTCGACTACTTGTCTCTTCTCACCATCTCTCGTGGCACGAAAGATGTTCTCGTGCTCAATGATGACCTGTCCGGATTTGTTGAGCTGATTGAGTGCAGTGCGGCGACGGCGGCGGAGACAGCAGACGCGCTCCTGGGCTGGTTCTCCCGTTTCGGTGTGGTTACGCAATGGGTCTCTGATAGAGGCGCTCATTTTAAGAACGAAGTCATGGAGGCTTTGAGGAAGGCTCTGGGTGGTGCGCACCATTTTACTACAGCCTATTGCCCATGGGCTAACGGGACAGTGGAGGTGGTCAACAGGCAACTACTACGCTACCTCAAGGGGCTGCTTAGCGAGTTGAGGTACCTCAGCAAGAGAGACCGGTGGTGCTTCCGGTGGTGCAATCCGCCCTGAACCATATGCCGTCGGATCGGCTTGGCGGAACAGCGTCCAAAACATCGTGGCGTCGTTTGCAGTCACGACGCACCATGCGTCTCGCCTCCGTTACTATCAGGATGGCTTGAAGGGCGTCACCCAGGATTTGGCGGCTCACGCCATCTATGCCGCCGGCGGTGACCTGGTAAAGCAGTTTCTGCAGGTTCGCCTTGGTGCTACGTCCCGGCAGTGGGAACTTCTCGTCGAGTGGGTCGGCTTGGACCCTGAGGAGGCATCTTGAAAGCCGACGGACGTCATGTTCCAGGACGTGTCCGTGCTTTTAGAGCGATTTGTTGTCCGTCATCCGGACGACCCTCTCATCCAGCAGATGTGGACGACTCGCACAGCCTGGAAGTCGTCATAGAAGTCGAAACGTCCTGGACGGAAGTGATCTGCACGCCAGAGTACTACCTGTGCTGTCGTTGCATATGCGCTAGGAGCGGTCACAGGATCGGTAGGACGTAGGCTAGACAGAGCAGAAGCCTACCTTGCTACCAATGCATTTCAGTTTGGATTTTACCGTTTAGCCGACAGAAGGTCGTCTGCAGTGGTCGCTGGGTCGAGGACCCGGTGGAACCAGAATAGCTGTGGAATCGACCTGAAATTTCAAGGTGCGAAAGGCCTTCGTCTTCTGATTCTAAAAATCCTCTGACGCCAATGGAGCCCAGGTGAGCAGTATCATCCCCCTTCTCTGGTGGCTGCAGACCCGAAGACGAACAGCGTTAGCAGACTGAGCTCAACACTTCACCAACGGAGACTTGACCATTTTTTTTTGCTATTATTGTATCGCACCCTGATTCCTCGTCCCTTAGTATTTTAATATTATTAAAATATTCGGTGCACATATTTATTATATATATTTAGTAAACATTTTTATTGTCAAAAAGCGATTGCAAAAAAAGTAATTGCATGAATTATCGTGCAACAATACCAAAATAGGGTACACCATTCAAATGTTAGTTCCACCAATGGGCTCTCTCAGTCCGCCCATACGCCCAAAGCCGTCGTTCCGATACGCGCGGCAAAGACAGGCGCGCAACTTCGCCTCTCTATTATCTGGGACCGACGTAGTTAATACGACTTTAATCAGATTACCATCACTCTTGAGATTGCAGAGGGGGTGAATGAATCATTGGCGATTCACTACAAAAGCTATCTTCGTTCAATCCTGCCTGTAAACTGAGCGGCGTTCAAACGCATAGGGCCTATAGGGGTGGTCTAGAGCGCCCAAACGTGCCTCTAGAGCTTTCATATTGCCAAAACTATGCGCGTACCTTTTGACTTTAACAGTCGTTTTGAGGATTTGGCTCTCGTGACATCCATCCTCCTTAAATTGCTGCCCAGACGACTTAAATATCTTGGGATTTGATTGAATATTCAAGGTCCTTAAAGTTGCAACATTAGGGTGCCAAAAGCGACTTTAAGGTCCTTTAAAGTCGCTTTAGCTTCAGTCATGGCGCAGCTTAAAGTCGCTTGAACGGGATCCTCTCGGGGACAGTGGAGTTGGACCTAGTTCCCTGAACTTTTTGTAACATTCTTCCGTAAAACTACCGTAATAAACGGGTCCAGTGCGACAACGTTTTTAGGTCATAACTAAGTCAACTAAAAAAACCACGAGGTTTTTTATCCAGAGTGCGGCGATGACCTCCATCCGGCAGGATGCCTCTCCGCCTCTCATTCCTAAAGTTGCGATCCATGAAGAAGAGGCCCAAAATCCAGAACAAAACGAAAATTCAGTAAGTGGTGTTGTTTGCCAATATTTTTTTATATTACTAACCTATGGACATTTCCGTACATGGGCCTGTATGTGAAGTATCACATCGATCATCCCTTCCCCGCTGATGCTGGAAAGAGGCGCGTGATGCACTCCTTTCTTGTAGCAAAAGCGTGGGAAATGGTCAAGGTGAAGACAATAATAAAAGGTTTTCGCAAAGCCAAGCTGTTGCCTATAGGCCCACGGGATGTTAACGGAGTGTTCGGAACGTACATGCGCTCGCTACCAGAAATGCCTATTGTCGACGAAGTGGAGGATAACGACGATAACAATGAATAGACGTACTCAGCAATTAATTTGAGTGTTTTGTCCGCGGTTGTTAACAGGGTTTGAAAGTATTGACACGATGTAATCGGAGATTTTCCGGATTTCCCCGAGCCTCGCCCGTGATTGGTTGGCTCAGAGGCTCAATTTGGGAAAGGGAAGCAGCGCCACGTGGCGTATGGGGTAAGCGGATCCTGGCCGGACTCGCGTTGGCAGTGTACAAGGTTTGGTGACCCCGGATGGAGATGTCTCCAAGAGTGGACCCCGGCTGGAACCAAGTACCGGACGAGAGGCGAAGCCCAAGAGAGCGTAAAAGTGCCTCCGATGGGAGGCCGCCTGCTCTTGGTGCACTGTACAACGCAAGAGGAGCCTGGCCGGATCGAGTGAAGACCCAGAAGCCCCGAAGTTGCTCAAGAAACCCCAGATGTGAAGCCCAAGTGGAACATGATCCTGCTTGGAGATAACCCTGGATCCCGGATGAAGATAAAAAGATACCATCCCAGATGTGAAGATCCAGCATACAAAGTCCAAGATATTTCCGACCGACCAAGTCAACCGACCAAGATCTGTTCAGATTCCGTGGAACATTGAACTTCGTTTGCGTACCCAGTGATGACTGTACTTGCTGGAAGTATGCTACGAGGGACCGCGAACGATTACGACGACAAGACCATAGTGAAGACAAGTCAAGATGGAGTGCATGTAAAGATCGACAGAAGATAGCCAGACAGACAAAGAAGAGAGACAACAGATAACAGATAAACAGAGTTCGTTTTGCCAAGGATCGCGCAAGTGAGTTGGAGCAGCCTACCGGACGTGCATTCCCGGAGGACCGACTAAGTCTACGCGTGAGGGCCCAGCAACTGTGACATCTGGGTCGAGCTCCCGCAACAGAGTCCAGTCCAAGTTGGGGTGAGTACCGGGTACCAACCCGAGGTTGATCCACTTCCATTTCATTTCCTAGTTGCGGTTGAGCTCGTCCCTCACAGGAAGGCCCCGCATTTCATATTACCGATTACCTTGTCACCTGGTTGGAGTAGCCCCAGGTGGGAAGTATTGATTTAAGTGCTATTGTGTGGTAGGACGTACTTGATTGTGTTAGTTTCCCTCAGTACTTGAGGGTGGTGCGCGTGAGCTAAGCCGGCCGGGATTGACCAGTGTCTCGGGCCCCGGCTGAAGTTGACTGGAGTAGTGACCGACCCTTTCACGGTCCAAAAGAATAAGGAAGGGCTACGTGTTTGTATATAACTCTGTATCTGTTTGTATTGTTTGGTTATCTGAGAGCTGTCAGAGGCGACGTCCAAGAAGGTTACGTTCTGCCCTGCTACCTAGCGACCTACAAGTATCAAGAAAACTCATCCACGGTTGAAGACCCCTGGTTACGAAGACAAACGAACCCACAGGGATTGTTCACAAGGACACACGCCACCCCGGTTGGAGTGTACATCTAGGTGTATCACTTCCGGCTAGGGTCTGTTCTGGGTGCACCCCATTCGGGAGTCTACATCCAGGGCGCGCTAACTATACACCTGGGCGGTCAGGCGTTCACCCGCCTCGCCTCAGCTGGTGCGCGTGCCCGGATTCGAACTAAGGGTTTTCACCGGAGTTGTTTATACTTTGTAAGTTTATAGGTGTGAGGTGTGCTAACTTTCCTAACTAGTGTCTATGACAGCTAAGCGAGGAGACATGCGCGAAGGAGGGCGCGGAGGACGAGGACGCGGAGAGGCGTCGCGTCAATCGCGTCGTGCGGCGGGGCTGCCGCCCGAGGAGCAACCGAGCCTGGAAGAGGTTCAACGCAATGCTCGGAAGGCAAACGCTGAAAAGCGTAAGGCAGCCCTGGCCGGAGATGGGTCTTCGAACCAAGCCCAACCGGCACCCGAGCCGGCTGTCCTGAATGACGCGCACCAAGTGTCGAAGGATGGCGAGCCCGGACGTGCTGATGCGGGAGCGGAATCGAAGACCGCGGAGGGGGATCCCGGCCAGGGTGAACCCAACCAGGCGTCTGAGGGAGGCGCCAATGTGGATGAGCCCCAGGCGGAGGGTCGAGTTTCGGACTCCTCTCTGCCTGGCCAAGATGTGCAGTCGGACGCGCAAGTGTCCGCCGAACCCAAGCGGACATCGGCCGCCAACGAGGAGAAGCCGGCCGCAGTCCCTGCGAAGGCAGTGACCCCGCCCGCTGATGCCCAACCGGAGACCCAACTCTTGGTGAAGGCCAGCCGGGGTAACCTGCCGACAGAGCTGCCGGCCGAACACCCAAGTGTCCAAGCGGCGAAGGCGTACGCGGCATTGCAGGCGTCCCGGTGGGAGAGAGCCCGGTCTGGGCTCACGCTTCCGCCGAACGTGGAGTACGCCTGGCCGGAGTCCCACCCGGACTCCGTGCTGTGGTTGACTGCGACGCTTGCGACGTCCAAGTACCTGGCGTCGAAGGTGGTTTCGTCGGACCCGGCCGAGGTTTGGTTTGCTGACCTGGCACCCAGCCGTCGAGACCTGTCGACTGCCCAAGACCTGGCCGGAGTCCAGATCCCGACTGGGTTGCTGGACTCGCGTGAGTGTGTTGCGGTCCTGCAGACGCTCCTGTTCGAGGCCGGTTTCCAGTTCGTCAACTTGGTGCCGACCTGGGTGGAGATGCGAGTGTCCAAGGTGGAGCCGATGTCCATCCGGACCCTGGTTGGAGACGTCCAGCGATTGCTTGCTGCCGAGCTCATTGAGTGGCGCGAGCTGGTCGTCGGAGCGACGTTCAAGATCCTGCCAGCGTTGGAGGCCCAAGCGAAGACAGAGAAGCCACCGATCATGGATTACCACGCGGAAGACGCGGATGGAGATCTATTGATGAATGACTACGAACTCTTGCTAGGCCGGACCTACGTCCTACGCCTACGCTTGACAGGTCTTCGCCCCATCCGGAGTCCGAGCGGATCGTCCATCGGTGAGCCTGCGCCCAAGCGCCCGCAACATGCGCCGCCGAGGACCGAGAGCTCGCTTGCGTCCCCGCCGTCCCACTTCGAGTCGTTGCCGTCCGAGTTTCCGTCGGCCGAGGAGTCTGCCCAGGATGCCCCGGCCAGAGGTGCAACTTCGGACCCTGTCCCGAGCATAGTTGGCACCTCCGACCGGGCTTCCTACGGCGAGACGTCCGAGTCGTACGTGTCCAGGAACACCACCTCGGATTCGTCGACCTCAACGCTCGGATACAGCGCTGCGTCGCACATGCCGATGCCCCAGCTGGGATCCTTGGCGATGTCCGCTCGGGGTCTGGTTGGCGTGTCAGTCGGCGCCGGAGATGTGGGTTTCCAGGTGACGCGCGAAGTGGTCCCCAAGCGAGAGGCGATCCCGGATCAGGCTGATGCCGATATGGCGCGCTTGGACGAAGTGGCCAGTCGGCTGACATCCAGGACGCACGCATCAACGAGGTCCCGGATTCAGGGTCACGGCCGCTGTATGGAGATCCAAGGTTTTACGAAGGGAACCATGGCTACGGAGAGGCGAGCCCTCGTCAAGGTAACCCTCGGTTGGGCGCGTGTGTACGAGTTCGAGTTGTGGATCATGGATCATGGCGCCGGAGTGGACGTAGTCCTCGGCACTGACTTTATGATCCCTGCTGGAGTGCGTTTAGACCTGTTTCACGCAGCCGCGAGGCTGCCGGACGAGGTCAGCATCCCGCTTATCAAGACTCTAAGCGCACCGGACGACCGAGGCTTCGGTCCGCATGTTAACGGTGGACCATCCGAGGACTTGTACGTTCAGGGTCGAGAGTGTGTGGAGTACCGAGTACAGCGACGCCAACCAAATCTGGATACACACGAAGTGTGGGTACGTCGCACGAAGTCTCTGCTGCCAACGGTGACGAAGTTTCGGCGGGGCAAGGCCGAGCGGGTACGGTTGACTAATGTGTCCGACCGTCCGACGACCTGTCACGCACACACTCCAGTGTTGCTATGGGTACCGATTGGGGATCTTCCGAGGAACGATGGCTACGTGCGGCTCAACTCGACCCGATACGAAGACTGGCAGAAGCTTGCCTATGAGAGCAGCCGTGATGAGGTCGTCTTTGCGCGCGAGTGCGAGGCGTACTCAAAGTGGTTGGCCGCGCAACCGCCGGCTGTGGACCGACCAACCTACACTCCGCCAACTGGAGTGATGGTCCGACCAGCCGACGACTCGCCCGACCGACGGCTCAGGTTGAGTTGCGCCGAACGATGGGAACGCGAGCTCGCGCAGCGTGACGAGAGAGAGCAACTTGCTGCCGACGGCTCACCAGTGGGTGATGATCCGGCGGCGCTCTCTCCCCAACCCGCGGAACTTGAGCATGCGCGAACCGAAGTCTCGTCTGGGGTGACCGAGGAATCCGTTTGCCGAGACGAGACCAACGGGCCTAGCGATGCGGAAGTGTGTTCAGAATCTAACCTGGACCCGGATGACCCGCGAGGAAGTGATGACAACAGTGGAGATGACGGTGAATCAGAGCTCTCGTACCAGAGTGAAGACTCGGCTGGAGACGACAGCCCGATGCTGGTGCTGGAACGCGCCTACGCCTCGGTGGCGACCACGCTGACGGCTGAAGGAGGTGACAGCGACGCGAAGGACGTCATATCCGAGCACCAGGTGAACAACATTAACCTGGAAGATTACGCTCACGAACTGGCCTTCCTGCCCGACCTGACCGAAGCCTCGGTTACGGAGTTGGACTACTCGGCTGCGAACGTACGGCACCCGGACCTGAGTTGCGGCCGACAAGACCGCGTGGGAAGGTGCTCCGGAAGCATGAGAAGATTCTGATCTCCAGTGGCAATGCGTTACCACCACCAGCATATGGTGTGGTGTGTGACATCGATGTGCAAGGACATGCGCCTATCAAACAGAGGGCTCGGCGGATACCCCTCCGACACCTCAAACAGCTCTACGAATTGCTCCGAGGGCTGCTGAAGGCGGGGTTGATCGCGTTCTCGAACAGTCCGTGGTCGTCGGCGATCGTTATTGTACTGAAGAAGAATGGCGTCGACATCCGATTGTGCATTGATTACAAGATGGTGAACGCCGTCACCGCTATCATGGAGTATGCAATGCCTCTGGTCGACGACTTGCTTACCGACCTAGAGAAGTATCTGTGGTACTGTTCGCTTGACGCTGCGAGTGGATTTTGGGCTATCATGATGACGCAGAGGGCTCGTCAAATCTCTGCGTTTGTGTGCGCTTTGGGTCACTTTGATTGGGTCCGAATGCCCTTTGGGCTCAAGAATGCGCCCATGATCTATCAACGGATGCTTGACAACGCTCTGTGGGGGTTTGTGCAGCCGAAAGGTGGATGGAAGCACTACGCGGCGCTGATGGAACAAGCCGAATCGCAGGATCGAGTGATGACTCAAGATCGGACCGAGCGGTCAGCTGAACCGAGGCCTCGTACGGAGCCTTCGCCTACCAAATTTGAGGCAGGACTCGGCTGCAACGGCGTCGGAAACGCGGTGTCTGACCTGATCAACAGTCCTGAGGCCGACATGTGCAGGGATGGAGAGCCCGACGAATCATCGCTGGTGTGTAATGGGCCTACCTTGGCCCACTACAACAGCTTACACGTGTGCGCTCGTGTATGAGGAAGCGTAGCTTGGTTTAAACTAGAGTTAATTATACTCGGACCTCCGAGTATAGATTAATCTAAATAAACGATCCAAATAATGTTTTTGGGTTAAAATGAGAACTGCTATTTTTGTTTTATGTTTTCTGACTTCCTCTAAATGTAATATTCTAAGTTAGGAATCTGCCAACGGCTGGTTGGCAGAATTCCACAGCTAGGCATGTCGCTCATTGGTTAAAAGATGCTGCTTTCAACCAATAGGAATCCTAAATGTCTATGGACCACCCGTCGTGGTGACCGTAAATGAATGTGGCCCTTGATGTAATGTACATCAAGGCCGAGGAAGTGTTTGTACCTATAACAGACATCGGGTCTGTTATAGTTACAAGTGGCTGTAGCCACTTGTGTGTGTAACCCCGTTACACCATCCCCCCCTTAAGGTTAGACGCGCCGGTCACGGCACGTCAATCAGGCAATTGACCATTCGTCAATTCTTCACGTTGGGAGAAAGAAAATCTCGAGCTCATTCCGCAATGAGCTCGCCAAAGGAGAGGACCGCCGACACGGCAGAGGGTAAGCTCTCTGTCGTGGACTACCACGAACGTCAGCAAGCGAAGCGCGGCGCCGCTGTTGCCACGTCTGCGGCGGGGACATCTCAGCCTGAGATTGTCCTCCAAGGCTCATGCATAGTCAACGACGCCGTTGACTATGAAGAAGGCGACGTGGAGATGGAGGAGGGCGAGAGCTCTCCGTCCAAGCGCAAGGAGTCTATCGACAGTGATAGTCTCGACCCGCATGCCGGGTCGAGACGCCCTCGTGAGGAAGACGACTCGGACGCTTCGAGCTCGAAGCGTTCGCGTAGCGCAGGTGAGACTCCACTCTCTGCTGCTGGGGCGTTGAGCTCACCACGCACCGTGGCGACTTCAAGTTCTCCGCGCGCTGCTCATGCAGCGCGCGATCCGTGGATGCCGTCCGCGACTGAGATCGCGGCACGGGTGGGCAACTCCGTGCCACCGAATACTATCCCGCTGTACGTATGCAGCGCGATTGTGGATGATGCTGTGGCGGAGGGACAGCACTTTGATCCGATGACGGATCAAAGGCGCGACTATTACATCGGACTCTTCCATGAGCTCCGATATTACTCTAGCAAGAAGACCTCTTCTCGCAGCAAAGTGCCTGAGTGGCAGGCACTTTGTCAAAGTTGGAATGCCTTTGTTGAGAACTTCAACAAGAATCCGGCAGCTTACCGTGAGCGGGTTAAGCATGCCCGTGAGCGCTTCGAGACGTTCTCGACGCGTGGGAGGCTGGAGCAGCTCCACAGATCTTCTGTGGATGCAGGTGTTCCGTGCGCTGTGCCCGAAGACCAGCAGTGCACGTTGTGTCTTCCGGGTGCGGCGCGCTTGAGCGACCGCGACCTAAACGGGTACACGACGATCCGTGTACCTGCGAGTCTCAAGGATCTTCGTGCCAAGTTCCTGGCACGCGAGGAACGCGACGAGCGTGGTGCTTCGAGCGCTGCGGGTGACCACAGCGCTCGCACTACCTTCGCGCCGGCAGTGCGTGGTGGGCTTCGTACGCCCTCACCATTTCCGGAACGTCCTGCAGCAGGACGTCCCGCGGCTCCCATGTATCTTGGTGGGGCGGAAACCCTCTCCAACGAATACGATAACGAACCGGGTGCCGGTTCGTTTTCGGGATACTATGGTCGACAATACGCTCAACAATCCAACGTGTTGAGCCGTGGGCGTCACGGATCGGAGGCGGCGGTGGTGGGAACACGCCCCGGGTATGGTCAACCTGGGGTTGACTTTGGGCCTCCGTCTCTCGAGGACCGAGTGGCTGCCGTGTAGCGGCTTCAGAGCAGCGACTTCGCTGCTCTGAGGCAGGAGATTGCAAACCTGAGGGCTCAAGTCGCTCAGGCCTCGCAGACCGCGTCTGACGTCTCCGTCGACATTGGAGGTCGTGTCGAGCGTTTGGGCCAGCGCGTTCGCGCGCTGGAGAAGGGTTCGGCCCGCGCTTCGGGTCAGCCGAGCTAGCTGGCTCGTGCTGCCGGTATGGTTTCAGCCGCCCGACGTAAAAGGTCGGATGGAGGCGCATGCTAGACGGGATGTCTAGTGTGTAAGCGTTGCCATGCCGTGCCAACACTGTGAACGGCCCGATGAAGCGCGGAGCGAGCTTACTCGCCCCGAAGTCAGAGACTGCATGTTTAGGCAGGTTTTGAGTAGCTAACAAAACCAATGAACCCTTCTTGAATTCATTTGTGTTACCTCTGCCACTGTTGTCTGCGTTCAGCTTCTGTCGATCGACAGAAGCTGCAATAGCGTCCTGGACAAACCGAATGACGGCTTGTCTGCGCTGCACGAATGCAATTGCGTCCGAGCTGAACTCGTTCAGTTCGCCTGTAGCAGTAGGCTCGGCCTCTGCGTTGGTCGTCGCGGTGTCTGTGCCCCGCACAGACACGTTGTTCTTGTTGCTCTTCTTTTGCTTGTCGGCGTCTGTGCCCTGCACAGACGCATGCTTCTTCTTCTTGCGCGTAGTCGCGGCTGACACTGTGCAAGTGTCAGCGGCATTCTGCGGCTGCTGTGTTGCGGCCGTAGATCCTCCCCCACTTAAGGAAGGAGTCACCATCCCGAGCAGGCTCGGGAGGCGTGGGTGCCGCAAGGCATTCACGTAGAACGGTGTATGCCCGGTCGAGGCATGCACCGAGTTGTTGATGGCGAACTCTGCCATCGACAGGCACTCGCTCCAATGTTGGAACGAGTGAGCGTAGCTCTTGAGAATGTCGACGAGCACGCGATTCACGCTCTCGGTCTGCCCATCCGTCTGCGGATGGTCCGCAGTCGACATTGAAAGCTGACTCCCAAGAAGTGTGAACACTTCTTGCCACAGGTGTGCGGTGAAACGCGGGTCTCGATCCGAAACAATGTCGATCGGCATGCCATGGTGTTTGAACACCATGTCAACGAACAGACGTGCCGTCTGTTTCGCAGTTACTTCAGCGGGTACCGCAGCAAGATGCACCATCTTGCTGAAGCGGTCAACAAAGACCACAACTCCCGTGTTCCCCTGGCTGTCCGGGGGAAGACCGAACACGAAGTCCAAAGACATGGACTGCCAACACTCCGACGGAGTCGGTAGTGACTGCAAGGGAGCCTGCGCGAACGGCGCAGGCTTCACACGTTGGCATACCTCGCAAGCACGGACGTACTTGCGCACCCACTTGTACTGGTGGGCCCAGTAGAAGTCGCGCGTGAGAAGGACGTATGTCTTCTCACGGCCCGGGTGTCCCGCAGTCGGTGCATCATGATATTCATACATGATCCTGAGGCGCAGGTCATGATCGTTAGGCACGACAACGCGATCCGCGTTGTCGTCGACTGCACTGTAGAGTAACAAGCCGTCGTGCACCCGATAACGGTGTGCACGAGCACGAAGATGTTTCGGCAGCTTCTGACGAGCTTTGTCAGAAGGCGCTGAGCCATAGGCCAGCAGGAGCTTCGCGTCCGCGTCGTGCGCGTACGCGGCCTTCACGTCGTCTAGCAGAGACGACGTAGGTGTGCTCGACCGCATGGCGTCAATGGTATTGACGTCGGCATCAGCTGAAGCGTAGTCAGGTCGACGCGATAACGCGTCGGCCACCACATTAAGTCTTCCGGGTTTGTACTCGACCCGGAAGTTATACTCCGCGAAGAAAGACAACCATCTCGCCATCCTTTGCGAGATGTGCGGCGACTTCACAGCCGTCCGCAGTGACGCGTGGTCCGTATAGACCACGAACGGTTTGCTTCCGAGTAAGTACACTCGGAACTTCGCGAGTGCATACTTCATGGCAAGGAGTTCCTTGTCATGCACCGGGTAGTTGCGGTCAGCTGGCTTCAGCTGACGCGACTGGTAGTAGACGACGCGATCACGGCCTTCGTGATCGTGCTGCATCAACGCACATCCGATTGCGAAATCGGATGCATCGCACACTACGTGGAATGGGCGATCTTGGTCACCCACCGCCAAGATCGGCGCCTCAGTCAAGCCCCGCTTGACTGCATCGAAGGCCTGCTGACACTCAGCAGACCAAACCCACTCGGCATCCTTCTTTAGGAGCTGCGACAGCGGGCGTATCGTGCCCGCGTAGTCCTTCACGTACTTGCACAAGTACGTGGCCAAGCCAAGGAACTGCCGCAGTTCCTTGACGTTCGACGGAGTCGGCCACTCGTTGATCACTCTGACCTTTTCAGGGTCAGGGCGGACACCATGTTTCCCAACGAGACACCCGAGCACGGGTATCTCGCTCGCCCCGAAGATGCACTTCTTCAGGTTCGCGTAGAGCTTGTGCTTGCGCATGAGCGCAAGCAGCTTCCGGAGATGCACCTTGTGCATCTCAACGTCGCTCATCCCGTCCGCAGCACGGCTGTGGACGAACACGTCATCGAAGTAGCTCGGTGCGAAGTCGCGCACCGAGCGCAACAAGTGCGTCACGCACCTGTTGAAGGTCGCAGGGGCGTTCTTCAGACCCTGCGGCATCACTAGCCACTCCCAGAGCATGCCGCTTGGCGTGCTCACAGCCGTGAGAGGGATATCACTCTCACGCATAAGAATCTGATAGAACCCGTCGCGCAGATCAAGAGCACTGTAGATGGTGCTCCTGGCCATCGAATCGATGATAACATCTTTTCGCGGTATCGGTGTCTGCGCCGGTATCGTCGCATCGTTCAGCTTGTTGTACGCATGAACGATGCGCCAGCCGCCGTGTGGCTTCTTGACACAGAACGTCGGAGCACTGTGCGGGGACTTCGATTCCCGCACTTGTCCAGCTTTGCGACGGCTCTCAAAGAAGTCGTCGATCGCCTTGACTTGTTCTCGCGGCAGTGGCCACTGCCGCGTGACACAATACTTAGTGCCCGGCACGAGATCGATCTCGTGCTGAATGCCCTTGTCCTGCGGAAGCTCCGCAGGGATCTCTTCCGGAAGTACGTCGGCGTACTCCCGTAGGATCTCGTAGTAGGGACTCGTCTTCAGCGAGTCCCAGCTCTGCTCCTCAAAGCGTTCTTTCTTCGTCTTCGCACTGAGAGTGTCTTCGCTCTCAGTGGTGCTCTCCATGAAGAACTGCCTCAGCTCTTCATTCTCGCTCTTCGTTCTCTCGGCGTCCGAAAGAATGCAAATCTGCTCGATGCGTCCATCGTGCAGGTCACGCGCGAAGCGCTTCCAGCTCATGACTGGAAGCGAAGTCAACTCCGACGCTTGCGTCGGAGGATTAGCGAGAGTCATCTCCCTGTACCGGAATCCGGCACAGGTACGCGTCAAGACGTTCAACGTCTCGATGTCCGGCTTCTCTTCCTCCGTCTGCCCAGCAGACATCTCTTGTAGCGTCTCGGCCCCTGGCCGAGACTTGCGCAGCGACCTTCGCATGCGCCGTCTTCTCGTCTTGCGGAGCCCGGCTCCGCTAGACCCTTGACCTCGTCCAGGCCCAGCCGTGGACGGGTGTTCTTCTTTAATACCGCCGGCGGGTTCATCCCGCGGGCGAGCGACTTCAAGCCCGGCTTGGTCGCCCGGCGCTTCGTCGTGCAGCCCAGCTGCACGACAGCATGCAAGTTTTTCCGGTGCGGGACGTTTGCAACCGTCCGCACCGCCTGCAGCGTCGGCTCCCGGAGCCGACACGCCATCTTCACCTCGACGCCTGTTATTGGCGGAGCCCTTCGTTACAAAGGGTGCGTCGACTCCCAGAGTCGACGCGTAATTTCTTCTCGCATCGTCGGTTCCCGGAACCGACGTGACTTCAACACCTCGACGCCTTCCATTGGCGGAGACCCCCAATATGGAGGGTGCGTCGGCTCCCAGAGCCGACGAATCAAATTCATCCATGCCATCGACTCCCGGAGTCGACGGCGTTCCCTCTCCCTGGCCAATGTTATTGGCCAGGTCTGGCCCAATCAGGTTCGTATCGGCCTCTTCGGCCGAAGCGTGTGACTCGCTTTCGTCATCCGCGCCGCTTGAGGCCGGAGACTGTCCTTGATTCGCTGAAAAGCGAGTGTCGACCTCCGAGGTCAACACTTTCCCTTCGCTAGCCGTCGGCGGCAACGCCGACGCTACGTGTTCCTGCGCGCGCGCTCGCGCGCGTCCAGGGTGCTCCGGGACAGCAGCGTTAGGTGCTGTCTCGACTGGGTAATCGCGCGCACCGGTTGGTGCGTGTGGGGCGGTAACAGGGCCATCGCTCTCTGTTCCGCTTTCGCGACCGAAGCGCACAAGAGTGCGCTTCTCCCAATCGATTACCGGATCATGCCGTGCGAGCCACGGCATGCCCAATACCATGTCGAACTTATCGTCCAGGTCCAGGACGATAAAGGTTTCGACAAACTCTCGACCTTTGTACGTGAAGCGCACGCGTACCATGCGCTTCTCGGTCTTGACGACGACACCTGCCGCCAGGCGTACCTCCAACATACTTCGAGGTATCTTTAAATCCTCGAAGTCAAGCATTGATAGACTTCGCAGTCGAACAAAGTTCTTCGACGCGCCGGAATCTACCAGAGCACGACGAGAGTCTCTTGCCCTCGTCGACTTCACTTTCAGGATGACAAGGTCATGCTTGTCATCTTGGTTCTTGCAGTGAGAGTCAACCTCACTGGGGGCTGCAGTCCTCAGTGTCGCGTGTCCAAGGTTGACACGTGGAACTGCATTACCAGTAGGGCGCCCCGCTCCTACTGGCGTCCAGCGTTTTTTGTTTGATTGCGACGGTGCCCGGCACCGCCGCGATAGCCACCCTGCTGGTGCACGGGAGCCGTGCACTCTCGAGCAAAGTGACCGATCCTACCGCAACGGTAGCATCGCACATTGTTTCCCTGCGACTGCTGGGGTCCAGCAGTGGCAGCGCTCGAGAGGTCCATTGGTTCTGGCCCTCCCGTCCTCACTACCGGACGCGGTTGCGGCCTCGGTACGTGTGCATGTAGTTTAGCCTGCCCCAGGCTAAACTCCTCTTGCATGGCAAGAGTGATTGCAGCTTCGAGAGTACTCGGGTACTCACGGAAGAGATAGGTCTTCACAGGCCCATCTCTCAGTCCCTTCATGAACGTGACGACCTTGGTCGCCTCGTCAATCGGATTGGTCACGATGTTCGAGACCAAGTATCGTGCTCTCTGAGCGTAAGCATGGACGTCATGCTTACCCTGCTGCAAGTCGAGGAACTCCGCCCTCGACCGGAACTCATTCTGCGGGGGCTCAAACGCTTGTCTGAGCTCCTCCTTGAACACCTCGTACGTGCTGAAGCACGTAGGGTCTGAGAGTCGGCGTCCGTACGCCCAACTCCTCGCACGTCCGCCAAGGCAGGACATGGCGAACGCAACCTTCGACAACGGGTCGACGATACGTCGAGCCGCAATGGCAGTGTCGAGTTCGACAAGCCAACGGAGGAGAGGCTCACCCTCTCTTCCTACGTAGTTGCTCACGTTGAGCTTCAGCGATTGCGCGCGTGGTGTCGTCCCCGACGACACCGCGGTAGTGGCAGCAGCATCTCGCTGCTCCTTCAAGATGAAGCCCAGAGCAACACCGTGTTGCTCTGTCGGCGTTAGCGTACGCAGCATCGTAGCTACAGCCGCCTCACCAATGACTGTTGACAGTCGTTGGAGGGCCTCCCACTCTGGGTCTGACAGGTGGGGGCAGTCAGCGCGTGCAACATGGGTTGCAGACGTCGTGGAGCTTTCCATGGGCACCTCGGTATCCATGGGAAGGTTCTCGGCTCCGTGTTCGTGCGGTAACGTACAAACTCAACTTAGTCGGTCGTTGGACGGACTACAAAGTGCTACCAGGTGTAATGGGCCTACCTTGGCCCACTACAACAGCTTACACGTGTGCGCTCGTGTATGAGGAAGCGTAGCTTGGTTTAAACTAGAGTTAATTATACTCGGACCTCCGAGTATAGATTAATCTAAATAAACGATCCAAATAATGTTTTTGGGTTAAAATGAGAACTGCTATTTTTGTTTTATGTTTTCTGACTTCCTCTAAATGTAATATTCTAAGTTAGGAATCTGCCAACGGCTGGTTGGCAGAATTCCACAGCTAGGCATGTCGCTCATTGGTTAAAAGATGCTGCTTTCAACCAATAGGAATCCTAAATGTCTATGGACCACCCGTCGTGGTGACCGTAAATGAATGTGGCCCTTGATGTAATGTACATCAAGGCCGAGGAAGTGTTTGTACCTATAACAGACATCGGGTCTGTTATAGTTACAAGTGGCTGTAGCCACTTGTGTGTGTAACCCCGTTACATGGTGCCTGTGTTCGAGCGACGATCCTTCGTGGACGACATCTGTTTCGGGGGTGAGTCATTCGATGACTGTTTGGCTACATTGGACCGGCTCCTGGCGCGGTTCGAAGAGTGTCGTATCAGCGTGAGTTTCACCAAGAGCATCTTCGTGCAACCGAAGGTGGACTTCCTATCCCACGTGGTGACGCGGAATGGCATCCAAGCGGATCCGAAGAAACTGAAGGCTCTAACCGAGCTTTCGTTTCCACGGTCCAAGAAGGGAGTGCAAGCACTCCTCGGATCATTGAACTATTACAGTCGGTTCATCCAGGATTTCGCCGTGTATGGTGCCGCGCTCTACCAGCTTAAGGACGAGGACTTTGGAGACGGGGGTGACCTCTCTGCCGCCAGACGAAGCTTCGCCGCACTGCAACAGAAGGTCGCTGATGCACCGATCCTCCGACACTTCGACCGCGACAGAGATGTCCACGTGATGCTGTTCGCCAACGAGTGGGCGCTGAGCACGACGCTAATGCAGGAACACGACGGAACGATGCATCCGGTGCGTTTCTGCGGCCGAGTCCTCAAGGATGCTGAGATGAACTATCACCCGGCTGAGAAGGAGGTCCTGGCCCTGCTGCAGCTGTTGAAGGTGTGTTACACACAGCTTGCAGGTCGGACCATCCACGTTTATACGCGGTTTTCGACGCTCGACTGGGTCCACAAGTCGAAGTCTCTGTTCGGACGCGCGACTCAGTTTGCGGTACTGCTGTCTCCGTGGCACTTGGTTGTTACGCGCGTCAAGAAGGATTGTGCTTTCGCTCAACTCCTCCAGTCGTCGATCACAAGTTTCGTCGACCTTGAGGACTCGTTGGCACCTGTGACTCCGCCGACACGTGGCTCACCGAGTGTTCGGATGGACCCTCATTTGCTGTATGCACGGCTACCACGTGATTACAGTGGCTATGTGCTCTCTTTCGATGGTTCTGCGAAGACTGAGAAGCACGGGGGCTACGGAAGTTGTGCGTGGATTCTGTGGAAGCTACCGGAATGGACGATAGTGATCGCTGCGAGTGCTTATCTCGAGGCTACGACTGTGAACCTGGCCGAGTACTCGGGTATGAACAATGGTTTGACCGCAGCCTTGGAAACTGGGGCTGAAGACTTGGTAATCGTCGGAGACTCGAGACTCGCAATCCAGTAATCCCTAGGGGTGATCGCATGTCGTAAGGAAACACTGATGGCACAACTCAACCGACACAAGGAACTGAGATCGAAGTTTCGGTCAGTGAAGTACCTACATGTTATTCGCGAGTTCAACGCCGCAGCAGACTCTTTGGCGAGCGAGACGTTGGAGAAGAAGGTGTCGGTGACTGTGGACGACGAAACCCGGACTGAGGAGCTGGTGCGGCTGAACCGCATCCACGAAGTCATCTACGAACCGTCAACCGAGACTTCGTCACCAACCGACACCTCGCCAACCGAGAAGTCGAAGGAGGAGACTACGCGTGCCGTAAGCTCAATCCGTGTACTGGACGCATCGGCCACAACCCGTCGCAAGAATTTTTTCGATTTCGTGCGGGAACCGCCACATGTATCGGCAGTAACCAGACGACAGGCGAAGGAGAGCGAGAGACGGGTCCGCTTTGCAGACGAAAACAGGTGGTGCCTCAGGAAGATCGTAGTCCTGACGTGGAGACCGAACGAACCGACACTGCTGAACCCTCGGACCAGCCAACACAAACGAGACCTGACGCGACGGTGGTTCACGAGCCGAACGCTGAGGACATTGACCCTGTTGTGGTGCAAGAGGAACGTCGCCGACGCATTGGTGCGGCGCAAGATGAAGAACTCCGGTGGTCGAATCTCAAGGCGGTCCTGAAGGGAGATGAGGCGACACTTGGTTACAAAGCCGCGCGGGAGGCATGGAAGATGTCCGATAAGTTCGTGCTAAGTGAGGATGGACTTTTGTATTTCCTCGGCTCGAACCGTCGGTTCGGCCGTGACCGGTCCGAAGAGTCGACACTACGATTGGTGATCCCGACGACGATGGTCCAGGAAGTGCTACAGAACTGCCACGATTCGTTGGAGGGTGGACATCAAGGTATCGTCCGGACCTACCACCGCGTGAAGGCAGACTACTACTGGATTGGACTGTTCGCTGATGTGGAACGGCATGTACGCTCGTGCCCAGAT
The DNA here is from genome assembly GCA_016169955.1 of Phytophthora vignae f. sp. vignae. Classification (NCBI taxonomy): domain Eukaryota; phylum Oomycota; class Peronosporomycetes; order Peronosporales; family Peronosporaceae; genus Phytophthora; species Phytophthora vignae. The sequence continues at coordinate 687,643 of JABJUM010000007.1, forward strand.
TGCAGCTCGAGTAAGAGTCGTCCGCAACTTCGAGGATACTCACCGGGCAACATCTTAGCTGAGAGACCGCTGCAGATTGTCTCAATGGATTTCGTCATCCCGTTGCCGAAGACTCGGCGGGGAAATACGGCGTTGCTGCTGTTTCAGTGCGCGTTCACTGGGTTTGTAATGGGAAAGGCTATGGCCAACACCTCAGCTCTGTGCGTCGCGCAAGCGTTCGAAGAGTGCGTTTACCGGAGATTCGGAGCTCCTACCCTCATCCGACATGACAGAGACCCTCGCTTCATGGGCGAAGTCTTCCAAGCGTTCGCGGAAATGATGCAATCGAGGTCTCGGGCCACTCTGAGCTATCGGCCACAAGCCAACGGCCAGCAGGAACGCTCGGTTAAGACGGTGATACAGTCCGTCCGAGTGTATGCCGAAGACCCGTTACAACAAGATTGGGACGAGATCGTGGAGAAGCTGATCTTTGCTATCAACAATTCGCAGGATGCCACGCGCAAGGACACGCCGTTCTACCTTGTACACGGTTGGGATGCGCGGATGACGCTTCGAGCCATGTCTTCGTCACTGAAACGAGGCCACGGTCGGCAAACCGACGCCTTGGCTTGGAGACGAGAAGTCAATCGGCAGCAGGAGATCGCGCTAGAGATGGCCAAAGAGTACCAGGCGACAGAGAAAGCCAAACGGGCCGAGAAGCACAACGAGGCCCTAAGCCGACGAGAACGAGAGTCCATACCGACAGCTGACCGAACCGAACCCTCAGGCGAAGACTCGGACACAACAGAGCCGACCGATGACTCGTCAACCGACACCTCGAAACCGCTCTTCAAACCGGATGACCGTGTCTGGCTCTACATGGAGCGTGTGAAGCCTCGATTAACGAAGAAGTTGGCGCATCGCTGGCATGGCCCCTTCCGAATCAAAAAGAAGGTGGACGAATACGCGTATGAGCTAGCCCTACCGGATCGAAGTGGCTACAGGTTCTATCTGTAGTCCATGTGTCGCGGCTGAAGGCAGTGAATGAGTTCGGTGACCGGCCGAGGACTCGGCTGACGGCCGAAGTTACGGATGAAACGAGACTTGACTTTGACGAGGAGCTTCTACCCGAGGACAGCTTTGAGCCTGACCATCTGGCAGGTGAGTATGAGGTTGAAGCCATCTTAGATGACCGGATGCCGCTCTCGACGAGCACTGAGCGTGCGGTCAGAGAGTTCAAGGTGAAATGGGTCGGCTACGATGAACCTACGTGGGAACCTGCGTCCAATTTGTCGTGTGGAGGACTGCTGTACGACTATTTGCGTGCGAAGCGCAGCGACAGCCGGTTGCAGATAGTCCAAGTTGCAGACGAGGACTAGATGCGACTGGCGCAACGTGATGAACTGCCGGCGGGGTGATGCAGCCCGCCTCAGCAGACGAAAAGAGCTACTGCATCAACATTACTGCATGTTTACATATTGCATGTATTTTCGAGTGGATTTATCAAGTTGCTCAAGTGGAGAGATGGAGATTTCAGGTGAAAATGATTGGATTGGAGATTAATTAGGCCTACAAGCTGGCGTTACGTTAGACTACGACGAAGGACCTTAACCAGCCTGGGCAGCGAAGAAAAGAAACGAAATGACGACCCCACCGCAGGGCATTCACAGCTGCGAAGCCGACGCAGCACGAGCCAGGACTTGGAGTGAGCCCGAACCGACGGAAGGACTCTGGGAGCTGGACTGAACAGTCGCTTCCTCAACCGAGCCCTCCTCTTGGTCGTCTTCGTCAGCAGAGTCTGAGAAGTCATCTCCAGAATTGGTCGATGGAGTCGCGACGCTGTCCGATCCGGGGGTAGCGGTGCCATCCGAGTTCTCGGCGGGTTGCGCCGCTCCAGGCGTGACTTCTGAGCCTGGAGGAGTAGTCGGAACTGGACTTCCAACCAGAGTCCGAGGGCCATGGTAATCGGTGTATTCCCGCCAGTTGCGCGGATCGAGATCGGGACGTCTGGCATGAAGTCGGAGACGTCGAACAAGCAAGGCTCGGCTGGGAGGCTCTGGACGAATTGCCAGAAGGGATGGGCCGGGTCCGTCCAGTTGCGGAAGGCCTCTATCCCTTCGACCGAGCACTCGACCTGAGCAGACGCCGGGACGGGAGACGCGGTACGAACTTCCAGAATCTCCCGCCAACACTCTCCGGCCCCAGGGCTCGCAAACGGGGGCGACAAGAGCGAACTGTCGTAATGCCCGCGGCGAGGGGTCGGATCCCGACGAGCAGATGCCGCGGCCTGACGAGACGAAGCCTCAGCGCGACGCGCTTGAGACTTCGTCTGGCGGACGGGAACGAGACCAGTCTTCGGCTGTGCAGATCCAGCCCTCGGACGACGAGTCGGTGTGGCTGGAGCAGCCGGTGGCGATTGCACCGCGGTGCGCTGGCGCAGTTGTATCTTGGCCGCCTTGGCCGACACCTTCTTGGGGCTGCGACTCAGCCCACCACGCGACGACGCCGGAGTCGGGACGTCTTGATCCGAGTCCTGGGGGTCCTGAGTCAGATCCACCTCCACCGGGCGACGAGCCGACGGCTTCTCAAGGCCCAAGACCACATCGTCTGGGGCGTTCTCACTTTCCACTGCCACCTTGGACTGGAGAGAGGCCACGGTGGAAGCCGAAAGCACGGGTCGTCCGTCCTTGCGGGGCTGGATGACGACCGATGCTTCGTAAGAAGAGTCGTAGTTCAGCACCGGAGGACTCGCCGCACCCGTATCCTCATCGTCGCCGCCAGCAAGGGGTACCGAGGAACTTGGAGAACCAGCAGGCGACCCGGGCATGGACGACGTGGACGCGTCCGACGAATGTGGAGACGGGGGCGCTGCCGGAAGGGAGGGAACCGATGCCTCAACCGCAGCCACTGGTACGACAACCGCTTGGCTCGATGCGTCCGCTCGGCTGGCCGGCGACGCACGAACAACGGGCGGACGCTGAAGCTGGGCTTTGGGTACGCCGGGCGAGGGCTGAGCCGGACATGGTGTTCCCTTCACCGGAGGATTCGAGCGACGGCCCAACCGAGACCTTGATTTCCGCACGGGCGACCTCTTGGAAGTAACGGGTGACGCCGCGTCGGTGAGTGGAGGGGCGGCCGAACTCTTCCGACGTTTCAAGGACGGGATAATAGGTCCAGAGTCATCCGAGTCCTCGGAGCTGCCGAGCTCCTCGTCGGGATCAACATCGTGACTGGTTTGGTCCCGAGCTTTTGCCTTCGGGCCCTGAAGAGTACCAGCAGGAGCCGAGCCCTCGTGCGGTCGCTTTTCAAGCGAGGACGTCGCAGCCGAGAACTCGAACTCCATTGCCGCGAAGTCTCGGAGAAACTCTTGGAGGACCGGAGGCAGCAGCGAGTCGTCGCCCAAATCCAAGTCCGCCAAGACGAAACGTTGCTCGTTCAACTGCTGGAGATACGCGTGGAACTTCTTCAAGGTGTCCGAGTAGCGAGACAGCCCTTCACGAAAGCTCTGCCGGTCCTTCTTGATGACGGCATGGAGACTCGCTAGCGACGCGTCTCGCTTCGAGATCTGCCCCTTCAGGTGGTCGATGATCTCGACACTCTGGGCGAGGGCTCGGTTGGCAACGGCGAGCTGCCGGCTGATTGAGTCCCGCTCGTCCCTAAGCGCCTTGACGACGAGAGTCAATTCTTCTCGCTCAGCCGAAGCCTGCGTGCACAGCTGCTCGGTGCGGAGGCGGAGGTCGTTCTCGTCGTTGAGCCGGCGCTCGCTGAGAGCTGCCGCTTCTTCAAGCCGGTGAACCTCTTGACGAAGGGCGTCGATCTCTTCGTCCCAGCCAAGCGGGCGTGGCGGAGCGTCAGGAGACACCGCTTGAACGACGTCCGCGAGGCTTCGGGCGTCGGCCAGGCCTTGGTCGAGGTCGTAATCGACCCGAAGAGGCGGGAAGCGGACGAGACCCACCATGAGCTGACCGAGGCTTGCCAGCTGGCGGTCAACGTGCTCCTCCAGACGAGACTCGGAGCGGAGGACTGTCTGAGTGACGTTGGCGTCGATCAAGTCCCTCCACCGCGGCGGAGAGCGGCCAAGAACCTGGCGTGACCGAAGGCTCAAAGATACTGCTGGGGCCCTGGCTCGAGGACTCGGGTCGGACTGGACCGCTGGCCGCAGGAGCGGTCGGACGGCAGAACCGGGCTGGACCCGACTCAGGGTCAACCGAGCCATCCGACCGAACGCTTGCCGGAGACGAGGGTGGAGACGGAGCTTGTCCTGCGGAGCGGACCGATCCCCCACGCTGACCTTCCATTGGGCAGGTGGGAGTTGGGGCCGGCCGGGTCCGAGGGCTCGACGTCAAGCAATCCGGACCGACGGAATTGCGGGAAGCCCGGGCAGAGTCAGCCTCAACCGAGTCCTGATGCTCTACCGACGCCCCGCCAGCACCAGCTGCAACGGGAGTTGGCGACGGAGACGCATCAGGAGCGCCGGGCGCTTTAGCAGCCACAGGCGTGGCCCGGGATACCCCGCTTGCCGAAGCAGAGGCGGAAGTTGGCATCGCCGAACCCTCGGAAGATGGAACCGAGTCTTCGGGTGGTGAGGGAGGCGGATCGCTGCTCCCAGCTGAGGACGGTTGAGGGGATGATGGCAGCTACACGCAATGGCAGAAGGCACGAGACGACGCAAGGATGGAGATTAGCAACAGAAGCTACGGAGTCAAGGCGGGCAGAGGCTTCAGCGAGTGTCCGAGCTTACCGTGGAATCAAGACTGACAGCTTGGAGGGCAGCGGCTTGCGCCTCTTCCAGAGCGCCAAGTGCGCGCGGCATGGATGCAGAGACGATGTGCACCTCGGCACTCTCCAGTTCGGCTGGGTCGGGCCGCGGTGAGGGCTGCTGTGATGTCGGAAATGGCCGCGCTCGCCGAGGCCTAACGGTCTTGAACTTGCGAGTGAAAGCCATCCGAGCCCTCTGATTGGTTGCTCTCATTTACCGCGCTAGAGTGATAGATGGATGCTATTTAGTGACAAGGCTCGGTGGGTCATAATAAATCCCCACCGAGCCTCATAGTGGGTACAGGATTTGCCTCTCATTAGGAATTCAGATCTAGCCGAGCAGTCGTCGAGTCGTCGGACCAGTCCGAAGGCTCGGTTGATACTTGACTTTTGTATAGACGCTAGGGATTAGCAATAGGGAAGGCCTCACAGCCTCTAATCACTAAATCAGAGCAGAATTTCCCCCCGAAGCCACACAAGGGTCAAGTCCGTCTACCGGTAAGTCTTCGCTTAGCTGTAGAGTCTAGATACGCTCGGCCGACACGGGGTATGTCTGCCGGTGAGCATAAGGTACATTGACCGAGTGTTCATCCCTGGAAAGGCCAAGAGTGAGTAGTGGCCGAGTGTTTGAGGTATTAGAGACCTCCCTGTACGTTTGTACGTGTGTCTGGGTGTGTGGCGAAGCCCCCCAGTATATTTGACTTCCAGCCGAGACTTCGTCTCGGCGCCCCTGTCCGAGGCCTCGATTGGCCTGGTACCCTTCCTTCTGAGGGACCACAGTGGGTTACGCGTGAAAGCGCGTGTGTACATTGCATCCTAGCCGTTGCTCGTGGCTAAGGGTGCTCTTATATTTGATTTACGGGCTCTACCTACCTGACCGACGACTCGCATAAGGCACATTCCAGCCCGGTGTAAGGGATCGGATCTGGTCTTCAGATTTAATCCCAACAATAAGCGCCGACCTTTTAGGAGGGAAGCGTGTTGTTGGTAGGGGCTCATCCCAAAGGCCTTGGCTAGAGGGACGAGAACTCGTTAAATCGTGTTTTCCTACACGACACCTACTTTTGACGCGATCATAAACACATCACCCCTTTTGAAAACCATATACACTATTTAGATATATGGGTTACATGGGCGGTTTCTTTCCAAAAGTCGGGTCCATTTTACCGAATTCGGCTTCGTTTTGGCGCTACAGCGCTTCAAAACAACGCCTTTGGAATTCCAGATTTACGGGAAAATGGTTAGCTAAATCAAGAGCTCCAATTGGCTAGGAGGACTCTAACATGTGAATACTACAGTTGTGCACCTCGTTTTCGGCAGGGTGGATCATATAAGTACCTCGAATCCAACAAGTCTCATAGGATGTATTGTCTGCTTTGGATACAAATTCGTTCATATATATTTTATGTACACGCAAATCGGAATATATTATCCTGGGTTATGCGTTTATACCGGTGCCGAAAACGAGGTGCACAACTGTATACGATCGACTTTGCCGCTATTCAGTGAATATTCAGTAAATATTCAGTAAATATTCACTGAATAGCGGCAAAGTCGATCGTACAACAATTGATCAATAAGGATATGTTAATTAAATAACACTTCTAGGGGATTTGAACCCCTATCATACCAGTTTGTAAATGTATAATTAACTACAAATAGGTCCATCTGATACGCTGGCTCATCACATATATTTCATTATACAGATAGGTCAGTTATAACTGAAATGAGCTGCTGGAAGGAGCCCACCGCTGCTTCACTCATGCTTCACCGCTGCAATTGCATTGGAGAGCGCCGTTTGGTGTGCTCAATACGCGGTTAAGAGGCAATTCTTATGTATGCCGCAGTTCTTGTGTCTTTAGACGTCCTGTAGCGCTCAGTATCTTAAGATGTGCATAGTGCCATCTTGTATCATCAATTAGACATGCCTTCGGAGCCTCCGTTTGAAGCTAGCAAAGGGATTGACGTCATGATAAGCCTATCGTTTGTTCCATGATTTCATTGTCTACACAATGCACTTTGAGTATTTATCTTAATGTTAGTAGTTTTACCGTAATAAACGGGTCCAGTGCGACAAACGGTTTCAGTGCGACAACGGCATATGTGAGGGTGACACCCCCTCCCACTCCCAACTAGCATACTGAGGCGAGGCGGGTGAACGCCTGACCGCCCAGGTGTATAGTTAGCGCGCCCTGAATGTAGACTCCCGAATGGGGTGCACCCAGAACAGACCCTAGCCGGAAGTGATACACCTAGATGTACACTCCAACCGGGGTGGTGTGTGTCCTTGTGAACAATCCCTGTGGGTTCGTTTGTCTTCGTAACCAGGGGTCTTCAACCGTGGATGAGTTGTCTTGATACTTGTAGGTCGCTAGGCAGCAGGGCAGAACGTAACCTTCTTGGACGTCGCCTCTGACAGCTCTCAGATAACCAAACAATACAAACAGATACAGAGTTATATACAAACACGTAGCCCTTCCTTATTCTTTTGGACCGTGAAAGGGTCGGTCACTACTCCAGTCAACTTCAGCCGGGGCCCGAGACACTGGTCAATCCCGGCCGGCTTAGCTCACGCGCACCACCCTCAAGTACTGAGGGAAACTAACACAATCAAGTACGTCCTACCACACAATAGCACTTAAATCAATACTTCCCACCTGGGGCTACTCCAACCAGGTGACAAGGTAATCGGTAATATGAAATGCGGGGCCTTCCTGTGAGGGACGAGCTCAACCGCAACTAGGAAATGAAATGGAAGTGGATCAACCTCGGGTTGGTACCCGGTACTCACCCCAACTTGGACTGGACTCTGTTGCGGGAGCTCGACCCAGATGTCACAGTTGCTGGGCCCTCACGCGTAGACTTAGTCGGTCCTCCGGGAATGCACGTCCGGTAGGCTGCTCCAACTCACTTGCGCGATCCTTGGCAAAACGAACTCTGTTTATCTGTTATCTGTTGTCTCTCTTTTTTGTCTGTCTGGCTATCTTCTGTCGATCTTTACATGCACTCCATCTTGACTTGTCTTCACTATGGTCTTGTCGTCGTAATCGTTCGCGGTCCCTCGTAGCATACTTCCAGCAAGTACAGTCATCACTGGGTACGCAAACGAAGTTCAATGTTCCACGGAATCTGAACAGATCTTGGTCGGTTGACTTGGTCGGTCGGAAATATCTTGGACTTTGTATGCTGGATCTTCACATCTGGGATGGTATCTTTTTATCTTCATCCGGGATCCAGGGTTATCTCCAAGCAGGATCATGTTCCGCTTGGGCTTCACATCTGGGGTTTCTTGAGTAACTTCGGGGCTTCTGGGTCTTCACTCGATCCGGCCAGGCTCCTCTTGCGTTGTACAGTGCACCAAGAGCAGGCGGCCTCCCATCGGAGGCACTTTTACGCTCTCTTGGGCTTCGCCTCTCGTCCGGTACTTGGTTCCAGCCGGGGTCCACTCTTGGAGACATCTCCATCCGGGGTCACCAAACCTTGTACACTGCCAACGCGAGTACGGCCAGGATCCGCTTATCCCATACGCCACGTGTCGCTGCTTCCCTTTCCCAGATTGAGCCTCTGAGCCAACCAATCACGGGCGAGGCTCGGGGAAATCCGGAAAATCTCCGATTACATCGTGTCAACCGCCCCTCTTGTTACGATCCATTGTAGAGTCCATTCAGCGAAACGATCGATCATGACAAGATCTCACGATTCGAGAAAGCCCAGATGGGTGGGCGCCCCAGACGGGGATATCTTCAGTCATCTCCCAACTGTCGCGTCTCTTCTTTGCGCCCTGTCCCAACCGGGTCGCTTTTCATCAATCTCTCTTTCCAGTCTGCGGCAACGAAATCTCCACTCACAACGAAATCTGCGCGGCACCACCCAAACCATGGACGCCCCCGCATCGAGCGCCGACGCGCCGCTTATCCCAGCGCAACTCCCGCCTTCTGCGCCTCCAGTGGGGGGTGCGGAGGCGGGCGCGGGTAACAGCGGCGGCAGTCTGGCTGCCAGCGGTGAGGCTCACGCCTGCACGGACGCCAGCGACGGCCGGGGCAGCGCCAATGAGGTCGAGCGAACGACGGAGACCGGCATCCAGAGTGGCAACGAGCACGATAGCGAGGAGGAGGAACATGACTCGCCCCTGCCTGTACGTAACACATCTCCTCCGGTATACGGCAACCGGGAGGTAATCATCGACCAGGATCCTCCGCGCGAGCGCACTCCAAGCGTGACTGCTGCGGTATCCAGCTTGCTGTCCTTCGACGACGCGGTCGACTACGCCAAGTCGGGCATCATTCCATCGTCCAGCCCCGGATCCCAGACCGTCTGCAACATCCTGCCTGGGCGCCACGTGCTACCTCCCAAACGGAGCAACGACGGCAACTCCTACCTGGTTGGGGTTCCTGCACATCCGCTCGCGTACCGGTCGGACTGCTACGTTCAGGAGGGGTACGGCGGCACGGAGGCGCTCGCAATTTTCGATGGCCTCTCCGCTCAGGACATTCACGATTTGGGTAACCTGGTCGGCAGTCAGACGGAGCTGCGCAATAATTTGCTGCGCCCTCGTGTCGACCAGGGTTCCATTCGGCTAGTCGAGCTTGAGACCACATTGAGCTCACTGCTGTGGCGTCGAGAGTCCGCCTCCGCGCTGTCCCAGTTCCCGGTAGAGCTTTGCTGAGCGACTGTTCTACACGACGTCATTACTCCATAGGATCCTCGATCGGGCACGGCATGGTGGCATTCCCATCCGGGGGCCAGTAGAAGCATCTCCTGGCGGGGGTCCTTCGTTGCAGCAACGGTATGACACGCTTGCCGAAGAGCACCGGTTTCTCCAGATGTATCATCACCGGGAAGTAAATACCCTTCGGGCGGAGAATGCTACACTTCAGGCCCGCCTGGAACACGATTTCGCCATGGCCGCGCGGACCCATCTGGACGAGGAGGAGGCATTACGCGCTAAGGTCACCGAAACCGAAGCCAAGCTCGAACGTGCAGTGCGAGCTGTCGAGTGCCTGCGTGCTTCCAACCAGGAAAACGCATTTGACGCTACTCGACTGATGCACTTCTTGAACCAGGGAGGAGCTGCCACGCGTGGACGGTGGCCTAGGTTGGTGCGGTTGCTCCGGCATTTCCAACGAGGGTCGACCCCTCCAGCACACTGGGTCACCAACATCACCGTCGAGGCTGCTGATCGTCCATTCAGGATGATTCCTCCTTATCCAGGCCCAGTCGACCCGAACATGGAGGACGACGACGATAACGTTCAGGCGGACGGCGATAGCGGGGATCCGGGTGACAATCAAGAAGAGAAATCCGAAGACAACCCACCGGTGTCATCCCGCTCGGGGTTCTCGTCAGCGGACACGCCTCCACTTAGATCCACGCGTCAACGATCCAAAGAATCCCGTTCGGGCTCCTGTCCCCGTGGTCTAGCTGAGCTCCCCAGCAAGAATGGGCCTGTGTACGTACAGCTCCGGCCATCTGTCCATCCTGGGTCCGATGTTCTCCCTCTTTCCCCCCAGACGGACTTCACACGTCTGATTCCGGACTGTGCTAAATCCCTTCCGGAGTTCGTATCCTGGTCGGATGTCCGTCTGGATGTTCAGTTCCTGATGCGGATGAGTCACGGATACGAGGAGGCGTTGGACATCCTCCGACAAGATCAGCCAGCTCATCAATGCTTCCCGAAGCCTTGGTTGCTCGAAATGTTGGTCAAGATGATGTACCACGGTACTCTAGACGACACACTCTGGACGCGTCACGTGCCCGAGGCGTTCTACAAGCTCGCTGAGGTGACTCTCCAGCAGCGCCTCCGCCAGGGATTATACCCAGAGGAATTCCCGCCATTGCGTAACCTATCCGAAGATGCAGCTGCTGTCTTGGAACTTGTTCCGGATGGGGGTTCCAGTGAGAACAGCCACTCCAGTGATTCGGATTACGAAGACCAGCCAAAGCCGTCTGCATCCAGGAAGAGTGCAAGCGGGTCATCCAAGGCAGAGTCCATCGAGGAATCCAGTTCGTCGTCAAGCAACGAAGAAGACGCGATCAAACCTAAACGCAACTCCAAACGGAACCGTGTGCTGTTATCATCGGACAGCTCGTCCGAAGATGACTCCCTGGTGGTGTCCTCCAAGCGGAGCTCGTCTCGTTCGAAGTTCGCTCTGAGGGACAAGCCCAAAAACACGTCGTCTAAAAAACAGCCCAAGAAACGCAGCCGGACATCGAGGTCCCAACGGGATGGTGGTCAGTCGCCCCTGGCTGCGAAGCAATATGAGGACTTGACCGTCGAGGAGCTGGCTGTTATCGAGACTCCATCTGGGGATATCATCTCATGGCGTCGTCGTGGCATCGGTACTCGTTTCTCTCCCAAGAGGAGTGGATTTGAGGGTCAGACGCCTGGCTTCCCGAATTATGCACCGCATCAGCCTGAGACCAAGTTCCTGGCTAGACGCTGGCCCGCTGTCGAGGATGAATACGTGACCCTGATGGAGTCGGAACCCTGGCGGGAGATGTTCGCCAACCGGGTCAAGGTCGTGTACTTCCACCGTCGGGACCAGTTGTCATCTTCCGTGATCCGTATGCTAAACCAACATGTCGAGTACATGCAGGACCACCTCCCGGCCTTCTGGCACATTCTCCACTGGTTCATGATGAAAGTCAAGCCTGAAGACGACGAAAGGTGCGACGACCTCGCGGTCTACGAACGGGCTCACGACCTCCACCGGAAGCGTCAGACGCTCCACGACGGGGTTGCCCGGACTTTCGAAGCTCGTATCAAGCGCATGATCAAGGCCGGCATGCCAAAAACGATGGTCTGGGAGCCTGGATTCTGGCTGTACCCATGCAAGATCTGCTACCTGTACCTGGTCGACGAGTCAACCAAGAAGGACGACGGCACACGTTACACCCTGGCGGACCAGATCGCGATGGCCGAACGTGAAGACCCCGGCCGGACTCAATGGGCGTCCTGCACCGATGCCGAGCGCTTGGCTCACGTCCCGGCCAAGATCGTCAACAAGATGTTGCTCCCAGAGCGCGAACGTGTTGGCAACTGGGTCTCGGCCAAGTTCCAGTGAGGTTATTCCCATCCAGCGGCTGCGGCAATCCTGGATGTAGTTGCATATCCGTAGCGTAGCACTCTAATTCCATAATCACCGTTAATGTCTTCACCGTTTTCATCATTCTCTTCTTCGTTCAGGTCGCTCAGGCTAGCTCCAACTCGGGCGCAGTCTGGTTCACATCTTGTAGCTTTGACTCCTCCCTCCAGGCAGTATAGTCAACTTCGTACACTCGTTATCGAAAACTCCAACCTCGCTCAGGTCCCTTTTCCATAATCACACCCTCATCGTAGATCCGCCCCATACAAATTCACAATCAATTTCCGTAGTTCACATATTCACATCCAGGTAGCTAGGGTCTCCATCCGGGAACTTTCCAACTGGGGTCAACACCCCCAATCGGGATTCTCCGTCTAGACTTGACCTCCCCAACTATTGTATGTTAGGGTGGTCGTCCCCAGCCTGCATGGCTTGGAACCGCGCTCGGGCTTTCGCCCCTTGATTGAACTCATACAAGAGCGCTCCACAATTCAACTGCGTCATCGGTATCCATTCAGGCTCGTCATACCCTTTCCACTTGATGAGATACTCTCGCGCCCGTTTGGACGTCCGCGTACGCTTGTTCCACCTGAGATCCAGGATCTTCTCCACTTCGTACTCGTCGTTCTCGTTGTCCGCTTCCCAGCTATCCTCGGGGAGAAGTGCAGTGTCGAAATCATCATCATCTTCGATCTCCGGTTGGATGATAGGCCGTCTGGGGTACAACGCCCGGGGCTTCAGTCGGCTGATGTGGACCCAAGGGTTTACACGGTAGCCCGTGTCCTCGACCTTGAGTCTCACCCGGAACTCGTCAACCACTTCGGCGATCCTGAATGGACCATGCCACAAGTGGGCCAACTTGCGACTCAAGCCTGGCTGCACTTTTGGGATGTACAGCCAGACTGCATCCCCGACGTTGAAACCTGACTTGAGTCTGTCTGACAACTCGTTCCACTTCCGGGTTTGTTCCTCCGAGCGAGTCCGTTTGGCCTTCCTCTGGAGATCTTCTGCACATGCCCGAGCGTAGCTGTAATCCCGCTGGAGTTTCCTTCGCCACTCATACGCAGTCCGTTCGGGAACGCTGGAAGGTCTAGGTCCCAGCATAGCTGAGATCGTACCCTTGGCGTCCCAACCGTGGACTAGGTAGAATGGGGTGTCCAACCGGGTAGCATCAAACGACGTGTTGAGCGCGAACATGAGCCTCTCTGCGTGATCGTCCCAGTCGCTTTGATCAGCTTCGGCGATGTAAGCCCGGATGGACCTCACCACAGTCTGGACGGAACGTTCCTGCTGCCCATTTGCCTGGGGCCTGTATGCCAACGTAGCTCGCTGCCGGCTGCCCAGAAGTTCCCTGAACCGGGTAAAGACTTCGCTCATGAATCTGGGATCCTGATCGTGACGCAGTAAGGAGCTGGCTCCGAAGCAGCGGAACACCCTCTCCTCGTACGCCTCAGCGACATCCTGGGCGGTAGTGGAACTCATCGGTTTGCACATCACGAAACCCGAAAACGCATCCTGGAACAAGAGTAAGAACGTGTTACCCCGTTCGGACTTCGGCAGGTGGGTTACGAAATCCATCGAGACCACTTCGAAAGGTTCTCTGGGTTCGATATTCCCAGGCGATGGTCCAGGGTTGGGTGGACGCCCCTTGCCGCTGGCGCAGTCAGTGCACTCTTTGACGTATCTTTCAACATCTGCGTACATCCCTGGCCAGTAGAACTCCAACCGGAGTTTCTCGTGCGTCCGAGTTATCCCCTGATGGCCACCCTGGAAATCCTCATGGGCGTAATGTAGCATGTCCAGACGGAGTGCCTCTGGCACGACTAGGCGTAGCTCATCGGTCTTGTCGCGAGGTTGATCCCTGTTGGACCAGACCAGCCGATAAAGCACATCCCGGACATCCAGCGCAAATAGGTCTGCCCGCTTGGACAGCTTGCGGATCTCCAGGCGGGAAAAGTCATCCAGGTCGCCTCTCAGGAACTTCTTCAGATTCATCAATTCAGGATCTGCGTCCTGGTGTACCTTGATCCGGCGCCACCTCTCGGCTTGGTACTCGAGCGGATTCATAGAATCACCCTGATTAGGCTCCTCGCGACTCTGGCTTCGCGTTATCGCAGCCATGACTCTGGCCGCCATTGGCAGGGGAGCCGACTCCGGCCCAGGGTCTTCATCTGCGGGCGCCCCAGTCGTTGATTCTTGACTGAGCTCACCTGGGGAGTCATCGCTCGGGGTCACTTCAGGCTTCATAATCTGTTCGTGGATCCGAGAGACTCGCACAAGGCGTTCCATTTCATCCGGGTCATTGATCGTACAGGACTCTCCGAGTGCTAGTGTCTTGGACGTTAAGTAATCTGCGGCCTGGTTGTATTCCCGCTTGACGTGTACCAGCCGGATTGAGGTGAACTTCTGCTTCATCTCCTCATACTCGGCCAGACGTCGCTGCAGGTTCGGCTGGTTGCAGTTAATCAGTCCTTGAGCCTGCTGGATGACAATCCGAGAGTCTCCAACGACAACCACATCCGGGATACCCCGGTCGTGGATCATCCTCAGCCCATTCAAGAGGCCTAGATATTCGGCGTCATTCACCGTAACACCATCCAGGATGAAGCCTTGCGCGGCCAGGACCTTCCAGCCGGGGAGTTCCCAGATGATGCATCCGCAACTTCCTCGCTTCGTTGAAGTCTTCGCGGCGCCGTCGAAACTCAGGACGTATCCGGCGAAGCTAGCTTCCAGCATCTCCACACTAATCACCGGTGGGGGTCTTACTTGGCCCTTAGCCGGGATGAGCGACTCAGCAACCTCCTCCAGGTGTTCCCGTGGTGTTATGCCGGCACCCAGGATTGCAGCCAGGCCATCCTCGTCTCGCTTCACCTTCTGCACCTCCAAGTCCCAATGGGATAATGTTAATCCCCACCGGACATGTCGGCCGTCAGCAGTCTTGGACTTCAACAGCCAGGACAATACTGAATACCTGGTGTACACCTTGATCGGGCAACCCTGGACGAGAGTGTTAAACACATCCAGGACCCGCATGACGGCAACTGCTTCCTTCTCGGCGATGTGGTATCGGATTTCCGCGTCGTTCAGCACGCGCCCCGTGAACCTCACAGGCTGGATCACCCCATCGTACTCCTGGCCGAGGACCGCACAGGCGGCCCAGCGATTCGCATGCGGGATAATCACGAACGGCTTGGTCCGGTCGGGGTGTCGCAACAGGGGTGTCGACACAATCTTCCGCTTCAGGATCTCAAATGCCTCTTTCGCCCTCGACAGATCCCGGCCGGACTTCACTTGCTCGTCCGTGAGCTCGTACAGGACCGCTGCCACAACTGGGAAATCCTCGATGAACTTGTGATAGTAATTGAGACTTCCAAGGAATGACTGAACTCCTTTCAGGGTGGACGGGAACGGTAGATCCTGAACGCCCTTCGCAATCTTCGGAGTCGCACGCAGTCCTTCGGCACTAATCTCGTGGGAGAGATAGGGGATGCTCAATTTCCCAAACTCACTCTTCGGCAAGCTGACCGAGATGTTCCAGTAGCGCAGCCGGAATAGCAGTGCGTTCAGGTCTTCACATAACTGGTCCCACGTAGGCGCCCCATACGCGATATCGTCGATGTAGGAACTCCGTCCGAGGACAGGTCCCAATTGGGACGGCATCGCGATGTTGCGTTGGAACACAGTCATCTGCTCAGCCAGGACGGGGACACCAGCTCCGGCTTCCTCCCGTTCGGACTCATCCCGGACGGACGGGTCCAAACCAAGGAACTCAAGTACGTCCGGGTCCACCTGCTCTTCCTCTTCTCTGGGAAGCCGCACGAAACCCCACAGGCAGTTGTTGATGACTGCTTGATATACGAGCGAGGCGTTCTTCAGCCCAAATGGCATGCGGACCCACTGGAAGTGTCCGAACGGGCAGATAAACGCGGAAATCAACTTCGCACGTTCCGTCATCCGGACCGCCCAGAATCCACTCGCCATGTCTAAACTCATGAACCACATAGCGGCTTCGAATCCAATCAGAAGATCATCGATCAGGGGCAACGGATAGCTGGAAAGCCGGATGAACCCATTGACCACCCGGTAGTCGATGCACATTCGGATGTCCACACCGTTCTTCTTGAGGACGATCACAATCGGGGAAGCCCACGGTGACAACGACATCTCGATCAGGCCTGTTTCCAGCAGCTTCTTCAGGAGCTCGTACACCTTCATCATCAAGTGGGGGGGCAATGAACCTTGGTCGTTGAGCAACAGGTTTGGCGTTGCCTACGTCCAGGTCGCACACCACTCCTCTGGCAGGGGCCGGCGCAGCATTGCCATCTCCAAGGAAGATCTTGCGGTGATACTCGAGTATAGAGCGTAGCTTCTGTTCCCCATCCGGAGTAGTCCGTCCGGGTTCTCCAACGTCCGCCTTGTCAATGTCACATTCGGGACCCAGATCTTTCAACTCAGGAAGCAGGGCCAATTCATCACGCAACTGGGACAGTATCTCGCTGCCCTCATGCAGATACACTCCCGCTTCCAGGTCGAGTTCCTCCTGATTGATCCGCATGCGCCGATTGTACTCTTCCTTCAGCTTCCGCAGCGGAGTACTAGGCATCGATACAGTGGGTATGTCGGGTCCTTCCCGGTCGGACGTGTCTTCCGAACTATCACCATCCAGGTCAGACTCTGCCAAATCGGAGATGCTCAGATTCCACTCGTCGGAACTTGGATCTGACTCAGCTGCGGTGCCGGCATCGCTATGGGCGTCCCCGACGGTCAGACTCCGGACGGGTTCTGCCTCATCTCCATCTGAGACTCCTTCGACGGATCCTGCCCGAGACTCAACGGTACTCTGCTGGAGCATGACCAGTCTGTCCGTCTGGGATCCCGGCTCGGGTCGCATGAGAATACGGGTCGGCCATTCGCGCTGCGGTCTTTCTACAGCCGGGGGCTGCCGACTCCATTCGAGCTCGATCTGCTCCTGTTCGCGTGCTTCGGCCTCTGGGGACACCGTGTTCTCATAGATGAGCTGCTGCCACTCCTGGTACCGCTTACTTCCCGGCCGGACGAACCTTCCAAACCGGGGAAAGTGGCCGAACTCGACAATCCGAGCCACAGGAGTCCGGTTGTCGATCCACACTCTCTGCTTGGAGATGTTCACCACTTTCACCGAAGACGCCCACGGCTTGGTAGCATACAGGATCTTGGTGACCCACCGATCGCCCCGGCCGGCCCAAACAACATCCAATTGGGGGTTGCTCTGGCCGTATCTGACTTTCACAATCGCGTGTTCCCCCGGACGGAGATAGATTCCTTCATCCGGGGTCACCGGAAGATCCAAACCCACTTTGTCGCGGCGCGGGCCGTCACACATCACAACAGTTTCTTCGTCTGGGAGCTGCACAAGTCCTTCTCGTACGCTCAACCGCACGCCAGCCGCATACATGAAGTTCATCCCCAGAAGTACTTCCAATCCTTCGCCGATATTCGCCAACCAGACACTCATCACGTACACCACGCGGAAACACAGAGTGATCTTCGCCCGGGCGTACGACGTTATGTTCGTGGGAACGCCTCCCAATCCGGACACCCTGATCGGCTCCGGCAACATCCGAAATTTCAGCTTGAGCCTACGCGCAAGGTCCAAGCTAATCATGCTTCCAGATGCACCAGTGTCCAAAAGTATCCTCGTTCGGAGATCATTCACCGCCCCATGCACTGTCGCCACTTCATGACTTGCTTCAGGTTCGTGATCTTCCCACCAACCGTACCTCTGTCCAGGTTGTAAGAGGACTTCGACTTGATCATCTCCATCCAGGTTTTCCCGTCCAGGATCCGCACAGTTGGGGTCGTCAAACTTGTCCTGAAATATAGCTGACATGCATTGGTGGTTATCTGGTTTTCTCCTTCTCAACTCGGGTCCGACATTCACTAAGACACACAATCCTTTGGGTTTCGCCAGCCCGGCGCGTTCTGGATCCCCATCCAGCGGGCCTACTAGTTTAACGGCGATCCCGGATCGGCCTCTTCACCCAGCAATTTCTTGCGCAGGGGTGGAGGTAGGTCTTGCAACATCCCCTTCCGAGCGAGCGACTTCACGGCTTCCAGAGTGTCGTAATCTTCACAGGTTCCTTCATGGAGCTTGCCACAGCGTGAACACGGCTTCACTCTGCACGCGTATCCCGGATGGCCCTTCCGACTGCACCGATCGCAGACGATCTCCGCCCAGCAATTCTGCTCCTTGTGACCGAACTTACGGCACTTCTCACAGAACTCATTCCGGTCGGGGTTCTCCCGTCGGGGTTCTCCCGCCGGGGTGACTGCCATCCTGGCCGGGGCGATTGCCATCCTGGCCGGGGCGATTGCCATCCTGGACGTGAATCTCCTTGTGCAGGCGGGCACCATCCACTCTGCTCGATCGCCTTGAAGATGGCTTGGCGGAGCTCGGGCTCTGGGATCTGAGCAACGGTTGGGGCAGCCGGCGTCACCTCAGCCGGGGTGCCCCGGCTGGACTCCTTCGACTCCACTTGGGACGGCTTGTCTTCGACTTCGTCTTCGAAACGCACACGACCTTCAGACTCGCAGCCAGACTCCCCATCCGAAGTTGCCACAAACGCACGACGCCTCGGCTTGAAACGGGAATCTTGTATGTTACCTGCTCGGAAATCCCGCCTGGGCGGTGGGGTGTCATAGCCCCCATCCAGGTTCAGGTCCTCCTGCTGTTCCAGGATATCTTCGAGGTCGTCCAGGCTGCGGATCTTCTGGTTGGTCAGGATGGCCTTCAGCTGGGAGTCCCGGAGGTTCTTCAGGAAACGCTTGACATGTTGCTTGCGCTCCTTCTTGGATTTCCGGTACTGGATCCCCGCCTTGACCGCAGCCTCGTTCAGTCTGTAGAAGAACTCCATCGGGGTTTCAGACGCCTTCTGCCGCATGGTGTAATACCGTTCAGACTCTGACGTCCGGAGCTTCAAGTACTTGCGGCGGAATTCCTGGGCGAAGCGCTTCCAATCGCTCTGGACGTGCTTCTCCAGCTGGCCGCGCCAATTCCGGACGGCAGGCGACAACTTCATCTTGAGCTCGCGAACCTTGGTCTGGTCGGACCATCCACCCTGGACGGCGATGTTGGTGAACTTCTCCCACCAGGTACGCCGATCTCCAAGCGGGGCCTTCTCATCGAACTGGCCCAACGTGCTGGAGTTGACATACGGGCGAAACGTCCAGGAGGTCTTGCCATCCCCAACCGTAGTTGACTCCACGGCCGGCGTGGCGTCCACACCATCCAGGCTGTCATCCGAACTGGAGCTGTCATCGTCCGAGCTCGAGGAGCTGGGGCTTGAGTCCGGGGACGAGTCGCGATCCCGGCCGCGTCCCTTGCGTGGCTCCTTCTTGCGGTCGTCCTTCCGGCGCTCATCCTTCTTGCGATTGTCCTCCTTCTTCTGCTCCAGCGGCTCCTTCTTCACTGTCGCCTTGGTCCCTGGACGGGAGGTCCCCGTCGGGGCAACCTGCGTCGCCGTGGTAGATCGGGGCGCCGCATTAACTGCGGCCGGCTCGTTCTTCACCACGGTCGGCCTCAGAGTCCTTGCTAGACGCGCGACGTCGACTTCCGGCAGTGTCGCCAGTAGCTGCTCCCAGCCGGCTTCGGTCATGTTCTTCTGTCCCGGCTGTGCACTTGCGACCGTTGCGTTTCCCGTGATTACGCCCGTTGCCCGTTCGGGGTTGTCACTTCCCGTTTGTATAGGAGTTGTCCGATTAGGGTCGGATGTTCCCCGTTCAGGTTGAGCTTGGGCAGATGTTGCTTGAAGGTTGCGTATCTGTCCCACGTGGAACCGCTGGATGTTCTGAGCCGACTCACGCTCCTGCGCACGCGCGACTTCCGACGCTTGCAGCCGGGCTGCCAACTCGGCCAGGTCTTGCTGGGCCTGCCCAACCTGGGCGGCCATCTCGGCGGCGTGCTTCGCTTCGGCTTCAGCTAGCTGCCGGCGGATGTACTCCGCAGCAGCTGCCTCAACACGTTCACGCTCGGCTCGCGCTGCTTCAAGACGAGCAGCTTCGGCGTTGGATTCAGCCGTCAAGGACTGCGAGGCGGCCTGGGACGCCTGGGCGTAGACCTCATGTAGGTGTCGCTCAAGTTCCTGGGCCCGGCGCTCAGCTTCTCGTGCCTCCCGTTGGGCCTCGGCCAGAGCAAGCTCGGCTTCGGCATCCCGGTTGGGACCCTTCTCCGTCGACACCGCTTCGCGCAGCTTCGACAGCTCGGCGCCGAGTTGCTGGACCTGGTGGAAGGTCGACACCGCCATCTCCGCCATCCCTGATTGGGCCGACAAGCTTGTCCGTCCGGACCGGGAGGACCGGTATGAACGCCTAGACCGACTCGAGCGTCTGGATGGGGATCGGTCTCGCGATGATCTCCGGCTGGAGCGGCGGCGACGACGCCGACTATCTCCGTCCGAATCTGAGCCACTCGACACCGAGTCACGCCGGGAGCGCCGATGCGTCATGTCACGCAGCCGCAACTGCTTCGCAAACTTCTCCGAAATCACACTTACATTCGCTCCTGTGTCCAACAGAAGCCTCGTTCTCGCGTCGTTGACCGCACCCTTGACCAGAGCCCTCATCCGAGCTCTCTTGTCGAATTTCTGCGCGGACCACCACCCCAGCCTCTCGCCTGGGAGTAACTTGGTCACTCCGCTGGGCGTTCGACCAGGGCGTTCACCCTGCACCGCGCTTGAGACCCAAGCCTCGGTTGCATCTCCATCTTCATCTTCTTCATTCCTTCCACAATTTTCACCTCCACCGAGGGTTTCCCCTCTCTCCTTTTCAATTTCAGTCGTTTTCACATGTTCCTTGTCCTTGTCGTTCGGCCGTTTGCTTGTCCCCACAAACGCGTAGACGCAGTCTGCATCGATCGCGGGAGCAGCTAACTGTGGCAGCCCGATTGGGACCAACCCAGTTTCAGTTGGCGGGCTGCCTAGTTTAAATTGCCACCGAAGACTAGGCTTTGGAGCTCGGGAGAGAGGTCCTTCTTCTCAACCTTCGTCCGAAGGTACGTGGTGAGTGCTTGGAGCGCTTCACACTTGCCGATGTCGTGGACTTGCTGACACAGTCTGCAGCGTCGGTAACAGTAGTGGGCCGAATGCCCGGCACCACCACACGCTGCGCAGGGTCCATACTGACGCGGGCGACCATCGCGGTTGTCTCGGTTGAAGTGTCGGTTGGACCGGTCGAAGTTTCGGCCAGATTCACCACCTCTGCGCTGACGTTGGTCAGACCGGGCGTACGTTCCTTCAGCTGCGGCGCGTCTCTCTTGCTCATTCGCCGCTGCAACATGGGCTCCTTCCTCATCTGAGGTGTCGAAGTCGCTGTAATCACTGAAGTCTCGGTTGTCTTCGAAGTATCGACTGCCACCGGAGTCACTCCCACTGTCATCATGCGACTGCCCGCGGGGCTCCGGGCGGTCGGATCGACCACTCTTCGTCCCCCTGATCTGCAACTCAGCCACCAAGTCGGAAAGCAACGCCTCGGCTAGCGACACACGCGGGGCATAACGCGAGTCCTCGCGTCCGCGTCCGAAGTCTCGGTCTCGGCGTTCGTAACGCTCACGGCGGGTATTGTCGCGCGCCTGTTCGCTCCGGCGCTCATCCCGTCTGCGAGAGTGCTCGCGTCCACGCGACTGATGAGACGAGCCATGTGACGAGGCGTCCCTGCCCTGTCCACGTTCCTCCGACTTGAGGATGTCGTTGATCATGTCTTCAAGTTCGTGGATATCCGAGACTCGGACGTGGCAGAGCCGCCGCTCGAGTCCTCGGTCTCCGCACGTCTCGAGGAATCGTTGCACGTGATCCTTCGCGTCACGACCACCCTTCTCGAACTGAAGGCCAGCGTTGTGTGCGTAGCCATTCAGCCGGTTTAGGTAGTCGCACAGATGTTCCGAACCGTCACGTCGCGCCGAGTAGTAGCGAGCCTTCGCAGACTGGTTGAACTGCGTGCAGTAATACTTGATGAAAGCATCACTGAGCAGCTTCCACCGACGCTTCGTCTTCTTGGGGAGCTGACGGTACCAGTGCAAGCCACCGTCCCGAAGGCTCAGCTCAAAAGCCATGCACCACTCATTGGGCGGAGTGTGCGTCCCCTTCATCTCGTAGACAAAGGCCCGGAGCCACTGCATAGAGTTTTCACTCTTGTTGCGGGCTCCAGAGAAGTTCTTGATCTGAGCGAGGGGCCGGTGAGTCGCAATCTCCAGCCGAGGGGTCGAGTTCAGCCGCTCCATCTCGCTCACTTCGCGCACCTGGCGAGCTAGCTCGTTGCTGGGGCTGTCGAAACCGTCGTCGTAGTCGGGCGTGTCGTCATCATCGTCGTCCGACGAAGAGTCATCGTGCGGGGTGAAACGTCGGCTCGAGCGTCTTGGGAAGCTTCGGCTGGAACTCCGTCCAGGTCGCGTCCCTTTGGTCTCACGGGCGATACGCTCGGTCCGACTAGTCGACCGAGGGGTTATCATATGCGAATCCTGGAAGTACGGCGTGCCCTCCGTCTTGGCAGAGAACACTCCGTCCGTCGTCTGGCGTCGGCTTGAGCGCTCGGTTGACTTCTTCGGGGTCTGCGGCAGCGGAATTTTCGACGGATCGGTCTGTTCCTTCGCGGGACGTGCGCTAGGCGGACGGCCCAGCGTGAGGTCCGTCTCTCCGAAGCTCAAACGCAGCTTCCTCTTCCACTTGTGCAGCTCCTTGCCAGCCAGTTCCGGCGTCCAACTCTTGACCGAGACCTCGGACGGCCGAGTCATCGGCTCACAACCCATCGCTCGGAGAAGCGCCACCGTGTCCTCAGCCATTTGGGTGACTGAAGTCGGCTCTACCGGGTGTTGCAACTCTTCCTTCAGCTCAACCCACGTCGCCTGGCGCGCCATCTCCGGGCTGAACTGTCGGATCCACTCGCTCGACTCAAGCATCTGCTCGAGCATTCGGCCGAGCACCTTGTTCGCAGCTGGGGTGCTGCTGTTCATTGACGGCCGGATTCCGCGGGATTCTTGAGGATCCTTTGTAACCTGCACCAGAGCCTTCGAGGTGAAGGCCTCGGTGCCATCCTCCGAGTCATCGTCCGCAAAGTCCGGCCGCGCCACTTCATCAAATTCGGAAACGAGGTTTCGGCTGAGGGAGCGTGAGCCCCCACTACGTCCAGCCGACACCATCGCCTCCTCCTGGTCTTCGTACTCCTGCGCGGGCGCTGGAGTCTTCTCTTGCAGGTCATCGTAGTTCATCATCATGTCATCCTTGGCGTCCGAATCCTCGTCGACCGACTCTTCGAAACTGACCGACCTTTCGGAGATCGTCGACAGCCGAGACGTCAAGTCACTCGCGATCGTCGACAAGCCGTCGGTTGGTCCTCGTCCCGATTTCGCCGGCGTAGCTGGCACCGCTGACTTGGATCCTTTCGCCATCTTGTTCTTGTTCTTCTTGTTTCTTCTTCTCTTCTTCTTCTCCTCTCAATGCTCGTTTGGGACAATACCTACACAGACCACAACACACAGTTCGGTCACACCAGTCCCGGGTCGCGGCACCAGTTGTCGTGTAGGAAAACACGATTTAACGAGTTCTCGTCCCTCTAGCCAAGGCCTTTGGGATGAGCCCCTACCAACAACACGCTTCCCTCCTAAAAGGTCGGCGCTTATTGTTGGGATTAAATCTGAAGACCAGATCCGATCCCTTACACCGGGCT
The DNA here is from genome assembly GCA_016169955.1 of Phytophthora vignae f. sp. vignae. Lineage (NCBI taxonomy): Eukaryota > Oomycota > Peronosporomycetes > Peronosporales > Peronosporaceae > Phytophthora > Phytophthora vignae. The sequence continues at coordinate 711,159 of JABJUM010000007.1, forward strand.
GGAATGTGCCTTATGCGAGTCGTCGGTCAGGTAGGTAGAGCCCGTAAATCAAATATAAGAGCACCCTTAGCCACGAGCAACGGCTAGGATGCAATGTACACACGCGCTTTCACGCGTAACCCACTGTGGTCCCTCAGAAGGAAGGGTACCAGGCCAATCGAGGCCTCGGACAGGGGCGCCGAGACGAAGTCTCGGCTGGAAGTCAAATATACTGGGGGGCTTCGCCACACACCCAGACACACGTACAAACGTACAGGGAGGTCTCTAATACCTCAAACACTCGGCCACTACTCACTCTTGGCCTTTCCAGGGATGAACACTCGGTCAATGTACCTTATGCTCACCGGCAGACATACCCCGTGTCGGCCGAGCGTATCTAGACTCTACAGCTAAGCGAAGACTTACCGGTAGACGGACTTGACCCTTGTGTGGCTTCGGGGGGAAATTCTGCTCTGATTTAGTGATTAGAGGCTGTGAGGCCTTCCCTATTGCTAATCCCTAGCGTCTATACAAAAGTCAAGTATCAACCGAGCCTTCGGACTGATCCGACGACTCGACGACTGCTCGGCTAGATCTGAATTCCTAATGAGAGGCAAATACTGTACCCACTATGACTACTTGGAGGGCTCGGTGGGGATTTATTATGACCCACCGAGCCTTGTCACTAAATAGCATCCATCTGTCACTCTAGCGCGGTAAATGAGAGCAACCAATCAGAGGGCTCGGATGGCTTTCACTCGCAAGTTCAAGACCGTTAGGCCTCGGCGAGCGCGGCCATTTCCGACATCACATAGGTTCAACGTCACTGTCCCCGACAATAGACCTTTTTGGCCCGAGTCGGGTCTTATTTCACCTCGATTCAGCGGACTTCTTCAGTTCTTTATAGACATTCAGGCTTGTTTTGTGGATTTTTCCGCTTTACATCGCCCACTTTGCTCGCGACAAGCACACGCGCGCGACTTCTGTTGCCGAGCCGAACGCGCAACTCACTCGGCAGCCGCGAGGTGGTACAACAGCATGTCAGCAGCCTGGCCGAGGCTCGGGACGCAAGAACCGCTACTGCAGCATCACCAGGTGAGGAGGCTTTGCCACGCTGACATTGTGTAATTAGACATAAGTTGCATGGGCCGTTTCAACTATGCAGCGGGCGGACGAGATGTGTAGGCTCGGAAGCGACGGTGGTATTACTAGATCGCTGGCGCTTAAACCGGGAGGGCGTTTTTCAAGTGAAAACATGAAGCGGCGATGCACTTGATCGCTGCTGCAAAATACTGTTCTGCTGCTATCTGAAAAATCAAAGGTGGAGTTCATCTTCATCTTCCGATCGATAGCAGCATGATGGACTATACATGAAACTTTGGCAACGTTTTACCGTAGGGAATGCATAGTAGACTAAGAAGCAATTTCCTTGACTCAAGGTCAACGCTTTTCGAAGGTCATGCCGAGTTAGTGAAATGCACTACATGAAATTCATGACTCTGCTAATATCACGGTTTTGACGAGCATATCATGTACCTATGTGTAGCCTAGAATTGGGTTGAGCTGGTGGTAGATTTCAAAACCTCCTAATCCTAATGCGGGCAATGATGGTTGAGAAGTCGCTATACAAAAGCTCAAAATCATCGATGTTTATCTCGTAAGGAAGCCTTTCGTGGCAAGGTTGAAGTCAGTGAAGCGGAGTTTGTGCCACGCCAGTGGCACTTATCGTCTTCGTGCAGCTGAATGCTCAGGCTCTCCCCTCTCGCACCACGAACTCCGCGTTGCCCAAGCCACTGGCTCAGACCCGCAGCATAAAGCACAGGTGCACGAAGTGTCCTGCCTCCGTGTAGAAAGCTGGGATCTGCAGCCTCATCGCGGGCCTGTGAGTGAACACACGTCGAACCCCACGGTGGGCAGTGAGTTGGTCGAAGGTTGCCAAAGGTGTCATGGGAATAGTACAGCAAATGTTGCCTGTAACTCAGTCGACACTTTTTGAACGAAATAAAGCTGGTGGTGTCCAACAGTCTACTACGTAGCCCTCCCGGTAATATCGAGCGCGTTACTTTACTTAGGTAGGTTAATGTGGCTTATACAGGCCTCAAGCTTTGAAACTGAAACGCTGACAGTGTGTGACGTCGGGGTTGCTGCTACCGAGTGCCCGGATCGCTGTTCTGCGGCGACCACCTGTCTGGCGATGACGCAGCGGTGAATCTGCGAGTGGACATCTGGCCGTGCTCGTACAATCGCGTCGAGGACGCCGAGGTGCCATTTCTACAGCTACTGACTTACGGTTCAACCTGAGATGGATCGGGACGCGTACATACGTACACAACCGCAGCTTGGGGATTGGATGCGTCAAGCTGGAGAGCGAGCTGACGGCTTCCCTGAGGACGGAGTCGAGTTACAACCAGGGCTCCCGATTATGGCATTGTTATTTATCGCGAGCACCTTCACAGCATAAATAATGTTATTGTCTATCTTGTGCTGGTAAATAAATAATGTCATCACCAACGACCAGCACATACATAAGCGCATAAGAGAACATAATATTACCCTTTATCTCGTAGCTTCATCTACCGTTTGTGTCGACCAATACTGCTCGTTTTGCCGAAGGAAGAGCAGCATCTCCAGCGTGATCGGCTGGAGGCTGTGCCGCTCTTGACCGTACGTCGTTCTGGCGACGCTAAAAAACGCTCGGCAACGTTAGACGTAGGAGGGATGCCCCCGAGCAGCTCGTACCTTGGCTCCACCGCTGCTAAGCGGCGGCGCTTTTGAAGCTGCTCAACGAATGAGCCCTCGTCGCCGCTCTCTGTGTCGTGGCCAGCAGCTCGCTCGCTCACATCCTCGCAGCGGAACGAACGCAAGGCAGCCTTCTCGCCTTGCGTGAGGCGGCCCGCCTTCCCTCCCAGGACCCGGACGCAGCCCGACTCGAAGCCAGGGCTGTGCACGATGTCGGCGCGGGGCCCTGTTGCATATAATAAATTAGCTTATATCCCAATGACGATTATCCAGCCAATAATTGTAAACAGACTTACCGAGATATTGCGCGTAGTGTGGCTTAATGGCGATTAAGCCATCAAACCACACGCGCACATCCAGCAAACTCACGTTCTCGCCTTGAAGAGCCTTTGACACAGACTCTATCTTCTTCAGGTCCTTGAACAGCTCCCGAAGCCGCTTGTTGCTTGCCGAGGCCGGGAGGACGCCCACCAGCGTGTCGTCCGTCGTGTCAAGGTGCTCCAGGAGTCGAAATAGCGGTGCACCATTGAAAATGCCGAGCTCCACCTTGTGTCTAGGCGAATCACGGGGCGAAGCGTGGTCTTCTGCCTGCACAAATTTACACAAAAATCAAAGGAAATTAAATTGTGATAAAACAATTTCCACAACTTACATACATAATTGGTGTCGCATATCAATAACTTACCTGAGCTTCACCGACTGCTTGAGCGTCCGAAGTCTCACCATCAAGGCTTGTACAGTGGCCAGATCCTCTTCGTGCTGATGCATGTCGGCTTGAACTGCGCGGTTCAGCCGGTGGCTGGCGCATCCCACCAGAGGAGCCCCCATGCGCGTTGCCAGCAGCCGGTTTACCGCGCAGTTATTGCCCACCAAGAACACACAATCAGTAATTTGCTTACCGAAGTCGCGAGGCAGCATCTTGTCCAGAAACTCGTAATGTCCGCGCGCGGAGAGGTCCTCGTCGAGCGTGTCCATTAGGGGGGGGGGGGGGCATGCACAGCAGGGGGTCTTCGTGACGCTGTCCACCTCGTAGCAGGCGAAGACGGCGACGAAGTGCTCCGACGCGTGGCTCCAGCCGTCGAAGATGAGCCCAAATCGGGCGGGCATCTCGGCGGCGATGAGGCGTTCGACAATACGCCTGAGGCCTTCCATGGCGCGTAGAAGAGACTCGACACAGATTGGGTCCAAATTGGAGTAACTGCAGGACGCAAAAAATAGTCAGAGTAAAATAAGGTACCATTGTTAGAAGCAATCATGTACAGCTTACCGCCTCGCAGCTTGATTCTCGCAGAAATGCAGGGGCAGGTTGTTCTTGACGATCCAGTCTAGCCAGCCGTACACAATCTGAGCTGAGCGGCGAACGTAGTTCAGCATTGAGCCGGTCTCGGCTGTAGGAGCAGCCAGCATCACAGCCTCGTAGTCCGGGTGCTCCCGACGCACATGCTGCATGAGGTTCGTGTAACCATTGCGACGGGTCTGCTTCCGCACCGTGTCACAACGACAGCGAAAGTACTCCGAGATGGTCTCGTCCATGTCGTCGCGGCACGGACGGAAGTAGAACCCCACAACTTGGTGAAGGTGGCGTGGCGTGGGCGCGGGGCGAGGACCACGGTTGATCTGGGCGAGCTGGAGTGTTGGGGGTTTGGCTCGAATTGAGAAGTGAGAGCGCCTGTCAGACGTGGCAAAATCCTACCGTAGCAAACTGTTGGTCTGCGTGAAAGTTCCCCGTCCGAGCAAGTCATGCTGGCTGTGAGATGCCCATAATGGTAAAGAGGTTTAGTTCATAAATCATGGAAGATGATTACCAAAGCCAATAAATTATTTATTGTATACAGGTGTCCAAGAAAATAAATATATTTATGATTTCATAAAACATTATTGAAAAGACCATGGAGCCCTGGTTACAACCCGCGGGCTGCGTGATCGGCTTGCGGGACTGTCAAGCGAGGTTTATTTTTCTCTTTTTCTAGTGGTTTAGCTATGCAGGTCTAACTGCCGGTATCAAGTCCCTGCTTGTTTATCTGTGCTACCTACTTCCACTGCTTCTCATGGCCCCGTGTACAGATATCGGGAGACTCCTGCGGACTTGCTGCCATTTTGACTCGATATTATTGAGAGTCTCAATTTGAGACCATCTAGCAACCATGGCTCTGATTGGTTTTTGACAAGTAAAAACCGGCCATTGGCTGAAAACCGCCAGAGATCTCACTATACCGACTTGGGGTTTCACTATACCGCGCCCAAGCAAGCTCGCTAAGCTCCAAGCTCCGCGTCCGCGCCCCTCGTCTGTTTGAGTGTCGTGCCGTGTGCGTGCCATCAGCGTCAGCGTCAGCGTCTTCTCCGTCCCCTTCTCCCCCGCCCACCAGCACCAGCACCAACAGCAGCACCAGCACCAGTATGGACGTCTCCCCATACGACGCGGCCGAGGCCGACCCGTCCGCCGCCAGCCCGAGCGCCGCTTCCTCGTCCGACGCCTACGCCGACCAGCAGCAGCAGAGCGGCCCCGTGAAGCTCTTCGTGGGCCAGGTGCCGCGCACCATGGAGGAGGACGACCTGCGCCCCGTGCTCGAGGTCTTCGGGCCGCTCGAGGACCTCGTCATCATCCGGGACAAGATCACGGGCGCGCACCGCGGCTGTGCCTTCGCCTCGTACTTCACGCGCGACGCGGCCGAGAAGGCCGTGCAGGAGCTGCACAACAAGGTGACGCTGCCGCAGAGCATCAACCCGCTGCAGGTGCGGCCGGCCGAGGGCCAGGCCGGCGCCTCGCAGGAGCACAAGCTCTTCATAGGCATGATCCCCAAGACGGCCGACGAGGCGGCCATCCGCGAGGTCTTCGAGCTCTTCGGCACCATCGAGGAGGTCTACATCCTGCGCCACCCGGCCACGGGCCAGAGCAAGGGCTGCGCCTTCCTCAAGTTTAAGGAGCGCAGCTCGGCGCTCGCGGCCATCGAGGAGGTCAACGGCAACGTCACGATGGATCGCGGCACCTCGCCGCTCGTGGTCAAGTTCGCGGACAGCCGTCGCCAGCGTCTCCAGCGGGCACGCAACCTGGCGGCCGCCGCCAACGCCTACTGGCCTCTGCCGCCTGGGGCGGGCCTGGCGTTCCCGCAGCTCCAGCAGCTGCAGCAGCAGTATATGCAGCAGATGCAGGCCTTTGGGGCACAGGCGGCGGCCGGATTGAACCCGGCCGTGGCTGGCCTCGGATCGCCTGTCGGAGCCACTGCCGGCGGCCCTGGGAGCCCCACCAACTCGTTCATGTATTACAACCCGTACGGCTTCGCTGCCGGTGCGGCCGGACCCTACGGATTTGGCGGCCTGCCCAATGTCGGTGGAGCTGGCTTCGACATGCAGGCGGGAGGCCTGGGCGCTGGGTTGGACCTTCAAGGACAGGGCGTGGAGGCTGCCGCCAAGGCGTCGCGGACGACCAGTCAGCTCGAGGGCCCGACCGGTGCCAACCTGTTCATCTACCACTTGCCGCACGACCTGACGGACGCCGACCTGGCCACTGCCTTCGCGCCGTTCGGAACTGTTATCAGCGCCAAGGTGTACATGGACAAGATCACGGGCGAGAGCAAGGGCTTCGGCTTTGTTAGTTACGACAGCGCGGATGCGGCCGACGCAGCTATTGCTAGTATGAACGGCTTCCAGATCGGCACCAAGCGACTCAAGGTCCAGCACAAGCGCATTCACCAGAGAAACGACTACCTCGGCGGTTCCAGTACCAGCCTTGTTGGTCACGACGATGAGCTCGCGGGAACGGAGTACCACCACCAGGCGCAGCAGGGTTTCCCCGGCCTGGACGATGGACTGCACCCGCACGATGATGACAGCGGCGCCAAGTCCCCGAGCGGCGCTGCGGAAGGCAACAACGGCGTCGACACGTCATTAGAAGAGGCCGTGCAGAACCTGCGCATTGACGCGTAAGCCCCGAGATCCCCACGGTGTGTTTTTGTGACTCGTCGATCATGTCAGTCAGTCTGTCTGTCAGTCGGTTGGTTGGTGGTGAGTTTTGAGGCGTGAAGGTGTACAAAATGCCGTGTACAAACAGCGATGCGATACAGAGATCAGAAGGACACGCACGAGACACGAGAACTGAGAACCTTGCAAGTAAACGAGCATCACGAAGAGAAAGACAAGCAAGCAAGCGACGAAGAAGAAAGAAGAAGAAGAAGAAGAGAAAGAGATGGAGCAAGCTTGCAGCGATAGCAAGTCAGCGAGCGTGTGTTAAATCATTGTGTATTCACTTGCACTGCTGTCTTACTCAACGTTGTCTGTCGCTCGATTTCTTTTCACTTCAGCTTGTGGGCAACGATATCGTCAGCTGACATGGAACAGTTTCTTTACGACCACTTGGCGAGCAGGCCGAAGATTGCGTAGCCGGCCACCAGTGCAATGGACTTCTTCAGCGTGGCCGATCCCTTCTGCTGATGGCCGTGGCCTTCGTCTCCACCTCCGTGGCTGTGGCGCGGGAACTCTTGTGGGATGACCTCCATGACGGCCACGTAGATGAAGGTGCCCGACGCCAGGGCCACGCAAATACCCGCGGCGGCCGAGTCTTCCGACGAGTCAGCCGCAATGATCCACCCGGCGACGATGCCGATGATGCTCATGAAGGAGAAGACGAACATGTAGAGCATGACATAAGTCACGGGCATGTTGCTCTGCACGAGGCCCGAGCCCAGCGCAAAGGCCGCCAGCCCCTTGTGCATGATGATGGCCATGAAGACCCCCCACGCCGTCTCCTTCTGGGCGCCGATGCCCAGTCCCTCCAGCACCGAGTGGAAGGACAGCGCGATGAACAGCACCATGGCCACGGCCAGCGACCCGGCGTCGGCCTCATCGGCGTGGCCTGTGCCGTGCGAGTGGACCGCGCGGCTGTGGCGGACGTTGCTGCCCGCGGCCAGGGCCTGCTCCTCGTCGTCTACGTCCAGGTCACCCAGGTACGTGTCGTCGCTCTCCGTCGCCCCGCGGAGCTCCTCGTCGTCGTCCTCGCTCTTGGCGGCCACGTAGGTGCCGGCCTCGCTGGCCGAGCTGCTCATCTTGGCCTGCGCGGCCTGCTCCAGCAGCAGCAGACCCAGGAAGCCCATGGTGCAGAACATCTCGGCATACGGGAACTCGTAGCGGCCCTCGTCCTCCGTGGACCAGCGACGCAGCGCCGGGTTCTCCACGGCCGAGTGCAGCAGGTGGAAGAAGCCACCGGCCAGGAACACGCCGCCCGAGAAGGCGCTGAGGATGCTCAGCGTCGGCGTCTGGTCGTGCCGTGAGGCCAGCAGCGCCGGCGTCAGGCCGCCCACGAGGCCCACGATCCAGATGCACCCGATGGACACGAGCTTGAAGACCGTCACCGGGTCCATGGTCACTTCACCTTTGGGTGAGACGGTCTCATTTTCCGGGCCACAGGTACCAAGTTTGTGGTACAATGTGGTGGATTGGGCTTGCAGAATCCTTTTGACTGCAGCCTGGATACGAGGTCAGGTCCCTTTTGATCCACTATGTTCACGATGTTCAGGAGTCCTGAACTTCAGGGCGTCGATCAGTGTTGTTGAGTCGTTTACGACACTTTTTCGGTATGAGCATTGTTGGCGTCCGTCGACTTGCCGTCGCGCGAGCAGCCAACCAATGTTCATACCCAGGCTGCACTACGCGCGTGGAATTGACGGGTGTATGCGCTGATCATGGAGCTCTCACCCCAACTGTACACGAATGGCTTACATCAAGGACAAATGCAATATACACCGGAGCGAGGCGGTGCTCACACGAAGAGTGTGAGAATCAAGCGAGGCTCAGGGGGCTGTGTATCACCCCTGGAGGGGTTAGGATTTTGATCATGGAGGGGTAAATCCGTGCAGTATACTGGGATGCATGTCACCGACTTATAGGAAAGGCAAGTACTCAGCGCACCGAGAAATAACATGAAATGGGAGGTCACTGGGATTCATTTCCATCCCGTTGCTAGATTCGATGTAGGAATCAAAATCTTTCATAGTGGTGGCGAACTGTATTTACTTAAGTATGATATGTTTTTTTTAGAACTGTGGATGAACCGATTAACTTCGCGCGTACAACACGAAAAGCTGTAAGGCTTTGTCGATATCTCATAGTTACTTCTGGCCAAGAAGGTGGTTAATCGATACTTCAGTATTAAGTATTTCATTGCGGATCGCGGACACAAATTGTTTAGATACCTTTAGCTTAGCGTCTCAAGTAACTTACTTTATGGTGTTCTACTTTTCCCCGACGATCTTAGTTATTCGTTAGGGATGAAGAGGGTGGGGATGGCTGAACGGTGAACGGGACTTTACTCAGACTCAGGAGCTAATCCATTTCTGAATGCTCAACAGTTCTGCAAGCAACGTACGTAGACTAGAAACGTGTTATACGCAGCAATGGAATTTTAGGCCACAGAGGGCTGAACCGATACAGAAATTTCGATCATGACATGTATATTGTACGCGGCCTTGGCCAATTCACTACACTGTTTGAGGGCTGACTTAAACAACAGCCTAGGCGCGAAGGTTGCGGTAGGCGCCGGTCTTTCCAGCAGACTGCGTGGCGGCTTCAGTGGTCTTCGGCGCGACGGCCGGTGCAGCGCCGTTCGGGTAGACGCCTCCAGTCTTCACGCCGTTGCTGCCGTTCACGACGGGGATGCCGGAATTGGCAGCAACGTTTGCTCCATTTGCGCTGGCCTTGACCCCGGCTGCTCCGACGTTGACTCCGACTCCAGCGCCCGCCTTGACACCGACACCAGCAACGCCAGCCTTCAAACCGAGATCCGCATCTGCCTTGACACCCGCACCACCAACGCCGGCATCCACGCCAACACCTGCATCAGCCTTGACACCGATAGGCCCGACTCCGGCCTTAACCCCAAGATCAGCGTTGCCCTTCACACCGGCACCTGCGTCGACACCGACACCAGCATCCGCCTTCACGCCAACGCCTCCGACGCCAGCCTTGACGCCAAGATCCGCGTCAGCCTTGACACCAACACCTCCTACCGCAGCTCCCGCCTTGATACCGGCACCGGCACCGACACCGGCAGCAGGCTGGTAACCTCTTCCGAGACCCACATTGGCACCCGCGCCGGCTTTGACGCCCGTGTTGATCCCAACGGGTCCAGCGTTTAGGTTGGCCTTCGCTCCAAGACCAGCACCGACACCAAGACCAGCACCGACACCAAGATTAGCACCGACACGGGCACCGAGGCCGACACCAAGGCCGGCTCCGGCATTCAGCCCCACGTTTGCGCTGACGCCGTTCGCACCGACAGTCTTTGCCCCGTTGCCGTAGGTATCAGCCTTCGCATACGTCTGTGTGGCCTCTACGGACGCGTCCACCGTGCTGCTGGAGAACGCCACGGCGGCAACACACAGAGCGCAGATCGTCTTGCTGAACATCATATTGAACGGTCGACGGGGTTGGGCTTGGCTTGGAGACAGGTAGTAGCTTGAGGAAGCTGGTGGCCGGGTGTGCGGTGGATCCGAAATCGGATAGTGAGCGGTACGAGCGGAGCTGAGCTGTAGCCGACGAGCACGAGTGCACTGAGTCTGTGGCTCAGCCCCTGGAGGGGATGCCTCTCTACCGGTGGCGGGTGAGGACATATCGGCTGAGGTCGCCCTGATGGCGACCAGAAAGTGAAGCTTGTGGTTGCAACTATGATGACTACCATGAGGAGATGCCTACTATTTCGCGCAATGGATCTAGTCCTCGCAGCACATGAGAAAGTGAGACGCATACACTTAGGGTGTGTTCCGCAAAACAGATAATATCGGCAGTCGCAGAATAGCCACAGTACGTGTTGGTTGATGAGCATGGCCGCCATACACACGAAATAGGACATGTCGAGGTTGAAGGCTACATGTCAGTGGCGTGTGAACTCTATCGTTGGTGGGAATCGACAAGCAACAGATCTGTCGGCGTGTGTATTCAATTAAGGGAGACTTAAGCCCTTACTTCGATTGGATCTAGTTGGCAGTTCGGACACTTAGGACTTTATGTTATCTTTAGTTGCTCACGCCAGGAAGGTCTCGTACTTGGCTGGGTTCCAGTCCGGGAAGAACTTGGCCACCGTCTCCTTCACCGCCTGCTCCGACCCGGCCACGCCTCGTCCGTCCTCGCCCAGGACCGCCAGGAACGCCGTGAAGTCCGTGTCGAGCTTCTTCATGTTCTCCTCGTACGTGACGTAGCGCACCTCGATCTTCTTGCCGAGCTTCTTCTCCGCGGGCGCGTGGATCTGCAGCGGCGACAGACGCTTGGTCTCGAACGGCAGCTTGGCGCCTTCGAGCGCGCTTTTGGGTGCCGTCGATAGCACGTGCGCCACGAAGCGGCCGGCGTCCTTGCGCGACGTGATGCTGTAGGGCGTCTCGCCCTTGCCCACGACGTTCATGAAGCCGTCGTCGAAGTGGTAGTCCATGAAGATCGGCAGGAACTCGGCGAACAGGCCCGTGATAAGATAGTGGCGGGCAGCTGCACCTCAGCGAGCAGGTCCTGCACCACCTTCTTGTACGCGTTGGGGCCCTCGGTGACCTTGACGCCGTACTCGGCCGGCACGAAGAGCTGGATGCCGGCCGCCTTGGCCGCGCGCACGACGGGCGGCTGCACGTCCAGGTGGTAGGGTGACACGGCGCTCACCGCGACTTCGCTGCCCTCTTGACGGCGTCCTCGTCCGTGTACGAGACCTTGAAGAGCTTGGCGCCTCGAGCCTTGAGAGCCTGCAGCGCCTCCTGGCTGTCGTCGCGCGTGAGGATGGAGACGGCCGCGCCCTTCTTGAGCAGCTCGTCCGCGACGGTGCCGCCGATGCCGCCGGCTCCGATGATGGCGAACTTGGTGTAGGCAGACATGGAGGCTGTGTACGTGAGTGGGTGGGTGGTGGTTGAAGTGGTTGGTTGCTTGCGCTGTTCGGAGACTTTTCGATTGTGAGGTGAGGCGAGATGAAGTGTGAGGCGTACGTACGTCAGCTCGGCAGCTCGACAGCTAGGCCGCTTTGGTGCATGGATACCTAGAAACAAGTCGAGCTGGGGGAGGCTCATGTATATTAGGCAGCAGTAACCTGGTGCTGAGTGCTGCTTCGATACTGATAACGCTGAATCCGTAACTAGGGCCAAATCTCCGTAAATAGTTGATTTGATAGGGCTGGGGCTTGTGCGCGCGTCACAGGATCGCGTATCTAAGCGTTGCGAGCTGTATGAGACTGGAGTTTACCAACTTGCATAGGCATTGGTGCTTCGCATAGCAGCCTTATAAACTGTGATGGAGCTGCGGTGAGTATCGTTGTCTGGTAGTTTCCACACGTCAGAAATATGCTCTTCATCTCGTTTGTTTTTGACGCCGCACAGATTCGTGAACGGCGCGTTGTCTATCAGAATGTAAATCAACATAGAGTACGCATGAGCACTGATCCATCGATATGCCTCAAGATGTATATCATTGCTTCCCAGATATTTGCCACATTGGTGCCAGCTTTCAGCAAACTCCGAAGTAAGTGCCTCAAATATATATAAATACATGAGACCGCGTCAAACGAAGTGATGCTTACGAACCTAAGTACAAATCGCGATTTCACAGCACTAATCGACAGAACTGCGTCTTGTGATTCTTTCAAGCTATTGAGCACTTCAAAATGTTGAGAACGCGTGAAGTGACATCGGTGTAAGAAAAATATCTCCATTTCCGGACCCCTCCCAAATGGCGTATGACCTCAATATTTCTTCAATTTTCTCGTTCAGTACACCGTTATTGACGCTTCAGTGCGACGTCAAAAACAAACGAGATGAAGAGCATATTTCTGACGTGTGGAAACTACCAGACAACGATACTCACCGCAGCTCCATCACAGTTTATAAGGCTGCTATGCGAAGCACCAATGCCTATGCAAGTTGGTAAACTCCAGTCTCATACAGCTCGCAACGCTTAGATACGCGATCCTGTGACGCGCGCACAAGCCCCAGCCCTATCAAATCAACTATTTACGGAGATTTGGCCCTAGTTACGGATTCAGCGTTATCAGTATCGAAGCAGCACTCAGCACCAGGTTACTGCTGCCTAATATACATGAGCCTCCCCCAGCTCGACTTGTTTCTAGGTATCCATGCACCAAAGCGGCCTAGCTGTCGAGCTGCCGAGCTGACGTACGTACGCCTCACACTTCATCTCGCCTCACCTCACAATCGAAAAGTCTCCGAACAGCGCAAGCAACCAACCACTTCAACCACCACCCACCCACTCACGTACACAGCCTCCATGTCTGCCTACACCAAGTTCGCCATCATCGGAGCCGGCGGCATCGGCGGCACCGTCGCGGACGAGCTGCTCAAGAAGGGCGCGGCCGTCTCCATCCTCACGCGCGACGACAGCCAGGAGGCGCTGCAGGCTCTCAAGGCTCGAGGCGCCAAGCTCTTCAAGGTCTCGTACACGGACGAGGACGCCGTCAAGAGGGCAGCGAAGTCGCGGTGAGCGCCGTGTCACCCTACCACCTGGACGTGCAGCCGCCCGTCGTGCGCGCGGCCAAGGCGGCCGGCATCCAGCTCTTCGTGCCGGCCGAGTACGGCGTCAAGGTCACCGAGGGCCCCAACGCGTACAAGAAGGTGGTGCAGGACCTGCTCGCTGAGGTGCAGCTGCCCGCCACTATCTTATCACGGGCCTGTTCGCCGAGTTCCTGCCGATCTTCATGGACTACCACTTCGACGACGGCTTCATGAACGTCGTGGGCAAGGGCGAGACGCCCTACAGCATCACGTCGCGCAAGGACGCCGGCCGCTTCGTGGCGCACGTGCTATCGACGGCACCCAAAAGCGCGCTCGAAGGCGCCAAGCTGCCGTTCGAGACCAAGCGTCTGTCGCCGCTGCAGATCCACGCGCCCGCGGAGAAGAAGCTCGGCAAGAAGATCGAGGTGCGCTACGTCACGTACGAGGAGAACATGAAGAAGCTCGACACGGACTTCACGGCGTTCCTGGCGGTCCTGGGCGAGGACGGACGAGGCGTGGCCGGGTCGGAGCAGGCGGTGAAGGAGACGGTGGCCAAGTTCTTCCCGGACTGGAACCCAGCCAAGTACGAGACCTTCCTGGCGTGAGCAACTAAAGATAACATAAAGTCCTAAGTGTCCGAACTGCCAACTAGATCCAATCGAAGTAAGGGCTTAAGTCTCCCTTAATTGAATACACACGCCGACAGATCTGTTGCTTGTCGATTCCCACCAACGATAGAGTTCACACGCCACTGACATGTAGCCTTCAACCTCGACATGTCCTATTTCGTGTGTATGGCGGCCATGCTCATCAACCAACACGTACTGTGGCTATTCTGCGACTGCCGATATTATCTGTTTTGCGGAACACACCCTAAGTGTATGCGTCTCACTTTCTCATGTGCTGCGAGGACTAGATCCATTGCGCGAAATAGTAGGCATCTCCTCATGGTAGTCATCATAGTTGCAACCACAAGCTTCACTTTCTGGTCGCCATCAGGGCGACCTCAGCCGATATGTCCTCACCCGCCACCGGTAGAGAGGCATCCCCTCCAGGGGCTGAGCCACAGACTCAGTGCACTCGTGCTCGTCGGCTACAGCTCAGCTCCGCTCGTACCGCTCACTATCCGATTTCGGATCCACCGCACACCCGGCCACCAGCTTCCTCAAGCTACTACCTGTCTCCAAGCCAAGCCCAACCCCGTCGACCGTTCAATATGATGTTCAGCAAGACGATCTGCGCTCTGTGTGTTGCCGCCGTGGCGTTCTCCAGCAGCACGGTGGACGCGTCCGTAGAGGCCACACAGACGTATGCGAAGGCTGATACCTACGGCAACGGGGCTAAGACTGTCGGTGCGAACGGCGTCAGCGCAAACGTGGGGCTGAATGCCGGAGCCGGCCTTGGTGTCGGCCTCGGTGCCCGTGTCGGTGCTAATCTTGGTGTCGGTGCTGGTCTTGGTGTCGGTGCTGGTCTTGGAGCGAAGGCCAACCTAAACGCTGGACCCGTTGGGATCAACACGGGCGTCAAAGCCGGCGCGGGTGCCAATGTGGATCTCGGAAGAGGTTACCAGCCTGCTGCCGGTATCAAGGCGGGAGCTGCGGTAGGAGGTGTTGGTGTCAAGGCTGGCGTCGGAGGCGTTGGCGTGAAGGCGGATGCTGATGTCGGTGTCGACGCAGGTGCCGGTGTGAAGGGCAACGCTGACCTTGGGGTTAAGGCCGGTGTCGGGCCTATCGGTGTCAAGGCTGACGCAGGTGTTGGCGTGGATGCCGGCGTTGGTGGTGCGGGTGTCAAGGCAGATGCGGATCTCGGTTTGAAGGCTGGCGTTGCTGGTGTCGGTGTCAAGGCGGGCGCTGGAGTCGGAGTCAACGTCGGAGCAGCCGGGGTCAAGGCCAGCGCAAATGGAGCAAACGTTGCTGCCAATTCCGGCATCCCCGTCGTGAACGGCAGCAACGGCGTGAAGACTGGAGGCGTCTACCCGAACGGCGCTGCACCGGCCGTCGCGCCGAAGACCACTGAAGCCGCCACGCAGTCTGCTGGAAAGACCGGCGCCTACCACAACCTTCGCGCCTAGGCTGTTGTTTAAGTCAGCCCTCAAACAGTGTAGTGAATTGGCCAAGGCCGCGTACAATATACATGTCATGATCGAAATTTCTGTATCGGTTCAGCCCTCTGTGGCCCAAAATTCCATTGCTGCGTATAACACGTTTCTAGTCGGAAGAATTTTCAGCAGATCGGTTGCCGATTTGAACTGGGTCAGGGATCAGAAAATATTTGGTTATATAACTGATAGATTCTGATCAAAGGTCCTGACCAGAAAAATAGTTTCACAATTGGTCCAAAATGTATATACCCAGAATGATTTTGTATACGACTATATCACAGTTCTGAACCCCCATCCCGACACTTCCTCCCAAAAGCGATTGCGTTTGATTTACAAACTAAAGACTTGATGAAGCGTGTTGAGGGCTACCGGTAACTGCCAACTGCCAATTGAGCTAATACAGTTCCTCTGCTTGAGAGTGTAAGTGATAGACGCGATGATAGCATCAGTTAGCATGGGGAAGCATAGCGGGCGAGGGCGAGGGAACGCGAGCGCGAGGCTCACTCGATGCATTCACCGATCACCAACACCCGCCGATTAGGCGGGGCGTGTCTATGCGAGCGAGCGAACGCGAGCGCTGCAACCCGATATTTTTTTTCCTAGGCACCGCGTACGAGAACTGGTGTACCAGTCTCGTCAGCACTAGAGGCCGAGCTAGTTTTCCTTTTGCGTAGCGAAGAACACTTGTCTGCAAGATTGAAAGTTCAAAAGTGATTGATGCTCGTTGTGTTTCATCGGGGAAGGCCTCAGTCAAAAACCCCTTACAGTTACCAGTGATCACTCCGGCCCACACAAAGTGGACAAGGGAGACATCAGATCCATCCCGGAGAACTCCTCAGAGATTTTCCTGGATCTGTCCTTCTCCCTCATGATCACAACCATTCACAACTCACACCCTTCCTTGTTATCGGTATCTAACTGGAATGACTAACTCCAACAGCTTCAACTTCAATAACTTGTCCGTGTGCCACCTTGCCACTGAAGTCTCGTACCGCGCCTGGCCGAGTCGAGGACTTAGCGTAAGGCACGAGGGGGTGGGGCAGGCCGCGGAGCGGCGCTCCCCGAGCGAAGCGAGAGAGGGGCGGGCCCCCCGAAGTGCCGTCGCTAAGTCCGCAGACGAGAACCAACGGGCGAGTGTCCTACCGATCAAGGACTATAAGCTGGCGACTTGGTGTTACTAAGGCGTTGACAACCTCGAGCAAAGTTTGGTCCGACTAAACTTGATTTAAGTGTCTATAATAGAGTACTTAAGTAAGCGCCTGTGTTGCTAATGACCTTTTTCTGGGATCTGGGAACCGGATCATGGTCAGATTCTATCCATTAGAGTATGTACAAATCACAAATTGGACCAAATAGAATCTGATCCAGACCCAGTTCATATCCTGCTGAAAAGGTAACCTTCTAGTCTACGTACGTTGCTTGCAGAACTGTTGAGCATTCAGAAATGGATTAGCTCCTGAGTCTGAGTAAAGTCCCGTTCACCGTTCAGCCATCCTCACCCTCTTCATCCCTAACGAATAACTAAGATCGTCGGGGAAAAGTAGAACACCAAAAGGTATCTAAACAATTTGTGTCCGCGACCCGCAATGAAATACTTAATACTGAAGTATCGACTAACCACCTTCTTGGCCAGAAGTAACTATGAGATATCGACAAAGCCTTACAGTTTTTCGTGTTGTACGCGCGAAGTTAATCGGTTCATCCACAGTTCTAAAAAACATATCATACTTAAGTAAATACAGTTCGCCACCACTATGAAAGATTTTGATTCCTCCATCGAATCTAGCAACGGGATGGAAATGAATCCCAGCGACCTCCCATTTCATGTTATTTCTCGGTGCACTGAGTATTTGCCTTTCCTATAAGTCGGTGACTTGCATCCCGGTACACTGCACGGATTTACCCCTCCATGATCAAAATCCTAACCCCTCCAGGGGTGATACACAGCCCCCTGAGCCTCGCTTGATTCTCACACTCTTCGTGTGAGCACCGCCTCGCTCCGGTGTAGATTGCATTTGTCCTTGATGTAAGCCGTTCGTGTACAGTTGGGGTGAGAGCTCCATGACCAGCGCATAAACCCGTCAATTCCACGCGCGTAGTGCAGCCTGGGTATGAACATTGGTTGCCTCGGCCGTGCTGCTTGCAAAAACCTTGCGACGATCTCGAGTGGTGAGTGCAGCCTGGATGCGCGCGCGCACAGTGCATTTCGGGTACGCGCATTGCTGGCGTCCGTCGCGGTCGAAGCACTTGTCGTCGCGTGCCGTGATAGTCTTAAAGCCCCTTCGGTCGAGCAGATTCTCCTTCCTTTATGCTGCAGGCACTTCATCTTCAGAGCATCGGGTGCCGCTCCATGACTGCCACACCTGCCCTTCGACTAGACGGATACCTTGCAGCATAGAACACTTTCGCTGTCCACTGTGGGCCATGCACTTGCCGAAAACACCGGCGAGTTTGCTGCAGTCTGGTAGCGACCAGCGCTTGTCCCCACCCTGCTGTGCGCAGTGCCCTCCTGATAGCCGTCCTTTGACGCATCATGGATACGCGCAGTATTTCCTGTCACAGTACGTCCAGCTTTGGCTTTACTGGGATACTTGCTCATTGCGAAGGGCTTTGCCGTCTCGGTCTTCGGTCACGTCTAGTTCATTCCTTGAACAATGGTGAGTGGCGGCTATCGGCTTCACGATCCCTATCGAAGCCAGTCCCTCGAGCTCAAATACGCCCCCACCCATTCCTTTGCTTGGAGGTATCAAGAGCGGCTTGCTTGAGCACTCCTTGTCCTTGAGATATTGAGAAACAGCAGAGACACGGAATGCCAATGCTAAATCCGGGGTGAGAACCCTATTTACAGTAGCTTCCTGATGAGGCAAGTAAATGCGGATGTCGAATGCATTATATGTCTAACATGCAACTTTTCCTCATCTTCCTGCCGTCATTTGTTGCGGTTGCATATTAAAATAGTGCGATGTAGTGAGTTCCGGAAGTAGTTGAAGGAAACGAACACTTGACTGGGCAGATGGCAAGTCTGCAGGAGAGTAGCCAAGTGTATTGCACGACCACTTGAGCAAAATGAAGAGTGATTTTTAAAATTATTTAAAAATGTTCTAGCTCGTTCTTCGTCGGAGTTCCGTGCTGGTACTCTACTGGGAGTCCTAGCACTGCTTACTGCGTGCCGTAATCGCAACCCAAGTGATGGTGAGCTCTAGCTTTGCCATCATCTTGAAGTGCACTGCAAATCGGCAACATGGAAGGTATTAAATCAACATGGCAGCTTTGAGTTCGGCGACGTCAACTGCGAAGGGGGAGCTCCTCCGGGGTTCTCCGGGGTCTGAAAGACAACAACAAGATATGACAGGGTCAACATACAGCAGAACATGACTTCGACTGGAAGTCCAAACGCGACGCGTACATCAAGCACAGGATCGGACAATATATATATATATATTGGATATTGATTGTCGGCGATGTATATGCGCTACAAATGGAATCAACTTGCTTACGCAATGAAGGACTCGTACTTGGCCGGGTTCCAGTCCGGGAAGAACTTGGCCACCGTGTCGGCCACCTCCTGCTCCGTGCCCGCGACGCCGCGGCCCTCCTCGAAGATGGTGGTCAGGAACGCCACGAAGTCCGTGTTGAAGTTCTTCTTGTTCTCCTCGTAGTCGACGTGGCGCACCTCGATCTTCTTGCCCAGCTTCTTCTCGGCGAGCTCGCGGATCTGCAGCGGCGACAGGCGCTCGGCCTCGAACGGCAGCCTGGCGCCCTCCAGCGCGCTCTTGGGTGCCGTCGACAGCACGTGCGCCACGAAGCGCCCCACGTCCGTGCGCGACGTGATGCTGAAGGCCGTCTCGCCCTTGCCCACGACGTTCATGTAGCCCTCGGCGTAGTGGTAGCCCAGGAAGTAGGGCAGGAACTCGGCGAACAGGCCCGTGTAGAAGATGGTGAAGGGCAGCTCGTGCTGCGTCAGCAGGTCCTGCACCTCCTTCTTGGTCGCGTTCGGGCCCTCAGTCACCTTGACGCCGTACTCGGCCGGCACGAAGAGCTGGATGCCCGCCGCCTTGGCCGCCGGCACGATGGCCTTCTGCACGTCCATGTTGTAGGGCGACACGGTGCTGACGGCCACCTCGCTGCCGGCCAGCGCCTTCTTGACGGCGTCCGCGTCGTCGTACGAGACCTGCACGAGCGCGGCGCCGCGCGCCTTGAAGGCCTGCAGCTCCGGCTTGCTCTCGTCGCGCGTGAGGATGGTCACGGACACGGCCTCGCCCTTCTTGAGCAACTCGTCCGCGACGGTGCCGCCGACGCCGCCGGCTCCGATGATGGCGAACTTGGTGTAGGAAGACATGGTTCTGTAGAGTAGAGTGGGGGTAGTGAGGGTAGGGTGGGGTGGCTCGACTTGCGTCTTGGGAGGAGTTTTGGATAATGAGATGGCAGCACTCGCGTCAAGGTCGCAGGTTTGGCGCCGGAGGTGACTGTGTCCTTGTGCGCGAGCCACATGGGCTACTGAAGGCTTGGGTTACATATACGGTAGAGTAATACATGTATGTCGTTCCTACTGGAGCTGCTGACGTACGTGAGTCGATGGCGAGATTATGGGAGTACCATAAATAAGAATTCGTACCTTGAAACCATTTGTATAACGCAATGGATGATTTCGCGTTTTCTTCAAAAAGCGCTAATGTTGTAAGCTTAGTAAGCTTACTGCACAACACTTGAGACTTTGCGCGTGCGTAAGCAAGAGCATCTTCATATCGGACCGAGATAGTAGGAAGTCGTGTTCGATACATATCTTTGTCCTATCTTACACTCCGCGGGCTACGCGGAACAGCAACGCACCCCGCACCCCCCCCCCCCCAAGCTGCTTCATTAACGTGTCGTTGGGTTTCAAGCGGCTTGAGAGTATTAGCAACTCCCCAAGATGGCGTGTGGAGTAGCAAAAGCACTGGTGGCCTTCCAAAAATGACCTAAAGGGGGTACCAAGTGATTTGATTGGTACGGGTTTGGTTCATGGATAGTTCGGCTTTGGTACCCAACTGTTTCAATGCGGCGTACAAAAATGTACTAAACTATACCGCTTTCAGCCTCTCTTGCGACCGCAAATTCCATTCCAACTGCTTGCAGCCACTAACTCGACCTTGGCAGCGATGCCTCCCTTTGCCTCACGTTCGGCAATACTTGCTGTTGTTATCGCTCGGCACGCTCAGCAGAGACGCAGGCGACGGCTGTACAAGCTTCTAACACTGTGGCGAGCTCGGATGTCGCTTCGAGAACGCAACTACATCACGTCCAAGTCTCTCATCCACCCGAGTAAATGCGCCTGGACGGTCATGTACAGGGTACGGTCTCGAAAGTCGTTTATCAACACAGTGTCTATTGCACCGAGCGATTTTGACCGCTTGTTGATGGCATTCTCCCGACACTACATCGTCAAGTCGGGCCCTGGTAAACGCGGCCGCCCTCCTCGAATGGTGTCAAAGAACAATGTGCTGGCGTGTCTTCTACACTATTATACAGCCAATGTAGAAGCGAAGACGCTGTGCAAACTCTTTGGTGTACCACCGCCAACACTGAGTCGAGTTCTAAACAACGCTGAATCTGCGCTTTCTAAAGCGTTGGAGGAACTGCCAGAGGCTTCGGTGCGAAGGCCAACGAAGGAGCAGCAGCACCAGTGGGCCGCAGCTGTGGAGGCCCGCGAACCTTTGATTCGTGGCTGCTTCTGTGTTGCTGATGGCAAAAACTACAATGTCCAAAGCCCAACTGACAGTGATACGCAGAACGCCTACTACAACGGTAAACACCTTTTAATCTACTCACGTATATGCTCTTGCTAACGAAATATTTAATTTGCGCAGGATGGCTGCACGGTGTCAAGGTGACGGGGGTTCTCTGTTACGGGTTTGATGGTACTCTCATTTGGGGAAAACATAATTTTCCAGGCTCATGGAACGATGGAGAAATGAGCTATCAGCTTCAACAGAGATTGAGCGATCCGGCAAAGACAATTGAGGGAGGGCGATGCGCTACCGATTCTGCGTTTCCTGTAAGTGCAGCGATGTCAAACCGAATCATTACGCCTCTCAAAGATGGAGATTTGGAGAGAGCAAGCTCGGAATGCAGGGCAGGACTGTTGGCAATGAGTTCTGCCATCACTTTGATCCGGCAAGCTGCCGAATGGGGTATGGGCAGTGTCTCGAAGTGCTACAGACAACTCCTGTTGCCGCTGCCACACAATCCAGATACGCGCGCTTTACGACTTCAGAACATTTATCGTCTCTACAACTTTCGGGTACGAACTACAGGTATTAATCAGATTCGATCTGTTTTTATGAGTTAAGAAAAGCAAAATACATTTTACTCATGACATGGTGCTTGTTCGAATATACGTATGCAAGTACTAGAAGTGTGTTATTGCGCTGACGACAGTCCGAAACAACATCACCAACAAGTTAATTGTTGTTTCGGTCGCCCATCAACTTTGTCATGAGCATCATCATCAGTTGTTGCGACTGCTGGTCCCGCACATCTCTTTCCGCTGCTCGTTTCTCCTCGCGCTCGGCCTGCTCGCGCTCTCTTTCGTCCTTCCGGCGTTGATACTCAGCATCGCGGGCGGCTTGACGCTCTTCCATCATGAACATCATGGCCACTACCGTGCTTGAGAACTCGCTGGAGTTGTCCATGCTCATTTCGCTGGACGCCTTGTCGATAGCGCCGTCAATCCGACGACGGCGTTGAGCGGTTTGACTGAGTATACCGGCACTGGAGGCATTGCGCTTGAGCTGGCTTTGAGCCAATCGCTTTGATAGCGCTGCCAGCTCCGATGGAGCCATACCAGCTCGGGCTGTAGCCACTAGCACTGGAGCTGCCACACTCGCGGCTTGGTGCACCGCTTGTGGCATTGGTGACGCGCTGTTGGTGATCGGCGGCGAGTTGGTGGGGGATGGCGGCATGTTGTCGGAGGCCAGCGGCATCTCGTTGGGGGATGACTGCGGGTTGTTTGTGGATGGCGGCGAGTCGTGGGTGGACGGCGTGGTGAACGACGACGTGTCAATGGGGGTCAGTGGCGTCCTGTTAAGGGTCTCTTCAGGGCTGCGCAGTGGCTGGCCTTCCTCTTCCGCGTGATCCACCATAGCATCGTCCGACCCGCTGGCATCAGCGGTGTCCAGCTCGTCCTCGCTGTTGTCCTCGGCATCATCATCAGAATGAAGCGTTGCCACTGCGATTGAAGATTCAATCATACGCTTAAGACGCTTCGACCTCTCAATATGAGGAGGGCACGTCCCGGTACCACTAGGTTTTGGAACTTTGTAGAGTTTCTTGAACTTGCGGCTCAGGCTATCACCGTCACGCTCGGCATGTCCGCTTGGTATGTGCGCATTGTAACAGGCAGCAAGGTTTCCCCACTGCTCACTGCCGAAGGGCAGCATCTGCTCCACCAAGTCGAGCATCCCTACAATAATTTTAAGGTTGGTGGTTAAAGCATAAAAGGAGAAAGCATGCACTTTGTACAGCTTCAGCATTAGACGTACTGTTCAGCTCGCTCAGCGTATAGTTCTTTCCCTTTTTCTTGCGTGGCGTGGGTGCCATTATGTCCGATGCGTGCAGGAAGGAGTGCGAGTTGTGCTTCTCCCGTAGAAATCGCTTATGAACGATAAGACTGAAAGACGACCAGTAGTTCTCTCTAGAACTGTATTTTACGGTGGACCAAGGACTAAAGTTTGGTGAGACGTTTTCTGCGTCTTACCAACAGTTGGTCCATGCTTGGTACGCACTTGGTACAATTTTAGGCTTTAGGGATATGCAAATATGGGCCATTTTTGGAAGGCCATCACTGACAACACGCCGTTGAAAGCTACTCACAGTTTGGTTGCGTGCGTGATACCTCGCGCTCTTCACTGAGGTGTAAATACTACTCACAACTTTTGTTCTTGCCAAGCCGTTACGAGGCAGTCTACACCTGCGTCGACGCGAAACAATCGACGAAGAACCGCGCCCGCTTCTGATAGGTGGGAGGAGCGATTTGCTGTTTAGTCTATCTACGGGTGTTGAAGTTCCATGTCGAAGCTGATTATTGTCCATTATGGTATTCTATGATGGCCTTTTTTGCTCTCGACTCATTTTGCTTATTTTCGGGCTCTATTTACGGTGCTCCATCATCACGCCGTACATCAGCAGCTCCAGCAGGAACTCCATATTACAGTAATGTGCCTCAATAAACAACGGGTCTACAATGTATATACTGGGAGAAATTATATAACATATGCAAGGGTAACGACGGCACGATCGGTTGTAGTACTATTATAAGAGAATCAGAAGCCCTTCTGTCATGCTCGACTACACACTACTGATTGGCCACTAATTTAGGATTCCGCCAATCAGACGATCCCATTACAATTTAAATTTTGGCGCGCGATCCAAAATTTAGCATGCGGGCGGAGGGCGCGTATCCATGACGTTCGCTTCACAACTCAATTTTCCTTCAGCTTGCCTCGACTTTCAAGACCCCTCCAGCTCCGCCACTATGCGCCTTCGCCCCAGCCAAGAACCCGCCTCACGCGGCTGCAGAAGCTGACGCTCTGTCAGAAGGCCCACGACTCCCCCGGATCTTCGTACAAGCAGCTGGCTGAGTGGGCCCAGGACGAATTTGGCCTAACGGCTGCGCCTCACAAGGGCACGATCTGCCGCATCCTCAAGGCGCGCAAGGACTTGCGCATGCAGCGCAGCGAGTTCGGCAGCGAGAAGAAGAAGATGCCAGCTGCACAACTCCAACTTGATGAGAACGTGGTGGAGTTTGTCATGCTCGCCAAGCTGGAGGGCATTTGTCTGAGCGGCGACATGATCATATTCTACGCACAAGAGCTCGCACACAAGCTGCGCATTCCTGCCGAACAGCGGCTACGCTATGGGCGGTCTTGGCTGCGCCGTCTTCAAGGTCGGTATGGCTTCCGCTGGCGTCGTTCGTATGGCGAATCCTCGTCGGTCAATCTCTCGGCAGCGAAGGATGGCTTAGAGAAGATCAAGCGCGTAGTGGCTTCCTACAAGCCCCGAGACGTATTTAATATGGATGAATGTGCATTTTTCCATAATACGGTTCCGTGTGGGTCTATTTGCAAAACTAAGGCTCCAGGCTTAAAGCAAAGCAAGGTCCGGGTGACGATGGCGTGCTGCGCGAACGCGGATGGGACGGAAAAGCTGCCTTTGCTGAGTCGTCGGCCTTCTGACAGAGCGTCAGCTTCTGCAGCCGCGTGAGGCGGGTTCTTGGCTGGGACGAAAGGCGCATATCCGTGTGCGACATAGAACGAGGCATGTATTGTTTGACTTGGCTTCACTATACTTTGGGGTATAATACCTGATACACCTCGCGACACTAAACGAGGCACTGGTTAGTGATGTCGCCAAGAGCGCGCCGCTTTCGCTGCTTAGACGAGTTTTCGTGCTGCTGGCGCTTGCCCGCCGCTCGAAGGGCAGCTTTCTCGGCCTTAGCCGCCTGCCGCTTCTCCGCCGTGCGCCGCTTTGTTTATTCCCGCTTCTCAAGGGAGCGGAACCGACGAGCAACTTTGTCTTCATCTCGCATGGCTTGACGCTCTTTCAGCTCACGAGCTGCCAGCGCTAATTTCGCAGCTTTCGCTTTCTCGGCCTCCTCGCGAAGGGTAGCCTTCAGAAGGCGCCGTGACGCTTTATCTTCAAGTGCCATCGCTTTCCGTTCTGCGTTCATGTTCAGCACATGCACCATATCTTGTCCGGTGAGGAGAACACCTTCGGTCATGCTGGGCGTGATGACAGTCCCCCTCGGTCGCGGTTTCTCGTGAGGTATAGCAACAGTCTTGGCATGATAGGCAACGACCTTGAAAGCATCAACGTCGAGGCCCTGGCACTCAAGTAAGTTGCTTTATTTGACGTTCAGTGAGATGCAAGTCGACGCCTGAGGTCTCCAATGCTGAATGGTGCGGGAGATCTCTCTTGTGTGACGACGAAAGCGAGCCCATCATTTTTCCAGCATAATATCCACATCGAACGGGTAAATGCCTGTCTTGAAAAAGGCACCACGGATCTTCGTCTTCTCAAATGACTCGAGGAACGGAACACACGTGAGGACAGGTACATCATCGCGAACTGGCAAAGCTGAATCACCCAGGTCTTTGCTCCGTGGAAATGCAGCGACGGCTACACCGTAGGCTCTCTTGAACTCCCCGAATACACCAACATCTAGTGGCTGAAGAAAATGAGATGTGTGCGAAGGCAGTAAGAACAGCTTGATGTCGTTGGCGATCGCAAACCCCACACTGCGTTGCGTAAGATGCGAGTAGTGGCCGTCCATTATCAGGAGCTGTGGGCGAGCGGGACCAATTCGAGCGACGAAATACTTTAGCCAGTAGAAAAAGGCATTGCCATTCACGTTGCTGCTCTCGGTCATAGCACACGCAGCCCCCTCAACGGCTCCGACCAACCACTCCTTCTTCAAGTTTTCGCCAGCCATAATATACATCGGCGGGATCCACTTGCCAGCCGCGCTAACACAGCCCACCATCGACACATTCTCACGATCATGTGAGCGACGGGTATTCGCGGCAAGACCGCGAGAGCACAAAACTCGAGTCTTCGTAGTTCCTTGGGCGCATACTCCCGTCTCGTCGCAGTTCCACACGCACTCAGGGGGCAAACCGCGTAGTTCCTTCTCCAGCCGATTAGCATAACCCCTCACCACCTCTTCCGTCGAGTGCTCCGCTCGCTTGCCATCCAAGATCTGAGGCTTGCGAAACGATATTTCGGATTTGTGCCGCTGGATAAAGCGCTGAATCCAGCGCTTGTTAGGGAAGTCGTCAGGCACGCCGTCGGTATTGTGGTCAAGAGCACACTGACGGATTATTGAGCGCAGTTCCGGTTCTTCTAGACAGAAGCCCATGCGGGAACGCGCCTCAATCACCTCCAGCAATCCTTTCTCATGGCCCCGTGGCAAATACTTCGGCTGTCTCCCTCGTCGAGCGTCCACCGCCACGGTGCCGTGAAGCCATCGCCGCAAGCCCTCTTCGTCCACACGGAATGCCCTTGCCGCCGCACGAACCGACTTCACCTTGCCGTCCAACACAGCGCGTAGTGCTTCCCTCCACGGAGGCTCTCTCGTAGTCGTTGCCAGCTCCATCATCTCCTTCCTTGTAAATCTTGAAATGACTATGCTTATCTTGATCTCACTGTGCTACAGATCTTCCCAAATAAATTCGAAATCAGTGCCTCGAAATATGGTGTACCTCGTTCTATGTGGCACACGGATAGTGGCGGAGCTGGAGGGGTCTTGAAAGTCGAGGCAAGCCGAAGGAAAATTGAGTTGTGAAGCGAACGTCATGGATGCGCGCCCTCCGCCCGCATGCTAAATTTTGGATCGCGCGCCAAAATTTAAATTGTAATGGGATCGTCTGATTGGCGGAATCCTAAATCAGTGGCCAATCAGTAGCTTGTAGTCGAGCATGACAGAAGGGCTTCTGATTCTCTTATAATAGTACTACAACCGATCGTGCCGTCGTTACCCTTGCATATGTTATATAATTTCTCCCAGTATATACATTGTAGACCCGTTGTTTATTGAGGCACATTACTGTAATATGGAGTTCCTGCTGGAGCTGCTGATGTACGGCGTGATGATGGAGCACCGTAAATAGAGCCCGAAAATAAGCAAAATGAGTCGAGAGCAAAAAAGGCCATCATAGAATACCATAATGGACAATAATCAGCTTCGACATGGAACTTCAACACCCGTAGATAGACTAAACAGCAAATCGCTCCTCCCACCTATCAGAAGCGGGCGCGGTTCTTCGTCGATTGTTTCGCGTCGACGCAGGTGTAGACTGCCTCGTAACGGCTTGGCAAGAACAAAAGTTGAGTAGTATTTACACCTCAGTGAAGAGCGCGAGGTATCACGCACGCAACCAAACTGTGAGTAGCTTTCAACGGCGTGTTGTCAGTGCTTTTGCTACTCCACACGCCATCTTGGGGAGTTGCTAATACTCTCAAGCCGCTTGAAACCCAACGACACATTAATGAAGCAGCTTGGGGGGGGGGGGGGGTGCGGGGTGCGTTGCTGTTCCGCGTAGCCCGCGGAGTGTAAGATAGGACAAAGATATGTATCGAACACGACTTCCTACTATCTCGGTCCGATATGAAGATGCTCTTGCTTACGCACGCGCAAAGTCTCAAGTGTTGTGCAGTAAGCTTACTAAGCTTACAACATTAGCGCTTTTTGAAGAAAACGCGAAATCATCCATTGCGTTATACAAATGGTTTCAAGGTACGAATTCTTATTTATGGTACTCCCATAATCTCGCCATCGACTCACGTACGTCAGCAGCTCCAGTAGGAACGACATACATGTATTACTCTACCGTATATGTAACCCAAGCCTTCAGTAGCCCATGTGGCTCGCGCACAAGGACACAGTCACCTCCGGCGCCAAACCTGCGACCTTGACGCGAGTGCTGCCATCTCATTATCCAAAACTCCTCCCAAGACGCAAGTCGAGCCACCCCACCCTACCCTCACTACCCCCACTCTACTCTACAGAACCATGTCTTCCTACACCAAGTTCGCCATCATCGGAGCCGGCGGCGTCGGCGGCACCGTCGCGGACGAGTTGCTCAAGAAGGGCGAGGCCGTGTCCGTGACCATCCTCACGCGCGACGAGAGCAAGCCGGAGCTGCAGGCCTTCAAGGCGCGCGGCGCCGCGCTCGTGCAGGTCTCGTACGACGACGCGGACGCCGTCAAGAAGGCGCTGGCCGGCAGCGAGGTGGCCGTCAGCACCGTGTCGCCCTACAACATGGACGTGCAGAAGGCCATCGTGCCGGCGGCCAAGGCGGCGGGCATCCAGCTCTTCGTGCCGGCCGAGTACGGCGTCAAGGTGACTGAGGGCCCGAACGCGACCAAGAAGGAGGTGCAGGACCTGCTGACGCAGCACGAGCTGCCCTTCACCATCTTCTACACGGGCCTGTTCGCCGAGTTCCTGCCCTACTTCCTGGGCTACCACTACGCCGAGGGCTACATGAACGTCGTGGGCAAGGGCGAGACGGCCTTCAGCATCACGTCGCGCACGGACGTGGGGCGCTTCGTGGCGCACGTGCTGTCGACGGCACCCAAGAGCGCGCTGGAGGGCGCCAGGCTGCCGTTCGAGGCCGAGCGCCTGTCGCCGCTGCAGATCCGCGAGCTCGCCGAGAAGAAGCTGGGCAAGAAGATCGAGGTGCGCCACGTCGACTACGAGGAGAACAAGAAGAACTTCAACACAGACTTCGTGGCGTTCCTGACCACCATCTTCGAGGAGGGCCGCGGCGTCGCGGGCACGGAGCAGGAGGTGGCCGACACGGTGGCCAAGTTCTTCCCGGACTGGAACCCGGCCAAGTACGAGTCCTTCATTGCGTAAGTAGCGAACTGACAGACCAGTATAGCTCAGGCAGGTGTTTTAGCGTAGCTCGTGATAGCTCTGGACTAAAAATCCAGTCTATCCACGACAATATCACTGTTTTCGCATCATAATAGTTTACGCTTACATTTAACGACTTAGTGTGGTAAGGCTGGCCTTATCGCGTGCCCCGTCGGATCTACACGCAGACACTTCCTATCATACCGGTAGGCACGCTTACGAGCTGCTCAAATATTGGTGGGATGTTCCTAGTGTACCCCGCAAACACGTTAGTGATTTTCACACAACACACTTGCTTACAGTTACTGCTCTTTGCAAACGCGTTTGAATGTTTGCTACTCTTGTCGAGGGATCATCCTTTCTTTTGAGTACATTTCACGGACTTCTGAGTAATGAGTGATGCTCTCGGACTGTCGAGTACGTAAACTTCGTGCGCTGCGTTAACCTGATATTGCTTGTTGGGATGCCATTTACAGCAACGGACATGTCGCGAGCTGCCCTGGAAGGGACGGCTGCCGCTGCGAGAACGAAGTAGGACGGTACGGATAGCGATAACGATGAATACAACAAAGCTAAATGCAAAGATTCAACTTGTTGTGTCCACGGCAATTTCACGACTGACCTACTTACCCGGCACGGAGCACTTCGCCCCACTCTCTCTTTCACCTCTCTTCACCTTGAGCGCCTTCCTCCGTCGCTCTTGCACCCATTGTCGCTCCCCTGTCACCCCCTCGCCCTTGGCCCGCGTCGAAGCTCACGCCCCGAGCCACGCAGCGTCCGTGACCTCCGTCCTCCGTTTTCACGTCACCGCCCCCTCGCGGAACACGCCACCGCTTCCACCGCGACTCTTCACTCTCGTAACTGGTCCGCCGCCAGCTAATCTCCGCCAAAGTCCGATGACTGCTCGCTCAGCTCATCCTCGGACAGCTGTTCCTTCAGCAGCAACTCGCGAGTCGACAGGCGGGCAGTCGGAGGACGGTCACGACCGTACCCGAGACGGTGACCACCGTTCCCACTCGGGACATCCTCCCCGACTGAAACTCGACGTCCTCGTCGAGCCGCCAATTCCTCCTTGCTCATCCTCATCTTGGACCGAAGAGCACGCTGCTCCGCACGCAGTCCACTCAGAGTCCGCACGGGCTTCTTCTCACCGACGCAGCCATCAGCTCGCCAAAACGCCTCACTTAGGCGCTCGGCCTGCTGCAGCTCCTCGATTTCCTGGAGCCAGTCTGCGTAGCTGTCCTTCGCCATCTTCGCCGGCGACCGTCCTCCGGACGCCTCCTCGTAGCACTTCAGGATATGGCTGGCGACTCCAATTGTCGCCACCGCGCAGCTCCACTGCATCACGACCGCGTCGGGGCTCAGTCCGCCATCGAAGGTCAGCCCACCGTCTGCTAGCATGTAATTCATAGTCAGGAGTAGCACGCCGACACCCACGGCTCCTTGGCATAACTTCTCAAAGAAGCCATAGATGTAGACGACGGTGTAAAACACTGCGTATGTCAGCAGTGACAAAAATGCCCAAAGCCCCCGACCCACGCAGGTAGCACGATCGACCGTGCGTCGACACTCCGCTCTCGAGCCTCGCCAGTACTTCACGGTAGACTTGCAGGCCAACTCGAGCACGTCCGGCAGGAACACACACACCACAGAGCGTGATACGCCTCCAACCACTTGTACATCAGCCGGCCTAAGCCAACTTCATGTTCGCCCCGAGCCTTCAGCACTACCATAGGCGTGGCCCAAAGGGCCTCGAAAGCCTTCCACCGACGCTCAGCGGCCGGCCTCCCTAGCACCGACGACCCGTTCACGAATCGGCGGTACCTCCGCACGCACACCTGCAGTAGCGACAGCCACTTGACCGTGAAGCCGAGCACGGCTCCGATCAACCGACCAACAATACGCCACAGGGGCCTCGTGATCACGCCGCCCACCGCCCCAATCAGCAACAACAGCACAGCCGGCCAGTGGTTGCACATCAGCCACCACTCCAGTTTCCACAGGAACAGCGAGTTCCACAAGCACCACTCCACGACCTCAGTCACCGTCTCCATGTTCACTCAGGCGTCAAACGCGAAATGCTCTCGGCTCCATGCCTCGTTCACGGTCGTCCGCAACCCTCGACGTCTATCCCCGTCATCGTCCGTGTCAATCCGTTAACAACTAACCCACCGTCACTCCTCGTCACTCTGTGGGGTTCGTCAGTCGACCGTCTCACACCGACCGTACCCTTCTCATTTCCAGGAAAGTGACTCCGGCAACGGCCGAGTCACGGCGCATCAGTCGAGGGGCAACGGCAACTTGCCGCCCCGCCCTCATTCCCGCTTTTGCCGGACAGAAGTCAAGACCCCCTCGCCCTCCACACAAGCTCCCACAGCCGCCACTCCACCGTCATGGCCAAGTCCCGCGACGCCAACAAGGAGGCCGTCCTGCGCCGGCTCCGCACGCGCCTCGATCGCCGGTCCCGGGGCGCGGACGCTGACGCCGACGCCCAACTCCGTGCCCAGGTCGACTTCTACGTCCGCCTGCGCGCCGCGCTCTTCGCTAACAGTGGCTCGACGAACGTGGGCGCCGTGGACGCCGTCGCCGTAGGGTAAAACCTCGTTGGGATCATATACGGTACAGATCTGATATTGGATCAGAACAACTTACTCTGGCAGTGATCAGCTACTATGGAGCAGCACATTAGTAAGGTAAGCTGACGTGTATTATCTCTCCCGGTTAGATCTTGTTGTCACTAAGCTACCTGTGTCGTCGTGAACATTGTTACCCTAGCAAATGGGCACGGAGCTGTGACTTCTCCAGTTACAGTAATTGCTCGGCCTCCCCGCCCTCCTCATCCGATGAACTATCCGACGGCAGCTCGGCAACCGCTGGCAATTCGCCATCCGAGTCATCCGGGATGTCGTCTGGCAGCTCAACGGGCACTGGCAGCTGAATACGTTCGCGTGGAGGACGGCGCCCGCGCCCGCGTGGAACGTCAGCCAGACGCTGAACGTATTCAGCTGAGAGTGTCTTGATGACACCGACGAAAGTCGCCATGTTAGGGCGAGGCTTCGGAAAGCGATTGTTGAGCTCGCGATTAAACCTCTCTAGAGGGTTGTTCGTGCGCGCCACGAGCTCGTTGTTCAGGCCGGCCACGTTCCACACGCTCACGTCGTACAGCTCCAGCCACGTCCGCTGGAAATAGCCCCAGAATCCTCGCCACTTAGCTTTCGAATACTCAATCCCAGCAACGTCACAGCGCTGACGGATCTCCTGCTTGACCCACTTGATGCCTCGCTCAACCAGGCTGTGGTCAACGACCGTTAGCATGTCGAGGACCCCGCGGGTCATTGCAATGCAGCATTCTTCCTCCGGAATCAGGAACCGCTTCATAGTGCGCCTGAGCGCCTGCTTCAGGTGGAATAGACATCCAATGACGATTGCGTTGGGGAACTGCGTCTGGACGGCGTCGATTAAGGCGCTCTCGAAGTCGCACACGACTTCCGCGGGCTCCAGCTGTTGGTCAGTGCTTTGCACGACAAAGTGCACCATGTCCCAGAATGAATCGCCACTGCGCGAAGTGCTCAACACGTAGTAGACCGGGACGTATAGTCCGGAGGCTCGGTCGTGCACCATAAAGATCACACACTGCTTGTACCCACGCGGCACGCAGCGGAAAGTACCATCGACAAAAATGGTAGTCCCGTGGTAGCGAAGTAGGTTGACGTGGGATGGGTGTGCCCAACGAATGAGTCGTGTAGGCTTGCTGAGATTCTCGCGGTTCACGGTGACGTAATGAAACTGGAAAAATGAGACAGCTTCGTTCAGCGCCGTGGAAAGCGGCGGGATTTCAATCGCTCCGTGCACGTCTCCGCTAAAGTGGCGGCTTCTAGCTTGGTACACACGACGAAGCACTTGAGGCTCGGATAGCCCGCGGACGACATGCTCGTTGTCCGCCCCATAAAACTCGCCCCGCACAACTTCCCAAATGCGACGCGCAGGGAGCGCGACTTGTTCGACGGCCAGGGTGTCGACTCTGTCCTTCATCGCGCTGGTGACGTCGGCGAGGCGTGAGCCATCGGCATCGACGTTGCGGCAAGTGTGGGGGCGCCCAGCAGTGTACCCCATGGTGCCAATGAAGAACGCCATCGTGCCGAGACAGCCTTGACGCCAATGGCTGCAGCGGTAGGAGATCTTCCTGGACGATGCCCAAGCACGTGTGTACTTATAGCCACGGAAGTAGCATGTACTGACCTCTTGCCGCACTTGGCCCCTCGTACGGCCGGGTATGGCGCTACCCGGAGGCCCGACGTTGCCTGGAGGTCCTGCGGTGCCCGGGAGAGACTGCGCTGGCGTCTGCATGTTACCAAATAAGCCCTCACCGACACAGCCCTCCCCGGTCAAGGGCCCATGAGGCCTACGTGCAACCAAGCATTTTCAGATCTCAAAGCCGATCCACGCAAAAATGTCATATGTTCCAAAAGCAGATCTGTACCGTATATGACCCCAACTGGAGGTTACCCGCCGACGGCGGGTAACCTCCAGTTACGGCGGGCCGCCGTAGCCGTCCTCGCTGACGACGCGCTTCTCCCCATCGAGCTACCCGAGACAGTGACCCTGTTACCTCCGCCCGACTCGCAACATGTCGCCGCCGCGCCTCGGCATGACCTGTTCACCGTGCCTGCGCCGCCGGCACGCTCGTCAGGCAAGCGTCCGACCACTCGGAGCGCCGCCAAGCCTCCTCCGTCCAAGAAGCAACGCAAGGCCAAGGCTGCGGAGCCCGACGACGACGCTGACGGCGAGGATGCCGACAACGACGACGACGGCACGGAGTCGTACGAGTTCCCGCTGCCAGACACGTGCCCAGCCGCCATTCGCCGCGACATCAATAAGATCATCAGGCTGGCGGACGCCCAAGGCAAGACACCTCCGCGCATGGCGTACCCGTGGGTTGGCCAGCGAGCGTGGTACGACCCGCAAGAGCACCCCGCGCTGCACGTGGCGCACTGGCGTTTCTGGATGCACTGGCGAGACGTCTTCTTCGCCTGCGCGCTTTACGCGCCCTCCTCCGAGTGCACGGCCCGCCGCAAGAAGAAGTCGCACGCCGGCCAGGCACGACTCGCCTTCATCAGCCTCAACATCATCGACCTCGGCTTCTACGGCTTCCTCGATGTCTTCGAGAACACGACGCACGACAACCTCATGTGGCTCGGCGGCAAGGCGGCTCGTCGGTCGGCAGCGGCGAAGGCGAAGGGCACCTCGGACACGACCGTGGCGACGGACCTTGGTACGCTGTTCCGCAACGAGCGTGGCCGCTACGACTCCATCATCGCCCGTGCCCTGGACCCGTACCGCGTGGACGAGGACGGATTCCAGTCCATCTCCGACCTCCTCGAGCAGACCGACGCGCTGAACCCGACCAAGGCCGCGCATCTTCGACTCAGTGACGAGGCCCTCGCTCGCGTCGTCCTCGACGTGACCAGCGGCAACCCGCCCAACTCGTCGTGGGTCGGCAACAAGAGCGCGGGCACGTGGAAGATCCTGCTGGGTGACGCCCGCATCCGTGCCCTCGCCAAGAAGCTCGCGCCGCTCGTGAAGAAGGGCACTCAACCGTTCCCGGCCCAGAAGCCGTACAACGAGGACAAGGAGCAGCGCGACGACTACTCCGACTTTGAAGATGACGAAGACATGTTCACTGTGCTGCCCCCAGCCGCGCCCCTGGACGAGGAAGACGACGGCGAGCTCGAAGAGCTTGACGAGAAGCTGCCCGAATCCGAGGCCGACCAAGACCAGGCGGAGGACGCCGAACAGGAGCAGGACGACCACGAGGACGATGAAGACGGCAGCTCAGGCGCCAACACCGAGCCCACGGACGACGACAAGAAGGGCGCCGCCGGCGGCGAGGGTGATGACGCTTCCTCCAAGAAGAAGAGCGCCCCTTCCAAGCCCAAGTAAATCCGCAGTCGTCGTTTTAGGGACGCTTCACTTAGTCAGTCGTTTTTCTTTCTCCAATACTGCTAGCGTCCCTCCATTAAATCAATTCAAATTCAAACACATAACTCCATTTCCACCGTTCCGTTCTTGGGTACCGAATGACCGTCCCATCATCGCACACGACCGTCCATCGGCCCACGAACAACACCTCCGTCGACACTGCTAAGCCAGGAGCAGGTCTTCATCCTCCACTTCTTCATTAGCCTCTTCCAGGCGCGAACTCCGTCGCAGTTCTGGCAGACGCCGCTTCTTCCTGTCGGCTTGCTCGAAAGCCGTCACCAAATCACTGTACTCGGGCATCACATCGGCCCGGGGCACCCAATGACTTTCAAAATTCGCCGTGAGCACCATGTATTCCACGGTACGGTCAACCACTCGTTTCGCAACGATCTCCAGCAGCGGCGACGTAACCCCCGTGAGGGCCGTATCCCCGCGACCTATGGTCACCCGCTCCGTGAAACTAGACGCAGGCAAATCCTCTTCAGCCAGCGGACCATCCTCAATCTCCTCCCCGTTCTCCACAATCCCCTCAGGTACTTCATCCATGTAGGGTCGCGTCCAACGACCGCGGAACTTCTTCAACCTGTTGACGTTCACCGTGACGACTTTGTCAGGGTGTGTCGGAATATCAATTCGGTAGGCGTTCTCGCCCACCTTGCCAACGACACGGTACGGACCGTGCCACGCGAATGTCAACTTCTTCGTCCTCGCTTCACCTCGCTTCTTTCGGAAGAGTTGATAGACCCAGACAGGATCGCCAATTTCGTACTGCACTGCCACACGGTCGCTCAGCCGCTGCTCGTGTCGGTCCTGCGCCTTCAGAAGCTGACGCTCGACCAAGTGACGCGAGTCCCGCAAGGTACGGTAGAGCTCCCGACGGTACGCGGCTACCTCATTACTCTTCCACTTCTCGCCCAGGTTCAGGAACGCGACGTCCAGCGGCAACACCGGATCGCGGCCGTAGAGAGAGAAGAAGGGCGAGTCGCCCAAAGCTTCATGGTAGGCCGTCCTGTAGGCAAATAACACCCTCGGCAAATATAGATCCCAATCCGTCTGAGCCTCACTCACATGCATCTTCAGCATGCCCATGAGCGTCCCATTAAAGCGCTCGACCAGACCTTGCGTCTGCGGATGGTACGCTGACCCAAACAGCTTCTTGATCCCCAGCGTCTGATAGAAGGACTTCGCAATCTCCGATGTAAAGTCTCTCCCATTGTCACTCAGCAACCGTGACGGAACACCGTGACGCGCCACGATACCGTTCACCATTACCTCCACAAAAGTCACAGAATCCAGGCGGAGTACCGCGAACGCCTCCGCCCACCTCGTAAAGTAGTCGACAAACACCAGAATGTACTTGTTCCCTCGCTCCGTCACCGGTAACGGACCCACAGCATCCACCACCAGCATTGAGAACGGACCCGAGAGGTCCGCCACTGGCATTCGCTGCATCTGGCCGGCCTGCCACGGTCTCGAGCCCTTCCCACTGCCACACCGTGCACACTCGCGGACATATTCCGTGACGTCCTTCCTCCAGCCAGGCCAGAAAGCGTGCCTCCTCACCTTCTCGAGCGTCTTCGTCAGCCCCAAGTGCGAAGATAGCACATCGGCGTGACAGTAGTGTAGGACGGTCTCCACATACGGCAACGGCACTACCGGGACGGTCAAGGACCGAGCAGGTCCGACCCGAGCCGGCAAGTGCACCTTCCTCATCAGCAAACCGTTCTCTACTACATAGCGGGACCTCATTTTCACGATCGTAGCCCGGAGGAACGGATCCAGGGGTAGCGCACCGTCCAACAGGAACGCCACGAGTGCCTTGATCCAAGGAACCTCTTGCTGCGCCTCCACGAACTGGTTGTAGTCGAGACCGAACCGGTCTACAGGAGTCAGAGGGGCGTTCCCCAAGGGGTCACCACTCGCAACTTCATTAGGCTGGTCAGGGCACTCGTCGTCGACATGTCCGTCAGCACGCTCGCCTCCTACACCTTGGTCATCGCCCATTTCTGCCTGCTCCCCGACTGAAGTCGGAAGCACGTCACCGACCGTGTCTTCCGGATTCAGCATGTCACGCATCATGAGAGCGGCCACCGTGTCCGTAGGTAGCCTAGACAAACCGTCCACATGCCCCAGAGAAGTACCCGGTTTGTGGTGCACCTTAAACTGCAAATTAGAGAGTTCCATAGCCCACCGTGCCAACTTAGCGTTCGTAGTACGGTTGCCAGGACTGAACACCCAGGTCAGTGCTTGGTGATCCGTGTACAGGTCGAACTCACGCTTGTCGAGATAGCATCGGAACTTCCGGGTCGCCCACACAACCCCCCAGCACTCGATCTCCGAGATACCGTCTTGCTTCGTGATCCAGTTCTTCTGGGACCCAGTCAACAACTTGCTCGCATAGGCCACCACGCGGTCGCGGCCGTCTACTTCCTGCATGAGGCATGCTCCAACCGCATACCGCGACGAGTCAACGTACAACTTGAACCGCTTCTTACCGTCTGGATAAACCAGGATCGGTAGCTTCATGAGGGCCCGCTTCAGCTGTCGGAAGGCACCTTCACAGTCCTCGTTCCACTCGAACGGAGCGTCCTTGGCTTTCAAGCGTTCCAGGGGCGCCGAGATCGCGGCGTACCCCGGAATGTAGCGACGGAAGTAGCTCGTCAGGCCCAGGAACGACCGGATGCCGTGAACGTCCACCGGACGCTTCACGTTCAGAACCGCCTTCACCTTCTCAGGATTAGGTAGAATACCTGTAGGCGTGACGATATGACCCAAAAATGCAACTTGACTCCTTCCCCAATGGCACTTCTTCATCTTTAACTTGAACCCCGCTTGTTGAAAGCGAGTCAGCACTTGACGCACACGCACCAGATGCGTGGGGAAGTCCTTGCTGAAAATCACACAGTCGTCCAGATAGACAAGACAAATACGCCACTTCAGATCCACTAGCACGGTCTCCATCAACCGTTCAAACGCAGGTACAGCGTTACAGAGTCCGAAAGGCATCACCAGCCACTCATACAGACCGTACTTGCATGTAAACGCCGTCTTGGACACGCTGTCCGGATGCATGGGCACGTTCCAATAGCCCGAGGCAATATCGATCGTCGAGAACAGCTGAGCGTCCCCCAGCACATCCAGGATGTCGTCGATCAACGGCATGGGGTAGCAGTCCTTCACCGTGACCGAATTCAGCTTACGGTAATCGATGCAGAACCGTATCCCGCCGTCAGGCTTCCGAATCATCAGGACGGGGCTCGCCCACGGACTGTTCGACGGACGGATCAGGTTCAACTCCAGGTACTGTTGGATTTCGGCCTCCATGATTTCTCCTTCCGCTAACGATACAAGGTACGGTGGTTGCTTGATCGGCGCACTGTCGCCGGTGTCAATCTTAAACTGCAGCAGGTCCGTCCGTCCCGGTGCCTTCGAGGACTCCACGAACATCGAGTGGAAGCCGTCCAGCTCGGTCTGGAACAGCTCCTTCTGCTCCTCGGACAACTTAGACTCGGAGAAGTCGGCCTTCAGGCCATTCCCCTTGTCGGGCGGAATGTCAGGCTTCGTGGCCTTCACCTTCTCGCCGACGCCTTCCTCGTGCTCTTCCGACACGGACATCGCACTCGCCCCGCTCGACTCATCGACTTTGGCGGGCACGGTACTTCCCGGAGTCGCCGATACAGGCTCGAACGCGGACTCGGGGATCACGGACGTGCTTGCCACGACCATCCCCTTGCGAATCCAATACTCGTCCGTGGACGCGTTGCACACTTCGACAATGACGCGGCCGTCCTTCACCGTACACAGCGTGCGCGCCACGCACAGCGTAGGAGGCAGACCCAGCGAACCTTCGACCAGCACGACGGCCTTGTCGGCCACATCACCCACAACTCGCGTCTTCACGAGAGCTTGACCTCGGGGTGGGAGCCGCACCGACGTCGTCATCGCCGCCATGTAAGACTCTTGCACCATCGTGAAGCCCAGGGGTAGCACCTCTCCGGAGCCCTTCAGCGTCAGAGATCGCTCAGCCACATCGATGACAGCGCCGAACGCGCCCAAGGCGTCCACGCCCAAGATCGCGTCAACATGCAGCTTGTCCGCCACTAGCACGCTCAGCGAGACTTCCACAGACCCAAGGCGGAACGACAGCGAGATCCAGCCGCGGATCCTCAACTTGTGCCCCGACGAGCTCCTCACCAGGCCTTCATAAGGCTCCAGCGGCTCGGAGGACCGTCCCAGTCGCTTCAGCACGCAACGATCTACAAGACTTAGGGTAGCGCCGGTGTCGGCCAACATTTGAGACGGTAAGCAATCAATATAGCCACTCGAAAGCGCCTCAAAGTTGCCAACCGCACACACCACCCTTCGTCCATCTTCCACGACCCGGTACACGTAGTCTCCACAATCATCATCATCATAGACTCCAAAACTATTCGGTAAGTTCACCGTGACAACGTCCACCAGACCGGTCTTCGGCAGAGGAGTTCGAGCTGGACGCTCACACCTCACCACTTCAACGTAGTGTGAAGCGTCCTCGTCACGCTCAGGAAAAAGCTCCACCTCATCAATCACTTCGGCGTACGGCCGGTAAAGCGACGAACAGTCAAAAGCGACCACCTTGCCCAACCGCCGACGTCGGCGGCGCCTAGCACTCGGCGTCTCCGATCGCCCCGTGCGATCCCATAGTTCTAGCCAGATCCTTCGAGAATTGTCTCCGAAGTACTTCCTCATCCACGAACACAAACGCTCACCAGCGGGGCTTTCACGCTCATTAACTTCATGACACGGTCAACGTGCCACATTAGTCGCTCTTCATCATATTCAGGGACCTTGTCACGAAGAGGAGGGACCCTCACCGTCCCTTCTTCACCATCGGGAGGCTCTTGCGCCTCATGCTCACGTCTTCCACAGCCTCTAGCATCCTTCAGAAAAAGGAACACTGCTTGCCGTGCCACCGCACGCGCGACCTTCGGGTCCACGACTCGCACTTCACTCAGAATGGGCACCGCTTTGGCCACGGCGATCACTCCTCCTGGATCGTCCGGAGGACGCACGACGTTCTCGGCCAAGGCAGACTCGACGACCTCCCGCGTCTCGGAGGCGAACGCCTCCTCACCACTCGCCGACCCTGAATCCACGTCGCCCCTGCTCGCGACGCTGCCCGCCAGCGGCACGTCCTTCGAGACGGCCACCGCCTCCGACGGCGAGCCGTAGACCACGCTGACCACGGAGCTCCGGAAATCGCGGTTCGCCCTCTTGGCCTGCTCTGACTTGTCTAGCATGTCTTCGAACCAGTCCTGCCAGTACTCAGGCGAACCGTACGAGTCAGAGGTCGCCTGTCGCGTCCGTTCCACCACCTCCAGCGAGATCCCGAGTATGCGCGCCAACTCCTCCGACGACGGCTCGACCTGAGCCGCAGCATTCGAGGCAACACGTTTCAGGAGCTCTACCTCGTCCAGCGGGTACAGTCGGTCCTCGAGCTCCTTGCTGTATTCCTCGGGCTCGGGGACGACGTCCGTACCAGCGAGGATGGAAGCCTCCTGGCCAAGTTCACCGTTCTCCATTGCAGTGAGTTCTCCGTCCGAAAACAGGCGCTTGTAGCCAGGGACGGACGCCACCTCCAGCGGGACCGTACCGTCCTCCATCGTTGCCTCGGCGGGCAAGCCTTCATCCGCCCAGGTCGAGAACAGGCAGTCCGCCAAGTTGTAGTCATCCCCACACACATACGGGGGCGGCGCGTCCGCGAACGGCGTCGGCACCTCCTCCATACCCTCGTCGTCGGGGTCCCAAGCATACGGCGGCGGCGCGTCCGCGAACGGCGTCGGCGCCTCCTCCACACCCACCTTCCCTGCCTCCAGAGCATACGGCGGAGGATCGTCCACGAATGGCGACGGCGCCCCCTCCTCAAAGCTCGCGTCCTCGGGCGCGGAGTCCTCGCTCGGTTCGAGCTCGAGCTCTCCCAGCGACACAATCTTCGGTTTCCCTTCCGGAATCTCCTCCTCGCGCGGCATCTCGCCCGCGTTCTCCTTCGTCAGCTCGGCCTCCGACTCGACCGGCTCCTCCGTCATTACTTCATTCGTCTCCACGTCGGCCGCCGAGGCGGCCGAGCCCTCCAACACGACGTTCACGTCCTCGTCGGTCACCGAGCTCACCAAGTCCTCGTAGACCGTCTCGTGCTCCAAGTCGTCGACCTTCACCGAGAGGTCCTCTCCCTCGTCATCCGTACTAACCACAATAAACTCTGCTTTCTTTTTCTCGATCTTGTTCTTGTCTTCTTCATACGAAACTTCATCAATGGCAGGCACCGCTCCGTCCTGCTCCGCCGATACACCCATGCAAACATCCACCTTCGGGACCGTCCTCTTCGCTTCGTCACGGTCGCGACCCTCACCCTCCGAGCCATTCAATAGACAAGAGGAAGGAGTGACTCTCTCCTCCCCTTCCTCCCGCCCTCGTCACGGAGTGGAAGACGCCAGCGACGCCCCTTGCCGCAGACTCGTCACCAGGCCGCGAAGAGCTTCGATTTCAGGGCAGTCACCGATCGCGTGGCCTTCCTCCTTACAGAAACTGCATCTCTGGGATCCACGGCCACCGTTCCTGGCCACGGGGGCTTGGCTGCCCGCACGGCGGGGACCGTCCTCGCACTCCACAGCGATGTGACCGACCTCGCCACACTGGTTGCACCTCATCACTTGCCGTCTGCAGGTTTCACGCGAGTGACCCACGTAGCCACACCGTCCGCACACGGGCGCTCGTTCCTGCGTCCGTGAATCCGCTCCCATGCGAATCCCTCGGGGACGACCGTTCCCCATCGAAGCGTTCCCACCCGGACCAGGGCTGGAAGTCGTAGCCGACACATTCGGCATGCGGTTCCTCGGTGATCGCGGAGGCTGGTACTGATTCCTCATCATCTGCTGCTGCCACTGCTGCTGCTGGGCCATGTACGTGGTCATCGTCTCTGTGAGCTTGTCCAGCTTCGCCGACGTCTCCGAGGGAGCCGCAGCCGCCGGGCTTGAGCTCGCGCCCGCCGACTTCTTCTCATCGAGGAACTCGTCGTCCTCCTCTATGGGACGGGACATCTCCTTGGCCAGCAGCCACTCACAGGCCTCGGGAATGTCGCGCGCCGGGCCCGAATCGAGCGTGGCCAGCATACGCTTGTTGCGCAGCCCGCGCCTGAACAACTGGTACCTCATCTGCGGGTTCGCATAGTCCAGCGAGTCGCAGAGGTCGGATACCCGGTCGCCCCACTCCTCCAGACTCACCGCGTTCACGCTTCGTAGTCTGGAGACGCTCCCAGAGCTCATCAGCCGTTCTGCTCAGAAATTGGTTGTGGAACCGTACTTTCAGAGTAGCGAAAGTCTTAATAGTGGAATTGTTCCACCACCGTTCCGCAGGTCTCCCCTTGATCTTCTGACGAAACACTAACAACCGTGACTGGTCAGGCAGGTGCGCTGTATGAGCTTCGAACAGCTCCCAGAAATCACGAGCCTTCTCCATGGTCGCCGTGTCAGAGTAGAACACCGGCAGCACCTTCATCACGTTGGACACCATCGACGACAGGTCGTACGCGTTCCGAGCAAGCGAGCGAGTTGCCACGACACGACCTGCACCGTGACTTGCAGAGGCCGACGGCTTCTTCGCCGCAGTCCCAGCGAGTGGAGCCATCTTCTTGGCGCTGGCCACCGTAGTCCTCTTCACTTCACGCTTTATCTTGGGCTCGGTCTTCACCGTCGCGGCCCAGCCACCGTAGTTCCCAGGTTTCGCACCGACGCTCCAGCCGTACATGGGCGGATTCGGTAACCGCTTCTCCGTCCCTGTGTACATCGGGATGAACCCACTCGGACTCCTCGTGGGCAACTCCTCCGGTTCCTTCTTCACGAAGGCCTCGTAGCGGGGTCGCGAGGACGTCCCTCGGATCAGCACGGGGTCGTCGTACCCGAAGCCGCTCGACCAGTAGTACGCAGGTCCCGACTCCTCATCGGCATCACCGTCCCCTTGTTCCCCAGGGTCGGGCACCGTTCCCTTATCCTCCACTTCGTGCTCTTCTCGAGCACCGTCCTCGTCACGCTCTTCATCAGCGTCCTTGAGCTCGTCTTCTTCTTCATCTGCCCAGAGATCTCCCAGCATCTCCTGGCGCAGGGACTTACGACCGGCCGCGCTCGTCACCTTGGCCGCCGTACTCGTCTTCGTCGCGTCGCCCGTTGACGACGTCGCCGAAGCCGCTCCACCAGCCTCACCCGCCCTGCGAAGCCGTTCCGCTTCCAGGCGTGCCACTTCCTCCTGCACGGTCCGCTGCTCCGCGGACCCTTCACCGTCTCCAACTTCAGACATCTTCTCCAAACTTCAGGGGCTCCGAGCGAGCCGTTCAACCAGACCAATAACCTTCAGGGGCTCCGAGCGAGCCGTTGACCAACTTCAGGGGCACTTCCGCGTGCCGTAGACCGATTCCAATTTCAGACCAACTTTCACCAGTTCGGGACGGTTGTCGAGACTCCTAGAAGACCCGGGACAGGCTCTTGATCGCGATTCCAACGCGCTGCTGCCCTCGACGTACGACACGAACGCGACCAGCACTATCCGAAGCCCACTTCACAGCGAAGCCAGTACCCTGCTTCTCCACCACGTGTCGCGAGCTGCCCTGGAAGGGACGGCTGCCGCTGCGAGAACGAAGTAGGACGGTACGTAGAGCGATAACGATGAATACAACAAAGCTAAATGCAAAGATTCAACTTGTTGTGTCCACGGCAATTTCACGACTGACCTACTTACCCGGCACGGAGCACTTCGCCCCACTCTCTCTTTCACCTCTCTTCACCT
This sequence comes from Phytophthora vignae f. sp. vignae, assembly GCA_016169955.1. Lineage (NCBI taxonomy): Eukaryota > Oomycota > Peronosporomycetes > Peronosporales > Peronosporaceae > Phytophthora > Phytophthora vignae. Next base: position 754,627 of record JABJUM010000007.1, read on the forward strand.
TGAGCGCCTTCCTCCGTCGCTCTTGCACCCATTGTCGCTCCCCTGTCACCCCCTCGCCCTTGGCCCGCGTCGAAGCTCACGCCCCGAGCCACGCAGCGTCCGTGACCTCCGTCCTCCGTCTTCACGTCACCGCCCCCTCGCGGAACACGCCACCGCTTCCACCGCGACTCTTCACTCTCGTAACTGGTCCGCCGCCAGCTAATCTCCGCCAAAGTCCGATGACTGCTCGCTCAGCTCATCCTCGGACAGCTGTTCCTTCAGCAGCAACTCGCGAGTCGACAGGCGGACAGTCGGAGGACGGTCACGACCGTACCCGAGACGGTGACCACCGTTCCCACTCGGGACAGACAGAATGCAACTGCCGACACCAGGAACTGCCACCGGACAAAAGGCGAGGTACCCGTGTGCATAAACTGAGACATCATGCACTATCCATGTCACTCTAAATTATTGTTTTGGCCAATCAAATTAGATGTTTGTTTATGGATTATGTTTTCAATACAAACTTTAAGATACTACAAATATGCGCTAATCCTCATAATAAATGCGTTCGCCAATAGAATGCATTTATTTGGAGCGGCTGTTTTGGTAAGGAACATTGACGTGCGAGCTTAGAGTCATCACCATCAATCACTACTGGCAGTTACATTCTGTCCGTTGCTGTACGAACACACGGAAACAAATAACGTGCTACAGACCCTTTAGGGCAACTTATCGTCAGTTTTCTGCTAGATGGCGCTTGCGTTGTCTACTAGCTTCCTCACGTCCCCGCATAGGTTAATCGATACGTTACTTCCCCGGATGCATTCACACAGTATCCTCCTCCTGCCTGGTCCAAGGTGGCGATGTCACACGTGAAGTCACACTATGTGGAATTACTCAGAAGTCAGTGAAGTGTACTCACAATTATGTAGCACCCGTTGTCGAGTCCACAATTCGTGCCCACACCACGGTGTAGCAAGAGTAATCTAGCGCTGCTTGGTTTGAAGAGATCATGGTTGGTATAGAGAAGAAGACCTTTGCGTGCAAGTCAGCTTCCTACAAGTGAAAAGATCTTCAATTCCTTTTAGTTCAAGATAAATGGTGAAAGATTTCTAACTCCACAAACATGTAAGCCAGTGATCCGCTGGCAGGTCCAGCAGAACCCTCCGTCCGGTTCTCGAACGCTACAGGACTGTACCCGACGGTACAGCAAGACACAACGACTCGACCAGAGTGGCGACCGCGCCAAGGTACGTAAAGGAGGTCTAGGTAGATTAGAGAGCAGAGCTAGCAAGAGGCTCATGGGAAACGAACTCAGTTTGGAATTTGCTCAGTAGAGATCTTTCCGTTGGAAACGGATCAAAGTTAACTTTAGTTTTCCCAGTTCTACACGGTTCAAGCTCCACGTGAGCGATTTCGCGCGTGACCAGATGGGAGCCAAGGACGACGTCAACGTGGACGAGCTGGCGGCGCGGGCCGCGTAATTGCAGCTTGGGAGCGCGGCATCGAGATCTCCGCGCTCCCCGGATCTGGGGTTACAGATCCCGAACCCCTTCGGACGAGAAGATGAAGTCATGGAGACGGCGAGCCAAGCGTCGCCTGCACCGCACGTCTTGGAAGCGGGCACGTCGCGTGTAGCGGCGGCCCCCGCCTTGCCACAGCTACCCCGGTTCGAGGGACGCACGCAAGATCGCCGCGATTTCATGCACAAGTACGAGACGTATCTGGGGACAATCAACGCGCTTCAGACGCAGTGGAGCGGCGCATTTGCCATTCCAGTGGGCGCCTACATCGAGTCCAAGACGAAGCGTATGATTGCACGTTACGAGTTCAACCAGCTGCCTGGTGCAATCACGGAAGATCAATGGGTGGTCTATTTCCTGCAGGCGAAGGCGCCCTCGCACGTGGACTATACCTCAGTCGATGAGGCCAAGAAGGTGCTTCGGATGCAGACGCGTTGGCCCGAGCCGGAGAGCCGCATGATGAACTTTCAAGCTGATATGGAGGCCATGCTGGACCAGTTCAACCTCACCGACCTTGCGTTTCAGCACGGGCAGCGTCGCCTGGTGAAGGATCTTGCTGCTGCAGTTGCACTCCCCCCCCCCCCAGGTTCAAGGCTGTTATCAACACGAAACTGACCAGCGGGCGTACTCCTCCTTCTTATCTGTCAGCTTGGGCAGCGGCACCTCCTTGCCCATCAGCTTCTCCGTGTGCTTGGTCAGCGTCGTCGTAGCACTGGCCGAAGTGGTTGTCCAGCATGCTCGTGCCGTGCGAGGACGCGCGGCTGCGCACGTCGTTAGGCGGTCCAGCTTCGCCTTGCTCGCTGGGCTTGCCGGGCTCGGAGGGCTCGCTTGGTGTTGGAGCGCCTGCTGGGGGCGCTGCTTGTGGTGCTGCCTCCGGTGTTGGGTTCGGCTCCAAGGCTGAAGTCGGCTCCGGTGCTGGAGTCGAAGGGGAAGGATTCTGGAGTGATCGGTCGCGAGCGTTCCGACGCCGGGCCCGACCGACCAATCGGTGATGAGAGTCTTCAACCAATAGGGCGAGGAGTTCGTAGCCACCTGGCATTTCCGCCAGACGGCGGCCAAAATCCTCAGCTTCCGTGATTGATACTTTTTCAGCTTCGGCAGGTTATTCAGCTTCTTCCTCAGCCGCAGATTCGTCCGAAGGTTGCTGCGCCTCCGTCGAGCCGCCCTGAGCTCTATTTGGGCTCATAACCTGAGAGGTGCTAGAATCCACACCACCGCTACTGCGTAGAGTTACTGTCGTTGCAGTGGTAATGTAGATGGAGGTAAGGATAGAAGCACGTGTGTGCCGAGGCAGAACGCCACGACAGGCACAGCAGTTATCTGGCTAAGGTTCCCACTTGCGCCGCAGGCGTCAAGTTCTCGAGTGATTGGGAACCTCCAGCCAAACAACCGCTTACCAGCAGTCAGTGTAATAGCACTAATACAACCAGCAAGATAACTACACTAAATCTAAATAATGTTGTCCTTCGCAATAGAGCAGGGAGCAGAGCCTTCGTGCTCCCTGCTATCAATCTCGTTCTCCATACTAAAGTGTACATACTCCTGCTGTCGTTGCACGACGGACCTGGATACACTTGAGAGCCGCGCGTGGCAACCACACGCTAAAGAGCTTTGGCACGATCTGTTGTCGATGCGCGGCGGTACAGGTAAGACTGTATCTCACAGGCACTGCCGCCCCTGCCGCCTGTCGACATGATCGCATCTCGCTACAGCAATAACTTATCTAAAGTTCATTTTTATCCTTTCATTTACTCTAACTAGCAACTTGCACTTGCATGTTGCTACCCGCTGGTTAGACATGCTCCCTCTTGTTTTAACTAGAATCAGTAGATATTATCCAGGAAGCGCAAATTTCGACTGCATGGCTGTACTAGCTCTGCGAGGTACATTCGACAGAGTAAAGGACGATAACAACCTGCGATTTGTACAACAGCAACCACACCAAACGGGCACCAGCAAGTTGAGAGTGACTATTACCACAATAATAGAGCCGGATAACCAACACGTTTATGAGTGCCAGAAGTAGCGACAGGATATAAATATCGGATTTGCCCTTCATCGAAAAATACGCCTTACCAAACAAACCAAAACGTTAGTTTCTTTACATTAGTGGTCGTGATTCATTTCCCCTCGCAGCACAAGCCCCACTCGGGGGCGCGCGCGCGCCACCGTCATCGCCGCCGCCCCCCCCCCCCCCCCCCCCCCACACACACACACACACCTCCCCACCCCTCCCCTCGCTGCGCCAACCTCGCTGCTGAACAATGTCCTGTCGTACCTAGCGCCTCCCCAGCACGCGTTAGCGTCAGGGCGACGATAAGGACAACGCGATCGGTCGAACAAGCATCGGACCCCCGAAGAGTCAGGCGATTTGGCTTATGAAACAGACTTTGCTGAAGATTGATGAGGTTCTGGCGATGGCGAGACACGTGACACGCAACCGTGGGAAGACCTGTCCGGCAACAGGTACGACGCATGAATTAATTTCGGAGAAGCACTTGAGGTATACATGCAGATACACAGGTATCCAAGCTCAATGTGCACCACAATATCGCTGTGGTTTGTTAAATCCTTTGAGCAGAAGGGATAGTCCTGGAATCGCTGTACGGTATTCCTAATAAAATAAAATGTGATTCGTATTCGCGATGCTGCTGGTATTCTTTCGATCTCCAACCTTATTGTAAAGTGCTACGGAATATTTTCTCTCTAAAGAACTGACTCGGAATGTCTTTAATTTTTTTCAGGGCTTTTATAGCTTTTCGTGGACCTTCGGTAAGCTGCTTTCTTAAAAGTAGATCAAAATTCGTAACGGCCAGCACCGTAGTGTTGCGAGTACTTGAAAAATAGCTGTGAACCCGCGTCGTAACATGGGGTTTCAGCGCAAAATGAATCTAAAATACGTATCGTATCACACGGGCTGCGAGTCTGACATGGTTGATATGCAGAACCTCTTGTCTAAGCTTAAACAGCACAAAACTCGAACACCTCGCTGAGTTTAAGAGCCATAGAGGCACAATACGGCGTTTGAGAAGCCTTCGGGGTCGCTCATGATGATATTGCCCGGGGAAGTAACAGCATCTCTGTAAAACAGACTTTTGCGCCACAATATGCGCCACAATATGCGCCACAATCTACGCCACAATCTCCACAATCCACAATAGAGATGCCATCGTCGGCACCTCTCCGGGGTAGTCCGTGTGCACTGCGTAGCTACCTACTTAGAATACAACACTATATACTGCGATCACGGACCAGCCATACTGTAGCCGTTGTGTTAGCGACCCCCGTTCGAGTCCACCTTCTTCAACGTCTCCTGTCCACACATCACTCACGTAGGCGATTGTGTTCACCACACAAAACAACGCCGAAAAAAACGCAAGGTGAAATTGAAGGTGGGCGAGGTCCGGAAACCAGCTGGGAGTCGTTACCGCAACATAAGCAGGGTTTGGGTTTTGGGGAGGGGTGAAACCAGACCCATGATACCAAGCCAAAAGCATCTTGCTCATGGCAAGCTCCAACAAGTGGCCGGGTCAAAGGGGTGCATCATTAAGATGAATCGTGGTCTAAGCTTTTCGGGGTGGTGTCGTGGGCAACAGGCTCTTTGTTCCAAGCGCCACGGCGCCTCAAACCCGAGCTTGACACTAACTTTCAAGGATTTGATGGCCATGACACCCGTCCCGGCCATTAATTCTCAAGTCGCAATATATAAGATTATAGAGTGTGATGTGTTGCTTTGGTCCTTGCTGTGTTGTTCTGAACGCGATGTGTTGCTCTGGTGTCGCTGTAAGAGCCGTCGTGTTGTCGAAATTATGTTGCAGTAACGCCGTCCAAACCAGCTGTATCATGTGTACAGAGATTCTGTGGCTTGTGTCAATTATGCTTGTGATGTGGTGTTGGAAAATGACTGTTTCCAACGGTGTCGACCCGCCGGCCCAACAACCAAGTTCAACCAAGGGTAATCAAGGGTAGGCCCAGCGAGAGACGGAGATGGCTGCTTCTGATTGGATGACGACATTATCCTCGTTGGAGTGACAGTCAGTGCCGGGAGCCTCGTCGGGTCCTAATAGAACCCCGAACGAGGCTTCGTGGTACCCACTTTTAGGTACAGATGCATTTAGTTGCGTACTTCAACCGCACTTATTAGTGTGGCCGCGGTCGTCATTTGATGTGTCCGGAATCGCCTTATTGCGATCGTTCACACTAGATATTTGTATAGGGACATAGGACTCATCATAGGATGACCAGAACGAGACCCCCTGGGCCTCATAAAACTCAGTAATAAAAAGACAGTCTTCCCCCAAAGCCAACAAGGGCCAAGTCCGACTTCGGTAAGTGTAGCTAGCTTATTGTAGTGCCTGGACACGCTCGGCTGCGTGTGGATGCCTGTCGGGGAGCTTATCGTGCTTTGACCGAGAGTTTCCTTGGCGGCGCCAAGAGTTGGCGTGGCCAGAGAGGCAAGAGCGACATAGGAGTGTCGTTCACTGTATATTTGTGGGACAAGAGTGTCCCTGAGTGTATAAGTCTACCTACCGAGGTTTTACCTTGGTCCCCCTGCATAAGGTCTAACACGCCGGTACCCTTCCTTTCTGAGGGACTGCAGTGGGGTTGCGCGAAAGCGCTACATAATATCCTAGCCCTAGCTCGTGGCTAGCGGTACAGGTTTTTGGGTTGACCGAAGACAACCTAAGGTGCACAGAGGCGCTTGCAACCGACCCGGTGTAATGGATCATTCCTGGTCTTCAGGTTGTGATCCAATAAGCGCTTACCTTTGCGGGTTAGCGTGTTGTTGGTGTCTCTAATACCTTTTGGTAGAAGAGGATTTTAGTGGAATTACCACACCACAACTGGTGCCGCGACCCGGGATTGGTGTGACCCTCTCTGTGTCTGGGGTGTTGTAGGTCTTAGCCCAACGAGCGAAGAGGAGAAGAAGAAGAAGAAGAGAAGCGAAGAGGAGAAGAAGAAGTGAGAAGATGGCGAAGGGGACCAAGTCAGCGGTACCAGCGACGCCGGTCAAGTCAAGTGGAACGCGCAACGAGGCTTCGGTGCGCTCCGGAAGCTCGTTCTCGACCCCAGCGACGGATCGGATGGAGTCGATCGACGAGCGTTCGGCGAGCTACGACACGGCGATGGATTCCTCGGACGCCAAAGAAGATGATGAAGACGATGAGTGGGATGTCCGGACTGTGATGTCCGAGACTTCGGAAGCTGCGGTGGTGTCGGCAGGCCGCAGTGGAGGATCGAGGTCGATCACCCGCGACCTCTCCGAAACGTTCAACGATATGCCGGGCCCCGAGCCCGCCTACGACGCGGATGACGGTGCAACCGAGGACTTCAAGACCTCGGTGACGGTAGGAGGGGCAACCTCCAAGCCGGTCGGCACTCGTCCTCCCCTCAACGGCGATACTCCGGCGGCCAACAAGGTCCTGGGCCGATGCCTGGAGCTGATGAAGACCAAGAGTGAGTGGATGCAACTGTTCTCCCCGAAGCAAGTCCGCCAGGCCATCTGGATGGACCTCGGAGGGGCGTTAGCCACGCCGATCAACTCGACGAGCACTCGGCAGGTCGCTCAGAACACGGTGGACCTCCTGCGTGCGATGGGGTGCGAGCCCCAGATTCTTCCGACGGAGGCCGCGCTCGCGAGCTAGACGCCGACTGCCGCCGCTGCAGCGCTCACCAAGTGGAGGAAGAAGTTGCGTGACGCCTTCGGGGTGGCCAACCGAGGCTCAACGAAGCTTCGTTCGACCATGGAAGTGGTTGACCCATCCAAGGTCCCGCTACCGGCGACCCCTAAGAAGACCGCCACTAGTGACGGAGTCTTTGCAGCCAAGGGTGAGGCCTCGCCTTACATGCAAGCCTCGCACATGGTAACCCCGCGATCTGCGGATCGCAGTGCACGTCTGGCTAGGGAGACCGAGTCTTCGTATGCAACGCCTGGCACGTGAGCGGCGACCGGTCGCCGATCCAGCCGTCGTTACGACCCCCGAGATGACTCGTCGGACAGTGATGATGACCTCGCGTCTGACCACTACGAGGGTGATCTGCCGAGCGAATGGGCTCGTCACGTGCGCGAACTAAGCGCGACCGACAACCAGAGCTCAACCCCGAAGCTCGAGATCGCCACGCATCTACCACTCGCCAACATCAAGCCGTTCTACGGGACGCGTGACAAGAGCGAGCACTCCATGCAGTGGCTCCGAACGTTCATCTATGAGATGAAGGGAACGCATGCTCCCCCCAACGAGTGGTGCATGCCGTTCGAACTCAAGCTCAGGGATGGAGCCCTGCACTGGTGCCGTCAGCTCCCGCGCAAGACGAGGCGCTAGTGGAAGTTGCTGAGTGAGGCGTTCATCAAGTACTACTGTTCGAAGTTCTCCCAGTCTGCGAAGGCTCGGTACTACTCGGCCAAGCGAGAGGACAAGGAGCACGTATGTGACTACCTCAACCGACTCAACGGCTACGCTCGCAACGCCGGCGTACAGTTTGAGAACTGTGGACGCGATGCGAAGGACCACGTGGAGCACTTCTTGGTTACGTGTGACGACCGAAACTTAGAAGACCGTCTGTGCCACGTGCGGGTCAAGAGCATTCATGACCTCGAAGACATCATCAACGACATCCTGCGCCACCGCGACCGCAAATCAACTCGCGAGTCGTCGTTCCGGCGCTCTAGGAGTCAAGATGATGGTCGCCGACGTGATGCGAGGTCGAACGAGGATTCTCGTGGAGGATACCGCCGTGAACGACGCTACCGTGACGACGACCGCCGCAACGATCGTCGCGATGACGACCGCCGTCGGGACCGACGCGATACATCTCCGTACCGATGGAGGGTGGCTTTGGTCGACGCGCTAGCTGATGTCATGGCGGAATGGAACGTCGGAGGCTCGGTCGGTGCGCGCAACGAAGCTTCGCACGCTTCCCGACGTGATGGTGAGGCGAACGAGGATTACTTCGAGCATGAGCGCCAATACTCGGATGATCAGCGTTCGGACGAGGGTTCGGACGCGGATTATGACTCTACGGGACATGTCGCAGCCGCCAACGACGCTGAACGAAGGGCCGCAGCCGAAGGGACGTTCGCTCGGTCTGACAACCGACGCTTCAGGAGCAGTGGAGGCCCATCCAACCGTGAACGAGACGGCCGGCGCCAGTATGGGCCATGCGCAGGTGCGGAAGCCCGTCCCACTCGGTGCACTTCTGCTACCGGCGGTGCAAACTGTGCAAACAGGTGCACGACGCTGGGAAGTGCGAAGCACTCCATGAGCTCACCAAGCTCCTCAAGTCCAAGGTCGAGAAGAAGGATCTATCACCAGAGCTGCAAAGCCTGGTGTATGGAAGCCATTTAAACTAGGCAGCCCGCCAACTGAAACTGGGTTGGTTCCAATCGGGCTGCCACAGTTGCCTGGCGAGAGACTGGGGTGGTGGTCGTCCCAACGATACGCCAAGAGGAAGCGAATGAGACCTTTGGTCCATGGCGCGGTGGATGACGCGCGAATGAGAGCTTTGGTCCATGGCGCGGTGGATGACGCGCGAACGAGGATCCTTCTCGACACCGGCGCGAATGTTAGCGTGATTTCTGACAGCTTCGCCAAGAGGCTCCATGTACGGGAGGTTCTGGACCACGGACGAAGTCTCGAAGTCCGTGGCATCAACCCAGGGGTGATGGAGACCCGCAGGCGAGCTCTCCTGAAGATCACTTTGGGATGGGATCAGGTCTACGAGTTCGAGATGTGGATAGTGGACCACACTGCAGGAGTCGACGTGGTCCTGGGAATGGATTTTATGATCCCGGTCGGTATCCGGCTGGATCTGTTCCATGGTACCGCCCGGCTCCCGGATGAGGTCATGGTGCCACTGCTGAGGTCGCAGAGTGTCGAGGATGATGAACCCTACGGTACACAGCCTTCGAGTGGACTGACCGAGGATTTATACATCCCCGGTCGTGAGTGGCGTGAGTTCCGAGTACCGCGGCAGCGGTTACCTCGGTCGGAGTACGATGTGTGGGTTCGCCGCACGGAGAAGCTCGTGCCGACAGTAACGGGGTTTCGACGAGGGCGGCCGACGTGGGTTCGGCTCACCAACATTACGACCTCAGCGGCACGGTGTGCTAAGCACGACTCGGTGGTACTCTGGGTGCCACATGGCGAGCTGCCACGAGAGAAGGGCTACGCGAGGCTTGACTCTAACAAGTACAAGGAGTGGCAAGTACTAGCCTATTCGACGAGTCGTGATGAAACCCTGCAAGGCCGGGGGCGACGACTCTACGACCAGTGGTTAGCTGAGCAGCCGCCAGCAGTCGAGCGCCGGATCTACCCGACGCCGAAGAAGATCCTGCCGAGACCGCCCGATGCACCAGTTTGGTCGAGAAGCCGCCGACCAGCGCCCGCATCGTACGATCATGGCCACGACGAGGACCCCACGGTCTGTGAAGGCTCGGTCAAGGTCGCCCGAGCCGATGCGACTGATGTGGAACGTGTTAGTGGGTCGAACGATGGTTCGGAGGACGACGCAGATGACACCGACGATTCTACTACGCTGGAAGAGCCGCCGACCGGCAGGCAGAGTTGCATGACCGAGAGACTGAACAGCGCCGCTGATGCCACCGGCCAGGAGGCGACGGTTACCTCTGTAGACGTCCTGGAAGCTAGCGAAGACTCAGACGAAGGTGATGATGCGGTGAACGACGATTCGGCTGACTGTCAAGACGAGGTAGTGGTGGCTGAATCGGATGCATGGAATGCCGGGCCATCGCAAGTCACTTCCGCAAGCCTAGCGTCAGGAGGAGTGTCGGCCTAGGTTTGTGATAGTGAAGTCGACTGGGGGGAACATGACCCTGGGCCGACCGAGGTTTCAGCCGGAACCGAATCCACTATCACAGGAGCCGACATGGATTGCCCGGACTTGAACGAGGCTGTGATCGACGACCCTGAGCAGTTACTGGAAGCGACCTACCTCTCGGTCATGCATGCTATGGTTGCAGAGGGGTCTGATGATGGCGATGACACCTCGAACGACATTTCCGAGCACGTAGCAAACGAGATCGAGCTTACCAACTACGCGCAGGAGCTGGCGTTCTTGCCGGACTTGTCTGAAGCGTCGGAGGCGACGTTGGATTACTCTGGGCAGAACGTCCAGAATGACGAGCTCAGTGAGAAGCAGCAGGCAGACCTGGTTGGCGTGCTGAAGAGCCACGAGAAGATCATGATCGCGAGCGGCAACGCCCTGCCGCCTCCAGCCTACGGTGTCGTGTGCGACATCAATGTGCAGGGGCATGTACCAATTAAACAGAAGGCTCGGCGGACCCCGCTCCGCTTCCTCGGTAAGCTGTACGAGCTGCTGAAGGGTTTACTGAAGGCCGGTCTCATCTCCTTCTCAGACAGCCCATGGGCATCGCCAATCGTCATCGTCCTGAAGAAGAACGGAGTGGATATCCGCTTGTGTATTGACTACAAGCTCGTTAATGCGATCACCGAGATTATGGAGTATGCCATGCCCTTGGTGGATGACTTGCTTACGGACATGGAAGCGTACTTGTGGTTTTGCTCGCTCGACGCCGCCAGCGGCTTCTGGGCCATCATGATGACCGAACGAGCCCGGAAGATCTCTGCTTTCGTCTGTGCGCTGGGGCATTTTGAGTGGTTGCGTATGCCGTTCGGCTTGAAGAACGCCCCGATGATCTACCAACGTATGATTGACAACGCGCTTTGGGGCTTCGTCCAACCGAAAGGAGGATGGTTTCAATTCTCGGAGCACATGCGTCAAGCTGAAGAACACGACAAGGAAGCTCATGCTGGGGTGAACGAGGCTTCGAATGGCGCGGTAAGGTCACTCCGGACCAAGTTCGAGGCTGACCGAGATAACTCGCTTGGTCAGGGGCATGTAGCCGAATTGGTCAACAGCCCGATCGCCGACATGTTTGCCAACGGAGAACTTGATGAATCCTCGCTGACACCAGTATTCAGTCGCCGGTCATTCGTGGATGATATCTGCTTCGGTGCCGAGACTTTCGAGTCATGTCTGGCGACGCTAGACCGCTTGCTGACAAGGTTTGAAGAGTGCCGTATTAGTATCAGTTTCACGAAGAGCATCTTCGTGCAGTCCAAGGTCGACTTCTTATCCCACGAAGTCTCGGCAGACGGCATTCGACCGGACGCTAAGAAGCTAGCTGGGGTGACCGAGCTCCCGTTCCCGTCAACGAAGAAAGGAATGCAATCCTTCCTTGGGGCACTCAACTATTACAGTCGCTGTCTATGGAGCAGCACTGTACCAGCTCAAGGACGAGGTCTTCAAACCCGGGGGTGACCTCACAGCGGCCAAGCACAGTTTCGCGGTGCTCCAACACAAGGGCTCGTCAGCGCCGATTCTCAGGCACTTCGACCGAGAGAAGGAAGTACACGTCATGCTGTTCGCCAACGAATGGGCTCTCAGCTCCACGTTGATGCAAGAGCACGAAGGCAAATTGCACCCCGTTCGCTTCTGTGGGCGCGTGTTGAAGGACGCTGAGATGAATTATCACCCGGCCGAGAAGGAAGTCCTCGCGCTTTTGCTGATACTGAAGGTGTGCTACACCCAACTGGTTGGACTGCGGATCCAGGTTTACACGCGGTTCTCGACGCTCGACTGGGTCCACAAGTCCAAGACATTGTTCGGTCGGGCTACCCAGTTCGCCGTCTTGCTGTCGCCGTGGCATCTGTTAGTCGAACGAGCCAAGGAGTTCGCCCAGCTCCTCCAAGCTGGCTTGACGAACTTCGTGGATTTGGAGAAGTCGCTGGCGTTGGTTACGCCACGGACGCGCGGGTCCCCGACAGCTCGCTTGGATCCCCATCTGCTCTATGCACGTCTACCTCGGTCTTATCGAGGCTTCGTAATGTCATTCGACGGGTCTGCGAAGACCGAGAAGAACGGTGGCTATGGAAGTTGCTCCTGGATTTTATGGAAATTACCCGAATGGACTGTAGTGCTCGCTGCGAGCGCTTACCTCGAGACCACCACAGTTAATCTCGCTGAGTACACCGGGATGAACAACGGCGTCACTGCTGCCTTACAGCACGGGGCCGACGATTTAATCGTCGTCGGTGACTCGAGGCTCGCGATCCAGCAAGCCCTAGTGGTGATAGCCTGTCGGAAGGAGTCATTGTTGACGCAACTCAGTAACCACCGAGAACTCACAGCCAAGTTTCGGTCAGTGAAGTACCTCCATGTGGTGAGGGAGTTCAACGCCGCAGCTGACTCTTTGACAAGCGAGACGCTCGAAAGCAAGAAGTCTACGGTGGTATCTTCGGACGACCGATTATTCGAGCTTTCGAAGTTGAACCGTATCGCTGGAGTGATCTACGAGGCTGACGATGGTGGCGTGGTTGAAGAGAAACCCTCGGCCAACACAGCATGGGCAGTGGTAGCCTCTGGTAGACCTCGCAGCAAGAATTTTTTCGATTTTGTACGAGGAGAAACGGCCCTCAGACAGCAGAGCGAAGTTGAACCTGGACATGTTACTGTGACGACCAGACGCCAAGCAAGAGCGAAGGAGAAACACGTCCGATTTGCGGACGAAGACTCGGCCACCAGAGAAGAAGATGCAACTCACCGAGAGGAAGCTCATGGTACCCCGAACGAGGATCAGAGCGAAGTTGAAGCCTCACCGATGTGTGCCGAGACGTCACCAGCCCCACCGAATGCGGAAGACATTGACCCGCTGGTGGTACAGGAGGAACGCCGACGGAGGATCGCCACGCTCAAGATGAAGAGCTGCGGTGGTCGAATCTGAAGGCAGTGCTCCGGGGTGATGACGCGAAGATTGGATACAGAGCAGCACGAGATGCATGGAAAATGGCGGATCAGTTCGTACTGAGTGAGGACGACGTGCTGTATTACACTCGAACGAGTCGTCGTTCAAGTGATGAAGAGCAAGCGGAGCTGACGATGAGACTGGTGGTGCCCACAACGATGATCCAGGAAGTCCTCCAGAGCTGTCATGACTCGCTCGAAGGCGGTCACCAAGGTATTATTTGCACGCTACATCGAGCGAGGAGAGACTATTACTGGATTGGACAGTATGCCGACGTGGCGAAACACGTTAAGTCGTGTCCTGATTGCAGTTCAAGTAAGAGCCGACCTCAGTTCCGCGGATACTCGCCAGGAAACATCCTAGCCGAGAGGCCCTTCCAACTGGTCTCTATGGACTTCGTGATACCGTTACCGAAGAGTCGCCGTGCTGTTCCAATGCTCGTTCACGGGATTCGTAATGGGCAAAGCCATGTCCGACACTACTGCACTACTCGTGGCGCAAGCTTTCGAGGAGTGTGTCTACCGACGCTCTGGGGCACCTTCCTTGATCCGCCACGACCGAGACCCTCGGTTCATGAGCGAGGTATTTCAAGCCTTCGCAGAGATGATGCAGTCTCGGTCGAGAGCGACCTTGAGCTACCGGCCCCAGGCCAATGGCCAGCAAGAGAGATCAGTGAAGACGATCATGCAGTCGGTCCGTGTATACGCCGAAGACCCGCTACAGCAGGACTGGGACGAGATCGCCGAGAGGCTGATCTTCGCCATTAACGACTCCCGCGATACAACGAGGAAGGAGACTCCGTTTTATCTCGTTCACGGTTGGGATGCACAGTCGACACTCCGGCGATGTCTTCGTCACTCAAACGAGGCTTCGGTAACCAAACTGACGCGCTGGCATGGCGCCGAGAGGCCAACCGACAACAGGAAATCGCTCTGAAGATTACCAAGGAGTACCAAGCCGCGGAGAAAGCTCGGAGAGCTGAAGAGCACAATGCATCACTTGGTCGGAAGGAGAAGGAAGCCACGGCAGGCACTAACGAGAATGAAACCTCGGCCGGCCGAGCACCGAGTACTTCTGATGGTAGTGAAGCTACGGTGACGAGAACGAGACTTCCTCTGCAGCCTGGGAGCAGAGTTTGGCTGTACTTGGAACGTGTTCGACCAGGGCTGGCCAAGAAACTGGCTCATCACTGGCATGGACCATTCCGAGTGAAGAAGAGAGTCGACGAATTTGCGTACAAGTTGGAATTACCCGACCGAAGCGGATACCGGTTCTACCCGGTGGTGCATGTTTCGCGACTCAAGTCGGTAGACGAGTTCGAAGACCGACCGAGAGTTCGTTTGGCTCGTGAGGTCACCGAAGAGACTCGTCTTGACTTCGATGAAGAACTGCTGCCTGAAGACAGCTTTGAGCCTGACCATTTGGATGGTGAGTACGAGGTCGAGGCTATTCTTGACGACCGTACCCCGTTGTCAACGAGCACTCATCGCGCTGTCCGAGAATTCAAGGTGAAGTGGGTCGGCTACGACGAACCGACATGGGAACCAGCGGCCAACCTGTCGTGTTGTGGCCTTCTGTACGACTACCTCCGCCGGAAGCGAAGCGACCGACGTTTGCAAATGGTCCAAGTGGCCGATGAGGAGTGATCCCGCACCTCAACGAGGATTGAACTGCTCGCGGGGGCAATCCAGCCCGCGATGTCAGACGAACGAGGTTACTGGAGAAGATAATTGAACTGCCTGCGAGGGTTATCCAGCTCGCAGTGACAGACGAATGAAGCTACTGGAGACGATGATTGAACTGCCTGCGAGGGCTATCCAGTTCGCAGTGACAGACGAAAGAAGTTACTGGAATGTGCATATAGCATGATTATGTGAACGAGTCACGATGGAATGGAGATTGGAATGGAGTCAAGAAGACGCAGGGAAGCCTCGGCCAACCCCTCAATAGATGAAGCACGTGATGATGAAGCGAATGGGAGGGCGACCGAGACTTCAGACGCAACGATTGGTGTAGAAGTAGCCCGGACGGGTGTGGTCGACTGCTGGGCTGTTTATGGAGTTGATGGTGACTGGAGATAAAGCCCAGTGGCTACAGTTGTGAACCAAGGCTCGTTTGAGGCGACTACAGTAGTCGGGAGTCGAGACGAGACTCTTGGGACCGCGACCGAGCGTTGGAAGTGATGTACGCGGGCAGAGGATGAAGCTTTGAAGTGAAAGGACAAGAAGACCTTTATTCAGATTAAGACGAGGTGAGGCGAGGCGGGTGAACGCCTGACCGCCCAGGTGTATAGTTAGCGCGCCCTGGATGTAGACTCCCGAATGGGGTGCACCCAGAACAGACCCTAGCCGGAGGTGATACACCTAGATGTACACTCCAACCGGGGTGGCGTGTGTCCTTGTGAACAATCCCTGTGGGCTCGTTTGTCTTCGTAACCAGGGGTCTTCAACCGTGGATGAGTTGTCTTGATGTTTGTAGGTCGCTAGGCAGCAGGGCAGAACGTAACCTTCTTGGACGTCGCCTCTGACAGCTCTCAGATAACCAAACAATACAAACAGATACAGAGTTATATACAAGCACGTAGCCCTTCCTTATTCTTTTGGACCGTGAAAGGGTCGGTCACTACTCCAGTCAACTTCAGCCGGGGCCCGAGACACTGGTCAATCCCGGCCGGCTTAGCTCACGCGCACCACCCTCAGGTACTGAGGGCAAATTCACACAATCAAGTACGTCCTACCACACAATAGCACTTAAATCAATACTTCCCACCTGGGGCTACTCCAACCAGGTGACAAGGTAATCGGTAATATGAAATGCGGGGCCTTCCAGTGAGGGACGAGCTCAACCGCAACTAGGAAATGAAATGGAAGTGGATCAACCTCGGGTTGGTACCCGGTACTCACCCCAACTTGGACTGGACTCTGTTGCGGGAGCTCGACCCAGATGTCACAGTTGCTGGGCCCTCACACGTAGACTTAGTCGGTCCTCCGGGAATGCACGTCCGGTAGGCTGCTCCAACTCACTTGCGCGATCCTTGGCAAAACGAACTCTGTTTATCTGTTATCTGTTGTCTCTCTTCTTTGTCTGTCTGGCTATCTTCTGTCGATCTTTACATGCACTCCATCTTGACTTGTCTTCACTATGGTCTTGTCGTCGTAATCGTTCGCGGTCCCTCGTAGCATACTTCCAGCAAGTACAGTCATCACTGGGTACGCAAACGAAGTTCAATGTTCCACGGAATCTGAACAGATCTTGGTCGGTTGACTTGGTCGGTCGGAAATATCTTGGACTTTGTATGCTGGATCTTCACATCTGGGATGGTATCTTCTTATCTTCATCCGGGATCCAGGGTTATCTCCAAGCAGGATCATGTTCCACTTGGGCTTCACATCTGGGGTTTCTTGAGCAACTTCGGGGCTTCTGGGTCTTCACTCGATCCGGCCAGGCTCCTCTTGCGTTGTACAGTGCACCAAGAGCAGGCGGCCTCCCATCGGAGGCACTTTTACGCTCTCTTGGGCTTCGCCTCTCGTCCGGTACTTGGTTCCAGCCGGGGTCCACTCTTGGAGACATCTCCATCCGGGGTCACCAAACCTTGTACACTGCCAACGCGAGTCCGGCCAGGATCCGCTTACCCCATACGCCACGTGGCGCTGCTTCCCTTTCCCAGATTGAGCCTCTGAGCCAACCAATCACGGGCGAGGCTCGGGGAAATCCGGAAAATCTCCGATTACATCGTGTCAACCGCCCCTCTTGTTACGATCCATTGTAGAGTCCATTCAGCGAAACGATCGATCATGACAAGATCTCACGATCCGAGCAAGCCCAGATGGGTGGGCGCCCCAGACGGGGATATCTTCAGTCATCTCCCAACTGTCGCGTCTCTTCTTTGCGCCCTGTCCCAACCGGGTCGCTTTTCATCAATCTCTCTTTCCAGTCTGCGGCAACGAAATCTCCACTCACAACGAAATCTGCGCGGCACCACCCAAACCATGGACGCCCCCGCATCGAGCGCCGACGCGCCGCTTATCCCAGCGCAACTCCCGCCTTCTGCGCCTCCAGTGGGGGGTGCGGAGGCGGGCGCGCGTAACAGCGGCGGCAGTCTGGCTGCCAGCGGTGAGGCTCACGCCTGCACGGACGCCAGCGACGGCCGGGGCAGCGCCAATGAGGTCGAGCGAACGACGGAGACCGGCATCCAGAGTGGCAACGAGCACGATAGCGAGGAGGAGGAACATGACTCGCCCCTGCCTGTACGTAACTCATCTCCTCCGGTATACGGCAACCTGGAGGTAATCATCGACCAGGGTCCTCCGCGCGAGCGCACTCCAAGCGTGACAGCTGCGGTATCCAGCTTGCTGTCCTTCGACGACGCGGTCGACTACGCCAAGTCGGGCATCATTCCATCGTCCAGCCCCGGATCCCAGACCGTCTGCAACATCCTGCCTGGGCGCCACGTGCTACCTCCCAAACGGAGCAACGACGGCAACTCCTACCTGGTTGGGGTTCCTGCACATCCGCTCGCGTACCGGTCGGACTGCTACGTTCAGGAGGGGTACGGCGGCACGGAGGCGCTCGCAATTTTCGATGGCCTCTCCGCTCAGGACATTCACGATTTGGGTAACCTGGTCGGCAGTCAGACGGAGCTGCGCAATAATTTGCTGCGCCCTCGTGTCGACCAGGGTTCCATTCGGCTAGTTGAGCTTGAGACCACATTGAGCTCACTGCTGTGGCGTCGAGAGTCCGCCTCCGTGCTGTCCCAGTTCCCGGTCGAGCGCTTCGCTGAGCGACTGTTCTACACGACGTCATTACTCCATAGGATCCTCGATCGGGCACGGCATGGTGGCATTCCCATCCGGGGGCCAGTAGAAGCATCTCCTGGCGGGGGTCCTTCGTTGCAGCAACGGTATGACACGCTTGCCGAAGAGCACCGGTTTCTCCAGATGTATCATCACCGGGAAGTGAATACCCTTCGGGCGGAGAATGCTACACTTCAGGCCCGCCTGGAACACGATTTCGCCATGGCCGCGCGGACCCATCTGGACGAGGAGGAGGCATTACGCGCTAAGGTCACCGAAACCGAAGCCAAGCTCGAACGTGCAGTGCGAGCTGTCGAGTGCCTGCGTGCTTCCAACCAGGAAAACGCATTTGACGCTACTCGACTGATGCACTTCTTGAACCAGGGAGGAGCTGCCACGCGTGGACGGTGGCCTAGGTTGGTGCGGTTGCTCCGGCATTTCCAACGAGGGTCGACCCCTCCAGCACACTGGGTCACCAACATCACCGTCGAGGCTGCTGATCGTCCATTCAGGATGATTCCTCCTTATCCAGGCCCAGTCGACCCGAACATGGAGGACGACGACGATAACGTTCAGGCGGACGGCGATAGCGGGGATCGGGTGACAATCAAGAAGAGAAATCCGAAGACAACCCACCGGTGTCATCCCGCTCGGGGTTCTCGTCAGCGGACACGCCTCCACTTAGATCCACGCGTCAACGATCCAAAGAATCCCGTTCGGGCTCCTGTCCCCGTGGTCTAGCTGAGCTCCCCAGCAAGAATGGGCCTGTGTACGTACAGCTCCGGCCATCTGTCCATCCTGGGTCCGATGTTCTCCCTCTTTCCCCCCAGACGGACTTCACACGTCTGATTCCGGACTGTGCTAAATCCCTTCCGGAGTTCGTCTCCTGGTCGGATGTCCGTCTGGATGTTCAGTTCCTGATGCGGATGAGTCACGGATACGAGGAGGCGTTGGACATCCTCCGACAAGATCAGCCAGCTCATCAATGCTTCCCGAAACCTTGGTTGCTCGAAATGTTGGTCAAGATGATGTACCACGGTACTCTAGACGACACACTCTGGACGCGTCACGTGCCCGAGGCGTTCTACAAGCTCGCTGAGGTGACTCTCCAGCAGCGCCTCCGCCAGGGATTATACCCAGAGGAATTCCCGCCATTCCGTAACCTATCCGAAGATGCAGCTGCTGTCTTGGAACTTGTTCAGGATGGGGGTTCCAGTGAGAACAGCCACTCCAGTGATTCGGATTACGAAGACCAGCCAAAGCCGTCTGCATCCAGGAAGAGTGCAAGCGGGTCATCCAAGGCAGAGTCCATCGAGGAATCCAGTTCGTCGTCAAGCAACGAAGAAGACGCGATCAAACCTAAACGCAACTCCAAACGGAACCGTGTGCTGTTATCATCGGACAGCTCGTCCGAAGATGACTCCCTGGTGGTGTCCTCCAAGCGGAGTTCGTCTCGTTCGAAGTTCGCTCTGAGGGACAAGCCCAAAAACACGTCGTCTAAAAAACAGCCCAAGAAACGCAGCCGGACATCGAGGTCCCAACGGGATGGTGGTCAGTCGCCCCTGGCTGCGAAGCAATATGAGGACTTGACCGTCGAGGAGCTGGCTGTTATAGAGACTCCATCTGGAGATATCATCTCATGGCGTCGTCGTGGAATCTGTACTCGCTTCTCTCCCAAGAGGAGTGGATTTGAGGGTCAGACGCCTGGCTTCCCGAATTATGCACCACATCAGCCTGAGACCAAGTTCCTGGCTAGACGCTGGCCCGCTGTCGAGGATGAATACGTGGCCCTGATGGAGTCGGAACCCTGGCGGGAGATGTTTGCCAACCGGGTCAAGGTCATGTACTTCCACCGTCGGGACCAGTTGTCATCTTCCGTGATCCGTATGCTAAATCAACATGTCGAGTACATGCAGGACCACCTCCCGGCCTTCTGGCACATTCTCCACTGGTTCATGATGAAAGTCAAGCCTGAAGACGACGAGAGGTGCGACGACCTCGCGGTCCACGAACGGGCTCACGACCTCCACCGGAAGCGTCAGACGCTCCACGACGGGGTTGCCCGGACTTTCGAAGCTCGTATCAAGCGCATGATCAAGGCCGGCATGCCAAAAACGATGGTCTGGGAGCCTGGATTCTGGCTGTACCCATGCAAGATCTGCTACCTGTACCTGGTCGACGAGTCAACCAAGAAGGACGACGGCACACGTTACACCCTGGCGGACCAGATCGCGATGGCCGAACGTGAAGACCCCGGCCGGACTCAATGGGCGTCCTGCACCGATGCCGAGCGCTTGGCTCACGTCCCGGCCAAGATCGTCAACAAGATGTTGCTCCCAGAGCGCGAACGTGTTGGCAACTGGGTCTCGGCCAAGTTCCAGTGAGGTTATTCCCATCCAGCGGCTGCGGCAATCCTGGATGTAGTTGCATATCCGTAGCGTAGCACTCTAATTCGATAATCACCGTTAATGTCTTCACCGTTTTCATCATTCTCTTCTTCGTTCAGGTCGCTCAGGCTAGCTCCAACTCGGGCGCAGTCTGGTTTACATCTTGTAGCTTGGACTCCTCCCTCCAGGCAGTATAGTCAACTTCGTACACTCGTCATTGAAAACTCCAACCTCGCTCAGGTCACTTTCCATAATCACACCCTCATCGTAGATTCGCCCCATACAAATTCACAATCAATTTCCGTAGTTCACATATTCACATCCAGGTAGCTTGGGTCTCCATCCGGGAACCTTCCAACTGGGGTCAACACTCCCAATCGGGATTCTCCGTCTAGACTTGACCTTCCCAACTATTGTATGCTAGGGTGGTCGTCCCCAGCCTGCATGGCTTGGAACCGCGCTCGGGCTTTCGCCCCTTGATTGAACTCATACAAGAGCGCTCCACAATTCAACTGCGTCATCGGTATCCATTCAGGCTCGTCATACCCCTTCCACTTGATGAGATACTCTCGCGCCCGTTTGGACGTCCGCGTACGCTTGTTCCACCTGAGATCCAGGATCTTCTCCACTTCGTACTCGGCGTTCTCGTTGTCCGCTTCCCAGCTATCCTCGGGGAGAAGTGCAGTGTCGAAATCATCATCCTCTTCGATCTCCGGTTGGATGATAGGCCGTCTGGGGTACAACGCCCGGGGCTTCAGTCGGCTGATGTGGACCCAAGGGTTTACACGGTAGCCCGTGTCCTCGACCTTGAGTTTAACCCGGAACTCGTCAACCACTTCGGCGATCTTGAATGGACCATGCCACAAGTGGGCTAACTTGCGACTCAAGCCTGGCTGCACTTTTGGGATGTACAGCCAGACTGCATCCCCGACGTTGAAACCTGACTTGAGTCTGTCCGACAACTCGTTCCACTTCCGGGTTTGTTCCTCCGACCGAGTCCGTTTGGCCTTCCTCTGGAGATCTTCTGCACATGCCCGAGCGTAGCTGTAATCCCGCTGGAGTTTCCTTCGCCACTCATACGCAGTCCGTTCGGGAACGCTGGAAGGTTTAGGTCCTAGCATAGCTGAGATCATACCCTTGGCGTCCCAACCGTGGACTAGGTAGAATGGGGTGTCCAACCGGGTAGCATCAAACGACGTGTTGAGCGCGAACATGAGCCTCTCTGCGTGATCGTCCCAGTCGCTTTGATCGGCTTCGGCGATGTAAGCCCGGATGGACCTCACCACAGTCTGGACGGAACGTTCCTGCTGCCCATTTGCCTGTGGCCTGTATGCCAACGTAGCTCGCTGCCGGCTGCCCAGGAGTTCCCTGAACCGGGTGAAAACCTCACTCATGAATCTGGGATCCTGATCGTGACGCAGTAAAGAGCTGGCTCCGAAGCAGCGGAACACCCTCTCCTCATACGCTTCAGCGACATCCTGAGCGGTAGTGGAACTCATCGGTTTGCACATCACGAAACCCGAAAACGCATCCTGGAACAAGAGTAAGAACGTGTTACCCCGTTCGGACTTGGGAGGTGGGTTACGAAATCCATCGAGACCACTTCGAAAGGTTCTCTGGGTTCGATATTCCCAGGCGATGGTCCAGGGTTGGGTGGACGCCCCTTGCCGCTGGCGCAGTCAGTGCACTCTTTGACGTATCTTTCAACATCTGCGTACATCCCTGGCCAGTAGAACTCCAACCGGAGTTTCTCGTGCGTCCGCCACCCTGGAAATCCTCATGGGCGTAATGTAGCATGTCCAGACGGAGTGCCTCTGGCACGACTAGGCGTAGCTCGTCGGTCTTGTCGCGAGGTTGATCCCTGTTGGACCAGACCAGCCGATAAAGCACATCCCGGACATCCAGCGCAAATAGGTCTGCCCGCTTGGACAGTTTGCGGATCTCCAGGCGGGAAAAGTCATCCAGGTCGCCTCTCAAGAACTTCTTCAGATTCATCAATTCAGGATCTGTGTCCTGGTGTACCTTGATCCGGCGCCACCTCTCGGCTTGGTACTCGAGCGGATTCATAGAATCATCCTGATTAGGCTCCTCGCGACTCTGGCTTCGCGTTATCGCAGCCATGACTCTGGCCGCCATTGGCAGGGGAGCCGACTCCGGTCCAGGGTCTTCATCTGCGGGCGCCCCAGTCGTTGATTCTTGACTGAGCTCACCTGGGGAGTCATCGCTCGGGGTCACTTCAGGCTTCATAATCTGTTCGTGGATCCGAGAGACTTGTACCAGGTGTTCCATTTCATCCGGGTCATTGATCGTACAGGACTCTCCGAGTGCTAGCGTCTTGGACGTTAAATAATCTGCGGCCTGGTTGTATTCCCGCTTGACGTGTACCAGCCGGATTGAGGTGAACCTCTGCTTCATCTCCTCGTACTCGGCTAGACGTCGCTGCAGGTTCGGCTGGTTGCAGTTAATCAGTCCTTGAGCCTGCTGGATGACAATCCGAGAGTCTCCAACGACAACCACATCCGGGATACCCCGGTCGTGGATCATCCTCAGCCCATTCAAGAGGCCTAGATACTCGGCGTCATTCACCGTAACACCATCCAGGATGAAGCCTTGCGCGGCCAGGACCTTCCAACCGGGGAGTTCCCAGATGATGCACCCGCAACTTCCTCGCTTCGTTGAAGTCTTCGCGGCGCCGTCGAAACTCAGGACGTATCCGGCGAAGCTCGCTTCCAGCATCTCCACACTGATCACCGGTGGGGGGTTTACTTGACCCTTAGCTGGGATGAGCGACTCAGCAACCTCGTCCAGGTGTTCCCGTGGTGTTATACCGGCGCCCAGGATTGCAGCCAGGCCGTCCTCGTCTCGCTTCACCTTCTGCACCTCCAAGTCCCAATGGGATAATGTTAATCCCCACCGGACATGTCGGCCGTCGGCAGTCTTGGACTTCAACAGCCAGGACAACACTGAGTACCTGGTGTACACCTTGATCGGGCAACCCTGGACGAGAGTGTTAAACACATCCAGGACCCGCATGACGGCAACTGCTTCCTTCTCGGCGATGTGGTATCGGATTTCCGCGTCGTTCAGCACGCGCCCCGTGAACCTCACAGGCTGGATCACCCCATCGTACTCCTGGCCGAGGACCGCACAGGCGGCCCAGCGATTCGCATGCGGGATAATCACGAACGGCTTGGTCCGGTCGGGGTGTCGCAACAGGGGTGTCGACACAATCTTCCGCTTCAGGATCTCAAATGCCTCTTTCGCCCTCGACAGATCCCGGCCGGACTTCACTTGCTCGTCCGTGAGCTCGTACAGGACCGCTGCCACAACTGGGAAATCCTCGATGAACTTGTGATAGTAATTGAGGCTTCCAAGGAATGACTGAACTCCTTTCAGGGTGGACGGGAACGGTAGATCCTGAACGCCCTTCGCAATCTTCGGAGTCGCACGCAGTCCTTCGGCACTAATCTCGTGGGAGAGATAGGGGATGCTCAATTTCCCAAACTCACTCTTCGGCAAGCTGACCGAGATGTTCCAGTAGCGCAGCCGGAATAGCAGTGCGTTCAGGTCTTCACATAACTGGTCCCACGTAGGCGCCCCATGCGCGATGTCGTCGATGTAGGAACTCCGTCCGAGGACTGGTCCCAGCTGGGACGGCATCGGGATATTGCGTTGGAACACAGTCATCTGCTCAGCCAGGACGGGGACACCAGCTCCAGCCTTCTCCCGTTCGGACTCATCCCGGACGGACGGGTCCAAACCAAGGAACTCAAGTACGTCCGGGTCCACCTGCTCTTCTTCTTCTCTGGGAAGCCGCACGAAACCCCACAGGCAGTTGTTGATGACTGCCTGATATACGAGCGGGGCGTTCTTCAGCCCAAATGGCATGCGGACCCACTGGAAGTGTCCGAACGGGCAGATAAACGCGGAAATCAACTTCGCACGTTCCGTCATCCGGACCGCCCAGAATCCACTCGCCATGTCTAAACTCATGAACCACATAGCGGCTTCGAATCCAATCAGAAGATCATCGATCAGGGGCAACGGATAGCTGGAAAGCCGGATGAACCCATTGACCACCCGGTAGTCGATGCACATTCGGATGTCCACACCGTTCTTCTTGAGGACGATCACAATCGGGGAAGCCCACGGTGACAACGACATCTCGATCAGGCCTGTTTCCAGCAGCTTCTTCAGGAGCTCGTACACCTTCATCATCAAGTGGGGGGCAATGGACCTTGGTCGTTGAGCAACAGTTTTGGCGTCGCCTACGTCCAGGTCGCACACCACTCCTCTAGCAGGGGCCGGCGCAGCATTGCCATCTCCAAGGAAGATCTTGCGGTGATACTCGAGTATAGAGCGTAGCTTCTGTTCCCCATCCGGAGTAGTCCGTCCGGGTTCTCCAACGTCCGCCTTGTCAATGTCACATTCGGGGCTCAGATCCTTCAACTCAGGAAGCAGGGTCAATTCATCACGCAGTGGGACAATATCTCGCTGCCCTCATGTAGATACACTCCCGCTTCCAGGTCGAGTTCCTCCTGATTGATCCGCATGCACCGATTGTACTCTTCCTCCAGCTTCCGCAGCGGAGTACTAGGCATCGATACAGTGGGTATGTCGGGTCCTTCCCGGTCGGACGTGTCTTCCGAACCATCACCATCCAGGTCAGACTCTGCCAAATCGGAGATGCTCAGATTCCACTCGTCGGAACTTGGATCTGACTCAGCTGCGGTGCCGGTATCGCTTTGGGCGTCCCCGACAGTCAGACTCCGGATGGGTTCTGCTTCATCTCCATCCGAGACTCCCTCGACGGGTCCTGCCCGAGACTCAACGGTACTCTGCTGGAGCATGACCAGTCTGTCCGTCTGGGATCCCGGCTCGGGTCGCATGAGAATACGGGTCGGCCATTCGCGCTGCGGTCTTTCCACAGCCGGGGGCTGCCGACTCCATTCAAGCTCGATCTGCTCCTGTTCGCGTGCTTCGGCCTCTGGAGACACCGTGTTCTCATAGATGAGCTGCTGCCACTCCTGGTACCGCTTACTTTCCGGCCGGACGAACCTTCCAAACCGGGGAAAGTGGCCGAACTCGACAATCCGAGCCACAGGAGTCCGGTTGTCGATCCACACTCTCTGCTTGGAGATGTTCACCACTTTCACCGAAGACGCCCACGACTTGGTAGCATACAGGATCTTGGTGACCCACCGATCGCCCCGGCCGGCCCAAACAACATCCAATTGGGGGTTGCTCTGGCCGTATCTGACTTTCACAATCGCGTGCTCTCCCGGACGGAGATAGATTCCTTCATCCGGGGTCACCGGGAGATCCAAACCCACTTTGTCGCGGCGCGGGCCGTCACACATCACAACAGTTTCTTCGTCTGGGAGCTGCACAAGTCCTTCTCGTACGCTCAACCGCACTCCAGCAGCATACATGAAGTTCATCCCCAGAAGTACTTCCAATCCTTCGCCGATATTCGCCAACCAGACACTCATCACGTACACTATGCGGAAACCAAGGGTGATCTTCACCCGGGCGTACGACGTAATGTTCGTGGGAGCGCCTCCCAATCCGGACACCCTGATCGGCTCCGGCAACATCCGAAATTTCAGCTTGAGCCTACGCGCAAGGTCCAAGCTAATCATGCTTCCAGATGCACCAGTGTCCAAAAGTATCCTCGTTCGGAGATCATTCACCGCCCCATGCACTGTCGCCACTTCATGACTTGCTTCAGGTTCGTGATCTTCCCACCAACCGTATCTCTGTCCGGGTTGCAAGAGGACTTCGACTTGATCATCTCCATCCAGGTTCTCCCGCCCAGAGTTCGCACAATTGGGGTCGTCAAACTTGTCCTGAAATATAGCTGACATGCATTGGTGGTTATCTGGTTTTCTCCTTCTCAACTCGGGTCCGACATTCACTAAGACACACAATCCTTTGGGTTTCGCCAGCCCAGCGCGTTCTGGATCCCCATCCAGCGGGCTTACTAGTTTAACGGCGATCCCGGATCGGCCTCTTCACCCAGCAATTTCTTGCGCAGGGGTGGAGGTAGGTCTTGCAACATCCCCTTCCGAGCGAGTGACTTCACGGCTTCCAGAGCGTCGTAATCTTCACAGGTTCCTTCATGGAGTTTGCCACAGCGTGAACACGGCTTCACTCTGCACGCGTATCCCGGATGGCCCTTCCGACTGCACCGATCGCAGACGATCTCCGCCCAGCAATTCTGCTCCTTGTGACCGAACTTACGGCACTTCTCACAGAACTCATTCCGGTCGGGGTTCTCCCGCCGGGGTGACTGCCATCCTGGCCGGGGCGATTGCCATCCTGGCCGGGGCGATTGCCATCCTGGCCGGGGCGATTGCCATCCTGGACGTGAATCTCCTTGTGCAGGCGGGCGCCATCCACTCTGCTCGATCGCCTTGAAGATGGCTTGGCGGAGCTCGGGCTCTGGGATCTGAGCAACGGTTGGGGCAGCCGGCGTCACCTCAGCCGGGGTGCCCCGGCTGGACTCCTTCGACTCCACTTGGGACGGCTTGTCTTCGACTTCGTCTTCGAAACGCACACGACCTTCAGACTCGCAGCCAGACTCCCCATCCGAGGTTGCCACAAACGCACGACGCCTCGGCTTGAAACGGGAATCTTGTATGTTACCTGCTCGGAAATCCCGCCTGGGCGGTGGGGTGTCATAGCCCCCATCCAGGTTCAGGTCCTCCTGCTGTTCCAGGATATCTTCGAGGTCATCCAGGCTGCGGATCTTCTGGTTGGCCAGGATGGCCTTCAGCTGGGAGTCCCGGAGGTTCTTCAGGAAACGCTTGACATGTTGCTTGCGCTCCTTCTTGGATTTCCGGTACTGGATCCCCGCCTTGACCGCAGCCTCGTTCAGTCTGTAGAAGAACTCCATCGGGGTTTCAGACGCCTTCTGCCGCATGGTGTAATACCGTTCAGACTCTGACGTCCGGAGCTTCAAGTACTTGCGGCGGAATTCCTGGGCGAAGCGCGTCCAATCGCTCTGGACGTGCTTCTCCAGCTGGCCGCGCCAATTCCGGATGGCAGGCGACAACTTCATCTTGAGCTCGCGAACCTTGGTCTGGTCGGCCCACCCACCCTGGACGGCGATGTTGGTGAACTTCTCCCACCAGGTACGCCGATCTCCAAGCGGGGCCTTCTCATCGAACTGGCCCAACGTGCTGGAGTTGACATACGGGCGAAACGTCCAGGAGGTCTTGCCATCCCCAACCGTAGTTGACTCCACGGCCGGCGTGGCGTCCACACCATCCAGGCTGTCATCCGAACTGGAGCTGTCATCGTCCGAGCTCGAGGAGCTGGGGCTTGAGTCCGGGGACGAGTCTCGATCCCGGCCGCGCCCCTTGCGCGGCGCCTTCTTGCGGTCGTCCTTCCGGCGCTCATCCCTCTTGCGATCGTCCTTCCTGGGAGGGTCCTTCTTCTGCTCCAGCGGCTCCTTCTTCACCGTCGTTTTGGTCCCTGGACGGGAGGTCCCCGTCGGGGCAACCTGCGTCGCCGTGGTAGATCGGGGCGCCGCATTAACTGCGGCCGGCTCATTCTTCACCACGGTCGGCCTCAGAGTCCTTGCTAGACGCGCGACGTCGACTTCCGGCAGTGTCGCCAGTAGCTGCTCCCAGCCGGCTTCGGTCATGTTCTTCTGCCCCGGCTGTGCACTTGCGACCGTTGCGTTTCCTGTGATTACGCCCGTTGCCCGTTCGGGGTTGTCACTTCCCGTTTGTATAGGAGTTGTCCGATTAGGGTCGGATGTTCCCCGTTCAGGTTGAGCTTGGGCAGATGTTGCTTGAAGGTTGCGTATCTGTCCCACGTGGAACCGTTGGATGTTCTGAGCCGACTCACGTTCCTGCGCGCGCGCGACTTCCGACGCTTGCAACCGGGCTGCCAACTCGGCCAGGTCCTGCTGGGCCTGCCCAACCTGGGCGGCCATCTCGGCGGCGTGCTTCGCTTCGGCTTCAGCTAGCTGCCGGCGGATGTACTCCGCAGCAGCTGCCTCCACACGTTCACGCTCAGCTCGCGCGGCTTCAAGACGAGCAGCTTCGGCGTTGGATTCAGCCGTCAAGGACTGCGAGGCGGCCTGGGACGCCTGGGCGTAGACCTCATGCAGGTGTCGCTCAAGTTCCTGGGCCCGGCGCTCAGCTTCTCGTGCCTCCCGTTGGGCCTCGGCCAGAGCAAGCTCGGCTTCGGCATCCCGGTTGGGACCCTTCCCCGTCGACACCGCTTCACGCAGCTTCGACAGCTCGGCGCCGAGTTGCTGGACCTGGTGGAAGGTCGACACCGCCATCTCCGCCATCCCTGATTGGGCCGACAAGCTTGTCCGTCCGGACCGGGAGGACCGGTATGAACGCCTAGACCGACTCGAGCGTCTGGATGGGGATCGGTCTCGCGATGATCTCCGGCTGGAGCGGCGGCGACGACGCCGACTATCTCCGTCCGAATCTGAGCCACTCGACACCGAGTCACGCCGGGAGCGCCGATGCGTCCGGGACCTCGTTGATGCGTGCGTCCTGGATGTCAGCCGACTGGCCACTTCATCCAAGCGCGCCATATCGGCATCAGCCTGATCCGGGATCGCCTCTCGCTTGGGGACCACTTCGCGCGTCACCTGGAAACCCACATCTCCGGCGCCGACTGACACGCCAACCAGACCCCGAGCGGACATCGCCAAGGATCCCAGCTGGGGCATCGGCATGTGCGACGCAGCGCTGTATCCGAGCGTTGAGGTCGACGAATCCGAGGTGGTGTTCCTGGACACGTACGACTCGGACGTCTCGCCGTAGGAAGCCCGGTCGGAGGTGCCAACTATGCTCGGGACAGGGTCCGAAGTTGCACCTCTGGCCGGGGCATCCCGGGCAGACTCCTCGGCCGACGGAAACTCGGACGGCAACGACTCGAAGTGGGACGGCGGGGACGCAAGCGAGCTCTCGGCCCTCGGCGGCGCATGTTGCGGGCGCTTGGGCGCAGGCTCACCGATGGACGATCCGGTCGGACTCCGGATGGGACGAAGACCTGTCAAGCGTAGGCGTAGGACGTAGGTCCGGCCTAGCAAGAGTTCGTAGTCATTCATCAATAGATCTCCATCCGCGTCTTCCGCGTGGTAATCCATGATCGGTGGCTTCTCTGTCTTCGCTTGGGCCTCCAACGCTGGCAGGATCTTGAACGTCGCTCCGACGACCAGCTCACGCCACTCAATGAGCTCGGTAGCAAGCAATCGCTGGACGTCTCCAACCAGGGTCCGGATGGACATCGGCTCCACCTTGGACACTCGCATCTCCACCCAGGCCGGCACCAAGTTGACGAACTGGAAACCGGCCTCGAACAGGAGCGTCTGCAGGACCGCAACACACTCACGCGAGTCCAGCAACCCAGTCGGGATCTGGACTCCGGCCAGGTCTTGGGCAGTCGACAGGTCTTGACGGCTGGGTGCCAGGTCAGCAAACCAAACCTCGGCCGGGTCCGACGAAACCACCTTCGACGCCAGGTACTTGGACGTCGCAAGCGTCGCAGTCAACCACAGCACGGAGTCCGGGTGGGACTCCGGCCAGGCGTACTCCACGTTCGGCGGAAGCGTGAGCCCAGACCGGGCTCTCTCCCACCGGGACGCCTGCAATGCCGCGTACGCCTTCGCCGCTTGGACACTTGGGTGTTCGGCCGGCAGCTCTGTCGGCAGGTTACCCCGGCTGGCCTTCACCAAGAGTTGGGTCTCCGGTTGGGCATCAGCGGGCGGGGTCACTGCCTTCGCAGGGACTGCGGCCGGCTTCTCCTCGTTGGCGGCCGATGTCCGCTTGGGTTCGGCGGACACTTGCGCGTCCGACTGCACATCTTGGCCAGGCAGAGAGGAGTCCGAAACTCGACCCTCCGCCTGGGGCTCATCCACATTGGCGCCTCCCTCAGACGCCTGGTTGGGTTCACCCTGGCCGGGATCCCCCTCCGCGGTCTTCGATTCCGCGCCCGCATCAGCACGTCCGGGCTCGCCATCCTTCGACACTTGGTGCGCGTCATTCAGGACAGCCGGCTCGGGTGCCGGTTGGGCTTGGTTCGAAGACCCATCTCCGGCCAGGGCTGCCTTACGCTTTTCAGCGTTTGCCTTCCGAGCATTGCGTTGAACCTCTTCCAGACTCGGTTGCTCCTCGGGCGGCAGCCCCGCCGCACGACGCGATTGACGCGACGCCTCTCCGCGTCCTCGTCCTCCGCGCCCTCCTTCGCGCATGTCTCCTCGCTTAGCTGTCATAGACGCTAGTTAGGAAAGTTAGCACACCTCACACCTATAAACTTACAAAGTATAAACAACTCCGGTGAAAACCCTTAGTTCGAATCCGGGCACGCGCACCAGCTGAGGCGAGGCGGGTGAACGCCTGACCGCCCAGGTGTATAGTTAGCGCGCCCTGGATGTAGACTCCCGAATGGGGTGCACCCAGAACAGACCCTAGCCGGAGGTGATACACCTAGATGTACACTCCAACCGGGGTGGCGTGTGTCCTTGTGAACAATCCCTGTGGGCTCGTTTGTCTTCGTAACCAGGGGTCTTCAACCGTGGATGAGTTGTCTTGATGTTTGTAGGTCGCTAGGCAGCAGGGCAGAACGTAACCTTCTTGGACGTCGCCTCTGACAGCTCTCAGATAACCAAACAATACAAACAGATACAGAGTTATATACAAGCACGTAGCCCTTCCTTATTCTTTTGGACCGTGAAAGGGTCGGTCACTACTCCAGTCAACTTCAGCCGGGGCCCGAGACACTGGTCAATCCCGGCCGGCTTAGCTCACGCGCACCACCCTCAGGTACTGAGGGCAAATTCACACAATCAAGTACGTCCTACCACACAATAGCACTTAAATCAATACTTCCCACCTGGGGCTACTCCAACCAGGTGACAAGGTAATCGGTAATATGAAATGCGGGGCCTTCCTGTGAGGGACGAGCTCAACCGCAACTAGGAAATGAAATGGAAGTGGATCAACCTCGGGTTGGTACCCGGTACTCACCCCAACTTGGACTGGACTCTGTTGCGGGAGCTCGACCCAGATGTCACAGTTGCTGGGCCCTCACACGTAGACTTAGTCGGTCCTCCGGGAATGCACGTCCGGTAGGCTGCTCCAACTCACTTGCGCGATCCTTGGCAAAACGAACTCTGTTTATCTGTTATCTGTTGTCTCTCTTCTTTGTCTGTCTGGCTATCTTCTGTCGATCTTTACATGCACTCCATCTTGACTTGTCTTCACTATGGTCTTGTCGTCGTAATCGTTCGCGGTCCCTCGTAGCATACTTCCAGCAAGTACAGTCATCACTGGGTACGCAAACGAAGTTCAATGTTCCACGGAATCTGAACAGATCTTGGTCGGTTGACTTGGTCGGTCGGAAATATCTTGGACTTTGTATGCTGGATCTTCACATCTGGGATGGTATCTTCTTATCTTCATCCGGGATCCAGGGTTATCTCCAAGCAGGATCATGTTCCACTTGGGCTTCACATCTGGGGTTTCTTGAGCAACTTCGGGGCTTCTGGGTCTTCACTCGATCCGGCCAGGCTCCTCTTGCGTTGTACAGTGCACCAAGAGCAGGCGGCCTCCCATCGGAGGCACTTTTACGCTCTCTTGGGCTTCGCCTCTCGTCCGGTACTTGGTTCCAGCCGGGGTCCACTCTTGGAGACATCTCCATCCGGGGTCACCAAACCTTGTACACTGCCAACGCGAGTCCGGCCAGGATCCGCTTACCCCATACGCCACGTGTCGCTGCTTCCCCTTCCCAGATTGAGCCTCTGAGCCAACCAATCACGGGCGAGGCTCGGGGAAATCCGGAAAATCTCCGATTACATCGTGTCAGAGGTCTACGACACCGCCTACGCCGCTACCTAGAGGGTTACGAACCTCGCTCGGGTCTGGAGAAGGACAAGCGTGACGTGGTGGACCTGACACGGAGTTCGACGACGTTAGATCTCTGATGCAGCCTGTGCCTCCACCCCAAGATTGGTCTCCGTAGAAGACGCCCCTCCGTCCGATTCCTTGGTCTCCTCATCGGGGCTGGGAGAGCGAGCGTCTCGAGCTGCAGAAAACTCGGTGACCCACGGAGCGACGACCAGCGACGTCCGCAATGATGGCTCTACCACGAGCGACGAAGCCACGGCCTCCCTAGTCGCCCCGCGAGGGACGAACAAGGGAACGTCGTTGCATGGGGCGAAAGCCGTGTTGTACGGGTGGCTCGCAGGGTCCAGGAACCAGCAGTTGCGCCATGGCTCGCGTGCGTCAAGCTCGGCGGGCTCAGAAACTCAGTCGTCAGTCGAAGGGACCCACTCCATCACCTCGAACGGGTACTGCAGATACGACGGTTCGAGGAGAATCTCTGTCTGGTGCTGAAGAGGTTCCCCGTCGTACTCGATGCATCCAGACCAGAGCTTGTTGACCATTTGCTCACGAAGACGGTCTGCACGGTAGCTGCGTTCGCGGTGGTACTTGGCCCACGCCTGCCGCAGAGTTCTGACCAGTACATGACGGTCACCGAGGTTTGACGCGAGGTCAGCGATGTAGGCCTTGACCGCTCTCGCCCTGATCCAGTGCCGGCGCTCCCACAGAGCCAATCCGAGGTCGCCCTTCTCGCCGGGGTCGAACGAGTTCCCTTGGAATTTCCTGCTGAGGCGGACGAGGAGTGGACGCCCGGTGGCCCGACGAGAGATCGCCTGGCTCGGGGGATACCCAGTCAGGTGGATTAAGCAGGGATCGGGGAACAGCTGACGCAACACCTGGAACGGGTGATTGACGTCCTCCCAGGATCCGAAGTTCGTGATGCCATCCACTGAGCACGGTGCAACCACGTCGTCCTCGAAGATTAGGGGAACGCTGGCGTTGTGAATCAAACTCCAGCACTCTTGGGCCCCAGGTGACGTGAAACCAGGCTCGAGAAACAGGGTCGCCAGGTTACTCAGCTTGCGCGACCCCACGGCGGCGTCTGAAGCGTCGACCACCGCAGGAGCGATCGAAGCAGGACCAGCCCTCGGTGTAGCTGTCACGGTGGCAGTCACCAACGCGTGAGCATGGACTGCAGTCGACCGAGTGCTAGATCGACGGGGCGGCACGGCTGGAGGGGCTTGAACAGCAACGGGAGCCTCGGCCGTCGTAGCCGAGGGTCCCGGAGGTACAGCAGAGCCCGTTCGTTGGGCGACCGAGGCTTTCTCTTCATCGTCAGAGCCGAACATCTCGCGCATGAGCGCCGCGCGGTCCTCCGAGGTCTCCGAGTCACCCGATGAATCTCCATCCGGCGAGCCCCCGGGAGACGGAGAACCGCCAGGACCGGCAGCATCCCCAGTCGAAGAAGCCGGTGGCGAACTTCTCGGGCCAGACGAACCCCCCGTTGTCACCAGCGGGAGGCACTGGAAGCACGCCACCCTCAGAATCAATGCCGGCCGAGACTTGATAGGCGATTGACGGGGCCGGAGCCTCCGGGATCGGGGCGGCAAGTGGAGACTCGGTTGTAGTAGCCGGAACCATACAGGGAGTACCTTCAGCATCCGCTGTATCAGCCGATGCTTCCGGGATCTCGCCGGGCTCGAGATCATCCTGCGGGACGTCGTCTGGACTCCCTGCACCGCCAAACTCGAAGTCTGGGGATCCCTCGCCCCGCGGAGACGGAGACTTGGCTGGCTGAGAAACTGGAGTAGAGCCCGTCACCCTAGGGTACAGCGGCTCGTCCGAGTACTCGTACGACAGAGGCTGGGACTCTGACCAAACCGAACGGAACGTCGTTGGGGGTCGTGGCGTCGACCGAGGCCGTACAAGAGCCTCACCAGACCCCGACCGAGGACTAGAGGGTCCGGAGGCCGCTGCAGCTCTGGCCCTCAGGTCGACCGACGGCCTACCAAGACGCTTAGGCGGAGAGGGTTGAGACGCCGCGCCCTCAGCTGAGGCCGACTCGGCTTGGAAATCACGCTTGCGCTTGGACGCCCCGGTAGACTCGGACGAGCTGGCAGGAGTCACCTTCGAGGCCGCAGGAGCTGATGAACCCTCGGTGAACTAAGCCATCGACACGTCGGGTGTTTTCGACTCTTCCTCTTCCTCGGACGAGGATTCTTCGTGGCCAGAACTCTCGACAGAGACTGTCGGCGGAGATAACCCGAGGAGGTTCCAGTCGATCTCCTCGGTGGAGATAACCCGAGGAGGTTCCAGTCGATCTCCTCGGCCGAGATACCAGCTGAAGCCAACACCAAGGTGTCGACATCCAACCCGTGCGCCGCCGAGTGTCGGCGAAGGATGGAATTGGCCCTCCGCAAGCTGTTGTTCTCATCCGTCAACGCACGAATGCGGGCAGGGATCACGTCAGCTCGGTCGCGGTCGGCCAACCGTTTCCGGAGTTCGCTCAACTGCGTGTTATAGGTAACGAGGCTTGCCTTAACGCGCTCGTGAAGCTGAGTGTTCCGACGAACGGCGGCCGCAGCGTCGGCTTCGGCGGCCTGCGTCCGACCTTCCAGCGACTTGGTGATAGCGGCATGATGGGCGATAGCCGCATTTGCTTCCATCAACTGAACGTTGGTGTTGTGAAGCTCGGTGCGGAGATTGTCCATGGCGTCGAGAGCGCGGTCGCAGTCAGCGTTGGCCGAGACGAGGAAATATTCCGACTTCGTCCGCAGGTTCATCTCCTCAGCGAGCTTGTCCTTGGTGTCGTTGAGCTCCGCTTGCAGCCGATCGTTCTCCCGACGAAGATCCACTACCTCATCGGCCTCCGCGAGAGAGAGACGCGGGGGAGCGACAGCAGCAGCCAGCACGTCACCGACAGTGGTAGCAGCCTGGAGGTCACGGTCGAGCGCGGAGTTGACCCGAGCCGGAGGTCTGCGAGCGACGCCGACGACGAGATGGGCGAGTTGCAGCATCTGCTGCTCGCTCGAGCCAACCGCTGCCGGAGAAACCTCGGTCGAGCCAGCACCCACCTCAGCACGACCACCTGCAGCGGCCTCGCCCCCCACCGACGCCCCGCGAGTTGCCAACGTGACCGAAGGCGCGGGAGTTGGCGACGGTGGAGCGCTGGCGCTTGGCGGTGGTGTCGGTGGCGAATCAGAAGCCTCTTCAGCAGGAACCAACGACGGACGAGCCTCGGTCGCCCCAGCAGCACACTCAGGGCTACTTGGAGGAGCTGGTGGAGGTTCGACCGACGTCTCAGATGCGGCAGGAAGGCGCGCAGGACCCTCTGCAGGCGCGGCCGATGAAGGAGCGGTGACGCCAGCGGCGATAGCAGCGGCGGCACCCGTCGAACGAGCCTGGCGCGCCGGACGGCGACCCGGAGTACATCCACAGCTCCCTGAGATGACCGAGAAGGATCAGGAGTCAACAACGAGATTCGAGAGGGCAAGGAAAGGCGGCGAGAGCGATGAACGTACCGGTCCCGAACACTGGAGAGCCCAGAGGGCAGCAGCAACAGCGTCGGCAAATGCGCGCGACGGTGGAGACATGGGGACGGAGAATTGAAGGCGCCTAGACGCTCACCAGTGTCGGAGGCTCGCGTCGAGGCGGGGGCAGTTGTGGTGTTGGAAAATGACTGTTTCCAACGGTGTCGACCCGCCGGCCCAACAACCAAGTTCAACCAAGGGTAATCAAGGGTAGGCCCAGCGAGAGACGGAGATGGCTGCTTCTGATTGAATGACGACATTATCCTCGTTGGAGTGACAGTCAGTGCCCGGAGCCTCGTCGGGTCCTAATAGAACCCCGAACGAGGCTTCGTGGTACCCACTTTTAGGTACAGATGCATTTAGTTGCGTACTTCGACCGCACTTATTAGTGTGGCCGCGGTCGTCATTTGATGTGTCCGGAATCGCCTTATTGCGATCGTTCACACTAGATATTTGTATAGGGACATAGGACTCATCATAGGATGACCAGAACGAGACCCCCTGGGCCTCATAAAACTCAGTAATAAAAAGACAGTCTTCCCCCAAAGCCAACAAGGGCCAAGTCCGACTTCGGTAAGTGTAGCTAGCTTATTGTAGTGCCTGGACACGCTCGGCTGCGTGTGGATGCCTGTCGGGGAGCTTATCGTGCTTTGACCGAGAGTTTCCTTGGCGGCGCCAAGAGTTGGCGTGGCCAGAGAGGCAAGAGCGACATAGGAGTGTCGTTCACTGTATATTTGTGGGACAAGAGTGTCCCTGAGTGTATAAGTCTACCTACCGAGGTTTTACCTTGGTCCCCCTGCATAAGGTCTAACACGCCGGTACCCTTCCTTTCTGAGGGACTGCAGTGGGGTTGCGCGAAAGCGCTACATAGTATCCTAGCCTTAGCTCGTGGCTAGCAGTACAGGTTTTTGGGTTGACCGAAGACAACCTAAGGTGCACAGAGGCGCTTGCAACCGACCCGGTGTAAGGGATCGTTCCTGGTCTTCAGGTTTTGATCCAATAAGCGCTTACCTTTGCGGGTTAGCGTGTTGTTGGTGTCTCTAATACCGTTTGGTAGAGGAGGATTTTAGTGGAATTACCACACCACATGATAATGTGGCAGATTGTGGTTGCTTGTGAAAAAAACCACAATCTCGCCACAACATCACTGCAAGTCCTAGAGATAGATTGTGGTAATAAACTCTGCCCCAGCAAGTTGCTGTACTGTCCGGTTTATAACACCGCATATCGCAAGTTCGTGTCACGCTCCACCAAAATCAATCCACCCAAAAGGACGCAGGCATAGTCTACACTGTAGACTGTACAGAAATCTGCCTAAATACCGAACGGGTATACAATACATAACCTCATATAACTAATACTTCAAGGTCCAACGACTGGTCGAACGGAGATGGGCAAAGGTACTGATGTAAAAATCCAGGATACCTTTGTTTGGCCAGAGGTACTAAGCTGTGCAGTTGAAAATTGGCGCGCTTTTGATTGCCTGTGCGGTCTTCTATACCTTTCCACTTTCACATGTTCAGTCAATGGACCATGGAATAATCTACTTCATCAAAAGGTATGTGCTTTTTGAAAAGATGATGCATGCACTAGATCAACTAGGAGAGGGAGCAGATAGTCCTTACAAATTAGAGCTACTAACCGCACTGATGTGGTGCGAACACGTTTGGTCAAAGGTCAGCGCTGAAACAATTCAGCACTTCTGGCTTCGCTTGGGCTTGATTAACAAAGCAAGCCTCAAAGTCCTTCTAAACTAAACTAATTCAGTACAGCCTTTTTTATGGTAACGCTGAGATCACTTTATAAACCCAGAGCCCTTATATATATCAGGCGTTCGGTACTCAGGCAGAGTTCTGTAGCGAGTACGTGGTAGTGAGTGTGCCCAGCAGGCACGTGCCGAAGGAGTACACGAGCTCAGCTGGCTCACGCTGCGAGGCGAGCAGCGAAGGACGGGGGTTACAGACAGAAAGATCGCCGACAGCGAGCACGCGGCGCGATCTTGAGTTGGAGGGGCGCCGACAACACGCACGAGCGGCTCACAGCAGCCGAGCAAACCGGTGGCTGAGAGCGTCCAAGGCAAGCGGCGGGCTGGCCGCGGACGAGGTCTCACTTGGCAATCTACCAGCCAGTGAGCACTAGCAACCGCAACAGACAGCAACAGACACTAACAGCAGAGCAGTAGAGCAGCAGCGACCACCGGCAGTACAGGACGAGCTACGAATAGACAGGACAAGTCAGACGGATTGACCGGAGGCTTGCTGGTGACGTGGAACGGACCTGTAAAGTCGTGTAGTGTAGCAGCACAGATCAAGTTGCAGTGCAAGTTGAAGTGGCCGTGTGTGACGAACCAGTGAATAAATAGGGACTCTTAGCGGGGTCCCGGCTACTGAGTGTGGCCAGTTCGTGTCATTGTTTTTCTCTATCCACGGACCTTGCCCGCAGTAGCGCTGTGGCGAGCTTGCGGACCCACCGACGAGCAGGTGTCCCGAGACTCGCTACATGGTGGTTATTTTATTGGGGCCAAGTGGACAAAGACTTTTGACTGTAAACTTGACTTGTACCCAGTATGGTATCAACTCGGAACTGGCGCTGGTGCTGGTGAAGATGTGGAGCCGGCGCACGAAGAACCGGCACGTCCCGAGCAAGACGAGGTTCTGGTGCCCAGTGCCGACGGCCTGGAGGTCGATGCTGGTGACCAGCAGCAGGAAGCCGGTGGGGAGCAGCAAGCCGCTGGAGTATCATTGCAGGAAGGTGGACGTAGTGACGAAGCGCAGGTGATTGCAGCAGCAGTTGGGCAGCTCGCCACGATCATGAGGGGGCTGCAGCCTGTAGCTGTTGGTGCCGATGGCGTCGATGGTGGACAACAAATCGATGCAGCTGCCGTGTCACGTGGACATGGGCATGATGGCCGCACAGCCCAAGCTCGGGATAGACAAAGGCGTGCTCGGCGTCGAGCAGAGAGAAGGCCAGACCCAGCCACAGCTTCTGCAACGACGGCGTCAGCGGAGTCGGCGATCGGTCCAAGCACTTCGATAGCAGCTATGGCGGCTGCAGTGCAGCAGTTGGCAGCAGCTGTGTCAGGCCTGCAGCCTGCTCCAGCACTTGCAGCGACAACAGCGCATGACGGGCGTAGACAACGGGCACGGTTGCACGTGCAGCGATCTCGAGGGGGTCGAGCAAGGAGGAGTATGACCACGGACGGTGGATCTTCGCCTTCTGACGATGAAAGCAGCTCCAGGGATTCGAGTAGCAGCAGCGATTCTAGCTACAGCCCTGACAGTAGCAGTGATGATGACTCCGATGATGATGATCCCGACGAAGAGTCTAGCAACGAAAGCAGCAGCAGTGGGGGTAGTGCATCGAGCAGTGATCAGCGACGTCGAGGAGCTCGAGGCAAACGCCCGCGTCGACGCAGTGTGAAAGAGCTTGAGTTGCCTACGTACACGCCGTCACCGACTACACCCGTCTCCACGTGGATTGAGCGGGTTGACCTCGCGCTGAGAGGCGCAAAGGAGTCCGGTCGTGGAAATTGGTCAGATCGTGCACTCTATTTCATCCTCGGCAATAAGTTGATGGACTCAGCTGCGAAATGGTGGGTGAACATGGATCGCCGGATGAAGGACCGCAAGAGAACTTGGACGCACCTGAAGAAGGCGTTGAGACGCAGATTTGGAGAGCGGCTGGACAGCACTAAGGCAGCGTTGAGAGTGCAGAATCGTCCGTGGATGCAGGGCGAGACACACGCAGACTATGCTGCCGCATTGCGTGAAGTAGTGGGGAGAAATAAAGCCGATGAAAAGATTCTGTTGGCGCAGTTCTACAGATGCTTGGACAAGACGACGAGGCTGTTGGTGCGGGACAAGAAGAGGCCGAAGACGTTAGAAGAAGCGTCCGAGCTGGCATCTAAGATTGACGACAGTCAGGACAATGTCGCGCAGGGCATGCAGCACATCGGGCAGCTCTGGCCCACCACTCCCAACCCTTTCGGCATTCCTGTAGAAGGCCAAACGATGATGATTCCCGGTGTTGGCCTTATGAAGGTCCCAGCAGAGGCAGATACTGACGAAGCCAACTTGGTGGGTTTCACCAACCCGGCCGGCGTCTGGAATGACGGCACTGGCACATTTCATGCTCCAGCCGGGCGAGTGTGGAATGGCAAGTATTGGGCAGAAGCGAGCAAGCGGAAAGTTGCAGCAGCTAAACGAGAGAGTGAGAAGCCCAAGGCGAAGGTGAAGATTAAACCTGGGGTGAGGCGGGACGTACCAATCTCCAGTGGCGAGGAGTCGGACACCCCTGCTCCACCACCGCCAAAGAAGAAGCGCAAAGCGGTGGTAAAGCAGACGACAGCAAATGAGTCTTCGGGCAAGAAGGCGCCAGCGGGCGACAAGAACTGCTGCCAGTGCGGACAGCCCCGTCACTGGGCAACAGCGTGGCCCCAAGTGCTATGCGTGTCGACAGTTCGGCCATATCGCCAAGGATTGCCCAGACTCTGAAGCCAAGGCACGCAACGACGAGTACCTAAATACGCGTCCACGCTCAAATAAACCTCCGGAAAACGAGTAGCTGGCGCAGTCGGGGGAAGACGGCGCTCAGCGAGTAGTAATCCCCGGTGGGGGGTGGTGACACGGAGGGTGTCGATCGCGGAGAAGGTGACGAATGAGGAAGAGAGACAGGTGGAGGCAGTGGGTCCTGCGCAACCGTTACTGATGGGGCTGGAGACGCGCGCAACCCGAGGCGACGAAGAGCAAGAGGAGACAGAGGGTGCAGTAAGGTCGGCATCGAAGACGAATGCATGGTACGACGCCGAGGCAGAGATGGCTCGTCACTTTGAACTTGGCGGTGAATTTGACGTGAACGAACGATATGCAGCAGTCAGAAGAGTGACCGCAGGCGAACACGCGGAAAGTGTCTCGTCAACGATAATGAAGGAGAACAATGAGGAGCCCAGTACGACGCTGTCGCCGACAACGGGCAGGACGTCGGTGACGGCGGTCAACGCTTTGACTGTTATGGTTGATGATATGAAAGCGGCGACTGCAGAGAGAGATGTTGAACGTGCAGCATGCTACGTAGCGACTGCACGGCCTGCTATGTCTGCGGGACGATATGTACGTAGCTATGAGAAAGCTGCTGCGCCCGGCGATGCCGGTACAGACCCACGCCAATCTGAAGAAGGCGCGAATGCTGTGCCGACCAGAAAAGTGGGAGATCAGCCAGACGACCAACCGCACATCGCACAACTGAGGCTGGCACGCAAGCTGGCCAAGAACCAACGAAAACGACGACGTGCAAAGCGTGCGGAGGTCAGACGCAAAGCTGAAACACGGGCGCAGGCAGAGGAACGAGCTGCGGCAACAGCGCTACGAGCCAGGAGGCAACACTACGGTGAGGAAGCAATTGCCCAGCTTGAGCGACGCCGCCAGCAACAGAGTGACGTAACCAGCGAACACCACGACCAGCCCGTCGAACCAGCGAAGGTGCGCCTAGTGCAGCGTCACCCCGAGCAAGACGATGAAGGTGAGGAACGTGACGATGCTGA
Organism: Phytophthora vignae f. sp. vignae; assembly: GCA_016169955.1. Classification (NCBI taxonomy): domain Eukaryota; phylum Oomycota; class Peronosporomycetes; order Peronosporales; family Peronosporaceae; genus Phytophthora; species Phytophthora vignae. Next base: position 796,021 of record JABJUM010000007.1, read on the forward strand.
AAGTGCACAGTACGTAGAGGCTGATGATGGACTCCCAACGGCAAGCATGGAAGTAGCTGGCGAGCGTCGAAACGTGAAGCTTGACAGTGGAGCCCGCTACACTGTGGCTGGTACGGATTGGATTGCGTTAGGCGATCACATCTCGAACACAGCTCCGGTGGATTGTGTCGAGGGTATTGGTGGGTTTCTCTTGGATGTAGTCGGTGTATGGAGATTCGAGTTGACCAACATTTTTGGGGAGCTCATTCGTGTTGACGCGTGCATCATCAAGGGGTGTACGGATGAGTTTCTTCTAGGCGTCGACTTCATGCGCGAGCATGGAGCCAGCATGGACTTCGCTAAGAATGAGATGAAGTACGACTTGTCTGGGCGAACTGTTGTGATTCCGTTCAGGACATTTGATGGAGATAATCGTGGCAAAGTGGCAGCTGTACGAATGTCAGCTACACGACGTCTTGGTCGGAGCACGATGACACCGATAGAAGTAGCAGTGGCTGCCGAAGACGGTGAGAAGGGCATCTTCCTACCGACGACGAAGTTAGGGTCAGTGATGCTAGCTGCAACGGTGACCGAGGCTCGCAACGGCAAAGCTTGGGTCCCAGCGATCAATGCGGGTCGAGACCGCGTGAAGTTACCATCGAAGAAAGAGCTTGGCACCTGGATCCCGCTGGACGATGACGTGACGGTGCTAGAGGTGAATGGTGCCATGAGTCGGGAGCGTCTCGTTGAGTGGTTAGCCGACATGGGTGACACCGAGACACCTGTGGACAACGAGCATGAAATGAAGATTGGCATTGAGGATGAAGACAGTCGTTCGTTGATGAAGAAACTGCTGCGAGTGTACCGGAATCTGGTGGTAGACACGGGTGACTGCCCACCCGCTACAGCTCTGGACGTGGAGCACCACATCGACACAGGTGATGCAAAGCCCATGATGCTCAAACGGCGGCGACATGCACAGAAGGAGGACAAGGTTGTCCACACTAACGTGCAGAAGATGTTGAGTGCCGGCGTGATCGAAGAAGGCAACGGCGCATGGGGTTTCCCCGTCGTCTTGGTCAAAAAGAAATACGGCGAGGTACGCTTTTGCATCGATTATAGGGCGTTGAATGCGGTGACGAGATAGGATGCGTATCCTCTGCCAAGGATCGACGAGACGTTGGAGTCACTGGGAGGAGCTGTGCTGTTTACGACACTCGACTTGCGATCAGGTTACTGGCAGATACGAGTAGCGAGTGCGGATAAGGAGAAGGCAGCATTTACTACCAAGCGCGGCCTGTACCAATTCACACGCATGCCGTTTGGGCTGACCAACGCGCCGGCTACGTTCCAGCGTGTAATGAATAGTGTGCTGCGAGGGATGACATGGCTGACGTGCCTCGTTTATCTGGATGATATCGTGTTCTATACTCGGGGAGGCATTGAGCGCCATGTGCTGGAGGTGGCATGTGTGCTGGAGAGGTTGTCGGAGGCGGGCTTGACCCTAAAGCTCAAGAAGTGCATGTTCGCGACGCAGCGCATGGAATACCTGGGCCACGAGCTTAGTGCGGACGGAGTGAGACCACTGGAGAGGCTGGTTACAGCTGTGCGTGAGTTTCCGAAGTCTCGCGACGCCACTGAGGTCAAGAGGTTCGTGCACTTAGCCGGCTATTACCGGTGGTTTATCGAGGGATTTGGTGCAATGATGTCTCCGATGACTAAGTTGCTCAGGAAAGACGTGGAATGGGAATGGGGCGAAGCACAGGACTACGCGTTTGAACGAGTGAAGGAGGTCTTAACGATGAAACCCTTGCTGGTCTACCCAGACTTTCAACTCCCATTTCGACTCGTGACTGACGCTAGCAAGGCTGGATTGGGGGCTTGCTTGATGCAGGACAAGGGCAACGGATGGCAGCCCGTAGCCTACTCGAGCAAAGTATGCAGCAAGACGGAGACGAACTACGGCATCACAGAGTTAGAAAGCTTGGCCGTTGTGTGGGCTATCAAACTCTTCAGGCCCTACCTGTATGGAAGGAAGTTCACCGTGATCACGGACCACTCAGCTTTGAAGTGGCTCATGACGAGCCCCAACTTGATTGGAAAGCTGCATCGGTGGGCGATCACACTGCAGGAATTCGACTTTACTGTTGAGTACCGGCCAGGTAGCACGAATGTAGTGGCAGACGCATTGTCGAGAGCTCCTGCATTGATGGCGGCGGCGGTCGGGCGGCGTCGGAGGTCGAGGACGAAACCTACGAAAAGCCCAACGATAGAAGCAGCCACTGAAGTGAGACCTCGATAAGGGCAGAGCTCAGGTGCTGAAGTAGTAACAAGCACCTCGACTACAGCGGCATCAAGTGCTATAGCTGCGGAGTCCACCCCTGGCGACCAACAACTGAAGAAGGCGAACAGCGCGACACAGCAGCAATCGGCGCTGCCCGCGCTTGGCACTATTGATCCTGTGGTACGACAACGAGTGGACGTGCAGGTAGTAGACTTGTCTAGCAGTCCATCACCAGTAACAGAGGTCTCCGACAAGTCCAGACCAGTGACAAGAGCGGCGAAACGCCGAGATGAGGAAGCGCGACGAGTTGCAGCGGAACTTCATGGGGAAGCTGCCATTCGCGACCTGTGTGTTGATGTGCAATCGACGAGGATGACTAGCAGCGAAGCGAACGACTCAATGATGAATGAAGTACAGTTGCTAGCGGACACAAGCGAGGGAGTGAACAATGTGAACGGCACGAGCAGCGCGGAGGCGGAGACAGCGCGAGCCTCAAGCAGTCTCATACCGCCAACGGCGACAACAAAACCGACGGTAGCGACAAGTACTGTTCGAACCCCACCATCAAAGCGCAAGACGGTGACGTGGGCTGCGACGGTGCCACCCGACAGACCTGTGACGAACACGCCTACGAATACGAGAGCCGCTGCGAGCAGTCAAAAGAGGAAGAAGAGCACCAAGACCAGAGCTTCACGAACAAGGAAGCAGGCAAAAACACCGAAGTCGATAGCGAAAGATGGCTCTGGCCGTGTCGCGCCAATATGGGGACCTGATGGAGCACCAAAACAGCAGGCAACAGTCGTTGACCAGCAGACACTCATGCAACGAAAAGAAGCAGCACGTGTCCGAGCAGAGCAACGAGTTCGAGAACCAACTCTGCAGCTTACAGACGATGAGATTATTTAAGCTCAAGCGAGGAGCCGATTGGTGCAGAGTATGATTGAAGCAGGAGCGTATCGTGGCATGAACGTCGAACTTCAATACGGCTTGGTTACGATTAAAGCTGCCGCAGGGAGACATGTGGTGCTTCCACCAGCCTTGTGGGCTGTCGTGTTCAAAGAGCATCATGACTCTGTCTGGGCTGGTCATCTGAGAGCGCCGCACACGTATGAGAGGATCGCACGAGCTTATTGGTGGCCAGGCCTTCAAGCAGAAGTCAAGCGTTGGGTGCATGGCTGCCAAGAGTGTGGTAGTCGGAAGGCTAGACCGCGAGAGGTGATACCGCGTCTACGAAGTCTGAAAGGAGACGACGTGGGAGATCGATGGGCACTGGACGTGGCAGGACCGTTGCCTGCGAGTGATGGCGGTGCGCGCTACGTTATCACGGCAGTTGAATACGTCACACGCTATGCAGTAGCGGTGGCAACGAAGTAACACACGGCTGAGGTCGTAGCAGACTTCTTGATGCGGCACGTGGTGCTGCGGTTTGGACCATTCCGGGAGCTGATGACTGATGGTGCGCCGGAGCTCACGGGTAAAGCAATTGAGCAACTCGTATTGATGTTGCAGAGCCAGCAGACCAATCCCGTGCCATACAGGCCTCAGCTAATTGGGCTCGTTAAGCGATTTCACAGAACGTGGAAGGACTGCGTGTCCACCTACATGCAGAAGGACTTGCAGAACGACTGGGAGACCTGGGTGGCATTTGCTGTGTACGCCTACAACTCCGGCAGACACTCTACAGTCGCGCTCACACCAAATGAATTGATGATGGGAAGGAAGCTTCGAACTCCGAATGACTTGTTGAGGCGAGCTAGTGTAGCGGAAGCTGGGGAATTGACGGAACACCACAGCAAGCTGTTGGCTTCAATTAAGACGAGTCACGAGTGTGCAGAGGTGGCGCGAGAGCGTGAACAGCGTCGCCAGGCTCGTTATTACAACCGGAAAGTACGAGCGCACCTCCGTTTTGCTACGGGGGACCGAGTATGGATTATCGGCCTCCCAGAGGCCCCAAGGCAACAAAGTTTGTGCATTGTTGGATCGGACCCATGCGAATCATTGAGCCCGCTGGTTATGAGAACTTTTTGATTGAGCGCGAGGACGACGATGGCAAATGCAGGCGTTTTATTGCTCATTCGTCTTTTCTTGTTTCTTATCACTACCCCACTGAGTTGCTGGCAAGGGTGGCGTCAGATTTAGAGGCGCAGCTAGAGCATGAAAGCGCAATCGGTGGGGGGGGGGGGGGGGGGCGCATGTCGAGAGCGTAGGAGAAGCTACTCCAACAGCGGTTGCGGCTGTCCAAGCAGCGACAGCAGCAAGTGGCAACCGAGCAGTGGCGCACGGCAAGAGACGACGAAAACAGGGTGAAGTACTGGTGGAGCTTCGACGTCGAAGGCGACGCAACAAGGCGGGGCACTACATCCTCGAGTATGACGTTCGACCCCTGCGAGATGTACGAGGAGAAGCAGAGATCGACGACGAAGCGAGCAATTGGATCGAAATTGACGAGTACGAAGCGCTCTTTGATGCCGGCAGGGTCGTGGAAGACCCTGCATGTGAAGAAGGCGTGTAGCGAGTACGTGGTAGTGAGTGTGCCCAGCAGGCACGTGCCGAAGGAGTACATGGCTCACGCTGCGAGGAGAGCAGCGAAGGACGGGGGTTACAGACAGAAAGATCGCCGACAGCGAGCACGCGGCGCGATCTTGAGTTGGAGGGGCGCCGACAACACGCACGAGCGGCTCACAGCAGCCGAGCAAACCGGTGGCTGAGAGCGTCCAAGGCAAGCGGCGGGCTGGCCGCGGACGAGGTCTCACTTGGCAATCTACCAGCCAGTGAGCACTAGCAACCGCAACAGACAGCAACAGACACTAACAGCAGAGCAGTAGAGCAGCAGCGACCACCGGCAGTACAGGACGAGCTACGAATAGACAGGACAAGTCAGACGGATTGACCGGAGGCTTGCTGGTGACGTGGAACGGACCTGTAAAGTCGTGTAGTGTAGCAGCACAGATCAAGTTGCAGTGCAAGTTGAAGTGGCCGCGTGTGACGAACCAGTGAATAAATAGGGACTCTTAGCGGGGTCCCGGCTACTGAGTGTGGCCAGTTCGTGTCATTGTCTTTCTCTATCCACGGACCTTGCCCGCAGTAGCGCTGTGGCGAGCTTGCGGACCCACCGACGAGCAGGTGTCCCGAGACTCGCTACAGACTATACATGTAGACTACAGGGGGCGGTGAGCTGAACGGCGAACAGCACGGTGCCAACCACGTTGCAGACGTGCGTCAACATTCAATCCTGTAAAAACTTGCAAGAATGGTACCAACAACGCTCATTGCCCCAGAGAGTGTTGAATTCGAATAAGAACGGGGGACATCTAGTGTACAGAGAGTATAGTCAACTAACTGCACAAGTAAATAGCAATGAACCAACAGACATCGTTCGTAGCGAGTTAGATTGTGGACTATAATTTCGTGGACCACTACCGCAGACTCGCGTCGTCGAGGCATGTGGACGGTTGGTGGGCTACACCAGTGCACCGTAATGGTAGTGGTAGATAGCCGTCTAACGCCCAACAAATTCAAATTCCAAACTTGATCAATAACGTCGGCTACGATGTAACTGTACAACGAGCAGTAACGTTCGCGAGGGCTAATAAGTCTGTTCTAGTAAAGTAACTGTGGAAAGCACGTATTGAAGAGATAGGATATACTACTAGATCAAGTGTTGTTGACTGGAAGTCACACAACTTCTAGTAGCTTCTTGTCGCTAATGTGGCTACTTAAACTTAGCTCAAATGCCACTCACAGCAAGGGTGTGCGCCTTTAATATTTACCCGTCGGTCACTATATAGCTACAATTCCCAGCGAGTTTTCGCACCGTAGTGCACACATGAAACGATTGGCGGGGACCGGGGTTCCCGCAAATGATACCGACCAAATCGCGAATTATTTATTTAATTTCTGGCCCCCGTATTGGTACCGTCGGGGCAAGTAAAAACATCAAACTCAAATGCAGTCGACGAAAGCCTACCCGCAAAATCTCTCACCAGTACTGAATAGACCTGAATAACCATGTACAAGTCCATCTTACATGAGCAGGAGATTTGCGATGAGGCTGGAAAGCACTCTGCCGCTGTACCAGGCAATTGTATAAATTTCGATGTAGAGCCACAAGACGAGAACAAAGATGAATGGATCTTTCGTTTCCCCATATTTTTCCACCGAGCCTATGCTACGCTCTACGTAGGTCATAGACCAACACACAATACATTTGATCATACATGTGTACCGGTAGTTTTGAGGGAACCGGGATCCCGATGCGTACCCGGGTTCCCGCCAATTGTTTCACATACATATTGCTCCAAATTCAGACGTTGTAGTTGCATTTTAAAAACGCGCAGGTATTTAGATTTCACTTACACTAGTAACGAGCTATCCCCCCTAGCCATAACACTCACTGCCTTGATGTTAGTGACAATACGCATACTGGTCCGCATTGGGGTTTTCAAACCATGAACCATTTCGCACTGCATACTTTTAAATAAAGGAGTTGGGATTCAACCAACTTCTCCATAAGTACCAGCTCCTAGGTATTTCCAAAACAAAATATGCTGGGTGGCTCGCTGAAATTCTTAGGCTGATATTTTTTCTGAGTATTTTTTGTGGGATATAAGTTGCCACATGAAATATGTCAGAAAACCCATTATATACTCGACTTTAGCATGCAAGGTATCCACGCTAACTTATCGGACGCTTAGGTGATTCAGCATGAGGCGTTAGAATACGAGGTGATACCTTCCGAACTACTCGATATACATTATCGAATCTCTGAGTATAGTTGCAAGTTCTGTTTAAATGCTCCACACAGATAAGTCAAACAATGTGTCATAACCATGAATTCTACAGCTTATATAGCGCGAGGGATGATTATATGCTAAATACTGTTCAATTTTTTTAAATTATTTTTGTATTTTTGTGTCACTGTTTTTAAAAGGTCAGCACGGGTAGCACTCGCTAAATCAACTCTACTCTCCTAAATGCGCGTCCCAGAATCTGGTAATGCTAGATTACAGTAATATATGTGCGATCCAGCTTATTGAGGTTTCATGTTGTGGCTACTAACCTTATAAAGTTGATGATCAATTAGATTTTGATGTCTGCCATAAGTGACTTACAAAAATGAAATCCTTATTGTTAGTGGCCTCTTCATAGAGATAAAGTCCTACGTCGTATTATCCCGGCTACACTCCGCGACAAAAAGATATGGACACCACCAAAAGTGGCTGTAACTTCGTCAATTTTTATCGTTTTAAGGTGCGGTTTGGACTAGAGTTGCAGAATACGCTGATAAAGATCTGCACGCTGCTAACACGCGCGCTATTGCGCTTCTTCTGGTAGCTCACATACAGGGTTTGGTAGTAGTCAGCAGAATAGTAGCGATAGTAGTGATAATATCACTACTACTACTATAGCACTACTATAGCTTTGGGGTCTGAGCCATATAGTAGTAATATGGATATAGTAGCGAGAAAAAGTGTCACTAGTAGTGCTAATAGTAGTGATAATATCACTACTACTATCCCGAACTTCAACCCACGTCAGATCTTCAAAAGAAGCGAAAATAGATGGTTCTCGGCGCTCCCCTCCCCGCGCTTTGCGCTCTTTGGCTCATTTTTCGATACTAGGGAGGGGAACAAACAGTTAAAGCGCGCTAGGAGGGCTACAATTGGTGAAAGGAAGCAAATACTTCATCGTGCAGTTTGTATTCACCATTCGAGTAGTCCGTCGACCTCTCAAAACCAGTGTACTCCGCGAACATGTTAATGATTTTCACAACACACTAACTTACAGTTGGTGCTGTTTCCAAACGCGTTTGTATGTTTGCTGCTCTATCACTAGCAGATCAAATGAATGGCTACTGTTACCCGTTGTCGATCGGTCACCCTTACTTTTGACTACATTTTGAGTAAAGACTAGTGTGCTCGGACTTCCGAGTATGTACACTTCATTTCAATTCGTGCGCTGCATCAACTTGAAACGATTGACTACACTATAAAGACGTTGCTTGTTAGGATATCATTCACGATCACAAATAACGTCCTTCAAACCCTTTAGGGCAACTTCATTTCGTTTTCTGCTAGATGACGCTTGAAATCCCTTTTAGCTTACTCACGTCCGCATAAGTGGATCGATAATTTACTTCCCCAGATGTATTTACATTGTATCCTCCTCCGGTCTGATCCAAGGCGGCGATGCCGGACGTGGCATCTTTACTAAGTCACATTACGTGGAATTACTCAGAAGTCAGTAAATGTACTCACAATTAAGTAGCACCCGTTGCTGAGTCCACATTCCGTGTACGCACCTTGGCGTAGCAAGAGTAATCTAGTGCTGCTTAGTTTGAAGAGATCTCGGTTGGTCTAAAGAGAATACCTTTGTGTGCAACTCAGCTTCCGACAAGTGGCAAGAGCTTCAATTTTAGTTCAAGATACTTCGAAGCAAATAGCTTAAAATTGTCTAACTCCACAGACATGTAAGCCAGATTCACAACACACTAACAAACAGTTTGCAAACACTAGTGTTAGCTTTACAGTAAGAGTTTGTGCGCAAACTACATAAAACGGTAGGGCTGCCAACACGCATCAACTTGCTTGACTAATACTTCTACCAGCAGGTTCTGCAGCCGCCCGCGCATTACAGACAGCGATGCAGGAGTTCAAGAACCTAGGAGCAGAGCCACCAGCAGTATCCCTGACTACGTCATTCATAACCCACTCGCGGTCGATCGACTCGGTGGGGAGCTCGTCTACTACAAGGACAAGGCATGTACCCGGAGACGTGCTCACTACCGTGCTGACTTCAAGGATCCAAGTGCAATTTTCGGGTGGCATCGTGCGGTGGCTGATGGTGCGTGTCTGATTTACCATTGTGCTCAAAGCTGCTGAATCTCACTGTATCGTTTGCGAATACACTTTACTTGCTTAGATGGTGATGTCCTCGTCGGCGTTACTGGTCAGCTGCTTAACTTGCTCGAGTTTAGCTGAGGCGTGGTTGTTGAACAGCACTCCTAGAACGTGTGTTCCGGCTGGTTACTTCGTGATGAGGCCACTACGAACAAGAATTGACTTTTACGCTGCGGCTTTGGCGTCTTAGCTCGCGCGCGTGGCGGCAGAAATGGCTACAGTGAAGGTAGTAGTACTATAGTAGTGCTATAGTAGTGATATTAGTAGTGATATCTACTAACGACGTTCTCCAACTACTAATAGTAGTATCAGTGATATCGACTCTGAGTCGGATAGTAGTAGTAGTATCACTACTAGTCAAAATTCTCACTACTACCAAACCCTGCTCACATACAAATCACTGGTTTTGCCCAGGTGACAAAACTTATGGACAGCTAATCCCCATACAAAATCCTATATTAACCAAAACCCCTTACAAATGATATGACTTGGCTTTTGTATGGGGCGACAAACGAACCCATGCTTTCTCCAGTCCAGTGGTTCCTTTGTCACTGCTCCTCCACTTCAAGTCGCCTTTGACATGAGCAGGAATCATAAAAAGTCATAATTCAAAATTGTGTGGTGCACATTATTTATGCAACATTTGCCAGTGGGTTCAAGGCGTCACGTGCAGCTGATCAACTGAGGGCCTCAGTCTGAGGTCTTGACGCTAGTGTGGGCGACAAAGCTGCGACTGGCCTTCTAGTCCGCTGTGCTGTTCGCTCTTCTAGCGGTGGCGATGAGGCTACATTCTCGCTCCTTCGTCTTGTATAAGCAGCATCGCCGTCGGTACTCAGCGGCCTCAAATTACATGTACGGCCAGCAAGATGACGATACTACCGGTAGCGTGTTCCTGGAGCGTGGAGATACACACGCAGGAGCTCATACAAAGAGTTCATGCCGGGGCTCTTGTAGGAGCAGAAGCACAGGTAGGAGATAAGACGGCAGTGCAGTAGCTCTTACGGACGTGACATGTCAACCGGGACGCATACCTTGAGCGGTACTCGTACGAAGAAACTAAAGTGAGAGATGATATCAGTGTGGAGCTGCCCGCAAGTCGTAGTTGCGCTGAGTGGAGCTCGAGGTGTCCGGCTTGGCTGGCTGGCAGGCGCTCGGACTTTTGTGGCAAACCTAACTTTGATATAAATTAGGATTTGACCTTATTTTATTGTTTTGGCCATCTGCAGAATTTTTGAAATAATAATCGCTACCGCCTATGACATGTAGTCTCCTTTGACATGAGGATTGCGGTATCTTTTTGTCGCGGAGTGTAGAGGGTGTTTTGGCTTGAATTTGTATACATTCGGTCATCGGGAGTCCTAATTTGACGTATAGTATGTTTAAATATCATTGCCTGTACTCTACAAGTACAACGTACGACACATTGCCCAAGAAAACAGGAAAGATTTGTTGATGATCAGAATCAAATCATCGGGTGGTCAAGATTCTTAGCAAGCTGGCCTCAATGTACATGTTTTGATATCAAGATTCTTGATACAACATTCTGCAATACGACAGTTCGTTTATTTACTCATATATGTACAACAACACTATTGCAGTCACCGATAGGTCCATTCCTAACATTACAGTACCCATGTCGATCACTGGTTGTTTTCAGGATACCTGCTGTGTTAGTCGCGTCCATCTCGTTGAAGCTTTGTAGATGGATAGGCTTCTCGGCGAGAAGCCAATCCATCGAGAAGTTCTCGCGCAGCAAAGCGCTCGCAACTGCCGCTTGCACATCCCATTAACTTGGTTTTGTATCGGGCAATTCAAAACTATCCGGAGGAAATGTACTGTACCTACCACGCTTCGTTTGCGGAGATTTCATCGTGACACTTCTGTCGGTACAGGTACTGTACCGGTACTGTACGTGTACCCACAAGCAGTGGATCTGCTGGCGCTTGTCAACTCACTTCGCAATCTACCCCGATCTGCTCAAGGCAATCATCCAGCTTCTCTCGACCCAGCTCACATCCGCGTTTCCACTCTTCTTTTGCTGGGCACTGCCATCCTAGCAAGCACCTTCAGTGTTTCAGAAGCCGCAGACACGAAGCAGACCGTGGGAACGCACTCAGCGGAGGCGACTCTCTCGGACAATGCGCGTTTTCTTAGAAGTCACAAGACCCAGAACGTGGAGGCTGCGGAGGACGAAGAACGGAGCGCCAATGAACTTGCAGCCAAGCTGGACGACGTGCTCAGTCATGTCGCAAAGGTGAAAGACATGAGTCTTAGCAAAGCGATGCACCACCTTCAAATGACGGGACTTCCCCTGCAGAAGCGCGAAGCCATCCAACATTTCGTGCGTCTTAGCGCTGCCGACCGTAAGATTGTTCTTGATATGATTGTCAAGAACAATGCGGCGAGGCGTGTAACCCAGTAAGCGGGTGGAATATTCCTTACGAAACAATAGGACTAATACAGTCACACCTCTATAAATGGCACCCAGTTTAATACGCTGTTTCAGTTGAAGAATTGATCAGATAAAGAAATGGCTACACTTCAATGGCTACATTTTCATATGTTAGGTGCACAATACAGGGCTTTCTTTACCTGGTACCCCTCTAGCATGTTCGTACTCTTGTTTAACGGTAGGCGCGGTATTGTCTGTTCCTACTCCTTCTTCTCATTGGTATTAGCAGAGTCGCATCCCCTCAGGTTGTACGTCAGTTTCAATACAGTGATGTTATGAGAATATTTGTTGTCCCGATATCCTGCCACCATGCCTGCAGTTTTATCTTTTGCTTGGTATATACTGTCCCTACCGGTAGTTGTCTCAACATCATATTTTTTTAGTTTTTATTCGTAAAATATATTTCTACGCTGCGCCGATTGTAAAATACTGTGGCTAGCTTATTTATCAGTATTTACAAGCTTGCAGTTCTTCGCAGCATCCCAAATACAATTTCTCTCTTCGCTCGATTTGTTGTGGTGAGAGTAGTGATAGCAATGGCATATATGGGGGGAAGCAGGCATGTGATTGCGAAATATATGACTTTGGATCTATTACTACGGCGTCCATTTAGAGGGTACAGGCGCCAACAATGGCGACCATTTAGAGAATAAAGAGGTTTTTAATCAGTTATAGAACACATATAGTGAAATCCATATAATCCCGTTTGCAGTCGAGGAATCCTAACCAGATAGGGAACACATAGTCACTTAGAGGGGTTCATTTAGGGAGGTGCCACTGTACATACGTTTTTGATTCGAGTGGCGTTAGCAGTTCGCGATGAGTACATTTGCTCACCAATCTTAGTGATCTGAAGATTATTTCGTTTTCAATACTACCGGTAGTAGTATAAGCTAAGATCTCTGCATCGCGTTTGGGATGGATATACTACTACTACTACGTAGGAGCTTGTTCATGTTGCATGCACGTCATGATAAAGCAGCCATTAATAGAAGGAGAACAAACTTGACTCTTGGTAATTCTGAATATCGTTGACCATGCCAGTACATGTACATTGTTCTCCACAAAGTCAGTGGTGCGTTTCGCCGATTGCGACTCGCAGTCGGCGAAACTCAGGTGCTTATGACAGCAGCTGTGGTAAAGTTTCCGAGAATAAACCTCTCTTCCGCAAATTCCTATTCCATCTGTTGGTGTGGTACACACCAGCGAATCCTCTTGACACGCATCATCACCACACTCTTCCACCCACCTGCCCAAGATGGGTCCCTCCTCCTCCTCCTCCTCCTCCTGCCGGCCCTCGTTCCTGTGCGTGTACGTGGTGCTGCGCGAGTTCCCGCGCGTGGAAGCACTGGACCACGTGGCGCAGCAGCTCAAGGCGCTGCTGGACGTGTCCAAGGTGCTGTCCGTGGCCGTGGCGGCGCAGCACCAGCCACTGGGCTCGCAATCTTTAACGCTGTTAGAACACGCCGCGTTAAGAGAAAAGAAGAAGCTCTCGAGCTGGTCGTCCGAGTTAAAGCGCAGTTACAAACAGTTTCAGTTCGAAACGGCGTTAAATAACGCCGCCGCCAGGGGGTTCTTCGCCGGCGTCAAGTGGCTGCGCTCCAAGTACTACCCCAAGGGCAAGTTCCACGGCGCCGAGCGCGCCGCCATTTACAGTGGAGACCTGAAAATGTTGCGCTTCCTGCACGACGAGTTCAGTAATAAAATGGTGGAGGACGCGGCCGTGGACAGTCAAGACGCCGTGGCCCACGCCGCCGCCAACGGCCGACTGGACCTCGTGCAATGGTATTGCGAGATGAAGGGTCCTTATGCCTTCGGGTGGAGCGTCATGGACGCCGCTGTGGCGCACGACCACATGGACGTGGTCCAGTATCTGGACAGTGTGATGGGCAACCGCTGCACCCGACGAGGACTGGAGATGGCCGCTCGAAATGGACACTTGGACGTGGTGCGCTGGCTCAACGACACGCGGTACTACGAGATCCGCACGTTCCGGTCGCTGGAGAACGCGATCGCAGGACGACACTTGCGTCTGGTCCAGTACGTGATGGAGAACATCGTCGTGGCCTACACGTCGTGGACGCAGGCGGCGTTGACGGCCGCGGTGTCATTTGGACAGCGCCATATTCTGCAGTGGCTGCACGATCGAGCGTCCGCTGAGGCCGCGGCGTACAACCGCCATTTTCGATTCGAAATCCACACGAACGAGCTGTACGCGGTGGCCAGAGACGGACATTTGGACGTTCTCAAGTGGCTGCACGCGCATAATTACCCCGTGCATTGCAGACGAGCTCATGCCGTTCGAGGAGCAGCCACTGGAGGACACAAGGACATTATCGAGTGGATGGAAGGGACTTTTGAGCGGTTACCTCACCAAAGGCATCGCATTCGCGTGGACGGAGCTGTTGGGTTTGGAGACCTTCAGTTCGTGCAGTGGCTTCACCATCAAGGATACCGGTTCACGGCCCACGCGATCGATGACGCTGCTGCGGACGGATATCTGTCGATTGTGCGATGGCTGCACCAAAATGTTGAGAACCTTAGTTGTACTACGGCTGCAATGGATCGAGCCGCTGCGAATGGACACCTGGACGTCGTGGCTTTCCTGCATCACAACAGGAAGGAAGGATGCACCACTGCGGCCATGGACGATGCCGCTCGCAACGGCCACTTTGGGGTCGTTAAATTTTTGTACGAGAATCGCAGCGAGTACTGTACGGCGATGGCGGGCGAATCTCGATCGGTGGCGGTGCTGGAGTTCTTGAAGAAGAAGAATCGCCTGCGCTCTCGGCTCCCAAAAACGACGGAAGCGGCGACAAGAGGCGACTTGGAGCTGTTGCAGTGGCTCTACGCGCATGACAGGAGGCACTTCGGCTATGAAGCTGTGGTCGATGAGGCGCGCGAGTGTAACCACTTCCATCTTCTACGCTGGCTCGAGATCCTACCTGAAGCGGGCAGATACTTCTAAGCAGTGTAGTGAGATGAAAGTTTTTTTTTCATTTGAAATTTTAGGTTTGGGTTGTAAATCAAGATGTGTCTTAGCCATGGACCGAAACTAGGCTACTATACTTAGTAGTAGTAAGTAGTCAAGCTTTCCAGGGGACGACTTACTTAACCTGTCTCGTTGTCACAGCTTAATTGGGTCTGGATCAAGTTCGTAGCCTGCAAGTACGATGGCTGAGGCAGCCAGAAGGTTGTAGGACACGCGCGTCTTAAGACCTGGCAAAGTGCAGTAGGCTGGTGAATGGCGAATTGGGAGCGAGCTCCAACAACAACGATAACTGCAAAATGATGTGAGCGGGCCGCTACATGTATGATATGTTCATGCGCTTCAACGAGCTACACCATAAATCCCATCGCAATTATGTTCTGGGCGGTGCCTATTGTGGTCTCATACCTTCGATAGTAGTACATGAATATAGCACAGCGGCTCAAAATGATACTTCCAGTTCCCATGAGCCAGTAGTATTGACAATACTGTATTGTACATGTGTACTACTAGTACTTCGTACGTGTATCAATTTGAACATACCCAACCTGAAAATACATGTAGCAAGATTGCTCTATTCCATTCGACAAGTGTATTTCTTGCAGCCACGCAGAAGCAGCACGGCTACTTGACGTTTCTAACGAACACGGTGTACCAGACCATCATTTCCAGGATTGCAGCTTCGTCCTTGACCCCGCTGTCCTGCATCTCCTGAGCAGCCTTTTGCACGCTAACCTTCTTACTCTTCCAATCCTTAAAGGCCTCGACGAACGTCTTGGCCATCTCCTCAGAGCTCATCTCGGTCTTCGCGCCATCCAGCTTCTTGAGATCAGTCACATCGTCGAGCTTCTTCGCGTCCACCACGTCGTCCAGCTTGTTTACGTTCTTCATTTCACTCTTCAGTTTGGGGGCTAAGTCATCCATCTTCTCGCTGCCGAAGCTCTTGAACCAGTTGACAATCGTCTGCAGGTTGAGCGCCCTCTCTTCGCCGTCGCCGTCTTGCTCCTTATTAGCACGGGTCTCATCGTGCTTCCTCAAAAACCTGCTGGTGGCGCTGGTCTCGCTCGACGAGATCATCGTCGTTTGCTCCGTGTTTGTGGCCGCCGAAGCTGCGTGAGCGCTAGTGCAAATGACCGCAGCAGCCACCAGCAAGAGGTAGCTCACGTGCATCGTACTGAAGTATCTTCGTGGTCCGAGGAATGCAAGTTACAGAATGACCAGCTGAGCGCAACGACTGTATATGACGTTTGCGCGCTGTAAAGTAGATTGCGAAGTGAGTTCATTAAGCAGTTAGACACAAACCCCCTAACTACTTGCCGTCCAGGAGGGCGCCCCCTGTGCCAGTGCCCTCCAGCTCCGCATGCTGATTATGCAGTACCGCCGTTGACGCGGCGGCGATTATGTAGATGTAGTGTTGACGCGGTCCGTGCGTCCTGCTGTCGGTCGAGCTGTCAGTGTCGGTCGGGCTGCAGCGTCGGTGTCGTCGGCGACGTCAGCGCCGGCGTCGTCCTTGGTCTGATGTGTCCGTCGTCTGGTCAAATATGTACTCCACACTGCAGATTAATCGCTGTAGCACGGGTAGGAACGGTTTCATACCGATCTCGTGATCGCTGCAAGGAACAACATGAAGATTTGGCAAAACGATTTGGTTGAGTATGAGCCTGTGGTCATCACTGATCAACTGCAGGTATTTCCCTTCCCGAAGCTTAACCTTTATCCCCCCGTAAGCGCCACTTTAAAATTAGATTTTGGCGAGTGGGGGGTTTCGACACCAGCCATTTGGAACTCACCACCACAAAAACAGGATTTCGTCACCAGAGATTTGGGTGGCACAACGCACCACAGATTTGGATCAAAACACCATAGATTTGGGCTGGATCACCACAGAGGCTAGAACGTATTGTTGGTACGCTCAGAACACACTATAACGCTCACAAGTATCGCTCTTTATAGACGGCCATAGCAGTCTCGAGTAACTAAAATAGTTTTCGTGCTGCACAGCAAGACTGAAACCACCAGCCGCGTGGCTTGGCCGCCTGACCAGCTTAGCCTGAGAGCATTTCTTTCGAACGTGACGGTCGCCTGGGCAACTACCTCCTCCTTTTCACCCCTAAGTGCAGCTTCAGCATCGCCTGCGACTCCACTCCTGGTGGTCGGAATCGACCGTTCCGCCTTGCTGTGTGCGGCGTCAAGCTTCGTCGTCAGATTGGGCATCGTCTCGCACCAGCTACTTCACAGACTTCTCCAGATTTGCCTCCAGCACCCATACATGACCCCCGCGGACGCAGGCGAAGCAACCTCAAGACGCCCCCCAAGGCCTCCAAGGCCATGGCGAGTGCTTTGGAGCAATGAGACTGGGTCCGACGTCTCGATGGGCGATTTTCTAGATACTCTTCCAACTTATAGTCGTCAGCGCAATGATCCTGTCCGTTGTCGGCTGAACCACAATGACCACGACGACGCTGATAAACTCCTCGTGAAGCACAAGGTGCGCAGGATACTCACCAGATGTAGGTCAGCGCGCTGTCATGACAGTGGTGTGGTATGCAAGTGCATCTATCGACTGCTAATATGTGAGCCCAGTGGCCTTGCCACCATCGCAGTGGATGGCGAGCACACGATGACGAACCCAAACATCTCCTCGCCCAAGCCGGTTCGACTCACGGATGCGATGAAACAGTGGCTAGCAGAACGGCTTGAAGAAGATGAGTCCAACTCACCAGTTGATTTGTTCGGGTTGCTGGCCAAAAAGATTGACACCGGCGTCATACAAGGGCCTAAGCCAACGGTGCCTCAAGTGCAAATTTTCGTGAAGAAGTGGCGCAGCCTCAACAAAAAAGACGTTATGCAACCAGTAATTGATCTCTGCAAGGCTCGTATGTACGGTGTCGTGGCAAATATTGCGGAATCTACAGATGAACTTCTGATTCTGTGTGATACTACACGCGAGGGTGCGACTTTGACCCCCAAGCTCGGTACCGGGACACCGACTTCCCCCTTTCGAATCGGCCTCACGTGTTTCACACTGTTGGATCAATACGTCAACATTCAACGTGACCCTAGGTGCACCACCCTTTTCCACGTTGACAGCACACACAGTATCGTAAAGATGAAGTATCCTGTATTCGTGTTCGGGATATCCGACTGCTGTGGGAAAATTTTTCCTATTGTGTACTTTTGTACTTCCCAGCGAACCGGTACTGATATTGAGTGGTGCTGCGCATTTTTGAAACGCGTAATTTGGGAAACATTCATGGTTCAGTTCTCGCCCCAGTTCGTCATGACCGACGCGGATAATGCGCAATTCAATGCGTGTGTTGCTCAGCTGCCACACTCTAAGATCCTGATGTGTTGGTTCCACGTATGTCAAAACGTGAAAACCCTGATTGAGAAAGCCGCTTTAGCCCCTGTGACTATTGCTATGATTTGGCGAGATTTGAACAATCTCCACTACTCTCGCACAGAGGAAGAATTCCTGCTAAGACGGTCGAGGGTGCTCGCTGCATGGGTGTCTGCGTCAGATTCTTGCCCTCCCTTCAAGGTTGTAGCCGATCATATCATCGCGCAGTGGATCCTACATCCTCGATTCTCTTGCTGGCAAGCGTATCACACCCCACCAGGGTGTGCTACCACGAATAATCCGCTTGAACAATATCACAAGACGCTCAAGCTGGTGAACAAGTCGAAATGCGCAACGCCAACGGAAATGATTGATCGGTTGGACAGGTCGCGGCTTGTGTTCGTTCACATGCACAAAACATTTAGCAGCACTCACTCAGTGTCGGAGCGCTTAAAGGCACTCTACAACTTGACTGTTCGCCGAAAAGAACTACGGGCCGCTCCGCTTCCCTCTGCTGGAGATCTTCCCGTGCACCTGGTACAAGTTCGTCACCGACCACGCACGTCGTATGCAGATAAAGAAAGTGAGCAGGCCGACGACTTTTACGTAGAAGACCCGAAGAAGTCACAAATGCCGTACAAGTCTATTCACGTGCTGAAAATGCAGTGGCAGGACATGCCCCGGGACGGTTGGCTCGTGGACGCACGCCTACGAAGTTGTTCGTGTAGATTCAATATGAAATTCGGCATCTGTATTCACGTGATACATGCCACAAGAGAGCTGTCGTTGCCTTGCCCCGGAATTCCTGCCCCAGTACCGGTCTTCGTAAGTAATCGACGTCAAACTGGTACTACCACGCAGAGTACCCAACGGATAGTACCTCGGCGTCAAGTAGACGGCAATTCCCACCAAGAAAGCAGTGATGTTAGAATTTGTTCTGCTGATACGAATGGAGATCCTGCCGCTCACTACCCCGTGCAAGGACCCCAACTCCGTCCGCCAAGTGATAGCACCAGCCATCACTTAGGTACGTTTCATGGGCTTCCAGTACTTGGCCCGCAACCTAGATCACCGCCTCCCGTATTCGTCGAGCATCACATCGATACCGAGAGTGGTATTCCTGAAGCCCTCGCGAGCACAACCGCGCCTGCCAACATGGAGTTATTCCGCCTGGCCCCAATTGAAGCGGAGATCGGGTCGTACGAGGCAATGTTTTTTCGAGAGTGTGAAATGCGGAGCGAGTCACTTTCGGAGGTACACACTGTATATCAAGGTGCGGATGGATACCAGCGGAGCTATAGCGATTCGGTGCTGCACACCACCAATATCGCCTCAAACTACGGCGCAGCCCCAATGGCTCGTGCAAGCAGCGCAAGACCCCCACATCAAGTGGCAACAATCGACCCCGAGATCGCCAGCCCAGAATCGTTTGGGTCGATAAGTAGTAGTCGGCAGTCATGCGAGCAGACTAAACGCCGTAGATGCTAGTGCATTTCATAAAGGCGTCCACCAGTCATCCTTAATACATTTCTTAAAGCTTTTGACATTGGCTGTTCATAGGTTGGTCTCGCACTACAACCATACACCTCACCGTGCTTCAAAGAACGCGGTGCATCCAATTGAAAATTGCATTTACAACGAACGCTATATTGTAATACGCTATACCCCGCTCGCATGCCGTTATTAGTGGGAGTGATAGATCACTACGTACCGGTCTGTGTGTCCTTGTGTCCTCTGTAGGCATTGTTGTCCCTCTCCAGCAGCCGCATCTTCCCGATGCTTGTCGACGAGCACCATCTCGTCGGAGCATTTGGAGCTACTAGGCATTGCTGGCGAAGAGCACGGCCTCGCTTGCAGGCTGGACTGCGATCACCAAAGAACTAGCAAACGCAGGGTGGACTGAACTCGCTACTCGTGCTAATCATCACTGTAATAGGGTGGAGACCACCAGTGTGTCACCACCATGGTGATGTAATCCTTTTCTGTGGTGGTAGAGCACCTTTTCTTTGGTGGTGGAGTGCGATATCTCTGGTGATTTGATCCCTCGTTGATCATTGGTGGTGGCGCCCAAATCTCTGGTGGTGGTGTCCAAATCTGTGGTGGTCCGCTCCCAAAACTGTTGTGTTCGATTCTCTCCCTCGATTTTGGCATATGGACACGCAAGCGGGTTTTGTGGGCTGGTACAGAGGTAGCTGAAGGACGTAGTAGTATCCTCCTTTTTTCCCGAGATGAATCGAGCAAGTCTTCATAGCGAAGATGCAGGTTGAATTTGGAGATTTTTTCTAAAATGCCAATGTTAACGACAGCGTTATCGTCATACCAACAAACTCATAGCGGTATCATTGTGATGTAGAGAGCTGATATAAGTTGCTGAGGAGTTTAGAATCGATAAACGCATTAAAAATACGAAATATAGCCCGTTGAATATTAGTCTTCAACTTCCACTGCAACTCAGGTATAACATGCGAACTTTTGCGCAGCTACTTCAAACTGTCTTTCTCTTGAAAGACAAATGGCCCGGTACACAAACTTGTACATAAATTAAGTTTTGCCAAAGCATACGGGAATGCTTGCATCCTGGATACCCGTATGCTTTCGACCTTAGGGATTAAGGTTAAAGAAAAACGTAAAACACGTGGGACCGCCAGCAAATTCGTCCAGGAAAGAATGGATGTTTGGTATTTTACGAAGGGCTTTCGCCGCTAGATAATCGTTTCGCAATTGAGCTTAAGAAAAGTTTGGGCATGCTCCGTTATCAGTACGGTACATGTATGACGCAGATCTCGCGCCACCCGTGCTTACAGGTTGCAGGGAAGTATTCGGGGTGTACATCTCCCAACGCACTATACCGTGTATTAATAAATCATATGCTTGAGGCCTACAAATGTATTATAGCTTTGCTCGTACATGTACAGATGCCTCTTAACAGTGTTCATGTACCGGTATTAATAGGTACTATCCTACATGTATTCTGGTCCAACAATTCGCTGTATCCCTACAGTTCGCCATCCTGTCTCGGGGAAGCCACAGAAAAGGGTGCAGCCAATCCTTTTTTAACTCTGCGGAGGAATTGCCATGATCCAGGTAGAAAAGTACTAGAACGAGCCATCTAGGCGGCGCTGGATGTGCCGGACGTGGCGCTGTCGTGGGGTAAGCCGTGGCATAGAGCACAAAGCAGAATGAGGCTTGCCGAAGCGCTGAAATTGTTTTAAATTAAATATAGTAGACTTCAGCCTGAAGTCAAGTTGTGATCTGGCTAAATTTAACGTAGTCAAATTGCAAAAGTCAGATTAAAAATTTGTACTCTGACTTTTGCAATTGGGACCGCGTCAAACAAAAAGACGCTAAGCCACCATTTGGTGTTTTCGAGATAATCGCGTTTGAAGTTGACCAATCAAATTTCGGACATAGCCGGACATCAACATTTTGAAAGTGAAAACTACTCGTAAAATACGTAAAAACACTCTTATTCGATTGCTTTTATCATGAGCTTTCCGATCATATACAATAAGTCGAAATCGAAAAATATTGAGGTCACACGCCCCAAATAACATCAGGGATTTCGGGGGTCCGAAAATGGAGATAATTTTTTCAGACCTATGTTACTCCACGAGTTCTCAATATTTTGGAGTGTTCGATAGCTTAAAAGAAGCACAAGACACGCCATTTCGATTGATGCGGTTAAATCGCGATTCGTGCTTAGGTTCCTAAGCACCTTTTCGTTTGACGCAGTCTCAAATCAACGTAGCACATTGCACCGTTACGGCTTAAAGTATACAAAAAGGGTATACAATCGCTGTAAGCTTGCTTATCTGCTACGTGGTATTGCGCATGGGCTTGGACGGCAACGGAATGAACCCTTCAACACAAGGGGCCTTGGCACTACCAACGAACTTGAGGTGATTGTGCGCAAAAATTGCCTGGGTTATCTTCCACTTCCCCGTCTTCCCGTGAACACTCACGAAAAATAAACACGTGAGCTGGGCAGCTGGTGTAGTCCGGTCGACATATTGCATTCCGTTGAACGCCTTGAACGCAAATTTCGCGTTACCGGAGTTGTCGGCCTTCACGCTGGTCAGCTTCACAAAAATCTGGAAGCCGCACCTCACAGCCAAATCTTTGCACTTGCTGTGGACTGCTTTTTGTGAAGAAAAGACCGAATCGGCAATATTCTCCCGGAGCTGGTAGGCCAATCCATACGTTGAGCTTGCCGGGTTCGTCGACTCGACTGCAACATCGTCCCTCAGCAGTCCCAACTCCTTGGCAGCTTCGAGATCAGACACGTCGAGCGAAAAGCGAGCAGAGCCGTAGTTTGGGGGGGGGGTCTTGTTCTTGACTTGAACATTTGCACAATGATGAGAATATATTGTGCCTTGCAGTTATTTTGCCCTTCGTTTTGACCTCGGATATCGTAGTGGTCGGAAAAGATAAATCCGAGCTCGGTAGAGGTAGGTTTGAATAACTATGAGGCAAAGTCGCTGTTTTGCCACCCCCAAGTTTATCTAATTCCGACCACTTCGTTGGCTGCGAACACACGCATTTGCGCTGCGCTCACGGCACCCAGCTTTGTAAGCTCTCCGAGCCTACCTGCTTACTGCTAGATGCTACCGACAAGCATTGATGCTTGTGCGTTTGCTACAGATTGCTGCAGGGACAGGATGCTTAAATGCGACGACATGGTGAGCTTTACGTAGGCGCGTTCCTGTCACCGGCAAAGCAGTGTCTGAAGGCCACCCGATGAGTATGTCTGCTAAGTATGGCTTCGACTAAGCGACAAGGACGAGGACATGGAGAACGCCGAGGCCGCGGACCTGCTCGTGCGCATCGAGAACCCCAGCTACTCGGCCTAGCAGCGGCTGGAGAGCGAACCCCCGGAGCGCGCGGCGGCGTTCGAGGCGCTGAGGCAGATGCTGGCGCTGCAGAGCGAGCAGACGAACTTGATCTTCAAGGCGTTCAAGTGCATCGTCAAGCTTGCTATTGCTGTCGTCGCCGCTGCTCTTGATCAGCGCCGCGTAGGGTGCGGTGGCCTCCGTGAAGCTGCTGTTCGATCTGCGGCGCCACGACGAGGCCTGCGCCGCTAGGGGAGCTGCTGAGCAACGCCAAGACGGTGGACAAGATGTTTGTGTCCAGGAGCGCTACATGTAGTGCAGGAGTTTGCGGCCTATGAGCACGAATGCGCCAGGAATGGCGTACAGAGCGAATGAAGGCGTTGGACAAGAGTGGCGTGGGCCTTGCGGGCTTGATGGGGTGGCAGCGGCACGCAGCGGCCGGTGAACCTGGTCCGACGCGACCAGGCCAGGGTACTAGTAGCTGTATAGTGCTAAGCAAGAACAATAGAAAGCGGCAGCATTTAAATTTAATGCACAGTAAGGAGTTCTTTGTGATATTTGTCCATGTATCTGACTTTCGTCTGCATACGTCTCTACTGTCCGCGTGAGCATGTGGCGCTGTTTGGATTTGATCTATAGCTCATCGTAAACGTCGTGTACAACCGCCTGACAGACGCGGCCGAAACCAGAGTTGAAGCTAGCGGCACCAGCCCGGCAAATGCGCCCTACAATAGTAGTGTTCTGGTGTGTGTGTGGTAGCTCCAGAGTCCCCGATGAGTGAGGCATCCGATATAGCGCGACAGCACTAGGGCGGTATCCAATATAGCGGGAGGGTGGTCGTTTTGGCCGTTTTAAAACGGCAATTCCGACCTGCTTGGTCAGCTAGACCGAGGTTTAACAAGCTAAATCGTACCTCCACCTTGAGTCCGTCGACTTTATCTCCGAGCTGCAAAATATATCCGACCCGATATATCCCACTTCTGAGCATCGGAATTGCCAAACAATTTGCAAGGTACAATAGCCGTGAATCACCCATTTTTATTATTCAAGTCTAATCGTTTTTTTTATTTAGCACTAGCCTTCGAAATCTTACCTCCTACGTATCTATTTCAGGTGTCCCGCAAATAAACCGAGAGCTCGAAGCTAGTCCATAAGTAGTTGAAAGGTTCGCAAGGGGCGTTCCGGGCTTACTTAAGATTTTTTACTGAATGAAGAAAATAGTCGTCGGCCTGGGGGACGATCCAGAACTTTTCTAATGGATCATGGTAATTCCTCAACTCTGTGGGACTCAGAAGTCCAGACCTCAAAACGCTGGTTTTCGGGGGTAGGTCCAAAAGATCGATATTTGAATAGAAGCTATGTGGTGAAGTGCTGAAGGAGAAGTTCCCGCTACCACGACATTGAGTGACACGGCAGCATGAGCGATCGATAGTCAAGAAGCGGTAGATCGGTGGATTCTGGTGTTTCCAATCCGTCGATCAACCCGACGCGAACATAGATCAACCGTATGAAGGGGCTTGAAGCTGATGAGAAGATCAAGGTGTCTAAGGTTGGTGAAGTCAAGATTGATAGAGTCATAGTTTTTAAACTATGGCACCGATAATTATTCCGATATTCATTCAAGACATACTTTATTGTGAGAACCGAACACACACAAAAAATAGGATGCCACTACAACTTGGCGTTCCGCAGCCATGCCCATATACCGTCGATTAAATGTCACGTGGGCATTCTGAGAGTACTAAGGCAAAGTGCCGATTTAGTGGCCCCGGGGGGAGTACCGGCACAAAAGAGGCGGACGGGAATGATCGGATTGACATGTTCCTGGCACCATCGTAAAGAGGAGACGCCAGCGGATTTTTGTGAATTCTGTGGCATCAACAAGCCACGTAGTCGACTACTAGCTAACCGGTAACGCGTAGCATCGATTTGGCCGTACATGTATTACACTTGACTTTCGTATGAAGGGCTACCAGACAACGCAGCTTCGAATCACTTTAGGGTTAGGTGGATGCAATCCTTTCAAACATCATGTTCAGCTCATCTCGTGATAAAGTCTAGTTTATTAAATAATATAGGCACCACACGGCGACATCGTACTCGTGAGCGCCGGCGATGCGGGGCAAACTGCAACCGGAGGCGATTCATACTGTAGCAGACCAGCGCGGTCGCTGTAGAAGGAGCACGATAGACGTCTTCGCTTTACTCACGCCGACCAGCCGTGTGTATCTTCGGCACCACAACAGTAGCGTGTCAGCGGCGAAGAGCTCAATGGTGGCTGCGATACTGCTAGCAGCAGTCTGCGTGTCAATCAATGACGCCAGATATTCGATAGAGCTAGATGTATACGTTAGTTTGCTGTGTGACTATCATATGTAGCTAGGTGACGGCTGAAACACACTTGTGCTGTATTGTATGCATACTAAACTGCGCGTGTAAGGACACGAGGACTTGCCCTACATAAATACTGAACTGGGTTTCCGCTTGCGCACAACTGGCTCCCCAGTAGCAATACATATACGGCTCGTTATGCGCTATCCGATGCACAACGCCCTCTTACGATGCCGCGCGCTTCCAGAAGCAGCGCGATCTTCGGGCTGCGTCGTTCGTGGTTTCTGTGCGCTTTCACACTGTATGTCGAGACCTTCAAGATCGTCGCTGCCATCTCGCCCCCGTCATCTCGTCCCCATGTTGCAGCCACACCCTCGTTACTTCCGTGGAGGGTGAGGTGGTGACTTGGAACTGAGGAGGACGGGAGGTGATATTCGCAGGAGCGTTTCTGATATTAGCAGGACCCCTCCCTCGCATCTGACCTAACCAGCTCACAAGGACGAGTTTGGCCTAAATTTATGTGAGCCACTTAGTCGACCGAGAAGGCACTCACATCCAATTTACCCTCCTCAAGCGCACTCGCCCCTCCTCACCTGCGGCAGCCTCAACATCGACTTTTACACGGAAACAATTCGCAGGCCAGTCACAAGCAGCGCACAGGCATCTCGCAGGAGGCTCACAGGCGGTCACTAGCAGCTCGCAGGCGGCACACAGGCAGTCACAGGCATCTCGCAGGCAGGTACAGGCATCTCGCAGGCAGTCACAAGCATCTCGCAGGCAGGCATATCGCAGGCAGCTCACGGGTAGTCACAGGCATCTAGCAGGCAGGTGCAGGCATCTTGCAGGCTGTTTGAAGGCACCTCGCAAGCAGGTGCAGGCAGCTCACAGGCAGCTCACGGGCATTCTCACTCAGCCCCCAGACAGGTGCAGGTAGCTCGAAGACAGGTCAGAGGCAGTCGCCGTCAGCTCGAAGGCAGGTCAGAGGCAGTTGCAGACAGCTCCCAGGCGGTCACTGGTAGCTTGGAGGCAGCTCACGCCCAGTCAAAGGCATCTCCCAGGCGATCACAGGTAGCTCGCCGGCTATCACAGCCAGTTCACGTCAAGTCGGAGGCAGCTCGCAGCCAGTCACAGTCAGCTCACGTCAAGTCGAAGGCAGCTCGCAGCCAGTCACAGGCAGTTCAAAGCAAGTCGAAGGCAGCTCCCAGGCGGTCACAGGCAGCTCAAAGGCAGGTCACAGGCATCTCGCAGGCAGCTTACAGGCGGTCACTAGCAGATCAAAGGCAGCTCATCGGCAGCTCGGAGGAGTTCGAAGGCAGCTCACAGGGAAGTCAGCGGCAGCTCGAAAGCAGCTCCCGGTCAGTCCTTTGCTAGTCAGAGACAAGTCTCAGCCAGTCAGAGGCGTCCAAGCTCAGGCTAGCGCGGTTGGAGCCGCGAAACGGCGACAGGTCTCTGGAAGACAACCGAAGCTCACAGGCGAGCAAAAGAAGACGCCATGGTCATGGCTCGAGAGTAGAGACTTCCATGCCATCCAGAGGCTACATTTTTAGATGAAGGCTCGGCTAAACGGGCTGCCAATGAGTTTGCGCGTGATCACGGCTACGCCTTGGTGGTGAAGTCGGTGTCAGCGGGTAGGAGAGGGCAACGGCGTCGAGTATTGTTGGGTTGCGACCGGCACGGCACTCGCCGTCACTATGTATCGCGGTCCATCCGGCGTCGTGTAAATGCTGTTTCGCGTCGGTGTGGATGTCGAATGGAACTAAATCTCATTAGAAGCGGACAACTAGGGACGGAGTCCGAGCGCTGGCGTATCGAGCACCGAGACCGAGCGGTTGTTCATAATCATCCTCCTTCGCGCCAACCAGACGTCCATCCCGTCCATCGAAGAGCGGCACGGACCGCTGCAGTCCGAGATACGATCGCAGCCGATGCTGAAGTTGGAGTCACGGCTGCACAAACAATTGCACGCTTGAACTTGGATGGAGCTGGCGCCGTGGTTACTGACCGAGAAATATACAATGAGCGGAGGCGCGCTGTGAACGAGAGAGTGGGAGGGTTGACGCGAATGGAGTTTCTTCTTCGCGATCTACAAACTGGAGACTACTTCGTACGCTTCCAAGAGGACGATCAGTCGCGTATCACGCATTTGTTTTTCGCGTTCGAACCTGCAGTTGCGATCTACCGCGACAACCCTGACATCGTTCAGCTCGACTGCACCTACTGCACAAACCGTTTCGGGATGCCTCTCCTCAACATTGTGGGTGTCACCGGGACCAACAGTGCCATTAACATAGCACAAACCTTCATTAGAAACGAACAGCAACCGGACTACGATTGGGTGCTGCGTCAACAGCAAGAGATGATGACTCTCAACGACATCGCGCCACCCCAAGTGCAGCGGGGCTGCCGTAGCGTTAGCGTCAGAGGAAGACGTAACAGACTCACAGAGTCTCAGCTTAAGAAAGCCCGTTCTAATACCAGAACGCACGAGTCCGTACTCCCTACGGACTCCAAGAGTCAACCCTTAACTCTTTACTGTGAATCTCAAACTGAATGTATTTCTCCTTATCGCGGCAGAGCCGCCTTTGGTGTAAATGTATCTCGTTCACTATCTAGCATAGTGAACCCTAGTCATGTGCATAATCTGTGGCTCTGAAGCCATATACTGAATCTCCTACTGAAATAGGTTAGACAGTGTGTACCACACAAGCCTGTGTGTCCCGAACCAGCACTAGCGGACGCTGGACAGTGCTGGGTACCGAGGTCGCAAAGAAGTGTAGCCATTCCTCAAAAAGGTCAGTGTTCATAAAGCCTGATGGTGACGTCGTCACAGCGGCACCACGCGCCTCGCATCCCTCCAATAACTGGCATGAGACTGTTTTGCCGGGCAAGATGAACGCAGGAGGCACGACAAAGCCACTTGCACTTGCGCACGCCACGACAGTCAGGTGAAAATTGACGGTAGGTTCGGTGCACCACACGTTGCTCGATCCTCGGACGGCGACCACGGTCTTGCTCTTGAGCTGCTTCTGGAACGCAGTCTCATCCATGTTAAAAACACGTGACGGGTCTAGTTTCAACTCAATTACGAGCTGTTGAAGAGAGTGGTAAGGTCCGCCGGAACGATGCAATCGCGCTTCAACGACAGCGACTGGCTGAACGAGCGGTAAGGGCAGGATGGCGCTCCTTAAAGCGCTTATACCAGCCCTCACCAACACTTTCGCCGCAACCGAGTAGCGCAATCTCTTGGACTTTGCGAAGGACGGCGGATCGGCCGACGGGACGCCCCACGAGCCGTCTGCCAACGACCCAATCGTAGATGTGGCGCTCGGCGTCACGTGGGAAGAAGGGCTTCGGTCCGGGTCGTGCAGGAGTCAGGGGCTGTCCCGCCGCCTCTGTAGCCATCCACTTCCGGATGGTCCGCTCATGAACACCGGTAGATGCGGCGACGCCAACGACGGTAGTGCCTGCGAGGACTTGGGCGATAATGTCTTGCTTCCTCTCCACCGTGTAGACGCTAACCATTGCTTGTTTGGAAATGGGAGAGCCCCAAGCTGGCTGCCATCGTTCTAGCTGCCGTCCAACCGTTTATTCTACTCCCGCCACGGGTTCCCGCCAATTTTAACCGCATCCATTTGTATGGGATTAGTACTTAACACGATGTTTACCAATGGCTGAGCAGGAAAGAGGAAACAGCATCGTTACTGGCTAAAATGGACTCGGCCTTGAATTGGTCGACCGGCCTCAGATTGACCGATTCCCTTATACAAAATGGCCGCAACAGATCCTACGGGAATCGGTCCAAAACCGGTATAGAGCCGCGAGTCCATTGAAGTGCTAAGCTTATCTCCCAGAACCTCCGAAGTTGCTGTGTTCTTAAAAGAACACGGCATCTCTGAGGTTCTACGGAGGAAACGTATTCGAGCACATTTTGTCAGGCATCGAGATTGAAACCATTAGTTTTTCTAGTGTAGCAGAGCGCTCAATAAATTTGAAAACTCTCACCCATGGTCAACGTGTCCTTACCTTGGTATAATGGATGATAGTGCTGATTTCGCCAGTCGACAATTCTATAACAGGCAGCTTTATGATACGGCACTCTTTTTTTAGGGTTTATCGAAACTGGTCGCTCAAGCAGCAGGCATTTAAATACACCAGTCTGCAGTCTGGGATAAGCTGGCCGCAGTTCAAAGGGTTTACTCGTCTGATTCGACTCTAGGTTGTCTGCACCCTTCATATAGACTGCGTGTTTGTCGTTGGTACAGGTAGCAAATTTGTCGCGTTTTGTGCACTGGAGCTCCGAAGACCGAGAATACTCTCACGATTGTATTCGCGTTTGACCTTACAGGCTTTTCGAGTGCCGACCAATGCAATCCTAGTTGCCACATAAGAATCGTGCAATGCTGATTAAAGACCACGGCGCATGAGATTACCTGCGGACAGGGCTCCCGATTACTTACGTATGCCGTCCGGCTCATAAATAATGGCATCAGCCCTACAAATTAGAGTAAAAAATAATGTAACTTTGAAAATGATCATAAACAATTAATTATCGACTTTTAGGTATAATATTACTTGCTTTTTGGATGTACATATCTATATTTAGAGAAATATTTTCAAGAAACAGTTATGGGATTCCCAGCCTGGGACCTCCCGACCAGAGGCTAATGTTAACTTGGTATCATGATATTTTTTCGAATATAATATTGATAATATTCGATATTAATATTATATTAGGTAGCAAAACGCGATATCAATCAGATATTTCATATATCATTTCAAATCTCACCGAATATCAAGTATTTTTTATGATATTTCCAGAAGACCTCTGCTCATGCTCTGAGGGGTGCGATTCATCCGGTAGGAGTTCTCAGCATGGCAATGGGCATTATCAAGGTCCAGCAAAGGGTTTGCGCCGGCAGTCATGTAAAATATTTTGTCAGCTTGACCCCGCGCAGCTGTATCTAATAAATACCCGGTCCAGCTGTATCTGAATCCTGGACCGAGTAGCGCCAGCTGTATCTAATAAATACCCGGCCCAGCTCCTTGACCGAGTAGCGCCAGCTGTATCTAATAAATACCCGGCCCAGCTGTATCTGAATCCTGGGCCAGCTGTACCTAATAAATACCCGGTCCAGCTGACAGGCTGTCAGTGACAGCTAATACCATATCTCTACTTCTGTTATTGGCAGTAGAAACAAAATACCGCAATACACTAACTTATATACCGTAAAACCCAGAGCTGTTCCGGGCAGAGCACGGCCTTGTTCAGATACCTTGGATGTAAATAAAGTACGGGGTTGTATTACTGTTGATATTGCAAATTGCAATTTGCAATGGTTCAAGCGTACCAAATTCTGGTACCGGTGAGCATTTGCCCCACAGTTTGCTATCGCATGCTTGAGTACACAATGAATGGGATGCAGCGTGACGCAGCCTGCGTGTATGGTTTGCCACCTAACTAATATCAACCGGGTATTCGTAATGACGACAGATTGGTTTAAGCTGGCTAACGATTGGCCAAAAATACTAGAAATACGTCATCATTTCGTACTTAATGAGATATTGATATATTATATGATATATCAATATTAATATCAATATTATTTTCCCTGTGTGTTAAAATATCATATAATATTTAATATATCAAAACTGAATGTGTCGATATTATATCAATATCAATATTACCCATTTTGGAGTTAACATTAGCCTCTGCTCCCGACATAAATAATTTATGGTCGAGCCCATAAATAACCAATAAAATACTTACATTATTGTTTTTGCCATGCCGTAATCGGGAGTGACAAAGGCAATGCGCGCGGCCGAGAGCTGCAACAACCCGGACGCGCTGCGCGGTGCTGAATGTCCTCTTTGAAGTAATCTCGCGCTCACCTAATACTGTAGCGTTGACACTATGGGCTCGATAGAGGTCAATCAATGCATGTACTGAGTGTAGCATTGAACCGTCGAGTACATATCGTGCATTAGCGTCAGTGTGGGCACTCAAAGATCGACAAGTGCGTTGCGGGTTTCCCTCCAAAACTCTTCAATTACGCCAACGTAAACGCTGTTCGCTTACACTCAACTACGACTTGTAGCTGGCATACCACTTCCGCAGGGGCAACGGCACCGCAGCTTTCATCTTAGTTGGGTTTGGCGCAAGTTGTGGGCATCCGCTTGTAGCGTTGAACAGCTCGGTAAAGTCGTCTTCCGGGGGAAGCTCTTGCCATAACGCTGGAATGCAGACGCGCAGCCCAAAGTCCTCTTCTCCGCTCTCAACAGACCAGCAGCGTGGGACGTCTTCAGTCTCACTCGAGTCGTAGTTGTGGTTGTAGTCGCCCTCTTCCTCCGACACGGTGTAGTTCCTCCCACCAAACACAACGTTCACTTCACTGTCGTCATTTGGGTCATCGGATGTCCAATTCGCAGAGTACACGACCTCGTTGAGCTCGTTTAAAGACGCAGTGCGGTTCGACGTCAAGCAGCCGTTCGTGACGATGCTGTCCCCGTATCCCAGTGAAGTCACAGCCCACTTGTAGCCCCTCCCATCGTGCACGACGATGGACTGTCGGGTCGGCAGCGCCACGCCCGACTCGATCGTCACCACGGCGTCGAACGGCAGCCAAGTTCCGCTGCCATTTCGCGGGAACAGCAGGCCGCTCACGCTTGAGTTGCTGCTGCCGCCCTCGACGAGGAGCTGGCTGGCGTTCTGCATTTGCTTCAACCACGCGACCAGTTGGTGTTGCGGACCGGTGAGGCTTCGCCCACTCATCAATGCTGAGGGTCTCGAGACGAACGGGTCTCCCTCGTCAACCACGATGCCTTGGTGACTCGGGTCGTCTCGGTCCAGCGCGAGCACAAGGGCGACGGCGACCAGGATCAAGCCCGCCAGCACCACCAGCGGCGTCCACGAGTGCCGCTTGTGCAGCGGGCGCTTCTCCGCCGCTTCATCTTCGTGGTCGTAGGTCGAATCGAGCGACACGGTGCTCGGCGGCGCCACCCGCTTCTGCGGCTCGTGCAGCTCGCTCTCGCCCTCCATCTCGGTCGCAAAAGGGAAGTGACCCCGAAGTCTAACGGAGAAGAAGGAGGGGAGTACGACACCATCGCCGCCTCCCAGACGAAAACACACACAAGAACAATCCAAACACGACGAGTCCCAACTGTATAGATGGAAGCAGTGGAACTGCTACCAACTTGGCAGTGCCAATTCATGGAGAAGTGCAGCTTTCACGCACATGAAGCTCTTTTTGGTGCCATCGCTGTTGAAGCAGAGGAGCTCATCTCAAAAAACTGCATTTTGCACGCGCGATCTGCTTCAACTACTAGTACTCCAGCTACACCAACTACGTCACTTGCACTTGTCGGGCGTGTCATCTCATCTCTCTCTCTCTCTTTCATGGCTCCTCTCGCTTCACGCGCTTCTTGCAAGCATCGATGTGTGGACCGGGGCATCGCATGGGCTGCACCGCGCACAGCTCGCCTGAGGTCATGGGCGCTTCAAGATACTCGCAGTGAGTCAGCCCTTCAAACGGTTGATTCGCCTCCAAAGTCGGGCTGGACAGCACGTTGAGCTCCAGCGCAGCCTGCTTGCCGCGGACCACGAGCCACTGGCTGTCACCTCCATTGCTGCCGCTCTCTGCGTTGCTTGGCACTGGGATGTCGTTCTGCGCGCGCAGCCTCGCTCGAAGCCAGTCCTCGGCGCACATCACGAAGGGCAGGCCATCGAACTCGAACTGCAGCGGCTTGCAGCTGACCTTGAACGCCGTGTAGACCTGCGGCCGGAACGCGCTGCGCACTGCGTCCGCCAGCGTGTGCAGCGGTGGAAGGTCCCGCGTCGTCAGGCACGTTGCGTTCGCGCGGCTGTTGTCAAGCGGCCGGCGGTACCCTCGATGGTTCGTCAGCACAAACTCCTCGGTCTGGTTCGAGGACGCCACCACCATGCGTCCGTCGAAATGGAGTCTGCGCGAGCATTCGGAGAGACGAGGCCGCAGTCGGCCCGTCACGTTGAGCGCATGCACATGTAGTGGGCCGGCAGAGCTCATGTTCGTCTGCAACAGTGATAGGTTGAACTCGATTGTCGACGCGTTCTTGACAGCGAAGAAGACGGCGTCGGCTTGACGCCGCGCGGTCGACATGGAAGTCGCAGCCACCCACAGACACATGACAACGTTGAGCAGCACGAACACCGCGAGGCCGAGGCAGAAAGAGTCGCGCGCCGTCCAGCGAGGCTTCTGCAGGGTAGACAGCACCTCCATTGAGAACTGGCGGATCGAGAGAGCACGACGACGCTTTTCCCAATGTACAACACGCCTCCTAATTATTACCAAACTCCTTCTTCCTCCCTCCGTCTCACACACACAGCTAGCTACAGACTCATAAAATACCGGGTGGCAACGGGGTCCAGAGGCAACGGGATCCGTTCAGGCTTGGGACCAGTCGCTAGATCACGCTCCACCGTACAGTTGGCGCGAGTCTGCGACGAAGAGTCCTCGTTGCCCTCATCTGTACCCACCCGTCCCACCCACTCCAACCGCTAAACTCTTCTACAGAGTGATCAGCGGCCCGACGACCAGGTTCTCCCACCGCAGCGCTAGTACCAGCACCTCGCGCATCCAGAAGGCGGCGTCCGATGAGTTGGCCGAGCCCAAACTTCCACCGTACTCGACCTCGAAGCCGCGGATCGGCTGGCCCTCCACCTCCGGCAGCGTCGTGAACTTCCACCAGATGAAGGCCTTGGACCAGATCACGCACTGCGACGGCGCTGTGGTCGCGCCTCCCGTCATGAGGTGCAGGTCGTCCGCATCCTCGGGGTTCATATCCCGGATACACACGAGGTGTCCGTCCGGGGTCTTGGTGCGGAACAGCAAGTAGATGGTGTGGTGCACCCACCCGTCGATCGTGTGCTTGATCTTGCGGCGCACCACCACCACGTCGTTCTCGAAGCGCTGCAGCACCTCGACCTTGACCTCGAGGCTGTGGCCGAAGTATCGCGTCACCTGATCCTGCACCGCGCGCATCTCCCAGCTGCGGGCCGCCAGGTCCTCGCTGCAGTCCTTGGCGAACGTCTTGTGGAACATGAAGTTGACGTTGTTGCCCACGAGCTTGCGCTTCTCGCGCCAGCCACAGATCTCCAGGCCGCTCGAGACGAAGTCCTCGCTGTTGGAGAAGGCCTCGATCTCCAGGAACGAGTCGCGCATGATGCGCAGACACATGGCCTCCTCCATGGGGCGCCACGAGCGCGGCGTCTGCAGGTCGAACAGCTCTTCCGCGACCGAGTCGGACGTCGTCTCCCTCTGTTTAGATCCAAAGAGAACAATCAACATAAGAGTCAGGAATTGCTCAAGCGGATTTGCAGGAAAAGAAGAAGAGCAGCCCGTCCTCCTCGGAGAGGGGAGGAGGAAGAGGGGGAGGACATGAAACGTACGTGGTCGTACTCGAGCTGCAGCATCGAGTGGAAAAAGCGGTGGTCGTCCAGGGCCTTGCGCAGGTTGTAGTTGTGGTTGGTCAGGTGCTGCGCCTCCATGGTGAGCTCCGAGATCTTCTGGCGCATGGGGCTCTCGCTCTTGACGCCCTCGCACAGCTCGCGGATGCGGAGCTCCTTGGCCGCCACGGTCTCCTTCATGGTCATCATCGTGTGCTACGCAATGTCAAACAGGCCAAGAGACAGCCACAACAGGCACCACCGCAAAAAAAGAACACGTCAGTCTAAGTCGGCTCAACGAGTTGTAAACCGTGCTGACTCAGAACGCCGGCATGACACCGGCACCGGCACCGGCACCGACACCGACCGTTACGGCTCCGGAGGCGTCCACTCACCTCTCTCTTGTGACGGCTGCGGCGCTCGTAGCTGCGTAGCCTGGCCTTGGCCTCGGACGGTGGCGGGCGCTTGGGCTTCTTCTCCTTGGCCTTGGGGGACGGCTTGCGGCCGCGCCTCTTCTTCTCCGGACCGGGGGGCGGTACCAGCGCGCTGCGCAGACCGAGCGGCGGCAACGGCGCCACGGCCGAGGACGGGAACAGCGCGTCGGCGTGCGCGGCGGCCTCGGGCGCGTGCTCCATCATCATGGTCATGACCTCGTCGGGCCCGCTCTCGGACAGCTCGCCGCTCACGAGGTCGTCGTCCTCGAGCGCGCGCGCCATGGCGTCGTCCTGCTCGTCCTGCTCGTGCGGGCTCTGGGCCGCCGACTCGCCTAGCGCGGCGCTCCAGAGCGAGTCCAGCTCCTCCTCCTGCTGGTCGGCCGCCTCCTCCTCCGACAGCGTGCCCGGCAGCATGATGGCCATGACGGCGTTGCCGGCGTCCTGCTCCAGCTGCTCCAGGCGCAGCTCGCCCAGCTCCTCGTCGCTCAGCATGAGGCCGTTCAGCTCGGCGGCGGTCGGCGCCTGGTGCAGCGCCTGCATCAAGTCCAGCATCCTGTCCTGCTTAAGTGCGCGCGCTTCCTTCTTTCTTCTTTATGGCAAATCAGACGACACACTCGGCTGAGCTCCTTTCTGGCCGAGGACGAGGCACTCGTCGGGCAGCGAGCGAAAACGATACTGAGGCGCGGGTCGGGGGTTCGGGCGCTCGGGCTCACGTCGGGGTCAGTGTGGCCATACTGGGGCCAAGTGACTTAATTTTACCGGCTGGGCGAGAGGGGCTCCCGTTCTTCTTTTCCTGCGACTGGTTACTTGGCGCAAGTTCAACCTCCATATTAGGGGCTCCGCTGGACGCTCGCAAAAAGATGAAGGAAGCACGTGCGGACTGGCAGCCGGCGCCGCCTGGAGCTCATACTGGAGCCCTGTATCAGCACTAGATAGCCACCTGGCGGCACTCGGCTGCTTTGGGCCGGTTGTGCCGGTGCGGCAGCGCCGGCCCCCGTTTCGACGGTGAGACTTTGGTACAGCGTACCGCTTTGGTCATGTCGCTTGCAGTCTGCTTGGCGTCCAGCGACTGGGTAGAAAAGGGTCGGTCGTGACGCGCCGGCGTGGAATGCAACTATCATACCGGTACAGAACATACAAAAACTCAGTGCGAGCGAGGTGTCAATTGAAATTCAACCAAAGGTCGCGCGTATCTTTACGACGCCAATTCAACCAGCCACGAGTGCCAACACGTGGCCGGCCACTGTTCACGCCAACGCCAGCGCCTCCGCGAAAGAGCAGCAGGGCTCTGCTCTCCCTAGGGAACGTCGCCACGGCAGCCGCCGCGGCAACAGCAGGGTCCTGCCGCCCGCGTTGGCTCACGAGCGACTTCAACATGAAGGGTTGTTAAATACCTTGCGTTTCGCCCCGCGCCGCGCGACTCCTGTCAGCAGACGACTAACGCACGATTTCTTTGAGCGTTCAACACGACCTGCATCACCTTTTTGCCTGCGACCGGCGTTCGCGCGCGCGGACAAGCACCGAGCCGTTGCGCTCCGTTAAACAAATGAGGGAAGTAGCGTCATGAGGAAAGAGCTGCGTGGCGCCGCTTCCTGCACCGCCACAGCAGGAGAGTGTTCTGGTGTTGCAGCCAGCCGCAGGCTCTGATATTCTATCCAATGCGTGTGCGGACGACCGAGCTGCGCTGAGGCGATCACGTTGGTCTTGCCACGAGGGACCTGGCCTTCCGTGCCTCACTATCTGGCCCGTGGGGCTGCCACCTCATCGTTAGCAACGCTCGGGCGCTGGTCATCCGCGCTTGCCGCACGGCGCAAACTCGGCGCGGGATTGCTGGCGCTCGTTGAAGTGTCCACCTCGGGTTGACGACGGGTCTACGCTCGTACTTTGACGCGTATGAATTCGAACTTCTTCGCGTTCTCTGACTTCAATGACGTCGGGTTTACAAATTTGACCCAGTGATTACAGCGCACTTAATATTCGCACTTAGCAAAAGATCGCACTTACCACTTCAATATGACGCTGGAGTCTACGGACAGCTGCAACTATCCATACGCCTCTCGTCGTTAGCAAACTGCAAGTATCCTGCATGTTTTGCTTACAGTACATGTAGCTTGCAAGCTGCAGGCTCGCGTTCCGGCGGTCTCGCAACAAGACATTGCGCGGATGGCTGACGTTTAACAGTCCGGTCTTTGCCGGTCTCCAACTTTAATCAGTGCGCGGCTCTAGCGAGACCTGTACTGGTGCCACCAGTCTGGTGGAGATGGCACTAGGACTGGTAAAGCTGCCTGCGCGGCTCGTCACGCGAGCGCAAGATGAGTGCGATGTCGCTTGGCTTCACGCTGAAGCGAGGGATGCGCCGCGGCAACTATTACACCTGAGCTTCAACCCCGAGTCGGCCGCGCCGACGTCGCCTCTGTCACCCGCTCCAGTTCATCTGACACGACGGTCATCGTAGCAATGCACTGAGTCAGCGCTGGTGAGTGCGGTGAGTGCAACGGCGGACCACAAAGCGAAAAAATCCTAGCCGTCGTGTCTTATGTCTTATCCTTAGTCGTCGCTATACCTACTATCTCTCGCGCTTGCTGCGGCAAGTCCTCGCAATAAATTCCGTCACCCGCCGCTCAGCTGATCTGCATGTCCTCCGCTACCTCACCGTCTTCAACTGCAGCAGCGGGAGCAGCACAGGGTGCCGGGGCTGGAGCAGCACAGGGCGCCGCCGCTTGAACGGGCGCTACCGGCGCGCTGGCCTCCTCGCTGCTCGCCGCCGCGGCGTCGTCTCCCTCGGGCGCGAGCGTCAAGTCGTCGAAGCCCAACTTGGCCAGAGTGTTCTCCATGCGCTGGCGCTGGCGGTTGCGCGCCTTCTTCTTGGCGTCCTTCTTCTTGCGGTCCTCCACCTCGTAGATGGTGCGGTAGACCTCCTTTGACACCTTTTCCTTGAGCAGCGTGAAGAAGACACCGCCGGACGTGCGGCGCCTCGGCTTGTACTCGTGCGAGACCTCGTCCACCACGAAGAAGAGCTCGGGCTTACCGCTCGCCAGCGCGTTCACCTGCTGGCCGCCGTCTTTCTCGAGCCGCAGCGTCTCGCGCAGCAGCTGCCACGACACCTTGGGCCCCACGTGTTTCACCACGCGGTGTAGCAGCGCCACCTTGGGCTCCTTCAGCAGCTCCGACATCACGCGCGGCATGTCCTTGGTCAGCGGCTGCTTGAGGTTGTTGCGGCGCCGCTTGGGCTTGTGCGTCCCCTGCTGCTGCTGCTGCTGCTGCCCGCCGCCATTGCCGTCCTTCCTGTGCTTGTTTCTATG
Organism: Phytophthora vignae f. sp. vignae; assembly: GCA_016169955.1. Lineage (NCBI taxonomy): Eukaryota > Oomycota > Peronosporomycetes > Peronosporales > Peronosporaceae > Phytophthora > Phytophthora vignae. Next base: position 834,278 of record JABJUM010000007.1, read on the forward strand.
CTTCTTCTGCTTATGCGGCGAGCGCGCGGGCGCGGCCTCCGTCATGACGGCCACAGGTGGTGGTGGCGGCGCTGTTACTGCTGCTGCTGCTGCTTCGGTGGCGACGTCCATAGTCTCTATATACTCAAGTGATGGATCTCGACAACCAGCAAAAACAAAACGGCGCCAAAAATAAAATGTCAAATTTTAGATGAAACCTACTGGGCAGAATAGTTATGATAGTTCGTAGGGTGTTGAAGGCAGCTTCAACTTAACGCGTTACCGCGCTGCATCGAGCCTGGGAGCAATGAGCAAGCAAAGCAATGGTTAGTACAGTGCGGGTTGAATACTACTGCAATATAGTCTTCAAGGGCACGTACCAACGCTCGCATGAGCTCGAGTTCTCGCTGCTGCAGACGCTGCACTTGTTCCTGCAGCAGCAAAACCATCCGCGCGTCGCTGGCCCTGTCCTCACGCTGCTGCTTCAAGGCTGTGTTCTCCTCCGAAAGCTTCGCGTTGCTTGCCCGCAGTGTCAGCAACTCGTTGTCGTGTGCTTTGTTCCGGAATGTCTGCTGAACTGCGATCATTAGGCGCGGACGTTCAGCTCTCAAACTGACGCTTGGAACCGAGTCGATCCTTGCTGGCTCTTGCGGCTGCTGCTTAACTGGGGCGCTCTCCATCGTGATGTCGGTCTCTACGGTGAGTTTTGCGATCTTCGTTGCTGCAACTTGTTCTTTGGTAGTGGCCTCTGGGCTTGGAACAGAACTAGTGTTTGCTTCCGCTTGTTCGTCACTGACGACGTCGGCGTCCTGCTGAAGCTCGTGCAGGCAGCGTGCGCGCTTTGTTTTACCGTTGGCCAAGCCCTGGCGCTTTTCAGCCCGCTGTCGTTTTTGAGCTCCCATCGACTTTTTCGCCTGCTTTTGCTGAAGTTTGTCCAGCTGCTGCAAGCACAACGCCCTCCTCCAGTCCATTGGAGCCGCAGCTTTGGCCAAAGGAGTGGATACGTCAAGCTCTCCATCGGGTTCTTGGTTATTAGCCAGCACTCGCAATCGATGGCGCAGCAGTCCCATCGCTCGTCGTAGTAACTCTTCCAGCTCATTGTCCTCTTCATCATTGTCGTCTTCTCCGTCAGTCATAGACGGCGACCCTGGCGTACCAGAGGCCGTCGCTGACGGCTCCACGTTAGCGTGTTCAGCACCAAGTGCTCCACTACCGCTCAATTGCCGACGCTCCGCGAAGAGCAACATCGCTCTCCTCAGCAGTCCGTCAAGCTCGACGTCGTCATCGTCCTGCTCTGACGTAGCCTCAAGTTTCGTCACCTTTAAGCCCTGCTCGTCTCGCTGCCGCAGTAGCATCATAGCTCGTTGCAATAACTGGTCCAGCTCGACGTCTCCATCGTCCTCCTCAGGCTCCGCGGCCTGAAAACCGCGGGCACAGTCTGTCGGGTCCGCTCTTGCACGTAGCAGGAGCATGGCTCGCCGCAGGAGGCAGTCGAGCTCGCTGTCGACCTCGTCGTCCACGTCAACTGACGAGTGCGCAGCTTCCCGTTGGTTGCCAGCGTCTCGCTCCTTCGATGTTTCGCGGTCGTCCCCCAGCTCCTTCATGATGCGTCTCAGCCACTGAATCTTACGCATCTTCCTGTCCGACGTCTAGGAGCTGGTACCCGAGGGGATCCGCCTGCCAGACGAATTTGAAGTGCTGAGCCAGCGTCTCGAGCCGCCAATCAACTTTCTTGCCGCCAAATTGTTTTTCGCGGGAAAAAAGAGATTCTGACAACTGACCAATGAGAAGCCTTGAATACAAAAGGCGACTTGTTTTCGGTTAGTTAGAATTAGATGTAGAATTAGATGTGTACACCGTCGATTTCTGTCGCCTCGAGCAGCTCTGGGCTGTACCGGGTCCAGGGAGGCACGACCGCGCGAGCGTCCCGTGGTAGCTGCTTGTAGTGCTTCTGGCAGAAGTTGTGCGTGCGCTCGAACGCAGGTTTGATGCAGTCGGGCACCAGGCAGCGCTTGCCGCCGCCGTGCGCCCAGCAGAAGCCTTTGGAGATGGTGACTTTCGCGCAGCCCGGGTGCTGACACCGCGTGCCGCCGCCGTGAGACCAGCACAGCCCGCGCGCCTTCGCCTTCTTGCTGCAGCCACCGACCGTGCACTCCGTGCAGCCGCCGTGTTTCCAGCACAACCCGCGGTGCTTGGCGCCCGTGAAGCAGCCGTCCACCAAGCACTTCTTGCCGCCCTGGATCGCAGACACAAGAACCGATGCAAGTTAATACGCGGCTCAATTATTACGAGAGATGTATGGAAGTTTGTATCCGTACCCCGTGACGACAGCACCGACCCATCTGGACGATGTACTTGGTGCAGCCTGCAACCTTGCACATTCGACGCCGCTTCTTCTCGTCCAGGACGGGACTCTTTTGTGTCGGCTCTGAAGGAATTGCGGCTGTGTTGAGAATAAAGGGAAGCCCCCACTTATTCGGACTGCTGGGAGATGTCGTTCCTCTCATTGTGTCTTCAGGGTCCATGGGTGTCGATCCCAAGTCGAGATCCCCGGCGTGGTGCTGGTGGAGGTTCATGGTCGGACTTCGCGCGATACTGTTCGTTGGGGAATGAACTGGCGGCGGCTCCCTGCTGGTTGTGCCTCTGTCGGGTGGACAGCCGAGTGGCAGCACCGCTGAGACTGAGCAGTTCAGAAGCGGCGTGGATCGGGTGAAAAATCTTCGACCGTTGGATGCTCGCCCGACGGAAGTGTAAAACGTATGCGCTGCGTCCCCTTCCGGTTTTCAAAACCTGCAGGACCTGCGCTGCATTCGATCGAGCGCTCACAAACTCACGCACAGCTAACACCAGACCGTCAGCTCACCTACGTCAACGCAGCATGGACGCTGGGATCGTACCAGGATATCCGGCATCGCCAGCAAGCACTTGGGCGCGGCTGATTCCTTCTACGTCGGCGCAAAGACACAGCCACACGAGTCAGACGATGCTGCGGCGGTTGCCGCCCGATGAGCTGTCGGGCGCCACCACTGGTGGCCCACGAGCTTACGAGCGGTATCCCAGGCTTGCTCGCAACCGCAACGGCTTCTCGGTAGTTTAGGTGCGTGTCTATGCGCTCAGATCGGCGCCGGGGCCGAAACCAAACTACCGAAGCCAGGGCTACTCTATCGACGCAGTTTTACGACTGCAGCAGGTCGCTGCTAACTTAGTAGCAGCTGTTCAACGCGCAATTCGCAGTCGCTCTGGGGCGCGAGTGCTCGGGTAGCGACGGAAGGCATTTACGTCGTGACTTGAGGCTGCTTGGATACCATTTGTCTGGTCGACAAAAAGCTCCCCTTGCCATGTCTATGTGGTGAAGTACATGTACATGTAGTGTCAGTAACTGCTCCGTGCGCCTCGCACTTGGAGCTGGTGGTTCGGCTCAGCACGAGAATCTCGCCAGCTGAGATGTAGCCCGCAGTCTGCGCAAACTCTTTGAGCCTACGCTCGTCGACGATACTGGGCACAGCAGCACGTGGCTGGCCTTGGCCAAGGCCAGCACTGAGTCGGGCTGCTTGCTTCCGGCGGTTTCACAGCTTTACTTTGTCGCGGACTCTTGGACAATTTCCATTGCTAACCTTCTAATAGCGCGGTAAAATATGAATTGGTGCCGAACTCTGATAGGCCAATTGCCTTCAACTTCAATCATTGCAAATCTCAAGCGAAATGCCCAGGTGCAATTTTGTGTTTGGTTTTGCGGCGGATATCGATATCGATAATTGCCACGCCTGGAGCTATGCTTTGTCAAGTGGTGTGGTTTTTGCAGGTGGGTGTTTGCTTTTAACATCGAGTTTACTATGCTTGTGCCTTATTACAGCCGGCTGGGTAGGTGTGTGTACGCACTGACTCGTTGTGCCGCAACTGCGAAACGGATAGGAGCACTCCGAAGAGTACTCATTTTTACCACCACGGGTGAGTTGGTGGAACAACACTATTGTGCCTAAGCTGGCTACAGCAGCAACGGCTCGGGTCTTTCCTTTAGAACGACTTGCAGTCAATCGCAACAGAACAATCCGGTGGCGAGTCTTGTAACTCGACTATGTCAAGTTCTCCGACTGAGAGAATTCTCCATCACAATTGTATGTACAAGATGTGCACGGGTAATCTGAATACTAGACAATAGTTAGTTTGTCGGAGTCTGGGAACCTGGGCAAAGAGGCTGAAGTAAACGCCTCAGAGAAGAGGAACAGTCTCGGTTGGCCTCGATCAGCCGGATCCAGGCTGCGACTGGCCACGAACAGTATTCAAACATTGAGGATGGTGGTCCTGAGTCACGGCTTCCGAGTCACCCGATCGTGTTTCTGCAGCCGCAGACGAAACAGTGTTTTAAAGGCGCAAGGGCTGACTGGTTTACTCTAGTTAGCTAAGCTACCAAAACCAAAGATCCAAAAAAAATAAATACACAGACGCTGGCGCTCCAATGCCGCAAAGAGTATCCCTTCTTGCTGCCCCGTAGCATCTCGAGACCAAGCGCACCATGTCGAGGAGCGATGTTTAGGGGCGGTTCGCATGGACGAAGGAAAGTTTGAAAAACGGTTTCGTGGAGGTTTCAGGAGGAAGATTTTTCACGTCTCCCCCTTCCCACAAGAGCTGCTCCAAGCGTCTACCATCTTGCCTGTTCACAGCCAAATCCTCCGTGGTCGAGCGACATATCATCTCGTCTCCGACTTCCAAAAATGTCCACCTCCCAGCTCCGCTTCCGACGAAAAATAGGCGACGCGCTTTACGGCGAAGTCATGGAGTGCGAGCTCCGGCAGCCCAACCAGCACCAAGCCCACGTCCCCCTGCTTCCTCCCGGTCGACAATGCATTGTCGCCGTCAAGTGCATGTCACTCGAGTGCGCGCGAGATGCCCAGCATAAATTTGGTGCTCATCGCACTATTGACAACCCGCACCAAGAACGCCGAGTCGCTGAGCTGTTGGCGGAGAGCGGGGGCCACCCAAACGTCGTCGCGTCCTACTTCCACGTCCAAGAGCACGAGTGTGTCTACATGGTAAGCGAGTACTGCGCCGACGGAGATCTTTACGCCTACACCACCTCCCCAGCTCAAGGCGGCTCCGTAGACGAACGCACGTCCATCCGCATCATGAAGCAGATCTTCGCTGGCGTGGACTTCCTAAACCACCAGCTCGGTATCGCGCACCGCGACTTGTCGCTCGAGAACGTGCTGATGCACAACGGCGAGTGCAAAATCTCCGACTTTGGACTATCTGTGAGTGTTAACACGCGCTGCAGAGGCCGCGTGGGGAAGGACTATTACATGGCCCCGGAGGTGGTGGAAGGGAGGGAGTACGACCCGGTGGTTGCCGATATCTGGTCGCTCGGTATCATGTGGTTCATCATACTCACGGGGTCACCTCTGGTCTCGATCGCATCGCGAGAGAACAAGGCGTTCGTAGCGCTCGAGCAGTGCGGGGTTGAAGACGTCTTCACGTCGTGGAAGCTCGACGACAAACTGTCGGGAGGTGTGATCGACCTCATCTCTCGAATGCTCCAAGTTGATCCAGCGAAGCGGATTCCTCTTAGTGAGATCTTGAAACACCCCTCCCTGAAGACAGAGGTGGCGCGATAGGCATCACTATAGATCAATTACAGTACAGCGGCGGTAGGATTGCACAGTGCTTTTGTTAGAACTGGAAGTGATCAAGAGAGACACATTTACTATACATCAACATCCTCCACTATTTTCGACAAACACGATCCACGCGCAGCTATCTAGTTACGGAGCATACGGCGCTTGCAGCCCTTGGCTCCACTCATGCCGGCGTCCTGCACAGGGCTGTCGGACTGTTCAGGGCTGTCGGACTGCTCGGGGCTGTCGGATTGGTTGGGCGAGTCCACGGTGCTGCCAGAGTCGCTGGACCCGTAGTCGCCGCCCTTGCCCTTCGTGGCGCCGTCCAGGTCGAGTCCCGTCGGATGGCTCCCAGACCCGCTGGGAAGCTGCTTGGGGCTGTCTTTCGAGACGGTCGGCATCGGTGTCGGCACTTCCTCCGAATCACTGCCACTTGTCGTGGTCGGCGCCGGGGTCGAGGGCGAGTCGGTGCTGGCTTCGTCACCGCTTGACGTTGTCGGTGCCGGTGTCGGCGACTGCTGCGTCGAGTCGCTGCCCTCGTCAGCGGAGGACCCTGCGACGGAAGACCCTGTGCTTTCGTCCGAGTAATCGTCACCGCTAGACGTGGTCGGTGCCGGCGTCGCAGCCGAACCGGTCTGGTCAATAGCCGAGGAACCAGCGACCGAAGATCCTGTGCTCTCGTCCGAGTAATCGCCACCAGTCGACGTTGTCGGCGCGGGGGTCGGAGACTTCCCACTTGAGACTGTCGTCGGAGTGTGGTTGGTAGGGTTGCCCTGCTCAAGTCCCGTCACGCCGTGCATGGCCACAGCCACAGCGACAACCAGCGAGAGAGTTTTCCACGAGAACATTGCGGTCGATGGAGATGCGATGGAGAGGGCGAGTGTGTTTGCCTGGGCAGATTGAATAATGAGCTGCCAGTAGAGAGGGTGGTTGTTGACCGCACCTACACTAAAGAGGATACGGTGCGCATGCTGGTGGTGGAAGGCGAAGCATAGTAAAGGGCGAGCGAAATGCTGGTAAGCCAAGGTGAAGGTACAGGTATCATTTAAATGGCTCAGGGCCTGCACGCTACTTGGCGCAGCGTTCGCCGTTCGAACCAAATGGCATCAACCGGATGTCGACCAGAGAACAGGGGGGGGGAGTCCTGTGTGGCAAGGAACTTTCGTGTAGGCCTACACGCCTTGTCGTATGCTGCCACACTTCTGGTAATCAGCCCTGACCGATCCAAAGTTTTACTGACTGTGAGCAATTTGCCACAATGCCGCAGCCAACGCCAATGCATATTGAGATTCCAGACTAGGAAACATGCACAGCACTCCCAATGACTTCAATGGATTGGATTACCAGACTCTAAGAGTAAAACTTTACAAACTACGCACGTCGACGCCATTGCTACGCTGTCATCTAGTGACGGCGCAGACGGCGCTTGCAGCTCGTGCCCGTGCTCGGGAACGTGGCCGATCCACTGCTCTCCGTGACAGCAGACGCATCCGTCTGGGTCGGGCTCGTGGAGTCGCTGCCGGCCTCGCTCGTCGGAGTGGAAGCCTCGCTGCCGGTCTCGTCCGAAGAAGGGGTGGCGGCATCGCTGCCCTGGTCCTGCGTCGTGGAGCCCTGCGTTGGGGTGGTGGCCTCGCTGCCGGCCTCGCTGGTAGGAGTAGTGCCAGCACTGCCCTGATCCTGGGTGGTGGAGCCCTGCGTCGGCTGACTTGCGCTCGAATCGGAGCTGCCGGCGAGCGACAGAGACCCCTCACACGGCTCCGAACCAGAAGCGCTGCTCTCGTCAATGGCCGACGATCCGGCCACGTCGCTGCCGGTCGCGGAGCTGCCGGCAAGCGAGAACGAGTCGTCGCACGGAGCCGAACCCGACGCCGAAGTGGACGCGCTGCCCAGATCCAAGCCGCTTGAGCTCTGCTGCTCCTGGCTGCCGACAGTCGCGTCGAAGCCACCGGAACCGCTTGCAGTCGAGGACGTGTCGGGCGTCGCGTTGCTGCCCTGGTCGGTGGCCGATGACCCTTCCACAGAAGTCGCAGTGCTGCTGGCTGTGATGTCGGTTTGGCTGGGAGTGCTGGCGTCGCTGCCCTGGTCAATGGCCGACGAGCCTGCCACGGAGCTGCCAGTCGAGAGGCTGCTGCCACTGCCGCTGCCGCTGGGCAGAGCCGTGTCCGTCTTGCTCGGGTACGACGTGTCGGTGCTGCTCTGGTCGACGGCCGACGAGGCGTCCACCGACGAACCGGTGGGCGTCGACTGCACTGGGGATTCGTCCGAGGGAGTTGCGGTGGTGGACGACGGCAGCTTCACGCCACCGCCGTAGCCCTGTTCAATGGCAGCGACGCCGTTCATGGCCATAGCGACCGCAATGAGCACAGAGAGGGTCTTCCAGGATAGCATCGCTGTTGCTTTCGTTGACTTGGATGCGGGTGCGGTGGTGTGTAGTGAAGTCTAATGCGTCGAGTGGTACTGCGACGACAGAGGCAAATTGGAGAATGAGCTGCTCCACCGACCGCTGGGGTCGGTGCGATCGATCGATCTACAGGAACGAACGACACTCGTCGAGTGCCCCTTGCAACAGAGACCCACGACAGCGGCCTGACACCAAAGCCTGCGGTCTGACATCTCGCCGCGTTGCTCGTATCCATCTGGACGATCATTTGGTTACCTTTTTGCACTGCAGTCGCCACGAAGACCATGAACGGTGAGTGTCAAGGAACATCAGAAAATGGACGGGCTCAAGGATGCTCGAGGAGGCTTGATCAAAGCGTGCCTCAGTCGTTCGTGGGCAGCCCGCTCGACGTGCTCGCGGCATCGTCCAGCACGAATACCCCCACAGTTGGGTCTGCAGCGTTCTCGAAAGCACTGTGAGGCGGGCAGCCGATTTCCGCGCTGGTGACGCGAGCATTGCCGCTGAAGGTTTAATCCAACCGAGTCGATGGGTTTTGTTTGCTGGCACAAGAGCAAACAGCAGCGCGAGGAGAACGAAGCTTAATGGAGCCTTCATTTAAAGCTTCGAGGAGCTATTGCCAAACGCCCGAGGTGTCGTTTGTGCCAAAAGTAGGTGCACCTAGTTGCCCCGTTGAACGCAACGATACAAAAAGCATCTAGGCCAAAACAGCAGCACGAGAAGAACCGAGTTTCACGTTTATCATTGCGGTGCGTTTGTCAATAATGCAGCGAGAGCCTTGGTTCGCGATACAGTGTATCGTTGTGTCAACAGAATTCGTATAGTCGACCACGATATCTTGGTAACTTTGTGAAAGCCTGAGATGAACAACGAAAGAACAAAGTGCAAGGATATTCAAAGTTATCTGAGCCCTAGACCGCCTTCGTATAACGAAAGACCTACAGCTTCACATACCCTCCCCCTGCTCTAAACATGCTAGTGAAAACGAAACTCAAGTCAAACGTACGATGAATGGATGCACTGGGTGCTGGTCCTCGGTCTTCCTAGTGACGAAGGCGACGGACTTGGCACCCACCCTTGGGAGGGTACTGGTCATCGCTGCCAGCCATCGAAGCTTCGCCCGCGACGCTGTCATCGTCCGTGGAGGCGTCCCTGTCGCTACCGGGGCCGCTCGAAGGAGGGTAAAGGCCTCCCTTACCGGGGGGAGTTCCAGCACTGCCGCTACCGACGGCATTCGGAGGAGGAACATCGACACTGCCACTGTCACTCGGGCGCGAGTAATCAATGATGTCGCTGCCGCTGCCGCTGGGCGTGTGGTATCCACCGTCGCTGCTGTCGCCCGTGTCCGATGGCACGTCGACGTAGACAACGCTGCCGTCTCCGCTGGTCACCTTGCCGCCCGAGAAGGACTCGCTGCCTCCGGTGATGGACGAGCCGTCCCAGCTCAAGCTGTTGCCGTAGCTGCTGTCAGGGCTCGGAGTCTCGCCAGGATAGCCGTCACTCCCTTCGTCACTCGTTGACGAGCTGTCCACTTGGCTCCCAGTGTCCGAGTCGCTGCCCTCGATGGTGCTCGACGAGCCGTCCACTTCGCTTCCAGTGGTGCTGTCAGTCGACTGCGAGTACTCGTCACTCTTGCTCTGCTCGGCGGTGGAGCCTCCAGTCGACGTGGGCGGGGCGTCGGTCACAACGGGCGTCGCTGTCGTCTGACTCGGTGACTGGATGGGCGAGTCGCTGGACGAGTCGGCTGACGGCGCGGTGGTCTGGATGCCGCCTCCGTAGCCTTGCTCCAGACCCACGACGCCGTTGATGGCGATGGCAGCCACGAGGACCAGCGAGAACGTTTTCCAGGACAACATCGGTGCTGTAAAGAGTGCAGTGGTTGGGAGTGTTGCGCTGCAACGGACTTGGTAAGTTGGAGAATGAGCTACTCGACAGACAACCAGCGAGCGATCAGAAGTCCGGTATCACATCGGAAGATGGAAGCACTACGAGACCGTGGTGAACCCACAGAGCTACACGAAGCGAAACCTCCGACACCATCGATCGATCGACGACGGAACATGTCGCTCGCGTTCTTGGCTGCATCAGGTTCGACTCCAGGGTGAGGAGGATGATCGCCACAAGACCGAACGTTCTACATCCCCACGTGGCTCCATGTTTAACCCACCGCCAAGCCATGTAGCGATCGTCTCCCCGGCCACGGAAGCCAATAGCTTAAACGTTTGAGTGCGGGGGCTAAGGCCGTGGGTGTGTGGATATGCAGCTCACCTGTTTCTAGTCGACGCAGTCCATCCGCGCGCACCGAAACGAACGAAGACGCGCGTCCAGAGCAACCAGAACAACACTGGCATCTGCCATCGCGCCATAGCATGAAAAGCAGCGTCAGCACAGTGAGGTCGGAGCTGTCCGCCAATGCGTGTGGCTCACTCGAGCGCGCGCAAAGTGTCGTTGGACCTGCCACGCGCGTCGAGCGGACACTACTGGCGAAATGATCGGTTGAAGTTGAGCAGCTGTTTTCGTGGCATCTTCGCTCACTGACAGCCAGTCGAAGAACGTTTAGCTGCGAGTTATCCGGACAGTCTCAGAAGTTCAGCACATATATCCGGACAGTCACTGCAAGCCGCGCGCAATTCGATCGCTTCGAGTTCCTGCTTTGACCTGTCGAACAGCACGACAAACCTGCCTGTTTGTCCCTTCAAGGAACGATTGAGGCGGCACTTTGATCGATGTAAAGGATTTTTCGCGCCGAATAAATGAGCAACACGCCTATTAGTCCAACATGTTGGACGTGTATCTTCGCCGCTTGGGCGACCCGTTGCTCTCTTTGGCAACCGCGTCGTGGCTTTGGCGACCAAGGCTCGTGTCCATGGATTCTTGCTCGGGCAGCACCTGATAGAAGCCGCGACGCGCGCTCAGAAAGCGGTCGTTTTCGAGCAACACGCCGTGCGCGAGGTACTGCACTGGCCAGAGGAACTGCTCGTCACCCACAGCCTTCTCCAGACTGCCGATACCAACGCCACCGCTACGAACGATGTGCTTCGATCGAATCGGAATGTCCAGCAACTCTTCCAGTGGGAGTCTCTTGTACCCAGCCATTGCCGCCTGAGCAGACGAGAACCCGGCGATCGAAGGTCTTCTATTCGACGGCCGAGGGTGAACTTCCTGGGCCCCATCGACCTCGACAACAGCAGCAGCAGCTTTGGAGGTTCTTCGACGGCGGTAATCGTGGAACAAGTAGCGAGCCGTCATGCCAATCCCAACGATCAGCAACGAGAGTAGCAGCAATTCTATCAACGGCTCGTAGATCATCCACAGCACCGGGTTCCGTGCGCGAGTCGGCAGCAAATGTATCCTGTCTTCGAAGGCGTTGCTGATTGCCATTCTACCTGGGAACGCGGTCCCATCGACAACTCGCTGGCGCTCCACGTCGTGCTTCGCTGGCAAGATGGCCATCAATCGATTGCGCAGGAGGCAGCCAGCAAGAAACACCGCCGCTACAAGCTCGTTGCTCGACACGAACGTGCGCGACGCCAGCATGTAAGCGCGTCCTTCGTCAATGAGAACAAAGATGCCCCACAGAGTGTGCACCACCAGCAGTAGTAGTGCCCAGACGCGCACTGCAGAGAGTAGCGTATTCAGCGCAGCAACTGAGACGGAAGCTTCGTCGCCACTAAGCGCCCACACGGCGGTGTGTGGCAGTAGCAGCAACCACGACAGCAGAGCAGACACAGCGGTAAGCAGCGCAACCGGTGGGCTGTGTACCAAAGAGCAGGCGAACAGCGTCGCGCGTCCTTCACCCTCGACGAGATCCCTCACCTCCTGCTTGGTCGGAGTCCGCAGCAGCGGGGGGAGAACAAGACGTTCCAGGAGCTCAACAGCGCTCCACGCGTGCATCACCAACAGCACCAGGTCCACCAAGATCATGACGTTGTACAGGAACCCCGAGCAGCTCAAGTTGAGTGCTGTGCGCACCTCCACTCGTCCTTGAAACGACGTCTGGCCTTCCCGACCGGAAGCTGCCGAGAGCGACGGGTGGTACGTGTAGCTCCGGACCGCATTCTGGCGGAAGATGAAGTGCATGCCCAAGATGTCAACATCGTCCACTGTGAGTCGCGCCTTGTCCGTTTGCAGCGCCGCAAAGCCCGTTGCGAATTGTCCGACAAAGGCGGCGCTTCTCCCCGGTAAATCTGGGCTTGCACAACCAAAGATGCGTCTCAAATCTCCCTGTCGGTCTAGTTCTTGGTCACCATTCGGAAGCTCAACGCCTCCGACGCAGACTACAGAGCTCAGCGGCATGCTCTTGCCGATCACGTCCAGCAGCGCCTTCAGTTCACGCTCAGCTGCCGACATTGGAGGTGCCATCATGGCACTAGTCACGTGCGGCGAGCCGAGCCGATACCTGTGCAAGAACTGCGTGATCATGGCGTCTTGGCACAGCGGCGGCCTTCGTGACATGTACAGCAGCTTGCAGGCCGCCCAGGCCATCGCATCCGCCCGCATATCACTCGTGAGGATCATTGTCGGGAACTGAGGCTCCATGTCTTCGGTGAGACCGTCAGGCGCCGAGCAGTTGGCTGCGAGTACGTGAAGGAAGTGGGAATGTCCTCGTCCCCCGGTCCAGCGGTTGCCACTCAGAGCATGCAACTCGCTGCAAGTGGTGTGGAAGGCACGCCACCCAGTCGAGCTCTCGTTCAGCGTCTTCTCTTCGGAGGTTGTTGACAGATCCAGAAGCCGCACCGAGTTCTTGGTGGTGAACGCGAAGGCGTCGCTCGGTCCGAGCCATCGCGTCTTGTACCACAGATCACGAGCGTCTAAGGCTAGGAGCAGCAGCAGCAAGAGCGCATCCAGCAGCGCCTGCAGCTTCCAATGCATGGTCAACGGAAAGGGTGAAGTTGTGCGGACAGTCGCGACCACTCGACTTTCATTGGATTTAGGTTTTAGATACTGGGGAACAAGTACAGAATCCGTTTGCTGCTGAAGGTGTTGCGAAGCGAGTACAGCTAAGTGCTGTGGATGCGAGTCTCAAGGGATACTGAGAGGCTCGTACTGGTGAGTTATTAATACACGCCGTTTTGGACGTGTGAGCGTTCGTGCCGCGATTGAAAATCAGATGCTTCGACTGGTTCTGTCTGCACTTTGTTATCGTCGTCGTTTGCGATGAATCGTTTCGGTGCGCGTGAGTGGATCAGATCGATTGCAATGAGTTGTTCAGGCAGTCCGCTGTCTGCATGCCCGTCAACGCCAGCTAGAACGAACCCAACACGCATGTACAATGGTGCTTCAAACACACGTGTGCAATGAGAACCCTCGGTATCTTGGCGCGATTTCATTTTCACCCTGAGCTACCATGGCGCAGGAAGTTGAAGCAGAACAAGCACCAGATATTGTAGCCAAATTCATGTGCATGTGGCCATGGCAGCGTGGAGCGAGGTGGTTGTGTAAAGCTCCGTCTTGCCGACGCTAGATCGCTGGAAGTCGACGCTAAAGGCTCATTCTCCAATCTTCTCTGTCACCTACCAACCACAATACCCAGGCATCGTGCACCAGCAGAAATGCTATCGTGGAAGGCTCTATCGATGGTTCTCGCAGCTGCCGTCACTATCAACGGCGTCGTGGGCGTTGAGCAAGGCTATGGAGGCGGCGTCTGGACCACCGCACCCTCGACCGACTCGTCCAATGACTCGACGTTGACTCCAAGCGTGACGACTGCTACGCCAACCTCGACTGAGAGCTCTACCAACGAGACCGAAGCGAGTGAGGAGTACTCCGGATCGACCGGTAGTGATGATGGCATCTATAGCGCTGCTGGCAGTGACAGCGATACCGGGAGCGAAGTAGACGGCTCGTCGGCGATCGATGAGAGCAGTGACAGCCAAACGGGCAGCGTGCACCCTCCTCGCTCGAGTGGCGACAGCAGCTGTGATCTGCCGCCGATGGCCGGCGGCAGCGGCAGCAGCAACTTCCCGCACCCGCCGTTCGGAAGCGGCAGCATTGACTTCCCGCCTTCACCGAGCGAAACGGGCAGTGACAGTGCTGCTGGTCCCCCTGGTAAGGGTGGCGCGTCGCGTCCTTCGAGTGTCGATGGCAGCGACAGAGACGCTTCCTCGAGTGATGACAGCACCGCGGGTGAAGAGTCAACGGGAGGTGGTGGCGGTCACACTCTGCCAACCGGAGGATGCAAGGTCCGCACTCGTCATCTTCGCCAGTGAAGCTCGCGGCCTTCCTGCATTCCTCCGGTCGTTATTACAGTGTCGTCCTTGTGAAATTTGTCGAAGGCAGAGGAACCGTTTGCGTACTAGGTAGGATACGCTCTCATAGCTTTGAATCCCAATCTACCAATGTTTCGAGTGCGCCGTTTGGAGATTCCTAGATCACCAAGATGCTGCTTTATGCTGCACGGTTGGTGGTCGACTGGATAAATTGATATGTTAGACATGACGACACTGCGGACGTTGCAATGCAAAAGTTCCTCGACGATTCCAGCACCAAATGCAGGTACGAATATTGGTATGAGGGGGTCCATTGAACTTGTTCTTCTCGCGCTGCTGTTTATTTTGAAGTCAGCCAACCAACCTGTCGACTCAGTTGGGTTAAACTTCGCCTGTGCGCCGCCACAACAGCGGCAACGCTCGCGTCACCAGCGCGGAAATCGGCTGCCCGCCTCACAGTGCTTTCGAGAACGCTGCAGACCCAGCTGCGGGGGTGTTCGTGCTGGACGCCCGGCAGCAGATGCCGCGAGTACGTCGACCGGGCTGCCCACGAACGACTGAGGCACGCTTTGATCAAGCCTCCTCGAGCATCCTTGAGCCCGTCCATTTTCTGATGTTCCTTGACACTCACCGTTCATGGTCTTCGTGGCGACTGCAGTGCAAAAAGGTAACCAAATGATCGTCCAGATGGATACGAGCAACGCGGCGAGATGTCAGACCGCAGGCTTTGGTGTCAGGCCGCTGTCGTGGGTCTCTGTTGCAAGGGGCACTCGACGAGTGTCGTTCGTTCCTGTAGATCGATCGATCGCACCGACCCCAGCGGTCGGTGGAGCAGCTCATTCTCCAATTTGCCTCTGTCGTCGCAGTACCACTCGACGCATTAGACTTCACTACACACCACCGCACCCGCATCCAAGTCAACGAAAGCAACAGCGATGCTATCCTGGAAGACCCTCTCTGTGCTCATTGCGGTCGCTATGGCCATGAACGGCGTCGCTGCCATTGAACAGGGCTACGGCGGTGGCGTGAAGCTGCCGTCGTCCACCACCGCGACTCCCTCGGACGAGTCCCCCGTGCAGTCGACGCCCACCGGTTCGTCGGTGGACGCCTCGTCGGCCGTCGACCAGAGCAGCACCGACACGTCGTACCCGAGCAAGACGGACACGGCTCTGCCCAGCGGCAGCGGCAGTGGCAGCAGCCTCTCGACTGGCAGCTCCGTGGCAGGCTCGTCGGCCATTGACCAGGGCAGCGACGCCAGCACTCCCAGCCAAACCGACATCACAGCCAGCAGCACTGCGACTTCTGTGGAAGGGTCATCGGCCACCGACCAGGGCAGCAACGCGACGCCCGACACGTCCTCGACTGCAAGCGGTTCCGGTGGCTTCGACGCGACTGTCGGCAGCCAGGAGCAGCAGAGCTCAAGCGGCTTGGATCTGGGCAGCGCGTCCACTTCGGCGTCGGGTTCGGCTCCGTGCGACGACTCGTTCTCGCTTGCCGGCAGCTCCGCGACCGGCAGCGACGTGGCCGGATCGTCGGCCATTGACGAGAGCAGCGCTTCTGGTTCGGAGCCGTGTGAGGGGTCTCTGTCGCTCGCCGGCAGCTCCAATTCGAGCGCAAGTCAGCCGACGCAGGGCTCCACCACCCAGGATCAGGGCAGTGCTGGTACTACTCCTACCAGCGAGGCCGGCAGCGAGGCCACCACCCCAACGCAGGGCTCCACGACGCAGGACCAGGGCAGCGATGCCGCCACCCCTTCTTCGGACGAGACCGGCAGCGAGGCTTCTACTCCCACGAGCGAGGCCGGCAGCGACGCCACGAGCCCGACCCAGACGGATGCGTCTGCTGCCACGGAGAGCAGCGGCTCGGCGACGTTCCCGAGCACGGGCACGAGCTGCAAGCGCCGTCTGCGCCGTCACTAGATGACACTGTACTGAATCGACACAGAATGGCGTCGAGGTTGAGTATTTGATGAGTGCTTAGTTTGTAAAGTTTTGTCCTAGAGTAATCGAGTCTTCAAGAGTATCTTGTTGACAATCCAATCGTTCGTTAGTGAGTTGAACATTCTACCGGATACACCGAGCTTGATGTTGCGATCGTCTAGCAGCTACTGCTTTCCTAATACTGTAGTTACTCGGCACACTGAAATACCAAGGCGAAACATTGCAAACACCAAAAAGTACATCGAATTTGGCTCTGATACCGGACATAACTATCGGCTCTATTGTGTGGATCGGCGAGGGGTATTGGACTTTTTCAGCGGATGCGTGGCAGCACATGGCCAGCGTGTGCGCTCGTTACCACACAAGATCCACCCTGTTCTCTAGTCGACATCCGGTTGATGCCATTTGGTTCGAACAGCCAGCATTGAGCCAAGCAGCTTCCATCTCAGAGACCATGAACTGATACCTTGAGCTTTTCCCAAAACCAGTACCAGTCTGGGGTCCTAATCCCAGGACCAGTACCAGTCCCAAAACCAGCAGCAGTAGTAATCCGAAATAGAGTGGACCACTTGCATTTGGGGGCAGCGTGGTGTTGATCGAGACTAACTACTTCAAAATGAGTGCCCCTGAGTCAATTTTTTTTTCATTGATCTAGTTATGAATGTATTGTCTATTCGAGTGTAGATGTACATCAAACTCAAACTCTCTCTCCTCTCTCTTCCTCTCTAGTATTGTCTCTCCTTGCTGTGTTGCTGTGCACTTTAGGTGAATAGGAATGTCAAAGACATTATGCTTTGCGTTGCTACCGTCGGCTGCGATGAAGTCGAGATGCCCTCGCGATCGCCTTGGTGCCGTCAGCTAGCTTGCGACACTAGCCTACAAGCGTCACACATACTTCTTGGCATTGCTGCTGTACTGCACCAGACAGCGCTTGCTTGCGTTGTAGCAATAGTCTTGCATGAAACGGGTGGCTAATTTTCCAGTCTGGAAGCGCTGGTCCAGCGTTAACGCGGCCGTTCCATGACTCTCTCGTAGGAACTGAGCGAAACTTTTCTTCGGAAGCACCGAAGCTGCAAAAGCAGGAAGCTTGTCTTTGGAAGCGTTTAAGTTGACGCGAGTAGAATAGCGGTTGAGGAACTTGTGCCGACGGTGGTCTTGGGGTGTAGAGAACAGGAACTGCAGCAGGCCACGGGGGTGAAGCTTTTGCTCCAGAGGGTGAAGTTGATGTTAAGGCCATGGCTAGTCCTCGCGTACTTGTGGCCCAAATGCAAGTGGTCCACTCTATTTCGGATTACTACTGCTGCTGGTTTTGGGACTGGTACTGGTCCTGGGATTAGGACCCCAGACTGGTACTGGTTTTGGGAAAAGCTCCTGATACCTTCACCCTAGGTTTGGCAGCATGTCGTTTGCTCTCTGCCATGCTGCGCCATTGGAACACAATGTCTCCACAACCTGCACCGTATCCTCTCTAGTTGAGGGGTGGCCACAGCCACCTTATCTTCCGGCAGCTCATTATTCAATTTGCATCGGCAAGAGCACATTCGATCCTCCAGCCACAGTCCTCTCCATCGCATCTCCATCGACCACAATGTTCTCGTGGAAAGCTCTCTCGCTGGTTGTCGCTGTGGCTGTGGCCATGAACGGCGTGGAGGGGCTCGAGCAGGGCAACCCAGCCAACCTTCCCCCGACAGTCTCAGATGGGAACTCTTCGACTCCAGCGCCGACAACATCGACCGGTGACGATTACTCGGACAACAGCACAGGTTCATCGGTCGCCGGTTCCTCGGCGGATGACCAGACCAGTTCAGCTGCTACGCCGGCGCCGACCACGCCAAGCGGTGACGATTACTCTGATGACAGTACCGGTTCCTCCGTGGCCGGATCATCTGCAATTGACGAGGGCAGCGACTCGACACAGCAGTCGCCGACACCGGCACCGACATCGAGCGGTGACGACGCTAGTACAGGTTCCTCTGTTGCAGGATCCTCGAGCATCGATGAGGGCAGCGACTCGGCTGGGCAGACTTCGACCCCGGCACCAACTACTACTAGCAGTGACAGTGGATCGGCGGAAGACCTCCCGACACCGGCACCGACCACGTCCGGAGATGGTTCGTACAACCCCAAGCGCCCTCCTACTTTCCCCATCGGATCTGGCAGCCAGCCGACGGGACTCGACTTGGATGGAGCCTCGAAGGGAAAGGGCGGTGACTACGAGTCCAGCGACTCTGGCAGCAGCTTAGATTCGCCCAACCAGTCTGACAGTCCCGAGCAGTCCGACAGTCCTGTGCAGGACGCCGGGAGCAAGGTGGCCGGGATTTCCGCTTCGGAGCCGAGTGGTGCCAAGGGCTGCAAGCGTCGTATGCGTCGTAACTAGATAGCTGAGCGTAGAGCGCATCAGCGAAGCGTGCTTGTAGCGGTAAATGTCCCCCTCTCAATGAAAATTGCTTTGTTACCGGTAACTTGTAATACAATTTAGGTATTCATGAATGGGAGTCTTAGAGTGCTGTGCCCCCCTTGGTAACCACCATGAACAGCTTCTGGATAGTCTCGGCCTGTTGTTCGATCATGCTGTTCTGGCGCTCGAGCAGGGCGTTCTGCTGCTCCAGCAGCACCAGCATGCGATCACTCTTGGATGGATTCTCTTCGACGCTAGTTGGCTGCTGTTCTTGATGTTGCGGTTGTTCTGCTTGGGGCTGGTGCTGCGGTTCTGCTTGAGACTGTTCTGCTTGGTCTTGCGGCTGAGATCCTGCCTGATCTTGTTGCTGTTGTTGCTGCTGCTGGAACGATACTGCGATGGTGTTTGCCATTTGCTGTTGGTACTGCTGCAGTTGTTGCTCATACGCTTGCTGCGCCATCGCTTCCATTTGTTGGAGCTGCGGGGACTGGTCTGCGGCCAGCTCTGCCTCGTTGTCAGGCTGACGATCATCACCGTCAAGTGGGTGACCAGGTAGAGCGTCCCTCTCCTCCACCAACCCGCCCGTGGTCAAGTTGAATCGCCGGCAGAAGTTGTAGTACCATCCATTAGACGCCTGGAAGTTGCCGAGTCCGTACTTGGGCACCAGCAACTTGGCCTTCTCCTTGACAAGGGACGGCGGGACGGGCACTTTCCGCGCCTTGAGACCGCGCACCCACTCGAACAACTCGCGCTCGAACGGCACACTCATCACGTGGCCCCCACGTTTGCGACCATCCCTGGTCTCGGCGCTGCCGTAGCGGTACCGTGCGCGCACTTCGGCGCCCTTGAGTTTGAGCTTCTGGATCGCCGCGCGCGTGATGCCGTAGCGTCTCGCGATCTCGGCGTTCGACAGGCTGCCGCCCGATTTGTCAATGAGCTCCAGGATCTCCACACGCTGCCGGTCAGTGAGTCGCTTGCCGACACCCTTGCCCTTCTTCGCTGGTTCCGTAGAGGCTTCGGGGGCCTCGGAGGGTGCAGCGGACGCCTCCGGTTGGGTGGTCGGCATCACCGTTTGTTGCGTCGCCTCCAGAGCTCCGTTCAAGGCGGCGGGAGGCGCGATGGAATCCGCAGACAAAGCGGGAGCTGATGTGGCGGCCGGTGCCGGGTTATCATGGCTCTGGGGCTGCACAGGCGCCGCCGGAGCTGGCGTCGGGTCCTCAACGCGTGGCGTCGACATACTGAAGTCGCTGCGAGTGCAGCCTTCCATACAAAAATTCCTTCTTCGTATACTTTACCTTCTTTTCGTATTTAAACGAGACTGTAGTAACTTACCACTCAGGATTCACTTAACCTTGTCGGCAGCTACAGTAGCTTACTCCATGCAGCGGGCGGTGCTCACGACGCGGCGCCGGGCCTTCTCGCAGCAGGCTCTGCGGCGCTGGGAGGAGGTCGCCAACGGGCGGCGCGCGTCCACGGTCAAGCCCGCGAGCGCCAAGACACTGGAGCTGGACGGCCGCTCGTACCTGCTGCCCACGCTGACGCTGCCTAAGGGGTCGGGAGAGGCCAAAGACGCCAAAGACTCGCAGTTCTTCCAGACGCGGGCCAACAAACCCACGCCCGTGGTATTGGACCTGCAGCAGGTCTCCAGTGACGGTGGGAAGAGAGACGCATGCATTTACGTAGGTATACAGTAGAGTTTTCTTACGTAATATTTTATTTAAATGTTTTCTTAGGCTCGCCGCACTCGCAGTCGATCAAGAAGCACGAGCTCAGGAACGAGATCCTGCGCCTACAGGTTGGCGGACTAGTTATTGTTATTATTGCTGCGCTGTATGAAAAATTACTTTGCTGAGTGTGTGGGATTCTGCTGCAGGAAGCTGGCTACATGCCCGTGGGCATCACCAACGCGAGCGAGGACGTCAAGAAGGCTGCGGCGGCGCTCAACCTGCCCTACTTTATCGGCACGAGGCTGCATCTGGAGCAGCAGAAGGCCGGCGTGGCTGCACTGGAAGTGCACGAACAGGAGGAAGATGAGATTCCCGTTGCCGATTCTAATGCTGCAGCCTTCGCTGAAGAAGAGAAGGCAGGCCCGACGATTTCCACCCAGAGGGCGACTGAGCCGCTCCCGCCCATGGTCGTGACCCACTCGGTGCGCTCTGGCCAGCAGATTTTCGCCCAGAACCGGTCGCTCGTGGTGCTCGGCAACGTGAGCTCGGGCGCCGAGGTGATGGCGGATGAGGACGTGCTGGTGCTGGGCGCGCTCAAGGGCCGCGCGCTCGCCGGCATCGGGGGCAACGCGCACGCACGCATCGTCTGCCAGAGCTTCGACGCCGAGCTCATTTCCATCGCGCACTGCTTCACGACGTGCGACGACTTGGAGCAGGATGAGACCGGATCGCTGCAGCTGCACAAGCCGACGGCCATCTCGCTGCAGGACGACCGGCTGCACTTCGAGTCGTCGACCGTGTGACCAGGCCACGCTCATTGTCGACGGGTTTTGCACGAGAGGGAGCGCACTTTTCACCACCAAGACTGGCGCTTGTATATCTACTCCTACTGTCCTCCTTCTCCGCCGAGGACGTCCTACAGCGTACTCTTACTTCCTACCTAGCCAAAAACTGCAATAAATAATCTGTTCTACACTACACTGGATAAAGTTGTTCGCCGTCCGTATCTGTCTGCTACAAGTCGCTGCTGCGCGTCCAGTTCACAGTCGATCGGAAGGTTTCGCACTCGTTCACGGCGTCTTGTAGGTCGCGCCGGTACTCGAACGTGCTCTGGCAGTCGCGACTGCAGAACGCGCTCGTGTCGGGCGCTACGGCCAGCGGCCGGAAGAACAGCAGCCCGCAGTTGTAGCACGTGAGCTGCGCCGCCTTACGTTGCGCCTGCGTGCGGAACGTCGGCCGCACGCGCGCGTCCGTGGGCGTCCACTCGGCCGTCTCCTTGATACACTCCTGGCACGCCTGGAACTGCTGTTGCTGCCGTCGCCACTGCGCGCGCGCTCCCGCCTCCTCCAGCTCCTTCAGCAGGTGCACGCGCTGCCAGTCCGAGCAGAAGCTGCTGGCCGCGGTGCTCGCAGTGCTACTGGTATCATCGGCATCGGTGTGCGGGTCGTCCACCGTCTTGGCCGGCGCTCGGGTCTCCATGTCGACGGGGCAGGAGCTCGCGCGCGGCCGCAGATGCAGTCGCCGCTGCACGAAGCGCCACGCGCGCGCGTAGATGCTGGCGTCCGGCGGCGAGGCGCAGCAGTCCGCGCTGCTGGCGGTGCACGTGAGACTCGGCGCGCATTGCGCGGGCGACACCCGCGGGTTGTTAGTTGGTGCTGCCGGCATGAAGAAGGATGGAGGGGTTTCTTATTCCTGTTCTGCGGGGGTTTCCTCTTGTCGGTTTGTGAGAGAAAATGAGGCCGGACATGGTGTATGTGTGTGGGTGACGTACTACACTGATCTGAAGTCGTCGCTGCGCCTCGTTTAACAGATTTCTCCCGGCGCTGGGCGACAGGACGCGTCGAGAACACGCTGGCTTGGGTGTGTCCATTCTCCGTGACACAGCGCGACGCAGCTACTTCTCCGGTCCGGAAAAGAATTAACAGTTAGGTTTTTCTAATAAAACCTCTCTTTATTTTATTGGATAAAAATAATAGCGACTACGATGTACGACCAGCGCTAATATGAAGGTGTCGACACAACAAAAGGAGCCAGCCCCTATCGGCACAACAAAACGAGCCAGCAACACGATAATGGGGGCACCGTCGACATCCCTGAGGAAACGCGGCAAGCCATCGCGCTGTTCCTCGCTGAGCGGTCTGTGGGCGGCCGCTTGAAGCGTGGGGCAGCGTCGACACGCTTGACCACTGTTTCCTGACCCTTCAAAACGTCATGGAAACAGTGATCAAGCACCACGGACACAACGACTACAAGCTCTCGCACTACAAGCAGCGGCGTGGACTCTCGTCAAGTGCATCTCCGACAGCGCTGACATGTGAACCAGCTGCGGTTGAAAGTGGGATTCACCATCTTTTGTGTGGAGCACTTCAGTTTCTCTAATTCATAGTACATCATCTGATAAATCATAGCTCTAACATTGAGGCTTGTTCTATTGGCTGAAATCAATGGGATTCGAACACTGATTTGTCGCATATCAATCTAACCAGCAAAAAACCTCGTGGTTCCGATTGCTAAAACAACCGAAAGGGAGGGCTATTTTAACGAAACTGTGGGGCTGTATGGAACAACTGTTTAAAGTACTTTAGAATGATTATTTTAGTTTTGCGTAATTCCAACTAGCAACGACACAGCGAAAAAAACCTTAGAGGGGTCGTGGATACCTCCATTGCGAGCGTGGTAGTTAGATACTGCGTCGTGTTAAGCGCTCGTAAAAAATATACCTGGAAAGCCCGCACTTAGAGCTTTCGAATGCAGGTTTCGCAGCATCAATACAGTCATTACTTTTTCAGATATGCATTGGTATGTGAACTGTTAATTCTTTTCCGGACCGGAGAAGTATGAACCTGAAGCACGGCGTCAACAACTCTCATGTGTCGGGACCCGGCGCTAATAAGTCGCTTCTAACTGTCCACTTCAACGAGTACCGTTCTTCGGGTACATTCGGCGACATCTGCGACAGTCGCAGAATGTTTGCGTCTTCATTTATGTGCAGCACACAAAACCTTACATATCGTAGCTCTTCGGCTCACCTGTGGTCATCAAAGTCCGATCGTCATCCGCCATGCCGAGCCTGTTCCTGCGTTCACGCCGCGTGCTGCCGGCGCTGGCGGCCCCCGCCGCCGCGCTCGCCGTGTCCTCCGCCCGCCTGGAGGCCGCAGAGCCTGAGGCCGCCCCGGCCGCGTCGGCCGCGCCCGCCGTGGACTTTGTGGGCGTCTTCGTGGAGAAGGAGTCGGCCGCGCGCTTGCGCCAGCAGTTCCCAGCCAAGTTCGGCGGCGCCGACGAGCCGCTCGTGGTGGTGCTGCGCTTCCAGCCGTCCGAGAAGGAGCAGGAGGCCTTCGCACCCATCCTGGGCCGCGCCGCCAAGCTGCACGTCAAGGGCCTGGTCGAGGACGACCACGCGCAGACGGTGAGGAGGCTGCAATTGCTATAGCGGAGCATCTATCCACCTCAGTTTTAGGCTAATTCTCTTTGGTGTTTTTGCAGGTGCTGGTGTCCGTGACCACGGAGACGGGCGAGTCGCTAGAGTACGAGGGCGCCGCGGAGCCCGCGCACCTGACGCTGTCCACGTCGGCCGGCGGCCTGAGCGCCGGCTACTCGAGCGTGCTGCTGGAGCGTCTGCGCGCGAGCGACAAGCTGCGCTACCTGCTGGACGAGAAGGAGGAGACGAGCCAGTGGGCGGGCGAGCTGCCGACCTTCGACTCCAAGCACCTGCCGCTCTTCAGCCCCTTCCCGGCCGTCGAGGCCAAGGTCACCAAGGTGGACGCCAAGCAGAGCGACGAGCTGGCGCTGCAGGGTACCGTGTGCCTGTCGTCCCGCTTCGACACGGCCACCGGAGAGTGCCTTGCCCCGAAGGCCGAGTGCGGCTTCTGCAAGTTCATGAAGGCCGGCCCGTGCGGCAAGGAGTTCACGGCCTGGGAGGCGTGCCTCGACCGCTGCAAGAAGAGCGGCGACGACTTTATCGAGAAGTGCGGCCCCCAGACGCTGGCGCTGCGCGACTGCGTGGACGCCAACCCGGAGTACTACCACGTGCTGAACGAGGGCCCCGAGGAGGAGAAGAAGGAGGAGGAGGGGCAGAAGGTGGAGGACGCCAAGCAGACCGAGGAGGCCAAGCCCGAGAACAAGTAATTTTGCGAAGCAGCGTTTCTCCCGGCCACCGCGCGAGGACGTTCATTTAGAGAAGCAAGGCCGCTTTCCTCGCGCGCCGTTAGCCTAGACGAGCTAGGAAGCTGCAGAGCGTAAGCGTCCCATTCAATACCGGCACGGAAGAACGCCGTTTTTTTTTATAAGGTGGGGTGACTGGTCGTTACCCCGTGCCGTGGAGTCCAATTGGTGTTTGTGTTCCTCTCCAGTGTCACAGGCTCCTCTGCTCAGATCGATAACCGGATGGCCTCGAGCTCGAATGGATCGCAGACACAGTGTGAGCCTTCTGCTTCAAGCGCCCGGCAACTCGAAGCGAGGCCTTGGCGTCAACTTGCTCTCAGTTTCAACGTCGTGGGATAAAGCAGCTCCAGTGCGACGAATACAGCTAACGCAGCTTCCGTCGGGCCCTGCATCTGCCCCCAAGAAGCTCCATCAGCAGCAGGACGTGAGCCAGAACCAGCAGCAATCTGTTGCGGCACCGGTTCAGTCACTGCGCAAGACTCCATCAGGTGTTCGACTTGCCAGGAATGCAGCGAAGCGTGTCACGAAGGTGCCGAAGCTTGCGTTTGCCCAGACCACCAGAAAGCGAAGGGGAAGACACGCGATATCCAACCAGTCCAGCCTCGATGGCGACGCAGAGGAAGCTGCGCGACAAGTCAACGCTGGCGTGTACTTATTGGAGAACACCAAGACCGGACATCGGTACTTCGGGACGACCTGGGACCTTCACAACGCTGCTGCTCAGAACTTCCACGACCTACAGCTTGGCGTGCATCCTCACCATGCGCTCAGCACGTGTTTCAAGCTGTACGGTGAAGCTGCCAGTGGCATCCGCTTCCGAGTTCTGGAGCACGTCAGTCCTCCGTCGTCTCCAAAGCCGCCGTCACACAGCGACCAGGTCAGAGCGAAAAGGAGGAGGATACGGCGGCTTGCAGCTGGTGGCACAGATAGCAATGACGACGGATTTGACGTTCGGGCCATGGAGCGGAAGCTGGCGGCGCGACTGCGTTTCCATCAGCGGCGAGTTGTTCGCCGAGCTGCGTACAAAATTGTTCGGAGGTTCCTGGTGGCGCCTGTGCTCGCGCGAGCGTGGCCACGCTGGGTGCGAGCTACTGAGAGCTGCGTGCTCGTTGAGCAACTCGCAGCTTGTATACAGGTGCAGCGTGTAGCGCGTGGTTATCTAGCTCGAGTCTTGGTATCCGGTATACGACGAGACCGTGCGGCGCGAACGTTGCAGCGATTTATGCGCTACACGCACTTCACGTTATCTTGTAGACGGCGCGCGCGCATTCTTCGCGAGTCCAAGGCAGCCTGCGTTCTACAGCGCTCGATGCGCGAGTTTGTTGCGCGTCGGAAGGCTCGCAGAAGACGCGATGGAATCCGGCGGTGGCTCGCAGCTAGGAAGCTCCAGGCTCACGTCAGAGGACATCTAGCGCGTTGTCTTGTGAAGCGTATGAGAATGGATAAAGCTCGAGAGATCGCTGCTACGCGCGTGCAACGAATGACGCGGGGGCATCTATCTCGGCTGCGAGTCCAGCGCATCCGTCGGCGACGTGTTGATATGCAAGCTGCAACGCAGATCCAGAAGATCTGGCGGGGCCACTCAACGCGAACAAAGGTCAAGCTGCAGCGTAGTCTAGGAGGAGCGCTACATACTCATCGACGTCTGGATCAGTGTCCTCTTGACGAGCTGAGAGACGAAGCCGCGCGTACAATTCAGCAGGCGTACAACCGGTGGAGGACTCGACGTCTCCAAGAGCAGAAGGAGAAGGCCACTACGATTCGCATGGCTTATCGCAACTACGTGGCGCGGAAGTTCGGCTGGGCAGCGATGACGTTGATGCTCGAGACTTCGATGGCGAATCGGATCCAGCGTGCAGCACACCGCTGGATGTTCAAGCGAAGCTTCCGCCGGGTGGTCGGCCATTATCGACGTGACAAGGCTGCGCTTACCATTCAATGCTCTACGCGGCAGCATCAAGCGAGACGGAAGGTCCACGTACTGCGAGTGGAGAAGCAACGTGCAGAGGCGACCAGGCGGATACAAGCGTTCTGGCGAGCGTGCTGGCTGCTGCTCAAGCTCCGAGAACGCATTACAGCTCGCAAGCGTGAGCGCGCAGCACGACAGATCCAGTCCAGCTATCTCGCGTGGAAGGCGCGACGCGAGTACCTCGCGATTCGAGACCTGGCGAGACGCAACCGAGCTGCCACGAAGATGCAGTGTATGTTTCGAGCGCGCCAGGCTCGGAAGGAACTCATGCGTCGGCAGGTGGTCCGACGACTGGGTGCGTGTGAGAACTGCCGTGCTCAGCTCGCTACGGTGTACCATTATGAGGCCGAGAGTGAGCTCTGTGCTGCATGTTGCGCTGACTTCGCCTCTATTGGTGATGCCCACATGGAGACAATCGACGTGAACGTGTATCGACGTATTCAGGTGCCTATCGTGAGCGCTCAACGTGCTTACCGAGCTTTCCAGCAACGGATGATACAGCAGTTTGGCATCTGTACACTCTGCGAGAAGTACGCTGTACGCAGAAGTTGTTGGTCATGTTTGCACAGCCACAGCGGCTTCAATTCGGTGGATGATCAACGCCGTGGCAAACCAGCAGTGGGGATGACCTTCTGTCGGTCGTGCGATGCGCTCTTCCACGAACGCAGGCAGTCAACTGGGGTCTCAAGCGTGCTGCAGCACCAGCGGAAGGGTATCGAGCGTGCCTACACTGAAGACGCTGCTGCCGTGACGATACAGAAGTCCTACCACCGCTTTGCTCAGCGTCATACGTTAGCAGACCTGCAGTTCGCGCGACAGACTGCCGCTGCATTGCGTGTCCAGGAATGCTACAGACGTCACCGACAGCGCAGGATCACCAGAGCAATTTGCGCTGCGCATAGGCGACAGCAGGCGCTAGAAGCCCATGCAGCGCTCACGATCCAGCGTGCAGTGCGCGGTCATTTGGCTCGGTGTGAACTGCGGCGCCTGAAGCACGAACGAGACTGTGCAGTCAGAATCCAACGCGCGTTCCGTCGGTATCAAGCTAGGCGCGTGTACAATGCAGCAGTTGTCATCCAGAGCAATGTTCGTGGGTGGATAGCGCGACGCGTAGCTGCCGCGCTACGTCAAGAACGACTCGAGAAGCAACGAAACGCTGCTGCATGTTGCATCCAGCGTCACGTTCGTGGCTTTCTTGCCCGACGACGCGTTACGCGCATGAGACGGCAGGCAGCAGCGGTGCTCTTGCAGTCTGTCTGGCGTGGATACGTCGCTAGATGCAAGCTGAAGGCGCTTCGCTTGAAGAATCAGCGGGAGTTCGACGAAGAACTACGTCAGAGACTCTCCGATCTAGCTGCGCACATTGCCGAGACGGAGCGAGTCGCAGCTACACGGATTCAAACGATGGTGCGCGCACGACAAGCTCGAGCTAAACTGTACAATCTGAAGCTTGGCGCTGCTAGAAGTATCCGTGAAAAGCTTCGCGACAGTGCCGTGGCTCTCGAGGTCTCTAGAGCAACTTGTATCCAGCGTCATGTACGTGAGCGGATCACGGGTCCTGCAGGTCGCCAACGACTCCGAGCTCAGTGCTGCGCTCGGTGCTACTTGAGTCGGCGCATTGTCAAGCGAATGCGTCTCGAGAAGCAGTCGGCCGTGCGGATCCAGCGCGCGTTCCGATACTCCCGAGCTAAGCGGCGACTTGCTCGGCTCGTTGACGCTGACGGAGCTGAAGACACTGCAACGCAGCCAGCGTCTGGATGGGTCGAGCTCTTCGACGAGGCCAGCGGCTACGTGTACTATTACCACACCGAAAGTGGACAAAGTGTCTGGGAGCGTCCACCAGAGATGGACGCTGTGTCTGCAACACCGGAGGACGCTTCCAACGAAAACGTGGGCGAATGGGTCGAGTACTGGGACGAGAACGTGGGGGCCTCGTACTTCTACAATGTCAAAACCGGCGAGGCCACTTGGACAACCCCAGCCGGATACCAGAGCAGCTACGGTAACCAAGAGGGCACGGCTACAGCAGTTGAAGCATGGCTACCGGAAAACGGCGGGGCATACATGGAGGCAGGAAACCAACAAGTGGAAGCTTACAGGGACGAGTACTACGGTGGCTACGGCGGGGACCAGGCTGGCACATACGCCAGCAACAACAATGGTGACGGTGGCTACTACTATTACTACGCTGAGGATGGTGGAGCGTACGCGTATCCGCTGGAACATGCAGACAGCAACGTGAATGAGCAGTACGAGCTCGTGGACACGGAGTACGACATCAACTACAAGATTTACCTGACGCAGATCGACCGTGAACGGCAGCAAGAGCAACAAGAGGACCCAGATGATTGCAGTACGCAGCAAGCTCACAAGCCTAATGCCGATTGATGAATTAATGAAAGTTCACTCCGCCGTTGTCGCTTGCCACTCTTCGTTTATTCATTTGAGTTTGTGTTGACTGCCCCTGGAAATGTTTGTTGCTCTACATGTGTCTGTCTACAAGGGACAGTAAGTAGGTGGACATGTCGGATCTACCAGGAGGGTTGGTAAGCCTGCGCGGCCTGGTTGGCCATGAGAGAGGCTTGGTTGCGCTGCTGCTGCTCGCGGTCGCGGATCTGTTGCTGCCGCAGACGCGCCGCCTCCATGTTGCGAGCGACTTCCTCTTCGTCACTCTTGGCGAAGTTGAAGCCGCAGCCCATGCAGAACTTCGCGGCGGACTTGCACTCCTTGCTGCAGGTCGGACAGTTCTTGGTGCTGGGCTGCGAGGAGGGCGCCGACCATGACCCCGAGGTCGGGATCGGGGCTGGCAGCGGGACGGACGTGTATGATGACGACAGACTTGGGGTCGATGCTGGTGCAGCGGCTGCTACCACCTTGGTTCCGCAGTGCAGACAAAATTTCTGGGTCGGCTTCAGAGGCTGACTGCACTTGGTGCAGGCGCTCGGAGCTGCCGGGGTCGAGTCCGGCGCTGAAAATGATGACGACGAGCTGATGGACGACACGGGCGATGGGGCCGCCACGGGCGCTGGGGGTGGAGCGGCAGCAGCGACCTTCGTGCCGCACTTCGGACAGAACTTCTGCGTGGCCTTGAGTGTGAAATGGCACGACGCGCAGCTGTGCTCACCACCAAGGAGCGATGACGACGACGACGAGTTCGATGCAAACGAGTTCGTGCGCTGCAGAGGGGCCGACGAGAAGCTGCTGCTTGGAGTGAACGGGGCAGGCGATGAGAAGCTGTTGCTCGGTGTTAACGAAGCGGAAGCGGCGGCAGGAGCAGCAGCGACGACCTTCGCTCCACACTGCAAACAGAACTTCTGTGTGGGCTTCAAGGCCGCATGGCAGCTCACACACGAGTTGGACGCAGCAGCAGGGGCGGCCGCCGGAGGTGCGGCACTCGAGCCCGCCGAGGACACTGACAGCGTCGAGAGTCTCAAAGCTTCCTGGCGCAGCTGTTCCTCCTGCCGCTTGGCTTCGAACGCCTTGCGCGCTTCCTCCTCCGCCTGGCGGCGGTTCGCTTCACGTCGAGCCTGCTCTTCCCGAAGTCGTCTCGCCTCCTCTCTCTGCTTCTCCTTGGCCGCGCGCTTGGCCTCCTGCTTCTTCAGCTCCTCCTGAGCGGCCTGCGCTTCAGCGCGCAATCGCTCCGCCCTGGCCAGCTTTTCCTGCGCCATTCTCTCGGCTTCCTCGCGCCGTTCACGCGCCTGCTGCGCTACCTGCAGATGCTGCTGTCTCTGCGCCTCCAGCTCCTGCTGTCGCCGTGCGTTCTCGCGCTCCACCGCCGCGCGCTGCTGCGCTTCGTAGTCCGAGATGGCGTTCTGCGCTGACAGTCGCATGGCCTCGGCGCGGTCGCGCGCGTCCTGCGCCTGGCGCTCCGCCTCCTCTCGGCGGCGCGCAGCCTCGTCCCGCTGCGCGTCGATGGCACGGCGCTCGTTCTCAGCCGCGAGGGCACGCGCCTCATTGTCTCTAGCCGCCTGGGCCTCCACCTGCGCGAGCTGCTGCGCCTCGTACTGCGCGATGGCGTTGGCCGCCTCCTGCTGACTGGCGTCGGCGTGCATACGCGCCTTCTGCGCGCGGAGCTCCGCGGCTTCACGCGACTGGCGGGCGCCCTCCACGTCCGGAGTGGGGGCAAAGGTCACGTGGCGCGCGGGGGCAGGAGCGGGGGCCGGTGCGGCACCAGGGATGGCTTCGCCTACAGTGCACAGACAGACAGAGAGACACGGAGCGTTATGACATTGGATTTCGGAGGTTCTAGCGCGAGTTCGGGGGCGATTCCGACACGCGCGGGGACACCGCAACGTACCGCATTCGGGACAGAAGGCGCCCTGCAGGTCCGGGGCCAGGTACGAGCCGCACTCGCCGCAGAAGCCCATGGCGACAGAACGGAGCAGGGAGTGAGGGGGGAGGTCCGACTCGCTTGATGGATTTGATGTGAGCTGCTGGCTTCCGTCTTGAAGCTGAAGTACCGTGGAAGGTCTCCACTAAGTGCGATTGTCGATTGTGTAAACGTATGTGTGCACACAATGTATCCATCTTGGGATCGGCCCCGCCCCGAACGCCACGTAAGACCAACAAAAGCCGAGAAGCGCTCAGGATCTCCGCCGCCGGCCGCAGCTCTGCAGCTCCAGCGCCTCGCGTCTTCCTCTCTCTCTCGTCCTTCTAGCCCCCGGCTCACACACAGTCACAGCGCCGCCACAGTCTCCACCATGGGCGCCATGGACGTGCTGAAGAAGTGGGACTTCTACAAGAAGATCCCGGAGGTGCGTACGGCCATGTATCGAGTGCTATTGAGGCTAACTAACTAGCTAACCTTTTGCGCAATGCAATGCAATGTATTAATTATGGCAGGACCTGACGGTGAGCACGCTGCCGGGCGTGAGTCTGTCGATCGCGGGCTGCTTCATCATGTTCCTGCTCTTCATCCTCGAGTTCAACAGCTACCTGACGGTGGACTACAAGTACGACATCGTCATGGACGAGGGCCTGGACCAGACCATGCGCATCAACTTCAACATCACCGTGCCCGACCTGCCCTGCGAGTTCGCCACCGTGGACGTGTCGGACATGACGGGCACGCGCAAGCACAACATGACGTCCAACATCTACAAGATCCGCCTGGACCAGAAGGGCCGCAGCGTCGGCCTCGCCCAGGAGAAGCAGATCATGCCGCAGTTTGCCGAGGACGCCGAGTACGGCGACCTGCCCGAGTCGGACGCCGTCGTGACCGTGCTGGACGAGCAGACCTTCGAGCCGTTCCTCAAGCAGCACCACTACGTGGCCGTGGACTTCTACGCGCCCTGGTGCGTCTGGTGCAAGCGCCTCGAGCCCGTCTGGACGCGCGTGGCCAAGACGCTGCCGTCGCTGCACTACGGCCAGCAGCTGCGCGTGGCCTCGGTGGATTGCCAGGCGCACCCGCAGCTCTGCATGAAGCAGTTCATTCGCGCGTACCCGACCATCCTGTTCTACAAGGACGGCGACGTGTCGCCCGTGGAGATGTACTTTGGCGACCGCACCGTGGAAGCGTTTGTGGACAAGTTCAAGCAGCTCATGGCCGGCGAGGTGGACGCCGTGGAGGCCCGCAAGAAGGAGCTGTTCGAGCAGGACAAGAAGAACGCGCGTGAGCAGGGCAAGGCCATCGCGCGCTCGGCCGTCGGACCCGAGGGATGCCGCCTGTACGGCCACCTGTACGTCAAGCGCGTGCCCGGCAACTTCCACGTGCACCTGGCCAATCCGGCGTACTCGATGGACTCGTCGCTCGTGAACGCGTCGCACACGGTGAACGAGCTGTGGTTCGGCGAGCACCTGACGCCCGGCGAGATGTCAATGCTGCCGCGCGACGCGCAGATGCAGCTGTACACGCACCGCCTGGACAACCAGGACTTCACGTCGTTCTACAAGAACCACACGTACGTGCACTACATCAAGGTCGTGACCAACTCGTACGTGCAGAACGACGCGCCGGACGTCAACGTGTACAAGTACACGGCGCACTCGAACGAGTACCTCGAGACGGACGACCTGCCGTCCATCATGTTCCGCTACGACCTGTCGCCCATGTCGGTGCGCATCTCGGAGGACTCGGTGCCGTTCTACCACTTCCTCACGTCGGCCTGCGCCATCATCGGCGGCGTCTTCACGGTCATCGGCATCCTCGACCAGATCATCCACCAGACGGCGCGCGCGCTCAACAAGAAGGTGCTTTAAGCCCTAACGGAGGGGTGAGCAAGCGATTGCCAATAACAAAGTGGAGACTTCCGAGGTAGAACTGCTTGAAGTGTGTCAATCAATCCATACACGTTGAAGTCTCCGCTCGCTCGCAAAACGTTACGCTAGACGTGCATCCATCTGTCTCTTTTCTCCGGCGCTAGGCCGCCCCCGTCCAAACCGATTCACGGCATTTTCGTATGCGCCGACCGAATCAGGCCCGCCCTTTTGCCTGGTCCCTCCATCCATAGTATTCAAATCTACGGCAGGGGCGATAATATAATAATGGAGGACGCCGTGGTGGCGCCTTCGCCCGCGCTGCTGAGCGTAGCGGACGCGGCGACGCGCGCGCCGTCCAACAACATCTGGCACGTGGACTACAACGCGACCGTGGCCAAGGACGCGGCCATGGGCTGGCAGGGCATGGGCTTCGTGCTGGGCTTCAACGGCGTCATGTTCCTCGTGGCGCTGGCCGTGTTCCAGGCGGGCGCGCGCAGCACGCGCTTCAGCCTCTTCCGCTTCGGCTCGAGCTCCATCCTGTCGGCGCGCGCGCAGCAGGCGGCGCAGTTCTCGCTCAAGAAGTGGGGCGACCTGCTCTGGCGCACGCCCATCCGCGACTCGGACGTGGAGCTGCAGCTCGGGCCCGAGGGCACCTTCTACCTGCTCTACCAGCAGTACACGGCGCGCTTCCTGGGCGTACTCAGCGTCTTCGCCATGCTCGTGCTGCTGCCGCTGTACCTCACGATCGGGGCCAACGCCATGCAGCAGGTGGAGGAGGTCGCGGAGGCCGCGGTCAAGGGCATCGAAGCCATCGCCGACGGCTCCGCGCGTGGCGCCACGGACCTCTTTGCCATGGAAGGAGAGGACGCTGCTGCTGCTGCTGCTGTCATTGGTAGTGCAAGCGGCAGTCTCGCAGCATCAGCAGCGCAGGACGAGGACGGCCACTGGTGGAGCTTCGCGCACGCCACCATCCGCGTGATGCCGCACGAGTCGCCGTACCTCTGGGTGCCCGTGGTCATGTGCTACCTGACGACGCTCGTGTTCCTGGTGTACTACCGACAGCTGAGTGCGCTGGCCACCATCCCGACGCACAACTCGAGACGCCACAAGCTCGCGGGGCTCACGACGCGATCGTCGTCCATCATGTCCAACGCCACGAGCGTCGCGACCATGGGGCAGCCCGCTGGCGAGGTGGACAAGTCGAGCGCCAATGTCGTGGAGGACGCTGTCACGCCGGAAGTCGTGACCTCGCCGTCCAAGGCGAAGACGGAGGCGGAAGCGGAGCCCGAGGACCCGGAGAAGCAGCCGCTACTGGCCAAGGAGAAGACCAAGGAGGAGAAGGACCCGGCTGTAGTGGTGGAAGAGCAGAAGCCCAAGGCGTCGGAGCGCACGCATCTCATTGGAATGCAGCCCTCGGCTCTCAGCAACAGGTCGCTCTTTGTCCACCGCGGACTGCCCAAGCAGCTGCGCGAGCAGCGCATGCTGCGCTTGCTGGACGAGGTGTTCCCTGGCTACGTGGAGGACGTGAGCGTCGTGTTCAATCTGGCCGAGTTCCACAGTCTGCAGGCTCGTCGGCGCAGCGAGGAGACGGAGCTGGCGCGCATGAAGATCCTGCACGAGCTCGAACTCAACGGCGAGAAGCCCTCGTGGTCGCTTCGTCTGTTGCCCGGCGGCGTCATGATCCCGTCGCTTCGGTCGCTGCTGGGCAACTTGTTCTGCTGCTTCAGGTGGTGCTCGAGGCCTGTTCCGATGGAAGAGCAAGAGGAGCAGCTCCAACACCACATCAAGGAGCTGCGCGAGAAGGAGGCCATGTGCCTGTCCCGCATTCTGCACGAGAACAAGGGCGCGGGGCGCGCATTCGTGATCTTCAAGTCCGCGAGACTGCGCGCCCGCTTTGTTCGTCGTGTCCGCAACCAGAGCATCACGTCCATCTTGGCGCGCTTCCCGGAGCACGCGCAGCCCAGGCTTGTGCGCTACGTGCGCGAGCTGGGGCTTACGCGGTGGCAGCTGGAGGCGGCACCCGAGCCCGATGACATCGACTGGCAGAGTGTGTCGTTCCCGTTTGCGAAGCGTACGGTCGTGGTGCTGCTGGTGAACGTGTGCATCCTCCTAGTGCTGCTGCTGTTCACGTCCCCGATCGCCGTGACGTCGGCCATTTCCAGCAGCTCGTCGTACTCGACAGGCGCGGCTCAGTCGCTGTCAGACCTGGTGGCACAGCTGGGCGACCTGGTGAAGAAGGTGTCGCCCCACATGGCGAAGCTGTTGGCGACGTACATCCCCACGCTGATCCTGGTGATGATTAACGCCGTGCTGCTGAACGTGCTGCAGATTGCTGGGCGTATCCAGCCGATCTCGACCGACTCGGCGAAGGAGCGGTTGATCTTGCGCACGGCCTCCGTGTACTTGATCTTCAACACCATCTTCGTGCCCAGTTTGGCGTTCATGTCCATTGACGCGGTGCTGCTCTACCTCGAGGACGACGGCGAAGTGCTCGGTATGCTCGGCACGCTCTTCCTGCACAACTCCGGTATTTTCTACGTGGACTACGTGCTGCAGCGCTGCTTCCTCGGTACTGCTCTCGTGCTGCTGCGCGCCACCGAGTACGTCAAATTCTCGTGGGCGAAGCCGCGCGCATTGACGTCGAGGGAGAAGGTCCAGGCCGTGGAAGCAGACCAGTTCTACACGGGCACGCAGTCGGCCATGCAGATCAGTACGTTGACCGTTGTGCTCATGTTCAGCACCGTCGTGCCCATGATCCTGCCGTTGGGAACGCTCTACTTCGTGATGCAGCACGGTGTGGACAAGTACTCGCTGCTGAATGTCCGTCGCCGCATCAAGGGGCGTGGTAGCATCGCTCGTACTGCCACGCACGCCACCTGTGTGAGTCTGCTGCTGTATCAGGGTGCCATGAGCGGATTCATCCTCGAGCGAGGCACCACGTCGCAGAGTGCCGCTGTGCTCGTGCTGCTCATGGGCACGTACATCGTTGTGCTGTGGGGGTACGTGCAGGACAAGGACCAGCAGCGCCACATGATCGCTCGTAGCGGCCACAGCTCCCTGGAACAGGTTCCGAACGCGCAGAGCTCGGAGTTCCCGTTGAGCATGCTCAACTCCAACCTGCAGCCGCTGGAAGAAGGCGGACCCAAAGACCAGGACGGAGAGGAGCAGGAAGGAGGGGAGCCCGAGGAGCCTCCTGCCGGTGACGACGAAGAAGAAGCTCCCGCTGGACCAGTTCCCGGTCGTCGGCCACTAGAAACGCTCAACGAGTCGTCCGCACTGCTGATGTTCCCGTCTTGCAGCGACCCGGACCTCCTCGCTGGCCCCGACGCCGACTCGAGCGACTTGTACCGCGAGCCCGCGCTTCGTAAGTCCATGCGCATGAGCTTCGGCCCCCAGGATCTCGGAGACTACGGCACCTGGCGCCAAGTCTAACGCAACAGTCAAAACATACAGCAATATACGTATCGAACAGTACTAGACCATGCTGTGAGATGGACTTTATTTATCTTACCGGGCTACACGCCGTGCTACCAACACAACAACGCACGGCAATATAAAACGCGCACGACGTGAAGAGTCCGTGAAGGCTCAATACCGCTCCCTCTAAGAGACAAAGCCCAGCTCCATGGCCGCCTTGTCGGCCTGGTTGCAGATGTTGTCGTCGTTGCAGAGGTTCCGCACGTTCGTGAGCTTCTCCGGGTCCTTGAGCTTGATGGCGAGCTGCAGCGCGTCGCTGTACATGTCGAGGTGGATGAGCGTCTCGAACTTCTCGTCCACCGAAGTGATGCGGGCCGTGTAGTTCTCGGCCTGCTGCTTCTCGCCCTCTTCCAGACACGCGATAGCGAAGGCCTTAAAGCCGCAGGGCGGGTTCTTCTTCTCCATCGAAAACTTGTGCAGCGCGTCCCACTGGCGCGTCTCGGCGAGGGCCTTAATCTTGACGCGGTAGAAGCGTTTGTCCGGGACCTTGAACTTCTTGGCGAACGCTGCCACCAGCGGCAGCAACTTGGGCTCGTACTTGCTATCGCGGAGCAGCAGCTTCATGGTGTTTGAGATCGACAGCCCCACGAGCTTGCGGCGCTTCACGTTCTCCGGTTTCTCTTCCAGCTTGCCCTGCTCTTGCAGCAGCTCGATCTGCTCCTCAGCGAGCTTGGCATGCGACGGCAGCTTGGCATTTGTGTACTTGGTAGTGGCGTCCTTCAACGCCGTGATCTTCTCTTCGACATCCGACGTCTTGAACGAGAGCAACAGGTCGTTCTCAGCGCTGCCCACGTCGGTCCACAGCGAAGCGCTGCCCGAGCTCTTCGTAGCGCGGTAGTAGAGCAGCATGAGGTTGACAGCCTCCGCGTACATGGGCTCACGGTTCAGCACGTATCGGAACTCGTCCATAGACGGCAGCGTGCGCTCCAGGTGGAACAGCGCCATGTAGATGAGGTCCGTGTTGTTGGACTCGAGCGACTTGCGCAGCGCCAACTCGAACTCACCCATGGACAGCAGCAGCGGCACCTGGTCGGACGCGTTCTCCTCCAGATCCAAGAACATCGTAGCAAGTCGCCGCCGGTTCACACGCTCTGCGCAGTTGGCGATGTCGGCGTAGGACACCAGCGTCGCGTTCTTGAGTTTCTTGCGCACAAGAGCCACGAGCTCCTCGTCGGAAACATCAGAAGACGTGGCGGCCTTCACCTTCTCGCAAGCCCAGTGGACGAGCACGCGGTCCGTCGGGATCTTCATGTACTCGCAGATCTTGAGAGCCAAAAAGTGGTGACGCATCGCTACCAGTCGACTCACCACAACCTCCGCGGTCAGTCGGTCGAACTGTGTCACCGTCAGGGGGAAGCCCACATCCTGTTGGCGCAGCGCGTTCAACACACGAATCTTGCGGCACATATCAACGAACATCTCTGCGTCCATCATCGCGTTGCCGCCGCCAGCTCCAGCGCCTCCCGGAAGCGCCGAGGGCGCGTCCATGGCCGAGTCCACAAAGCACTTGCCGTACGATGCGGCGCGCAGTAGCGTGGTCTGCGAGGCGTAGTCGAACTCGCTTCCCGCAGCGTCCACGCAGTCCTTGATGGCGTCCTCCAGCGCGTTCTGGCTCAAGATGAACCGAATGTGTTCGTCTGCCTTGGCGTCTCCCGAGTCGAACGCATCCAGCGCCTGGTACAGCATGGCAGCGGGCGCCGTGGAGCCCACGCCCTTGATGTTCTCCACACAGGTCGGCACGCGCAGCACGATGTCGTGCGACGACGCGCTGTACACTCTACAGCAGTCCACCTCCTGCGCCAGCACGATGCTCTCCGAGTACGGGAAGCGCAGCCAGGAGCCGTAGGGCCCCACCATGACCAGACCGGCGCTGGGCCAGTACATGAGCACCGAGTCCTCTCCGCACCAGCACATGCTCATGGGGCTGGCCTTGCTCTGCGTGTCAAACGACAGGATCTTCTTGTCCATCATCGTGTTGAGCACCGTGAGGATGCCGTCCTGCGAGAAGAGCGCCATGAAGAGGCCGTTGGGCGCGATGGCCACGGCCGAGATGGGCGCGGCGATCGAGTCCTGCAGCTTCATGTCCTGCGCGCCGCCGTCCTTGCTCACGACCACGAGCGAGCGGTTGCTCGTGCCCAGCAGCACCTCCGGGTAGATGCTCTTGAGGAACTTGGGCTCGAGCACGGCCATGCACGTGGGCGGGTTGGCGTCCGAGAGGCCGCAGTCGGGCAGTAGAGACACCTTGGGGCGCACCGAGTCCATGTCCAGCACCTGCACGAGCGCCATCTTCTCCGTGAGCGCCACGAGGCCGCCGCCCCACGCCTCGAACGTGGCCACCTTGTCCTTGGAGCCGGGCGGCAGCAGCGAGAAGCGCGTCTCCTCGTCGCCCGCCATGCTGAAGGCCACGCAGCTGCCGCTCGCGAACACGCAGAGCAGGCGCAGCTCGTCCGTCCACGTCATGCCCACGAGCGTCTCGCGCGCGTCCTCGAAGGGCGTCCAGTCCACCTGGCCCAGCTTGCGCCCGCACGCGTTGAACAGCAGCAGCTGGCGCGCGAGCAGCGCGTCCGACGCCACCTTGACCAGCTTCTTGGGGTCGCGCAGCAGCGCCACGGGCCCGCCGTAGGGCGCGCAGGCCGCCACGAAGTCGCGTAGGTCCGTCACGCCCTCGGCCGCCCACGTCATGCCGTACACGGCCCACTTCTGGTACTGCACCTTGCCCAGCGTGTGCCACTCGGTCTCCATGGCGACGACGGCTGCGTTGGCTCGGGACTACGACAAGGGGAACAACAGCAATGAGGGGGATCGGAAAAGCTGAGTTTGTGTACACGTACATTGAAATGAGGTGGAGCACACAAAACGTATCCATGTTGTCCATGTTGAAGTGAACAATGCGATCGCCTCCATTGCTGCTACGAAATAGTTTCGTTAGGCTTAGCACCAGACGCCATAGTCACCAAGGCCATGAGGGAAGAAGCTGCTGGTGACATGGATTTGTTTGGAGTCGCTAAATGGCGCCCTGATACTTACAACAGCGCAGACAAGTGAAGGGCGCCACACACTCAGCGGCAACGAATCATTATCTTATGCATGAGCGTAAGTTATTTCTTCATGGTCAAGAGCGCGAGGGTCTTACGTTTCAGGAGCGCCTGATCTTCTCGGACAGCCCCCACAACTTGCGCCAACTAGCTCACTGGCAGACTGATGAGCTTCACACCTCAACAATTTCACACCATTGGAGTTACGGGCGCACAGGCAACATCGTTGCAGGGCTGTCCCTATCGGACATCCGCGGGGACAGCCCCACAACGTTGTTAGGCCTGAGCGGTCACGCAACGCAACCGCTTTGCCTGCAACAAACGGCGACCTCCGCACTCGTGGCAGTCGAGCGCCGTTACTTGGGGCATGCCCACGCCAGCCCCAATGGCATTACGTAGCCGAGGCTGTGCGCTGGTCCAGCGCCGCTGGATAGCCAGCCACGCACGATGTAGGCGAAGAGGGGATAGTGTCTGATCTGCAGCCACAGAACCCAGCTTCGAAAGCTGGTGGCGAAAGGCGTGAATGAGCAGTTACCGTTGTATGAGCGGCTCCGACGAGCCCAACCACAACGCCCAGCAGCAGCTTTGTGTGTCTCTGTGTGTGCAACTAACTGCAACTACTCATGGCTTCTGCACTGCACCTGGCTTGCAGCGAGCACCACCACCACAGACTGCAGATTGGCTAGTCGCCGTTGCATGGATGTTACTGCAACCCACACCATACTGAGTCGAAGTAAGAGGATGGGCAGATGGTATACTTCCATCACTCTCGGCGCAAAGTAATCACCCCGCGTCAGCCACTCGGTTCGAGCAAGCCGATCGCATCGCTCGGCACCAGCAGCAGCAGCAGCAGCAGCAGCAGCAGCAGCGCAAGTGGTGCTCAGCATATTGCTGGGCGCTGCGCGCTCCCTATGAAGTGTATCAGCACCCGGCTTCAGGCTTCTTTGGTAAAGTTCGAAAAGTCCAGCGCAACGCACGTCATTCGCCTCACCAGTCGCGGCGGGCGACAATGCATGTTCGATTGCTGCAATAATGGCATGTACTGCTACTAGAATAACATGAACTCCCCTCGGCCGCCGCTGAAGTGCACTACATGGAGTGGGCGGGGCGGGGCTTGGCTCTCCCTGCGGCTACTGCGTCGGCTGGGCCATGGGCTGCCGCTCCTCGGCCCCCACGGCGAGTTCCTCCTGCTGGCTGTACCACGCGTAATGGTCGGTGCAGAAGTTGTTGGTGCGCTCGGACGCTGGCTTCCGGCACGTCTCGATGGAGCATCGCTTGCCTGTGTGACAATGGACAGGGAGGGGTCAGCTAAGATGGCGCAGGGGGCCCACGCGGCAGCAGCTCTTACCTCCGCCGTGCGCCCAGCAGCGGCCTAGCGAGACGGCAATCTTGGAGCACCCCTCGGTCTTGCAGCGGGTGCCGCCGCCGTGCGACCAGCAGATGCCCCGCGACTTGGCGCGCTTGGCGCAGCCGTCCACCTTGCAGATGGTGTACCCGCCTACAGCAAGAGAATACGTGAGCCCTCGGCGCTGCATTTGCACCCAGCTCAACCTCACTGCACGCACCATGCTTCCAGCAGAGCCCTCGGTTCTGCGCGCGGCAGTTGCAGCCCTCCACGTTGCAGCGCTTGCCTCCCTGCTCAGTCCAACACAAACCAACATTCATCAGCAACAGAGTAGCACCCTGTTGCCACTACAGTAGACGCACCCCGTGTCGGATGCACAGGCCGTGATCCACGACGTATTTATCGCAGCCGGGCTCCTTGCAGATGCGCGCCTTCCTCTTCTTGCGCTTGGGCGCTGAGGGCGTGGCGGCCTCCGCGTCGTGCCGGCTGCGCTTGGAGGACGTTGAAGTGGGCGAGGCCAGCCGCAGCTCCTGGGCCGCCTGCTCCGCGCCGGGCACCGCGCTCAGCTCCACCTTGACGGCCGCGTGGCTCGCGTCGTCTAGGATGAAGTCGATAGAGCCCTTGGGCGTCGCGGCTGCGTCGTAGCTGCTCAGGCCGTCGAAGGCCGAGCTGGGCGACAGCAGCGACGTGGCTGGCGGCAGGCGCGCGGGCTCGTTGGCGGACTTGACGAACAAGTCTTGGAACGACATGGAGCGCATGGTCTCACACAATGCTGGTTGTAGTTAATGGTGGATGGACTTGGTCTTGTCTTGTGCGCCCCTTGCCTCCTGTTTGGTCGATGTGCGCACTTGGTCTCTTTCTGACGACTGAGCTTCGACGTTGGCTCGAGCAGCTAAAGTAGCAAAAAATAAACCTTTTGGTCGGGGCTATGCACAGATATGATCTTCTGTCTGGCGGGTAATGACAACGTCATGAGTCTCACCTACACTGCTTCACTCCTTCGTTGCGAGTTTCAGCCGGCGGCGCTGGCCCGAGGCCGGAGAAGGCTCTCGCTTGATGCCGGCACCTCTATTTCTCTTTCGCTTGTCGCGAGCGCCGCGCTGCCACGAACGCTGGCCACCCACCCAGAGAGCGAAAGTATTATGTTATCCCCGAGCGTCGTGGGCTCGTACGGCCGGCTCGAGGCGTTTGTGCTCGAGTCGGCAGCAGATCTCCGGCGACGCCTGATAGACGGACGGACGGACGCGCGCCCTCCTTCCTGCAGGCAGGGCCCTCCGCCGGCTTTTCCACCAAGAAACAATGGAGTCGAAGTAATCAGCAGCGGTGTCCCAAGCACTTGCACCGCGCTGTGCATGAGTCTTGCTTGTGCGGTCGTCGGCGCCAGGAAGGTCATCGAACGCTGGGGTCTGTGTGTACGTGTACTGCCTGCTCTGTCGTCCAGAGGTTTCGGCCGGCCACAAGCAGCAGGCAGGCCCGGCTGACAGCGTTGCGTGCGCTGTCTCATGTGCTGCAGCAAAAGACAAAGCGAGCATTCTGGCGGAGCTCGACGCCATGCTCGACTTGCTGGGATTGGGTTCCTGGACACCTCAGCTCGGCGTCCTTGAAGCTGCCGTCAATACGTAGCCGCGTGGTACGGGCGCTTTTGGCGTCGTCATATGCTGCGAGGGCGTCGCCTACGTGTCGGAGGGCCGTCGTCACGCGAGCGAAAGCAACAGGAGCTGTCGGCACCAGGCTTTTCAGCCGGCGGACGCTGTTGTCTTCATGGCTTCATGTGGTCGGCAAGCAGCTCTGGCTCGACTAGCCTCAAGCTCGTTTATCGTAGTGCTCGTCACGCGATCCCAGGCGTGGCGACTGATGAAGCAGGCCAGCATCTGGCTAGGTGCTCTCGACGCTGTAGACATCCGCTTGCTCTCTCTACTGCTTTCATAGAGGGGCTCCCTCGAATCACACGTTGCGGCGTGCATCGCTTCTGAACCGTTGTCGGCGCGCTGCGAGCGTCGAGCGTCAATGTGGAGACTTCGGCTGTGGTGGCACGCGTTTAGTGCGTTGCAGCCAGCAATGAACCGGTACGCCTAGCCACGCCGGACTCGACAGCGACGCTCATTCACGGCGCGGGTGAATGTGTCGACAGAACTCGAAATGAATGCGGTGGTTGGTGATACATGTATAAAGCGCGTTTATATATATTACACGGCATTGAACGTCTCCTAGCTAGCACTACTTAGTTGGTCGCGGGTGTGGACACGGGTGCAGCAGCAGCAGCAGCAGCAGTCTGCGCCTGCTGGTTGCGCAGCGCGCAGTGCTCGGCACAGAGGTTGCCGTTGCGCTCGTAGGCCGGCTTCTGGCACGTCTCGACGAGGCAGCGCTTGCCGCCGCCGTGCGCCCAGCAGAGCCCGTGCGAGACCGCGATCTTGGAGCAGCCGCCGTGCTTGCAGCGGGTGCCACCGCCGTGCGACCAGCAGATGCCGCGCGACTTGGCGCGCTTCGTGCAGCCCTCCACCGTGCAGCGCGTGTAGCCGCCGTGCTTCCAGCAGAGCCCGCGGTTCTGCGCGCGGCAGTTGCAGTCCTCCACGGAGCAGCGCTTGCCGCCGCCGTGGCGGATGCACAGTCCGCGGTCCACCACGTACTTCTCGCAGCCCTCCGACTTGCAGATGCGTGTCTTGCGCTTCTTCTTGGGCTGCGGCTTGACGTCCTGCGGCTGGATCATGCTCGTGGCCAGCGGCGCCGACGCGGCGGCGTTCGAGTACGGGTGGTACAGGATGTTCGACGGAGCAATCGACGCCGCAGGGACGTAGTGCTGCTGGAGCTGGTTCATGTGGTGCTGGGCGTCGGC
The DNA here is from genome assembly GCA_016169955.1 of Phytophthora vignae f. sp. vignae. Classification (NCBI taxonomy): domain Eukaryota; phylum Oomycota; class Peronosporomycetes; order Peronosporales; family Peronosporaceae; genus Phytophthora; species Phytophthora vignae. Next base: position 877,496 of record JABJUM010000007.1, read on the forward strand.
GGCTTGACGCGCCGGCGGGTTCAGCAGGAACGAGATCGACGACGACGTGCGCGAGGGCGACGAGTTGGCCGAGCCGACGTGGCCGCCCTGTGCCGCGAGCGTGCTCATGAGGCTCGGCAGCGTGGGGAGGCGCGGCGCCAGCGACGGCAGGCGGATGGTGCGGATCGTGTGCGGGGCCGTGTAGGGCTCCGACGGGAGTGAGGCCGCCTGCAGCAGCGGCGCGAGGCGCGAGGATCCGACGGGGACAGCTTGCATTGTCAATGGATAGAATTGGTCGGAGGTTCAGGTCGAGGCACTTCCGGGTTTCGAGGCGTATTGACAAGTGAGCTGGTCGAGTCGAGGCTGAATGGTCTTGACAAACGAACGCTGGAGAGGCTGAGTTGTTGGTCGCAGCTGTGGCGACTGGCAAGAGCGGCCAAGGGGATTTGTCCGCATACAAAAGCCAAGTCAAACGTTGCCCGATTTGCGTGCCCCCGGCATGCCAAAGTAAACAAGCCGGCTGTCCCACCAAGCGGCAGGCCCGCTTCGGTTGGCGCGGAGGGTTCTGCTCGCTTCGACTGGTTGCAACCCTCACACCGACACCTGCATGTACATACACAGTGTGGCGGAGCCCGGAGTTTTCTGCGATGAGGCCTAGGCGAGCGGCGTTGAGATGTGGATTAGGCCTGTCCAGAGTAAACAAGCGTCTGGCGCGCGCGTGGGTTGTTTGCTGGCAACAAGTTGTTGTTGCACGCGATTTCAGTAGGAAAACGCGTGCACCCATCCGGCGGAAAAGCCAAGTGCGCTTGCCATCAATGCGCTGGTCCGGCGCAGCGTCAGTAAACTGGCAAAATGCATCGTGGCGTTGTGCCTGGCAGATTCGGACCTTCCGAATCGGGAAGCAGCTCGTCATCCAAGAAGTCGTTAAAGGTGCTGGGGGCAGCTCTAGCAAGGAAGGCGACGAGGAGCGAGCGGCAGTTTGGGCAACTTCGAACGCGTGCCCTGGAGCACACTGAAAAACACCGCTTGAACCCGAGGCGGGTGCGCTGATCAGAGGTTGTTGGAACATACGCTTCGGGGCCACGTTCTTCCTGCTTCGAGCCCAATCCTCAAGAGAACACGCCGGTGTCTCATGCAACCAACACGGCTACGCCCAGCGCGTGTTGGACCGGCGAGGTGGTCTCGTGTCCTACAGTTGACCGGCGGCTGCAGCCCCCACCTCTCCAGCCGCAAAATTACAGGCCATGCTGCAAAGCTGGACCCAGCACGCCAGCATCGGATTGCTCTATGTTAGGTACATACTGTAGCAGCGAGATCGGGCTCCTGGCGGTCGGAGCCCCGAAACAGCGAACCGCATTTCTCGATTGAGGCCACGTTCAGCTCCGCCGGCAAACTACATGTAGCCAAACTCGAGGCAAACGCGGCAGACCCGATCTGTTTTTGACTCACGGAATCAAGTTCGCCGCGTCTTGCTCGCTGAAGGCCGCGCCGTTGCTGCACAAAATCCGTCGAGCAAGCAGCTCCGGTAGGAAAAGCCCGCGTCTGCCTTCAACTCCGGCGAGCTGGTGATCATGGGTGGGCAACCCCAGCGTCAAAGTCATCCCAACGCTCAAAACTATCATTGAAACTCATTTAAATCAGTACATGTATCTAATACTCAGTCATGATTTGGAAACATAGTAGAAGTAAAAGGTGTAGTACTACTAACACATTACGTAGTACACTTTGTGATAGGTTCATTTCGAGCTACAGTACCAGCTAGTCTCAACTGTTGAGTATAAAAGAATATTCAGATTTTGTCTCTTTCACCAAGTACATAGATCCGTTGATCTATGTACTTAAACCAATAGAGCTCCGACGCAAATTCTGAGCATCATGTGAAATTCGAGTCAAATCACCATATGAATTCCCACACCACCGAATGAGCGTGCAATCTAGCAAATACGCTGAGAATGTTCGATAACCCACAATTCAACGGAAGATTCTAGAATCGCTGTTCACCCGGTCCCGCACGCATGATCGAGTGTTTGGTGAAAGATCGATCGATCCACTAGGTCACCTCCTCATTATTCATTTTACCACCTACTTCACCTATTACCATGGCACCCTCCCAAAGAAGCACCCCGGAAGACCTGAACCGGCTTCTCCCGCCTGAGAGAATCGCTCAAGGAGTCTCGCTGGGACGAGAGCAACTACGACATGTTCTTTCGCGCATGCGTGGCCCTCACCAATTTTCATGTACGGATCCTTCCGCTTCGCAGTGAAGACGGCGACAACTGCCAGAACTCTTTGAAGCGTCTTCGTGTGATCGGCCATGAAGCGCATGCCAAGCGACTTGCAGTCCAAAGGAGCTACCGCGAGAAGCGCCGTATGCGCCTTCGCCGGATGCTTGGTGCTCAGGTGGAGGGTCCCACCGGACGCTCGAACCATTGTGCGAGTGACGATGAAAGTGAGGACTTCTTTCCCCACGGAAGTCCTACTTACACTTAAATCGAGGATTTGGTGGTGGCTTTGGGGAATTGTGAGTATTTAGCCAATATGTTAGCGCTGCAGAATTCACACGTACATAGGCCAAATACAGATACTTCTCCGGTCCGGAAAAGAATTAACAGTTCACATACCAATGCATATCTGAAAAAGTAATGACTGTATTGATGCTGCGAAACCTGCATTCGAAAGCTCTAAGTGCGGGCTTTCCAGGTATATTTTTTACGAGCGCTTAACACGACGCAGTATCTAACTACCACGCTCGCAATGGAGGTATCCACGACCCCTCTAAGGTTTTTTTCGCTGTGTCGTTGCTAGTTGGAATTACGCAAAACTAAAATAATCATTCTAAAGTACTTTAAACAGTTGTTCCATACAGCCCCACAGTTTCGTTAAAATAGCCCTCCCTTTCGGTTGTTTTAGCAATCGGAACCACGAGGTTTTTTGCTGGTTAGATTGATATGCGACAAATCAGTGTTCGAATCCCACTGATTTCAGCCAATAGAACAAGCCTCAATGTTAGAGCTATGATTTATCAGATGATGTACTATGAATTAGAGAAACTGAAGTGCTCCACACAAAAGATGGTGAATCCCACTTTCTACCGCAGCTGGTTCACATGTCAGCGCTGTCGGAGATGCACTTGACGAGAGTCCACGCCACTGCTTGTAGTGCGAGAGCTTGTAGTCGTTGTGTCCGTGGTGCTTGATCACTGTTTCCATGACGTTTTGAAGGGTCAGGAAACAGTGGTCAAGCGTGTCGACGCTGCCCCACGCTTCAAGCGGCCGCCCACAGACCGCTCAGCGAGGAACAGCGCGATGGCTTGCCGCGTTTCCTCAGGGATGTCGACGGTGCCCTTGGCCCGCCCCATTATCGTGTTGCTGGCTCGTTTTGTTGTGCCGATAGGGGCTGGCTCCTTTTGTTGTGTCGACACCTTCATATTAGCGCTGGTCGTACATCGTAGTCGCTATTATTTTTATCCAATAAAATAAAGAGAGGTTTTATTAGAAAAACCTAACTGTTAATTCTTTTCCGGACCGGAGAAGTAATATCACTTAGACCTCCGAGCATTTGCCGTAGTTCTTTGATTTTCGTGAAATTCCCACTTTTCTACTTGATCACCCGTGCTTCTATGAATTGGCGACAATTCGAATGAATACGCAATAATTGGGTTAGAGACCTAATTATATATTTTGCCTTGATCTGGCTTTCATGCCTTTCACTACTCGCGTTTACGGCCGTTTGCAAATCTCGAGGAAAACGGGAAAGCTTCACGCGCTGGTGAGCGCGTTGAACTTTGGTCGAATGGTCCCGACCATACACAGGTTTTGCCAAAATATACAGAGGGGGAGTCCAGAACATACACGCAAAAGCAGTACAATAGACAGATGCCTTTGTAATCATGTACATGTAATCACACCGTGTCATGCAATTCCGCCAAGCGAATGAATTCCTCCTTGAGTCATACAGTCGTACACGTACAGGTTTATCAAGGATTCTTTAAGTTTGATGTCAGTTTGCATCGTAGATCATACAACTCCTGGAAAATTCTTTCTCAAAGTCAAAATGCATCAACAAACGTGCCCTTTTCAACAAGCACTTAGCATTACAGCACCAGAGTCCGAGATCTCCAAGGCTCATCGCGCCATTGGACTCGATACCAAAACTCGACGCCTTTGGGCTCCCGGTCCACTATTGCGTAAACTAAGCCGACGTCTGCAGTATCTTCCCGCTGAGCCCCAGGTCTTTCGGTTAGCTTTCCGGTTGATACCACTGCAGAAGACAAAAGGAGAGTTTGGAATTCTATAGATAGTAGGCACAATATACCAAAGCAAAAGCATTCATCATGCAATTGATAGTAGCGCAGGATGTTTGATAAAACCTTTTCTGAATGCAATTCATTCGACCGGATGGTATATTCTGACCCTATCCAGTATGGTTTGTCCTTAATTTACATGAGGGGTATGGCGCGACCCCACCTGGTATGCTAGAACCTCAACTCTGTATGTTTTGGCCTAAAATGCTGTATATTCCGGCACCCTCCTCTGAACTTTGGCCCGAATATTTGCGCGGCACAAGCCGCCGTCACGCGCCACACAATTGCCTCAACCCCGCATCAGGTTACGTGCGCGACTATCCCAGGGAGTGAGTGGTACATGGTCGTGCTCGCGCTTAGTCGAGCGAGCGTGCTTCGGTCGTCACACAGCTGGGTTGTATACAGTCGAAAACCCCTAGATCGAATAATCAGTGCCGCCGAAGCGGACTGGTACATGTATGCAAGGTACGAACGCTGGTACATGTACAAGAAGAAGACCAGAGTTCATGAGGTCGAGTTTGGCAAGTTCGCATTGCACATACATGTAGGCGGCAACTTGCATCGACAGTTCTGCTGTACATTCAGATTTACCCGTCTGACGCCCGTTCGATTAACAGTGTAAGGATAACGTAGAGGTACAGTAACTGCATTAAATTGCATTGAGGATACCCATGCCAGTGCAACACAGCATGAATTGGCGAAATGCACTGTGCACATGCTTGTTTGCATGCATGCATGCATACATCTACATGTACTGTACAGGCTGCCGTCGGTTAGACTGAGAGGTCGGTCGTTTCCCGAGAAGCTCGGACCATTCCGTTGGTGAGCGTGTTCCATCTCAGCAGCGTGGGGCTCTCGCGGCATGGGCTCCGCTTCCTTTACCGGTTGGACCCCGCGGGCAACACCAGAGGACGACCCGGTGTCCGTCTCAAGGTGCAATCGTTGTTTCCGAACGCAAAAGACAGCTCGAAGTTGACAACCAACCAAAAACACCCAAGCAAATCGCGTCCTTCTATTTGGGGTGATTCTGGGGGTTGCACCCCCAGACCCCCATTAGAAAAACTAACTACTGGACAGGGCAACGGGTCCGTTCGCAGAGGAGCTCGTCGCTGGGCCCGCCTCCGCAAATACCGCGCGGCCCTGCTTCGCGGGCACCCCGCGCGGGTTTGCTATGGCTACGCTCCTCACACCCGCTCACTACCGCCTTCTAATATGGTCGACCTAGCCCTTTAGGAAAGGTGCTCGTGTGCGTTCTTTGGTGTTTTTCGTATTTTGTCCTCGAAGTTCGAGCTGTCTTTTGCGTTCGAGTCGAACGGCCCGCAGCAGCCCGCGACATGCTGTCGGGGATGCTTTTCAATTCTGCAACGTGCCGTAAACCCCTCTGTCTGTCTCCGGCGATCCGGTGATTGCTGGCAGGACGCAAACGCAACAGTCTCGATGTATTCGTGGGGCTTGGCTGGCGCTCAGTGCTCGCTCGCTCGCTCGCTTCGATTCGAGAGGACGAAGGAAGATTATGCTTGCTTTCGCGCCCTTCGGCCGAGCGACATCGCGGTAGTCGAGGGTTGTGCGCCCGATGGTTGACAGAAAATCGGGACTTGGACTTGGTCGGACGGGGTAGCCACCCTGGCTTCTTCGAGGAGTCCTCGACGAGGACCCAATTGCTAGCCGGCTAGTTCAACTTGCTCGTGCTTTGTGTGTACAACGAGCGCACGATGGGATTTCAGCAGCAGGCGTCCTCTAAACAACCGATTGGAGGCGATGACGCTCTGTTCCTGCACGTGTCAAAGTAATCAACGAATAAACGCTGGTGGAGCTGGTCGGTCACCGTCTCCATATCCATTTATAGAGTATTGTTGTTTTGATTTTACCTTTTGCTGTTTTGAACTCACAATTTGCAGTTTTGAAGTTGAAAAGGTGTAGAGCCTTGCTTTCACCATTCTGTTGGGCTTAAGCCGTCCTCACGCTACTGTAGCGTGTCTATTAAGCGAGAGTAACAGTTTCCTCTGTGTAGGTTTTCAAGTTGACTCACAACTCTCAAATTCGTTCTCCTCTGCATACAGTCCTCTGCGCACCTGGTCTTCCACATACCCTGTCATATCTGTTTATCAAGGTCGCGGGTCCAGTAGCCAATCAAACCAAAGTATTGAGTTTTGTTAATATCTGGCAGATCACTAGGAAGCGGGGCGGGAACGGGGAGATCACCATCGCCTCCATGCACAGGTCCCCTCCCAAGTAAGTTGCGCTTTGAAAGGCTGTAAATGAACATTAGTTTTCCGAGGAACTCAGCACGAGTGTGCCCGCTAAGCTCCATGCCTCATTTCCGAATTTGCACCCACCATGACTGCCAGCAAGACTCTCCGCATCCGCCTTACGATCAAGCACAAGCTTGCAATCTACGAGTACGCCCGAAAGGCGCGCGCCTAAGGAGCTGCTGGAGGTACGCAGGGATATTGTCAGACAGGAGCAAGATCTCTGCATTGTTTAACTAGCTATCAGTACAGCAAGATCTCCGCATTGCTTAACTAGTTGTCAGTACATTTCATGTGTCTAGTCTTATCTGTTCCGTATTCCCTTCCTAATCGGATCGCTGTACCCATGCGCATAACGGGGGGGAGGACTGTACAAGCTAAGTTGTTGCTCGAGACCAAATGGCTTTCACGCAATCCGCAAATAAAAGAGCGGCGGGGAGTTTGGATTTGGAGCAGCGGCTGTGCTTCAAAAGGCTTGGAGAACAGCATGGGCTCTGCAGCAGAGTCTGCTGCGCTGCGCGAACACAACTTTTCGCTAAGATGCCAGCTCTGACGACCGGCTGCTGCTTGTTTACGGTGGTGCTGGACAAACGCCTTGATGGCAGTCAAGCCCTATCCCCGTCACCATCCTGCACGGATTCACGCTTTCTACCGAAATCGCGCATAGAACAGAGTGAGCCTGTGTGCCACGAAGCAGGTTGTTCGGCCAGCCGCTCCGGAATGTGTACTTATCATGAAGGTTTATTTTATCTTTGCAGTTGAAGGAGTTCAAGCGCTCCATTGCCACTTCATGTCCTTACAATGTATTTACCTTGCATGCAGGTCATGTACAAGAGTATTGTTCTGCATGCAATGTCCCTACTGTACCGGTCGACTTCGCCGGGCTTCCTCGTCCTGCACAGGAGACCTTGTTCCCATCTGTGTGGGACAGCCGGAATGTTTATTTTGTTTATTGTGGCAAATGCTCAGGAGAGGGTTTCTATGGCGCCCAGCGCGTTCAAATCCCACAAGTTGATCTTGCCAGTCGCCAAAGGCGTGGTCACAACAAACAGCACAAACGAGAGGCGTTTGTCAAGCTACTACTTGCCTCACTTGTCAAAGCGCCCCAAGGCCCACAAGCTTCTCACAACCAACCTACAGCATTGACAATGCAAGCTGTCCCCGTCGGATCCTCGCGCCTCGCGCCGCTGCTGCAGGCGGCCTCACTCCCGTCGGAGCCCTACACGGCCCCGCACACGATCCGCACCATCCGCCTGCCGTCGCTGGCGCCGCGCCTCCCCACGCTGCCGAGCCTCATGAGCACGCTCGCGGCACAGGGCGGCCACGTCGGCTCGGCCAACTCGTCGCCCTCGCGCACGTCGTCGTCGATCTCGTTCCTGCTGAACCCGCCGGCGCGTCAAGCCGCCGACGCCCAGCACCACATGAACCAGCTCCAGCAGCACTACGTCCCTGCGGCGTCGATTGCTCCGTCGAACATCCTGTACCACCCGTACTCGAACGCCGCCGCGTCGGCGCCGCTGGCCACGAGCATGATCCAGCCGCAGGACGTCAAGCCGCAGCCCAAGAAGAAGCGCAAGACACGCATCTGCAAGTCGGAGGGCTGCGAGAAGTACGTGGTGGACCGCGGACTGTGCATCCGCCACGGCGGCGGCAAGCGCTGCTCCGTGGAGGACTGCAACTGCCGCGCGCAGAACCGCGGGCTCTGCTGGAAGCACGGCGGCTACACGCGCTGCACGGTGGAGGGCTGCACGAAGCGCGCCAAGTCGCGCGGCATCTGCTGGTCGCACGGCGGTGGCACCCGCTGCAAGCACGGCGGCTGCTCCAAGATCGCGGTCTCGCACGGGCTCTGCTGGGCGCACGGCGGCGGCAAGCGCTGCCTCGTCGAGACGTGCCAGAAGCCGGCCTACGAGCGCAACGGCAACCTCTGTGCCGAGCACTGCGCGCTGCGCAACCAGCAGGCGCAGACTGCTGCTGCTGCTGCTGCTGCACCCGTGTCCACACCCGCGACCAACTAAGTAGTGCTAGCTAGGAGACGTTCAATGCCGTGTAATATATATAAACGCGCTTTATACATGTATCACCAACCACCGCATTCATTTCGAGTTCTGTCGACACATTCACCCGCGCCGTGAATGAGCGTCGCTGTCGAGTCCGGCGTGGCTAGGCGTACCGGTTCATTGCTGGCTGCAACGCACTAAACGCGTGCCACCACAGCCGAAGTCTCCACATTGACGCTCGACGCTCGCAGCGCGCCGACAACGGTTCAGAAGCGATGCACGCCGCAACGTGTGATTCGAGGGAGCCCCTCTATGAAAGCAGTAGAGAGAGCAAGCGGATGTCTACAGCGTCGAGAGCACCTAGCCAGATGCTGGCCTGCTTCATCAGTCGCCACGCCTGGGATCGCGTGACGAGCACTACGATAAACGAGCTTGAGGCTAGTCGAGCCAGAGCTGCTTGCCGACCACATGAAGCCATGAAGACAACAGCGTCCGCCGGCTGAAAAGCCTGGTGCCGACAGCTCCTGTTGCTTTCGCTCGCGTGACGACGGCCCTCCGACACGTAGGCGACGCCCTCGCAGCATATGACGACGCCAAAAGCGCCCGTACCACGCGGCTACGTATTGACGGCAGCTTCAAGGACGCCGAGCTGAGGTGTCCAGGAACCCAATCCCAGCAAGTCGAGCATGGCGTCGAGCTCCGCCAGAATGCTCGCTTTGTCTTTTGCTGCAGCACATGAGACAGCGCACGCAACGCTGTCAGCCGGGCCTGCCTGCTGCTTGTGCCGGCCGAAACCTCTGGACGACAGAGCAGGCAGTACACGTACACACAGACCCCAGTGTTCGATGACCTTCCTGGTATTGGACTCCTTCGACTCCGTCTGGGGTGGCTTAGTCTCGTCGACTTCATCCTCGAAACTCACACGGCCTTCCGATTCATGGCCAGACCCCCCGTCCGAAGTTGCCACAAACGCGCGGCGTCTCGGCATGGAACGAGAATCCTGAATGTTGCCCGCTCGGAAGTCCCGCCTGGGCGTTGGTGTATCGTACCCTCCATCCAAGTTCAGATCCTCCTGCTGCTCCAAGATTTCCTCGAGTTCGTCCAGGCTGCGGATCTTCTGGTTCGCTAGGACGGTCTTCAACTGGGAGATTATACAGGAAACGCTTGATATGCTGCTTGCGCTAGTGCTGGTTGCGAACACGCTTGTTCCTATTGTTCAATTTGATCGGATTGTTCGGTGTTGTTCGAGTGGTTCATATTCTCGATTAAGTACGATTTTAAGGTTTTACGGCAAGACTGAACTTGGCAAGCTCTCTAATTCTCTAAAGCGTTACTTGGATGCCTCTTGTAAATGGAACGTGTTCGGAACCGTTACGAACAAGTTCCAAATGTTGGTATCGTTCAGAACTTGTTCGCAACCAGCACTACTTCCTGGAGCCGACGACCGCACAAGCAAGACTCATGCACAGCGCGGTGCAAGTGCTCCGAGTATTGGGACACCGCTGCTGATTATTTCCCACTCTTGATAAGCACAGACGGCTGTGGCGTTAATAACGTGTTACGTTAACGGAAATGTATTTACCGCACTGCAGCCCGGCCGCTGAGCCCCTTTTACAGGATGGTGGATACATTCCGCTACGCCAACGTTGTCGACGCCCTTGGGCCGCTGACCATCTTCGCCGCGACGCTCGAGACTGATTCTTGACACAGGCGCGTGTAGACCTTGAAGGCGTCCGACGTCCAGCGGCCGTGGAATTGGATTGTAACTTCGTCCACTCCTGCACGATATACATGCTGGTCGCGCCGCCGGCTCTGAGCGAGTGGGTGCTGAAGCGGGTTGGATCTTCGCCGACTACGCGAGCGGCGCGTTGGATGGTTTGTGAGACCCTCACCGCTGTTACGCACCCGGGAACTCCGTTTTTGGCAATGAATACGGCGGCGGGAATCGAGGCGGCAGGCCGACTCTAGCGCGGCGGAGGCGCCGAGCACGGGGCGCAGAATCGAGTGGCCGGAGCGCGCTAGGGCGTCGAGCACGGGGCACAGAATCGGGTGGCCGGAGCGCGCTAGCATCCGCGTGGTCGGGGCCCCTCCTTGGTTGATTTTGGAGCCATTTAGTCGGATGCACACTGCGGAGGCCAGCGTCGGGTCGATTATGGGCGTCCTGGAAGCGTCAGCGCTTGTGATATGTGCCACTTTGAGGCCGAACCACTTGAAGGACGTGTTCGTCGTCGCTGTAATATCGGATCACAGGAGCATGAAGAAGAAGGCCAGGCACAGAACCCCCCAGAGAGCTTGGTCGGCAGGGTCGTTGAGGTCGAGTGTGTTGGCGCACTCTTCGAGCAGCGTGACGGAAACGGGGGCTTTTCGGCGGCGCGGTGCGTCGAGGCGACCCACGCTCTTCAGGAGCATGCGGATCTGTGGATGACCTGACGGCAATGCGAGACCAGCGGCAGTGAAGACGTATCGGATGCCGCAGATTGCCGTCTTCATGGTAGCGCCGCGGACTTGTCTTCGGTGCTCGTGGTGGCCTTGCGTGTGGTCGATGATGAACTCGGATATCAGAGCGATCTTAATGCCGGTTGACACGTCGATTTTCCACGGGATCCCTCAGCGTCTTGTCCATTGCTTCCAGCTCTTGAAGGAGCCGGCATATTTCTTGTACGAATAATCGGCGACGGAGTGTTCTCGGAGATGTTGAGTTAAATGGCCTCGATGGCTGCGATGATCGGCAGGGGCAGAGTGTCTTGCCAGCCCTGCGTGAATGCGTCGATTCTCAGAGCGTAGTGGGCGTTCTCCCAGCGCCTGGAGCCGGCGTCGGCTGCTTCGTTGTCGACTCCTGGAATATGTGAGGCCGAGACGCGGAGGCCAAACTCCTGTTCCCATAAGCTGAGTAGGCGGATGCGGACTGGTGCTCGTGAGTTGCGAGACGTCATCTTGGTTTGCCAAGCGATCGCGGAAGTGTTCTCGATGCGGAAGTGGACGTGCAGCGGTCGGGACTGCTTGTGCGCGGCTCGCCAGACTGGGGCCCATGCTTGGAGTGCAAACGCGCAAGCGAGGAGCTCTCGGTAGTTGATGTCGAACTCGTTCGGGGTGCCTCGCTTGAAGTCCTCGATCTGGCTGAGTTCGGGTGAGGAAAATTGGTAGGTGAGCGCGAGACGAAGTGCTAGGACGAGTGCACACAACCCCACGTCCGATGCGTCTGTGGACACGATGATGTCGGGTTCGGGGAGTTCTCTGAAGTACTCGAGGGGGACTCCGTTCAAAGCCGGGTCGTGCAGAATTCGCCACCACCAAGTGAGATCGTCGCGCATGGCTGCGGTGATCGGGACGCGTGAGTGGCAGTGGAGTCGGATCTCCCCGGAGCGGAGGCGCTGAAGGAACGCTTGGGCGGGGGGGGGGGGGGGGGGGACGCAAGTGGCTACGTGACGGAGCGACCCGATGAGGGAACGGAACTCGCTGCGGGTGAGAGATGGCGCCAGAAGTGCGTCCTCGACCCGACCTCGGGCTTTGATGATCTTTGCGCTGGTCACGGTGAATGGCCCCGGTGTGGTGTCGAAGATAAGCCCAAGCACTTGCTGGTGAGTGCGCCATGGTGAGGCGAGGCCGATGAAACCTTTGTCGCCCAGGGGGCTCGTACAGAGCAGCCCAAGAAGGTCCTCAGGGTGTAGACCCAGAGAATCGACTTGAGAGTCAACAGCAAGGAGATGGATCCAGAGGTTCGCAGCCGCAAAGCTTTAAACCCCGAGGATCACACTCTTTGGCTGGCGTGGGTACCTTGTGTAATCCCTGTCGGCTCGTTTGTCTTCGACGGAACGGCACTCCACCAAATTTGAATATAGCCTCGAAGAAGCGCTGAGGTGCACGTCTAATCCAGAACGCACCTCGACACTAAAGGCAAAACCCAGAGAATCAGATCACCCGAAACCCAGAATATCACGAATTCAAGATTCAGGATTTTAGTCAACTCTGGGGCGAGGAACTCAGGAGACACCTTACCCAAATGCCCTCCTAGCTCGATAAAACCAACAAATACAGAGTATACAAATACTACAACTAGCCGTCACTTATTCTTTTGGACCCTTGGACGGTGGATCACTCACACACTAGGCTCACTCGAGTCTGAAATTCAGGGGCCTAGCTCCCCTGAGACTCACACAAACGCGCACCACCTCCAATACAGGAGGAAAATACAATCACTAACAGTTACCTTTCCCTTCACACAAGCAGTCAATACAAAATCCTGGAGGCGACTACCTAGCACCCCAGAATACCCTCTGGAATAATATGAAATGGGCTACCACGAGCACAGCAAGTGACCCAACAAGGATATGAAATAGATGGATCACTCCAGGAAGCTCAAGGCCGTCGCTAGTCCCCACCTAACTGGACTTGAGTTGATGGAGTCCACACAGACGGCTGTCCTTCGCCGTTGATGTGCCCTTAGCGTCCCGCGGTCGTAGTCTCGGTTCCTCCGGATTTCCGTCGGCAGGCTTGGCCGAAGTCACTTGCGCAGTACAGGGTAAAAGGAACTCTGTTTGTCTTTTATCAGCTACTTCTCTCTCTTACTTCTTTCTCTCTTCTGCATTCTTTTACGGACAAATGTCTTCATTTCACTATGCTTGGGGTCAAATATCTTGTCTTCAGTGTACCTTGGGTTCAGCGGTCCAAACTTGCGATAGGCTTGCGATTCCATCGTCGCAAGGCGTCCAAAGTGCCAAATATGGGTCGTTGGGCTTGGGTTTGTATGGTTCTCGGTTCCCTGTCGACTCCTCGAAAGTATTCAGTCAGCAGATCTGCACTTCGATCTTCAAGGTGACGCATCACTTTGATTGCAGACTGACTCCCAACTGGCTCGAAATTCAGAGATTCGTGTGATACTCTGGATCACTCCTGAGACTCAGTGGAATTCAGGGGAACTCTTGAGGGTTCCTTGGGATTCTTGGGTGTTGACTTGGGAAATACTTGTTCTCAGTATAGGGAGTCTGGATCCACAGTCCAAATCCAGAAGATCACTTGAAACTCTGGGTCACCTGTTCTTGGGGAGGTGAACTCTGGATCATCATCCGGTACTCTGGATTTCTTGTGTGGTACTCTGGATGGTAAGTTGTGTACATCACAGACTCGCGTATATCTCCACAAATACAAACGCTTAGCGGGTTGTACGGCTTCCGGCGCATGTTCACGGTACGGGTGGTTCTCAGTAGATCTAATCCATAGTAGTGCTCTGACCCACAACAAGACGAGGTGTACTCTGGGATACGTTCTCCAGAGACATTTTCTGCCAGACTTTAGGCACTTATCGTAAGGGAAAGTACGGGACTGGACTGAGTGTTTCTTCTGAAATCCTGGGTGTGCACTCCCAGGATTCACACTTCCAGTCAGTTGGGCCCATCTGCGGTCAGGCACTGGATTCATCCCGCTGAATCACTTCTCTCCCACCAACGTCACTCGTGTCACACGGGTACAGCCGTGCTCATCCAAGCCATCCACCAATCATAATCCGATATAAACTCCAAGTCAAAAGAGTGACGGCACGTCATCGACAAATTTCTGGAAACCGCCTCGTGCCTATGGGGTGAAATTCTCTTCTTTAATCGCGGTGGGCCCCGTGACGGATGTCATCGCGAAGCGAAGGGCCGTTCAAGGACCGAGCAGCGGATCCTGTATCTGCTGCCACATTCACGTGGTCGTCGACCCAATGGTAGTTAAAGAATCCTGACGGGTGGCCCGCGTCCGAGCTGCAGCCGTGCACGTAAGCGACAGCGCCCCCGAGGACGCTGTAGCTGCCTGCTGATCCAGACCAACCGAAAGCCGCGGACATGTCGATGATGATGACGTTGTCCTCCGGGATGTGGACTCCGAAGAGATGGACAGATTCGCTGTGGATGCAAGCGTTCCGGTACGCAGCTGCCACGTCGCCGGCCATGACCTTGACGTCGCAACCCGGGTCCGCCTGCTTGCAGTGCGTGATTTCTTTCGCGTTGGACGAACAGTGCTCGAACGAGGCCTTCGGTATGCTGGCCGGGTCGGTGCAGTGGTTATCGGATTCGTCCTCGGGGAAGGAGAGGTCATGGATCGTCCTGCCCGTGATGAGGGGGTCACTTGCGCCTTTGTTGACGACGCCAAAGGGCTTATGACGATTTCGGGTCAGATGTGGATGATGTCGGCGTCGACCACGAGGTACCGCAACAAGTCTTGCTCCTTTCTGATATTCTTTCGCAGGATGTTGAGGCGAGCTGACGCCGACGGGTGGTTGCGCGGAAAGCGGGGTTGTTGTGGGGGCTTCTTTTGGAGGTGGACGCGTATGCCTTCGGAAGCGATGACCATGAGCTCACCTAACGCCGGGTACCCTCGACAATGATGCAATAACGTGGCCGGTGGGAGCGCCTTGTTGGGTCGGCCGGGGTTTGCCATCAAACTAGCTCGGTGAACTCCTTCAGCGATGGGCGCGTGCGGCCGATGAACTCTGACATCGCAGCTTGTAGCGGCTTGTTCAGCTGGAAGGTCGTGTCGTCGCCGGGCGCATCGGCCTGTTGGCGGGGCGGTAGCTCGACGCCTGCCCTGCGGATCGCGGGCGATATAGAATACCATCGGATCGAATCCCAGAGGTATGCCCGTTGTGTGCCGTTGGCCTGTAGCGCTTGGAGATCTGCGAGCGACATAGCGGGGCGTAGAACAGTACGATTCACCTTGGTGTCCGGTATGCACGGCATGCTGGCGGCGCCCGGTCGCTTGGGGTGGGGAGACGCGTTGCGAGTCACACCTGGTGCGGCAGGGTGTGAGGAGAGCTGGGCTGGACAAGGACATGCATCGGTGGCATAACCGGCGCAAGCTGCGCTGGGTCTCTCACCGGCAAGTGCGTGGGTGGAGCTAGATCGGCCACACGCTTCGACGGCATGACTCTGGATGGGTTTCTCGTCGGCAAGTGTGAGCGGAAGGGGGTTGGGTGGGCACGCTTCGGTGGTAAGTTCGGCGACGGGGACGCTGAGACTCGCACCGGTGTGTGCCGCGATAGGCTTCAGTTCGCGCGAAATTTCGGCCAGTCCGAGTGTGGTAGCCGGGGCGGGGCGTTGGCTGGACTGAACGTCATCGCTGAGTGATCGGGCGATGACGGGCAGGGAAGGTCCACTGTATCTCAGGTTCGTGTACGAATGGTGTGTATTCGGGTTAAAGCTGAGGCTGTCGGAACGAAGTGCTGGTGGACCAGCGGCACCTCGTTCTCTTCAAGCGTGGCGCTGCAGTTTGCCAGAGTTGTGACGGCCGAATTTCTTCTTGATGAACGCCAACAAGGCGGGTGGCAGCGCGTCTGGCATTGTGTGGAGCCGATTCGAGGAAGCGCATGTCGACGCTGTACCCACGAAGCACATCGACTCCCCGAAGAACCGCAAGCATGTTTGGGCTTCGGCATTGCGTGGGATCAGTTGGCGCATGCTAACCGGGAACCCTTGTGGGCAGGCCTGAACGCCTCGCGGGCCTGGCTCGTGGGTGACACGCCGCGGCACACCTGGAGCTACAGGCGTGGGCGCTGGGGAGACTGTGGCGGCCACCGGGGCGGGCTCACGCGCTCTACTGAGTGCGGGAGTTTGTCACGGCCAACATGGACGCGGGCCCGGGGAACACGCCGCAGCGCGTCCAGCGAACACTCCACGAGGTCAACCAGTTCCTCGAGTCCGCATTTATTCACCTGGCCAGTGACTGACCAACCTGGTGGAAGGACTTCTGCACCGCTGTGCACCGGATCACGTTCGGCTCATACCATTCCGCGTTGGCGAAAGTGGTCAACCCTTGGACGGCCCCGAGGAGGTCGTTGTAGGGGTTGCAGGCGGGGGCGGGCGGGGGCGCCACGTGGGACCCGAAATCGAGGCTGAAATTGGCGTCCGACGACCCCGCTTCCAACCGTGCAGTTTGGTCCGCCCGGAGGTAGTGCATGATGGTTACGTCATATAACCCGAAGCGTGCACTGTGCGTCGCGTCAAAGATGGGCGGGCAATCGTTGAACCGCAGGCAATTGTGGCGCGGTGGCTTTCCCGAAGTTGTGAAGCCTGCCTTCATGAACAGCTCTCCGATGTGGCGATTGGTGTTGTCGCGCAAGGTGGTGATGGATTCCCGAGCTTGGGCACTTGCTCGCGGAGGTTTCGACTGGAGTCTCAAGGTCTGGTCTACAAAACAAGAGTATGTACTCGGGGTACCCGGCACTCCTGAAAAGGGCATTGCTGTGGTTAAGTTGATCCCGTTCCCAGAAGCACATGGGAATGCGTGCGATCCTTCCCTGAATCCCGGAATAAGGTGGAGTTCGGCACGAGTTATCGACTGGTATTCGGGGTGCTTCCCGGATTGCCCAAGATAGTCTCAAGACTGCCGCTCTATGGAGCGTGTTATCCCGGACGTGCTTCTACGAGAGTTGGCTGCGAGCCAGGTCGCTGTGGCTGCAGGAACACGCTTGCGGAGTGTGTGTCCCGCAGTTAGGTTGAAGTGGTGGTTGTGAGTGACGGTGACTGGAAGGGAGAATTCTGGAGAGAGGTCCGCGGACTTCTAGGAATTGCTCGTGCACGAGTGCACTCCCTACGTTGCAGGGACCAGTATAGTCAAAGTAGGTCTACGGGGGTTTTGAGGCTTGCGAAGCTTTCCCCTACACAACAACACTTAAAGAACACGGATCATTCTTGGTTTTGACCTGAACTGAGTACATTGAGGTTTCCTAGCTTGCTGTTACGGACACCACCAAGTGCGTTAGTGGTGTGTGCATTCTTGACCTACGTGCCGCGCACCGGAGCGCAGTGCTTTTGAGAATCTCGGTCTTTTAGGTTATGAGCCCAAGGGGCTTTGGTGGTGAACGATGTCTTGAACGAAGTGCACAATGGAGTATGGAGCTCTCCAAATGCCCGCTGAGCGACAAGGTGAAAACGCGCAGCAAAATCCTCCACAACAAGCCGCTGGGGGACAAGGTCAACATGCTCAGCAACATCCTCCACAACAAGCTGTAAGGAAGGTTGCCGGAGGCGGAAAAGCACCGAAGTATGATGAAGAAGGTGGATTTGATTTGTATCGGGCGCGATTGGAGTCTTTCTTGAGGCAGCGCGATTGCTGGGAGGTGGTAACCGGTAATGAAGGGCCAGATGCCAATGATGCTTTGCGAAATCGGTTGTATGAGGAGCGCAACCTCTTTGCTCGTGACGCGCTATTGTCTGGCCTCCTGTCCAAGGACGCTAAGAAGGTTTGCACGTTGACACGCGCTAGTGAAATGTGGACGACCTTTGTGCGTGACAAGACGAAGGTTGACTATGCGAATAGCATTCGCGTCCGTGGAAAGCTATATGGGGCGAGGTACCAGAGAGGCATGAACATGGATAAATTCCTGGAAGATCTGGAGGACCTCAGACGACAATTGCGAAACATGAATAGGCCTATTGATGATGAAGAAATGGCCAGCATCATTTTGACAGCAGTGGAATCGACACACAGGACGGTGGTTAGAATGTTTAATCAGGATGAAAATCCTCCCGACCTGAACAGAGTTTTGAATACTCTGCGAGGGGAAGCTGAGATCGACAACGCGGAGAATGAGCTTGTGGGCGGTAAGGAAGATGGGGAGGAGGACAAGAAGCTGATTGGGTCAATGAAGCGGGGCAAGGGCAAGCAGCCACAAAAGGGCAAACTACCCAAGAAGAAGGGTGGAGGAAAGAAACCTTATGTGGAGACCCGAAAGTGCCATTATTGCGGCAAGAAGGGCCATTTGCAAGCTATCTGTAAGTTTCGTCTAGCTGATTTGAAGAAGAAGCAGAATAATTCGGACAACGACGATGACAGCGAGGCAGGTAGAGCCCCAACCAAGAAAAAGATGAAGAAGTCTGACACCGTGGGTTTGATGCGGTGGACGAAGAATTCGGTCCGACGTGAAAGTATTGGCATGATACAAGCGGTGGAGGACCGTATGGCAATGGCTACTACTTCGAATCTTCACCCACACGAGTGGATGTTGGACACTGGTACTGGGGTACATGTCTGCACGTCTGAATCTGCATTTGACTGTGGAGTAGCGGCCTCGCAGAAATCTCGCGGAGCCGGTCTCGCACAAACTCGGCGCGTCTGGATCGCGGTCGCGCCGAGCAATTAATTTCCCGGTTGTTGGAGTAGCGTATCTTCGAATATAGAGCCCAAGTCTTCGCAGGCTTCAGAGTTGGGGGGTTCTTGGTTGACGCTTGTTCCTTGTCGTAGGGCGTCGAGCCTTGGGCGTGCGGCGTTATCGGGCCGGCGTTTCCTTGGCGTTCCCGTCGGGCGTGCGGCGTTATCAGGCCGGCGTTTCCTGGGGCTTGTGTGGCGTTATCGGGCCTACACGGGGTCTTGTGCACGGCGGTTATCAGGCCAGTGCGGTCCTTCGCCTAGGCAACGCGTTATCGGGCGCCCACCTAAACGGTATACGTTTAACGTGCCTTTGTTTCAGCACGGGTCTGTGGGGGGTTGAGCACCCGAACCAACAAACGACGGGGGGCCGCGATATCAGGGCGGCTCTGCTTGCCGGCGCTTGGTGGTTCCCCTGGAACCGGAGGGAAGACTGGAGGTCTTTGTGGTTCAGAGAAATTTCGGGACTGAGTCCTTACCCTATCCTATGTCCTTGCTACTGGCTACTCCCTACTTCGTGCTTGCTAAGCCTACCACCCTACGCCTATCCTTGCGTCTGTCGTGCTTGCACCACCGTTCTTCAACCTGATTTGCGTAACGTAATCAAGATCTTACCTCGACGCGTTTTGCTCGGCGGGGTCTGGGCTCGGCGAGTTTTGCTCGGCGGGTTTTGCTCGGCGGGGATTAGGGTCGGCGCGTTTCACAGAGACGTGACTCTGGTCGGTGATTACGCGTCGCACTGGATTCTGCCGCCGTGTCCCATAGCCCATCACCCGCGTCGCATTCCCGTCGCTCTCTGCTGCGCGTCGCGCCCCATCAACCGCGTCGCGTTCCATACGTCGCGTCGAGTGACATCACCGTGGCGCTTTCTTCCCGCCGCCTAACTCGCTCTCATCGCGGGGTGCTATACCACATCCGTCCCGCTGCCACGCACGCGCACTCACCAGGTGGGTGTGTCGTCGCAGAACCTGCCCCGCGCTCTTCGCCGTTGCCGTCTGCCATCATGGCTCGCCGCCACGACGTCGACGCCCACGACATTGACATGGAGGAGGAGGAGCTCGACACGGGCGACCTCGAAGTTGCTGGCTGCGTGATCTGCGCCCTCGGCGCGCGTCGGCCTCACCTGCCTGCTCCATCTCAAGTCCAGCTTCCGGCCCCAGGCGCCCCCGTCCGCTCCGTGTCAGCTCTCGTCGCCGACGCGCACATTCTCCTGCGCGAGAATAGAGCGTTGCGCGCCCAGTGCGAGTTCGTCTCCGTGCACAACGCGGGTCTGGCTGTTCACGCGTCCGTGTTACACGAGCGGAACCTCGCGATCCGCCGTCGCGCCTACGAGGGTTACCGTGCCGGCATGATTCGGCTCGAGCAGGCGCTCCTCGCTCAAGAGCGTGCCGAACAAGACTACGTCGTCATGGAGGACCGGGTGGCCAACTTCCGTGAGCGCGCCGAGCGCACTGATGCCGCCGAGTCGAGGCTCCGGGCCCAAGAGGCCGCCTCGATCGAGCAATACCGGGATCTTCAGGCCGAGCTCCAGACGGCGCGAGGTCAAGTTGCCGACTTGACTGCCCGGCTCGCGCAGGCCCCTGCTGCCTCTCCCGCTTCTGTGGTCACGTTGGCGCAACTCTTCGCTGCGCAGGGTGAACGCGATGACGCGCGTGCCGAGCGTGACGATTTGCGCGTCGAGCGCGACGGCTTGCGTGTTGAGCTCGCAGCTGCCCAAGGTGCTCTTGCCCCCGTCCGAGCGCGTGCGAATGCCGCCGAAGCTGAGCGGGATCAGGCTCAGGGGCAAGTGGTTACCCTCGAGCGGCAGCGTGACGCGGCTCTCCATGAGCGCGATCGTCTGAGTCGAACTCTCGCGGTCGTCGAGCAGGAGCGCGATGGGGCTCGCGACATGCGAGATCAAGCACTTCGAACCTCGGCGGCCCTGAAGCGTGCCCGAGACTCGGCCGTCGCCGAGAGAGACCAAGCCCGTCAGGCTCTGGCAACCCTCGAGCAACAGCGTGCCTCGGTCGACGAAGAGCTTCGGGTAGCCCGTGCGTCGCTCTCTCAGAGCCGCACGGAGGCTGAGGCGGCCCAGAACTTGAACGCGCCTTTACAAGACGACCTTCGGCGCGCCAACGCCCTCCTGGTGGCCCACGCTGAGGAGCTCCGGCGAGGCGCGACGCGTATCCGCGAGCTGGAAGAGTCCGTGAGCAACGCTACGACCCTCCGTGCGGCTGCCGAGTCCGAGCTGACGCGCGCTCAGGCGAGCGAGCTTCGAGCCACGTCTCGCGCGGCACTATACCGAGCGGGGTGTTTGTCCCTGCGACGGTCTTCTCAGCGACGCCAAGGGACCGTCGACGCGCAGACGCACCGCCTCAGCGTCCGAGTCGTCGAACTGGAGGAGGAACGCGACCTGGCCATCCGAGAGCGCGACGAACGCGCCGTAGCTTGGCGTCGGATGATCCGGGACGCGCGTCGGGGTCGAGAAGTGGCCCAACGAGTGCGCGACGAGCTTGCCAGTCGACTCGCCGGGATCGTCGCGTCGGTCGGCGGGCAGATTGACACCGCCGCCTTGGTTCGCCGGCTGGAGGCCACGTTCGCCGCTGAGGTGAACGCCGCCGTCCCTCTTCCCCCTGCTGTCCCCCACCCCGTGACGCCTCCAGGTGTTCCTTCTGTTTCTGCTCCCGCCGCGCCGGCCTCGGGCGCTGGAACGCGCACGGCTGCCCCCGGAGGAACTTCCGCGTCCAGCCCCCCGTCTTCAGCCGGGAACTCTCCAGCTTCTGTGTCTCGCTCTCCTCTTCGACGGCGCAGCCGACGGCCGTCTACTGTGGCCAGCACAGCGGCTACGGACAGCGCGGCTGCCCAGGCGTCGTCGGCCGCGTCCTCGTCGTCGGCCACTACCTCTGCAGCGCGGGCGCGCTCGGGCGCGTCGCTATTCGGGTCGGAGTCATCGGACAGCGATGCCCAAACACGACAGCCGAGGCCCAAGCGACAGCGACTTCGGCAACATGGGTCGCGTCCTCGTTCTCCGGCGCGTTCTCCTCGGCGTTCGCGTTCGCGTTCGCGTTCTCGCTCTCCCTCTATGGCGTCGACGCGTTCGTCGGGGTCCGCGCGTTCGGCGGGTCCGGCGGCTTCACGTCACTCGTCGCCTTCGCGCTCGACACGCTCGTCACGGGGAGATCGTGCTGCGGCCGGAACCGGGTCCGGCCCTGGCCCAAGCGATTCGGGCGACTCCAGCGGCGACGACTCTTCCGCCTCTTCGTCGTCCCGCGCCTCGTCCTCGAGCACCGCCTCCAGTGGTCCGGCGGGGAATGCTACGATGGTGCCCTTCTTCAGCCCCGTGATTCCACCTGCCGGAACTCCGTCTGGCTGGGGGCAATCGCGTTATGCCCCCTGGCCTAAGCGGGTGCGACGCCTCCGCCTCCACCTGATCACCGTGCAGGAACTGCGGACGCTCTTCCTGCCACCACTCGGCTGGGTTATTCCGCGCTATGCTCCTGCCCCGCCGACGAACTGGAACCGGGCCCTCGTGACTCTGGCTAACGTCGAGGCGCTGTATGCGACTCGGCCTTGGCGGTACCTCGCCCAGACGGCTGAGGCGCTCCTCTTCGCGTCCGGCGACGCTGCGTTCCGCCCGTTCCTGCGTCGTCTTCGGCACCACGTCGAGCATTGGGCTCAGGCTTACTGGGAGTCCACCCACGAGCTGCCTGTGCAGGGTGCGGCGTGGAAGAGGTGGCGCACAGCTCGCAACTCGCGCCGCTCTCACGCGGGCAACCACCTCAACAGCGTGCTGCAGCTGGTGGTAGAGTTGTTCCGCCAAGGACTCGCCGACATGGATCTCTTGCTGGACCCGATGATGCTCCACTTCCCGCCCGCGCACACGTCGATCGGGAGGTGGTACCCGGGCCTTCAGCATGCGACGTTGCAGGCCGCGCTCGACGACATCGACGCGCAGGAACCCTGGCGTCGGTTCTACCGGACGCCGCTCACCGTGGCGGAGATGGACGCCCACGTGCGCTGCCGGGTGACGCGCGATCACCCTGCTTTCCATGTGCCGCGCCTTGCAGGTAAGTTCGTCCAGCAGATTTAAAGTTAGCCGGTCGTCGTAGCCCGCCGCCGTCGTAGCGCCTAGTTGTTGTAGCCGTAACATCAACACGTAGCCTTGACTCCCCTCCTTCGATTCTTTCCACTTTTTCACATCTTTTATGAGACGGCCCTCCGCCGTCCCATCTTCAGCAACAGGCTGGTCCTCCTCACTTCCCTCATCCAATCCCTCGACCCGGCCATTCCCAGAGTCGAGACCTTCCACCAATCCTCCCGTCGGCAGCCTTCCTGCCAACTTAGTCGCACCCGTAGGTGCTCACCCACCTGGGCCCGTCACCTCCGCGTTCTCATGCGACTGCATCGCCTCGAACCGGTTGCGCCCCGTGCGCTCTCGCAGGAAGTCGTACATGAGCCCGCCGCAGTTGAGGTCGAGCTCGTCGACCCACGTCGTGTCCGGATATCCCTTCCACTTCATCTCGAATTCGCGTCGCGTTCGGCCGTATCGGGTGGCGCGGCCCTCGCGCATGTTCAGGAGCTTCTCGACCTCGTAGACGTCGTCGTCCAGCTCGCGCGTGGCCTCCCAGCTGTCCGCCGGCAAGAGCTCCTCGTCAAAGTCGAAGCGCTCCTCGGCTGGCACCGTCAACTGCGTCGCGGGACGTGACGGGAATTCCCGGACGGGCTTCAGCTTGGAGATGTGGACGACGGGGTAGAGCTGATAGGGCGTGCCCGTCGTCTCGAGGCGGACGGCGTACGCGCCGACCATTTCGGCGACGCGGAAGGGGCCGTGCCACATGTGCGCGAGCTTGCGCGCGTAGCCCGGCTTCACCCTGTCCAGGTACAGCCCCACTTGTGCGCGAGCTTGCGCGCGTAGCCCGGCTTCACCCTGTCCAGGTACAGCCACACTTGGAGCCATTTGGAGCCCGTCGCGATCTCGTGTTGCGTCGCGGTTTCATTCTGCCGACGCGCTCTCTCTTCGACGGCCTCACGTATTAACTCCACCGCTTGTGCTCTCGCCACCTTGTAGTGTCGCTGGATACGGAGCCTCCAGCGTCTCGCCTCGGCGTCTCGGGTCGACGTGTTCCCGACGGCCAGTGTCGCTTCTAGCGTCGACCTGGGGTCCCAGCCATGCACCAAGAAAAACGGAGTCTCGTTCCTCGTCCGGTCATGCGACGTGTTTAGCGCGAAGGTAAGACGCTCGGCGTACTCATCCCAGTCGCGTTGGTCTACGCCCGCGATGTACATCTTAATCGCTCTTGTGACTGTCTGCACCATGCGTTCTGCAGCGCCATTCGCCTGAGGACGGTAAGCGAGCGTCGCCCGCTGACGCTGGCCCATGAGCTTGTTGAACGCCTTGAAGAAATCGGACATGAAACCGGGCTCGCGATCGTGGCGAATAGCCTCACTCGCGCCGAAGCGTCTGAACACGGCCTCCTCGTATGCCTCTGCCACCGTTTGCGCGGTTCGTGACGCGTTCGCTTTAACTATGACGAACCCTGTGAAGAGGTCCACCCAGACTAACAGCTCCGTGTTACCTTTGTAGGATGCTGGTAGTGACGGGATGTGGTCCATGGCGATGACCTGGAAGGGATACGTCGCGACTCTGTTGCCCGGCGACTCGCCTTGGATGGTCGGCCGACCCTTCCCGGTCTCGCAGTCGGTGCATTCGCCGACATAACGCTGGACGCTCTTGAAGATCCCCGGCCAGTGGAAGTGCCGCCTTACGCGTTGGTACGTGCGGCCTATTCCCTGATGTCCGCCTTCCAAGCTCGAGTGATAGTGATGGAGCACATCTTCCCGAAGGGTCTCCGGGATCACCAACTTCATCAGCGCGTCGCGATCCTCGGCGGACTCGTCGCTTCTCGGCTGGTAGTAAAGCAAACCACCCTCGCCTTCCTCGTACTGCGGCGCCAGCTTCTGACAGCTCTTCACCTCGCGTCGAGATAGCTCTCCGACATCGCCCCGGAGATACTTCTTGAGGTTGGCGATCCAGACTTCTTCGCCTTGGGCGATGCGGATACGGTCTAGGCGCAGCCGCTGTACGACCAGCTCTTCCAGGACTTCCGGAGATCGGCCTCTACGTGTGGCGGAGCGTGCGGCAGCCGAACGCGTCGTGACGGCGAGGACTTGTGCTATCTCGCGTCCCGCGTCCCTGACTTCTCCGGCAGGGTCGTCCGCGTCGCACTTCTTCGCGTCGCTGTTCCCCTCGTCGGGAATTTTCGCGTCGAGTTTTTTCGCGTCGAGAATTTTCGCGTCGAGAATTTTCGCGTCGAGTTTTTTCGCGCCGAGGTGTTCCGCGTCGAGGCTTGTTGCGTCGATGTTCGCCGGGGGCTCTGCAGCGGGACTCGCCGACCGTGGTCGGATGATCTCTTCCAAACGATTCAGCGTCTTCAGGTCTCGGATCTCTTCGGGACTGTGTACGCTGCGGCCTCCTTGACGTTGCAGGGCCTGTCCCGCCAACATGTCGGCGCTCGCGTTCCAGTCTCGTCGCACGTGGAAGAGTTCGTGGCGTGGCCATGCCTGGAGCGCGTTCCGAGTCTTTTGCCGCAGCAGCTTCAGCCCGGGTGACTTGCAGTCCATCTCGTCTCGCATTTGCCTGACCACGAGATTAGAGTCTCCACACACGATCAGTCGCATGACGTCTTCAAGTTCTTCGAGAAGAGAGCAGCCTAGCAGCAGCCCTCGGTATTCTGCCTCGTTGACCGTAAGGTCCGTCGCGTAGCCTGATGCGGCGCGTTCGATCTCCCAGCCCGGCAGCTTCCAGACGACCGCACTGTACGCACCGCCCTCTCGCCTCGCCTTAGCGGATCCGTCGAAGCTCAAGACGTGCAAGACTTCGTCGGATGTCACGTCGGGGATGGGTATGACGGCGATTCTTGCTGCCCGCTTCCGTGGCGCGATCTCTTCCAGCGCCGCGTCGACGAAAGCCCGCGGTGTGATGCTCGCGGCCAGTGCGCCGAGTAGCTCCTCCTCCCCCTTCATGGATCTGCAGACCTTCAGCTTCCACGGCGAAAGGATCGCGGCCCACTGCGACAGTCGGCCTTGCAGTCCCTTGGATCGGAGCAGCCATGCGAGTGTCGTGTGGCGCGTCAGGACGCGGACTGGTCTCCCCGCTAGCATCGTGTAACACTCGTTCAAGACGCGCAACAGGGCCAAGATCTCTTTCTCGACGACATTGTAATTCAGCTCATTGGGCTTCAGTGTGCGACTGGTGAACTTCACTGGCATGTGCACACCATCGTGGACTTGCGTGAGCACCCCTGAGATAGCCCAGTCGCTGGCATACACGATTACGACGGACTCTCGATTCGCGTCGAAATGCTTCAACATCGGGGTCTCGGCGAATTTTGCTTTGAGCGTGTCGAAGGCGCGCGTCGCGTGGACCCACTTCTCTTGCTCGCGGACTCCTGGTTGTGTGGCGTACTCGTCGAAGTCGGCCTCCGTCAGCGAGTACAGCGCGGTCGCGTACACAGCGAAGTCTGCGATGAATCGGTGGTAGTAGTTAAGGCTACCTAAGAACGATTGCAGGCCTTTGAGTGTGCGCGAGAACTCGAGCGCGACCAGCGATTCCAGATTCTTCGGCTTCGCTTCGAGCCCGCGTCCCGAGACCCGATGGCCCAGGTAGTCGACCTTGGACATGCCCCACTCACTCTTCTCGACACTGATGGACAAGTGCCACTGTTCGCAGACATCCAGCAGCCGCTCGACCTTCTCGCACAGATCGTCCCACGACGTGCCTCCGATGAGGATGTCGTCGATGTACGACCTCCGTCCCAGAACGGAGTGGACACCTGGCTTCACCGGCTCACCGTCCTCAAAGACGTCCCGCGTGCTGCCATCCGGAGACAGCTTCAGGAATCCGTAGAGCGCGTTGTCGATCAAGCGTTGGTAAATCTGCGGCGCATTGCACAGGCCGAACGGCATGCGCAGCCATTCGAACAGGCCCATCGGCGTGATGAAGGCTGAGATGAGCCGGGCCCGGTCGGTCATGGGAACGACCCAGAAGCCGCTTGCCATGTCGAGGGAGCAGTACCACAGGTACGCGTCCAAGTCCTCGAGCAAGTCATTGACGAGCGGCATGGGGTACACCATCAGCTGTGTCAGTCCGTTGATGAGCCTGTAATCGATGCAGAGTCGGATGTCCACGCCGTTTTTCTTTATGATCACGACAATGGGCGACGCCCACGGCGACTTCGACTTCTGGATCATTCTCGCGCTCAGTAGTCCCTTGATCAGGTCGGCGACCTTCTCTCGGAATTGCGGCGGGATTTTTCGGACGCGCTGCGCGACGGGTTTTGCGTCTCCCACGTCGATGTCGCAGACCACTCCCAGGGCGGCCGGCGGCAGGGCATTGCCCTTGCCGATCAGCCACTTCCGTCGTTTCCAGATGATTTGGCGTAGCCGCGACTCTTGTCTTGCAGCTTCTTCGGGTGGGAGTCCAGTCGGCGCGCCGACCTTCAAGTCTTCGATCTTCACCTCGGCGGTCAGCGAGAGATCCGGCAGCACGGCCATCTCGGATTCGAGATCCTCTGCGAAGAGGTCTGACCCCTCATGGATAAGGACCGCGTCGTCTTCTTCCTGTTCCCCTGGCTTCGCCTCGTCGAGTCTCAACGCGTCGAGGTTTGGCTCGTCGCATTTCGGCTCGTCGAGTCCTGATTCGGGCGCTTCTCCCGTTGCATCTCCCGCCGCCACTGGTGGCGCGCCGGGTTCGACTCTCACCGTCTCTTCCCTGCCTCCCTTTGGCGCTTCCGCGATCGCCGCCACCACTGGGGTCAAAGCGCGTCGCGCTTCCGGCTGCTTCGATTTCGGACGCAGAATCGCCTTGGGCGTTGGATATGAGGGGCGGTCTGTCATCGGCCCGTCGAACTCGGCGGGGATCCAATTCTCTTCCGCGTCGCGCGTCGCGCCGTAGGCCAGGTTTTGCCACTGCTGGTACCGGGTGGAGCCTAGTCGGACAAACCCGCGGCTCCGGGTCTGGCCGTCTGCCGGCGTCCACCACCCAAGCGTCTCATGCGCATCGAGGGTTATCGTTGCGTCTCCGACATTCGTGACGCGCAGGTAAGTCTTCCTTCCGAACTTCCCTTTGACATAGGTAGTCACCCATGACTCTGCTCGTGTTACCCACAGGAACGGCGCATTCCGGTCTGGCCTCAGCGGGACTTCATATGTGTCTCCTGGCTCCAGTTGCACGGGCGCCTTCAAGTTCACCGGGTGCATCCGCGCCCCGTACAGCGGTCTCCGCCCGATCATCTGGATGTGAACCTCGTCGGGGAGACACGCCGTGCCGTCCGCTGTGTCGATGCGCACTCCTGCAGGCACCATGAAGTTCATCCCTAAGATCGCGTGCTGGCCGACCAAGTCGCCGACCCACAGGTGCATGTAGTACACCAAGTTCCCAGCCAAGGTAATCTTGACTCTGGTTCTCCCCACCGTGTAATATGTCTCATCACGAATTCCCACACACTCTTGCGTGATCTCCGTGTCGATCAGGCAGCCTACCTCACGAGCAAAGGTGGTGTCCAAGATGGACACCTCGGCACCTGTGTCGAGCAGTAACATAGCACGGCGGTTGTTCAGCTTCCCATGAATCTTGGCCTGCTTGTACCACTTGTGCGGCGCGTATTGTTTCCAGTATCCGCGTCGCTCTCCCGGTTGCAAGTCGATCTCGTCCAGGGGTGGTTCGCGTGCAAACTCGTCGTCGGTCGAACGTCGGACCGCCGAGATTCGCGGCGCGTTTTCTCGCGTGGTACGTTCCAGGTTGGATTCACATGTATTATCATTCCGGGAAGTCGGGATCTCACTAACCACCTCTCGCGACTTCTTGGTCACATATGCATAGACGGAAACAGGTCGCTCGTCTCGTACTGGTTTCCAAGCCAGCGAGCGACCTAGTTTAACATCTTTTCGGCGGCCGGCGGCAGCATTCCCGCGTGCTTGTGCGGGTCGAACCACTGGCGCAATTGGTTGAAGAACTCCTCCATCGGGCATTCTCCGGCTTCGTGCACGTCTCCACAGGCCTTGCACACCCTCAAGCACCGCTCCGTCGGGTGTTGGCCACCGCACTTCTGGCACGTCAACAACTTCCAGCAGTCTCCTTCGGCGTGGCGACGGGAGCCGCAGTGGCGGCACCGCGGGCGGTCGCGTCCCGAGTCGTCGGGATCGAAATTGCGACGCGCTGGTTCTCCCGGCGGGGCTTGGCCTGCGACGAACATCTTGGCGCGTTCCTCGTCTTCCTCGTCTTGGTCGTACTGGCGGTCGTCGCTATCGTGACTTTCGCGTCCCGAGTCGTATTCGTCCGTCGCGACGTGAATCGCGTGAACGGCGCGCGCCGGCTGAGCCGGCGGGGTCGGCGCCTTTTGACGGAACTTGTTCGAACCGAAGAGGGCCTTCTTCTGGTGGGCCAGACCACGCTGTCGGGCGCGCAGTTTCTTCTCCAGCGCCTCGGAGTCGGCGACCTCCATCAGAGTGAGACGCGAGGCGAGTTCGGCCTCCTGAGTGTTCAGCGTCCGGATGAAGTGTTCGACGTGTTCGCGTTTTTCCTCAGTCGTACCCTCGGCGTACGGGATGTTCGCCCTGAGGCCTGCCACATTGAGCCGGTACAAGTAGTCAAGTGGAGTCTCGTCGGGGCGTTGCGCCGCATGGTAGTAGCGGCTGGTCATCGACACACCCTTGCCGCAGTATTGGATGCGGAACTGCTCCATTAGCTCGGTCCATGACTTCTTCACCTTCTTGGGGAGTTGGAGGTACCATTGGCGTGCGGGGCCGCTCATCAGATCGCTGAACAAGCCGCACACTTCTTCACCTGTCATCCCGTCGCGCCGCGCGGCGGACTTCAAACGGTTGAGCCACAGCCTAGCCTTCTCCTCACCAGCGTCACGTCCCGAGAACTCTTTCAGCTCCGATGAAGCGGAGAGACGAACTCTCGTGAGCCCGACGCCGGCTGTCGCCGTTGCGACCGCAGCCGCAGCTCTCGGCGTCCCGACGTCCAAGTCAAACAGATCATCAGGGTCCTCGTCCACGTCGCGTCGAGGTCTAGACTTCGACGAAGAGCGCGAACTCACAGACTCCATCGCGACATCGGCTGTCTCCTGGGGACGCGTCGTCGCCGTCGCTGAGCGCTCTGGCTCTGCCTGGGCGGCCGGTGTTTCGGCGCGCGGTGTGCGCATTATCGTCGTCTGCATCAGTCTAACAAGAGACTCTTCCAGGGCCTTAGGGATCGCGCCTTCGGCGGGCTTCGCGACTTCGGCGGGCGGAGGTACCGGCGCAGCGGAGATCTGCATGACGCGCGGCGGCCGGTCCATGGGCATGCGCTTGGGCGACTCGAAGCTGCTGTCGGAGTCCACACTCGACTGGTATCGAGGCGGAGGCGACGGCGTTGTTGTCGAAGTCTGTCCTAAGCCCGTTGCCGGACTCGTCGCGTCTTGATCCGACGTGGAAGTCGTCGTATCTTGCTTGGTGGATCCTGCCAGAATCGTCAAGGGCTCCTGCACGACGCGGATCGCACGTAGCTAAGACTTGAGGTCCCAGTCACAGAGCCTTTCCATTTCAAAGGCTCCCAGGACGAATCCTGAGTCACGCAACATCTGGAAGAGTGTCGGCGCGGCGTGAGCGACGCTGGTGATCTTGTCGTAGTCCGGCGCCATGAAGGGGCCCGTGAAGTTGCTCATCAACATGGGCTTGAGGATGACCAGGATGGGATCTTGCTCTAGCAGCCGGAAGAGCTCTGTGCGGGCCACGACGTATCGCACTTCCTCGACGGTGTACTGGCGTCCCGTGTCCTTGCCTTGCGGCTTGGACAGCGACTCGTCCGCCGAGTCCGGCGCGCGCAACTTCTTCTTCTTCTTCTTGGACGACTTGCGCTTGGTGGCTGGCTTGGCGGTGGGTGATTGTTGGTCTTCAGCCTTCGCAGGCTTCCGGTAGGACCGCGACTTGCGTCGCGGCCCTTCGTGGCTCCCTCGTCGGGAGCCACATCGGGAACGGCAAACTGTTCTTCGTAGCCCTCCTGATCGTCGCTGGCCCCATGGCCTGTCGTGAAGGTTCCCTCAGAGCTCCACGACGCGACAGGTCCTTCTCCGTGCTCTCTTGTCGTCGGCGACCTTCCAACCGACGGCGCACCTGCCTCCGATGCCTCTTGGATCGATGGCCCGTCATTCGAAGTAGTACTCCCGGGTCGCGGCACCATTGTGGAGTAGCGGCCTCGCAGAAATCTCGCGGAGCCGGTCTCGCACAAACTCGGCGGGTCTGGATCGCGGTCGCGCCGAGCAATTAATTTCCCGGTTGTTGGAGTAGCGTATCTTCGAATATAGAGCCCAAGTCTTCGCAGGCTTCAGAGTTGGGGGGTTCTTGGTTGACGCTTGTTCCTTGTCGTAGGGCGTCGAGCCTTGGGCGTGCGGCGTTATCGGGCCGGCGTTTCCTTGGCGTTCCCGTCGGGCGTGCGGCGTTATCAGGCCGGCGTTTCCTGGGGCTTGTGTGGCGTTATCGGGCCTACACGGGGTCTTGTGCACGGCGGTTATCAGGCCAGTGCGGTCCTTCGCCTAGGCAGCGCGTTATCGGGCGCCCACCTAAACGGTATACGTTTAACGTGCCTTTGTTTCAGCACGGGTCTGTGGGGGGTTGAGCACCCGAACCAACAAACGACGGGGGGCCGCGATATCAGGGCGGCTCTGCTTGCCGGCGCTTGGTGGTTCCCCTGGAACCGGAGGGAAGACTGGAGGTCTTTGTGGTTCAGAGAAATTTCGGGACTGAGTCCTTACCCTATCCTATGTCCTTGCTACTGGCTACTCCCTACTTCGTGCTTGCTAAGCCTACCACCCTACGCCTATCCTTGCGTCTGTCGTGCTTGCACCACCGTTCTTCAACCTGATTTGCGTAACGTAATCAAGATCTTACCTCGACGCGTTTTGCTCGGCGGGGTCTGGGCTCGGCGAGTTTTGCTCGGCGGGATTAGGGTTGGCGCGTTTCACAGAGACGTGACTCTGGTCGGTGATTACGCGTCGCACTGGATTCTGCCGCCGTGTCCCATAGCCCATCACCCGCGTCGCATTCCCGTCTCTCTCTGCTGCGCGTCGCGCCCCATCAACCGCGTCGCGTTCCATACGTCGCGTCGAGTGACATCACCGTGGCGCTTTCTTCCCGCCGCCTAACTCGCTCTCATCGCGGGGCGCTATACCACATGACTTTCTCGGAGAAGATGAAGACATGGCATTTCTTGACTGGAAAGGTCACTGTGAAAGTTCGGATGGGATGGGGTTAGTTCGTGTTTGCACCGGAAACAGCCACGCTGATGCTGGACCGGGTGAAATCATGATATTGGAGCTGCATGAAACACGATACTCTCCGAATGGCCCAACCAATTTGATCTCGCAGGAAAGATTGGAGCAAGATGGTTGGGAACCATCGACACCACGAGCTAATAGTCCTGAAGATCGAGTGACGTACTTCACTCACCCGTGTCGTCCAGCGGAACGACTGGTGTTTAAGAAGCGGCGTGGTCGGTACTGGTTAGACACCACTGAAGTTGAGAACTGTGTTGCAGCCGTCACGCCGGCACTGGACAAGCTCATGTTGTGGCACATGCGTTTTGCACACCAAAATATCGAAGCGATGAGGAAAATGGTCGAGAAGGAGATGGTTGAGGGCATGGATTCTCTTACTTTAGCGGATTTCAAGGGCCCGTTTCGCTGTATTGCATGTCAGCGTGCCAAGCAACGGCGGAAGACATACAAACGACACCAAAAGAGGCAGAAACAGTGTTTTGCTCGCATTATGTCTGATGTGTGCTACGTTGGAGAGCTGACGCCTGGTGGAAATCTGTATTTCCAGATCATTCAAGATGAAGCCTCGAGATTTAAGTGGTGCTTCCTGTTGAAGTCCAAGGACGAAGCTTCTCCTAATATCATTAATTTGATTCGAAAGCTGGAGAAGGAGGATGAGATCAAAGTCTTCTCAAGCGATCAAGGGAAGGAGTTTGTAAACAAAGCTCTGATAAGATTTCTTGATGATCATGGAATTGAGCTTCTG
This sequence comes from Phytophthora vignae f. sp. vignae, assembly GCA_016169955.1. NCBI lineage: Eukaryota > Oomycota > Peronosporomycetes > Peronosporales > Peronosporaceae > Phytophthora > Phytophthora vignae. Next base: position 910,183 of record JABJUM010000007.1, read on the forward strand.
ACCACCAATGCGTATACACCCGAAGAAAACTGTTTGGTGGAGAAGTTGAATTGCACTCTGATGGGTAAAGTGCGAGCAATTGGTGAAGCAGCAGCTCTTCCCTTTTGTCTTTGGGGTGAAGTGCTGGGGTACGTGATTGAAGTGGACAACATGAGTGCTACCAAGGCTCTCAATGGGATTACCCCGTTTGAAAAGCTTTACGGGCAGAAACCTGAAGTAAGTGACCTACACGTCTGTGGGTGCGTAGTGTTCCACCACATACCGAAGAAAAAGCAGAAAAGCAAACTCAACATGCGCGCGGATCCTGGTCTTTTTCTTGGTTACGCAAAATCATCGCTTGGCTATCGCATCCTCGATTTGCGTACGGGGAAACTGATTGAGCGCAGGGATGTGGTGTTTCACGAACACATCACTGCTGAGCCAAACTATGTCAGAGACTTAATTGACAAGACGTACTTTGGGAAAGAAGTGGAGCTACCGACCTCTATCGATTTTGTGCACATCCCTGTAAGCCGTGTGCTCCTACCCGAGGATATGCAAATCGACAGCGATGACGAAGTGGAGAGTGAAGAAACAGAGCCCATGGATGTAGACGAGGAATTTTACGACGCACTAGATGACAGTGAAGATGACTCAAACATCGCCGAGGACTCCAGTGACAGTGGCAGTAGCGATGATGACAGTGACTTCGATGATGATGATGCCTTTAGCGATGCCATGGATGTCGACGACGATGCTCACCCTGCTAATGCTGATGATACTGGGAGTTTGGCACCCGACGGGAGTACGGCTCCTCACCCGGGGGGCGACAGCCCTGAGAGTGCTAGTGCTGGGGAGGCAGCTGCCCATAGTGCGCCCGGAAGTAGTGGGAGATCCGCTAGTGCTCGTGTCGATCGTACGCCCGGAGTTAGTGGGAGATCTGGACAACGAAAGGTTTATGCAACTCCTACGCGTAGATCTACCCGAGTTCGCCGTCAAACGCAGAGGTACAGTCCGAGCAGATGGACGATGGCGCAGACAATTTTGCAGTGTATGATGATTGCTGTCGTGAGTAGCTTGCTGAACCCCACGAGTGTGCGAGAAGCGCTTGCGTCGGAGCATGCTGCGCAGTGGCAACGTGCAATGGATGATGAGTACGAATCGCTTATGGCGAATGGAACGTGGATTTTGATACCTAGACCAAAGTCGACACGGGACAATCCTGTGAATGTGCTAAGTTGCCTCTGGGTGCTAACGCTAAAACGGAATGAAAAGGGAATGATTGACCGACACAAGGCAAGACTCGCGATAAAAGGCTACACGCAGAAGTATGGAATAGACTACTTGGAGACATACTCGCCAGTGGTGCGGATTGAGTCGGTGCGATTGATTTTGCTTCTAGCGCTGGTACTTGGATTGGATGCTCGACAGATAGACTTCATCACAGCGTTTCTGAACGGAGTGCTGAGTGGCGTGAAGATTTACATGGAACAGCCCGAGGGGTATGATGACGGTACTGGTAGAGTGTGCATGCTGTTAAAAGGCCTGTACGGTCTGAAGCAGACATCACGCATCTGGAACCAAACACTTCACAAGCACTTGGAAGCGCTTGGATTTCAGAAGTGTACCTTCGATGCTGGTATATACTGGAAGCGCGGCGACAACAACATTATCTACGTCACGGTCTATGTCGACGACTTGGTGATCGTCGGCGACACTGCGGACATTGACAAGGTGGTGAAGGATCTCGGCACCAAGTTCAAGTTGAAAGACTTGGGGCGCGTCAGATTCTTACTTGGCATGGAGATCAACTATGAACCAGGAAAGATGCTGTGTATTTCGCAGACGTCGTACGTAGACCGATTGTTGGAGAAGTTTGGTATGGCAGAGGCAAGGACAGTGAGGTCTCCGCAGATGCAAAACGAGCCGACGCTAAAAGTAGAGAAGAACCCAGCTCTGATCAACGACCCGAAGCTACCTTATCGCGAAATTGTTGGCTCTTTGCAATACCTGGTGCATTGTAGTCGACCGGATTTGGCCAACGTGGTGAGAACGCTTGGGAGGTACGGTGGTGCATACACCAAGGAGAACTTCAGGCTAGCTCAACGAACACTACGGTACCTGCGAGGCACCAAGGATTTGGGTTTGGTGTATCGGTATGAAGATATTGGAAGTGAGGGTGTGGTAATTGACGCATTTGCGGATGCGGATCATGCTGGATGTCCTGACTCGAGCAAGTCCGTGAGCGGATGGGTGCTGCGATGGAATGGTAATGCCTGGCACTGGCAGAGTAAGAAGCAGGGCAGTGTGGCCGATGACACATGTGCTGCAGAGCTGATCTCCGCGCACAAGTGCACGAAGGAGATCAAGTGGGCCCAACTTCTGCTGAAAGACATCCAGATGTCACAGAAGAAGGAAGCGACGTTATTTTGTGATAATCAGCATGAGGTCGCAAACAACGGCAACTCTCAGAACCAGAAGCATTTGGCCAAGAAGACGAGATCTATTGCTGAAATGGTGGATCGTGGAAAGCTGGTTCTAGAGTATGTACCGAGTGCGAAGAATGTTGCGGACATTTTTACCAAAGCATTGGGACCGTGTGTGTTTGAGCGTCTGCGCGACAAGCTCAATCTCGAAGATGTCTGCAAAGCTTGGCAGCAGCGCTAAGAGTGACTGTATGCGATTGCGCCGAGGCGTGAGGTGAACGGTGATCGAGACCGCCCGATGGCAAGCAAGACTGTGGGATTGCGAGGTTCATCTTGTGGTTTCTTTTTGAATGCATGTAGGTTTTACTACTCGAGTGTGCTCATGATCGGTAGTGTTCTGCATCCACAGCGAAGTGGGAGTACGAGACTTGGCTGCGAGCCAGGTCGCTGTGGCTACAGGAACACGCTTGCGGAGTGTGTGTCCCGCAGTTAGGTTGAAGTGGTGGTTGTGAGTGACGGTGACTGGAAGGGAGAATTCTGGAGAGAGGTCCGCGGACTTCTAGGAATTGCTCGTGCACGAGTGCACTCCTTACGTTGCAGGGACCAGTATAGTCAAAGTAGGTCTACGGGGGTTTTGAGGCTTGCGAAGCTTTCCCCTACACAACAACACTTAAAGAACACGGATCATTCTTGGTTTTGACCTGAACTGAGTACATTGAGGTTTCCTAGCTTGCTGTTACGGACACCACCAAGTGCGTTAGTGGTGTGTGCATTCTTGACCTACGTGCCGCGCACCGGAGCGCAGTGCTTTTGAGAATCTCGGTCTCTTAGATCCCCACAAAACCCGAGAAGGCCTTCGATCAAGGTTCCTCCCAGACCCCAGACTCAAGAATCACTCGAATCCCAAGACTCTCGCGATGATCTCAAATCATCTCAAGATCCGAGATTCACCCACAGGCGCGACTCTTCAAGCTTCGATAAAAATCAGGACCAACACTCTGGAGAAAGATCCAGTAGTCAACCCAACGACCAGGCGTCGCTGGAAAGATCGTCTTTGCATGTAGCCTTTAACCAAAACAGAGTTCGTTTTTCCCTCAAGTGCCGAAGTCGTGTTGGGCCGAAGCCCTGAGAGCGTTCTCCACCAAAAATTCAAAGTTCCATAGGTAAGGGATCCATTGCGAAACCCTGGACGTGAACTTATCGATTCCATATTCTGCGCATACGCCGTGTGGGCTTGGTGCGTTATATATTGCGGGAGTAAGCGTATAGTGAGGCCCCTGAGAGTGATTTGTATCGGTATTAGGCTGTATAAGTCGATATTTGATTGAATTGCTGTTCTCCTCTTAGAGGAGTGGTGCGCGTCCACAAGACTGTCCAAGTGTCTTGGGTTTGGACCAGAAGACTTGGTATTTGGCCTTAGTCCTGGGCCTAGAGGAAGAAGAGAGGACAAGAGGTATCTGTGTGATTGTATATTTGTGTGTAACTCTGTATATTTGGATTGAAGTGTTTGTTGGCGTTGACTGGTGTGGATTCTTGAGTCGCGGGGTTGATACTAATCGCCGATCAAAAGAACCTACCACAAGGGGGTACACAAGCGTGCGCCTGACCAGCAGTGTGCTGATATTTCTCAAGCAGCTCACTACGTGGACGATCCTAGCTCTCTAGCTCGTGGTCGTCTGCCTATCGAGTCAAATTCTCAATACTTGCTTTTGCTCCACTATCTCGCAAAAGGCACTCGCGCCTCGTCACACAATCGAGGAACCTCATGCGCAACACGAATTCCATTGGGGTGCACTCCAAACCCTCTGGGGAGAGGAAGAAGGGATAAAGCCGATGGGCTGCCAAACTGTGTACAACCGCCGGGACGAAGTCGCCACGTGTGCGGTTGGCGGTGGCGGGAAGTCAGCCGCTCGCAAGTTCCGTATCGCCGCGGATGGCAACACGCTCCTCTCGTTGGGTAAAGTCCATGAGCGCGTGGGTGCAATCGGCTGAGCCGACGGTGCCGTCTCTGAGCTAGCCCGGCTCTGCAAGAACCGTGTGAACTCGGTGAACAATGTGGCGGGATCAATCCCCAGCAGGGCGGAGGAGCTGGGGTCATCGAAGACGCGCGTGTCCGCAGTGTACGGGTCTGCCCTAGCCGCTGCGGTCGCTGCGATATCGGCTGAGGAACTCGGAAAGATCGAATGCAGAGTGTGCGGGGTCTGGCCGTGTCATCGTCCCGAGCGGGTATGCTGGTGGGGCACGGTCGCCTGCCGAGTGAGCCTGTCTTCTTCCACTCGTGGTCTGCAGGGGTGATGTGGGCGCGTCAGAGCCGTGGGCGGTGGCGCCCTCCCGTAGTACTCGGCCTCGGAGTCCGAGTCGTCGACGTCGATAACTGGGCCGGAAACTCGAGGGCGTGGTGCCGCTGGCGGAGCCTGCTGACTGCTGTCGCCTTCGATATCAGGGGGAGACGACGGGAGGAGCGCCGAAGCGGACGCGCTGGACTGGCTGACGACGCTGCTGTCTATGCGGCTAGTTACGCACGCTGGGGTCGTCGTGGGTTGCGGGAGCTGACTGACGGGGCGCAGTGGAGCGTGGGCCGGAGGGAGCGCGGCTGCGGGAGCGGCGGTGACAGAATCGGAAGCTCGAGCCGATACTGCCTCTGTTGCTGGCGAGGTACGGGGCCCACAGGCCGCCACTGCTGCCGCCTCCGCAGGTGGTTCGCCGCCGGATGCCGTCGCCTTCTTGGACGTCTTCGTGGCCTTCGTCAACTTGCTCGCGGCCTTCGCTGCCTTCGTCGACTTGGGAACCTTCGTGGTCCCTGTCGCCTTCGGTGCTTTCGACACCTTGGCCGACGATGCAGCCGCCACCGCTGTGGCCTTTGTGGTCGACTCGGACGAGGGCGCGCTCGCGCTCGGAGCGCCACTGCCGGCACCTTCGGAGATGGCGCCGGGGCCGGACGCGAGGGTCGCAGGCTGGCGGGCGGGCGGTGGAGGAAGCTGGATCGTTAACAACGGGGCCATGCGGGACTGCAAATGGGAGGGCTGCAGCTGCTGCGGCCGCCTCCTTGTTGACGGTAAGGGCGGCGCTTCAGTTTACGCGCCTCGGCTATATCGGCCGCCGTCCGCTTCTTCGCTGCGATCCGGGAGCTGACGCGGGCCGCCAGTGCCTCGCCACCTGAGGGAGTCGTAAGCGACGGAACCGCGGCCACATCTGCGTGCGGTTCAGCAGACAGCGCCTCGCCGCTGGCGGCGACCACCGGGTCTGGGCGGGGCGGTACCGACGTCGACGGTGGTGGTGACGTTGCCGCCTCGACGAACGGGCCGGCGCAGACGGCGGTGGCGAGGGACTCATGAGCGTGGTGTCTTCGGAAGCTTGGACGACTTGGGCGCTGGATGCGAAATGGGCGAGCGCTCTGCCTCGGCCGGTCGATCCGCCCCTTCATCGCGTCTGGGCACCCAAGTTGGAAACGACTATTTCAGAAACCTGAAACTCCCACTTCGTACGAGAGACGCACTCCTCTCGCCAGCACCAGAGTCGGGCTGTGTAGTCTGACGCAGCACGTAGGTAGACCTCTTGCCACTGTGTTGGGGGAACCAAAAGTGAGCCAGTCCAGTTGTGTTACATCGGGGAAGCCCGCAGGCAAAAAAAAACTTTCGGTACTCAGTAACTACTGCGGCTTACCTTGTAAGCGAAGAAGACAGCAATCCAATCTCAGAAACCTCCGCAGAGTCTTTCCAGGGTTCCTTCATAGTCACCACCACTCACAACCAGAGCCCTTCTTATTCACTAGCATCTAACTGGTATGACACTACATCAACGATTTATCAGCCACTAACCTTGTTCGTCCTGCCGTTGATGTCTCGTACTCTCACTTCATACCATGTTGGATACCAGGCAACATGTACACATGTATGGTGCCACCAGGTCAACGCTACGCGCACCAACAGCAGTGATCGATGAAGCTTACACTTCTTCCATCTCGACGTCGTCCTCTACCCTGACAGTCTCAACCATATCCCAGGCTTCGGCCACGTCTTCCACGTTCAAGCGGCCTCGCTGGCGCTCGAACTCGGCTGGCCCCAACGCCTTGGTAACACGTCCGCTAGATTGTCAGTACTTGGTACATAAATCACGTCCAGCTCTTTGTCTTGGACGTACTCGTGGACAAACCGAGCATGCTTCGCCATGTACCGCACTCTCGACGTGCTGCCATTGTTCGCCACGACTGCAATCGTGCTCTGGTTGTCGCAGTAGACATGTGACTCTTCCACATCCATGCGTTGCCGTGCAACCGCAGCAGATAGCCCATTACCGATTGTCTGGACACGACTGATGATCCGCATCACAAAATGAATCCATCACCGGGAACTCAGAAGTAGCTCTGTACACCAATCCCAGATGCTTCGTCGCAAGACCACCTGCTGTGCCGCTCGATAGTTCTCCAAAGTGTGCGCACTAGTGTAACGCCCATGACTTATCGCGGCATTAGCCAGATCGGGGCGAGTACACATGACCAAATACTGCAAGGACCCCACAATCTCGCGGAACGGCAACAATTCGGATTCCCGTTCAATCTTGGTGAGCTTCTCATGGTGAAACTGCGGCGACCGCACAGGCCTAGCAGACCCCAAGCCAAACTTCTCGGCCAGCCGCTCAATATACGCTGTTTGCGACAAGGTCAGCATGCACCCTGATCTGTAGTGCACTTCAATGCCAAGTAGATGGCGGACGCGTCCGAGGCCTTCAGCTTGAAGCGCGCTGCAAGCTGCGCGACAACTTCGTCAATGTCAGCAGGTACACCAGCAAGGATGATGTCGTCGACGTACACAGTAAGAACGTTCACTCGGCCGGCACGACGTCTCTAGTACACACCGGCATCGTAGGTGCACTGCATAGTCCGGAGTTCAATCAAAACCTTGTGCAGCGTGTCGTTCCATATCTTCGATGCTTGTCCAGGCCTTTGCGTAGCCGACAGACGCGATCAGTTCTATCTTGGTTGCCCTCGGGCTGCTCCATCTAGATGACGACGCCAACCAGCTCCCCATTTAGAAACGCGGTGACGAAGTCAATATGGCGACACTCGAAGCCGAGATACATGAAGAACAGCAACACTAGCCGAACGGACTCAATGCGAACCACAGGTGAGTACGTGGCCAAGTCCATACTTCTGCAGGAATCCGCGAATAGCAAGTCTTGCCTTCAATATCTCCACATCACCTTTCTCATTCCGTTTTGCCACCAGTACCCACACTCATGTCAGTATGTTGGCTCGATGCCCTTCCTCTTCTCCGGGCGTGCCACGAGCTCCCGGGTTCCATTCGCCATCAGTGCAGCATACTCTTCATCCATCGCCTTACTCCAACCTTCTGCGTGCTCAGACTCCATGGCTTCCTGCCGCAACATCGGGTTCAGGATGTTGTTCACAACTCCAATCAGCATACACTGCAACAGGGATAACGCAATTACCCACGTGCTTGGGTTGTACTTTGCGCTGGCGCCCTGATCAGGGAGGGCCAGACGCAGACGTGCGCCCCGCAGTACTTGCAGATGCTCCAGTCTGTCGGACTTCGACGCGGGATGCCACTTGCACTAGCGCCTCCAGTAGCACTTGATCCAGCAGTACTTGCTGTTGATCTCCCACTAGTTCCCGTTCGGGTTGCACTGCTCGGCGCGTTTGCTCCGGTGCCGGCTGTTCCGGCTGTAGTCGTACCTCCCGCAGCGCTAGCAGTTCTTGCCCCACTAGTAGTGCGTGCACTCGTATCCACGCTCCCACTGCCTCCAGACACTGACGAACCGCGGCTCGCCCCTGAGCCAGAAGGTGTGGCCGGGGTTCCAGCAACGCCTGCCGTCCCAGAAGCTTCTCCGTGATCATCGGCATCGTCTCCATGACCGTCACCATCGCCATCAAAAGCGCCAAGATTCTCCGAGTCACTCTTATCACTACTACTGTCACTCTCGTCGTCAATACCACTGCTGGGTACCAGTGCCGGGCGAATTTCTTCATTTTCTCCAGCATTCTCAACTGCATGCAAGTCACCCGGGCTCTCCGTAATAACGTCCGAAACTGCCACACGTGTGACCGGCATCAGCACAAATGGAATCATGTCTGGCACAGATGTGGCCTTCCTGTAGTACTACTTTGCTATCAGACGCTCCACGTAGTCACCACCCACAACAACATCCTCACGGAAGGTAACCGATCTGCGTTGAAGCATTTCTCCCGTTTCAAGATCCAGCAGTCGATGCCCAAATGTCGACTCCGCCATGCCCAAGAAGAACGCAGGTTTAGCGCGCATCTGCAATTTGTTTGCTTGCTTCTCCTTCGGGGCATGGCAATATGCGACACACCCACACCTTCACGCTATTCATGTCTGGTTTGCGATCGTTCAACTTCTCATACGGGGCCATGTCGTTTCTCCAGTTGAACGTCATCACATTGTCGGCAGCTTCACTCTTCTTGCTGAGCAAATAGACCCATTTGTAGCTGGAGGCCTCGTCCTGGATCAAATGGAAGTACTTGGTCCTCATCAGCGTCTGGATGCCAACGTAGCAGACATCCGACATGAGTCGCGCACCGCAGTCTGTAGCACGTTTGCCGACTAGGCGCTTGAACGACATCCTCTTTGCCTTTGCTTCCTCACACGCCATGCACTTGAGCGGTGTCTTCTTGAAGTCGTCCATGGTGAGCCCGTCCAAACCATCGGCCAAGTCATCGAGGACTATCTTCTTCATGGCCGCTTCATTCAGATGCGCAAGCTTCAGGTTCCACATCATCACGACATTGTCCTCGAGGGTCTCCACCGAGCGAACAGCCATCATAGAAGCTGTCAGTACAGGGCTTGGCTTCATCCAATAGAAGCCGTCTCCTTTCTTCTTAAACTCGAGAAGAACGCCATCCTTGTCGAAGTACTTACACCGCAAACGCTCGTTGTCCATGTCTGAGTACGAAGGCTTCTAGCTCTTCTAATCGAGCAGCCTCTGACTGACCAAATTGACTGCCCCTCCATTTGCATAGCAAACTGCATGGAGGTCCAAGAACTTGCCAGGCTGCACTTCCAATCGGACCAGGCCCGAATACTCGTTCGTGTCCACACCTTCCTGCCAATTAAGAGTCACCAGTGGAGCCTTGACCAATCGTACGAACGAGCCTCCATGCACGCCGACATGGGCTCCTGCCCCGCTATCCAGCAACCCGTCATGGGCGAGACCGCCGAAGGTACCTCAGCCTGGTTTTTGACCATATAGATCGGCACCGGCGGGTTATCAGAGTCTCCAAGCTCGCCCGTCCACACAAACCACATTGGCGCCGCGTTCTTGCTGCCATTACCGCCATCGTTCAGCTCCTCAGGCTCATTGACCTTCTGCAGTGCCTTCCACGCGAAACACTCAGCTCGCAAGTGCCCCTTCTTCTTGCAAACGAAACACTTTTGGGTCTCCGGGGCGCTGTTCACCCTCTTGCTCTTTCCACCTTTCTTGAACTTCTTTTTCGGGTTCTCAACGACAAGACGTTGAGCCATCAGCTTCGTAGCCTTCACTGCTTCATCGTTGGCTGCGTCGATAGCACATGTCTTACCCGTCTCAGGTTCACCAAGCAAGACATTCCTCACTGTAGCCAGATCCGGTGCAGCACCACCGCTGTTGCGATCAAACATGCAAACTATGTTGCGATGCGAATCTACGACCCCTACAGGATCACTTTCACCATTTCCTCATCGGTGACAACTGCGTTCATGTTCTTGAGTCGTCGTCGCATGTTGTCGAGTCGATCAAGATACTTCTCCATTTCTTCCCCAGACGTGTACTTCGCCACGTACAAGTCATGACGCAGGCGGGTCTCGCTGGCATAAGCTAGCTTCGTCTTATCCTGCTCAAAAGAGGTACGTATTTCGCGAGCTATAGTCATCTTACACAACTTCTTGGAGTCCTTCGACAGCATGCCAAAGAGCAGAGCATAGCGAGCAAATTGGTTCTTCTCCACCCACTACGGATCGTTCACATTAGCCACAGCGTTTACACAAACTACGTCCTAACACTTGTGTTGCAGCAGATATCCCTCGATCTGAGCGTGGTAGAGGTCGAAGCCTCTCCGTCTTCGGTATACTTCGGTGGCTTCAAGCCACACGCGTCTCATCCTCGTTCCACCGTTCGCTGCTTGTTGCTGCTGGCCAACTTGCGGCTGACCCACTTGCTGCGGCTGACCAGCTGGTTGGACATGACCAGCCTGAGAATGTTGCCCACCCGGAGGCGGAGTCCCAATTATCGTCGGAGGCGCCGACTGCATCCGCCTTCACTGCCTGGAGCACTGCACGCCACGTCCAAACGAAGATGCCCGAACAACACGTCTTGGGCTCGTAACCTACGAGAGACGCACTCCTCTCGCCAGCACCAGATTTGGGCTGTGTAGTCTGGACGCAGCACGTAGGTAGACCTCTTGCCACTGTGTTGGGGGAACCAAAAGTGAGCCAGTCCAGTTGTGTTACATCGGGGAAGCCCGCAGGCAAAAAAAAACTTTCGGTACTCAGTGAGTACTGCGGCTTACCTTGTAAGCGAAGAAGACCGCAATCCAATCTCAGAAACCTCCGCAGAGTTTTTCCAGGAAACCCTTCATAGTCACAACCACTTACTACTAGAGCCCTTCTTATTCATTAGCATCTAACTGGTATGACACTACATTAACGACCTATCAGCCGTTGATGGCTCGTACTTCGGCTCCATTGTTTTTTGGTGGGAAAGCCGGTGGAGGGTCATGCGGGAAGGAGGGCGCGCGTCCGTCTGTCCATCTTTCAGGTGTCGCTGGAGATCTGCTGCCGACTCGAGCACAAACGCCTCGCACGGCTGACCAGCGCGGGACGAGCCGTACGAGCCTACAACGCTCGGGGCACATCATACTTTCGCTCCTCGTCTGGGTGGGTGGCCAGCGTTCGTGGTATCGCGGCGCTCGCGACAAGCGAAAGAGAAATAGAGGTGCCGGCATCAAGCGAGAGACTTCTCCGGCGGCTGAAACTCGCAATGGAGGAGTGAGCCTAGGTGAAACTCATGACATAAGAGAGAGAGAGAGAGATTTATTCAAACGGATTAGCTCCTTCAAGACCGCTGAAATGGCTGTAGTCTAGTAAATTATTGGCTAAGACAACAAGAAGAAGGAAATAGTTAATACTGGGATAGGAAGCGACGAAGTAGCCCAGCCCAAACAAGATTAATTCGGGCGCCTTCAATCGACACCGGTGATGAACCGATGTATGTCCTAAGGTGCCCGACCAGTTCCGTATAATCGGATCGGTCTTCGGCAGGATAAAAAATATAACTCGTGAACTAGGAGTCCGATTAAGTCGAGACAGGTGGCGTTGGAAAGCTGAGTGGTTCCTCTTTCAGGTCACGTACTAGCTGCTTATAGAGAGCATTTTCCCCGGCTCGGCACGTAAAAATGTGCAGCGACTTCGATTTGGACGGCCGACCAGTTATGTAGAATCAAAGTCGGACTGACACGACGGGATCATAGATTTTGGGGAACGGGCCGAGCCGCGCCTGTGATTGGTTGGCTCAGAGGCTCATTCTGGGAGACGGAAGCAGCGACACGTGGCGTACGGGAGAAGTGGATCCGGGCCGGACTCGCGTTGACAGCGTACAAGGTCTGGTGAACCCGGATGGAGATGTCCCCAAGAGTGGACCCCGGTTGGAACCAAGTACCGAACGAGAGGCAAAGCCCAAGGGAGAGTACAAGTGCCTCCGACTGGAGGCCACCTGCTCTTGGTGCACTGTACAACTCAATAGGAGCCCGACCGGATCGCGTGAAGACCCGGAAGCCGTGAAGTTGCCCTAGACATTCCGGGTGCGAAGCCAAAGTGGAGTGTGGCCCCGTTTGTAAATAACCCTGGATATCAGATGGAGATACCAAGATACCATCCCAGATTTAAAGATCCAGTATGCAAAACCCAAGATGTTCAAGATGTTTCCGACCGACCACTTGTCGGCTCCTTCTTCATCGGCGTCTTGACCCAGGACGGGAGCCCCCGTCTGGACAACCTGCGTCGCCGTAGCAGATCCGTGCGCCGCATTAACTGCAGTCGGCTCATTCTTCACCGCGGTCAGCCTCAAAGTCCTTGCTAGATGCACGACGTCGACTTCCGGCAGCGTCGCCAGTAAATGTACCCAGCCGGCACGGATATGTTCTTCTGTCCCGGCTGCGCACATGCGACAGTTGCGTTTCCCGTGATTACGCCCGTTGCCCGTTCGGGGTTGTCACTTCCCGCTTGTATGGGTGTTGTCCGATTAGGGTCGGATGTTCCCCGTTCAGGTTGAGCCTGAGCAGATGTTGCTTGAAGGTTGCGTATCTGTCCCACATGAAACCGCTGGATGTTCTGAGCAGACTCGCGCTCCTGCGCACGCGCGACCTCCGACGCCTGCAGCCTGGCTGCCAACGCGGCCAGGTCCCGCTGGGCCTGCCCGACCCGGGCTTCCATCTCAGCGGCGTGCCTCGCCTCGTCTTTGGCCACCTGTCGGCGGATATACTCCGCAGCGGATGCCTCTAAGCGCTCACACTTGGCCCGTGCGGCTTCAAGACGAGTTACATCGACGTTGGTCTCGGCCATCATGGACTGCGAGGCGGCCTGGGACGCCTGAGCGTAGACCTCATGCAGGTGTCGTTCGAGCTCCTGGGCCCGACGTTCAGCTTCTCGTGCATCCCTCTGGGCTTCACCCAGAGCAAGCTCGGCTTCAGCATCCCGGCTGGGGTCCTTCCCGGGTCGACACAGCTTCGCGCTGCTTTGATAGCTCGGCACCGAGCTGCTGGACCTGATTGAAGGTCGACACCGCCATCTCCGCCATCCCGACTGGGCCGACAGGCTTGTTCATCCGGACCGGGTGGACCGGTAGATCGGCTCGAGCGGGTTGGAACGTCGGCGGCGACTCCGATCATCTCCGTCCGAGTCCGAGCTACTCGACAGCGAGTCACGCCTTGAGTGTCGATGCGTCCAGGACCTCGTCGACGTACGCGTTCTGGATGTCAGTAGGCTAGCCACCTCGTCCAAGCGCTCCATGTTGGCATCGGCCTGATCGGGGATCGGCTCGCGTTTGGGATCCACCTCACGCGTCACATAGAAGCCCACGTCTCCAGCGCCGGCCGACACACTAACTGGACCCCGGGCGGACAACGCCAAGGATCCCAACTGAGGCATCGGCATGTGCGACGCAGCGCTATACCCGAGCGTTGAGGTCGACGAGTCCGAGGTGGTATTCCTGGACACATACGACTCTGACGGCGCGTCATAGGAAGCCCGGTTGGATGTGCCAGCTATGCTCGGGACAGGGTCCGAAGTTGCATCTCTGGCCGGGGCATCCCGGGCGGACTCCTCAGCCGACATAAACGCAGACGGCAGCGACTCGAACTGGGACGGCAGGGACGCAAGCGAGCTCTCAGCCCTCGGCGGCGCATGCTGCGGACGCTTGGGCGAGAGCTCACCGGTGGACGATCCGCTCGGACTCCGGGTGGGACGAAGACCAGTCAAGCGCAGGCGTAGGACGTAGGTCCGACCCAGCAAGAGTTCGTAGTTGTTCATCAATAGATCTCCATCCGCGTCTTCCGCGTGGTAATCCATGATCGGCGGTTTCTCTGTCTTCGCTTGGGCCTCCAACGCTGACAAGACATTGAACATCGCTCCGATGACTAGCTCTCGCCACTCGATGAGCTCGGCAGCAAGCAGTCGCTGAACATCTCCAACCAGGGTCCGGATGGACATCGGCTCCACCTTGGACACTCGCATCTCCACCCAGGCCAGCACCAAGTTAACGAACTGGAAACCGGCCTCGAACAGGAGTGTCTGCAGGACCGCACCGCCCTCCCGTGAATCCAGCAACCCGGTCGGGATCTGGACTCCGGTCAGGTCTTAGGCAGTCGACAGGCTCGACGGCCTGGTGCCAGGTCGGCCAACCAAACTTTGGCTGGGTCCTGCGAGGCCACCTTCGACGCCAGGTACTTGGGCGATGCAAGCGTCGCGGTCAACCACCGTACGGAGTCCGGACGGGACTCCGGTCAGGCATACTCCATGTTCGGCGGAAGCGTGAGCCCAGACCGGGTTCTCTACCACCGGGACGCCTGCAACGCCGCGCACGTCTTCGCCGCTTGGACACTTGGGTGCTTGGCTGGCAACTCAGTCGACGGGTTATCCCGGCTGGCCTTCACCGAGAGCTGTGACTCTGATTCGGCATCAGCGGCTGGGGTCACCGTCTTCGCAGGGACTGCAGCCGGCTTCTCCTCCTCGGCAGACGGTATCGGCTTGGGTTCAGCGGACGCTTGCGCATCCAGCTGCACATCTCGGCCAGGTGGAGGGGAGTCCGAAACTCGACCCTCCGCCTGGGGCTCATTCACGTCGGCGCCTCCCTCAGACGTCTGGTTGGGTTCACCCTGGTCGGGTTCACCCTCAGCGGTCTTCGACTCCGCGCCCGCGTCAGCACGTTCGGGCTTGCCGTCCTTCGACACTTGGTGCGCGCCATCTGGGACGGCCGCCTCGGGTGCCGGCTGGACTTTTCGAAGACCCATCTCCGGCCAGGGCCGCCTTATGGTTCTCAGCGTTCGCCTTCCGAACATTGTGTTGAACCTCTTCCAGGCTTAGTTGATCCTCCGGCGGCAGCCCCGCCGCACGACGCGATTGACGTGAGGCCTCTCCACGTCCTCGTCCTCCGCACCCTCCTTCGCGCATGTCTCCTCGCTTAGCTGCCATAGATGCTAGTTAGGAAAGTTAGCACACCTCACACCTATAAACTTACAAAATATAAACAACTCCGGTGAAATTCCTGGTTCGAATCCGGGCACGCGCACCAGCTGAGGCGAGGCGGGTGAACGCCTGACCGCCCAGGTGTATAGTTAGCGCGCCCTGGATGTGGACTCCCGAGTGGGGTGCAACCAGAACAGACCCTAGCCGGAAGTGATACACCTAGGTGTACACTCCAACCGGGGTGGCGTGTGTCCTTGTGAACAATCCCTGTGGGTTCGTTTGTCTTCGTAACCAGGTGTCTTCAACCGTCTTGATACTTGTAGGTCGCTAGGCAGCAGGGCAGAACGTAACCTTCCTGGCCGTCGCCTCTGACAGCTCACAGATAACCAAACAATATAAACAGATACAGTTATATACAAATACGTAGCCCTTATTCTTTTGGACCGTAAAGGGTCGGTCACCCCTCCAGTCAACTTTAGCCGGGGCCCGAGACACTGGTCAATCCCGGCCGGCTTAGCTCACGCGCACCACCCTCAGGTACTGAGGGAAGCTAACCCAATCAAGTACGTATGACCACACAATAGCAATTAAATTAATACTTTCCACCCGGGACTACTCCAACCGGGGCGACAAGGCAATCGGTAATATGAAATGCGGGACCTTCTTGCAAAGCACGAGCTCAACCGTAACTAGGAAATGAAATGGAAGTGGATCAACCTCGGGTTGGTACCCGGTACTCACCCCAACTTGGACTGGACTCTGTTGCGGGAGCTCGACCCAGATGTCACAGTTGCTGGGCCCTCACGTATAGACTTAGTCGGTCCTCTGGGAATGCACGTCCGGTAGGCTGCTCCAACTCACTTGCGCGATCCTTGGCAAAACGAACTCTGTTTATATGTTATCTGCTGTCTCTCTTCTTTGTCTGGCTGGCTATCTTCTGTCGATCCTTGCATGCACTCCATCTTGACTTGTCTTCACTATGGTCTTGTCGTCGTAATCGTCCGCGGTCCCTCGTAGCATACTTCCAGCAAGTACAATCATCACAGGGTACGTAAGCGAAGTTCAATGTTCCACGGAATCCGAACAGATCTTGGCTGGTCGGCTTAACCCGAAGAAGGACCCGCACAAGAAGGACGAGCGCAAGAAGGACGAGCGCAAGAAACGCGGCCGGTCGTCCCCGGAATCAAGCCCCAGTCCTCGAGCTCGGACGATGACAGCCCCATTTCGGACGACAGCCTAAATGGCGTGGATGGTAGGCCGTCAACTACGGTTGGGAACGGCCAAACCTCCTGCGGCGTTTTGCCCAGATGTCAATTCTAGTACGCTGGGCCCGTTCGACGAGAAGGCCCCGCTTGGATATCGGCGTACATGGTGGGAGAAGTTCACAAACATCTTTGTCCAGGGTAGTTGGTCCGACCAGACCAAAATTCGTGAGCTCAAGATGAAGCTGTCACCTGCTGTCCGGAGTTGGCGCGGCCAGCTGGAAAAGCACGTCCAGTGCAATTGGAAGCGCTTCGTCCAGGAATTCCGCCGCAAGTACTTGAAGCTTCGGACGTCGGAGTCTGAACGGTATTACACATTGCGGCAGAAGACGTCTGAAACCCCGATGGAGTTCTTTTACAGGCTGAACGAGGCTGCGGTCAAAGCGGGGATTAAGTACCGGAAGTCCACGAAGGAGCGCAAGCAGCATATCAAGCGTTTCCTGTATAATCTCCCAGTTGAAGACCGTCCTAGCGAACCAGAAGATCCGCAGCCTGGACGAACTCGAGGAAATCTTGGAGCAGCAGGAGGATCTGAACTTGGATGGAGGGTACGATACACCACCGCCCAGGCGGGACTTCCGAGCGGGCAACATTCAGGATTCTCGTTCCAAGCCGAGACGCCGCGCGTTTGTGGCAACTTCGGACGGGGAGTCTGGCCATGAATCGGAAGGCAGTGTGCGTTTCGAGGATGAAGTCGACGAGACTAAGCCACCCCAGACGGAGTCGAAGGAGTCCAACCGGAGTATTCCGGCTGAGGTGACGCCGAGTTTCCCAGCTACCGTATATGAGCTCTCATAATTCCTACCCTTGACTCTTGAAGTTGTGCCGTCGTAAACTGAACACGAGGTGTACATGTGCCAACGACTCTATGTTCACAAGTTAAACTGCAGCAAGAAAATCAGCAAACAAAAGCTGCTAAATGTATTGATGCAGTTATCTAATTTTCGGCGATCAATGCGTCAATGTCGCGGCTACTATCAACTACATGCGCACCACGGGAACTTATGCGAGAAGTCTGTCGAACAACGCCCAATCGGGCTCGGAGTCAAGCAGCTCTTGCATAGAATCACTTTCAGACGCCGGTACAAGTTGTGATGGTAGGATGTTAGCTTTGTGAAACCCAGTTGTTATCACGGAGGCGGAGAGCGAGTTCCACAATAATTTGCTGTCTAGTCGGGGCTTTGAGCTTGAGCGGAATCGTAGCCGTGCTGTTGCGGAGTTCATGCATGATATAATTCACCCAGTTCTTTCGCATCAAGTCCTTAATAGGCTTATTCCATGAGATTTCGGCCGGCTGACAAGTTGATGTGTAGCCGGCCGGCATACCCATCAGCTCATCTTTTCTCCAGTGACCCGAGAAATCGTCGATCAGCAGCAACACGGGTGACTTCCCGATTGAGAAAGTGGTAGAGCAAACCTACACAGAGAAATCGCTATTCCACCACCCGGCATTGTTGCCGTACACCTGTACGCCAACCTGCTCGCCACGTAAATCACGCCACAATTGTCCCCGAAGCCATGTTGGAACACCGCATTTTTCAGAGCTCGCTCTGGAATCGTCGATTCCTTGGTTTTAAAAACCATAAAAGGATCGTACTTCTGCCCCGTACTACACCCAGAACCATGAGGGTAATTCGCTCTTTATCTTTCCCAGCACTCTTCACCCACACCGTTTTCAATCCAGGCGCTGCAATAGTTTGTGTTGGAAGATATTCATAATTTATTGTTACAATATAAAAACTTGGGTTAATATCTGCGATGCTAGCATACAAATATAATTTGTATAGCAATATATAGTTTGTACCTGTTTGGTCGGCGTTAAAAACTCGGTCTACACCAGCTCTGCCATTTTTGCCTGCACCTCCTTACCAAACTTCTCTGCTTGTGCCGCGGCGTCCACCGGTGTTTTCTGACTCTGGTGCGTTCGCCGACGGATTGAAAACGTGTTTCGTCGAAGGAAACGCAGCAGCCACGATTGCGACGCAGCAAACTTCTCAGCCGGCAGCCCTGAACTAATATAGCAGTCCTTGGCTTGAATACGAACCATTGTACCCATGACCCTTCCTTCCGAAGGGAGTTAATCCAACGCACTATCGGCTCCTCAAACTCGGGTGGTAGCGTCGCGGACATGCCTAAGGCGCGGTCCTTGCACTGCGAGCCGCACCCAGTTTCGCATTTATCGATGATGAGTTCTCGCTGCCGCAGCCAGTAGTATATCTGGCGCTTCTTGGCCGGAATTTGAGTTGGCAATAGAGCAGGATAGAAGTGGCTCACACTTGCGCGCATTTTCTCCTTCGACACAACAGCGTCATAGAACCTGATGACGTTGAGTTTGTGATGGAAAGTCACCGCGACGCGTTTGTCCTGCTTGGGTGCCTTGCCACTTCCTGTCGTTCTCGTCCTTCCTCGATGCTGACCTGGGGAGCGCACCATGCCGTGCGAGGTAGTGAGGGTCATTGGTTTCTTCTTGCAATGAACGGACCTACTCTGCGACTTTCAGCACTATTTTTACACTACGAATTACGAGATCTCAACTGCTGAGCTGGAGCCATTGTACAATATGGTTGGCTAATCCCAGGTATGAAGTAAGAGAAATCTCATAATTATGAGTGCTCATATACGATACTGCTGAGATCCCGGAGCCCGAGCTCCGCCAAGCCACCTTCAAGGCGATCGAACAGAGTGGGTGGCATCCGCTTGCGTAGAGAGATTCTCGTCCAGGGTGGCAATCGCCGCGGCCGGGATGGCAATCGCCTCGACCTGGATAGCAGTCGCCCCGACAAGAGAACCCCGACCGGAATGAGTTCTGCGAGAAGTGCCGTAAGTTTGGTCACAAGGAGCAGAACTGCTGGGAGGAGATCGTTTGCGATCGGTGCAATGGGAAACACCATCCGGAATATGCGTGCCTAGTGAGGCCGTGCTCGCGCTGTGGCAAGATCCACGAAGGAACCTGTGAAGATTTCGACACCCTGGAAGCTGTCAAGTTGCTCGCTCGGAAGGGGATGTTACCCGACTTGCCTCCACCCTTGCGCAGGAAATTGCTGGGGGAAGGGGCCGATCCGGGATCGCCGTTAAACTAGTAAGCCCGCTAGATGGGGATCCAGAACGCGCCGTGCTGGCGAAATCCAAAGGATTGTGTGTCTTAGTGAATGTCGGACCCGAGTTGAGAAGAAGAAAACCGTGCATGTCAGCTATATTTCAGGACAAGTTCGACGGCCCCAATTGTTGCGGACCCTGGACGGAAAAAACTGGATGGAGACGATCAAGTCGACGTCATCCTACTGTCCGTCCAGAGGTACGGTTGGTGGGACGACCATGGACCTGAAGCGAGTCATGAAGTGGCGACAGTGCATGGGGCGGTGAACGATCTTCGATCGAGGATACTCTTGGATACAGACGCATCTGGAAGTATGATTAGCTTGGGCCTTGCGCGTAGGCTCAAGCTGAAATTCCGGATGTTGCCGGAGCCGATCAGGGGGGGGGGTTCAAACGAACATCACGTCGTACGCCCGGGTGAAGATTACCCTGGGGTTCCGACTGGTAAATGTGATGAGTGTCTGATTGGCGAAGGCTTGGAAGTACTTCTGGGGATGAATTTCATATACGCGGCTGAGTGTGCAAGACGAAGAAACTGTTGTAATGTGCGACGGTCCGTGCCGTGACAAAGTCGGTTTGGATCTCCCGGTGACTCCGGACAAGGGAATTTATCTCCGTCCGGGAGAGCACGCGATCGTGAAGGTCAGATACGGCCAGAGCAACCCCCAGCTGGATGTTGTTTGGGCCGACCGGGGCGAACGTTGGGTTACCGACATCCTGTATGCAACCAAGTCATGGGCGTCTTCAGTGAAGGTCATGAACATCTCCAACCAGAGCGGGTGGCTCGGCAACCGGGCTCCTGTGGCCCTGATCGTTGAGTTTGGGCATTTTCCCCCGTTTCGGAAGGTTTGTCCGGCCAGGAAGCAAGCGGTATCAGGCGTGGCAACAACGGATCTACGAGAAGACGGTGTCTCCAGAAGCAGGGGCGCGAGAACAAGAGCAGATTGAGCTCGAGTGGAGCCTGTAGCCCCCGGCTGTAGAATGACCACAGCGCAAGTGGCCGACAGCACGCGCGAGTATTGTCCTTCATAGACAGCGAAAAGCGTAGGATTCTCTTACGACCGGACTCGGAATCGCAGCCGGACCGACTGGTGATGCTCCAGCAGGATAATACCGAGTCCCGACCAGGATTCGTAGAAGAGATCCCGGATATAACTAATGACGAAGCAGAACCCAGTCGATGTCCGACGGGTGAGGAAGGTCCCAGCGATGCTGGCACTGCGGCTGAGTCTGACCCGAGTTCTGGAACATGAACATCTCTGATCTCACCGATTCTGACCTAGGTGGAGAGAGTTCCAGAAGTATCTCTGACCAGGAAGAGCCCGACCTGCCCACTGCGCTGATGCCTAGTACGCCACTTCGGAAACTGGAGGAACAGTCTAACCGATGCATGCGGATCAATCAAGAGGAGCTCGATCTGGAGGCTGGAGTGTATCTACACGAGGGGAGCGAACTGTTGTCCCAGTTGCATTACGAGTTGGCGTTGCTTCCCGAACTGAAGGACCTGAGTCCCGAATGTGATATCGACAAGGCGGACGTAGGAGACCCCGGACGGACGACTCCAGATGGGGAACAGAAGCTGCGCTCTATACTCAAGTACCACCTCAAGATCTTCCTTGGGAATGGCAATGCTGCGCCGGCCCCGGCCAGGGGCGTGGTGTGTGACTTGGACGTGGGTGATGCAAAACCTGTTGCTCAAATACCAAGGTCCATCGCTCCTCACTTGATGATGAAGGTGTACGAGCTCCTGAAGAAGCTGCTGGAAAAACAGGGCTGATTGAGATGTCGCTGTCGCCGTGGGCGTCCCCGATCGTGATCGTCCTCAAGAAGAACGGCGTGGACATCCGAACGTGTATCGACTACCGGGTGGCCAATGGGTTCATCCTTTTTTTTCTAGCTTCCCGTTGCCCCTAATCGATGACCTTCTGATTGGATTCGAAGCCGCCCTGTGGTTCATGAGCTTGGATATGGCAAGCGGATTCTGGGCGGTCCGGATGACAGAACGCGCGAAGTTGATCTCTGCGTTCATCTGCCCATTCGGACACTTCCAGTGGGTTCGCATGCCATTTAGACTCAAGAATGCCCCACTTGTGTATCAGGCGGTAATTAACAACTGCCTTTGGGGTTTCGTGCGGCTCCCTCGAGTAGAAGAAGAAGAGCAGGTGGACCCAGATGTACTTGAGTTCCTTGTTTTGGGCCCGTCCGTCCGGGATGAGTCCGAACGGGAGAAGGCTGGCACTAGTGTCCCCGTCCTGGTTGAGAAGATGACTGTGTTCAACGCAACATCCCGATGCCGCCCCAGCTGGGACCTGTCCTCGGACGGAGTTCCTACATTGATGTCATCGCGCATGGGGCTCCTACCTGGGATCAGTTGTGTGAGGATCTGAACGCACTGCTATTCCAGTTGCGTTACTGGAACATCTCCGACAGCCTGCCCAAGGGTGATTTCGGAAAACGGAGCATCCCGTATCTCTCCCACGAGATCAGTGCCGAAGGACTGCGCGCAACCCCGAATGTTGTGAAGGGCGTTCAGGATCTACCATTCTCGTCCACCCTGAAGAGAGTGCAGTCATTCCTCGGAAGCCTCAACTTCTATCACAAGTTCATTGAGGATTTCCGGGTTGTAGCTGCTGTCCTGTATGAGCTCACAGATGAACAAGTGAAGTCCGACCGGGACCTCTCAAGGGCAAAGGAGGCATTTGAGATCCTGAAACGGAAGATCGTGTCGACACCCCTGTTGTGATATCCCGTCCGGACCAAGCCGTTCGTGATTATCCCGCATGCGAATCGCTGGGCCGCCTGCGCGGTCCTCGACCAGGAGTATGATGAAGTGATCCAGCCTGTGAGGTGCACGGGGCGTGTGTTGAATGATGCGGAAATTCGATACCACATCGCTGAGAAAGAAGCAGCCGCTGTTATGCGGGTCCTAGATGTGTTTAGCACACTCGTCCAGGGTTGCCCGATCAAGGTGTATTTCAGGTACTCAGGTTTGTCCTGGCTGCTGAAATCCAAGACGGCTAATGGCCGACATGTCCGGTGGGGTTAACATTATCTCATTGGGACTTGGAAGTACAGGAGGTGAAACGAGATGAAGATGGCTTAAGTGCGATCCTGGGTGCGGGCATAACACCGCGTGAACACCTGGACGAGGTTGCTGAATCACTCATCCCGGCCAAAGGTCAAGTGACCCCCCCCCCCCCCCACAGTGATCAGCGTGGAGATGCTGGAGGCTAGTTTCGCTGGGTACGTCCTGAGTTTCGATGGAGCTGCGAAGACCTCGACGAGACAAGGAAGTTGTGGGTGTATCATTTGGGAACTCTCCGGCTGGAAATTCCTGGCTGCGCAAGGTTTCATCCTGGAAGGAGTTACTGTGCATGATGCTGAGTACCTCGGTCTCCTGAACGGATTGAAGATGATATACGTCCGGGGTATCCCGGATGTGGTTGTCATCGGTGACTCTTGAATTGTCATCCAACAGGCTCAGGAGCTGATTAACTACAACCAGCCAAACCTTCAACGACGCCTGGCCGAGTATGAGAAGATGAAGCAGAAATTCACTTCGATTCGGCATCGGTGACTCTTGAATTGTCATCCAACAGGCTCAGGAGCTGATTAACTACAACCAGCCAAACCTTCAACGACGTCTGGCCGAGTATGAGAAGATGAAGCAGAAATTCACTTCGATTCGGCTGGTACATGTCAAGCGGGAGTACAACCAGGCTGCAGATTATTTGACGTCCAAGACCTTGGCGCTCGGGGAGTCCTGCTTGATCAACGTCCCGAATGAATCGAACCACTTAGGGCGAGTCTCTCGGATCCACGAACAGATCATGAAGCCTGAAGTGGCCTCGAGCGACGATCCCCCTGGCGAGCCAGGTCAGGAGTCTACGACTGGGGTGCCCGACGCCGTAGATCCCGGGCTGGAGTCAGCCCCCCCCCCCCTACCAATGGCAGCCAGGGTCACGGCCGCGATAACTCGCACCCAGAGCCGTGAGGAGCCTAACCAGGGTGAGTACATGAACCCGCTTGAGTATCAGGCGGAGAAGTGGCGCCGGATCAACGTACACCAGGATGCTGATCCCGAGGCGACCTGGATGATTTTTCCCGTCTGGAGATCCGCAAGTTGTCCAAGCGGGCAGACCTATTTGCGCTGGAGGTTCGAGATGTGCTCTATCGTTTGGTTAGGTCCAATCGGGACCAACCTCGTGATAAGACTGATGAGTTACGCCTAGTCGTACCAGAAGCACTCCGTTTGGGCATACTGCATTGCGCACACGAGGATTTCCAAGGTGGCCACCAAGGAATAACTCGGACGCATGAGAAACTCCGGCTGGAGTTCTACTGGCCAGGCATGTACGCAGATGTTAAAAGATACGTCAAGGAGTGCACCGACTGTGCCAGCGACAAGGGACGTCCGCCCAACCCTGGACCATCACCCGTGAACATCGAGCCCAGAGAACCATTTGAAGTGGTGTCGATGGAATTCGTGACCCACTTGCCGAAGTCCGAACGGGGTAACACGTTGTTGCTCCTGTTCCAAGACGCATTTTCGGGTTTCGTGATGTACAAGCTGATGGGTTCTACCACCGCCCAGGATGTCGCTGAAGCGTATGAGGAGAGTGTTCCGCTGCTTCGGGGCCAGCTCCCTATTGCGTCACGATCAGGATCCCAGATTCATGAGTGAAGTCTTCAGCCGGTTCAGGGAACTTTTGGGTAGCCGACATCTGCGGATACCGCGATGCTGCTCAGCAGCACGAAGCTCGGCTTCTTCGTCTTCAGCGTAGCTGAGGTCCATGGGCTCCGGACCATTCGACGCACTAGCGTAAGACGCATTCCACCCAAGTCTCGACGACTTAAAGTTGTGTTCCGCATTCAGTGCGACGCTCACAGCCTCTTCAAAAGAGCTCGGGTGGGTTCGGAACACCTCCGTCCTGGCAACACCAGTGCGAAGGCCCTCCATGACACCGTGACGGTGACCGCCTCCGGCAGTGGGCCAGCAGACATCCCTGCAATGAGAGTTCTCAGCTCTTGGACATAGTCCACCAACTCCTTCTTGCTCTGCCAAGTAGCCAGGAAGCGTGAGCGCACGCGATACGCCTCGTTAGGCGGAGCAAACACTCGGAACAATTGCTGTTTCAGTGCTCTGCCAAGTAGCCAGGAAGCGTGAGCGCACGCGATACGCCTCGTTAGGCGGAGCAAACACTCAGGACAATTGCTGTTTCAGCTGGTCCCAAGTCGGGAAGGCCACCTCGACCGACGCCCCAGACGTTAGTGCCCACTCTGTCGCTTGCCCACCGAGCCTCGAGATAGCTCGTGCCACAAGCTGCGATTCCGTCCGGAGTAGAGCGGAGCACATGGTCATCTCGACCTCATGGGTCCAAAGCATCAAGCTTTCAGCCTCCTTGTCCTCAAAGGTCTTCACGCTCAACATGAGCGGCTTGGGTCTTGTTCCCGCGTCGAACGACGTAGCGGGCGCTTGGGGCGCCGCGGCCGTTGCCATCCTCTACTGGAGGTGCTGTAACAGAGCATTCTCGTAGCTTGAAAACGCCTCGAGACGCGCGTCCACCGCGTCGGGGCCTTGCTGCGCAAGATGCGTCACGCCCTCCGGGTCCAGCAAGGACATAAGCTTTTTAAGCCCATCCTGCTGGTATGGGGGCAAGTGAGCGAACTGCTCCATTCTCCACAGAGGGTCAGTCTATACAGCCTCAGGTGTCGGATTGACTACAAGTGCTACCAATTGCAGCGAGGCTGCCGTAGCTTTAGCGTCAGAGGAAGACGTAACAGACTCACAGAGTCTCTAGCTTAAGAAAACCCGTTATAATACCAGAACACACGAGTCCGTTCACCTTACGGACTCCAAGAGCCAACCGTTAACTCTTAATTGTGTGAATCTCAAACGGAATGTATATCCCTTTCGCGCGGCCAAGCCGCCTATGGTTTAAATGTATCCGGTTCACTATCTAGCATAGTGAACCCCAGTCATTTGCATAATCAGTAGCCCGCAAGCCATGGATTGATTCTCCTACTGACATAGGTTAGACAGTGTGTACCCACACGACCTGTGTGTCCCACACTTCGTAACCGTTCGGGTAACTCTCGTGTAACCCCGTTACAAAGACCGGCTCGATAGGGTTGCGCTGCTGTAGTTACGTCCTAGTCCAGCCATCGCGCCGAACCAGACCGGCGGAAGCACTCGGAAAGGCCTCCATGTCTGCATCCTGTCGGCTACGGACCGTAGCGCGGTTTCCGCGCTTAGCGATAGCACGGTGTAGTTGTGGTGTCCATTTTTCATCCCCAAAGCGCGCTCGAAACTCTACCAGGTAGAAGCCGCAACACCAGGACGAAGTCACATCACGAAGGTAAGTGATTGGGAGGGTGTTGCTGCAACTAATAGCTTGCTTGTATTTGGTTATTAACAGCGCTGGGGTAATAAAGTAACTTGATGTTATATAGTGTTATTGCACTAAAAAGTGTGTTTGTCTAGTAGTTGTATGTTCATACCGAATTTGAGATTTCCTACAGCAGCGCTTTCTCCTAAATGACACCGTCAGAAAAGTACAAAATTAGACACAGACGATCCTCTAGTATCCAAATTTCAAGATAGCGTTTTGCCTGATAGTGTTAATGCTGTGGAAAAGGGGTGACTTTAAACTTCCTGCGGTATCATGTAGTAAATCTCAAATTCGGTAATATATTGCACTTAAAAAGCCTGCTCCTGCATGATTTAGCACATGCAGCGTGGATTAGCATCCTTTTGGCCCCTTTAAAAAGTGCAATTTCCGAGTCAAATCGGGGACTTGAGCAACTGGCAATCAAAGCCTCCATGATTTACCGCTCAGTACGAACACTAACTTCTTAAGTAGTGCACTAATTAGGAGGGCAAACTGGATGCGAAGCACAATAATACGCGCTGTCATATTGTGCCTTGCATGCTTTCTGTCTAAAAAACGACGTAATTCGTTGTTTTAGCAAATCATGGTGATTAGTCCATCATTGAGTTAGGACGCTAACTCGTCGATTTAAGTTAGAATAGCTGATAAGACACGTTGAGTTATGCCTACTTTCGTTGAATGGCTGGAGTAAATACGACAAGACTACGGTCCTGGCATTCTAACTCGCTCGTTTTGTCTGCTCGCTTTCCAGTCGATCAAGATGTCGATAGACATGCGCTGGCTATCTATCGTACTATACTACGTCTACCGTATTGAAGAGCATCCCTGTTTTTAATTCGAGGAGCGACAAGCAGCTTTAAGAAGTTAGCGTTTCCTCCACTACCAAGCATCTCTACTGCTTCTATTTGTCGTACTCTGCAACTCAACTTGGATTAACGCGCAAGGCAAGAGCGAGAGAAATAGTCCCCGCCAAAATCGGTGCTTACTACAAGAAGTTGGCACCAATTCATCGGGGACCTCATCAGTTAGTTTTTCTTGCAGCGACAACCGATCTACCCTTACAGTGGCAACCGCTCCATTCTTGCTCTGCGTTGTGCTTCGGACTGGCGGTTGATTAGCTTAACTTTAATTTAGAGTTAGGCTGTGAGATATGATCACCAGGAATGATTTGATCGTTGATTTAGAGCCCTTAATCGCATGCCAAAGTTCCTGCAAAACACAACATCTGTTCTGTCTTTTGCTATATCAGCCCCGCGAGGCCCTACTTATTATAAGTCGCGAGCGCTCTCGAACAAGTACGAGCGAGCCTAGTTTTCACTGTACATATATTGTGCTTTGCAGATAAAATGTCGCCCCGTTTTATGGCCTAGATCGAGGAAGGCCGGTCCACCAATCAGGGTACAAATCACAGGGGGTATGGACGATCTCGATTTATTATAGATCGGCTCGAATTGCGCTTTTGAAAACGAAAAGGGATCGATTTGCCGTAGATCGACCTCGTTCTGCTCAAATCTGCCAGGAGATCGACCTCGAGCCCTGATTTGGCTTGTCGTAGCTTGAGTTATTGGCCGGCTTAAATAGATCGATCTGTCCCTTTCTTTGACCTCGTTTTATTAAATCGACCTCAAGATATTATAAATCGAGGAGAGCTCCAAGTCAAAACGACAAAACGTTTGCAAAGCACGATATATGTACTCGAGGGATATCCCTCGATGTACGTTGCACATGAAGTATTTGCGCCGGCAAATATGTTGATCTAGATTAGCTTTGTAGCGTACAGTGTCGCGATGGGGCAAATGACTTGATGCTTTTACTGGTGGATTGGACAGAATCGGAAAACTAGTTAGTTAGGAGGCAAACTTAAATTGAAGTTTACTCAATCATCGACTCTGTCTGCGAGCACTCCTCTTTCAATCGATTTCAAAGAAGCAGCTGCATGTCCGCCAGGGCACCCTTTATTTCATCGTTTTTTTACGTTTCCGAGACCAGTTCTCCAACTCAGCTCGTGGGATGCTTGATGTTACTACTAGCCAACCCGGAGTGTCTTTGCTGGTATTTTTACTGTAGAACTCTGAAAGCCGAAATCATTTCTGTAGTCGCCGCTGAACCCACTGAGCGGTGGGTGCTGCTTGCCCTTTCGAGGCACGTGCGTGTGCAATGGGGGCCGGACGGTTATTTCGACCTCTGTAGCACTCCCACCCGCCGGAACTCGGGGCCTATTTCCTCTTCTGCAGCCCCGCGCGCACGCTACGCGTCGCTTGTAGCGCTGCTGTCAACTCGAGCGTCGCACCATGCTCCGTGTACCTGTCAACACAGTGGACGCCTCGTGGACGGAGGCGGGCACCGGCTCTCAGTTGGGACGAGCCAGCATAAAGGCCACCTTGGGCTTCATCATGAATGCCACTGACGTATCCACGTTCGGCCACCACTGGGAATCCGATGTGGTCGAGTCGCCGCTCACCAAGCCGTCGGTCTCAAGTGAGAACCAGGATGCTGCAAACTCCGCCGCGCCTGTCATGGTAGACGCCAGTCTGAACGGCAAGGTCAAGCCCAAGGTGAGGAGGAACCTCAGCTACGAGGAAAAGCGGCGCTCTCGAGAGTGCAAGGTTGACGGCTGCGTCAACTACATCATCAATAGGGGCCTCTGCTTCCGACACGGGGTGCGTTGCTTGCTTCTATACAATACGACAGGAGTGTACATCATAATTATTCAACCTTTTCGTGGTACATTGCTGCAGGGAGGCAAGCAGTGCTCAGTCCCGGAATGTAGCTCCAGTGCCAAGAACGCGGGGCTGTGTTGGCGTCACGGTGAGTACGAACGTCTGCAATTACCTCATCGTTCGGTTTGAAGCTTACGTCTCAGTTTTGTGGCGAACTATCCAGGCGGGTCTGTGAAATGCGTTGTGGAAGGTTGCGAGCGCCGAGGGAAATCGCGGGGTTTGTGCTGGGCGCATGGAGGAGGCACGAAGTGCTCGACGCCACGTTGTACGAAGGTGGCCGTGTCGAACGGCTGTTGCTGGGCACACGGAGGAGGGAAGCGGTGCGCGTACGAAGGCTGCAAGAAGGCTGCGTACGAGCGCACACACAAGTACTGCGTCAAGCACCACGATCAGCTGAAGGATGGACGGGAGATCTTGCACGTTTGACGAGATACACACAAGGAAATGCGATGGCAACGGAACTAAATTGCATGTAAACCACCCACAGTTAGACAAATTCAAGATCAGCTTATAGTCTGCGTATCCTTCTACTTGCGTAGGGAGGCCACCACTGTGATACATACATGCGTTCGATGGAACCCTTGCGGGTCACAATGAATTCTTACACAAGGGGCAAGCATAATGCCATTCAAAGCTTTCCTATTAGCGAGCGTAACTTGTCTGTACTGGACGTACATGAGGCATTCATCCTTTGATTGATTTGCACAAGGCTCCCATCCGTTTTTGCATCATACACGGTCGTCATCCCTTTTACACTAGCTTTTAATCTTTTCTCGACTTATGCATTCGATTAGCCTCGTTTGCTGAACTAATCGACGGCACGGAGGATTTCTGTCAGTACACAAGTACAACTGCACTGTACTACATGTACACTTACATGTTTATGAGCCTTACTCCCTGTATGAGGCATCGTAGTACCGTACCTGGAAAACCGTAACAAAGCCGTAACTCATCCGAGTCCGCCATCTTACCAAGACCCGCCTTATGCTTGTAGGAAAGGAGAAAAAAACACATCAAAGTGGGGCGAATACGAACACCAGACTCGGACTGCCACGCTCAAACCTCGCCCTCCTCTTCTTTTAAGGCGACAGATCAATAGTGGCGTGTGGCAGGTGCGGAACATCGACGCCAACACCATGCGATCAGCCTGTTACAAAAGGTGACGAAAAGGGCGACAGCCGCGCGCACGAACAATTAGTCAATAATAGACCTGATATCTCCTGTCGTTCGTACACAGACCTTACCGCAATGTTGCTCAAAAATACCCGCAGCCGATGATGCAGCGGCAACTGCAGACCCGCTTCAGGCCGTTGAGCTATCTGCAGTGATGTCCTTCACTTCACTTCACCGTAGCTCCGGAATTTACGAGTTCTACAGATGAGCTCGGGATGGGGTATGCAAGAGGTGACGTACGCAGGGTTGTTGTGGTCGTAAGTACTAACGCAGAGCTTATTCGATGTATGCGTGCATGATCAACCAGGAAAATGAGGACAGAAGTCTCGAAGATGACTGTCGGTGAGCTATGAAGAAGGTTTCCTATGCTGTGTGTAGGACTGCATGAATTGCACATCGATAAAAAAAGACTCGGCTGGCGACTTTGAGACGCATACCTGACGGCACAAACCCACACCTGCTTCGCTGCCATCTACGTGTAGCTGCTCACGTCTGCGATTGCGCACTCAAGCAGTCTTCGCCGGAGACGGAAGACGTGCCGCAGCCGACACGCATTGCAGTATATTTTGTTCTTCGACGAAGGGTCTCGTGTCCAGGAGGACCGGAATCCGCCCTTGCCCGGCCGGGTGAGAGCCATTATCGGGATGGCTAGTGTATATTTCGCTTCCCGAATGAGCAACAAGTTGGTAGTATCACGGACTTCTAGTTAGTCTCCGCCACGGTTCACGATATGAACTCGGGGGACTTCACATTAGTGGGGGCAGTATACTCGTACTGACTCAACTACGTAGTCAGAGGATGTATCGCGCTCGACACATATGAGTTATCTATGCTCAACGCCAAATCACGGTCGACCAACTGACGTCGTGCACTCGTCAATTGGCGCCAATTTAACAAGATGGCGGAACGCACTTGCGAACATCGCGATGGGCTCTAAAACACGTGAGCAGATACCCACCGGTGACATACACCGGGCTCCTCCAAGAGGACATTGACCGTGGATACGCGCCAGAGACATCCTCCTGATGGATATCAATATTCAGCGCATTTGTTGGCGTTTCGAAGTCAACACACTATTAATCTGTTAGCCTTCAACGAGGAGGAAAAAAACGCTAGGATCGCCTTTTAGGTGGTGTATTAGACGCTGGGTAATGATGCGGTCTGTCGGTGATTTCTGTCTCACTGCTGGATGACTGCTTTATGACTACACGGACACTGCAGTATCGCGAGTTGAACCATAGCTTGACATCTCGCACGGAATGTGGTGTGAGGGTTGTTAACGTCGTCCGAAGTTAGTGAGTCGTGGAGCAGTATCCCCGGCACGAACTTGCTTACATGGCATGGTGGTAGAAAAGTGAGCACAGTAATGCTCGTTGTGATGCTCAACCCAAATAATAAAGGTATAATACCATGGAAGCAGAGCACTTCCTCTCTAGTGGATTTGAGATTCTCAACTTAAGAAGCGGTAACGCAAACTTGCATCTTCTGTGGCACCGAAGCGTTCCGTGTTAACTGGAAGACCGTAAATAATGAACTGGACGCCCTGTAATGCGCCATGGACTGCTGTGTTTGTTTCGTCCGGTGGTTCATAGTAACATTTGATCAAGCGAAGAGATCTTCGATATTGTCGTGCGTTACTCTCCGCAACCGGAGGGCCACCCGGCTCGTGACGTTTATAGCACGAGTGGGGCCAGGCTGCTTTGTCGTTAGTTGTTGGTTGACAGCAGTAGTAAGCTACTAGTAACTAAATGACAATACACGTCTTCAAAAAAAAAAAAATATTGTCGTGCGCTCTCAATTTTATTCTACAACTCGATACTGTTCTGTATCGGCACACCTTCCGAACAGCTACTGCGCACCACTTCAACTACGGAAAGAATTTGTTGCTGTTGCCACGATGGTCTCTTTCCTAACCAGTCTCTATCATTTCGAGCAGCATTTAGCATAATACATGTATGTACATGTAGTTTGAATAGGGGGAAGCCAAATGCTAAGAATGTCAAGTAGATAATAGAGTTACTCAGACAAGTCTTGATTTTCATGAATTACGTAGCACAAAGCAAATTTGACGATGTAATATGGTACTTACACTCGAAGTACTTACAACATGCAGTGAAACAGGTGAGCGCCTCAATGAGAATCCTGCTCGTTGTTGCATCCTCTTCTACTGACCTCTGACGCAGTTGGATTACCGCTCTTGTAGCTTCTTTCGCTCCACGCTGTCGCAATCGCTGCACTCTGCTGTCCACCGAGCCTCACTACTCTCGACTCGCATTAATTCACCTGGTAAAATGCACACGACACGACTGCGTCAGCCTGCGAAGATAAGGCCACGAGACCCTATCCAATCGTACGCACAGTTCATAGTAGTTGGCGTGGCGCAACTGCACAAAATGCTTCTCGCACAAGTTGTGCGTGCGCCCGTACGCCGGCTTGACACAGCTCTTGATCTCGCAGCGCTTGCCGCCGCCGTGCGCCCAGTAGTATCCGTTGGAGACGGCCACCTTGGCGCACTCGGCGTTGCGGCACTTGGTGCCTCCGCCGTGGGCCCAGCAGAGCCCTCGCGCCTTGGCCTTCTTGTCGCAACCGGCCTCCTTGCACTTTACGGAGCCGCCTGCCAGGAAGCAGCATTGGCAAGATAGACACAAGCAGCACAGTCAACAGTCCTGTCAGCGTTGCTCTGAGTCGGCAAGAGCACTGGGATTGGTCTCCAATGCGCCCCACTGACTGTGTTTCCAGCACAATCCGCGGTGCTTGGCGCTGGTCGAGCAGCCCTCGCGCGTACACTTTTTGCCGCCCTGCGAGCCAAAATGGACCGAGGGACCAGCCAGTACCAAGTGAGTGTCACCATCGCGTCCACGGCCCCGGGACGGACACCACGTGGCTGACTAAGCAATCCACACATAGTCAGATAGAGAGAAAGCGACGCACCCCGTGGCGACAGCAGAGCCCCTTGTGCACGATGTAGTTCCGACAGCCCTCGTGCTTGCAGGTGCGGCGACGCTTCTTCTCCTCTTTGCTGAGCTCCGTCGCGCCCTTGCTCGCACTGCCACTGTCACTGCTGCCGCTAGAGCTGTTGGCGCCCACTGCTGCGGCCGCGACCGTCGTACGAGTAGTCGCCAGCAGCGGCACGTTGAGGATGAAGGGCAGTCCGAACTTGTGCTCGTCGGGCGGTGGCGTCGCTGGTTCCGGCTCGAGCGCGTCTGGCGGCTGCAGGGCCCTCTCCAAGTCGCTCATCAGCTCCATTGGGATCCGTCTCCGGTCTCGGTAGTCTCCTGTTGCTGCTGGCGTTGGCAGGCAGGAAGCAAGCAAGCAAGCAAGCAAGGGCAGCTCAAGCCTCAGGCCTCAAGCTCGAATGAGCCTCATGGCCGGTCGGTCTCTTCACGGTACCGCGGCGCCTTCGAAATTATTTGGTCCGTGGATCGGCTGCGGCGGGCCAGAGACGCGCCTCATTCGGCCAGGTCCCACTCTGCCTTATTTACGACGAACCGAAAAAAAAGGGTGAGCGGACCAAACCTGTCGGACCAAAATGCGAGTGAGGGCACAAACAGGAGAGACAGTGGTGCGTGGTCGACCCCACCGCTCGAGCGCGCACTGACCGAGTGCTATGAGGCTATGAGGCTATGAGACTGGGTCGTCGCGCTTCCTTCGAAGTCCTCAGAAAGGTCGACCCCCGAAAGATACAACACACGTCCACGGCCGATCTTGAAATCAGGCGTCTCGCCTGCCATTGGCGCGCGCCCCTCGGAGGGAGCTCGTGCCCCGTTGTCCCAGGCGAGGCAAGGAATCTTGCCGCGGCCTTCACCACCAACCGTTTCCTCGGACGAATTTGGCCGGGGCATGCAAGCCACGGAGGCGAATTCCATCCTCGACTCGTAGCGCTCGCTTGGGGGTAAGTGAGGCGAGCGGTGTACTTGCCCCGGCAACCTCAAAGAAGGCTGCACCCTTCGCATGCGTCGGGCGTTTTGTGGGCTTACCAGGTTGCTGGAGTCCGTTGTAAGGAGCTCGACCTGCGCCTGGACTGAACAAACCTGGCCATGGCGGTGTGTGTACAACGGCCAGGAGAGAGACCTTGTCCGCTTAACAGTCGCCACTGGATAGCAGCTCTGATTTGATTCTACACACAGCAATTGAGAGCTATCCTTATCCTGAGCTACATTTAGCTGCGCTGTGTTGATACCAACTCGTGGCTGGCTGATCGCACTCACAGCGGCTAAGAACTACCAGGCTAAGATTGGAGCATAGCATGCATTCCAAGAGGTCGCAACTTCAAGGATAGCTTCAAGTATAGTCTTGCAAAGGTTGATAAAACCGAGTTCATTTCTTATGAATCCCCGCATGCTGCTTTGCGTGAAAGAGGAAGAGAGTGGTGCCGTCGTTCTCAGCAGCGTGTCGCTCATCGCTTTTCGTGCTGAGACCAAGACCCAAGGCAGGCATGGGAGCTCGTTGCGCTCTGCACTACAAGACCACCATTGCAAGAACCTTTGACGTCGTGTGTCAACGAGCTTGCGGGAATCGCGTACGTTTGAGTTGAGTGTTTTCGCACGCGCCGGGGTGCTACGTTGACATTGACATCTGCGTGGAAAGACTTCGACGTGTGTTTCATTGCAGATGTAGTCCGACGCTGGAGCAAGGGCAGAATGCTGAGTCGGTGCTTCTTTCGTGGATTTTCATCCGAGGAAGGCGCTTCGATACTGTTTTGGACAGCTATGCGCTAGATCGTCGGGATTGTGAACTCATGGTCGTGAGTCTCTGGGTGCGTCGTTTGGTTCAAGTGTCTGATGGCGAATGGTGTTTGAGGTGGGAGGGGCCCCGCTGTGAGCATCTTTTGAGCTTGGGGCTAGTGCGGATTTTCATCGGGTCGAGCTACAACTTCCTGTTGAGCGGCAAAAAGGCCATAAAGTTCACGCGTCTGTCTTCAACGTGCAGACACTCAGCAAAGGAGGATACCCATGGCTACGATCCGCATACCCAATCGGAGAGGCTGCGGTAATTACCACACCCCAGTCGTCTTCATCCCTGCGAGTATTCACGTAGTAGAACACCAGTGCGTTTGGCGGTGTCCTCTGATTTCGTGTCCTTTTTTCCAGTGATATAGATTTTATCGATTGACAGCTTTGGGCTTCTAATTGTCGCTGGGTTTAGAGCTCATCGGGTTTTTGTCTGTGAATGTGACTTCTACCGATGTTGCCCCCCCCCCCCCCCCCTCGGTCTGTTATGCTGGTGTCTGGCTCACAATGCTGTGTACGTGACTGGCTGCTTCGAAGCATACAACGACTTAGAAGCTCGGATTGTACGTGTATTTACAATCAAAACCTACCGTGAGCTTAGCTTGGACCACTCTTGGCATCACAAATGCGACCGATGACAGCGAGCTATTCACTTTTGTAGTCGCGACCGACAGATGCAAACGCGAACATACTTTGATCTGAAGTGAGAGCTCACGCTTCGGTTTTTTAGCTTGGGATTCGTGTCCTTTGACGAGCACGAGTGAAGCGTAGTTTACCATGGATGCTTCATTCGGCTAGATGATGTTTACCTGGCGAAGCACCAAGCACAAAAATCCGATTCCTGCGTCAGACAACTCCCCACCTATAAAGCAAGACCTCGCTAAATAATATACTGTAATGACCTACACTTCGAGGTAGTTGGCGTGACGCAAATGCACAAAGTGCGCTTCACATAAGTTGTGCGTGCGCTCGTACGCCGGCTTGATGCAGCCGTTGATTCCACAGCGCTTGCCGCCGCCGTGTGCCCAACAGAACCCGCTCGATACAGCCACCTTCGAGCAGTCGGCATTGCGGCACTTGGTACCCCCGCCATGAGCCCAACATAGACCTCGCGCCTTTGCCTTCTTGTTGCAGCCGTCCTCTTTGCACTTTACGGATCCGCCTGATAGAAGGCGAGCAAGCACCACAGAGTCAGCACACTCACAAATGACTGGCCCACAACAGTGATAGCGGTAACTACGAACCATGTTTCCAACAGAGCCCACGGTGCTTGGCGCTCGTGTTGCACCCTTCGTGTGAACACTTCTTACCGCCCTAATGAATCCACGGTAATACCAGCAAAATCAGGTCCACGCTTGCATTTCATGACATCACTGTAAGGGTGGCTCGTACCCCGTGGCGACAGCAGAGCCCCTTGTGCACGATGTAGTTGCGGCAGCCCTCGTGCCTGCACGTGCGGCGGAGCTTCTTCTCCTCCTTGCTGAGCTGGACCGCGCCCTTCTTCGCGCTGCCACTGCTAGTGGCACTACATGTAGAGCTGGCGCTGCCCAATGGCGCGGCCACGAGAGTCTCTGGCGGTGCCAGAATGAAGGGCAGCCCGAACTTACTCGTGTGCTCGTCGCGACTTGGCAGGGGCTCCTGGCCACGCTCGGAAGTGACTGCATCGAGCTCGTCGGGCCCCACCTCCATCTTTACGGTCTCTGGTGTGATCCTCGCCGCAAATGAGGCACTGCTGAGCCATCTTCGAATTGGTTGAGGTCCAGGTTGGCCTGATGGACGCAAGTCCCACTCTTGCAGGCAGGTCTTGCTTGCACCTGCGAGCCCCGAAACGGGAGCGCCCTATCCGGCGGGATCGTGTAACAAGTCTCACTGGCGCACAAA
Organism: Phytophthora vignae f. sp. vignae; assembly: GCA_016169955.1. Lineage (NCBI taxonomy): Eukaryota > Oomycota > Peronosporomycetes > Peronosporales > Peronosporaceae > Phytophthora > Phytophthora vignae. Next base: position 946,534 of record JABJUM010000007.1, read on the forward strand.
AGTGTACATGTACGACAACAGTTCACTGCCTACATGACCAGCTCGAGGCAGGAAGGATTGGGCGACGCTGTAGTTCTTCCTCCTTTCACCACCGGCTCAAAATGAGCGTGATACATGTACGTACCAAAAAGGCGCCAGACCTCACTGAGTCAGACCCTGCATGCCTATGCGACCAGACACACGCCCCCCCCCCCCCTTGCAGCCGCCACAGTTCTCGCGGCATAGGAATTGACGTCGTTTTCCAGGGCACGTGAGAGCTGAATCGTGTCGTTCTCGCCATCATGTCCCGCCGAATTTGTATAGTCGGCGACGCTGACCACGAACGGCTGAGGTGTTTTCATCGCCATCGGTCTTCTGTTGGCATTGCTCGAGTCTCATTTTCATCGTATAACGTTGCTAGGGACCAACGAGGAGCTCGTGTTATGTATGCCATGCCGGCAAGCTGTAAAGCTCCTTGTTTTACTGATTGGGATCGTCGGATTATTTTGTGATCACACTCAAAACCCCTGGGCAAAATTTATTGACGTGTATCTCCATTACTCGACCTTCAACATCACGATAAGTCGATGCAAGTATTCACACTGAGCAAAGGCAAAGTCGCCACCGTAACCAAGACGCAAAAGTTGCCACCGACTCACTCGATCGCATAAAAAAACTTGTGATATGGAGACCACAATTCGATCCGATAAGGGCAGAAGTCGATCATGTAGCAGTCTGCTACTAGCAGGTCAACGTAACCCGAATTCAACTCGCTCGAAAAATGAATTCTACCACTGCACATGCATCTTCACACGCTTCGATGAGTGTCCACGCAGTGAAGACAGGCGAGTGTACTTCATGGCCTTTTTGCCGGTCACCAGGATGTTGTACTGACAGTAAAAAGAGGGTCTGTTGCGAGCAAGATTTGTGCGCGGTGCTAGTGCGGGTTTTCATTGAGTCGAGCTACAGTACAGTACTGTAGCTCGACTCAATGAAAACCCGCACTAGCACCGCGCACAAATCTTGCTCGCAACAGACCCTCTTTTCAGCGCACACACTATTCGGCCGCCACCTGAGCTGTCAATTCTCCAATACGCCGAATGACGCGTCTGTTTTGATTACTCCACAACGTTCGACCCCACTCCAGCCGCAGAGGACCAGCACCACAGCCATCCCGTAGACCTAGCTATCACACACCGCCAAACGGCGCATCCGGAGACTCACGACCATGAGTTCACAATCCCGACGATCTAGCGCATAGCTGTCCAAAACAGTATCGAAGCGCCTTCCTCGGATGAAAATCCACGAAAGAAGCACCGACTCAGCATTCTGCCCTTGCTCCAGCGTCGGACTACATCTGCAATGAAACACACGTCGAAGTCTTTCCACGCAGATGTCAATGTCAACGTAGCACCCCGGCGCGTGCGAAAACACTCAACTCAAACGTACGCGATTCCCGCAAGCTCGTTGACACACGACGTCAAAGGTTCTTGCAATGGTGGTCTTGTAGTGCAGAGCGCAACGAGCTCCCATGCCTGCCTTGGGTCTTGGTCTCAGCACGAAAAGCGATGAGCGACACGCTGCTGAGAACGACGGCACCACTCTCTTCCTCTTTCACGCAAAGCAGCATGCGGGGATTCATAAGAAATGAACTCGGTTTTATCAACCTTTGCAAGACTATACTTGAAGCTATCCTTGAAGTTGCGACCTCTTGGAATGCATGCTATGCTCCAATCTTAGCCTGGTAGTTCTTAGCCGCTGTGAGTGCGATCAGCCAGCCACGAGTTGGTATCAACACAGCGCAGCTAAATGTAGCTCAGGATAAGGATAGCTCTCAATTGCTGTGTGTAGAATCAAATCAGAGCTGCTATCCAGTGGCGACTGTTAAGCGGACAAGGTCTCTCTCCTGGCCGTTGTACACACACCGCCATGGCCAGGTTTGTTCAGTCCAGGCGCAGGTCGAGCTCCTTACAACGGACTCCAGCAACCTGGTAAGCCCACAAAACGCCCGACGCATGCGAAGGGTGCAGCCTTCTTTGAGGTTGCCGGGGCAAGTACACCGCTCGCCTCACTTACCCCCAAGCGAGCGCTACGAGTCGAGGATGGAATTCGCCTCCGTGGCTTGCATGCCCCGGCCAAATTCGTCCGAGGAAACGGTTGGTGGTGAAGGCCGCGGCAAGATTCCTTGCCTCGCCTGGGACAACGGGGCACGAGCTCCCTCCGAGGGGCGCGCGCCAATGGCAGGCGAGACGCCTGATTTCAAGATCGGCCGTGGACGTGTGTTGTATCTTTCGGGGGTCGACCTTTCTGAGGACTTCGAAGGAAGCGCGACGACCCAGTCTCATAGCCTCATAGCCTCATAGCACTCGGTCAGTGCGCGCTCGAGCGGTGGGGTCGACCACGCACCACTGTCTCTCCTGTTTGTGCCCTCACTCGCATTTTGGTCCGACAGGTTTGGTCCGCTCACCCTTTTTTTTCGGTTCGTCGTAAATAAGGCAGAGTGGGACCTGGCCGAATGAGGCGCGTCTCTGGCCCGCCGCAGCCGATCCACGGACCAAATAATTTCGAAGGCGCCGCGGTACCGTGAAGAGACCGACCGGCCATGAGGCTCATTCGAGCTTGAGGCCTGAGGCTTGAGCTGCCCTTGCTTGCTTGCTTGCTTGCTTCCTGCCTGCCAACGCCAGCAGCAACAGGAGACTACCGAGACCGGAGACGGATCCCAATGGAGCTGATGAGCGACTTGGAGAGGGCCCTGCAGCCGCCAGACGCGCTCGAGCCGGAACCAGCGACGCCACCGCCCGACGAGCACAAGTTCGGACTGCCCTTCATCCTCAACGTGCCGCTGCTGGCGACTACTCGTACGACGGTCGCGGCCGCAGCAGTGGGCGCCAACAGCTCTAGCGGCAGCAGTGACAGTGGCAGTGCGAGCAAGGGCGCGACGGAGCTCAGCAAAGAGGAGAAGAAGCGTCGCCGCACCTGCAAGCACGAGGGCTGTCGGAACTACATCGTGCACAAGGGGCTCTGCTGTCGCCACGGGGTGCGTCGCTTTCTCTCTATCTGACTATGTGTGGATTGCTTAGTCAGCCACGTGGTGTCCGTCCCGGGGCCGTGGACGCGATGGTGACACTCACTTGGTACTGGCTGGTCCCTCGGTCCATTTTGGCTCGCAGGGCGGCAAAAAGTGTACGCGCGAGGGCTGCTCGACCAGCGCCAAGCACCGCGGATTGTGCTGGAAACACAGTCAGTGGGGCGCATTGGAGACCAATCCCAGTGCTCTTGCCGACTCAGAGCAACGCTGACAGGACTGTTGACTGTGCTGCTTGTGTCTATCTTGCCAATGCTGCTTCCTGGCAGGCGGCTCCGTAAAGTGCAAGGAGGCCGGTTGCGACAAGAAGGCCAAGGCGCGAGGGCTCTGCTGGGCCCACGGCGGAGGCACCAAGTGCCGCAACGCCGAGTGCGCCAAGGTGGCCGTCTCCAACGGATACTACTGGGCGCACGGCGGCGGCAAGCGCTGCGAGATCAAGAGCTGTGTCAAGCCGGCGTACGGGCGCACGCACAACTTGTGCGAGAAGCATTTTGTGCAGTTGCGCCACGCCAACTACTATGAACTGTGCGTACGAATGGATAGGGTCTCGTGGCCTTATCTTCGCAGGCTGACGCAGTCGTGTCGTGTGCATTTTACCAGGTGAATTGATGCGAGTCGAGAGTAGAGAGGCTCTTGACGATACAGACTGCAGCGATAACGACAACTAGAAGCGAAGGAAGCTGGCTAGGATCGTACAGGTAAAGGTTATTGGAAGTGTCTCAATCAGGTTGTGCGTATTAATCGCTGCAATGCATCGCCTTTTCAGTAGGCTGCTTGCTTCCGTCAGGGGCACGCCAACTACTTCCACAATAATACGTGGAAGCTATCTCGGTCACGTAAGTGAAGCCTATTTGATCATGCGAACCACCGGAAATGTATACTCAACCCACTCTAAAAAGAATTTCGTCTCTAGTGAAAAGAAAATTTGCTAGCCCACTGCGCTTGAAGGCTGGCAGGTGCAGCGCTTCCTGCAGCTTCAGTTTAGATAACTTGACCAGCCGCGAGCGGCCCTACTTCCATCAAGTCGATGCGTAACTCAACTGTATCAGCGCCCAACCGCCATGGATTGTACACCTTACCGGCCTGATCTTGCGAGTCGCGAATACCCAGCCAAGCCTGGGTCCGACACTGCTGCTCACTCAAGTCACCGAAATCCTCCGTGGCACTCCACGCCCCAGCAGTCCCCGATGGATGGATAATTTGTGTGATTGCAGCTCGCGCTTGACAACTTTTTGAGCACGCTTTTCGCAATGGGATAACGTGGCTCTCGAGGTTACGGCCAAACTCAGTCGATAATTCTGCGGAGAACTCAATAATTGGCTCGCACAACTACATATATCCGTAGCAGGAAGACCTAGAGCTATGATACGAACATACCCCGCTGAGGAGACGAACAGTGAGAGGCACAAGTTATCGGCAGGTGCGATGCCCATCTCGACGATTTGCTTCCTCGCAACGCGCAACTCAGATCCCCACCGAGACTACAGGATGCGTCAGTCCACCGCTGCTTAACGGCGCTGGGACCCTGCTTACCCCTCCTCCCATTGCCGAAGTCGCGCTCGAACTCAAATACGCGTGAGCCTCTCGCGTGTCGGACTTGGCAGTCGACCTATGCTCGCCGCAAACCTTTTTCTCGCTTCGCGAATCAGTGGGACAGCCGTTTTTGGACCGCGCAGCCGACATTTGGCCTCCAGTACGCGACGACCAAATAATAATGTTCAAGCGGATCAGTTCGCGCTTCGCGGTGAAGAGCCCACTTGAGCCAGCCACCATGGCGCTGGGCGCTGGCGACGAGAGTCCGCCACCTGCACACGCGCAAGGACTCGAGCCGGAAGCAGCCACAGCCAAGTTCGGACTGCCGTTCATATTGAACGTTCCCATCCGGTGCCGATCTCAGTCAGCGCTAGCTGAGACGGTCGTAGTGGCCCCAGCACGAGGCGGGAAGAAGGCCAAAGATGCTGACAAGAAGGAGGGGGCGGAACTGAGTAAGGAGGAGAGGAAGCGCCGCCGTACGTGCAAGCACGAGGGCTGCCACAACTACATCGTGCACTAAGGACTCTGCTGTCGTCACGGGGTACGTCGGGCGTGAAGACACCTTGCGTTGTAGTTGCAGCAGAATATTTTTTTAACTTGGACCTGCTACAGGGAGGCAAGAAGTGCACTCGTGAAGGCTGTTCGACAAGTGCCAAGCATCGTGGACTGTGCTGGAAACATGGTGACCAGTCAACTGTTCATCAGCTCGAGGCAAGAATGCCATAGTACTGACGAAGCTTTGCTCTCTTTTAATGCTATCAGGCGGATCCGTGAAATGCCAAGAGCCCGGTTGTGACAAAAAGGCAAAAGCTCGCGGGCGGTGCTGGGCGCACGGTGGGGGTACGAAGTGCCGCAACAGCGAGTGCTCCAAGGTGGCTGTGTCGGGCGGCTACTGCTGGGCGCATGGCGGAGGCAAGCGCTGCGGGTATGACGGCTGCGTCAAACCGGCGTACGAGCGCACGGGTAACTTGTGCGAAATGCACTACGAGCAGCTGAATACGGTGACTTACGTTGAGCTGTACGTGGTGTGTCATTTTGCTGGTAGCGGTGGTCTAGTGTCGTTGCTAAAGTTATGTGCTTATCTTGCAGGTGACTTTAGCTATTTGGGCTTCGGAGAATCCACTTGGCACCTACCGGTGGAAGTAGGCGTGCAGGCGAGTGGAGCACAATCCTTGTGAGTTAAAGCAAGACAACCCGTCTTTTAAGCCCACAGAGTCAACTTCAACATTGGGTCCAACTTCGTCACTGTTCAGATCAAGTTCCGTTTTAATACAGGGCTACGATCAGGTATGGGACAAGGAGTGTAATGCTCGTCTGCTTTTCCGACGATGAAGCTTGAAGTCCAAGCCTTGGACTCAATGGGAGCAGTTCTGGAATCGCTCCCAAACAGTTTACGTTTTCTTTTCTCCTCACTTCGGCTGCCACGTTCAACTTCACGATCTTCAGGTACGCGGGCAGGCTAAATAAATTCGACTTCACCTGCACCATGAAGTCAACGCAGCCTCAACTTCGCATTCGTGCGACGATCGGCTTGGTGTCAGTCCCGCCGGTTCGGTGCAACGCCTCATCTCCAACAAGGTCAGAGAACAGAATCTATCGAGTTGGCGACCGATGCGTCGCACTACTAATGGTGGTGCCTGAGCTATTACTTGTGCATGTATTAAGAGTCGGCGACTCAACGTAACTTGCGCTCAACTCGATCACGTCAGCGAAAATGTATGTACCCCAGTCTTTTTTTTTTCTGCGCGCCCCGGCACAAAAGTCAACGAGGATACACATTCCTAGAGCATCTCCAATAAAATACTGCAGCTTGTCGTGCCCTGAAAACTGTACTGGCACATACTGTAACAGCGACAGAGAAGTCGATCCCAGAGCACTGTAGTTTTGTGGCTTTCAAGGTACGTGCTGGCCGCACGGTGCGGCAGCTAATCTGCGTCAACTCGACTACTGTACTGGTCTTATAGTGGACGAGAGGTGGACGATCTTCCATGCGTCAGCATGACAAAAGTTCACGGCAACTACTGTAAGTACTGGCACAGTAAACGTGGACCTGGTGGTTTTAAATAATGATTTACTTAAGATTACAGTTGCCAGGCATTTCACTGCGTTGTGTTCGAAGTCTTGGGTCTCTTGGGCTGGTGCTTGGCGCACCAGTTCTGCTTGCTCTGCGACGCCGGCCGCTTGCAGCCCTCGAACGCGCAGCGCTTGCCGCCGCCGTGCGTCCAGCACAGCCCCTTGGAAATCGTCGTCTTCTGGCAGCCGGCAACCGAGCACTTGGTGCCGCCGCCGTGCGACCAGCACAGTCCACGGGACTTGGCGCCGCGCGTGCAGCCCTCGACGGTGCACAGTGTGGAGCCGCCGTGCTTCCAGCAGAGGCCGCGGTGCTTGGCGCTGGCCGTGCAGCCGGGCATGGAGCAGGACTTGCCGCCGCCGTGGCGGAAGCACAGGCCGCGGTCGATGGTGTAGTTGGTGCAGCCCTCGACGCAGCACTGACGCGCCGCGCGCTTCTCGTTTCCCGAGAGTTTCCGCTTGGGGCTGTGGCATTGTGTGGGCGACGACGACTGCTGCTGCTGCTGGACGAATGCAGGGCTACAGGGCGACTGCAGCGCGTTGCAGTCGTCCAGAATGAAGGCCAGCGAGAGCTTGGGCGTGCTCACGGGCGTCGTGGGCGAGGCCACATCCAGGCGGCGCTCGCTTCCGGCGAAGGCGGCGAACAACGTCAGAGGGGGAAGCGCTATCGAGAGGCTGGTCATAGGGGAGCGGGCGTCGTGCGGCAGACCGAGAGAATGAGGAAATGCATTGCTCGGTCGGTCTCACGTGGCGAGCTTTTGCTGTCTGTCAGGCTGAGGGCGGATCGGCCGGCACTCACTTGGTTTCAGTATGCGCGGCACTGTCTAACGCGGCCGCGGCTCTCGGCCTATCCTGTGGACAGGTCTCTGGACGCAGAGCAGCTGGTTCAGCCAATCGCGCTACGAACAGCGCAAGATTTCGGGCGTCACGCATCCCGCAACGATGTGCTCGGCACGAACAGCATGAGATGACAAAAGGCGTAGGCTTGCGCTGCAGTACAGTACTGCTGTCGCTCTCTGCGTGCCCAACGCATCGAGGACCCTGATTACCCCTGAACACGAAGCTGACAGGTACTGGGCAGATAGATACAATGATACTTAAGTACATAGCTATTGAAAAGTGAAAGAATGTACCAGCTCGCAGGAGCAGCAGATATTCTGAGCACTGATACTGAGAGCAGACGGCGAGGTCGCTTGGATACTTTGGAGCCTCTGTCGCACTCGGCCGCACCTGCAAGTGAACCCTCGAGGCAGCCGCGCGAGCGTAAATGAGTTGAGGGCGTTAATGAGGACGTGTATCAGGAAGGCTGTGGGCACAGATCTCACTTCCGTTAGAAAACCGGGCTGTGTGCGTTGCCGTCCTGGTGACTCGCTTCGTTGATCGCATCGCTTGCATTGCGCAGGACGAGCGACAAAAGCAGGATCCTGAGATCAAAGTTCACGGATGTAAGTCGCCTGCCAGAAAAAGGCCCGGAGCATAATCACGATTGCTCTCTCAAACACGACGCAAAATAGTCCGACCCCAAAATACATGTAGTCCCTCACCATTTAGCAGACACGCATACAGGTACAGGCAACATGCACCCCTACTTGGCTCGAAATAGTGGCATATTGCCCAATCAGTCACTCGCATCTAACGTTACCTTTATTATCTCAGGTCCAGATGTTTGTTCAAGCAGTGCAAAGGTTACAGCGTGGCTGTCGACCAAAGAGGACATGCGAGACGGCGACAGTGACTTCGCATTGGCGGCACTTTTGCAACCGCTCGTAGCTGGAGCTCGGTGTACGTGCGGGGACTGGCAACCAAACTATGCCTTGCCCGATCCGGCAACTGTGCGTGAAATCGATTAAGCGTATACATACTTGGCCAAAATAACGTCGCCAACCAGGCAAAGGAGTCCTCACTTGGCACGCTGAGAGTGCTGCTATTGTTGAACCGGAGCCCTCTCTGCGCAAAGCAGTGGAGCCCGCTCCATCCTGTCGCCACCGCCTACTTCATGACACCTCTACCCTGCTGAGATCGGAGCGGAGCGAACAGAAGAAACCAGGCTGCTCCATTCGAGTTGAGCAGGCCGCCGCCACGTAGGCACTGCCAGGCAGAGCCTGCCGCAGAATGAAGTGGCCACGTTTCGGGGCTCCCGCCCTATCATGAGATGCACGAAATGAACAGCAAAACGCTGCTTCCGGGCGTCAGCGGCCCATACAAAAGGCCCACCAAAAGATAGGTTGTGCTGTTCGTGCCGCGAGGCTCCCCGCCAGCTGGCCGCAGGATCGGCCAAGAGCTCACGCACTTGCTTGGCGTTAGACAGCAACATCTTGGTGTACACTGCCCGTCGACTAGCGGAGTCGCCCTGGCAGAAACGCGTGACACGACACGCTTGAGACGGGAGACGCATTCGCCAATTCGCCCGAGACGTGCACAACGCTCAGAAAGCTACAGGCAGGAAGACAGACGCATGAACAGCGTGACCGTCACTCTCCCGCCGCTCCGTGCGTGGACCAACTTCGCGCTGCCGACGCGCGCCAACCCCATGGCTGCCGCGAACCCCATGGTGTTCCATCCGTGCCCGGCGATTCACCAGCACCAGCACCACCATTACGCTCCGTGCACGCCCACCACCCCGAAGCTCTCGCTGTCGTTTATCCTGGACGACAGTCGTCCGCTGACCCCGCCGTCAGCAGCGGCTCGTGCGCGCGAGGCTAGAGTGCCACCGACACAGCACCCTGTCGCCAACGAACGCAAACGCAAGCGCAAAATGACGCCGGCGGAGAAGCGCGCGGCTCGCTCGTGCTGCGTCGAGGGCTGCACCAACTACACCATCGACCGCGGCCTGTGCTTCCGCCACGGCGGCGGCAAGTCCTGCTCCATGCCCGGCTGCACGGCCAGCGCCAAGCACCGCGGCCTCTGCTGGAAGCACGGCGGCTCCACACTGTGCACCGTCGAGGGCTGCACGCGTGGCGCCAAGTCCCGTGGACTGTGCTGGTCGCAAGGCGGCGGCACCAAGTGCTCGGTGGCCGGCTGCCAGAAGACGACGATTTCCAAGGGGCTGTGCTGGACGCACGGCGGCGGCAAGCGCTGCGCGTTCGAGGGCTGCAAGCGGCCGGCGTCGCAGAGCAAGCAGAACTTCTGCTCCAAGCACCAGCCCAAGAAGCCCAAGTCTGGCCCCGCTGCTGCCATGCACGTGCAGTAAGGGCAAAGTTGACGCCCTTACTGTATATTTGTACCTATCTAATACAACCGACCACATTGTACATCTCTTTCGCGTGCTCCGCTCGCTCCATCTCTTCGTAGCCGGTTGCTGGCATCTGCTGTCTGCTACTGTGAGAGACTCGGGATTGATACTGCTCTTTTGGCTGTGTACTAAAGCTACAGTAACTAGTGGTCATAAGTTTGAGCAATCGTCATAACTCTGTCATAGCGACCGTCATAACCCGATCTTTCAAAATTAGATCTTTCAGAAATAGGTATGCAAGACAAAAGCTTTATCACATAAAAAGCTTACCCCTTTACCACTTTACACATACACCTTGCAAGTCGCACCGTGGACATGAACTTAGTTAAAGTGGATGCGGCGCATGTGGCGGCCGCCCATGCCCAGCTTCGTGCGCGCGTGCAGCTGCGAGATGTTGTCCATGACCACGAACTCGCCCTTCACCCACTGGTGCCAGTGAGCGAACTCCTCCGAGTACAGACGCTGCTGCAGCGTCTCCGTGACGAAGTCGGCGTCCTCGTCCTTGTCGTTCGCCTTCGGATCGAAACCCACCGACTGCACGTAAGTCGGGTGCATCTTGGTCTTCTCGGGTCCCCATGGCTCGTGGTACCGCAGCGCCAGCTCTCCTGTCATCGGGTGCGTCACCACCACGGGAGACGTGTGCACAAACTCTTGCTGCTTGAAGAGCGACGTACAGTACTGAAGCGAGATCTTCTTGAGGCGCTCCACGGTCGACTCGGGCAGCGACGACAGCAGGCGACGCGTGTCCGTGATGATCGTGTTGCCGTGCTTCGGGTCGTCCTCGGGCGGAGAGGCCTCGACGCAGTGGAAGAACATGAACACGGGCGCGTCGCCCAGCTCCGTGGCATCGGGCGTCTTCTTCTTGAACATGCCGTCGTAATGGAACGACATGGCCTCGAGCGTCTGCGCGGGCAATGCGGTGCCAGGCTCCGTCTTGATGTCGAAGATGTTGCCCGCTGCGAACGTGCCCTTGGGCCACTGCAGCACGTCGCCCCAGCGCTCCGTGGCCGTCTCGAAGTCGTCGTCCTGCTTGAAGCCGCGCAGCGTCACCACGCCGTACTTGAGCACGAGGCTGCGGATGGCCTCGCGCGACACGTCCATGATGGACGGAGCCGGGAACCCCTCCATGGCGCGCGCGATGATGAACATTTTGGTGCGGATGAGCTCGACGTGCAGCGGGGCCCATTGTGCGACTTCCTCAGGCGTGCACGGGGGTCGTTCGACGAACCCCCACTTGCGGCCGTGCTTGTAGACCAGGTCGTACTTGTCTGTGTCCACGTCCTTGAGATCCTTCGCGCGCACCGTGCCGTCAATGTCTTCACAGATGACCGAGTGCCACGGCGTGCGCGGAGTGTCCAAGCGCTTCGCAGGCAGCAGGTGGATGCCAAATTTGGGGCCGGCGTTGTTGTAGCAGTGGATCGAGACGCGCACGGCGTGGGCGTACTCCTCGGCCACAAGCGAGGAGAAGCCCACGTTGCGCAGCATCATCTTGCGCGCGACGTCGTCGCAGCCCTTGCGCATCTCGGCCTCCGACTTGCCTTCCCAGCGGTCGGCCATGTCGCGCTCCATGAACTGCGAGAAGGAGCGGAAGTTGTTGCCGATGTCGGGCTCGTTGGCGATGCGAGCGTCCATGTCCATCTGGTTGATGCCGAAGCGATCCAGCACCTCCTGAACGGGGTCGTCAGTCTTGGTGTAGTTCTCGAGTCCGTCGAACTGGATGTGCGTGTGGCCCGCCTCCTTCACGAACCGTCCTTGTATGCGCGGATGTTCTCCAGGGACGCGCCCACGAGGTCGCCGAAGACGCGACCGTCGCTGAAGATCGTGACCTTGCAGCCGACGGGGTAGACTTCCTCGATGGACGTGCAGAACTCCTCGAGACGCGCGAGCGCCAGCTCTTCGGCGCGATCGGGCAGCGGGCCCAGCACCTTGCCGCCGTGGTTCGGCGTCTTCATGGCGAACCCCGGTAGCACGATTGTGATCGGTTCATTGCGGTCCACAAAGCGACCGATTGTTTCCTCAAGCAAACGCTTGCCCTTGGACTCGAACACGTCCGTGGACGCGTCGAAGCTGCTTTGCAGCTCGGCAAACTTGGAGATGAAATGCGCCGCGACGGCGTCCTTTGATACAACGGAGCCGGTGTCGGAGCGTGACTGGGTAGTTGCGTTGGGTGCCATCGCGATGTTGATTAGACGCGGGCGAAACGATATGCCAAGGAGCGGTGAAATTGAAGAATGAGTGGGGGTCGTCGTCCATCAAAGCATGCGCGGCATCACCTGGGGCTTGTCGGTCAATGCTCATGCACACAGTAGCAGCCCTTGTTGGGATGTGCAAGCCGACCCTTGAGGTGTCGCCATGCCGCTTATGGGATCTCCTGATACCGCCCACAAACGCTGGCAATCTCGTATTTCGCGGCACGCTTGATTGATGAGGTGATGCCTCACGAATCGAACCACTGGCCACCGTGGTCCCGTCATAGATTTCACGACAGTGGTGGCGTCCACATGCCCTGTCTATCTGCGCAGTACCGTGTTTGATAACGTGGAGGATACGGATGGTATTAGCGATATGATTGGTGGAATATGAAAGCCCCGCCGGATTCGTATTCAGGACCAGGTTGTGGAAGGCGCACTGGGAGCCCGTTTTACAATTGTACCTGCCTTGCCACGAATCCACACATCAAGGAGTGTGCTTCAACTTACATTCGAAGGAGAGGATATCGATTGCGCATGCTAGACGTTAAGGTACTGCCTGGAAATCCATCCAAAAATGACGACTACATCCACGTTTACAAGGCGCGCACCCCACAAGTGTTGTGCATGTACCGCGTCCCTTCCGTAAAAGATCAGTGGGCGGGCAGCTTGCCGGATGTGAAAAGACCACGATAGCTTTTCGAGGCGAGCTGGCCTAGTGAAATTTGTCAGCTCAAATGTTATCGAGAATTCATTATGATGCACGCGATTTGCCAATCCAGCCTAGAAGAAAGTTTATTTAAGAAACTGCTAGATCGTGGACGACAAATCTTTTCTCGTATGTACTTGTGCAAAAATTCGGTGGGACACGTTAGGAATCGGTGAGCGAAGCGCAAATGGCACGTTCGAGTGTAGCATTTAACAGCCCTCCTTCTGCAAACGGGGCGCTACTCAGCGTGAAGCAAATCCGAGGGCAACGATCATTATTGTTTAGCGATCGAGATGGATGGGTCGCAAGCACTACAGAACCGTGGGGTGAGGCGCATGTATTTTAGTCATTTGGATTGAGGACGCTGTAACGCGGAAAACAATTTGATCGCAACCTTTTTAATTCAAAATAATGTATTTTCCGTATGAAAAAGCCACCACACAACATACAGTGCTGTTATATTGAAGGTCAAAGTAAATGCATTCATTATTGGTAAGCTGACCGATTCCAATGGTGTCAGTTCAACCCGTACAGTAGTTCATCAACAATATGACGTTGACACTCCTGCGGAAACTCTTTATGCTACAGGCGCAATCGCGAATGCATCTACAGTATGGACCACCCACGGTGCTTGATTTACCCAAATGCAACGCTGCACGAAATCCCGCCTCAACAGTTTGGTGCGGGCGAGCCCCTGTTCTACACGCCGCAATTGTGGTGCTGCTGCAGGTGCCGAAATGATTAGAAAACAGCGGCACGATATGGTGGTTATCGCTGCACAGGCTTTGGCGCTCGATGAGCTGCTTCATGTTGTTAGACCAATCGTCACACGTAAGGACACCGCTCAGCAGAGTTTGCCGGCCTTTGGTTGACCTCATTCTCACTTTTGCTCTCAAAGCCTCACATCCAACCACCGCACCCGATCAACACACCACCAGAATGGCGCCCAACCTTGACCAAGCCACCTACATCCACCCCGTCACGTCTACATGGTCCAAGGAGCAGCAAACCAAGGTTTGGGATCACTTCCTCGACCAATTCGCCACTATCCAGAGCCGTTTCCCAGCGCCGATCGACCGCTTCGACGCGGAGGGCAAACACGAGATGCAGAAGATCGTCCTGCGACTCATTGAGCGTCGAGCGCCCATCACGCTGGTGCTGCCGTCGTTCCCCTTCAAGTCGCCGAACTCGACAGACAAAGTGCTGGGCAAGCTTCCAGACCGCGCAGAAGAGCTGTCCCTGGCTCGGCTCGAGCGCTTCTGTTGTCAAGTAGAGGAAGCATATCCTCCAGGATGCAAAATGGTCATCTTCAGCGACGGTCGCGTCTTCAACGACCTGCTGGGCGTGAGTCTGAGCGACCTGCGCGCATTCGAGGACGAGCTGCAGAAGATGGTGGAGGAGGCCGGCCACACGCACATCTACTTCGACTCGATGGACAATTACGTGAAGAACGTGGGCGACCCGATCCCCGAGATCCTCGAGCGCTTCAACGTGCTCCACATGGACTTCGACGCGCGCATCAAGACGGAGCCTGCCATCCGCAACACGTACTGCTCCTTCTGCAAGTTCCTCGAGCGGGACTTGGCACCCCAGTGGGAGGGCATGTCGCGAACGGCCATGAAGCGAAGCTGCGGCAAGATCGCCAAGCAAATGATGCACCGCAACGTCGGCTTTTCCGCTCTGGTGGACGATTCGTACCCGGACGCACTTCGTATATCCATTCACCAGTACAACAACGCCGGCCCCAAGTTCGGCATCCATCTCATCCCACAGACATCTCGAACCCCCTGGCACTCGGTCATCTGCGAGGACATCGATGGAACTCCGCACACGGTTGATCTCAAGGACGTGGACACAGACAAGTACGACCTGGTCTACAAGCACGGCCGCAAGTGGGGGTTCGTCGAACGACCCCCGTGCACGCCTGAGGAAGTCGCACAATGGGCCCCGCTGCACGTCGAGCTCATCCGCACCAAAATGTTCATCATCGCGCGCGCCATGGAGGGGTTCCCGGCTCCGTCCATCATGGACGTGTCGCGCGAGGCCATCCGCAGCCTCGTGCTCAAGTACGGCGTGGTGACGCTGCGCGGCTTCAAGCAGGACGACGACTTCGAGACGGCCACGGAGCGCTGGGGCGACGTGCTGCAGTGGCCCAAGGGCACGTTCGCAGCGGGCAACATCTTCGACATCAAGACGGAGCCTGGCACCGCATTGCCCGCGCAGACGCTCGAGGCCATGTCGTTCCATTACGACGGCATGTTCAAGAAGAAGACGCCCGATGCCACGGAGCTGGGCGACGCGCCCGTGTTCATGTTCTTCCACTGCGTCGAGGCCTCTCCGCCCGAGGACGACCCGAAGCACGGCAACACGATCATCACGGACACGCGTCGCCTGCTGTCGTCGCTGCCCGAGTCGACCGTGGAGCGCCTCAAGAAGATCTCGCTTCAGTACTGTACGTCGCTCTTCAAGCAGCAAGAGTTTGTGCACACGTCTCCCGTGGTGGTGACGCACCCGATGACAGGAGAGCTGGCGCTGCGGTACCACGAGCCTTGGGGGCCCGAGAAGACCAAGATGCACCCGACGTACGTGCAGTCGGTGGGTTTCGATCCGAAGGCGAACGACAAGGACGAGGACGCCGACTTCGTCACGGAGACGCTGCAGCAGCGCCTGGACTCGGACGAGTTTTGCTATTGGCACCGGTGGGTGAAGGGCGAGTTCGTGCTCGTGGACAACATCTCGCAGATGCACGCGCGCTCGAAGCTGGGCATGGGCGGCCGCCACATGCGTCGCATTCACTTTAACAAGGCTGCAAGAAGTTTGCTATTAATACACCATTTCAAGGCCAAATTGAGAGAAGTCAAAATCAAAACAAAAACGACCAAAATCAAAACAAGAGAGATCAAGAAAAAGGGCAATGTCCCGGCCAAAATTTTCCGGAGGGAATTTTCTGATCGACATAGAGTGGGCAAGTCAGTTGGTCTGTACAATATATTCGGTCTTGAAGGTGATTAGATGACATGCCTATTCATTATTGGAGGTTTTCTCAATTTGCTTTTGGCGGTTCTCAATTTGAAGCACGACTTCTCTCAATTTGGCCTTGAAATGGTGTACACGATACATCCAAACGTACAAAATGGAGTGCCTATAGCATGGACATGGATGACATTTACCCATGTCCGACAGTGGAATCTATTCAATCAGAATCAAGTACTGTATTTGGTCAGTACATAATCACTCCAATTACACGCCTGGTGCTCATTAACAGCTACACAGTGCCTACAGTAATTAGTCTGGCCCAGACTAAAATTGAACATCGATTTTTTTGGTCTCACAACAATTAGTCTGTCCCCAAAAGGGAAACACTAATTTTGAATATAGACTAATTTTGAATTCTCAAATAGTCTGCATAGTGGCAAAGGAAACGTGTATTTATGCAGTTAAGACCCTCGTTTACTGTGTGTGGTTAAACTTTAAACGATGGCTTCGTCAACAATGGTGGTTCCTGCTTCCTCTGTGGGGCGTCCAGCTTCAGTGTTGTCTTCGCTGACCTCGCCGCCCTGCTCCGATTCGCCTGCAAACTCCTGTGGTACTTTCGGATGATTTCCTGTAAATGAGGAAAAAGTTGCGCCGCTGACCATGTTCCGTCAATACCTAGTGACAAACCACACCGCATCATAGCCCGGGTCATGGGAATGGGTGGGCAAGAACCAAACCACTTCACTAAGACGAGCCCAGTTTGGACAGACTAATTATGAATATTTCTGCCCAGACTAATTATGAACATGCTGACGTCTGCGTCACATGAATTAGTCTGGACCAGACTAATTCTGAAGCCAGACTAATTTTGAGCCCAGACTAATTACTGTAGGCACTGTAGTTGCCATAGCAACATGGAAAGAAGCTTCGCCTTCATAACAGACGATGGGAGCAATATTCGAGCAAGGGAACGTGCTACAATATCTAAATTCTCCAGTATCCTTTCATTAAATGAACGAGAACGTAAATATTACGTTCTCGTTCTCGTTTGTGATTTTCATGTTTGCGAGGTAGCATTCGTACTTAGCATTTGACTGCTGGATACGGGTACTTAGAGCATCTCCAGCGGTAGGTCTCAATCGCGGTTTTAACCTAAAAGTAACGCTATCTTAAAAGACTTATGGCTCCCAACGGCAGGTCCTATTGTCGGTTTTAGCTTCACCGGGTTGGAATTCGAGTCTTAAAATAAGACCCCAATCTTAATGCCACCCATACAAAACCGAAGAGTCGCCGTTTTATAAGATTACACCAAAACTGAATGCGATAATTTTCACAGACTTATAAGTGCATCTCCAGCAAAACTCAAGGAATTGCACGATATTGTACAATTGCAAAAAAATCATCCCCCAACGGAAAAGTGATAGGGGTTCAGAAGTAGTGCTGAAGTAACACGATGAAATCGATTGTGCAATTCCCTAGTGATTATCGGTCTGCTATTCACTACGACCTGCCAGCTATTACACGCAAAATGCAAGGCAAAAATATGCATTCGCGGGCGCTTCCAGCGCGTGCACCCGTCTGAAAGAGGTAAATAACGCTCTCACAAGACACATACTGGTAGTTTCATAGGTATACATGATGAATAGAAGCATCCGAGCTTACTGGCAGTTGCTATAGTATGTAGGGCAAAAGCCTTGCTGTCCCGAGCACATGCTACAAACAACGGCTGGTCGTTATCGACCTGAAGTACTCCATATTTACCTAGAGCAGTATTGTGGTGCCTTTGCCGCAGATAGCATTAGCTGCGCTACCTTGTATCGGTCATTGCAGAGGGAGGGCTACCCGCTTTCACTACGCAATGTTGCAATACCGTTGGGGAAGCTGAACTAACGTTATTGCAAAAAACTTCAAGCGTTGTCGTCCTGTTTATGTTTCTAATAGGCCATTCACTTTGCCTTATCACTTTTGCAATTTGCACTCCGTTGGAGATGCTCTAAGACTCGCTTTAGAACTCACCGCTGGGAGTAAGCGGTCTCAGCTATAAAATTGTGGTCTCAAAGGCCTGTTACGTCTTAGGATAGGGCCTCACCGCTGGAGATGCTCTTATGATGTTTGGGAATCAACAAAATTCACGCGGTCTGCACATAGGTGAGAATGTACAGACATCTGCCTCAATGAAGAAACTACTACATACAAATTTTACTATAATGCTAACGTAATATTCAATTACCTTTTACAATTTTGTGTATATCAGGTGTTCTTTATTGAAGCAGATGTCTGTACTGGTTTACTAAAACCTTAGCTCCATTGGTGGCCTTCCAAAAATGACCTAAAGGGGGTACCAAGTGATTTGATTGGTACGGGTTTGGTTCATGGATAGTTCGGCTTTGGTACCCAACTGTTTCAATGCGGCGTACAAAAATGTACTGAACTATACCGCTTTCAGCCTCTCTTGCGACCGCAAATTCCATTCCAACTGCTTGCAGCCACTAACTCGACCTTGGCAGCGATGCCTCCCTTTGCCTCACGTTCGGCAATACTTGCTGTTGTTATCGCTCGGCACGCTCAGCAGAGACGCAGGCGACGGCTGTACAAGCTTCTAACACTGTGGCGAGCTCGGATGTCGCTTCGAGAACGCAACTACATCACGTCCAAGTCTCTCATCCACCCGAGTAAATGCGCCTGGACGGTCATGTACAGGGTACGGTCTCGAAAGTCGTTTATCAACACAGTGTCTATTGCACCGAGCGATTTTGACCGCTTGTTGATGGCATTCTCCCGACACTACATCGTCAAGTCGGGCCCTGGTAAACGCGGCCGCCCTCCTCGAATGGTGTCAAAGAACAATGTGCTGGCGTGTCTTCTACACTATTATACAGCCAATGTAGAAGCGAAGACGCTGTGCAAACTCTTTGGTGTACCACCGCCAACACTGAGTCGAGTTCTAAACAACGCTGAATATGCGCTTTCTAAAGCGTTGGAGGAACTGCCAGAGGCTTCGGTGCGATGGCCAACGAAGGAGCAGCAGCACCAGTGGGCCGCAGCTGTGGAGGCCCGCGAACCTTTGATTCGTGGCTGCTTCTGTGTTGCTGATGGCAAAAACTACAATGTCCAAAGCCCAACTGACAGTGATACGCAGAACGCCTACTACAACGGTAAACACCTTTTAATCTACTCACATATATGCTCTTGCTAACGAAATATTTAATTTGCGCAGGATGGCTGCACGGTGTCAAGGTGACGGGGGTTCTCTGTTACGGGTTTGATGGTACTCTCATTTGGGGAAAACATAATTTTCCAGGCTCATGGAACGATGGAGAAATGAGCTATCAGCTTCAACAGAGATTGAGCGATCCGGCAAAGACAATTGAGGGAGGGCGATGCGCTACCGATTCTGCGTTTCCTGTAAGTGCAGCGATGTCAAACCGAATCATTACGCCTCTCAAAGATGGAGATTTGGAGAGAGCAAGCTCGGAATGCAGGGCAGGACTGTTGGCAATGAGTTCTGCCATCACTTTGATCCGGCAAGCTGCCGAATGGGGTATGGGCAGTGTCTCGAAGTGCTACAGACAACTCCTGTTGCCGCTGCCACACAATCCAGATACGCGCGCTTTACGACTTAAGAACATTTATCGTCTCTACAACTTTCGGGTACGAACTACAGGTATTAATCAGATTCGATCTGTTTTTATGAGTTAAGAAAAGCAAAATACATTTTACTCATGACATGGTGCTTGTTCGAATATACGTATGCAAGTACTAGAAGTGTGTTATTGCGCTGACGACAGTCCGAAACAACATCACCAACAAGTTAATTGTTGTTTCGGTCGCCCATCAACTTTGTCATGAGCATCATCATCAGTTGTTGCGACTGCTGGTCCCGCACATCTCTTTCCGCTGCTCGTTTCTCGTCGCGCTCGGCCTGCTCGCGCTCTCTTTCGTCCTTCCGGCGTTGATACTCAGCATCGCGGGCGGCTTGACGCTCTTCCATCATGAACATCATGGCCACTACCGTGCTTGAGAACTCGCTGGAGTTGTCCATGCTCATTTTGCTGGACGCCTTGTCGATAGCGCCGTCAATCCGACGACGGCGTTGAGCGGTTTGACTGAGTATACCGGCACTGGAGGCATTGCGCTTGAGCTGGCTTTGAGCCAATCGCTTTGATAGCGCTGCCAGCTCCGATGGAGCCATACCAGCTCGGGCTGTAGCCACTAGCACTGGAGCTGCCACACTCGCGGCTTGGTGCACCGCTTGTGGCATTGGTGACGCGCTGTTGGTGATCGGCGGCGAGTTGGTGGGGGATGGCGGCATGTTGTCGGAGGCCAGCGGCATCTCGTTGGGGGATGACTGCGGGTTGTTTGTGGATGGCGGCGAGTCGTGGGTGGACGGCGTGGTGAACGACGACGTGTCAATGGGGGTCAGTGGCGTCCTGTTAAGGGTCTCTTCAGGGCTGCGCAGTGGCTGGCCTTCCTCTGCCGCGTGATCCACCATAGCATCGTCCGACCCGCTGGCATCAGCGGTGTCCAGCTCGTCCTCGCTGTTGTCCTCGGCATCATCATCAGAATGAAGCGTTGCCACTGCGATTGAAGATTCAATCATACGCTTAAGACGCTTCGACCTCTCAATATGAGGAGGGCACGTCCCGGTACCACTAGGTTTTGGAACTTTGTAGAGTTTCTTGAACTTGCGGCTCAGGCTATCACCGTCACGCTCGGCATGTCCGCTTGGTATGTGCGCATTGTAACAGGCAGCAAGGTTTTCCCACTGCTCACTGCCGAAGGGCAGCATCTGCTCCACCAAGTCGAGCATCCCTACAATAATTTTAACGTTGGTGGTTAAAGCATAGAAGGAGAAAGCATGCGCTTTGTACAGCATCAGCATTAGACGTACTGTTCAGCTCGCTCAGCGTATAGTTCTTTCCCTTTTTCTTGCGTGGCGTGGGTGCCATTATGTCCGATGCGTGCAGGAAGGAGTGCGAGTTGTGCTTCTCCCGTAGAAATCGCTTATGAACGATAAGACTGAAAGACGACCAGTAGTTCTCTCTAGAACTGTATTTTACGGTGGACCAACGGTGGACCAAGGACTAAAGTTTGGTGAGACGTTTTCTGCGTCTTACCAACAGTTGGTCCATGCTTGGTACGCACTTGGTACAATTTTAGACTTTAGGGATATGCAAATATGGGCCATTTTTGGAAGGCCATCATTGTATAAACTGGAAGTATTCCTGCAACATGGCACTTATCACAGTAAAACTCTCTGTATAATTCATCTAAATCAATGATTTATATAGGTCTGCAGAAGAGGCGCGCAAATCCTGAGAACTGCTTGTGCGATGTACACCATTTCCCCCCGCAAATGACTTGTCCATGGAAATTTTAATTTAAGGCTACGTTTCCTGGCGATTGTCAAGAGAAGGCCATATTTTTCATGACTTGCAAACACATCCGGAGCGGTTTTCAGCCAGTTTGCAAATCCCTTGGTTTGTGAAACTTGCAAGTAGGGGGAGGAATGATGTACATTAAAACATACAGCCAGGAATACATGTACAGTACTTCTCTGGTCCACGATAATATGCGCATAAGGTTTAATGTTTTGTACACAAAAGTTTTTTATTGGCTTTAAATGTGAATTTCCGTCACCACCGAACAATGGACAAATCCTTCTGTCACATTGCTAATTTCCAGCCAACGATCCCACCAATTCCCGAGCAATGCGCACACTAGGAGCCAAGGACGTACACGCGAGCGTTCGTGTAGGCGTCGCTCTGTTCATCGCGACCAAGTCGAGAGAGGGGAAAGCGCACAGGGGGACCATTAAAGCTGCGGTGAAGCTCTTCAAAATCTCGAGACGGAAGGTCTCGGAGATCTGGTGCCAGCGCACCGACCCCGCCAAGCTAGTGGCTCCACGCAAGCTACAAGCCCGCGGTCAGACTAAGCTCTCAGCCGAGGAGGTGGCTGGGCGCATCGAGGACGTCCCTATGAACGAACGGCAAGCACTGCGTTGCCTAGCAGAAGCTACGGGCATACCCCGGACAACACTGATGCGTCACCTGAAAGCTGGCGTGTTTCGCCGTGTTACGAGTCGCGTGAAGCCTACCCTGACGGAAGAACACAAGGTCAAGCGGTTAGCCTTCGCCCTGACCCACGTAGAGCATCCATTCGGTTCGTAATTGCTTTTGGTTTCTCTCTAAATTATGATAATAGTACTGAAAATTTACACAACAACTTTTGAATCTACTTTGTA
The DNA here is from genome assembly GCA_016169955.1 of Phytophthora vignae f. sp. vignae. NCBI lineage: Eukaryota > Oomycota > Peronosporomycetes > Peronosporales > Peronosporaceae > Phytophthora > Phytophthora vignae. The sequence goes on from JABJUM010000007.1 coordinate 968,551, forward strand.
TTATAGGAGGGCGAGATTTCAGAATGCATCACATGTACGATATTGCACACATTGATGAGAAGTAGCACTTCTTTCGACCGGTGCGAAAGTCCAACATAGCATGTGTCATATGAGGCCTTAGAGAGACCGTTTGCAACCGGAGCGTAGCGGAGGTCTGCAATGGTCGGCGCGTAGGCCGGAGTAGTTGCACTGCGAAGTAGTTGCTATCTTTTTACCGACGCCTTGCCCGCCATGAGCGAAGCGAAGTGTAGCGGAATTGGCGGTGCAAACGAGGAGCTCACCTTTTACTCGGTTAAGTACGATTCACACCAAATTCGCACGGATTTGAGACTGTCGCACGGCTTGAAGAAGTGGTTTAATTTGTACAAGGCCTCCACAAAATATTACATCACGAAAGACGAGCTAGCGCCATACCGCTCGTGCCCCAATCGTCGATACATAGGTAAGTTATGTTTCTAGCTGCGGTCGCGAGGCCTCGGTACGACGCTAGGCGAAAATCCTATTTTGATGTGAAAATTGGTATGTGGTCAATTGTGGAGTACGTGGCTGCCAAGCGGAAATCCATCAACCGAGCAAGAGGGACCGTTGAAGTCAATAATGTCAACATGACGAGAGCAATCTACGTTAAAATGCTTAAGGAAAAAGTATTTCCTGCGATCCGCCGTCTTTGGCCAGGTAATGGAATTCACTACGAGATCTATTTTGCTTATGACTAACTCTGCTGTTATTTTGTTTGTAGGAAGAAAGAAAATATGCATCAAAGTTCAGCAAGACAATGCCGGACCGCACGTAGCCGAGGACTACGCGGAAGTACTTGAGGCTGGGCTTGAGGAAGGCTGGTCGATAGAAATGTCATGCCAGTCGCCTCGTTCGCCCGATATGAACGTACTTGACTTGATAGTTTTTCACGCCATTCAAAGCGTGCAGTACCGTCACCCCACGACCAACCTGAAGGCGCTAGTCGCCGCTGTGGATAAAGCGTTTCGAAGTATCCCAGCTGCTACAATCGACAAGTGTTTTGTAACACTACAAAAGGTACTGTAATGCGTTATAGCTGATGGAGGTGGGAACGCATACGCTCTACCTAGGGTGCGCAAGTATCATCTTGGCCACGGGTCAACAGCAATGCCTATGGCACTGATCATTTCGAAAGAATCAATCCTTGTTGGAATGCGTGCACTTCAACCACAACATAAATAAAATCTGCTTTTTAGCTAACTCTTCGCATATCTTTTTCTTAAAACGCAATCTAAAACTTAGTATAAATGTGAACTGTGCCCTGATTGGGAAAAAAATTGCTGAATGCGAATCTCAACCGTGCAAGCAGGAAAAACCTCGTTTTTATTCGAGGCTCTAGCTCTCATAAATCAACGCTTTTGCCTCTAAATCAGAGCTCATCCGAAAGCTTGTGTCAAGCACAATTCGAGACAATTCTTCGATCTAATATCGCTATTGTGGATTAAGTTTTACGAAAAAAACTAATTTCAATGCCAGATGAGTTACTTCTGTCGATAGTTTTACGACCTGCACAACCTGCAAATAAAAATATCATGTGCTTCGGTTCGGTTTCAGCTTTGCGTCGCTACCTTGTTTGTTTCGCTACCAGCAGAATTGGCACAGCTGTGGTAGAAAGAGTGATTCGCGCGCATTATCGTGGACCAGAGAAGTAGTTGAAAGCGGAAAGATAGTCCTCAACATTTCATAATATTAGATACAATTTCAAATGATATGCTCAATCTTCAAATACATAAAACTTGTAGTTGTATACTGTCGTGGAATACTTATACATGTAGTGGAATATATTAGCACACTAAAGCTGGATGTAAAAAATCAAGGATAGCTTTGTAGGCCAAAAGTAATAAGCTGTGCAGTTTGAAAATCGGTGCGCTTTTGATTGCCTGTGCGGTCTTCTATTGCATTTACCATTTCACTTTCACATTTTCAGTCAACGGATCATGCGATAATCTACTGCATCAAATGTATGTGCTTTTTGAAAGTATGATGCATGCACTAGATCAACAGGGAGAGGAAGCAAATAGTCCTTACAAAGTAGAGCTACTAACAGCACTGATGTGGTGCGAACACTTTTGGTCAAAGGTCAGCGCTGAAACAATTCAGCACTTCTGGCTTCGCTCGGGCTGGATTAACAAAGAAAGCCTCTATGCATGATACGAAGTCAGTCCACCGACTTGGTAGTTAGGAAAATGTATGGAGTAAATCTAATACCTGCCAAATGTGAAATCCGATACAAGATTTTGACCAACCTGATAGCGTCTAGCAAGCTACAAACAAGCTTTTAATCGAAGTTTGCGTGGCCTTTTCTTCTTTTTCGCGACGCATTTGTCCCGCACCTGTATCTGCAGCTTGCGAAGGTCCTGTAGGAGCTTTTCGTCGAGGCCGGGACGCTCAGACAGCATCGATATAACATTCCGAACTGCTGCCGTATGCTTGTTCGTGGTTAGCTCCGGCATCTCAGCCTCTGCCGCACCAGAGCTGGGGAAATCTCGATTGTATTATTGATTGAGGACAACAATCAATACTACGGTATTTATTGTAACTCACAATCTCAAAGCTTGCGAGTCTTCAATATATTGTACGCTGCTACTCGTCATCACTGTCAACTACATACTCGGCTTCGTTAGAGCGCTCGATCGCCGTCGACACCGAGCCCAGGGTAACCAAGTCCCAGTTCAACTTCAAAAACATCACCGTCTCCAGCGTGGACGCGCTCATGCTCTTGCGCAGGTATCCAACCGAGCTCTTGACCATGGAGAAGAAGCGCTCTGCCACCACTGAAGTAGCAGGAATCCACCCCGTTTCAACGTACTTCGACGCCTTGGTAGTTCGCTGGCGGGCCTTCTTGGACAGCGCATTGTCGAGCGCTTGGGCAGCGCGCTTGCGCTTCGAGCGAGCTACCGGAGGCGCGTCGTTGGGTTGGTGAGCTGTTGAGTGTTGCGAACGCAACAAGCGCGAGACAGCCTTTCGCTCGGCCGCGAGCAGCGACTTCTCCGAGCCGCTTTGCACTTTTACAACTCCAGCTTCAAAGTCGGGAGATTCAATAATTTGCCCGTTGACAGCTAGATAGCCATCCAACCCCCCATGCCCTTCCATAACAATGTCGAACATATCTCGAACCGTTGTCATGGTCACGTCCTGGCGTTGAAGGCGAGTCGTGATCACGTCGAAAGCCGTCATTTCGTCTAGTAGCTGAGAAATTTTCCTCTGCTCTCCTGCCGAAGGTATCAGATCCACCATCGGGATCCGGCGCAACCCGGTGCTGCTGTCGCTGCTGGACATCTCGTCAGCCTCGTCAGCCTCGTCAGCCTCGCCGTCTTCCTCCTCTTCCCGTTCAATGTCACAGTCGTCCACAAACAAGTGGAGAAAGCGCTGCAGGTCCTCGAAGCGTTTCAGCATTCGGTAGCAGCCACTCCAGCGCAGCTCGTGAAGCGGGAGGGGCTTGTATTTGCACCCATTCAGTTTCAACTTGGCTACACGCTTCACTGTCTTCAGTCTTTTCATCAGCGAGCTCACCTTCTTGATAAGAGCCATGTGTGGCTCGATCCATTGACGAACCGCGAGGTTGAAGCGGTGGGCAGCACAGCCAATCATTGGCGTCTTGATGCGACGTGCAATGGCCTTATTCGTCTCCATATTATCCGCCACAATAGCAATCAGGTTGGCTACATCCAAGCCGTAGTGATCTAGGACCAGGTCTAGGAAGGCGATGTGCTCCGACGCGGTCTGGGAGGCCTCGTCCTGGAAAGGCGAAAACGCGAGAAACCGAATGCCCTTCCTCGTGGCGGCAAAAATGGCGATCGCATGTTCCGCGGCGCCAGTAAAGCCATCGAAGACAAGCACAAACTTCTCCCCTGCGAGCTCTTCACAGACCTTAACGTCAACGACACCAACAAGCGACACCATCCGCTTCAACAGCGTCCTCTTATCCATTGGCTTGAAGCGGACGGCGTCGCGAATCACTGGGTCGTCCACGTGCGCGAAGGGGAAGTTCTTCAAAGCCACGAGCTTGATCCAGCCGTACGAGTTGGCGGCATCCTTGTGAGCAAACATGCTGGCCGTGGGGGCGCAAGCGTTCTTGATGCACGTTGCTGCGGCTTCCTTGTAGCCGTGGTGGTGGCATTGAAGATGCGATATCAGGTTCTTGTAGCCCGCGTGCTTCAGCTGCGCTACAACGGCACCGCAGACGCAGCACGTGCGGTTGGTGGTGGTGGGATCCTTGAACAGGACGCTGACGATGTCGGCGTTCTTCATGTCGGTGGAGTTCTGATGGAGGACCAGGGAGTGAATAGGCTAATGATGCAGGGCTAGAAGAGGGCTTAAGCTTGCAGCGCGCGGGAATGCTTCAGCTTTTGGCGCGCATTGCACCATACCGCTGTACCAACGACTGGTTTTCTTTCTTTGGCTCGATTGTGACAATCTTATTGGCGGAATCAATTGGTTTCGGCGCTGATTGGCTCCGAGTTCTACCGGGGACAATCTTTGCAATCACGGAAGGAGATTGCAATCAATGTGGACAGGAAGATTGTAAGCGTCAATATCCCTCAATCTTACAATCGCAATACAATTTTGCCCAGCTCTGCTGCCGCACCCTCCGCGCCGTCAATGCTGTCATCATCTGCGCTGTCGACGTCACCCGCAATGGTCTCGATGAACGGAACGTCAGCTTCACCACTAAGCAGCTTTTCTCTGGTAAGAATCTCCATTTCGGTATCTTGTTCCGCCGGATTGCACTCGAAATCGTCAATACTCATAGGATATCGAACCCGAAGCACACTCATAGTTCATTATCTCCTCGTTCGGGGCATCACCTGCCTCTTTCAGAGAGCGCTGGGTAGACGACATGCCAAACACGAGATTTTTGTGTCGAAAGCTCTGGTCAATACATGTCGTACTACATGTAGAGCCAGAACTGGACATGATGGCGTAGTGAGCGTCATCTGTAGACTGCACACGCTCCTGTTGCCAGTAGCCCTACATACACGTGCTGGTCCGGCTTGGCGCGGTACAGTAGTCCGCGCGCTCAGGCGAGGATGCTGGCGATCGAATTGGCGGGTAAATGTTAAGCATTCGAGAGAGAGAGATTACTAATTAATGACGACTAGTAGCTCATACCCGCAGTTACTGCTCAAGCACTTTGCGTGTACCCTCAGACTTGAGCGAGATCGTCAGAGGCTTGATTAGCTAGAAGACACATGCACTAAGGTGTAATTCGTGCGACTTTAAATTAGTCACTAGAGACCATTTTGAAAACACTGTCATGTGAAAAGCGTCGATTTCTCGGATAGTATATAAACTACGGCGAAAGGTAGATCCGGCTAAATGTAAGGAAGGCGATGTAGAGATAAGTAAGCTTGTGAACCGGTAGTGAAACCAAGTATCAGGAAAAACGCTTGCAGTGATACGAGGGCTACTCAATGAGTTGATTGCCATACATTTGTATATTAACCCGACTAGTGGGAGCATTTGTACGTGTACTTGGTAGTATTTGAACCCGCCAGACTAGTGGGAGCTTTTATATGTGTAGTGTTTTGCTGAGCAAAGAAACAGCTCCGTGCGGAAGGAAAGGAGCGAATAATTTCCGATCGGTGGTCACTTAAGCAATGCTTACTGACTTTTAAGTTGTAATACTGATTTTGTGAGTTCGTCTTGTTCTGTTGCTACATGCACTGGCCCATAGTTCTGCGGTCTCCGTTGTACGTGCATTCTGTGACAGCAGACCTTGCACGCTGCAGCATAAACAAGGATCACGATGTGGTCGCAAGAACAGAGTATCAGCACAAAGCACAAACACTTACATGCAGTGTTTGCCTAGAGTTCAGTAGATGCAAAGCATTGGCCTGAGGTTCAAGGTATCCATACTTATGCACCAGCCTCCACTTCGCCCAGTTTCCAAGCCATAACGCTCTGCGTTGAGCTCGACATATCAGTGAGAATTATTGCTACTGCGGAGACAGCTGTAGGGTAAAATCTTACCCCCAACTTACGTACCTGATATTATTGCTATACATGATACGACTGTCGTCCACGGATCGTATCAGGTATACAAGGTTTTTCTGTAACTGACCGATAGATGCAGATGGACGCTTGTCTAGTGCATATTTTGTGTCAGATGATTTAGCCTAATTAGACATTTTAGACTCTAATCATACAGCCGTGAAATTTACCCAAACGCTTAGAACGCACATTAACGTTCGCTGAGGACAGGGGCGATACGTACACCCATATTTAAGTATAGTGTATGTTTTTTGGTGCTTTAAACCACTTTCACTTTCAAAATGGCAATCAAGCCCAATTCGTCAAAATGGAGAAATTCCCGGAGTCAAGAAACAACTCAGAAGGGCAGGAATAAACCTTGACAAACAAGCAAGAGCATTTTACCCATAGAGTCCCGAATTGATTTAGATAATACTGTTCGCGGTCTACAGCAAAACTTTAATTGCTAGGTGTTGGTTGTCTGAACAACTACCAACAAAACTTCAACAAATCAAGCGTAGCTCTGGTATCGCGATGCCCCGCATACTCAATCAACGCCGCGCGGCATCCAACATGGTATTCGCCCTCGATACTTCGATACATTTGGGCATAGTTTCGGGATCGCGGTGCCCCGCGTTCACGAGTCGTCAGCTGGTGTCCCGCGCAACAGCCCGGGAAATGGTGGATTCCACCTGAGATGTAATCAATTGAGCAAAGAATAAAATGAGGGGGACCAACATCGGCCAAATTCGGCCGGTGGGAGTCTCTTGTATATGGGCGTTTTGAAAACTCAAATATGGTCAATATGGGAATATGACCAAAATGCCCATATTCGTGAATGCCTGCCTACAACATCGAACGGAAGCCTCCAACAAATCTCAGCCCAATACTTTAACAGTAACTGACCCATTGGAGCCAGGGTGGCCGTGCCACGATGGCGAACAGCAAAAAGGCGTTATGCCATCTTCAACACAGATCTCCATGACGCTGTGCGTCACTACCACAAAGTGGCACCTACAGAATCGGCAGTTCTGTCGTCACGGTAACAACATGTATTAATAAAATGTCCGTCTGTAAGAACCACTGGCAAAGTGACCCACGCTGCGTGGGGCTGAGGTCAGTCCAGGTACTGTCCTGTACTGTAGATGCGGAGGTCCGCTCCGCTTTCCTTCCGAAAAATTCGCGGCTGCGGTGACTCTGGCGCTCGCTCATCAGTCGCAAGATGCACCAGTGGTGCCTCCACATCAAAAAGCGCCTAGAGGCGAGGCGGTTGTGCTGTCGGGGAATCGAGCTAGGATGTGTTCCAGTCTTTTCCATGGCGCTTGAAGAGCGCTCCATTGTCTCCGCATCCATCAAGGCGCCGCGTTGCTGGCCTGCCTCAGTGCTCCTGGGCGAAAGCACTGGAGAGAGCACCGCTCGAGGGTCTGAGACCTGCTCCGGTTGCCGTACCATGTTCGCAAGCGACTCTTTTTAGCGCCATGCGGTCGCCTGGAAAAAGCCGCTCGCACCGCCTTGCACCGCACGACAGACGACGATATGTACACCTCGACGGCGTCGACAGCTTCGGGGTCTTTGTTCAACTTGGCTGGGGTGTCAAGCGGTACATCGGCGGCATGCCACCATGAAAGGATGGCCAACTTCCATGTCAACACGCAATGGCTCCGTCGCCTTCCATCCGGCGATTCCATCACGTTTCAATCTGGCCAAAGCTCACCATCTGAGGACACTTTGGTCTGCGTTGAGCCACAAACCAAGAAGCGACCGAATGGGGCGGCGACAGCGCTCCGTCCGTCCTTCGAGTGCTCGCGTGGACCGACTATCCGACTATCGATTTCTCGCGATGTGTAACACAGGGCCGAGATGGGGCGGGGCTACAAAGTGGCCAAGCGTTTGTGCGTCAATATGCTCTGGAAGTCGCCTACCCGCCATGGCTCACCTCCTGCGAGATGCACCGTATGTCTTCAATTCCACCGGCTCAGCTCTGTAGGCCAAGGTCTCTCCCTCTCACCGTTGGAGCGGCTCGGCATTTCGTAATTGGCGATCTCCGCAACACCAAGTGCCATCGAGCCATGCAGGTCTGGGGAACGCTCGCCTTCACGCTGGGCGCCATGGCCGCTAGCGGCGCGCAGGCCGCGCGCAACCTGACGGCCAGCTTCGACATCCTGTCGTACAACGACGTGTACGAGATGCTACAGGACACCGTGGACGGCATCAACCTCGGCGGCCCCTCGCGCGTGGTGCCGATCGCCAAGGCCATGCGCGAGGCCAACCCCAACACGCTCGTGCTCTTCGCCGGCGACACGGTGTCACCCTCGCTCTGGTCGACGCAGTTCAACGGCCAGCACATGGTCAAGGCGCACAACGCCATCGGCCTGGACTTCGCGTCGCTGGGCAACCACGAGTTCGACTTCGGGCTCGACAACTTCATGAACGTCTCGCGCAACTCCAACTTCCCGTGGCTCAACGCCAACTGCTTCGAGGTCGCCAACAAGACGCTGCTGCGCGGCACGGTGCCCAACGCCATCAAGAACCTGACGGACCCCGTCCACGGTGACATCAGCATCGGCCTCTTCGGCGTCATGTATGACATGAACGACACGAGCAAGGGCCTGTACTGGGAGGACCCGATCAAGGCCGCCCGCGAGCAGGTGGAGATCCTCCAGGCCAAGGGCGTGGACTTCATCATCGCCATGACCCACCAGGACCTGGCCGACGACAACCGCCTCTCCAAGGAGGTGGCCGGCATCGACATCATCATCGGCGGACACGACCACACGTCCATGCTGCAGACCAACTTCGGCACGCCCTACCTCAAGGCCGACTTCGACTTCCGCTCGGTCTGGCAGTCACATATCGACTACTATGCGGCCGATGGCGACAATGACCGTAAGTCCCTAATGACGCACCAGGCCATTCCCATCGTCGAGAGCATGCCCACGGACAACACGCTGGACGCTATCATCGCCACGTACCAGGCCCAGATGGACGAGCTGTCGGGCCAGATCATCGGTAAGCTCTGCGAGTCGCTCGACCTCTCGCAGGACGTCGTGCGCGCCAAGGACTGCAAGATCGGCCACCTCTTCGCCAACGCCGCGCTGCAGTACTACGGCGAAGGCTCGGCCGACGTCGCCGTCATGAACGGCGGCGGCATCCGCGGCGACAAGATCCTGCCGGCCGGCGACCTGTCGCTGGGCGAGGTGCTGGCCTGGTCGCCGTTCGGCAATACGCTCATGACCATCGAGACCACCGGCGCGTCGCTCAAGCTCTTCCTGGACCACGAGATGGCCGCGAGCTGCGGCGCCAACGTCATCCAGCAGAACGGCTTCTACGTGCACCCGGCGGGCTTCAACTACACGTACACGTGCACGGCTGAGGGCGCCGGCAAGCTCTCGAACCTCGAGTGGCTCGACCACCCGACCCACTCGGGCGAGATCCTCGACACGGACAAGCTCACCCTGGCGCTGAGCAACTACCTGTACACGACGCAGTTCGCTGTGATCGAGGGCGTGACCGCCACGGTCAAGGTGACGGAGGCCGAGGCGGAGCGCGTGGACTCGGCGCTCGAGGCCTACGTGTCCAGCCTCCCGAGCGGCAACGTGTGCCTGCCGACGGAGCTGCGCTCGTCCGTCTCGTTCTAAGCTGCTCACAGATAGACACAGGCGACCGACAGCCTCAATACAACCGACATAGACCTGCTTTACGCACCACGTAGTACTACATCGCTGCCAGACAAAATATAAGCAGCTTTTTAGTGGTTACAGTCACTTTCTTGCATGCAGCACGTTGCCTAATAACCGGAGCAATGGTGAGCGTGCGGTTGTTATTCGCTCAGTCGACCTAGCTTCGTTTAAGCAGACTGCAATGCGTCCATGGCGTTGGGCACAACCAAACGAACGAGAGCTGGCTTGCCTCAATCCTTGAGCGTCAAGTTGATGTGGCGCAACGTCGTGAGTGAAGTGGACAGGCAGTCAAGCGGCCTGTCCAACTTGAACCAGACACGTTAATCCATTGGTGGTCCAAGTTGAAGTGCACTCGAACAGCAAAAAAATGTGTCACATTGGCCAAGTCCGATGTGCCTTCGATTGTCGCTTTTTGGCAGCACGAGTAGCCCAGCGTACCAGCGAGCATGACATTAGGTATGAGCAACCTGGGGATTTTGAGGCATAGTACCAAGCTTGGCAATGCCATACAGGAGAGCATTTTCAACGGTTGGAACCTTGTCTCGCCTGAGTTGTACCCCTGCACCTGTGTACACCACACACCGTTGCATCTGATTTTTGCGATCTTCCAGCGACTCACATTGGCGCCATTCGCCATTCGTCTCCCGCCCAAGCCACGTACCAAGCCAAGGATGCTGCGCTGTGTCCTCTCCCTCCTAGTGGCGTCGCTGCCGCTCACGAGTGCGTGGCTGCCGCCGATCGTGGCCAAAGGCAACAAGCTCTTCGACTCGGAGACGGGGCTGGAATTCCGCATCAAAGGTTTGGCACCGAGATCGCATTGTGTATCACCCTCCTCGACCTGATGAATCCCTGTTGGCAGGCATGGCGTACTACCCGCGGCCAAACAGCGGCGAGATGGCCGACGTGAGCAACTACGACTGGGCGTCGGACGACCACGAAGACGTGTGGGGGCCCCACCTCAAGGTCATGCAGGACCTGGGCGTGAACACCGTCCGCCTCTACTCAGTGGACCCGAGCAGGTCGCACGACAAGTTCATGTGCGCCTGCTCGCAGGCTGGCATCTACGTGTCGGTGGGTATGGCCGCGCCCTGCAAAGGATGCGCCGTGGCCGACGTGGCCGCGCCGGACTGCTACCCGGACGGCATGTACACGCGCATGCAGATGGTGTACAACGCCTTCGCCGTGTACGATAACACGCTGCTCTTCAGTGTGGCCAACGAGCCCAACCTCATCTCAGTGGACGGAGACACGGGCGAGTCGGTCATGCCCTGCGTCAAGGCCATGATCCGAGACATTCGAGCATACGCGGACGGCTGTGTCGGCAGCTTGAGGGAAGTCCCCATTGGGGTGGAGATGGCGGACATCCCGCCCAGAGCGCAGTGGCTGCAATACTTCGACTGCACGGCTAGCAACAGCAGCTCCAGTGGCAGCGGGGATTCCAGCGAGAGAGCGCAGTGGATGGGGTTCAACCCGTACGTCGAGTGCGACCCGACCGGACACACCGAGTACGCGCAGTCCACGGGCCTGAATACGCTCATGAAGGACTACAAGGACGCGGCGTACCCACGCCCCATCATGTTCGGAGAGTTTGGCTGCAACACGGGAGACAACACCATGGATGGATACGAGAACCAGCGCACATTCTACGATGTGCGTGGTGCTATTGCTTTGGCTGTCGAGAGCCGGCGGACACTAACTCACAACTTTGTTCTATTGTGCTGCTTTGTTTTACAAGGCCAAGTGGATGAACGAGGAAGAAGACATGACGGTCGAGATCGTGGGCGGCAATGTATTTGAATTCTCGACCGAGATTGCCAATCTCGAGGGCACAAAAAGTAAGTTTGGTACCTTTGTGCTGGAGTTTTGAGTAGGATCTAACGGGGGTTTCGTTGTCTCGAGTAGAGCTGACGAAGAACGCCGACAAGGGCAAGTACGGTGTGGGCTACTTCCAGCCCGACGATTGTGACAACGAGAACACCACGTGCGAGTTCACGCCGTACCCGGAATACGACAACCTCAAGGAGGCCTACACGACCACCAAGAATTCGACTATCGAGATGGATTCGTTCACGCCCGCTCAAGTGTCCGTCTGCCCTGTCGATGGACCTCCCAGTCACGCCCGATGGTAAGTGCCTACAGCCCTGCTCCGTTTGTAAGTACATATTTGCTAACAACTTATTCTGCTGGGCAGTCGAACAATTGTCTTGCTCCGTGGCGCAGCCAGTGTGCGATGGCCAGAAGTCCAACAACTTCGACTCCAGCACCTTGGCCGACCTCAACGACGGCAAGACAGCGAGCAGCGGGTCGTCGACGGCTACTAACAAGGATGGAAGCAGCAATGCTCACACCGCCGCAGCCGCATCTATTGAGGCACTGGGGCTCGCTCTTGCTGCCTTCCTGTCGCTGAGCTAAGCTCCCAGCCTCGATCTCCTCAATGCGTTCCACGTCACTATATATTAGTTTTAATGAATGGGAAGTAGATGTGAACGACAAAAGAGCCCCATGCAATGCAGGCAGCGCCCACTGCCTAGGGGAAATTGGACTCCATGTCTCCGCTACCAACGGCAGCTTCGCGGCGCTCACCGAATACGTAGTGCCCGGCCACGTAGCCTGCGACGACCCAGAGCAGCAGCGTCAAGTCGTACGTCATGGACACGAGCATGAGCATGTACGCCACAAACAGCGTCACACCGTGCAACAGGCTGTGCACGGCGTGCTGCGTCTCCGGCGACAGCGTCCGGAACCACGCCGGGCCGCACGAATCGGCCAGCGGCATGCTCTGCGCCGTCGACCGCAGCAACTGCGCGCTCTCTGTCGCGTGGGGTGCGTTGCTACTGAGCAGACGCTTGACGCTGCTCTCCTTACGCAGCACGCGGCGCAGCTGCAGCAGATACTCGTTGAACACCGCCACCAGTGCCACGAGGATACCACCACAGATATAACGCACGCGCGAGTCCAGCACCCAGCCAGGGAACCACAGCAAGATGCACGGCGTGGAGCTGCCGCTGAAGGAGAAGCCGTTGAGCATGGTCGTGCCAGGTCCCGAGCAGAAGCCGTGCTCTTGTTGACTAGCAGCGGTGGCGGCGCCTTCCTTGGCGGCTTGGAACGACAGAATATCACTGAACACCTCGCGCGCGTGCGTCATGCTGCACGTGTGCACCGCCTGCTCGCCGTGCGCCATCACCACCTCGGGTCCGCTGGACACCGACGACTCCATGCCGCACACAGGACACAGCACGCTCTCCTCACTTTCGTCGTGGCGGTGGCCGTGCGGTGCCGGCGGAGATGCCACGCCTTTAAGCCCAAGTTTCTGCAGACATAGAACAAGGATAATCGGGCACAGTTAGAAGGCTGCTTTGTCTGTGTGTGTGTCTCCAAGTGCGGTGCAACACGTACCGGGTCCCTGAGGAAGGCGTCGAGCGAGTCCTGGCTCGCGAAGCGCAGCTTCTGGCCGTTCTTGAGCTGGAAGTTGTAGGCCTGGCTCATGACCATCTCGCCACTCACCGGGTCGTCCTGTAGCAGTGAGTATACAACCAGGTTAGAGGTCTATTGCTGCAGCAGTTGACACAGTTACTGTTGATGCACGCACGGGCATGTCGTCCATGTCCATGGCGGAGGCGGCGTGCACCAGCCCGTGCAGCGCCAGAGTGGCCACCAGCAGCAGCGCGAGGAGTGGAGAGAGGCGGCGGCGGACTGTTCCGGTCATGGTGTAAGCGAGCGGAAGCGGGTCTGGGGCTGTGCGGCCGCAGGGTCGAGCTCTTGGCGTCTTGCTCTTGATGATGCAGCTTCTGGACTGACGCAGAGTCGTGCTGACGACTGGAAAACGGGAATGACAGGGACGCCAAAGTTGATATGCAGCATGATGAGTAGAGTATAATACACTTACTTTGAAATTGCATATTGGGCGATTGTTGACTCGTGAATATGCTCAACGAGTTTACGAGCTCAAGTTTGAGCGTCTGAAGCGGCTCGCCCGCCTCAAGTTGCGCTCAGCGATAGAAAAAGTAAAGTAGCTTGCATGTATCTTGCCTACTGCACGCGCTCGCTGCGTTCACATTGGCCCCACAGATTCTATTGATGCGGACCGAATTTGGTATTGTTGATGTGTCAAGCCAACTGTTGCAAGGCTGTCGGGAGAGGTACATACATGTATTACTGCCCCAGATCTTAGGTAAGCTTCGTTTGGGCATCGTTTGTGTGTTTTTCGAAGTACATGTATCGAGGTTGCTTGAAAAAGTCTGCAAGTTTTGTTCCTCACAGTAAGATAACTTAGTTCGTGTGAAAATGCTTCATATCTTGATTCTTGCGGTAGGAGCTTCCTACTGCAAGAACCAAGATATCCTACTGGGAAGGCTTGCATGATAGTTTTCTTCCTAAAAAATTATTTTCAACAACTTCGATGTCCATGCAATCGGTTTCCAAGCTCTTACTACAATACGTGTATTCGGTGCAACTACGCTGGTGTCGAGTGTAGATCGCTTGCTTTTGCACTGTAGTGAAGCGTAGTGAACAGTGAATTCGTTTTTCACTGTGCTCGTCAAAGTTGGAACGGTTCTGGAACAAGACTGGGGGCTAAAATCTCTAATCTCACTGTGCGTTGTTTCCTTATTTCTATCACTTGTATACCATTGATCTCGAACAACAAGTCGGCTCCATTAATTAAACAACACGGAAGTGAATCGTTCTCGGAGCACCTCTCGTTTTGGTCTCATCTTCTCTCTTTTTGTAAGCTTACCGTCAAAAAGCAGCTTTTGAGGATTTCAGGTCTTAGAACTTCGCCCCTTCTATATCGTGCACTGTGAGCATCAACAGCCCCAGTTGCCGTCCTACCCTGGCTCGATCGAATCAAAGCGTTCTTTCGCCAGCTACGATGGAGCACGGCGGCTTCTGCATGGGCCCGGGCTCGCTCATGGGCACAGCCGGCTTCAAGTGGGCGGGGCGCGACCCCATGGACGACTGCTCCATGCTGTGGCTCGAGAGCTGGGGGCTCACGAGCGTCTCGCGCGCCGCCGCGGCCTGCATGCTCGTGTTTATGCTGGCCGCGCTGTCCCAGTACCTCACGACGGCCAACGAGTGCCAGCTGCAGCAGTCCAAGACCTTCGCCAAGCGCCGACTCGCGATGGCACTGGCTCAGCACCTGCCACCTAGCAGCAGCAGAGGAGGAGGAGGAGGAGGAGGAGGAAGAAGCTTCTACGACCCGGAGCTGGGCCACAGACGCTCGTCATCGTCGTCCTCCTCCTGTGAGCGGCGCAAGGACTGCAAGCACGCGGAGGAGTCAGCGGTGCATCCCGAGCGGCTGGAGCTGCTGCAAGCTCTGGATAACAAGAGCGCGAGGCTGTCGACGGCCGAGAGGGCGCACCCCACGTCGGTGTCGCAGCCCGTGAGGCCGACGCCGCCCATTTCCGTCAAGGTCGGCAACCTTATGCACCTGGGCGACTCGCTCATGCGCGGCGTCAGGATCCTGCTAGCGTATTTACTCATGCTGGTGGTCATGACGTACGACCTGTCGCTCATCACCAGCATCGTCTTGGGATTCATGACGAGCTTCTTCGTGTTCGGGAAGGACACGGCCAAGGTGCCAGTCTCAGCCGACCCCTGCTGCTCGTAGACTGCGGGATAGCGAGATCATACCTGCATGCTCGTAAGGCTATCTACACCGTAATTTACTCTATTTGTCATCGTTCGCTGCAACCACACCCACTCCATCGAAGAAAACAAGAGTCGTTCGTGTATTATGCGTGCGCGATTTTTAGGGGATTATCATAACGCGCTTCTGAGAGCTCCATGCTCTTCTTCACGCATTTACTGGCCGCACGCCGGTGGCTTCACTGCCGCGCCCGTGCTCACCCTCGCCTACTTACTGCTTCTTGGCCGCGCTGGCGTCGAAGTCCTTGGGGAGGATGCCGTCGCTGACACCGCGCGCCACGATGTCCTGGAACAGCGCGGCCGCGTTGGGGATGTCCAGGGCGACGTCGTCCAGTACGAGTTTGAAGCGCTCAAAGCCCTTGATCAGCTGGCCCGTAGACACCACCTCGTGCGAGACCAGGTAGGCCAGCAGCGACGCCATCGCGGCGCTGTTGGCCTCGCCGCCTTCCTCGAGCGAGTTGGTGATGCCGCGCTTGACTACCTCGTGGTGGAAGTGCGGTACGTTGAGCTCGCGAACGCAGCGCGCAGCCTCCTCGAGGTCGCGCGACAGTAGGTACTCCTTGGTAAGCTGGTCGATGGCCACCTTGAGCTCCTCGACGGGGCGGCCGTCGCCAGGTCCCCAGGCCTTCTCCATTCGTGCCGTGGCGTGGTTGATGCTCAGCTTCTTGATCGCCTCCGCCGCAATCTCCGGGGCGTATCGCGTGATGAACGGGTCCTCCAGGAAGCTGGGCGGCAGGATCTCGTCGACCACCGCGCGGGCGCAGAAGATGGCCAGCATGTTCTTGGCCGTGGGGATGTCAATCTGCAAGTCGCCGGCGAGCAGCAGCACCCGACGGAAGCCCATGAGCACCTGGCCAGCCGTGAGTCCGTCCAGGTACAGTGCCGAGAGCAGACGCGACGCCAACTCGCGCTCCTTGTCGTTCTTGTCCATGGCCATGGTGATGGCGCGCTTGACCACTTCGTAGTTGAACTCGGGTTCGTCCAGGTCGTTGAGCGAGCTCAGCACTTCGTCGGCGTCGCCGCTGGTGAAGTACTCCTCCAGGATCTCGATGATGCGCTTCTTGATCTCGGGCGGAGGGTTGAGCGCCAGCTCCTTGGCCGCCAGCTCGTCCGGCTCGAGCGTGGGCGTCGACTTGGACTTGGTGGGCGACCCGGGCGTGGACACCAGCACCACGTTCTCCTCCGCCTCGCTGTCGTAGTTGGGGTCGTGCTCGTCCGAGGGCACGGCGCGCGGGATCTCCGTCACCTTCCAGGACGCCTTCTGGCCGCCGCCCATGCGCTTGCCGGCGTCGCGCGACTTGCTGCGCTCCTTGCGGGCGGGGAGCGGCTTGTCGCCGCCGCCTGAGCCGCCCGAGCCGCCGCTGGAGGTGGACGCTGGGGCCGGGGTCGGCTGCACCAGGACTTCCTCCATGGTGGTCACGGTCTCTGCAGTGACGTCACAGCAGCGGGATAAAGTTAGCGAAGATGATGAGGAGGATAAATAACGGATACTGTTTGGGGTGTCGGGTTCCTCACCTTCGGGAGCGGCGGACATGGCGAGGTGGGAGGTCGGGGGCAGAGGGGAGAGGAGAGGACGAGGGGAAGAGAGAGGAGAGACGACAGGGAGTTGGCTGGCGTCGGGCTGCTCTGCTTCCGGGTGTCCTTCCTCCGGAGGTGCTGCTTGCTGTTGCTTGCTTCTTGAGCTTTTGCTTTGGATTCTGCCCCCTTTGCGCCGCGACATAAATAGTTAACTTGGAATTTGTATGCCGGAAAACTTCAATGTACCGGTAGTTACTAAAGTGAACAGCAAAATTATCTCAGGAGAGTGACTCGCGATTACACAGCGCCACTTCGCGTTGGTGTGTGTGTGCATGAGCTCCTGTGTGCATGTGAGTGCATATACACTGCGCGACAAAAGGTTTGGGACAGCGACACTTTGTACAATATCTCAGCTTCTAGAAGGAGTTGTCGGATGAGACTTAGATATGTTCCTCCAATCAGATTGCTTTAAACGCGACATATGACGCGAGCTCGGATTTCCCATTGGGTAGGGTGGCTCCCATACAAATATGTCGAATTGGCACCGCGACAAAATTTTGGGACAAATGTTTATCTTGATTAAAGTATAGGTGCCTGTGATGGTGAGGTCACGTTAACTATCAGGATCAAGTAAAACAAGGTCGCCAGTCGCCCTTAAGTGGGTAGTGAGCGTGAGGGGGTGCATCCCTGGTGCCCAAATCGAGTCAACACAATGTGTACTTATAGTTTATCAACTTTGAGTGCCTCCTTACTCTCCTATTGCGCTCTAGAGGCCTTCAGGAGCTCCTCAAAATACGAAGGGCACTAACCAATAGGATTTGTATTAAAATACGCATTAACGGTAATATCATGTCCGTATTGTGTCGTGAGGGCCCAGATACATACTCGAGACAGCTCATCTTTCTGTCTGTCATTTTATACTTCACCTCTGTAGTCCTAGTTACCACAGCGGATCCTCAAGTGTTGCTTGACGCCCGTAATGCGCGCTTCATGCTGCTTCTTATGCCCAAAACTGCAAATAGTTGGCCTCGGTGGACCTCACCATCACATGCACCTATACTTTAATCAAGATAAACATTTGTCCCAAAGTTTTGTCGCGGTGCCAATTCGACATATTTGTATGGGAGCCACCCTACCCAATGGGAAATCCGAGCTCGCGTCATATGTCGCGTTTAAAGCAATCTGATTGGAGGAACATATCTAAGTCTCATCCGACAACTCCTTCTAGAAGCTGAGATATTGTACAAAGTGTCGCTGTCCCAAACCTTTTGTCGCGCAGTGTATATGGAGCGCGAGATTTTCTGCACGGCAAGGTATGGAGTGCCACGTGTAATATTTAAGTAGAAGCAAGTGGCAACTACATGTAGAATGTAGAACTAACGTTATGAGTTCGTGGTCTAAAGCAGTAATTCACCCGGGCAATGCCCACTCACTGGTGGGAAATGTGTGTTTGGCTCAATCTCGAGGGTGCTGGAAATGTGCTGCAACATTTTCACGTTGACTGTGCCTGGCATTTGATTGGAATCGGTTTTGAGAAGCTGTTTGCAGTCATTGTCATTCAAAACTGGTTGGTGGTAGGATGGATGATGCAAGGGCTACTCGCTTTGGCAAGAATCCGCCCACAGTATTATTTGCTACGAACGGCACGAGCAGCTACTGGGTTTGGTGGCGGCAAGATTCGCGGGCAACAGCTTCATCAGTCGCTTTCGTGGCGTTGCCACCGAATGGATCCAACGATCACGCACTCACACACGCACACGAGCACACGAGCACACGCACTCTCCACACGCACAAGACGCAACATGAAAGGCCATCAAACCGCACCCCCTCTCCCTCCCTCCCTCCCACTTCCGCAGACTTGTTGGCTTCACGCATCGGCTTCTTGTAGGCAACTGGTGGTACTGAGCGTACCCAATAGTCGTCAGGCTAAGATGTGTAGAACGCTGAGCGATCCACTTCAGGTAGAGCCTCGCTGCAACCGTGGCAACTTGTAGCGAACGAATCGTTAGCGGTGAAACAACTGTGCAAGCAAGTAACAACAACACCAATAAAAAGATTAATAAACAGCAACCACAGCTTCCGTTGCGTTGCCTGGAGTGACGACACCAGGCGGGCACACTTACATTGAACAGAGCCAAGATTCAGCCCCAATTTTAATATTGCTTGGCCCAAACACGCGCTTCCGACCACATTTATCGCATTTGGGATTCCACACGCTCACTTCGGCTCGGCACTGGGTTCCAGCGCACTTCCACGTATCCCGCACCGTCTCGAACTGCACTTTAAGAATCCGCTGCGTATGGATGTCCATACGGCGTACGCGGATCATCGAGTTCTTGACATTTTTTGCTGTGACAGGGACGGTATACAATTACTCCATCAGTATTGACTTCGCCGGCAAAGTGACGATCAGATTTTGAAGCAATAACGTACAGTTAAGTTCTTCCACTGCCTCTTGGGCCCCTTCCTCGGTTTCAAACGTCACGCATGCGTCACCACGCCCAAGGTGGGTGCGCTGGCTAGGAAATACGGCAATCGCTGGAAATCCAGTGTCTCGATCAACCTTCAGAAGTCCAAGTCAGCACATCAAACACGGGAAAAAATGTGTTCACAGACAACTCACCGCAACACCAAAACGCGCAAAGTCCTCCTCAATCTGCGCAGCGCACACAGTCGGGTTTACCCCGGTCACATACACCTGCCTCACCATCAAATCTTCGTCCACTGGTACGTCATCCAGGTCAAAGCGAATGTCCTCGACCTCCTTAACAAAGGCGTTGCCGTCGTCGTCCGAGTCCGAAATGAACATGTCACCATCGTCATCAAACGTTGCCAAAGCGCCAGGTGACGGAGGGGTGTCTTCACGAGGCGATAATTTCTGCTTCTTAGCAACCCGGTCCTTCTCGTCAATTTTCCCGTTTTGACAAACTTCACCCAGCTCAGGCGGATCACTCGGCTTTTCGACGCTCTTCTTCTTGGTGGAGTCCCGATTACCCGGCGAAGAAGATCGGCATTTGACACGTGGATCTCGTTCCCGATCGCGGCTACAAGAAACGGCTCGCTCCGTACGGCGATGGTCATGCTCGCTCGGCCTCTCTCTCGACCATGATCTTGACCGCGAGCGGCGACGGTGACGACTACTACCATAGTCTCGACCTCGGGGGCTTGGAGAACGAGATCGGGAGCGTGACGAACCTCTTCGTCTACGATCATCACGGAATTTGCCGTCTCTGCTGTAACGATCACGATCTCTGGAATGTGGCGATGGTGATCGCTTCCTCCTATGATCGTCGTCGCGCCTGCAGCTACCGTTTTCCCGATCACGATGCCCACGGGGTGGCGTTTCATACTTATCTGGCGTAGTCGAGCTTTGAGGGCCATAGTAACTTGGTCCGGAGTTTTTGTTGAATGACCCAGAGCTTTTCTTGCGACGCTTGTTTTGAGTGTTCCCGGGGGTATTCCTCGATGCAGAGTCATTTGTTCGCGATGCTTTTGGTGGTGTATCCTGCTGAGGTTTTTCCACCGCTGGGATGTGCTTCTTCTTCTTCTTCGGGATTGGAAGCTTGTCCATATCTGTATTTTGCAGTCGGCTCTTAACCATCGGGATGCCGTTTCTCGCTGCTTCTTCTTGCATCTTCTTAAAGCGATTGGGACGCTTGTAGCCGGTCCCTTCTCGAATATCGCTAGCACTCTCTTGTCCATCCACGTGCAGCGCATCATAAATACTAATTTGTGGCTCTCGCCTGTATCCGCCTTGAGAGACGGTCTTATCGTTCACCTGCGCAGGTTGCCCATTTGCCGCGCCTGAGTTGTGTGTTGTCGAAGTAGATTCACTGCCCCCGCCAAAGCGGGATTTCGGGACAGTGCGAGTTGTTTCGACTGCATATGTAGGTGCATCCTCGGTCTTCTTGGCATCAGCATACGCGAGATATCTAGTGTTGGATTTCTCCTCTGTCTTCCTAGACAGTTCTCTCGCCAACAATGTCAACGGCACATCGTCAAGGTCCTTTGCGGCGTCCGAACCATTAGCCTTCTTCGTTGGCACCATAGTGTAGTGGTTCTTCTGTGGTCGTTTGGCTCCAGGGGTATCCTCAGGGTCTAGCATTTTCGTACTGCGCCTTGTCACGGCAAACTTGCCCTTCATGACGGTTGACGTTGCGATGGGCTTCTTGCTGGGACGAAGTCCGTTGGATCCAACCGACGGCTTGTCCGGCGACGACGTTTGCTTTGGCTCCATCGTTGTCTTCTTAGCATCATTACTTGCCTTCTTTGCGTGAGTCTCTGTGTAGTCGTGCACTGGCAATGGCTTTGGCGGTGCAGTAGTCGTAGCTTTCACCTTGGTCTTCAGTTTCAATGGCGTGAAATCAAAGAATTGTTGTACTCCAGCTGTCGAAGAATCAACCGCTTTGTCACCACTTTCGCCATTCACTGACTTTTCGCTGTCGCCAGCCTCAGGTGTTTTCTGCGTGGGGGCAGCTTCAACCTTCTTGTCGCTCGAGGTCGTCGTTTCCCCACCTGTGCCATTCTTTTTGCTGTCCGCAGGCTTATCGTCAGCATCGCTGTCATCACTGTACTCAAGTCCAAGATCGTCTGTGTCCGGTTCATCGTCTTCCAAGATCTCGGTTTCAGCTTCGGACACGTCTTCATCCTCTATTTCTCCAACCTCAACACTAGTTTTGGTGTCGGCATTCTTCAGCACAGCATTCACACTCTCTACTGTTTCCTTCCGTGCTCCACCAGCGTCATTACCAGCTTTCACTTCGAGTGAAGCTGCCTCTTCACCAGGGTTACTGTCCTCGTTCCCAAGTGACAGGTCTTCTGCCTCCAAATCAAGGGTGCCGGTGTCCGAAAGATCAGCATCACCATCATTTGAATCCACCAATTGCCGGGTGGCTTCCTCCTTGTCTAGCTGCTCTTCACCTCTCGCAGATTGTCGGCCAGCGGTGGTTTGATGCGAAAGAGATCCAGGCGGTGCAACTGCAGCACTACCATGAACTTCTGCAAACACCTTGTTCACATCTGCATCAGCGGTTCGCGTTTGCTGTGAATTATGCGAAACGCCTTGAACAGTCTGAGGACCCTGAAAGTCTACAGGGATCTTCAGTCGCACGATCGTCGATTCCTTCGTCGCATCAGCGTCCACCATCTTCTCCGCCGTACCATTTACTGTTGTCGACGCACTGCTTTTATCACTGTCGTTTGTTTCATCCTCGCTGGATAAAACTTCAATCGGCTGGTTTGAATTCCCTGAATCATCTTCATCCGACACTTTCGACGAAACACTTTTGGTCGTAGCTACTGTGTGATACACTTCGCTCGCTATAGAGCCAACTGATGCCTGCACTGGCAGCTTCTCTGCTGGAAGCGGCGCCTCCTTGGTGGTGCTATCTTGCTGACTCAGTTTCCGCGTGACGGCAGGCTTACGGGATCGTGGCTTCTTCTTCTTTTCCGACGAAGCTGCTTGGCGCAGCCGCTTTCGTTTCCGCTTTACAGGTTTCGTATCTTCGTCACTGTCCAGGTAGTCGTCGCTGAGTAGATCCACCACTTCAGGCTCGTCCGGCTCAGGAACCTCTTCTTCTTCCGCAGGGGAGTAGTCACTGCTGAAGTCGTCTTCACTTTCACTGTCGCTATTGGTGATCTGTTTAGCCCTTCGAAGTGCCTCCCGCTGTTCTTCCTCCGAGCTCATGCCGAACCGATTTGTGTGCTTTCGTCTCCGTCGCATGTTCTCCTTGCGTCGAATCACCTCTGGATCGCGGTAGCCTGATACCCAGCTCAGCATCTCCGCGGCGACATCATCCGTCATCGTCGCCGTCGTCGTCGTTGTAGACGCCGGCGCTGCCACCTTCTTCTTGTGCGGATCCTGCGGACTCTTCAACGACACCTGTTGCATGAACTTGGACTGCGTTGACCCAGCTGCGTGAGGCGCGCCACCACTCGCTACCTTACTATTCCCTCCAAACTCTTTCAAAAGATGCGGGGGCGTGCTTTCCTCCGTCTTCGTCTCCTCATCGGACTGCTGCAATTGTATCACATCCACTTGCAAATTCTGCATCAACTCGTGAACGGCCGCATCGCTCCCTAGCGTCGCGCTACCAGTCGCCGTCATCGTTGCAGTAGTCGCGGTACTCGTTGCTGTCCGTACCGTCTTCGGATCCAACTGGGACATGGGCACCGCCTTCACCTTGGGCTTCAACGTGGGCGACGCCAGGTTCGACGGCATGGCCAGCGGCTGCATGAGCTCTGCGGCGGTCGGCATTCGGGTCTCCAGGGGTGGTCCGACCTCTACAGGCGGCACGGAGGCCGCCGCGTTGGCCGCCTCCGCCTGCAGCAGCGCGCTCATGTCGGAGGCGTCCACGTCGCCCAGGAAGTCGAGCGCCAGGGCGTCGTCCTCGTCCTCGCTGGCCACAGCGTCGCTCTGCAGCGAGCGCTGGTGGTCCTTGAAGCCGATGTGCGCCTTGACACGCTGGAAGAGCTGCTCGCGCTCCTGCTGCTCGTCGCGGCGCCGAGCCGCGAGCCACTGGCGCGCGCGCAGCAGCTCGCTCTCCCATAAGGCCGCGGCGCTGTCGCCCATGTGGCTTGGCGACTTGCTTGCTTGGCTCCTGCCGCTGCGGGGCGTGCGTCGAATGCGGAAGCTAGCTAGCTAGCGCCGGAGTGCGGAATGCAGAGTGATGATCTCTGGCGCACTTGGCTCACCCGCGGGTTTTTGATTCCCGTTGTGAAAGGCTTCGCTCTTGGTTTTGGAGTGGGCAACGGTAACTTGTCTCCCATTGGCTGAAAATGCGAGTTAACGCCCATTGGTCATGGCAGTGGATCAAATGGCGGAAGAGCGACACTTACCGGACGACTCCGACTCGAGCATGGTGAAGCTGCGCGGCTACGACTTCTACCGCGCGATCGGGTCCCCGAAGCGCATCGTGGCGCCCATGGTGCGTGACGACACTCAACCGTCAACGATTTCCGCGTTGGAACGGAGAAATTCCGCCGCGTGACGACATCACAAGCCTCGTTGAAGCGTGTCAATTGGCCTGTATACTGATAATAACGTCTCTTTCCTTTACTTTGCGTTGCTTTGCTTGCAGGTGGACCAGTCAGAGCTGGCGTTCCGCATGCTGTGCCGCAAACTCGGCGCCGACTGCTGCTACACGCCCATGCTGCACAGTCGCCTGTTCGCCGAGAGCGCCGAGTACCGCGAGAAGATGTTCGAGCGCCACATCCAGGACCGGCCGCTGGTCGTGCAGTTCTGCGGCAACGACCCCAAGACGGTGCTGGCGGCCGCCAAGATGGTGGAGGGCCACTGCGACGCCGTGGACCTGAACCTCGGCTGCCCGCAGGGCATCGCGCGCAAGGGCAACTACGGCTCCTTCCTCATGCACGACAAGGACACGGTCCAGGCCATCGTCGAGACGCTGAGTGCCAACCTCAACGTGCCCGTGACGGTCAAGATCCGCGTCTTCCCGGACGACAACGAGACGCTCGAGTTCGCCGACATGCTGCAGAAGGCCGGCTGCGACCTGCTCACGGTGCACGGCCGCACCAAGGAGATGAACAAGACGGCGGTGCGGGAGGTGGACTGGGACATCATCCGCCGCATTAAGGAGCGGCTGACGATCCCTGTGATCGCCAACGGAGGCATCGAGACACACGAGGACATCGCGCGCTGCATGGAGGCCACGGGTTGTGACGGCGTCATGAGCTCCGAAGGGCTGCTGGAGAACCCGGCGCTGTTCGCCGACACGAACAACAAACCAGGCGAGGACACGTCCTTCCTGGCGCTGGCCAAGCAGTACCTCGAGTGCGCGACGCTGTACCCGCCTGCGAGTGACAAGATCGTGCGTGCGCATCTCTTCAAGATCCTGTTCCAGGACCTGCGCGTGCACTCGGATCTACGCGATGCGCTGGCCAACGCCAAGTCTCAAGACGAGATGGTGGACATCGTCGAGGAGCTGGCTGTGCGGCTGAAAGAAGCAGAGAGCGATAACGCTGGACCCGAGATGAAGAAGGTGGAGTACGCAGCCGAGACGAGCTGGTACCGCCGCCACCGGCAGGGGCAGGAAAAGCTGCGCCGCCGTGACTCGTACGAGAAGTGCCTCGACACTGGTTTCGGCAGTCTGTTCGCGTAAGCAACGCTGGTAGGAGTCATGCACACACTGCACACAGCTCAGCTTTGCTTACAAATAGAGTCTATTTGATCCTTTGCACGCGACTTGCGATACTGCAGTTGCTGATGCGGTTGTGTTGCTTTTCTCTATGGTGCTTCGTGTCGGCGTGCGAGAAGGTATGTTGACATGCTACCCTAATGCAAAAGGCTGGCTCACTATGATTCCGAGTTCAGACCCATGCCCCAGCCCAGCTTCACGCGCTTCTCCCGTCGAGGCAAACTGTCATCGTTATCAACCATTGTCTGCGATGGAGAAGATCCGGCGGAGGCGGTGAAGCTCGCCGGCAGCGGGACGTACTCACTGGCATCGTGCATTTCCACGTCCTCCGCCGGGTGTTTCAACTCTCGTCGCGAAGTAGACAGTGATCTGGACTTCCGCTTGTCGCTCCTGGACCTGTGCCGGTCGTGATGACTTGACTTGTCGCCGCCTGAGGATGATCCATCGTGTGCTGAGGACGCCGACCGCTTGTGGCGATGGTGATCACTGCTATGCCTGTGTGAGGAGTGGTGATGCGACGGTCGCCCCGAGCCGCTGCTACGGCTGCTGCTCCCGACGCTTCGGTGTTTCTTGGCCTTCGACTTGAGCAAGTGCTGCACGAGCTTCTTCTTCTGCACTGGGAAGGTCGATGGGAGCCCACTGAAGTCGAACGCCCGCTCGCTGCTACGAACACTGTCAAAGTACCGCATCTCAAGCAGCTTCTTCACAGTGTAGCGCCTTGACGGGTCCAGCTGGAGCATAGACTCCAGCAACTCGACGGCATCCTCAGGGAAGTCGGGGAACTTGGAGCGCTGTTCTAGGAGCGTTTTGCGGAGACGCATCTTGTACTCGTGCTTGGGTCGGAATGTGTTGTATAGAGGCAGCTTGTGCGCGCCTTCCCAGGACGAGCTAGGAGTGCCACAGAGTCGGTAGATCAGATCCAGCTGCACCTTGATGTCGGGTCCTTGGAGGAACGGAACCTTCTCGAGAAGAATAGCGAGGGCGACACAACCTGCCGACCACACATCCGCTCGCCACGTGTACTTGGTCTCGCCAAGCAGCACTTCTGGTGCAGTGACGTACAGCCAAGCGCCGTAGCAGTGCTCTTTGCGCTCTCCATCCGTCATCTCGTACGCAGCAGTGGAAGGTCCTTCACCGTCCTTTGGTTTAATATTGGCGATCTTCCGCATCGCATGAAAGCCTCCAAGCTTGATGCCGTTCTTGAACACCAAAAGGTGCGAGGGAGCAACGAAGCGGTGGACGTAACCTTGATCGTGAACAGCTGAAAGACTCTGAAGCATATCAAAGATGGCCTTCTTGCGCAGCGCCGGCGTAAGTGAGAGGTGAGCCTCAAAAATTCCCGAGAACATGTGCAGCGGCTGCTCGAACGCCAAGTAGTGTTTCTGCCGTGTCAACCGGTCCATGCCTTCAGGAAGCGGGTTACCATCGTCATCAATAGTTGCTGCAAGCAGATCAAGCTCATCGGCGTCGACAGACGTAGACGATGACTTGCTGCCAGCAGCTCCCGAGTCGTTTGACTGACGGTCCTTCCTATCAGCGGGGAAAACAATTCCATAGAGCTTCATAAATCGGTCGGGTAAGAGCGAGGAGAGCGTGGTTGCAGCCGACAGCTCACGTAGACACGCCTCGTTAATACCCCTCTCTTCAGTGAAAAACACCTCCTGTTCAAGGTACGGCCACGACTGCAGGTACACGGGTTGCCCAGCCAAATCGAGGTTCACCTCATTAGAGATGATGCCTAAGAACGCTCGTTTCCGGATCGACTCGACCTTGACAATCTCATCTGTGTGCAGGCGCGTATCACCGACAATCGTGTCACTGGCTGCAGACTTCTTGGGGAAAATGGACAACGCCGAGATGACGCTCTCCGCTTCATTATTTTGGCCGGTAGATGAGCTAGGCACTGGAACTGAGCTGCCCATCGCCTTGAATGTGATGAAGTTCTTCACTCCATTCTGCGCAGGTGTTGTTGGCGTAAAGTTCCTCAATCCCATCGGTGCCGATGGGGCAGCGGATGCCACACTTAGAACTGATGTGACCACCGGGGTAGCAGGTACGTTAACCCAAAGCTTCAAAAGCCGAGCTATCCGCTCAGAAATCTCCACATCTTTCTTGTCTTTAGAGACAGCAAACTGCTCCATATCGAATTCACTGGAGTCGGAATCCTTCGTTTGCTTTTGCTGCTGCGATGCTTTTGACTGTTTCTCCAGACGCAACCACCGATCCTTCAACTGAGTGCAGATCGACAAGGAGCACTCCAGCAGCATCCGTGCCTCAGCAGCGTTCGCTTGCAAGTCCAGCTGCGGCAAGAAGTCGGGAATTCTGGCTATAGGAGAGGCTGAGCTAGGATTCAGCGCCTCGGTAACAGCAGCGCTCACGTACACCACGCTAAGCATAACGCATTCCACTGGAGTACGTGTCCAAATAGGCAACGGAAGAGCCTCTGCGACCAAATGCTTCGCTTCTTTCTGCACCTCTGGCGGGGGCAGTGAAGAGAGAAACGGGGTCACTTGCTGAGTATATCCGTTCTGAGACAGTGAGATTAGTTTCTTCGAGCTCTTGCGTGTTGTGAGGAGGTCTAGCAGTGAGTAGGGGTCTTCACCAGTTACGTCATAGTGTAAGCCCTCCAACAGTTCGCCTTCTGCCTTGACGAGATGGCGCTTGAGAGCTCCAAGTTCCGGTGAGGCAGCTGTGAGACGTTCGGCGGCTGCCGCGCCGTGCTTGGCCTTATAAACCTCCTTCACAAAGGCCGTCCACGGCACTTTACGAGCGTGAGCCTTCAAGAATAAGTGCAGCATCGTCGCCGCGTAGATATCCACCTCCATGGGCATAGCGTGAAACGTGAAAAACCTGTTTAGCGCGATGATGGCACTCGTGGCATCCTCCCGGTCAAGACGCAGTCCCTTGGCGATGTGGAAAATACTCTTCACATACTTCACCCGCAAAGTTTCCTCCAGCGATGCAGAGAGGACTTGCTGGACAGATAAATTCTTCAGTTCCTCTTCAGTAACGAGCCAGTTGAGCTTCCGTCCAAAGCAATAGGGGTCTTTACGTTCGGGAACCTGCGCGTTCTCCTTCTCTTGGGACGGCGATGAGTTGCTCTTGTCCGTGTTTGCCTGTTGCCGCATCACCTGCACTTTGTTCTTCTGGTAACGGAAATTTTCCAGTTCCTTAGCACCCGCTTGATACACGCGCAGCATTTTGTCTAGCAAATTACGGCGGTCCAAAGTCTTGCGAAACGAAGCTGCAAGCTCGTTACTTTCCAATTCCACAAGAGCCCAGCCCGTACCGTCCAGAAAGTGAAACACATCCGCATCTACCAGTGCGTTCGGGTGCTTCCGGCTGAGGAACAAGCTGCGCAGCGCACGCGCGTCATACGCTTTCGGCAGGAACTTGATCAGCAACGTTTTGGATATAATTTTGCCCTCGCGGTCGAGCAGCTCGCCGTACTGGTTCTTCTTGACCGTGCTGAAGCTGCTCTCCAACTTGGCCATCGCCCCAGGAGGCGGTGTTCCAGCAGGAGACTGCGACATTACTTCCCGCTTGGGCGATGGCTCTCTGCTCCCGGCCGCACTCGACATACCTGACGAGGTCGGCAAGTAGCGCTTCTTCGGGATAGCGAAGACCACATCGCCCTCCTTCTCCCCTGGGGGACAGTAGAGCTGCCAACCGTTCTCCTTCAGCTGCACATACTGCTTCTCACCCGGTTCCTGCTCTTCCTCGGTATCGTTTTCATCCGTCTCGTAGCCTGCAGGCTCCAGCAAGTCCTCCACCTCGTACCTATCCTGTTCCTCGTCGTACGCCTTGATCAGCTGCACATCGTACTCAGTCTTGTCGTCGGGCGACAAGAAAACCCGCACGCGCTTCCCCACCAACGCCCGACCTGTGTCCTCCTTCTCCGGGTCGCGGAAGTACCCCGTCTGCGCCTCCGCGTCCTTGAGCGCGTCGTTCTGCGTGCCAATGACCCCCTTACAGCTCGGCGCGCCGCAGAAACACTTGATCTGCCTCGATCCGAGCGCCTTCCACTGGTAATCGAACGTCAGTTCCTCGCCCACTTCAATGTCCCTCAGCGCAATGACCGCGATCCGCGTCTCGCCCTTCACCGTCCACTTCTCCGTCTTACAGTTGGGCTCGCAGCTGTGGTTCACGAACCGCGTGAAGCTCCCCTTATTGCGCGCGTCAATGTACACCCCCGGGGCCAATAGCAAGTAATAAAAGTTGAGCTCGTGCCTCGGCACGCTCTTGAGGCGTCTGGCCAGCTCCTTCTGGTCAATGATCTCGCCCACGTACTCGCCCACGATGCTCAGCTGGCTGATGTGCTGCCGCGTGCGCACGCCGTAGCCCTTGTGCTCCGTCTTGAACGGCTCCAGCTGCGGGTACCGCTCCGGGTGCTGCAGCCGCTGGTTGCGGCAGAACTGGCCGGCCGCGCAGTTCGGCGAGCACTCGACGTACGTGGCGAAGTTGAGGCACGACACGTCGTCGCAGCGGCGCACGGGCTCCTCGCTGCCCTCGCGCTCCACCGAGTCGGGGAACGTGCAGAAGCACAGCGCGCCGTCGTCATCGTCGTCGTCGTCGTCCTGGCGGCTGGCGCGCGCGCGACGCCGCACCTTGTCGCGCGCCAGGTGCTTGAGCGGGTACTCGTTGCGCTCGATGAGCTGCACGTTGCGCAGCGCCTGCAGCTGGTCGAAGCTCGTGGTGGCGGCGGCTGAGTCCTGCTGGGGACTGCGGCTGCGAGAGCGACTGCGGGACCGCGAGCGTGAGGAGCTCCTCGCCATGGCTTTTAGTGGCCTCTTTGCGACGAGTTAGCGGCGGTTTGAAAGGGAAAACGGCGCGCTCGAGTGACGAATTACGCGCCCTTGACTTGACTTGGCTTTGCCCTTGCCCCTTGCCGCACTCGGCCCAAGGAAGGCCCTTTGACTGTGGTGGTGGCGCCAAGGTGTTGTTGGGCTTCGCTGGCGGCGGATGGGCAAAAGAGGTACAGTGTACCGCTTTCAGATTACGGGATCGGGCGGAGAAACGTTACATTTTTAGTGATGTACGCGACGCTACGTTGTTGTAATTCTACCTGAGCTTCTCTTCTTGTACGCGTGCAGATTGATTGCGCTGCTTACGCGTTGAGTAGAGCGGCGATCGCAGCTGAGAACGCCAGGGCTGCAATCGACGCGGCGGGCGTTGAAGTCGTCGCGGCGGATTTCTTTGTCGTGCCGCTGCCCGAGGACGTGAGGGCGTCTGCGCCGTTCGACGGCGTGCGCTTCTCGCCCACGGACGTGCTCGAGTCTGTGTGCGTGTACGAGTTGGCGCTGCTGCCTTTGCACACGGGCTGCAGCGCGGTGCACTCGAGGATGGTCACTGTAAAGAGGTAGAGTAGAACAGTTAGTCAACTTCAGCTTGTGTACATGTAGACGAATCGGGGCTCGGTGGACGTACCGTTTGGCGTGGAGGGCAGGTCGATGGACATGGTCTTGGGGCAGGACAGGATCTTGCTGCGCGTGGGCTTGAAGCTGTCGTGCGTGACGGTCGAGTTGGCCGTGGTCGTGTACGCCTTCTTGAGGTTGTCGTACTCCGGGTAGGGCGTGAACTCGCACGGGATCTTGTCGTGGTCGCAGTCGTCCGGCTCAAAGTACCCGATGCCATACTTACCGGCGTCCGCGGTCTTTGTCAGCGCTACAGAGCACACGTTACTGTTAGTTAGCTGGAAGGTTTATAGTTGTGGATATGTACTTAAGTAGGTAGAGTTTCGACGCACCATCCTTATCGATGAGGTTGGTCAGCTCGGTCGTAAACTCGAAGACGTTGCCGCCCACGATCTCCTGCGTCATCTCCTTCTCCTCGTTCATCCACTTGGCCTGCGTCAAGCGGTTTGGTCAGTACTGTATATCCATGCCAATATCCAATTCACAGTCCCAGCGAGGCTTACGTCGTAGAATTCGCGCTGGTTTTCGTATCCGTCCATGGTGTTCTCGCCCTTGTTGCAGCCGAACTCGCCGAACATGAGCGGCCGAGCGTACTTCACCTCGGCATACTCGGCCATCAGCGTCTTCAGACCGCTGGACTGAGTGTACTTCGTGTGGGTGGCGGGGTCGCACTCGACGTAGGGGTTGAATCCCATCCTATAAACCAAAAGCAGTGTTAGAATAGTCGGAGAGACCAAACTCCATGCCAAGTGACGCTCATCGTACCATTCCGCGCGCGTGTTCTCGTCGTCGTCCACGGCGCAGTCGTAGTAGGAGATCCACTCCCAGCGCGGCGGAATGTCCGCAATGTCAAGGCCGAGAGGCACTTGGCGCACTGCACCAGAGCAACTCGCAGCATAACTCCGCATGTCACGCAGGAACGCCTTGACGCAGGGGGCGGTCGTGGTGCCGTCGGCGCCGTATTTCACCTGGAGGTTGTTCTCGTTGCCGACACTGAAACCGAGGGTGTTGTCGTACACGGCGAAGGCGTTGTAGACCATTTGGCCTCGAGTGAACAAGTGCTCAGGGTAGCAGCTAGGCGGCTCCAGGTCTTGAATCGAGCAGTCCTCGCACCTACAGCAAGATAAAGTAGGTATGTGAGAATCGACGAGTCGGAAGCCAGGTCTGTAGAGAGCAAACTTACGGTGCAGTGATGCCCACGAGCACGTAGATACCGGCCTCCGAGCACGCGCACATGAACTTGTCGTGCGATACGCTCGGGTCCACCGAGTACAGTCGAATCGTGTTGACGCCGAGGTCCTTCATGATCTCCAGGTGCGGCTTCCACACGGCTTCGTGCTCATCGGCAGCCCAGTCGTAGTTGCTGACGTCGGCCAACTCCCCACCATTGGGCCGAGGGTAGTAAGCGATGCCTTTCTGTCGGAATTCCAGGCCGGTGTCCGAATCGAAGAACTTGTTGCCCTTGGTGATGATCGGCGGGAGCCACGCATCGGCTTGCTGAGTAACAGCGGCGATAAACAGCGTAGCAAGGGCGCAGAGGCTGCGAGCACGGCGACTGAACGTCATTTTGGGTGGAGTTTCGAGTACTTTGCAGAGGAGGCTTTTGTCACCGAGCGGCAAGTTGGGGAGTGAGTGACCTGTGAGCAACTCGACGCCTCGGTCTCCATTGAAAGCCACTCTTGTCACCTCCCATGAAACGTTCTGCGATTCTGTACAAGTCGGGTCGTTGCATTTTTTTTTTCAAGTCGCCTAAATGCCCTCGACTGTTTGCTGGTCTCCACTCCCTCAGTGGCGGTTTTTCAATCTCGGCGATATTTCATCTCATGCCTCGGAAGGATGCCCGCTCCAGCCACGCAATCCCCTCGCAGTGTCACCGCAACTGCCGCGTCGAAACGAATGCTGCGTGGGAGTTCTGCTGCGATGGTGCAAAGTGTGAATTGAAACCTTCACTGGATCCACCCAAACTCAAATCAGAAGAAGTGCATACGTTTTGCATTAACCTCTTCGGCCTTGGTGTATCCAAGCCAATCGACAAAATCTTGATGGAGGGCAACCAACCGATAGCTCTAGTAGCCCGAAAGAGCAGTGGCTGCAAGGGTTACTGCCAATAGCACGAAAGTTGGCATCAACGTTGCAGCCGCAGCAGACGTAGGGCTGTCCGTAGAGTTCAGGGCGGACGCTGCACTGCTTTCTTCATTTGTAGGCGCCACCTTGTCCCCAACCTTTGTCCGCGGCGACTGGTGCTTGTACGAGTTGGCCTTCTTGCCGTTGCACACTGGTTGCGCCACCGAGCACTCCAAAACAGTCACTACAGTAAATAGAACCCAAGGCGATATCCGTCAGCAAAGTCCCAACACTTGGTCGGGCCTGTCTCCGCATCGCATAACCAATTAATTGTCCACCTCCGATATCGTACCTTCAGGGGTTGGCGGCAACTCGATCGACATGTTCTTCGGGCAGCTCAAAATTGCGTCGCGTTCTGGTGTGTAGCCATCGTACATGACGGTCGAGTTGGCCGTGGTGGTGTACGCAGTCTTGAGGTTGTCGTACTCCGGGTACGGCGTGAAGACGCACTCGGTTTTGTTGTTGTCACAGTCGTCCGGCTGGAAGTAGCCAATGCCGTATTTGCCGGCGTCTGCCATCTTGGTCAAAGCTGCGAGGTACAGAAGTATAGCAAAGTAGTCAGCGAACCAGCTTCGATAAGGGGATGCTTCGTGAAAGTGCTCAAACTCCACATACCCGAGCTATCCAGCAGATTGGCGATTTCGGTGGAGAATTCAAACACGTTACCACCGACAATTTCATCCGTCATATTCTTCTCCTCGTTCATCCATTTCGCCTGCGGCAAATACAGCAACAAAGTCAGTCAGTCAGTCAGTCAGTCAGTCAGTCAGTCAGTCCCCACACTGGACAATAGCCGTCTTCCAGATCCGATCTTACATCGTAAAACATGCGCTGATTCTCGTAGCCATCGATCGTGTTCTTGCCCTTGTTGCACCCAAACTCGCCAAACATCAACGGACGAGCGTAACCAACATCGGCATACTCAGCCATGAGCTTTTTGAGCCCCGTCGACTGCGAATACTCCGTGTGTGTTGCCGGATCACACTCGACGTACGGATTGAATCCCATCCTGCAAATGCACACGACAAGTTAGTAATCCGCACAACTCGCCAAGTATCAACTTGACTTAGCGTTTAGACTCACCATTCAGCGCGCGTATTCTCATCGTCGTCCACAGGGCAGTCGTAGTATGAAATCCACTGCGACCGAGGCGGAATATCGGCGATATCAAGGCCGATAGGCACTTGACGGACTGCGCCTGAGCAACTCGCCGCATAACTCCGCATATCGCGCAGAAATGCCTTCACACAGGGCGCTGTCGTGGTTCCATCCGCTCCGTTCTTGACCTGCAGATTGTTCTCGTTGCCAACACTGAATCCAAGAGTGTTGTCATAGACGGCGAAGGCGTTGTAGACCATTTGACCGCGAGTGAAGAGGTGATCAGGGTAGCACTTGGGCGGCTCATAGTCCAAGATGGAGCACTCCTCACATCTATCCACGAAAACAAAATGTCAACGGAATCAAAATCTTAGCATCAAAGAGGAATAGGACTGGATCAACACAACACTTACGGAGCAGTGATGCCAATGAGCACGTAGATTCCAGCTTCAGAGCACGCGCACATGAACTTGTCGTGCGATACGCTCGGGTCCACCGAGTACAGTCGAATTGTATTCACGCCAAGGTCCTTCATGATCTCCAGGTGCGGCTTCCACACGGCTTCATGTTCATCTGCCGCCCAGTCGTAGTTGCTGACGTCGGCCAGTTCTCCACTATTCGGTCGGGGGTAGTACGCCATACCTTTCTGCCTGAATTCGAGGCCGCTGTCGGAGTCGAAGAACTTGTTGCCCTTAGTGATGATCGGCGGGACCCACGCATCAACTGATGCTACTTGGGTCGACACAATGGCAGCGGTGCATAGCGCCACCGACGCACAGAGGCCACGGAATCGGGAAGTAAACGCCATTGGTGTGCAGGCCAAAGATAAATGTGAAATGACGGATACCTGCCCCGGTATCGGTCGTCACCTTTCGGGGAAACCCCCTCGGTTAGGACAGGCGATGGTGACCGACCGACCCGCACAACAGAGAGATTTTTTCGACCACCCATTGTACGGCAAACAGAGAAGCGCGTTTCATGAAACATTCGCACGTGAATGTCGTGCCAAACAAGGCAGCAGTCGCTCCTAGAGCTTTGTGGGCTCACGCGCCTTCGAAGCGTTCTTCTGCTTCTTCTTCACGGTGGGAACGCTGCGCTGCGTGCCGCTGTATAAGTACGTTTCGCGCGACCTGTCGGCGGTTCATCCGGTCGCCAGCGAACCAACTTTGACCGTAGCTAGGCTTGACGCTGTTCGGGTACGAGGTGACCTCCCTCCAGACAATCGACCCGTCCGAGCTGCCGGCTCCTCTGAAGTAGCTTGTAGCGCCTCGGATGTTGAACTCCCTCGTGACCGCGTTGTCCTTGCGGTAGCCGTATCCGCAGCCTCGGGACATTGGGACGTTCACTTCCACCTGCCCTAGATAGACCCCCACGACTTGGTCGAATGACTGCTGTGCTGCATTGAGCTCCTCCTTTTTGGTCTTGATCTTAGCGAGTGTTGCCTTACTTGACTTCAACAGCTTCGTGAGTTGCGCGTTCAACTTCACCACGTTGGCGCGCTGCTGCTTGACGGACAGCGCCGCCTGAGCATTCCGAGCGTCAAGTTTGGCGGCCGCGATCTCATTCAGAGGAGCATTTTGGGTTTTCAAGGCCTTCCATCGAGCTTGCAACGCCATCACGTCACCTTGGTTGATGGTATCGAGAAGAGGGGCCTTCTCGAGCATTACGCCGTTGATCTGGCGAGCCGCTTGAGGGAGGGCCATCTCCCGCACCTGGTTGGCCGTCTCCAAGTCGTAGAAGCGGCTTGAGTCCGTCACGGTCTCATGGCCCGCCTCGTTGAACCGGCCCTTGAGCTGGCTGTGGTGGCGATCGATATGGTCCAAGTCGCGGTGTCCGCGCGGTTTGTCGCGGTTGGTAGTTTGCTCCAGCACGAAGTCGACGCCATCAACGTGCCGGACGCCATCGACGACTGCGCGTCGCTCAAGCTCGACCCGTTGCTTGCGCCTTATGATGAACTTCTTGGAGCTGCATCGCACTGCAGTCGTGAACGTGCCGACTGCAGCACCCGTTGCGAGTCCAATCAGCGCGGCCTGCTCAATGTCGGCACCGGTCAGCCCGGCACCAATAACGCCGCCGACAACCGAAGATGCCGTGTCGATGCCGACACCAATGCTGTGGCGCGTCACCGGGTGCGCGAGCCAGCTGGTGGCGCTGTGCTTGAGCGAGTGGAAAGATGCCGCGCCGGCACACGCGAACAGGCCGCCGGCAGCGCCCACGGCCGCCGCGACGCCCACACCTTCAAACGGCTTCCGATCATTCCACAGGTTGGTGATGGCGTTGCACGCCACGGACGAAATGGTGGAGCCGGCCACAATGCCGGCGCCCTTGATCGCGAGCGCCTTCCACGCCGCCATCTTGACACCTTCCGCCAGCCCCTTGGCGAGCCCGCCGACACCCGAGCACAACGCGCCGCCGACCATCCCGGTGACGGCCCCGATGGTGGTGCTCTTGCCCCATTCCTTCCACGATGCCGGCTTGCCCTGCACGCAGTTGGTGATGGTCGTCGTCGCGCCACTCACGCCGGCCGAGATGAGGCCGCCGGCGAGGACCGATGCGGCCCCGAACGATGATGCTGCGACGGCGGCGCCGGCCACCACGAGCGCGACCGACACGACGCACTGCGCGATGGCAGAGCCTGTGTTCCCCATCGCCGAAATGTTTCTGCCGTTCTGCTCTCAAGTCCAGCAGTCGGTCGGTACCAGTGCACCCGGGTGTGTGTGATTCACTGCTCATTCCCGAATCGGCAGCAGAATGGGCACGACGGCGTCCGCACCTGAACGATCGGCCTACGACTGGCACTCCTCCTCCGAAGCGTCCGATGACTCGGAGCCGGAGGAGCTGCCACCGCCGCCGTTCGTGGGGAGCGTACAGGACATGGTGACCCTCACCAAGAGCGAGCAGGACGGCGCGAGGCTCACGACGCTGGTGCATCAGGCGGCCGAGCAGGAGCTCGACCTCTTCCACTACGCGGCGGCCGTGGGCGACCAAGACTTCTTCAGCATGATCATGGCGTTCCTGCCCACGCCCGTGTTCGCGTGCGAGATGCGGCGCCGCAACGCCAACGGGCGGCAGCCACTAGAGTGCTGCGAGCACATGCACCCGACGCTGGCCTCGGCGCTCAAGACCTTCTTCATCAAGAACGGCGTGGATCTGGACGCCGACGCCGACACTGCCGGTGCTGCCGGGGCGCATGTCGGACGGGCCGTCAAACTGGATGAAATCGTGGGGATGCAGGAGCCTCGCGAACGCGTCATGCAGGCCATCCGGCTGAATGAATTAACGCTCGACGTGCCCGTCAAGCCGCTGCTGCTCGAGGGCCCATCGGGTTCGGGCAAGAGCTTCCTGGCGAAGTGCATCGCCGCCGAGCTGGAGCGCGAAGTCGTGGAGATCAAGACGCACGACGTGCTGAGCCACCGACTCGGCGGGACCGAGTCCCAGGTCGGCGCGTACTTCGAGCGCGCCGCGCGGACCAAGCCGTTTCCGGCGATCGTGGTCATCAACGAGTTCGAAAGCCTGTGTCCGAAGCTCAAGGACTCGAGCGGGAGCTGGCACTCGACGCTGCGCCAGTGCTTCCTCACGCTCTTCGACGACACCATCGATCCCGCGTCCAAGCTGTGGGGGGTCCGCGTGGTCTTGACGACCAACTTCGTGGAAAACGTCGACCCCGCAGCGTTGAACCGCGTGGAGCGCATTCACATCCCGCTGCCGTCCGCGTCCGACCTCAAGCTGCTCTTCCCCAAGCTCTGTCGCGAGCGCGCGTCCAAGCTCAATGTCCAGCGCGTAGATTGGGACTCGATTGCCTCCGTTGGCCATGGGCTTCTGTCTGTGCGGCTCGTCCAAAGCGTGATCGCCAGCGTGGCGGGAAAGCTGCTCGCGTCTGGCATTGCTGCGACCTCGAGCGACTTCGAGGCAGCCGTGTACGACGTAGTCGGCGACGTCCAGCCGGAGCCACTCAAGCGCGCCGACAAGTTCCTCCGCGTGGATATCCCGCCCAAACGCGTGCGGTCCGCCAGCCTGGCGTCGTGTCTCGCGCGCTGTGGCTGGCGCTTCTCGAGCGCCCCAACGGCGGTGTACCGACAGGTTTTCACGCTGGAGGAGGTCAGCTCGACGTCAACGTTGATCCTCCATGAGGTGGAGACCGAGCAAGTGTTTTCCGGTCGAGGCTGCTACCGCGCGCTGGCCAATCCGCGCGCCGACCAAAGCCAGTGGAAGCCGTTCGACAAGTACGAGGTGCGTACAGGTTTGTTTGGTCGCATCTGTAGGTTCAATGGCTATACTAACCCGTCTTTGGCTCGGTAAACTCGCAGGTCTTCGTGCAGTGCGAAGCCTCCGACGGTGACAAGCCGGTGGCGGTTGAAACGACATCGGTCTTCATCGAGTCAAGCGGAAACGCAGGCGTGCAAAGACTCGAGTGGACGAACGCTGGCGCCCAGCTAGCTGTGTACGAACGTGGCGCGTCGTCGGCCACTGTGTCGGCATGCCTCGCACCTCGGATGAAGCTGTTCGAGGCGGGTCGTGTCTACGTCGAGTCCAAAGCCAAAGCTGCGCTCAAGAACGCAGACCCCAAGTCGGTCTTGGTGCGCCGCGCCGACGACGACTTGCATCTTGTCGGCAGTGACGCCGTTCTAGTGGTGGGAGAAGCGACCTTGGACGTGGTCGATCGACTCGGCTACCGAGTCTTCCTGGCCGCAACGGCTTCAACTCAGCTCGTTCCACCGCACGTTGCTGTCGCCTACCTGTCACCTCCTGACACACCGGAGAACGCAGGTTTGAAGCGGCTCGTGATCGGCCAGAAGAGGTTCGTCGTGTGTCCAAACACGGCGACTACGGTAGGTTTAACGCTGCGCGCCAATAGCGTCTTCTACGCGGCGCTCGACGCGGTCTACGTGCGTCAAACGCAGTTTAACGCCGCCGACATTGAGAATCTGCGCCGGCTCGACCACAAACTGCTCGCAGTGCCTTCAGACGGCCCCACGTCCGCTTGGAGTGGGCCCTCCATTGCCTTCCTCGCCCGCGAGGCCAGTTTCCTGGCCCAATTCGACGTGTACACGCCGTGCACCGGCCCTAGTCAAGTGCTGGCGGCCGGAACGACGGTGATGCTCGACGTCGAGGTAAATCATCGCTGCTTTGCTTGTTTGAAACGCTGGCACTTACGCTGTCGCTGGGAAATACCAGACTGTGTCACAGCCACTTTCAGCGGACAAGAAGTTTGCCATCCTTCAATACTATCCGTCGACTCGAATGGTGCACCAGGAGCTGACGACGCACCACGGCGCAGTCATCAGCGAGTCGGGCGCGCGGGTGCGCGACAAGGGCTACCGCGACGACGTGTTCCTCAAAGCCTACCGCAAGGGCTGGTACGAGGACGTATACTGGCGCACGGTGGGCGACGACCCGAATCGGTTCCTCTCCGGCGGCGTGGACGGAAGCGACTACAAGTTCAACATCCGCAACGAACACGGA
Source organism: Phytophthora vignae f. sp. vignae (assembly GCA_016169955.1). Taxonomy (NCBI): domain Eukaryota; phylum Oomycota; class Peronosporomycetes; order Peronosporales; family Peronosporaceae; genus Phytophthora; species Phytophthora vignae. The sequence continues at coordinate 1,007,641 of JABJUM010000007.1, forward strand.
TTCGGCTTCGACAACCGCCGCATCATGATCAAGTTGCCTGGAGATGGCGTCGTCTTCTGCCGAGGCGTAGACACCGACGCCAGAAACCCCAGGATGGCCTGCGTGCTGTTCAATGCCGACGGGTCCGTGCGGGATGCAGAGGGGTACAAGGGTCTGCTCGGCCGGTGGAGCGACATCGTCCAGTAAATGACGCCTTCGCTGGGAACCTTGTCACGAATTGGTTTCCATCACATTCATGTACATTTTAACCATTACATGAGAACAGAGTGCGCCATCCAGACGAGCGCGTTACAAGGAGCCCTCGCATCATCTAATTGACGCTCTAGAAGAGCGACATGGCAGTGGCCGCCACCGTGGCCACCGACAGCACGAACGCGGCGGCCGAAGCCGTGGCGCCGTTGCTGCCCGTGGTGGCGTCCGTGATGGACGCACTGCTGCTCTCCTCGTTCGTGGGCGTGCGCTTCTCACCGACGGCGGTGCCCGTGGAGTGGTGCTCGTAGCTGTTGCCCTTGATGCCGTTGCACACGGGCTGCGTGATGGTGCACTCAAGAACGGGGACTGCAAACAATACATGGGTAAGTCGTCAAACTCAAGGCACATACGATAGCGTTGATAACTTACCCTTGGGCGTAGGCGGCAGCTCGCTCGAAATGTTCTTAGAGCACTCGAGGATGGCGGTGCGCGTCGGCGTGTAGCTGTCGTGCTCGACCGTGGAGTTCTTGGTGCTCGTGTAGGCCTTTTTGAGGTTGTCGTACTCCGGGTAGGGCGTGAAGACGCACTCGGTGAGCTCGTTGTCGCAGTCCTCCGGCATGAAGTAGCCAACACCGTACTTGCCCGCGTCGCCGGTCTTGGTCAGGGCTGCAGAAGGGGGGACGAACACAAATCAACCGTAAGTAAAGGGATGAGAAGGGCTGCATATACCGAAGAGGACGCACTCTTGCTCTCGACCAGGTTGGCGATCTCCGTCGTGAACTCGAAGACGTTGCCGCCCACGATCTCGTCCGTCATCTCCTTCTCCTCGTTCATCCACTTGGCCTGTACACACCAATTCGTCAGCAACCGATGCTTATTAACATCTTCACAGTCCTTTGGCACTCACATCGAGGAACGAGCGCTGGTTCTCGTAGCCCTCAATCGTGTTCTTGCCCTTGTTGCACCCGAACTCGCCGAACATGAGCGGGCGAGCGTAGCCAACCTCGGCGTACTCGCTCATGAGCTTCTTGAGACCCGTCGACTGCGAGTACTCGAGGTGCGTGGCGGGGTCGCACTCGACGTACGGGTTGAAGCCCATCCTGTAGTGGAGTCCAAAAGACCGTTAGTATGTGCACCTAGCTCTCTTTCTCTCTTAGCGGGCGGTTCGTACCATTCGGCACGGGTGTTCTCGTCGTCGTCGATGGCGCAGTCGTAGTACGAGATCCACTGCTCACGAGGAGGGATGTCGGCAATGTCCAGACCGATCGGCACCTGACGCACGGAGCCGGAGCAGCTCGCAGCGTAACTACGCGTGTCACGCAGGAAGGCCTTGACGCACGGAGCCGTGGTCGTGCCCGCGGCGCCGTTCTTGACCTGGAGGTTGTTCTCGTTACCGACACTGAAGCCGAGCGTGTTGTCGTACACCGCGAAGGCGTTGTAGACCATCTGCGCGCGCGTGAACAGGTCGTCCGGGTAGCACTTGGGCGGCTTGAAGTCGAGCACCGAACAGTTCTCGCACCTGCAGCAGAAACACCGTTAGTAAAGTATTTCAACAACACTATCACAAAATACTTGAACACTCACGGAGCGGTTATGCCCACGAGCACGTAGATGCCCGCATTGGAGCACGCGCACATGAACTTGTCGTGCGACTTGCTGGGGTCCACCGAGTACAGTCGGATGGTGTTGACGCCGAGGTCCTTCATGACCTCGAGGTGGGGCTTCCACACGGCCTCGTGCTCGTCGGCGGCCCAGTCGTAGTTGCTCACGTCGGCCATCTCGCCGCTGTTGGGGCGCGGGTAGTAGGCCATGCCCTTCATGCGGAACTCCATGCCGGTCTCCGAGTTGAAGAACTTGTTGCCCTTGGTGATGATGGGGGCGACCCACGCATCGGCCGGGGTGACGACGACAGCGGTGGCGAGGGCGGCGGCGGCGCAGAGGCCGCGAACACGGGAACCGAAGGCCATTGTTGTTGTATGAGGTTGGAATGAAGTGTGATGTGGAGCTGTAAGTACTGAGTCGTCCTATGCAGAACTTGTCAGTGGGGAGTCCGGTCGCTTCTCGTCGACGGCGAGCAGCAAAATGGAGAATGAAGAGCGTCAGGTGTCAGCAGTGGGAGAGCGAGCTCACGTGCTCTTATGAACTGGTGTCAGGGATTGGGGGCTCTAGTGTACACCCAGCTGCAAGTGACGATTTCGTGTGCGGGAGGCTGGATATTTAGTGCTTGCACTCGTGCATGGCCGGGTTGGGCACACTGCAACTGTTGCTGTTTTTTGCTGTTTGTGACTGAATAATCCCAGCTGGTGGTAGTACAGTAGTCTGACATGCGTTTAGAAATACAATATGTATACATATCTAAAGCATATGTTTTGTAAAGAAAATGTCGGTTGAGTGTATGTTGTAGGTAGTATGCTTTTATTGTTGTACACATGAAAACTATATTGATTTGTCAAGGCTATTATGTTTTCGTGCTGCCTTTGTGCTGTAGCATGGTTGTCACTTTCACGAAGAGACGACCTCTGCATGTTGAGACTGCAGAGAGAGCCGCAGGGAGGGAACACGCCAGTTGTGTAGGGATCGGCGACGCCAGCCGCTGGCAACTCGTCGCGTTGCTGGCACAAAACGCTGTCCGAATCTCGTTCTGTGTTGCCCTCTCGTCCTTTTCGCCCACTTCGGATTGACACGACCGCGCTACAGCAGCGACACCACCATGGCCAGCATGACGCTGCGTGGCGAAATGATGCAAAGCGCTGGAGCTGCAGGCTTCGACTTGCAGTACTGTAGAGCACGGTCGTGCCGTGCGTGGTGTAATGTACAGTGTAACCAGATCGCCCACCGAGATCACTGCCCTGGCTGCATGTAATTCCTTCACGAAATTTATGATAAGCATCGGCGTCAGAGCTCGGCCAAGCTGGACAAGCCGACCGTGCGGGAACGTCCAATCACGCTGCTTACAAACGCGCTTCCCGTGGACACTGCGCGATGATTCTCAGGAACATTGTATCCCAAAGAAAGTCTGTGCGTGCACTGTATATGGATAGCACACGCCTTCCGAGTAACGGCTTGCTCGTGGTGAGCTGACATCGGTACGCGGTCAACTGATTCCATACTGTCTGTATTAGTTGCCGACTTGCTCGACAGCAACCGGGGGAGAGGACATTGATCATGTCAGCCATTTGTGATGACCATCGCGGTGGTGGTGACGAGGATCCCGAGTTTGGAGTGACGGTGAGATGTTTTTCATACTGCGGCTGGAGCGAAATGTATTTAGGTACAAGCCGCCACCATAAGAACCCCTCAGAGGAGTTCTCTGGGAGGAGGTAAACAAGTACTATATCAATTGAGAAGTCTTATAGATAGGCACGCTTTTTCATCTGGTCCCCCGCGAGTCGGGCCTTCCGGCTGCAGAGGAAGCACGGGTGCCGAGTCTCGCTGAAAGTGGGCAAGTGAAGAGGGCGCGGTGCTGCGACTTCGGCCTCTTCAGTCTCCAGCCTCGCCCTCTTGCGGACAGAAGACAGCGGCATCACACGGATTCGTTTCTGGTGGACCCCCTTAGCGTCTGCGTCCACAGCGCGCTCGTTCTCCCCGTCGTTTTCGAGGTCATCATCGCTATTGTCGTCGGAAACCCACGAGATACTGGAGCCCGTCCGTTGGCCGAAAAGAGCCTTGGGGTCAATGGGCCCGTCCTCCTCCTCGCCACCACGAGCAAAATCTGTCATCTGATCCATTCATGTATATTACACAACTTAATGTACGTCACACCATCTTTTTTCCCATGCACAAAATGCTTCACTCAAGGCCGCGCGCAATAATGGAGATCCAGCTGAATGCGGCCCCGGACGACGAGGCCGTGGAGGTGCCCGCGGTGTCCCCGAGCCTCTCGCACGCCGTGCCCATGTCCTCCTTGCTGTCGACGGACGTGAGCACGCCTCGAGAAGATGACGCAATCCGCCTGGACGCAGCTGCCGCCGCCCCCTCTCGCTCCGGACTCTCGAGCCTCATGAACTCGCCGCTCAAGGACGAACAAGAAGAAGACGACGACGAGGAGGAGGGCAGTGTCGGAAACGTCGAAAATGATGATGTACTTAGTGCGAGTCAGGAGTCCGACGCTGTCCAAAATGACGATCAAGATGTCGATATGGAGGCGCCCGTGTCGAAAATGCCGGCGCTGCGGCGGCCCGAGCTGCGCGCGCTGCAGACGCAGCTGCAGTCGGCCCTGCAGCGCGTGTGGACGGAGGCGGCCCCCGCCGCCAAGCGCGCCAAGAAGGGCAAGCAGAGCCGCCGCGCCAAGGCCGCTGTCAATAATGCAGCGGCCGAGGCCGAGCTGGAGCTGCACCGCGCGCTGGACCAGCTGCAGCGCGCCGTCAACACGCAGTTCGCGCTTCCAGACCTGCTGGCCGACGTGGTGCAGCTCAGTCTGGGGTTGTGTGAGGCCGCGGACGCCAAGGACGCGGTGCAGAGCTGGGTGGTGCTGACGCAGGACAAGAAGACCATAGATTTCGACAAGACCGCGGACAAGCTGCCGGCCAAGCCCCTCTACGGCCAATTAGCGGCCGTCGTGCGGCGCGCCGTGCTCGCGGCGGACGAGTCGAAGGCCTCCGAGCTGCTGACGCTGGTGCTGGACTGGATGCTGGCGCGCCCGACGCCCGCGCACTGGATGTGGCTGCTGCTGTCGGCCTCGCACATGAACTCGTACTGCGTCCAGGATTTTCTGTTCCGCGCGGCCATTGCGCGCTACCAGGAGGATAAGGAGGAGGTGGTCGAGTTCCTGCCAGTGCTGGAGCTCCTGGCCACCAAGAATCCGGCTCAGATGGTGGACATTCTGCGCGACTTGCTGGACGAGTGCGTGGCAAACGACAAAGTGTCGATTGGAGCAGGGCTGTCAGCGCTGGACGTGGTGACTCGACTGGTGGCTCTGGCGAGCGACTCGGCGGTGCTGGTGAGTTCGTGCGATGATAACCTCCAGTGGATTGTCACGCAGGAGCTGGTCACGTCGCTAGGTGCCAAGTTTACAGCGCAGAATAGCAGCAGCAATGGCAGCGTCGGCGTTTCCTCTCCGGGTTTGGCGGCACAGCTTCTGAAGCTTCTCCGGGAGCGAAGCGCGGAACTGTCCAATTCGGGCTTCCAGTTGCTGCTGCTGCTGCAAAATCTGAGAGCGTCGGAGTTGCCGACACAAGTTGCAGCCTCGGTGGTTTCGTTCCAGAAGAAGGTCCTGGAATTTGCAGGCTCTGAGGCTTCGTGCGCGTTTGCCAAGGGGATCTACCGCTTCCTTCCGTACATCTGCCAGAACACGCTTCGGTTGCTGCAATCGATGGTCCCAGCTCAAGAAACGTCAGAGGATGTCGACATGCAGTCAGGCGACGATGAAAAGGTGTCGAAGGAGGTCGCTTGCCAGCGTTTCGACGAGTGGAAGCAGTGGCTGTGTCTGCTGGCGACGTCGATTTCGCGCAGGGAGGTGACGGAGCAGCTGATCAAGGCCGAGCTGATGCTGGCCGAGTTCAATGAGGTGCCTCTCGCACCCCCACTCACAGACGTCCAGCCCGCAGACCGCGCACTCTGCGAACTGCTGACGTCTCTGTTGACTCCAGCGTCGACTGAATACGTTGAATTTGTGCGCGGCATCGTGCATGAGTGCCAATCGGCTGCCCCGCGAGCGCGGCGGCGCATTCTCGGCATTATCCAGACGCTGCTCAGTCTGAACGACAGTGAGGAGTTGATTAGTGCCGCCAACGAGCTACCGGTTACGCTGTCCACAGAGCAAGATGCTTCCTGTATGCAGCAGCTAGGTGGTGCCAAGAGCTGGAGTGAGAGTCTGGATTCATTTTCGTTGTGGAAAGGAGTGCGGGGAGTCGAGTTTTGGGAGTGCTTTCTGGACCTAGCGTGCTCGAAAGATGCGGTGGTCGCTGCACGTGCGCTGCATCTCCTGGCCCGGACGCCATTCTTGTCTCTGGAGGACCCGAACTGGCAGTATCGCTGCGTGCGCAAGCTGTCGGGCGTGTATTTCTCGCTGTTGCGGCAGTATCGTGCCGAGCTTGTGCTGCAGGGTGACAAGACGTCGAGGGTGCTGACTGTGCCGACCGACAGTGATGTACAGCGCCGTCTGCAGGCTCTAAAGATGATCTTGTTCCGAGTTCTAGCGCTGGACGGAGGCGTCGCGCACTACCCGTCGTCTGTCTACAGCATGTTCGCGTCCGTGTGGCTGGATGCTCTGCTGAGCACGACGTCGGCAACCAGCATCCCGACACATTTCCCGAACGGAGTAAACTTTGGTGATCTGGATAATGACGGCGATCTACTGGACGAGCGGCAGGTGATTCGCAGCGAGCGCACCATCAGTTCGAAGTGTACGAACTTGCAGTCGTCCCAAGTGATTACCAAGGTTCCCGAGGCGAAGCTGGTCTACCGGAAGACGCTGGACTCGTCGTGGGAGCGTGAGATGCACGCGGCGCGCGTCTGCAGTGTGTACGCCACTGAAATCTTCTCCCAGCTTCTTGCGTCCACAGGAACAGCAGCCAGCTTGTTGGCGGATGATCAGCTTAGCGCCAAGACGATGCCCAACGCTGAGGAGGACGAGCAGCTAGAGCGGCGACTGAAGATCGTGGTGGATATGCTGCTGGAGCGCGTGATCCCGTGCTGCGGCATCCCAAGTGACGATATCTACAAGGATATGCTGCCGAACCGCTCAAGTTTTGACGTGGATTTGCGTGTGGAGCAGTGGCTGAACCACTTCCCTGCGTTCCTGCCGCTGCTGCGCACGGTCATTTCGACGTCGACAGCGCTGGGCTCTTCACAGTTACTGCGCCTTGTGCCAGTGTTCAAGTCGGCGCTGATTGTCTTGCTGGGCCACTGGAACAGCGTGAAGGGGGAGCTGAGCATGGAGAACGTCGACGTGCCGCCCTACATGCGCAACCAGAACCAACTGGCCATCACCTGCGAGTTGATGCGCCTGTTGCGCTCGACCAATTGGCTGCCGACACCGTTGGGCAAGACAGCAGAGCTGCTGCCGCTGACGACGCCTGCCGACATCCGCTCGATCCTCTTCAGCTGCTGGGTCTACCTGTCGGATCACCCCCCGAGGATCGGGTCGCGTGCCCCCACCCCCGCAACGTCTGCGACCACGTCGCCCATTTCTTCGGGCTCCTCTCCATCCGGCTTCAGCATCACTGGGCTGGCCACTGGTGGCCCCACCTCAAGCTCGAGCCACCCGCCTCTCGAGTTCTATCTAATCCCGCTGCGGAAGGCTCTGCACCGCAACATTCGCAAGATTGGCGCAAAGTACCCACTCTTCATGTGTTGAGAGCCCTACTGGTGCAGTCATGAAGAAACAAATAGTCGATGGATGTCCAATACCTCGGAAGTACATGCGTGGAAGACATACTAATGGGATACGTGCAGTCACATCAAGTTTTTTTATGGTAAAGATTCCTGAAGTAATCGCGGTGAATGGCCCGCCTTCATTGCGATCCTCTATTATAGCACGAGATCGCAATGCAAGGCAACTTTTACGCAGTGTTGGCTTGCTGTTGGCCATGCTGACCGAAGACGTGTACAACTACATGTAGTCAGTGAGTGAGATACGCGATTACTACTGCCGATGACAAATCCCTTTCTTGGCGATTCGTAGAGAGCTAATCTTTGAGTGCTCGATTAAATAATACACTGCACAGTAAGAACCAACGTTTCCGCCTCATCAATTCGCAATTTGCAGACTATTGCTCTAGCGGGGACTTTACTCATTGGCAGACAGCGAGAGAGAGTGAACCACGGTGATAATCCTCCCTCTGGATATACATTTTCATTTGTGTAGCGTTTCCCAGCCCTCTTCTTTTCGAGGCGGAAGGGGTATTAGACGTTCGGCGTAAGCCAGTAACTCAATACACCTCAACATTATTATTATGTTAAAGGTTGATGCCAAGTACCCGCTCTTCATACGCTGAAGAGCTGGTTCTGGCTGTCAAGACGGATTACTTGTCAGTTGAAGTCTTTGTTACTAGTTTTTTTTTGTTATCTCGCGCGAGCCCAATGCTTTAAACTGACTTCCTGGAGTAAGGCCCAAACGTGCAGAGGCGCAGATAACCAACGAGGAATACCAAGGACGTCTCTGTTGCACTTCAACACTACCCTTCACCCATAAGTTGATACCCCAACACAACCTAATTGTGGCGATCCGAGCTTCACAGTCGTGGCGTGGTCGAGTCATACACGTATGCACAATACGACGCATGTTTATGGTGTGATCATTCTTGTTCATGTTCAACGAAACTATGTCTTTTGTGAACAAATGAGTGAGATGCAGTCAATGAAGGAAACCAACGTGGTGCTCACCCCATTGAGTTTGTGTGGAACTTTGTCGCGGATTTGACAAAGTGAGTTCGCCAATTTTTCGGTTCATAAATTCAGTCACAAACATCGATACGACGGTGATAATTCCCTTGCTGTGAATGGCTCACTGCAAGGGTTGCCTGAGAAACGTGCGCATGTGGAGATGCCGCCGATTATGAGTATTCCAGAGCAGATTTGGGTGTACAGATGGCAGGGGCCTTCCTCTGTGCGTACAGTAATACACCAACCAATTTTCCCGCTCCCCACTCCTTGCAACCAGCTCTCTCTCTCATCAATTCGCAATTTGCATCCTATCGGTCACTCTGATTCCAAGCGCAGTTCAACCACATACAAGCATGCAGGTCTATACTCTCCATCCGCCCAACAACCAAGCACTGAGCGAGGAGGTGATCGGCTCTGTGGTGCAGCGAGCCTGGCCGACTCGCCACAACATGGTTGGCGACGTTTGCCGTGGGGAGCCATTCGAGACAGATGCTGCACCCGCAGTGCCTACGCCAAGGAAACACACCCGGGGGGCCAAGCGCTCGCTGACTCCGAGCAATGAAGAGCAGCAGACGACGGAAAACGTGGACGAGGAAGAAGGCCAAGCCACACTTAGACATCTACGCGACACCGACATTGAGACCTATCATCGAGAGCGTCGTCGTCAGAACCAGGAACGGTACCGAAAGAATCAGCGGGAGCGAACAGAAGCGCTAGAAAACGAGAACCGTCAGCTACGGGGCGAGATCGAGCTCCTTCACAACCAGCGCAACAGCATCGCGTGCGGCATCTCGACCAAAGAGACGCTGTGGTCCGTCGCTGTGGAATACTTCCGCGTCTTCGGTCGGGGGCTGCTCCTACCGTCGACAGGAATGCCCCCGAACACTCGACTTGTGGAGTTAGACTTCCTGCGATCAACGATGGCAAAGGACCTGGACGCCGGCACGGTGTGCGGCTTCGAGTTGCTGGCCAGGAACTGGAAGGTGTTTACCCAGTACTTCAAGGACGTCCACCTCCAGCTCGGACGGCTCGAGCAGATCGCGGAGCGGTCACTCATGGCCACGACCACCACGAGCGTCACGATCACGAGTCACTCGCTGCGCTTCATGTTCCCGCACCTGGTCGTCGACAGCCTTGGTCGCCGCAAACGAAGTCGCTGGTCTCACCTCGCCGACAAACTGCTCGGGTACCGTCTCGTCATGCGCGGCTCGGTGTATTTCGACTGGGACGAGTCGGGCAATCGGGTGGTGGGGCTCATATCTCAAGCCGACATGATCGCCCCACTGCTCGAGTGTCTTGGGAGCTTGGAGGACGTGTCGTTTGTGTTCCAGAGCGCCCTCATCCAGCCAGACTGCAACCTCGTGATCGGAGAGCACCTGTCTCAACACCAGTTGTGCGTTTACTAGCGAGACTCTGAAGTAGCTAGACACACTGTCCTAGTGGTACCTTGTACACTGGATTGTTTGTCCTTGCTCACAAAAGTGTAGGAAATAAGTGTATATTACTCATCAGAGGCTTTGTACAATTCTATGTGTCTTCCAAACAGCTATTTAATATAATAAAATACCTCTCATCCGTCATATTTACTTTTCGGCCAATCACGCGCCGCGTTCGTGTCCGTTGGTTGGCACAACTTGTCCGCCCGACCGACGCTTGGCTGTAGGATATCTTGCTGCCGGCCATGGGGGACGTGGAGCTGCTGCTGGTGCGCATCGACCACTTCCACGACCGCGCGGCGTACGTGTCGGTGCTGCGCGCGTGGCTGGAGGAGCTGCAGATCGCCAACGGGCGCGTGATCTCCATGGGGACGGACCTGCAGCTGCTGTTCGTGGCGGCCAGCGAGGCGCAGAACGACCAGCTGCTGGTCTTCTACCGCTCGCGCGACATCGACACCAACAGCCGCGGCGAGCTCTGCGTGGACCGCTTCATCGACGTGCTGGGGCGCAAGAAGGTGGCGGCCAGCGGCTGCAAGGGCTTCCTCGAGATGAACGTGCTGAGTCCGGCGCTGCTGCAAAAGGTGCTGGTGCACGAGTGGCAGGCCGAGCAGCAGTGGCTGGACACGGCGCTGGCTACGAAGCGCACCAAGACGTTCCTGGAGTGGAAGGAGGCGGCCAAGGCGGCGCGCAAGGAGCGGAGGAAGAGGGAGGGCCAGGAGAAGCAGCAGGAGCGGCAGGCCAAGAGGCTCAAGAAGGAGCAGGAGGAGGCAGAGAAGAAAGAGGTGGTGGAAGGAGAAGAGGAGGAGGATAAGGAAGGGGATGAAGAGAAGAAGGAGAATACGACAGAGGAGACGAAGCAGGAAAAGAAAGCGACGCCGTCTCCGCAGAAGAAGAAGCAGGAGCCGAAGCCGAAGCAGCAACAGAAGCCCATGCAGCAGCCACAGCAGCGTCCGGCCGGTCAGAAGTCGCCGCAGCAGCAGAATGCGTCGGGACAGAAGAAAAACAAGAACAAGAACAAGAACAAGAACAAGAACAAGAAGCGGCGCAACAAACACGCAGGGAATAGAGTAGAGTCCTAATACAACCTATAGTCCAAACAAGACTTTGGTGTGTGCTGGCGCGTCGTTTGTCCTCACAACACGAGAGGACGGGCACTTGCGCGTTGATAGGGGGAGGCGTTGCTGCTGGACAAGGAGCCTACGATCTTCGAGCGACTTCAACTTCAACATGCACCAGAAGTCTTCTCTTGTTGGCGATGTCGTCACGCAGGTGTTGCCTTTGTATCGATCGCAACAAACACGTGGGTCTTGGTCATATTTGCGGTTGGTCGTCGCAACAGACAACAAAGCACGGAATAGCCCCCCCAGTACACTTGATGCAAAGCTGTCGGCTGCTACTTCTGCTGCCCACAATACCGCATACACACTCTTGCATTATCTTCCTCCTACTACATGCACATGTACTGTAACTGGTAGGTGCAATGCATACCCAGTCGGCATGTTGAGCAACAATGGGAAGTTCATTGAGCACTGCCCGCACAGCCTGTAGATTCCTTCAACCTGCTGCTACATCTTGAAGAGCTGAACAGCACACGTCGCAGAATGCCAAGAAATCTCGCTGCCCATTGGCTCTTCAACCGTTTTTACAAACTTTAAAAACGTCCAATCCACGCTCATATTTCACCCCGCTGTCCAATCTACTCGCTCATTGGTCGAAATCGCCGTCTTCGAACCCAAAGCGGTGCTTCACTGATAATAATTCCCGCAGAGAAGGCGGAGAAGAGGAACACGGCGCGGCTCTCAGCGCTCTCCTGCTCGCGCCCGCTACGTCGCCAGGGGCGCCATGATGTCGTCCGTGGACATGTCACCGTCAGGCCGCGGACCTCACGCCTCCGCCCAGCAATTCGCAGCGCCCAACGCGCGCTACAACGCCCAGAACATGCGCTACGCCGCGCCGCCTCCGCGCGCCTCGGGGTCTTCCAGTGCGTTCCATTGCGCAATAACTGACCATAAACTTTATAGTTTTTTTTACTAAACTATTATATTATTTGTCTATGTATCTATCGATTGCAGCGGGCCGCGCCAAGACGGAGCAGGTGGTGCTCGAGTTCCTGTACAAGGCGGCGGAGCTCATCGTCCAGAGCCGCGTCAACTTCCAGCACGAGCCGGACCTGCGTCGCGGCAGCCGCCGCGCGCGCTTCAACCTGGACATCGAGGAGGTGCAGGCCGTGCGCGAGGCCATGGCGGCCTGGAAGGAGGACGTGCGCCTGCCGCTGGCCATCGACGTCTTCTGGGACGCCGGGGACGGCCACAAGGTGCTGCTCGAGCGCTGGAGCGTGACCTTCGCGGCCGACGGAGACGGCGGTGCGGGCGCTCACTTGAGCTCGACGCAGGACGTGATCCAGCAACTTAAGGAGGTCTGCAAGCGCATCAGCGTGCTGCTGCGAGCGCTCTTCTCCTTCATGCGGCAGCTGCCGGCGCACAGGCTCTTCGCGCAGTCGTACCCGTCCATGCTGAGCTACGCGATGCACGCGGCGCCCGCGAGTGACGCCGCGCGCGCGTTCGAGACGCAACGCGTGGCCACCAGTGGCTACTCGTTCATCCCCATTACGACGCCCTTTGGGCTGCTGAAGGTCGCAGCAGTGTATCGGCGGGACTGCGACCAGTTCACGGAGCGACAGGAGCAAGCGGCGCCGTCGCGGATCTTCCAGGACAACTTTATTATTCAAGATTATGTGCCAGGGTCCCCAGAGTTGGTGCCTGCTAGCGCGCCCGTGCCGTCCAGGACCAGCGCAGCGATGGCGGACGCCCCCATGAGGGTGACGGACCTACGGACGGATTCGTTCGTGCCAGTGAGTGACGCGGAGCAGTTCGGGGGTAACGCTGGCGTTCTACAGCGTCGACGGTCGTCGCCTCGCTCGATCCCAATGACTCCGCAGCAGCAGTTCAGCAGTACAGGTCCTGTTGGCGACAGCGGGGTGGATGATGATGTGGCGGTGCGGCCCCAGCCAGGAATGTCGAAGCCTATGGCGATCCCACGGGTTAGCAGCAAAGGAGCCATGGCTGTAGGCGGTCGAGAAGGTGCTGGCGCGACCGGGTATGGAGACGAGCAGAGTGATGGAAAGATTATTCAGCATGCCCACTCGTACGGAGGCGAGCACGATGTCCGGTTGCGAGGCGCTGCCGCCAACCCAAACGTAACGGCAGCACCTTATGGCTACGGGAACGTTGCAATTGATCGCGAGCAGCAGCATACGTCTTCGCCGTCACTTGCATTCCAGCAGCGCCAACAGCAACTGTGGGAGGGTGGAGCGAACCACCAGGACGCCGAGAGCGGTTTACACGCTTCACAGACGTCCTTCCACGACGAACCGCCTACCAGCAACAGCAACGCGGCGTACCATCGCCTGTCAACTCCGCCTCGGCATCCGAAGTCCATCTCGCTGTTGCGCGGTGGACGGACGTCTTCTGCGCTGACGCACAAACCTTTTCTTCCTGGAAACGAGACTCAGCACGCGCCTGGATCTTTGGACAACTTCACGCTCGACAGTGGATCGCCATCTGCGCTGCTGCAGCAGCTGCAGGTCCCCAGACGCAGGAAAAGCTCATTTAACGGTGCGTTCGTGTCCGACAACAGCATTGGATCACCTAGTGCAGGTTTCACCGCGGCTCCGGAAGTTGTTCAAGAGGATCTACAGACCAAGAGTGCTGCAGTAGGTGCAGATGCTGCCACGAAGACAGAAGCTATCGCGATTCGCCCGGCTGGTTCGAAGAGTTCACCGGCAGAAGGCATGCCCATGTTCTCCTCAAGCCCCCCGTTCCAAGCGAATCCGTGCGAGCTGCTGTCCACGTCGCCAGGATACTCATACAGCAAGAACTACCTTCGATCCGGCTCCAGCAACGTGCCGACATTTATCACGACGGATCAGTTCCAGCTGGGACTCCATGGAGCGAAGCGCTCATCATTCTCGTCTTCGGCTGGGCTGATTTCGGCGAAGAAGCGTGGATTCTCGCCCGACTTCAGCGACAGCGGTGTGACTGCATGGGGAATTTCTCCCGACACGCCGGACGCGTTCGGCTTGGCGATCGTTGATGCAGCGGGGAGCTCGTCTGGCGGCCGTCCGCGGTTCCTGTCGTTATCTGGGAGCGCTGAAGGAGGAGGAGCTTTAAGTGACGGGCAAAGTGATGACTTGGATGCTGACGGCGCCGACATGATTTTGCCCTTCGCGATTGGCGAGAGATCGTCCATTGGATCAAGCGCGACTACAGCTGCCGACTCAGTCTCGACAGGAGCTGGCAGCGCGCTGAACCGTTCGTCGGGCGCGCCGTTGGATACAGCGTCGGTGGGGAGTTTCCTGCACCAGATCAAGAACGCGCCACGTTTAAGCAAGTCTGCGTCCGCTCTCACTCCGGACGGAGAGTCGGATAACGCATCGGATGATAAACCAGCAGCCCCAGCACCGACCTCGGTATTCGACGACGAACTCGCAGGGTTTCGCACCTTGCGAGACGAGCTTGCCCGCGTGCTCTGATACGGCTGACAAGGTCATACTTGCTTGATCTCAATTGAAGAGAGGCAAATACCGGTACACGTTTTATTGAAAGTTCACAAGGCAAAAAAAATTGTACTCTACGCTTTCACGGTTACCACAGTTGGTTACTTACACTGTCCATTCTCCAATTTATTCATCAAGATGCAGTATCATCTCCAGCCGCAAAGACGGCGTCATGAAGCGCAGCTCTTGCAACTTTCGCCTTTGCATCAGTAGGAGCTGGCGAGTGAGTTGAGCTTGAGCGTCCGAGACGTGGGAGGCCGCAAAGTCTGCAATAAGTGCCGAGACTTCATCGGGGAGGAAAGGGTGAACTGAACCGCAGCGCAGCATGTCGACGTTCGCTTGGACGAATCGTCGACTCTGCTGCCACTGCTCCGGACGAACCGTGCGAGTGGAGACGATGGGTTCTCGTGCTGGGTCGACAAGGTAGAAAGTGGCGAGTGTGAGCTCTTCACCCTCGCGGTCCGTAGCATCCAACAGCTCGAAGGGCTCGAAGCGGTGTGGCAAGAAGCTGGGAGCCACAATAGAGCGACCTTCGTGCAGCACCAGCGACCCCCACGGCTGCAGGAACTGCCGTCCATACCTCCCACGGTAGAAGGCCGATGTCCTCTCTCCAAACGCAACGAAAGCGTTTTCGTGAGATGTCAACTCGGCCTCTACCGGAGAGTGGGCGAATGCACGAAAGGCGAGTCGAGGAGGCGAAATGTTTCTTGAGCGTAGAACGTGGTAACCCACAGCCACGATATTCTCATGGTCGTCGCCTTGGAGCTGCCAACCTCGGTTGACGTTGCCCCCGCTGTCTTGTTCTCCAGTATATACTGGGTTGGCTTGGTCGAGGTTGGTAGTCGAGAGCTTCACGACCACCTGGAGCTGTCGGTCCCGGAGACTAAACCCAGTTAGGTTTGCCTTGTTCCTTGTTGCCGTGGTATGCTGAGAGCCGAGACCAACTTGATGAGGCGGTGGAGGATCTTGCGTTGCGATGCTACCCAGGACGCGCTCGAACAGCGGCAGCACGCGGCCGAAAATGATCGGGATAACTGCATGAAGTCCGGGAAATCGGTGCGGGTGGATCGAACCATGCAGTGGAGAGAGAATTGACACGACTCCATCTCGTCCAACGTGAAAATCACTCGGCAGCCACTGATACTTCTGCTCCTTGCCGTCGTTGTAGAGTAGTGACGGGTCCAGAAGGTTGGGAATAGCCGTCCTCGATTCGCTGTCAGAACCGTGCGACTTCGAGTACGAAACACGGAGCTCCTCCAGTTCGTTCCTGAACGATTTCATGACTTCACCCCCGCCGAAGATAGTGTCTCCTCCGTCGCGAACGAAAGTCTCGGGGATATGCGTGGCCATGAGAACACCATCGTCCGACCCGTGATTCTTGACCAATTCGCCCAGGTACGCGGTGATGAACACGCGTGTCGCTGCGAGCTCCTGCCGCACCGACTGTCGAAGGTCATCCAGCGTTTTGCCCTGGCCGCCGTAGCCCATCATCAGCTGTTGGAACGGCGCAGGGTCTTCAGTAAGCAGCCACGCCACCAGGGCCTCCGAAAATAGCATTGTCAATAACATTATTTCAGAAAATAACAATAAATTACGCATTTCGGCGGGTTCAACCATCGACCATGATAATTTATTGCTGCTTTTGGTGATATTACATAATTTATGACAGTTACCTTTATATAATAATGTTTGCATTTTACCAGACATCTACTCGCTTCCAGTCGTTCAGGAGCGCTGGAATCACTGGCTGTCTGCATTGCGAGTTGCAGCACACTTGGCAGCTCTCACTTTTCAATTTTCACTTCTCACGCCTCCAAGACCTCTTCCAGCATGGTTCGCGCTATCCGCCCCCCTCGCCCTACCTACACGAACTCCCAAGTGTCGGGGTTTTACTTCCGCCCGTGCCGCGACGAGAACGACGAGGTGATTCTCGAGTATTTCCGTTGCCGTTGCGGCACGGTGCGGAAGCAAACCCATAGGAACGGGTACTCCAACCTGATGCAACACATCAGGCGGGAGCACCCTGACTACGAGACCGTCATGCTCGACGCTACGACGGCGGAGACAGGCTCCCTCGTCAACTTCGTCCGCCACTCGGCGCTCAACCTACACGGCTGGATGGCTTGGATTGTCATGTGCAACCTGCCACTCTCCTTTTGTGAGAGCCGAGAATCCCGACGGTACGTGTATGCAGAAGTTCATTGTGTTTACATTACTACAGAAACTAACGGCTTTACTTTATGGATGTTAATCAGCTACTCCAATCTGGACCCCATCTCGGAGGAAACGCTGCGGGCTGGCATGGACGGGGTCGTCGTCGCCGTCGAGCGTTCGATTGCGTCGGAGCTGCCAGCACGCTTCGGCCTCATGCTCGACGGCTGGACACACGCATCTGAGCACTACATCGCCGTGTTCGCATGCTACGAGGTGAACGGCTGTCCCAAGACAACGCTACTCAGCATGGCCCCGCTGCTGGACGCGCTGGACGACGATCTCTCCGCGCAGGGCCACCTCGAGTTCCTAGCGACCATGCTGCCGCGCGATTACGGCGTACAGCTGGCGCAGTGTCGCTTCCTCGTAGCTGACAACTGCGCCGTAAACCGGCGGCTGGCAACTCTTATGAGTGTGCCGCTTGTTGGTTGCGCAAGCCATCGCCTGAACCTTGCTGTTCAGGCGGACATGGCGTCGCATGAGGAGGACCTGGCTGCTGTGCAAGCGCTCATGGTAAAACTGCGCACTCTCACCCAATCTGCCAAACTACGGTAAGCGCTGATGTGTATGTGTGGTGTGTCAATATGTCTCTAACACAATTTTTGTATTATTGTAATTTTACAAAATAGGTTGAAAACGCCACTTCGACCTGTCATTCGCGAAGACACGCGCTGGAGCTCCACGTTCGAGATGGTGCGGCGCTACCTCAAGCTCCTCGAGTTCCTTGACGCCGAAGACGACGACCTCATGGACCTGCTGCCGCCGCCGGCGATGAACAAGCGACTGCGGGCATTGTACCAGGAGCTGTGCGACATCGAGTCGGTCTCTAAGGCCCTTCAAGGCCACGACGTCGACCTGCTGGACGTTCGCGAGTGGTTCGACGAGCTGATCGCTGTCAAGCCACAATATGCACGCTACATTGGTAAGTTTATAACTGTGGAATTTGTCTTTATTATTTTACTAACAATTGTATAATGTTTTTTTTATTTTGCAGGGCCTCGAGCCAACATTGTGCACAGCCCAGACTTTGAGGCTGGGTGTGTTCGCGTTCTCCGCGGGAAGGCGCAGCGGCTGACGCGTGCTGAAAAGGCCGCTTTGCAGCCCTTCGAAGCTGCGGGACCGGACGACGAGGCCGCGAGCGAGGAGGAGGAGGAGGCAGCCGCGTCATTCGTGGAGCGCCTGCGGAAGCGCCGGCGGCTTGCATAGGATTCGGTCAAGTACGAGCAGCTGAAGAGCATTCCACCCACGTCAAACGTGGTGGAACGCTTCTTTAGCACTGCTCGGGTGACCTTTGGCCATCAACGACACGGTCTGCTGCCGCGCACGCTTGAGACGATTTTGTTTCTCCGCCAGAATCGGTCGTACTGGGATGCAACGACTGTTGACAATTTGCGCTAGGTGGTAAGCTAATGTGTGTGTCGTTAATGAACTACATGCTTTCCATAATGGAGTTATTTATTGTTTAAGATGAGGTGCTGTCATAATTTACTGTTGTGTTGTCAGGAGCGTGATGGGATAATTTATCTAGCCCCACATAGCGTACTAAATAACAATGCCATATTCGGAGCCCCTGCACGCCACCAGCATCGGCAGGGCCTTCTGTCTGGCGCAGTACAGCATCCTCGCCAGTCGTTCGGGCTTTATCTCAATCTCGTCATCGTCGCGGATTCCTTGAGCAATCAATGCAAAGACAGCGTAATGGACCAGCGCGTTGTAGCCATCCAGCCCTTCACCAACGACCCCCGACGCATCGCTGCAGAAGTGCTTACAAGTGTCTTCGAGCGACGGAGAGAACCGCAGCACGCGCGACAGATGCCGCTCCAGCAGCGCTCGATCGATCGCGGACAACCAATCCGTGCGCGTAGCTTCACACTGCGTGAACCGAGCGACCCCGCAGCCTTGAGCAGCATCCACGACCGAGCCGATGACACTGAGCACGTCGAGCTCGGCCAGTCGACGGGCGACGTAGCTGGATCGGTCGTTGACGGCGTTGACGCTTTGGTGGCACTGGAGCTCTCGACGCCGGAAGGATTCACCGCTGCTCATGATCGGAAGGTTGACTTGATCCGCACGACGCCAATGCGAGAGTGAGAACGAAGCTCATACTTCATCTTATCGACTGCAGCAGCAGGGTTCAATGCGGGCAGCCATTCCGCGTATGATAGCCTGAAGGCGCTCGTGCCATCTGCGACTTGTGCTCAACGTCCTTTCACAGACCACGTTGAAGCGCAAGAATTTTCCGCCGTGTAGTGCGGTTTGTAGTGAGTGTTGAGGCTCGCGCTGACGCGGCCGTGTGTATCGCGCCTGAATCGAGGATCCCATCACTTCAACATGCCTCTGCAGTTCACCATCTTGTCGGAGTTGACGCGGATTTCGCGGGGCAACGCAAGGTTTCGAATCAAACAAAACCGTGCATGTTGTATTGTATTGGGGATGCATCATGTAGAGCGCGTCTTAAGGCAGTCTCGTGGGACAAGGTTGCCTTCAGGCGTGAGGAGGCCGTCGCTGAATACGAGCGAAACTTCCTCCAGACTGCCCAGCAATTGCAGCATCGGTGACACCATGTCGGCTTGAGAAATGAGTCGGACAACGCGGTTGATCGAGTCGTCCCACTCAAAGCGCACCGAGCCGCGCATGACGACGCGTTGGTCCAGCAGATTGGCCGCAACTTGCAACTCGGTCAAGTGCGGCCACACGTAGCGTATGGAGCTGCTGGTGAGCGTAAAACTCGTGGATGTGGCGGCGACCAGCGTGTTGTCTGCGATCTTCTCCACACTCTCGAGCTGCACGCGAATGTCTCGAAAGCAGGTAGTAAAAATCTGCCAGCTGCTTGCCAAGGCCTCAACACCTCGTACGTTCCCAGCATCGACGTCTTGAGCCATTGTCGTGCGTAGGAAGTCCAGCTCCACGGAGGAGTTGGGGGCCTCCTGTGATACGCCCACCCCGCGACTGAATACGTGAAAGTATGTCGTTGCAACAGACCAAAGTGACTGCCTCGCTGCGTAGTTAAGCAACAACTTGGTCCGCTTGTGCTTGAGGTGGTCAATATCTTTGTGCAATTGTCGGTTTGAGGCTTCCATGTCGAGACGAATCTTCCGCTGCTTCATCCGATAACGCTCTTGATTCTGTCGATTACGTTCGCGCCGGTTGGCCTCCACACTTGCTCTAGGAGGAAATGGGCAACAGAACCCTGTTTGCGCGCTACCTTCAGTCAATGAAGGGCGCTGCATTGGGAGGTGGCCGCTGTGTCGAGTGTGAGACTGTGTGTGGGTGTCGACAGTAGTTGTCTCGATACTGCGGAATTTGCGAACTGGCACTGGCGAGCGCTACCCGGCAATCCTGGATTTGCTTTGATTGCGGGTGCCTGAGCATTTCAATAATCATGTTTTCATCTTGTTCTGTATCGAGTTAGTAGTACAACGAGTTAAACAAAATTCTAGCAAAAAATATGTTTACCGTGAACTATGTAGATACAAGGCGCTTCCCAATTAGTCTATCGCTCCTTGCCTAAAACATGAAAACTTGATTCTCCTTGAATCCAATCTCCTTCAGCATTTTGTTCACGGCTTCGTCAAACTCCGGCGGCCCACAGTGGAAGGCTGCAACATCGGGCGCAGCCTTCGGCAGCAACTCAGCGAGAGTCTCCTTATCCAGTCGTTTGCCAGTTCGGAACGACCCCAGCTCCTGCGAATCTTCGTCGCTGGCCTCGCGGAGAATGTGATGGACCTTGACGCGATCGATGAACATGTTGGCCAGCGGCTCCAGCTGCGTGAGCGCGATGATGTGCGCCAGCGAGTGGTTGCAGTCCACGAGCGTGATCTTGGCCGCGTCCTTGCTGTTCTCCATGATGGCCCGAATCAGCTGCAGCATCGGTGCGATGCCCGTGCCCGCAGCAACCATCACGACGTGGCGAACATTGGTCAGCTTGGGCTGGCCCCCGACCGTGACCACGCCCGCTTCGGGATATCCCAGCACGCCCTGCGGCCCGAGCATCTCCACACTGTCTCCAATCGCGAGCTTGTCCAGATAGCTGCTCATGAGGCCGTCCGGATACACCTTGACGATCAGGTCGAAGGACGCCGGCTGAGAAAACTTGGACGTGGGGGTGAACGCTCGCTCGATCATCTGGCCGTTGATCTTGGCCCGCACCTTGACGTGCTGGCCGGGCGTGTCCAGACCCAGCAGCTTGTGGCCCGGCAGCTCGAACGTGAGCTTGACGGTCTGGCGGCTCACCGTCTGCTTGAACGCGAGCGTGAAGGGCCGCCACTGCGTCCTGTCCAGCGCGAACTTGGACTCGGCCGAGGAGGCCGCGGCCGCCACCGAGTCCGGGTCCAGCTGGCCGATGTAGCACTTCTCCAGCATGCTGTGGCCGTTCACCCACGGGTGCTTCTCGTTGAACAGGTCGGTGCAGTCCCCGCCCGCCGACAGCAAGAGGTCGGCCACGCCGCCCGGGTGGAACTTGAGGTACGGCGTCATGTTGTACACCTTGCCGTCCAGCACGCTCCAGCAGTCCTCCTCGGTATTGTGGCGACTCACCTCCTCCATGCTGATGGCGCGGCGCGGCGGGCCACCGCGAAGGCCCGACAGGTCCTGGCCCGATTGACACAGCCGCATCCAGTGCTGCAACAATAACAATTACTGAATGGTTAGTAATTGCAATAAAGGCGAGGTGGAGTGGATGCACGCACCAATTGGCTGTAGCCTGGGGGCAGCGCCACCTTGTTGCGGCGCTGGATCATGGTCGGACACCCGCCCATAGTAATCGATCGACCTGTCCGTTGAGCTACAGAAGAAGAAAATTGCAAATTGTGGGGTTGTGCTGATTGAGGAGCTACGAATTGCTGCGATTGGCTAGAAATAGAAGTTACGCTGGCCAATGAGAAGCGTTATCAGATTGTTTTGAGGACCAAAGTTGCCTTTTTTTGCCGTTGTTGACTTAGGTACTTCTAAAAATCCCGTTAGGCTTAGAATGCCGTCGGCGGCCAAGAAGTCCTTGCGCATGCAGCCGTTCCAGGACTCGTACACGACCAGATACGCGCTGCGAGTGTCTCGACGCAGTATCGTGGACGGCGTGCGAGAGGTCGAGTGTCGGATGTGTCGCGCGTTCGGCCACGAGGAAGACGACGACGCGGCGGTTGGCAGCAAGAGGAAGCTGCAGTCGGACGTCAAGAGTTGGGCCGGGCCGCTCTTCCGGACCGACTACTTCCTGCGCCACCTGAAGAGCCAGCACGAAGTGCACTGGGCCATCTACCAGACGCTCGAGTCGGAAGAGGAGAAGGACGAGTACCTCCGTGTTGGAGACGACGACGACGAGAAGGAGGAGAAGCAAGTGGAGCAGGACGAAGAAAAACCTAGCACTAAGGAAGAGGAGAAGGTGGGGGAGGAGAACGTTGAGCAAAAAGACGAGAAACCTAGCATTAAGGAGGAGGAGGGGGATGAATCTCCTTTCAAGGAAGAGGAGAACGCTGCAGGCTTCGACGAGACCGACGCCGGCCAAGAGACGTTTGCTGCTGCCCTGGAGCGGGAGAACCGAGCGGGTCGAGAGAAGCTGCTGGCCACCGTCTCGGAGATCACGGCCAACCAGCGCAAGAGCGCGGAGGCGCTGCAGGCCATGATGGCGGGCATTCAGGACAACTACGTCAGTCTGCGTCAGCGCGAGCTGGAGATACGCGAGCGCGAGTTGAAGTGCATGGAGGCGGAGCGCCGCGAGCGGCAGGAAGACCGCAAGGTGAGCCATGAGCAGTTTTTGGCTCTGTTGAACGCCAAGCAAGCTGATTGAGTTCTCGTCGACAGCCGGCTGTAGCAGAAGGAAGCTATCGCCAATAGGACATGCAGTGCAGAAGAAGATAAGTTCCGGGAATTCCGTTGGTGGTAGTAAGATTTAATGTAATAGCAAACGAGTCGTATTGCCTTTCGCTTCTATTCTCCTAGTAGTGTTTCTGTGTCGTGGCTCGCGCAATGACCAAGTTGCAATCGGGTGTGATGGCGGCATCACGAAAAATAGCCGCGACGTCTGCAAGACTGCCGACGAGCTGCAGCAGTGGCGATAGCATGTCGGTATGAGCGTACAACTTGGTCACGCGCCTACTCGCGCTGTCCCAGTTAAACCGCACCGATCCCTTCATGACGATGCGCTGTCGGCGGCTGTCGTCTACCAAGCGTGGAAACACATCCTGTAAGGATTGCTTCGTCATCGTGATCCTTGTGATGGTGTTAGCAACGAGGGATTCCTCTACGATCTGCTCGAGACTCGTGAGCTGGATGCGAACGTCTGGGAAGATCTGCGTGACCGTCCGCCAATGCATCACCAGCGCCTTGAAACCAGTCGAAGCGCCTAAATCCACGTCCGGTGCCACGACTGTGCTCAGAAATTCCAAGTCCTTGGCCTGCAGTTCTTCTGGACGAGCTAATCCGCGCTCGAAGATGCGGAAGTACTCGACTGCCGCTGAGCACAGAGTCTCCCTTGGACTAAGGAGATGATTCCGTCGGATCTGCAGTTGACTAACCTCGTCACGTAGCAGCGCCGTGTACGTCTCGAGGGCTGCATATTTCCTGGACTGCTTTTTCACGTATTTCCGCTGGGATTCGCGTTGGCGTTCGCGTTTTTGCTGCTGCAGCTCATGCAGCATCTCTAGCGTGGCTGGGTCCACTATCTTCATCATGTCCGCCATGGAGAGGTTGCTGGTCTGTGGACGACCGCGTTCACTCGACGGCACTGGAACTCTGCCTCTGCTGCCGGTTTCTGCGGCACAGGAGTGACGTAGTGGCGGTTTGCGCTGGGAAATGGTGCCAATGAGATGCTTGATCGGTGCAATCGAAATGAAGGACTGAGCGTCAGATTCGGGCGCACGAGGCTCGAAGGAGTTTGGACGTGAAGCTTGCCTCGCAATCTAGAGTTTTTGATTGCCACAGTTATGCGATTGGGGTGGAAGATTGATGTTGCCGCTCTGGTGCTGACGATTACAACGGCAAACGTAATCTTCGATTATGTTACGTCTGGTTATTTAGTACAGCACTTTTGTTCTTGTAGGAAAGCCGTACGTATACAAGAGTAAACGATGCCACTCGTGGTTTGAAAGCCCTTTGCCCTGCATTTTGCGCCGTTAAATTTCTGGGCATCCAGTATAAGCTTATTATGATCACGGATTTTACTGAACATAAGTCGGTCTTCTTATCCCCGATCGATTCTGACGAGGGGACTTGTATTCGGGCAAGGACTTCTATTAATCAAGGTACTAAGAAATCTATTTTTCTTGGGTAAACTCTCTACGAGCTCGCAAAAGAAGTGCTAGGCTGTGTAAGACTCCACAAAAGTGCAAGTAGACGTTCAATACCCATTAAGCAACGATAAACAGTCGAACAATCCCGTCTTCTTCAGTAGTGTACATGTAGAGCTCTATCGACTACTATGCTGATGGGGCAGCTATATCGGGTGACGAAGGCAACTCGTGTTTTTCATTTTAGGACCTCCTGGATCCTTCGCCGTACAAGCGCTCAATCAGCATTCATGATCGTTGTGAGCAAAACAAATAGCAAACAGATCATTCAAGCTCTAAAGCGTTGATATAGTTTGGGGAACAGTTTTAAGTTCCCCAACTATATCAATCCTTTAAGGCTGCGTCATTGAGTGCAACTTCGTCTTACATACCGCACCGTAGTGGTGTTCCGCACGGTGGTTGATTAGTTCTCATGTTTCTATTTTATAGTAAGACTACTACTACCACAGAGAATTAGTCCAAATCGAGAAGGACACTAAATCGGTAATCGAACCATTCTTTTCTTTAAGGCTGCGTAAAAAATCTTTAAAAAAATATTGTCCGATCTTTTATTTGATACACAGTTTGTATTTTCAGGCATCTAACCAATTCCTCACCGGACTTCTATTCCCTACAGAACTCGTATTCGGGAAATCCGTTAGTATCATTTCGGTTTGTTCTTGGTGCGAATCGCCCCGGAAAAAAGCGCAGGTGGAGTCGTCCGTCCTCCATGAACGCAGAAACTTCTGTGTGTCGTGGCGACCAAGTTGCAGTCAGGTGTGATAAGAGCGCCGCGGAAAATTATTGAAACATCTTCTAGGCTTCCGACAATCTGCAGCAGCGGCGACGCCATGTCGACAGAAGCGTACAACTTGGTCACGCGCCTGCTCCCGCTATCCCAGCCAAAACGCACTGAGCCTGTCATCACTATCCGCTGCCCCTGTAGTTGCGAAACGATGCGCTTCTGGCGGGGCTTCTCGTCTCTGTTGCCATCAACCAAGTATGGGAACGCGTTGTGTAGGGATTGTGTAGCGGGCTCACTTGTCTTGCCCGAGCCGCTGGGCAGGTCGTATGCTCACGCTACGCGTTCGCACGTGAGTCGTCTCACTTCAACACCGTACTGGCCGTCAGAGATCACTTGATCTCCCCCTGCCGGAACGTCCACCGTCGTGTCCGCTCCTATTTTATTATTGGGAATAGCCTAAGCTGCTCCTGATACCAACGAATAGACACTAGTTTTCACCAGCAACTACTCTACCGTCCGAACTACTACTGCACGTGCACTAACACCACCGACCGTCCACAAATCCCGCACTGCGCGCCTAGGAACAGCTCAGACCCTCTGTCTGAGTGCTCACAGCAGCGTCGAGTACCGCCTGCAACCCGCTCGCCGTGCTAACGCCGCCCTCAGTCGTAGCAACAGAGCGTTTCGGCTCCGTATCGCTCTCTCCGTTCACGTTCGTGACCGTGCTCACTCCGCACGCGTCGTTCACCGTCTTCGTGCTCTCCAGCACGCACACTCCAGCCACTTGTGCTAAAGCCGTCGAATCTTAGAGTCCCCTGGGCCTCTCGCCCGCCGACCATCGCTCCTCCGCCGAACTGCAACGTCGACTCGACACCAGGCCTGGATTCAGGCCTCACGTGCCGCTGCTCGTACCACTCAGCGGTATTTCCGCCACTCACCTCGCGTCCAGCGCCGTACCCTCGAGGTACACGACCTCCATCGTGCCGCCGATCCTTGGCTCGTAACTCTCGTCCAGCATCTGCGTCGTGTCGCCGTCCGTCACCGCCGTCCCGCTCACCTCGCCGTCCGTCTTGCTCGTCACGTCCACCCACACTATCTCTCGCGCATGGGTCCTCCAGTAGGGCCCACCTGTTACAATTGCTTTGTCATTGTGATGCTCGTGCTGGTGCTGGCAACGATGGAGTCTTTGGTGATCTGCTTGAAACTTGTGAGCTGGACGCTGATATCCGGGAAGAAGTGCGTGAACGTCCTCCAAGTCGTCATCATCGACTTGAAACCAGTAGCAGCCCCTAGATCTACGTCTGGTGACACCATTGAGCGCAGGAACTCCAAGTCCTTGGCATGCAACGTTTCTGGACCAGACAACCCGTGCTCGAAGATGCGGAAATACTCGACTGCCGCCAGCCACAGAGTTTTCTTCGGATTCAGGAGACGATCTCGCCGGACTTTTAGTTGCTTGACTTCGTCGCGTAGCAGTGGGATGTACTTCTCGAGGTCTGCGTCAGCCCTTGACTTCTTCTTCATGTATTTTTGCTGGGCTACGCGTCGCCGCTCTCGTTTAAGCTGCTGCTGCATATGCAGCGTCTTGAGCGTGGATGGGTCTGCGACCGCCATGATCTCTCTCATGGAGAGATTCACCTTAAGAGGTTCGCTGGGCAGAACGCATTCATTCGGGGGCGGCAATTCGTTGGTACCCGGAACTCTGCTACTGATCTCTGCCATGTAGGAGTGACGCAGTGGCAGCTTGCGCTGGATGACACTGCCAATAATGTCTTCACTCAACGCGTGGCTGGCCGGGGGATAGAGAACGTGGCTTTGCATGGAGAAAGAGTCCATCAGCGCGGGTGAAATTGCAGACTGGAGGTCGGCGCTGTCGGTGGCGATCAGCGTCTCGCAATCAAAAGTTTCGATTGCCACGAAACCTTGGAAGTGACTTAAGCGGTGCGAGCGAAATTGTTGAATGAGACTCTATGGAAGCCGGTGGTGCTTATGTGATGCCTATGATTATGTATTGCGAGACAAATCGTGCAATCATTGATTTGAGCGAGAAACCACAAGCTTTTGATGAATGCCGAGAAGACTTTTTTTAAAGTCTCTCGAGCTTACGCTTCAGGCAAGAAGTAACTAACATTACTGGGCAAAAAAGGCAACTTTTTAGTTGCCGTGAAGCAGCGAAATGGCAGCCGAAAACCTCCGAACCTATTTTCCACCTACCGCCCGCTCTGTCTCTATGGGAGTTTCAGGTTTCTGAAGTAGTCGTTTCCTAACTTGGGCGCCCAGACGCGATGAAGGGGCGGAGCGACCGGCCGAGGCAGAGCGCTCGCCCATTTCGCATCCAGCGCCCAAGTCGTCCAAGTTTCTGAAGACAACCTCGCTCATGAGTGCCTCGCCCTCGCCATCTGCCCCGGCCCGTCCTTCGGAGACACCAGCGTCACCAACACCGCCAACGTCAGCGATGCCCCGTCAAGACCCGGAGGTCGCCGCCGGCGATTCGGCGCCGTCCGCTGAAGCTGCTCCAGCACCGCGTGCAGATGCGGCTGTGGCTCCGTCGCCCACGACTTCCACCGGCGGCGAAGCGACGACGGCGCGCGCGAGCTCCCGGATCGCTGCGAAGAAGCGGTCGGCGGCCGAGCTCGCCGAGGCGCGTAAACAGAAGCGCCGCCTCGTCGTCAACAAGGAGGCGGCCGCGGCGGCTTCAGCCCTCCCGTTCGCAGTCCCGCTTGGCCCCGTGCCCATCCGTGACCCAGCGTCCTCCTCCGCCCTCCAGCCTCTGACCCACGCGTCCGACACCAGGCCCATCCTCGAAGGTTCCGGCAGTGGCGTTGCGACCGCGAGCGCACCCACGTCCGGGCCGGCAATGACGGCCACAGCGGCGAGGGCTACTCCGTCGACATTGCAGGCGTCGAAGGCCACGAAGGCGACAAAGAACACGAAGGCGCCCAAGTCGACGAAGTCCCCAAAAGCGGCGGGCAAGACGACGAAGGCCGCGAAGACGCCCAAGAAGGCAACAGCGTCCAGCGGCGGACCACCCGCGGAGGCTGCAGCAGCCGCGACCAGAGGGCCCAGTACCTCGCCAGCAACGGCGACAGCAACGGCGACAGCAACGGCTCCAGCATTCGACCCCGCCGTCGCCGCTCCAGCTGCCGCGCTCCCGCCGCGCCCCGCCCGTCCGCTCCCGCAACCGGCGACGGCCCAAGCGTACGTCCCCAGTCCTGCTGCCAGCAGCAACGTCGGTCGGGTAGACACATCCGCATCAGCGCCCCCCCCCCCCCCCCCCCCCCGCAGTTCCCCCCTGCCGTCGAGGGCTGCAGCAGTCAGCAGGATCTGTGGTGAAGCGCAATTCTCGGAAATGTGTGATGGCAAGTGATTGGGCGAGAGATGGATCCGGACTCAGATGGATCTGGATCCAGAATCAGATGGATCTGGATCTGCACCCAGATCCAAATGGGTTCAATCCAAGATGGGTTCAATCCCTTATCCGGGCGTAATCAAGAGGCCGTAAACACAACACGACGGGCAAGCAGCTGACACGCAAGGAAGGTAAAGGGAGCCCATAGAGTCCGTAGGTACAGATGGGATGATAGGATCCACATGATGATAGGACTTTGGGATAGGAACGAACTTATGCATAAATCAGAAACGAATTTGCCTTGATCAACGCAAGTGCTTCCTCACTCGCCTGGAAACGGGAACTACATTGGCCCTACGCGGCGTAGAGAGGTTAGCCGTAGCAGATCTAGTGTTGGTGGTAAGACTGGAGTAATACATTGGCCAGATCCAAAACCTTCCTAGTGAACTACTGTCAAGTGCGGATCCAAGATCCACCGGAGTTATCTGTTTGGCCGGTGCGTCCTTCGCTTCTCAACTGTCAACGACACCGTCATTGGAGGCGGCAAACACGACCAAGGAAGACCTGCGAAGGCATCGGAAAGGAACTACAACAACCGAAAGGCAACAACCCGGCCGGATCCAGATCCAGGCCGCCAGATCCAAGTACAAGACTACTGGATTTGGAGTAAACTGCGAGCAGAGTGAAGATTTCCGCGCTGCTCCACCCACATCCCCGCGTCTCGCCCAGACTGTTCTGTCTTCAAGGCTCGGACGCTTCAGCAGACACCAGAGGAGCAGATCCAGCCCTACCGACGGGTACACAAGGTGACCAAGTTCAGCACACAGATCACGGATCATCGGGGGACCCCCTCCGTAAGTCGGTGTTCGGGCGCAGTTGCCAAGTTGGATCGGCGATCTCGCAGATTTTGCTGATCCCGCTACGCCACAATGGTGCGCGTGCCCGGATCTTCTGGTGACTCGGGATTTCACCGTGAGTCCCAAGAAGAAGTTCGAGTGAAGAAGGAACAAGGGGATCAAGCGTCATCGGAGTTGGGATCGACGACGACGCTGCTGAATGAAACAAGATCCACGGATCGGCAGAGTGCAAGGAGGACCTCTGTCGGCGGAACCGAGGTGGATCCAGACATGGATCCAGAAAACAAACCTCAACCTCCTCCACAGGTCCCTTCGGGGACCCCGGTGGATCGCGACGCGAGTCAAGATCCACCAACAAAACAAACCAAGGCTGGCAAGGATCGGTATGCATTCGCTGATTCACCAGTTAACTCGGATGCCTACTTCTTCTCCTTCGACAAGACCAAGCCGAAGGCGCGCACGAAGATGAAGGCCCCGGATCCAGAAGACGAAGATCCGAAGCCACCTGCTCAGGATGGATCCGAGGCAGGTTGGATCCACCACCACGAGAGGCAACTACGTGGTTTCCTGACTCTGGATCCCATCATGCAGCAGTTCGGCGTGAAGCAGATCGGAGACCTGCAGGGACCCCTAGCGCTTCCGGCGCCTGCCAAGCGCCCAGGGATCCTGCCCGAGATGGAGCGCCTGATGCAGCTGCTAAGGGATGCTGGTCTCGTGGCTGGATCGTTCGACGCGCCAGTGATGTACGAGATCGACCCAATTCAACTCCGTGCTACGACAGAGATGCTGTTCAACCGACTGAAGGTGTTGGTGGGCGAGATCCAGCCGAAGTTGGATCCCGCAATCCCGGATCCAGCAATCCCGGATCCAAGATCGCCACAAGCTGGATCCACAGGAGGCCGAACGTCGTCACCGTACGTGTCCGCTGCGGAACTTGGATCGGATACATCTTCGGAGCCGCGGCGCATGTCACTTGGACCTTCGGGAGCCACGATGTTACGCGCTCGAGCCCAGATCCAACGTGGAGCGAGTCCTCAGCCTCGATCTCAATCCCGATCCAAGAAGCAGTCAACTCCATCAGTGGATCCGACTGCCACGCTATCCGGATCCGACATGTCGACTGGCAGGCTGGAGTCATTCTTCCAAGCAGCCATGAGCAGGTTCCTGAAAGAGCAAGGCATACCGACCCCGACACAGGTACCGGAGGCGACGCAGAACCCCGGATCCCAGGATGTGGAAATGGAGTCAACTGGTTCGTCCGATCCGGATCAACACTGGAGTACGATCCAGATGACATCGACTTCCCGGCCCCAGCTCGCGCTACAGTGGCCACCACCGCGACCGGATCCACAGGCGCAGCCTTGATCCAACGAGTCCGGATCTCCGCGATCTCGGATCTGAAGGAGTTCTCAGTAAAGGACCAGGATGAGGACCGAGCGAGAGCTTGGATCAGTAAAGTGAAGTCTGCGTTCCTGCGTGACCAAGCCCCCGACGAAGAGAAGTGTCTGACCTTCGCGGATCTTCTGTCTGGATCGGCAAGAAACTGGTATCGCCAACTGCCCCGATCCACACGCAACAAGTGGCCGGATCTGCTTCGCAGCTTCCAGACTCAATACTGTGGATTGGGGATCTCCGTGGCTCGCCAGTATTACCATGCCCGCAAGCGCTCTGACGAGTCTCCGCTGGATTACCTGTACCGACTCAATGTCGCCGGACTCCGCGCTCGACTCAAGATCAAGGATGGTGGATCCAAGGAGAAGCGTGAGCATGTGGATCATTTTATTGAAACTTTGGGCGATCAGGATCTAGCAGATCGGCTGACATTACTCCGGCTACCGGATGCTGACGAGCTGGAAGAAGTCCTGCGGGCACTGTATCGGGCGAAGAATCGACAGAAGAAGTCCGCGTATGGATCCAGCAAGTACCGGCAGAAGGCCCCCGCGACGCCTGCACAGGCCGCTCCGGCTAAACATGTGCGTGCGATCCAGATCCAACCTGACTCCGGATCCGAGTCTGGATCCAGCGATGGATCTGACTCCGAGTGCGAGGAGTATCGCAGGATCTACCTGTCCGCCGCGCAAGATCACGCGAAGCTCACGGAGGAGGAGCCGAAGGTCCCCGATCGGAACCCGCCAGACCGCCAACAACAGGATCCAACAGCACGCGACCCAAGATC
Organism: Phytophthora vignae f. sp. vignae; assembly: GCA_016169955.1. Lineage (NCBI taxonomy): Eukaryota > Oomycota > Peronosporomycetes > Peronosporales > Peronosporaceae > Phytophthora > Phytophthora vignae. Next base: position 1,038,743 of record JABJUM010000007.1, read on the forward strand.
CAGGATCCACGCTGATGGATCCGAGCGCAGCCGCTGTACGCACTGTGGATCCAAGAGGCACTCGCACCTTGGCTGTTGGAAGCGCCTGACGTGTGAGAAGTGCGGCAAGAAGGGTCATCCAGGTGACCACTGCCTCTTCGTGTGCCGCGGATGTGGTGAGCTTCATGACGTGGGCCGATGCCCGATGGAGGAGTTCTACAACCAGATCCGCCAGTGGTTCAATCCAGCCAAACATGCGGGGATGCTGCCAGAGATGGCGGAGAAGATGTTAAACTAGGACGCTCGCCGGGTTGGAATCCGGTACGAGCCGAGCGTTCTAGGTATTGCATCTATGCATATGTGAACAAGACATCGACAGATCCAGTTAGCAAACGACAGGATCTACTCGGTAATACATGTGATCTTCATGGGAAACGTACTGCCATGATCTCGAGTTTTCGGCAAGCTGATGACTACACCAGATCCGACGCGACAGTCGAGGTGGATCTGGATCCAGAAGTTCGCCAAGGATTTTGGAAACACAGAGATCCAGAGCAGTGGTTCGAACCAGTGGAAGGCGAAGACACCTCGGGATCCAGATCCAGGCGTGTCGCTGCAAGCCGGCGGATCGAAGATCCAGGATCCCCGTATCTCCTACCGGGAGAGTCGCGAGGATACTGGAAGCAACACTCGCCAGGCAAGTGGTTCCGTCAAGCCAAGATCCACGGCAAGATCAACAATGAGAAGGCGATCTTACTCCTAGATACCGGTGCCGAGGTGTCCATCGTGGACACCGCCTTTGCTCGTAAGGTTGGGTGCTACATCGACAGGAGTCAGAGCCAAGAGTGTGTTGGGATCGGAGACAACGTGTACACAACGGAAGGCAGAACTCGGATCAAGATCACATTGGGTGGATATCTGGTGTATTTCTTCGACATTTGGGTTGGAGATCTATCTGGCCAAGAGGCGATCCTCGGTATGGACTTTATGGTCCCGGCCGGGATCCGACTGGATCTAGCTGACGGGACCCTCTGCCTGCCTGACGAAGTCCGGATCCAGCTCAGCGGACGCCGTTCGCTCTATAGCGACAAGGCGCAGTCGGTAAAGCTGGATCGCTATCTCCAGCTTGGGATCGGAGAGTCCGCAGAGCTACCTACACGACTGCGAGGATCTGGATCGGAACATGACAAGCTTTGGGTTACACGAGGAGATCGATGGGTGCCAACGGTGATCAAGGGTCCAGGCAAGACACGCTACCTTCGGATCACGAACATCGGCGAGAAGGAGCTTATACTGCACCTGAATCATCAAGTCGGAATGTGGCTCGCCGGCGATCGGGTGCCGCGGATCCAGGGTTACGTGTCTGTTGGATCCCGTCGCTATCTGGAATGGCAAAATCTCGCGCTGCAAGCCACGACGGAGGCTGGATCCGCGGAGGCGGCATCTCCAGAGGCCCCGATCGGGTCCATGGTGGAGCGTCCTGAGTACCCGACGCCGCGCGGAATATTGCGGAGGCCGGATCCAAGCCAAGTCCGACATGCGGAGACAAGATCCAGAGGTGCCGAGAGTGGACGGGGCAAGTCGCCGCCGGATCCATCCGATCAGTCGACCGCCAGATCCATAGCCAGGACACCGGGTGTGGCCCAGTTGCAGGCGTCAATCAAGGCGCCGACAGGGGATCAAATACTCAGGCCGACCGCAGACCCAACGGATCTAGATCCAAGCGACAAGGAGATTATGGGCGTCAACGTTTCAGATCCAGACGAAGTTCCTGCTGAGCGCCAACCGGATCCAGATCCAAGTGTCGATCGGAGAGTCGACAACGCGGTGGGACCAGACGATGGATCGACAGATCGAGATCCAACTGGTGACACGCTGAGTTGCGAAGAGGCGCCGGATCCAGATGATGTGGAACAGGCGGTCCATCCCGTTGTCACATCGGGTGGTAATCACGGAGAGACAGGGGGCGGATCTGCAGATTCGACAGATGGTGTTACGGGACAGGTCATGGATCCAGTGGAGCCTACAGTTTCGGATGGTGAGATGGGACGATGTGGGGATCCAGATGGCGAGACGGTGCAGGAATCAGGTCCGACACCAGATCCGACTGTCAACGTAGATCCAACAGCTACCGAAAATCCAAGGTGCAACGACTCGGATGCGGACGACCAAGTCTGCTATCATGAGAGTGGGGATCTACATGCTGAAGATGTTGAAGCAGAGATGGCGGTGCTGCCTGAAGTCGCCTCGACAACTGACGAGGTGACTATTGAAGACATCCAAGTGGGAGATCCAGATCTGAACACGGCGGAAGAGATCGATCAACTGCGACGACGGATCTGGAGGCGCCGACATCTGCTGATTGGCAAGGGCAACGCGCTGCCGCCTGCAGCACGAGGAGTCGTGTGTGACATCGATGTTGGTGGTGCGAAGCCTATTGCCCAACGAGTGCGCAAGGTAGCCCCGCAATACCAAGAGAAGCTGTCGGATCTGATCAAGGGGCTGCTCGGAGCCAAGATCATCCAGATTTCGACTTCACCATGGGCGTCTCCAATCGTAGTGATCATCAAGAAGAATGGCGTGGACATACGTTTGTGTATTGACTACCGGCTGGTTAACAGTTTGACTCGGCTGATGGTCTATCCGATGCCCCTGATCAACGATCTTCTTGAGGATCTGGACAAGGTGCTTTGGTACTGCTCCTTGGATATGGCCAGTGGATTTTGGGTAGTGACGATGACGGATCGGGCTCGTGCGATCTCCGCCTTCATCACCCCGTTCGGGCTGTTCGAGTGGAACCGGATGCCCTTTGGATTGAAGAACGCGCCCCAGATCTACCAACGGATGCTAGACAACGCACTGTACGGATTCACTCGGATCCCACGTCTAGAGGATGGATCTAGATCGGAGCCGAAACTGGGATCCAAGCAGGGATCCGGATCGCAAGCGCTGGATCTGGATCTGAAGTCGGGAGAACCTGAAGATCCTGGCAAACCATCCGTGCTGGGACGCCGGTCCTACATCGACGACATACTGGTGACTGGAGGATCCTGGGAGCATCTGTGTGAGCGTGTTGACGCATTACTCGACGCGTGTGACAAGTGGAATCTCTCCATCAGCGTGGTGAAGAGCTTCTGGGGCAAGAGTAAGGTGGAATATCTCGGCCATCGCGTGTCAAGCGCTGGACTGGAGGCGAATCCCAAGGATCTCTCGGCACTGACGGATCTGCCCTTCCCGGGCACGCTTAGATCCATGCAGTCGTTCTTGGGTAGTTTGAATTACTACAGCCGGTTTATGGAGGACTACGCGATCTACGCTGCGATCCTCTATGAACTACGAGAAGTGGACTATGCCGCGATGAGCAAACCGGAGAATCGACGCCGGATCCAAGCAGTGATAACCTCCACAACTCCAGATCCAGCGGAACAAACTTCGTCCGACGCGGCGGATCTAGACACGCTGGATCCCGACTCTGGATCCACCAAGACTTTGAAGCAGAAGACTTTGGATCTGGAGGCGAACGATCCAAGCAATGTGGATCCGCGTTGGGTTCGTGCTCATCGGGCATTTGCCAGGCTGAAGGACAAGATGGCGACAACTCCGATCCTCCGACACTTCGACTCAGATCTGTTGCCGGTGGTGGTTGTGTATGCTAGCGAGTGGGCGATCTCAGCTGCCCTGATGCAGGAGCACGACGGGATCCACTATCCAGTGACGTTCACCAGCCGCACCCTGAAGTCAAACGAGCTTAACTACGGCGTGGTTGAGAAGGAAGTGTTAGCTCTGCTACGGATCCTGGATCTGAGCTACAACATGTTGGTTGGACGCCCGATCCGAGTCCTGACTAGACATTCGACGTTGGCCTGGTTGTTCAGATCCACAGGCCTGCAAGGGCGAATGGGACAGTGGGCAGCTCTGCTCTCGCCGTGGACCCTCGAGATTATGAAGTGCACGAAAGGTGAAGACGAGATCCTGGGAACTCTTGCGGCTAGTATCACGCCTAGATCCAAGGTGGATCAGGCGTTGATCGGGATCGCACCCAAGAAGGAGCCACGGCGTAAGATCCAAGCGCCGATCCCAACAGTCCGACCTGGAGAAGAGCTACACGTGGTCAGCTTTGATGGATCTGCCCGTGTCAAACGTGGTGGAGGCGCCTACAGCGCGATCCTGTGGAAGTTGCCTGAATGGATCGTCGTAAAGGCTAGATCCGGCTATGCTGAAGGGTTGACGGTTAACGAAGCAGAGTATCACGGACTTCTCCTATGTTTGGATCTGCTTGAGGGCGAGGCGCAGAGGCGATTGGTAATCTGCGGGGACTCCAACTTGGTGGTCCGCCAGATCCGAGGTGAGATCGACTGCAAGGCACCGGGGTTGACGCTTCTGAGACAGAAGGCCCTGGATCGGCTGCGGATCTGGCCTGACCATGAGCTGGTACACGTAAAGCGCGGTTGGAATGGCAGCGCTGGCAGCTTAGCCAGCGCAGCGCTTCAGCGCCAAGCTGGGATCATGGTGGAGGACGAGGCGGATCTGCAGGATCTAGTTACGCTGAACCGCCTAGACGAGATCCTGGTGGTAAAGCGTGAAGAAGAAGCCTCCGTCGCTCGTGTCTCACCCGTGACAACCCGGGCTCGCGCCAGATCCAGATCCAGCCCGAGTGTATTGCGAGAGGAAGTAGTGCGGGATCTCCGAATCGCACGGATCCGCCAAGCGCAGGACGAGGAGGCGTGGATCTCCGGCCTGAAGAGGAATTTAGCCGGCCAGATCCAAGATCTCAGTCAAGAAGAGGCTAGATCCTACGGGGCTATTGCGATGGACTACGAAGTGGATCTCAACGACCTGCTGTTTTATTGCCCTCCTACGAAGAAAGTGGAGGCGGATCGCGATGGACTGATGAGGTTGGTGCTGCCGGAGACTCTGCAACAGGATGTTCTCCATCATTACCATGTCAGCCTCGAAGGAGGTCACCAGGGGATCGGCCGCACCTACCAGCGGATCCGGGATCGCTTCCACTGGAGAGGCCTGTATCGGAGTGTACAGCGCTACGTTGGAGAGTGTGTTGATTGTGAGACTGGCAAGGGGCGACCTACGATCCAAGGAGAGTCGCCCGGCAATATACAAGCCACATACCCGTTTCAAGTTATAGCGATGGATCACATACCGTCGCTGCCCAGATCCAACAAAGGTAATACTGAGTTATTGATCTGGGTGGATCTGTTCACGGGATACGTGATCGCGAAGGCCAGTGACTCCAGAACAGCACAGACAATAGCTGAATCCTACGAAGAGTGTGTATTCCGACGGTTCGGTGCCAGCGAAGTGATCCGACACGATCGGGAGCCGGGATTCATGGCCGACTTCTTCAGATCCTTCAACAGGATCCTGGGCCAGCGGCAACGTGCGACGATGGCTTACAGGCCTCAAGCTAACGGAACCGCTGAACGCATGGCGCAGACAGCTACTCGAGCTCTGAAAATGTATGTGCAGGATCTGGATCAGCGTGACTGGGATGACTACGCGGAACGTCTCACCTTCGCGCTCAATACCGCTCAGGATCGGATCCGCGGAGAGACTCCGTTCTACTTGGTGCACGGTTGGGATCCAAGATCCACCCTTGAAGCCACGATCCCCGTGGGTAGTACCCGCCGTCAGGATCGGGATCCAAGACGATGGAGATACCAGATCCAGCGCTATTATCAGCAGGCACGAGCAGAGGTGAACGCACGATTACGGGAGGCGATCTCAGACCGGGCGGATCGGCACAACGAAGAGATCCATCCACACCATATCGAGGTTGGATCTAGAGTCTGGCTGTACTTGGATCGCGTCAAGGAAGGATACGCCCGTAAACTGGCACACATGTGGCATGGGCCATTCCGTGTGGCAGAGAAGATCGGCGAATACGCAGTGCGGATCGAGACCCCAGGCACGGAGTACCGGTTGTTTCCCGTGGTTCACGTGTCCAAGCTTAAGTTGGTGAAGAGCTTCCCAGACCGACCGCAGATCCAGCTGACTGATGGTATTACCGATCGGTTCGACTTTGATGAAGCGCTGCTGCCGGAGGATAGCTGGATCCAGGATCTAGACGAAGGCGAGTACGAAGTGGAGAAGATTAGTGACATGAGAACTGGGAAACGCACTCGCTACGGCCGGATCCATCGTGAATTCTTGGTACACTGGCGCGGATATGAAGATCCATCCTGGGTTGATGAAGCGGATCTCAACTGTGGCGCTATACTACATGAGTTCTTGCGGAGCCGCACCAACCGGAACCGGTTCGGTGTGATGCAGTCTCACGAGAAGTAGTGGGGACTGCGATCGCCAGAAGTGAGCTGGTCACTTCGGGTAGAGAATGTGGTGATGGATCTGCAAGGTGGTTGCAGATCGGTGGATTGGGAAATTTGTATTTGTGTATGGAATAACAAGGTGTTCGTCGCACTCGGACGATGTGGAAGAAAGGAGAATCTAAAGATGACAAAGGAACCTCGGCTGGATCTGGGGTCGAGTGTGATTGCGGATCTGGATCGCCAAGACATGTGACATGGATCTGGATCTGCAAGTTCGAGCTGTGATGGAATTTAAAAGCTGGATTGGAAACTAAGAAGAAGACATGGATGGAAGCAATATGATTATCGATTACGACATACAGGAGTACATCCAGTTCCTAAGCACTAAGTTCAACGGCAAGGATCTGTGGATCTGGATCTACTTGAGGCCTGGCACCGTGGATCCAGCTCTTACGGGTCGCCGACTGCACGGAGATTGAAGAATTTGGCCGGGGACGCGCGATGTTGCGCGCAGGATGGTATTGAGGAGTGTCCCGGTAGTGATTGCGCCACGGATCTTCGTTGTTGCATTCATCCAACGCCTCCAAGAGATCCGTGGGTTCTGGCCGTTTCAGAGTGCGATCCGCCAAGTTGGCCCGACGTGACGCCAATCCTGGGTACCACGTGACGGACTCTGCACGCTTCGGGAAGTGCAGGAAGTGCGGATCCAGCAAGAGATCCAAGTCGCACCACCCTTCGCGCATGACGGTGATCAGCAATTCCAGGAACTGTTTCCAAGCGCGGCCTGCATGGGATCTGCGGTTACTACGCTCCTTCTGGAACACGAGCAGCCACGGATACTTCTGAGCCATGGCGTCAGGGATGGGGAAGTGGTGCGTCGACTCCCAGTAAGACATGAGGTTGGCATCTTCAAAGATCCCATACTCGCGGATCAGGATCCCAAGTCGGCCACCCACGTTGACTTCGAAGGAAATGGCGTCTCCAGGGTTCTCGAGGGTTTCCCAAGGGCGGGTGTCCAACAGCGCTCGCACATTATCCTCCGTAATGAGCTCCCAGCAATAGTCGCTCAGTTGGATCTTCGGTTTGCGGCCCTGCGCAGGAGCGAAGTACGGAAACAGCCAGCCTGGAGCAGTCGGCAGGATCGGAAACAAAGCGTCGACCAACATAGTCGTCATAGCCACGTTGTTGAGCCGGTCCGCCAGCCATGGGGCACAGTCAGTCGGCACAAGTACATGTGGGCGCTCTCGACCCGGTATACAGTCGGCATCGGGAGCGAATGGGACCACAGGAGCCAATGGATCTTGCACGGGAGGTCGACGGGTGCGATTCGGACGAAGTCGGCGCGGATCGGGATCTTGCGGAGGAGCCGGATCGGGATCTTCATGCGGATCCGATCCATCATCATCACCGTCATCTGGAGCGCCACCTGCCCCCGAAGACTGTTGGCGACGAGGAGAGGCGTGCTGACGCCGTCTCTCGTCGGATCGGGACCGTGATAACGCCTCCCGGGTCTGGGCTTCAAACAGCTCGCTCGCCATGGCCTCGGTCTCCGCTTCATCGTCATCCTCCTCTTGGTCGTCATCCTCCTCTTGGTTGTCGCCTTCCTCTTGGTCATCGATATCTCCCTTGTCGAGGTCGTCGCTGTTCTGTTCCGGCTTCTCAAGGTCGCCATGACGCTCGTTGTTTTCTTGGCTGCCGGCTCCGTCGTCGTCGATCTCGCCCTCTATGGCCGAACCGGGATCTCTACGGTCACCCTCTTGGCCCATAGCTTCATCACGCTGGGAGGATGTCGAGGAGAGGCGGCGTCTCACCACTGGAGTTGGATCTGGATCGGGTGTCTCCGGATCCCGATCCCGTTTCGAAGCGCCGAAGTTTAGCCGCCGACTCAATGCTGGATCCGTCTCTGGATCTGGATCTTGCCGAGCTGGATCGGAAGTTTCGCCAGGGGCCTGCTGTTCAGCAGATCCGGGGGGCGCAATACGGATTAGACTGAGAACGTATGCTGGATCCAAGATCTCTTCGATCGCACCGGGCCGCGCCCTCGCCAGGGTGGTGATGGAGGTCAGCTGCCAACGCGCGACCGAGAGATCCTGCTGCAGCCCATCTCGCTCATGACTCATTCGGATTAGATCCTGCGCCAGTCTTCGGTTCTCGGACTCGATCGACTGGATCCGGTGCCCCATTGCCGTGACGGTCTGCTCGGAAGCGTCAAAGTCGGATTGGAGCTCGTCGAATTCCGAACGAACTTGGCTCACTTCACTGCGAACGGCATCCCGCTCCCGACATACTCGCGCCAGATCCGCGACGGTCGTCTCCTGGAGGCCACGCAGGCGAGTCAGCTCCGGGTTGTCGCGCTCTCGTACCGCTTGATCCAGATCCGACATGGTAGCTCTGTGGATGGCTCGCAGCTGATTCAACTCGGTACGGGCCTCCGAGTGCATCCGTTGGTGCGCAAGTAGATCCTCGCGCACCTTCGCAAGATCCCGGGTGGCGTCGGCCAGGGATGCGTGCGCGCGATCCCGCTCCTGCGTCAGAGCCTTGATCCGCTGCAGATCCGCGAAGGCAATCTTGTCCCTTGCCTGGAGCTCGGCCTCGACCCTCAGAAGTTCCGCCTGTGCGCGATCCATGCTGTGCTCAGCTATATCCCGCTCGTAGTTGGTGTCCTCCAAGTCGCGATCCAGATCCGTGTTTTGAGCCTGAAGCTGCTGGATCTCGGCGGCAGCCAAGTTGACCTCAGAAGCCAAGTGGTCGTTGTTCTCCTGCAAGCGATCCCGCTCATGCTCAATCTGCCCGATACGACGCTGAAGATCCCGGATCTCGTTCACCTGTTGATCAATCTGGGCTTGGAATTGGAGATCCCGTGTTACACCAGCTACAGAAGTGGTGCCCTGGTGACGATGAGCGTCGGCTTCCGACCGCAGGCGGTTCAGCTCCGCGTTCTGTTGTCGTATGTGCGCCCGAGCGGCGTCCAGCTCCCCCGTCTGGTGTAGCAGCAGAGCCGCAATCTCTTCTTGGTCACGAATGGCGGCATCACGGGAGGCAATTAGCGCATGCAATTCCTCCCCGCCAGGATCCCGGGGATCTAAGCCGGGCGGATCCGGCGAAGCCCGATCTGCACGGCGGTCGCGGCAGGCCGACGAGGCGCGAGAGGGACTACGTCTGGACTTGGGCATGTCGTTGGAGAAGTGGAGAAGTGGCAAACGTGCCCGCAGTGATGCCGTTGGTCGGCAACGACTACGGTCAGGAGGCGGTTGTGGTGAAGCGCAATTCTCGGAAATGTGTGATGGCAAGTGATTGGGCGAGAGATGGATACGGACTCAGATGGATCTGGATCTGCACCCAGATCCAAATGGGTTCAATCCAAGATGGGTTCAATCCCTTATCCGGGCGTAATCAAGAGGCCGTAAACACAACACGACGGGCAAGCAGCTGACACGCAAGGAAGGTAAAGGGAGCCCATAGAGTCCGTAGGTACAGATGGGATGATAGGATCCACATGATGATAGGACTTTGGGATAGGAACGAACTTAAGCATAAATCAGAAACGAATTTGCCTTGATCAACGCAAGTGCTTCCTCACTCGCCTGGAAACGGGAACTACATTGGCCCTACGCGGCGTAGAGAGGTTAGCCGTAGCAGATCTAGTGTTGGTGGTAAGACTGGAGTAATACATTGGCCAGATCCAAAACCTTCCTAGTGAACTACTGTCAAGTGCGGATCCAAGATCCACCGGAGTTATCTGTTTGGCCGGTGCGTCCTTCGCTTCTCAACTGTCAACGACACCGTCATTGGAGGCGGCAAACACGACCAAGGAAGACCTGCGAAGGCATCGGAAAGGAACTACAACAACCGAAAGGCAACAACCCGGCCGGATCCAGATCCAGGCCGCCAGATCCAAGTACAAGACTACTGGATTTGGAGTAAACTGCGAGCAGAGTGAAGATTTCCGCGCTGCTCCACCCACATCCCCGCGTCTCGCCCAGACTGTTCTGTCTTCAAGGCTCGGACGCTTCAGCAGACACCAGAGGAGCAGATCCAGCCCTACCGACGGGTACACAAGGTGACCAAGTTCAGCACACAGATCACGGATCATCGGGGGACCCCCTCCGTAAGTCGGTGTTCGGGCGCAGTTGGCAAGTTGGATCGGCGATCTCGCAGATTTTGCTGATCCCGCTACGCCACAGATCCGCCAGCACCGTCCCGCTCTCGCGTCACCGGCCCAGTCATAGACGTCGGCGCCTCGGACTCCGAGGACGAATACTACAGCGGGGCGCCGCCGCCCACCGCCCCGACGCGCCTACAGCAACCCTGGCAGACCACCACTGGGGGAAGGCAGGCAGCCGACCGGGACGACGACGCGGTCAGACTCTGCGCACCCGGCGTTCGACCTGGCCGAGTTCCTCAGCCGGTATCACACCGGCGCAGCTGCGATGCCCTCCCCGCCACGGCCGCCCCGCGCAGCGTCCACAGCGGCTAGGGCGGACGCGTATACGTCAGACACGCGAATCCTCGATGGCTCGAGCTCTTCAGCTCCGCTGGGGATCGATCCCACCGTGTTGTTCGCCGAGTTCGCGCGGTTCTTGCAGAGCCGGGTTACACCGGAGTCGGCGCCGCCTGTTCAACCAATTGCAACCACACATTCATGGACTCTGCCCAACGAGAGAGGCGTGCTGCCACCCGCGGCGATCCGGAACTTGCGAGCGGCCGACTTCCCGCCGCCAGCCTACCGCACACGCGGCGACTTCGTCCCGGCGGCGGTACACCGTCTGGCAGCCCACCGACTTTATCCCTTCCTCCTCTCTCCAGAGGGGTTGGAGTGCACACCAATGGAGTTTGTGTTGCGCATGAGACTCCTCGACTGCCTTCGGTTCAACGACTGCCCACCCATTCTCGGCGCGACGCACAGCGCCCGCTTCGGGCGCTATGGCGTGACCATCATGCACTACCTCCGGGCGGACCAAGACGCACGGTTGGCAGCGGGGTCGTCAGACGCGAATTTCAGCCTCGACTTCGGGTCCAACGTGGCGCCCCCGCCCGCCCCCGCCTGCAACTCCTACAATGACCTCCTCGGGGCCGTCCAAGGGCTAACCACTTTCGCCAATGCGGAATGGTATGAGCCGATGGCCCACGCGCTCTACCGGGTGCGGGAGTTCGTCACGGCCAACATGGACGCGGACCCGGGGAACACGCCGCAGCGCGTCCAGCGAAAACTCCACGAGGTCAACCAGTTCCTCGGGTCCGCATTCATCCACCTGGCCAGTGACTTACCGTCGTGGTGGAAGGACTTCTGCGCCGCCGTGCACCGGATCACGTTCACGTCGGCATCATGGGCGGTGGCGCTCAGCACTCTCGCCCCGGCGGCCGCCGCAGTCTCCCCGGCCACCGCGCCTGCGCCTTCAGGAGCGCCGCGGCGCGTCACTCACGAGCTAGGCGCGCGCAGCCATCAGGCTCGCCCCCAAGGGTTCCCAGCTAGCATGCGTCAGCTAATCCCGCGCAATGCCGAAGGCCAGGAACCGTGTTTACGGTTCTTCGCGGGGTCGATGTGCTTCGGGGGTACAGCGTCGACATGCGCCTCCACGAACCGGCTCCACACGTGGCCGGACGCGTTGCCGCCCGCCTTGTTGGCGTTCATCAAGAAGAAATTCGGCCGCAACAACGCCGGCAAGCAGCAGCGCCGTGCTTGAAGAGGACGAGGTGCCGCTGGTTCACCAGCACTTCGTTCCGACAGCCTCAGCTCTAACCCGAATACACAGAATTCGTACACGAACCTGAGTCACAGTGGACCTTCCCTGCCCGTCCCCGCGCGATCACTCAGCGCTGACGTTCAGTCCGACCAACGCCCCGCCTCGACTGTCACACACGACATGGCTGAAGTTTCGCCCGAACTGCAGCCGATCGTGACACTTGCCGGTGAGAGTCTCAGCGTCCCCGACGTCGAACTTGCCACCGATGTGTGCCCAAACCATCCTCTCGCGCCCACACTTGCCGACGAGAAACCCTTCCAGGGTCATGCCGTCGAAGCGTGTGGCCGATCTAGTTCCATCCTCGCACTTGCCGGTTAGAGACCCAGCGCAGCTCGCGCCAGTCATGCCACCGATGCGTGCCCTTCTCAAACCCAGGTCCACTCCGCCCCGGCCATATCAGGTGGGTCTTTCAACGCGTCGCCGCACCCAAACCAGCCAGGCGCCGCTACCACGATGAGCACATTGGATACCGAGGTGGGCCATCCTGTTCTTCGCCCCGCACCACCGCTCCAAGACCTCCGAGCACTACAGGCCAACAGCACACAACGGTCTTGCCTCTGGGATTCGATCCGATGGTCTTCAATGTCCTCCGCGTTCCGCAGGGCAGGCGTAGAGCTACCAACCCGCCATCAAGCCGACTCGCACAGCGACGACACGACCTTCCAGCTGAACAAACCGCTACAAGCCGCGATGTCAGAATTCATTCGCCGCACGCGCCCATCGCTGAAAGAGTTCACGGAGCTGATTCGATGTCAAACCCCGGACGATTACCGGCCCAACAAGGCGCTCCTACCCGCCACGCTAATGCAACAATGTCGAGGGTACCCAAAGTTAGGCGAGCTCGTGACCATCGCTTCCGAGGGCATACGCGTCCACCTCCACAAAACACCCCCACAACAATCCCGCTTCCCGCGCAACCACCCGTCGGCGTCAGCCCGCCTCCACGTCTTGCGCAAGAACATCAGAAAGGAGCAAGACTTGTTGCGATGCTTCGTGGTAGACGCCGACATCATCCGCATCTGGCCCGAAATCGTCGTCAGCCCCTTCGGCGTTGTCGACAAAGGCTCAGGCGACCCCCGCGTCACGGGCAGGACGATCCATGACCTCTCCTTCCCCGAGGACGAGTCCGTTAACGACTGCACGGACCCAACCAGCATACCGAAGGCCACGTTCGAGCACTGTTCGACCCTCGCGAGAGAAATCATCCGCTGCAAGCAGGCGGACCCCGGGCGTGACGTTAAGGTCATGGCCGGCGACGTGGCAGCTGCGTACCGGAACGCTTGCATCCACAGCGAGTCCGTCCATCTCTTCGGGGGCCACATCCCAGAGGACAACGCCATCGTCATCGACATGTCCGCAGCTTTCGGTTGGTCCGGGTCAGCAGGCATCTACAGCGTCCTCGGCGGCGCCGTCGCTTATGTGCATGGCTGCAGCTCAGACGCGGACCACCCGTCGGGGTTCTTCAACTACCATTGGGTCGACGACCACGTGAACGTGGCAGCAGACACGGGGTTCCGCTGCTCAGTCATCGAACGGTCCCTTCGCTTCGCGATGACATCCATCATGGGGCCCGCCGCGGTTAACGAAGAGAAGTTCACCCCCTGGCGCACCCGCCAGCAAGTGCTCGGGCTAATCTTCGACACCACAGCGGGGACGGTCTCGATGCCCAGCGCCAAAATCACCAAGGCCCGACGCCGGGTCGAGGACGCACTTCTGACGCCGTCTATCACCCGCAGCGAGTTCCGCTCCCTCATCGGGTCGCTCCGTCACGTAGCCACCTGCATCCGCCCCGCCCAAGCGTTTCTCCAACGCCTGCGCTCCGGGGAGGTCCAGCTCCACCGACACTCACGCGTCCCGATTACTGCAGCCATGCGCGACGATCTCGCTTGGTGGTGGCGTATTCTTCACGACCCGGCTCTGAACGGAGTCCCCCTCGAGTACTTTGGGGAACTCCCCGAACCCGACATCGTCGTGTCCACCGACGCCTCGGACGTGGGGCTGTGCGCGCTCGTCCCATCCCTTCGTCTCGCGCTCACCTACCAATTTTCCCCGTCCGAACTCAGCCAGATCGAAGCCTTCAAACAAGGCACCCCGAACGAGTTCGACATCAACTACCGAGAGCTCCTGGCTTGCGCGTTCGCACTCCAGGCATGGGCCCCAGTCTGGCGAGCCACTCACAGACAGTCCCGACCGCTGCACGTCCACTTCCGCGTCGACAATACTTCCGCGATCGCTTGGCAAATGAAGATGGCGTCACGCAACTCACGAGCCCAAGTCCTCATCCGCCTACTCAGCTTATGGGAGCAGGAGTTCGGCCTCCGCATCTCGGCCTCACACATTCCAGGAGTCGACAACGAAGTGGCCGACGCCGGCTCCAGGCGGTGGGAGAACGCCTCCTACGCTCTCCGATTCAACAACTTCACGCACGGCTGGCACCACACACCGCCCCTGCCGAGCATCACGGCCATCGAGGACATCTGGCTCAGCATCTCCGAGAACGCTCCGTCGCCGATTCCTCGTACAAGAAATACGCTCGCTCTTTCGAGAAATGGAAGCAGTGGACAAGACGCCGAGGGGTCCCGTGGCAAATCGACGTCCCAATCGACAGGAAGATCGCTCGGATATCCGAGTTCATCGTCGACCACACGCAAGGCCTCCCCGCACAGCGAGGACCAGTCCGCGGTGCTACCATGAAAACGACTTTGTGCGGCATCCGACACTTTTTCACCGCCTCTGGTCTCGTATTCCCGTCAGACCATCCACAGGTTCGCATGCTCTTAAAGGGCGTGAGCCGCCTCGACGCACCGCGCCGTCAAAAAGCCCCCGTTTCCGTCGCGCTGCTCGAAGAGTGCGCCAACACACTCGACCTCAACGACCCCGCCGACCAAGCTCTCTGGGGGGTTCTGTGCCTGGCCTTCTTCTTCATGCTCCGGCGATCCGAGATATCCGCGACGACGAGCACGTCATTCAAGTGGTTCGCCCTCAGAGCAGCCGACCTCACAACGGTTGACGCTTCTGGGACGCCCACAGTCGATCCGACGCTGGCCTCCGCAGTCTGCATCCGGTTAATCGGCTCCAAAACCAATCAAGGAGGGACCCCGACCACGCGGATGCTCGCACGCTCCGGCCATCCGATTCTGTGCCCCGTGCTCGGCGCCTTGCTTCTCCTCCGCGCTAGAGTCGGCCTGCCCGCCTCGATTCCCGCCGCCGTGTTCGTCGCCAAGAACGGAGTCCCCGGGTGCGTAACAGCAGCGCGGATCTCGCGAACCATCCAGTGCGCCGCCCGCATAGTCGGCGAAGATCCAACCCGCTTCAGCACCCACTCACTCAGAGCCGGCGGCGCGACCAGCCTGTATCGCGCAGGAGTGGACTCACTTACGATCCAATTCCACGGCCGCTGGGCGTCGGACGCCTTCAAGCTCTACACACGCCTGTGCCAAGAATCGGTCTCGAGCGTCGCGGCGAAAATGGTCAGCGGTCCAAGGGCGTCGACGACGTTGGCGTAGCGGAATGTATCCACCACCCTGTATAAGGGGGCTCAGCCCGGACCTCCCGGCCGGGCTGCAGCGCGGTAGATACATTTCCGTTAACGTAACACGTTATTAACGCCCCAGCCGTCTGTGCCTTCTAGTGGGAAATCGCAATATCCACCAATCACAGCCGCGCTTCCACTGATACGCCGTCATTGGGTTAATCGCACCAGGAAGAGCAGAAGGCGTCGTCTTCTGCGTGCGCGCGTGTGTCCCCCAGCGCCCCTCTCAGATATCCAGCAGCTTCATTATGAGCACCGTCCTCCCTCGCCGACGGCGACGCAAGTTGCAGCTTCTGACGCTCTCTGTAGCCCTCGCAATACCCAAAAGCATGCTGGTCCTCGGCCTATCCGGCAGTAGCGACGTTCTGGCGCGCTGCGAGAGCCTCCAGAGCGACACCGCGGCGCTCACAAGCCCCAGCGAGACAGACCTCCCCAGTGACTTGGCATCCACGCTGTCCGCGTCCTCAGATTCGACCTGGAGCGACCTGGACGACGTGGCCAAGGTGGGGCTGCTCTGGGCGCACGGTTACGTCTTCTCGGGCGGCTCCAGCAACGGGGACAAGGCTGGAGACGCTCTGGTTCAAGTCTACACTCGCTGCAGTGATGGCTCAGCATCGGGTGTGGACATGGCGGACCTGGGCGTCTCCTACGACGACTTTAACGGTCTAGGAAGCGGCTGTGAGGCTGCGACCTGTGGCTCGTATTACCAGGCCACGAACGCCAACTGCGGGGCCAACGTGACGAGTGTTATTCAGTGTGCAGTGGGTGGAGCATCTTCTACGCTGCCGACAGCTACGGGGGTGTCCTTCTGGTCCTCCGTCACGTCGTCCAGCACCATCCCGTACCCCCAAGTGTACGAACACAGCATCGCGCTGAGTGACGCGACGGCGTTGCAGGTTTACTCGATCCACATGCGGAACAGTGACTCGGGCGTATCATGCAGTAATACGCTGGATACGATCATCCCCTGCTTGAGACTGGAGGACGTGGCGACAGCTGGAACAGCTTCAACCAGCGGGACGTCCGGGTGGTGCAAGCCGACGGTTGATGCTGACAGAGTCAAGAGCTTCCTGGATGCGGTGACCACGGTGCAGGTGAACAAACAGTCGGACGAGAGTGAGACTCGCGACAGTGGAAGTGACTCGGGGTTGCTACTGGGCGTGGCCATCGGCGGAGGTGTTCTCCTCGTTGTCGTGGTCTTGATCGCTTGCTGTTGCTGCCGAAGGAGGAGGATGCAGAGAGACGAGCAACCGTCAGAGACTGCAGCAATTGGGACGGCGCGTGAGCCTAGCGAGACGGCAAGCGCCACGCGATCAGGTCTGGGCTTCATCCCTCGGGTGATCGGTCGACGCGGCAAGAACAGCGACAGCGGCAGCGACGCCTCGTCGAACGCCGCCACGAACGTGAACGTCCAGACAAACCGCGGTCGACGGTCGTCTTGGTACACTTTCGGCAACGCGAGTAACCGCGAGTCGACAGCGTACGGGCGTCGATCGTCTATGGCTGGATCGTGGGTGGGAGCTGCGGGAGGCGGCAAAACTGTGAGCGAGTACTGCAACGAGTCTGAGATTCTGACGGAGTTTATGCAGGACCCGGAGGTGTTCACGAAGCGCATCGCCTTCGACGAGCTGACGTTCCTGCGGATGCTGTCGAAGGGAGCGTACGGCGAGGTGTGGCTGGGTCAACTGGAGACGCGTCACGTCGCCATCAAGCGGCTGCTGCCCGAGAAATGCCAGTTCACCGCCAGCTTGGAGCAGTTCGCGGGCGAGATCCAACTCATGTGCACGCTGCAGCACCGCAACATTGTGTCGTTCGTGGGCGTGAGCTGGAATCGACTGCAGAATCTGTGCGCGGTGGTGGAGTACATGGACGCGGGCGACCTGGAGGAAGTGCTCAAGAAGAACCGAGAGAAGTTCACGTGGCAGCGCGAGAAGATCTCGATCGCGATGGATATAGCGGAAGGCTTGGTCTACTTACACTGCTTGCGGCCCATTGTGGTGCACCGCGACCTCAAGTCCAAGAACGTGCTGCTGAACCGCAAGTTCCACGCCAAACTGAGCGACTTCGGGGTTAGCAGGAAGACTCACGTGAACGAGACCATGACGTCGGGCGTCGGTACCCTCTTGTGGACAGCACCGGAGATCATCGAAGGCAAGAAATACTCGGAGAAGGCGGACATCTACTCGCTCGGTGTCGTGTTGTCCGAGATGGACACGTGCGAGCAGCCGTTCTCCGACGTGACTTCGGACAAGGGCGAGCGCCTGCCGGGCATGCAACTCGCTCAGCTCGTTCGGCTGGGCAAGATCCGCGTGTCGCTGCGGGAGGACTGCCCGCCGAATCTCCGCAAGCTGGTGATGGACTGCACGCAGTTGGACCCGGACGCGCGGCCAAGCTCGATGCAAGTGGCCTTCACGCTCAAGAGTATCATCGCTCCGACGCTGCGCATGTCGTCGTCGACAGCCACGACAGGCTCGACGTCGTCCTCAACTGGTTTCCCATCCAGCGGTAGCCATGCTACAGCCGGACAAGCTCTTCAACGCCCGTCGCCTTCCGTCAAGGGAGGCCGTATTTAACTACGAACCAGTATGCCAGTGCACGAGACATAACGACATGGAGAAAGGAACAACGTGTTGGACGAGGTGATGCTGTGAGGAGACCAAAGATTAGCCGGCACTTGCTACTAAGTACTACCTGCAAATCGACGCTTCTGCTTAAGCCGCCACCTTCGTGAAAATGGCTCCGAGCCCGTCGATTCGTCGCCAGAGCGGCCGTGAAACCCAACGAGCTGGAACCCGTCGGGCGCTGTAACAACGGTACTCGCGTCGGTGCGGTGTCCTCCCTCGACGAAATGGTCCTTGTTGGTCGAGAACTTGGCGTAGAAGATGCGGGTGTGGCCCTTGTGGGCGCCCCAGTGGAGCTCCATCGACGTGATGAGCTCGCCTGGCTCGAGCACCAACTTGTGCGGCTTGCCGCCTCCTCCACCATGAGCGAGCGTGCTGGCGGTGGGCGCCGACACTTCCAGCTCGACACCGTCGACACGCTCCCCCGACCGAATCGTGACCGAGCTGACGGTCTGTCCGGGCGCAGCCAACGCGATGTCCGAGAACCGGACGGCGTGGGGTCCACCGAAGGTGTTGCTTAGTCGGAAGTCCGGGTTAAGCGACCACGAGAACTTGGACGAGACCGGCACGTTGTTCGAGAGCATGGAGCCGTCGGCAGCCAGGAACGCCTTGTGCTCGTTGTTCCACGAGTCCACCGTGAGGTTGATGTAGTTGCTGCCACGGAAGAGAATGCGGTTCCCGACCTCGCAGTCGTTCGTCACGGCGGCCAAGTCGCACTTGAGCTCTGGCGACCCCTTCTCCGGCGCGACCCCCTTGCGAACGGTCTGCACCCACGCGTCCGTGAGCTTCTGGCCGTCGAGGAATTCCCGGATCGTGTCGCCCGCGCTCGTGTACTTGGTGTTGGTGTCGCCCATGATGAGCACCGCGTTGTTGGCCGAGTTGGCCGCGAGGAAGTCTCCCAGCTGGGCCAAGTTCGCGGCACGAGCCTTCTCGTCTTCTGCAGTGAAGCCCGTGTCTGCGTGCAGGTTGTACACGTCCAGGCTGACGCCGTCAGCGATCTGCACCTCGGTGAGGGAGAAGCCTTTGGACAGTCCGCAGTCGCGGCCGTCGGTGCTGCTGCACTCGGCCCACTTGACACGCTCGAACGGTGCCGTGCTGGCGAACGGGAGGCGCGACAGCGTGTTGAGGCCGCTCGCACCCCGTAGAATGCCTCTATTGTTGGTCACCCCGCCGTCCGACTCACTGCGATACGCGTGCGTGTCCTCGCCGTACAAGTACGAGTGAGTGTTGTAGTCCTCTTGGACGTTGACAACGTCCCAGTCGGAAATGCGCTTGCCGATCGCTTTGGCTAAGTCGGTATTGGCATAAGCGTTGTTGCTGAGCTGAGCGAGGCCCCCTACGTTGTAGGAGAGCGCAGTGAAGGGGGCGGGGAAAGCGGAGACTTCGATCCAACCAAAGTGGAAATGCGGATTAACGTATCATTCGAGGAGGTCGCTTTGCTGTTCGTGCATGTCACGATGAGTCCTTCCGACTGCGTCGAAACACGATCACACGCGCAGGCTAACACATGGGAGAGCATCAGATCCAATTTCTATCAAGCTCTGCTCACCACCGACTCTTTTAATACTCGCCCATTTCGCTCGAGCCGATCGATTCCTTCTTCCTGCAACGCCAAGTACAGTTCGCTATCTTCCCGACAGCCAGACGCTGCGCGTGTGCACTGTAACGCAGAGCAAATTGCTTATTCCACTCCTGCACGGTAGAGATCAGCAGAGATCCCGCCACGGCCAAAATGGTGGTGTCGAATGAATCCGTGCATGATGTCAACCACATCATGGCCCAAGTTTTGCTTTATGTGTCCGAACTTCCATACCCCCCCCCCCCGCACTCGGGGCGTTTTGTGCGACGTTGCTTTCTTCTTCCTTCTTCCTTCTTCTTCTTCTTCTTCTGGTAGCTACGACAAGGCAGCAGTCGACAAAATCGACAATCAAAAAAATTAGGGATGGGCAAATGCAAAAGTGGCATTTGTGCCATTGATGGCATTGGTTCAGCAAAAAATGCATGCATTTTGGGGGCTCTAAAAATAGCTGCTGATCAGGTGACCGGCATTTTTGGCTTCCTGCTGCACGACGATTGATGGCGCGTGCTGACGAAGTAGGTTGATGGCGGTGTCGATGGAGATGCTTCATGCCTCCTCTCTCCTTATTAGGTGGTGCCTGCATCGGTAGAACAGCGACGTGCGGTGATTGAAGGAGCTGACGTAGAAGCAAGTTGTTCCATGGACGCACCGCCAGGGTAATTGCCCCCCCCCCCCTCACACGCTGCACGACAGCACGCGTGAGCGGCGCGGTACACCCGGCTCTACTGCCAATGATGAAGAAGTCGCGCCTCGACGGCTTCCTCATTCTCCAATTGAAGCCTCGTCAGCAAGGTCGCCTCCCCCCCCCACCCACCCACCTCAACTCGCCAAGTCGCCAACACTGCCGCGTGTACGAACGCACCCTGCATGGCAAGAATTTGCCTACACCGACGGCACTTACCCCGACGCCACCTGCAAGCACTGTGGCCAGAGGCTGACCAACTGCCAACCCAGCAGAAACTTGCTGCGGCATTTGGGGTCGTGCCCTCACCTGCCGGAGGCAGAGCGGACCAAGTGGCGTCGATACGGAGAGCCCGCCAAGAAGCAGAAGAGCAAGCGCCAGAGGCGCAAGAAGCGCAGTGCAACTCGGTCGCCGGAAGCCACGCAAGAGTCCGTCATGACCGAAGTGTCATTGTCGCAGTCGCAGCCAACGACGCCCTTTGCCGGAGGCATCACCACGGAAGAGAAGAAGCGCTTTCAATCGGATATTGCGCGGGGCTTCTACGCTACTGGGCTTCCCTTCCGGGCCATCGAGGTCCCTCGCATGCGTCAGGCGTTGACAATCTTGCAGCCCGACATGGAGAAGTACCTACCTACGAGGAAAGCGTTGGCTGGTAAGCTCCTGTCAGACGAATATCAGCGCGAGAAGGACGAATTGATAGCTCGACTACGAGATGAGCCGACGCTTGGAGTTGTATCCGATGGGTGGTCGAGCGTCAGCAAGGAGAAGGTCGTCAATTACATCGTCGTATCGCCTCTCATGCGGCCGCTACTTTGGTGTACCCGACGGACTGGTGAAGCAGAGCAGACATCCGAGTACGTAGCTCAAGAGATCGGGTCCGTCATCGACGAGATCAACCTGGCAGCTGGGAGATTGGCTGTAGTATCCGTGACAACTGACAACGCTCCTGTCATGCAGAAGGCTTGGGACATTCTAGAGAGGGAGCGCCAATTGTGTTGCAACGGCTGCAGCAGCCACGCCCTCAATCTCATTCTGGAAGAGGTACTCAGCGTGCCTTGGATGGAAGCACAGCTCACCAAGTCCGTCAAGCTCGCCAAGTTCATCCGAAACCGACTGCAACTTCTCGCCCGTTTTCGCAAGCTCCAACGCGGAGCGAAAGAGGAGCACCGTCGGACCCTACGCTTGCCTGTACCTACAAGATGGTATTCCAGCTACGAGTGCATCAAGAGCGTCAGCGACAACCAGCGCGTCATCGCGCGACTATTTCGGCAGAAGAAGTTCATGAAGCGCTTCGGCCGGAAAGCTGCGAAGCTCAACGAAGTTCGGTCTATTGTCGAAGACAAGGAGTTCTGGAAGAGACTGAAGCTGGTGCAAGTGCTGATGGGGCCGCTGGTCGAAGCTATCGCAGTGCTGGAACAGGATACGTGCTGTATTTCACTGGTGTACTCGCAGTTCAGTCAGCTTCAGCGTGATCCGCGCTACAATGATCCCATTTCGAATGTATCCCGAGGCGTGCAGACAAGCATTCGGGAGGCGATCACTTCAAAGTGGGCGTTTTTGCACACGGACGCGATGGGTGTTTCGTTCCTGCTCGACCAGACGAAGACGGCCGCGGACTTCGTGGACGCGGACTTGGTCAAGAGCGTGAAGGCGGTCAAGGCGGTCGCGAGAAGGATGGGGGTCGTGTCAACGCCCGCTGAAGAGAAGCAAATTGGTGCTGATGCGGAAGCCTTCTACACCAAGCGAGAGAGGTGGTCACAGGAGACGCGTGCGGAAGAAGCTACAGTCTCGCCATTGGCATGGTGGACCGACAAGTGCGGCAAAGCTGCGGACCCTTCAAAGAACTACTACCCACTGCTCGCTCGGTTAGCAGTCATGATCTTCACGATCCCAACGTCATCGGCATCGAGCGAGCGTTCTTGGAGCATTCATGACTTTATTCATACGAAGCGACGGAATCGGCTGGATGCAAAGCGGGTGGAGAAGCTTGTCTTCATCTACTGCAACGCAGGCAACAAGGATGCCAAGACCAAGATCTTCTACCAACTCAACGAAGAGAGTGAGAGTGAAGACGATGATGGCGATGATGACACGGCGGCGGATGACAGCAGCGCGGGCTCGGACGACAGCAATGCAAGCCCAAGCTACAGCAATTCATATTCGTACGACGGTAGTGAGGAGCACAAGTTCGAGAGTTAGCTTCAAACAAGAGTCTATTTCTGTCCGTAATAAATGCACTGCATCAATGCCATTAATGCTTTCGTGCGATGCATTAATGCCATCAATGCATGCATTTATTTGCCCATCCCTAAAAAAATGCTGTATTAGGGGGAGTCGAATCTCAAAAATGGCTGCGGAAGTTTGCATAAAATGTTGATTCATCAAATATAACGCTGGGAAGTGCTATAAAAAGTCGATGCCTTTTGTGCCTTTTGATTGGCCAAATTGTCCTGTATCCCTTAACAAGTTGTATCCCATAACTAAGGTTATTCGGTACAGCTCCATGATCGGCTACTTAAGTAAATGAGGCTGTATGCCTTGGGGTATGCCTTGACAAAAGGAATTAGCCCCCCCCCCCCCTAGCCGGTCAGTCAAGGAGTACGCCAAGTGAGGGTTGTGCCGTTCATAAATTCAGACGACAGCTCGGGGTTTAATTCATTGTAGTATCCGTCGTCCACTGGCGCGGCACAAACTCCGCTTCACTGACTTCCACCTTGCTACGAAAGGCTTCCTTACGAGATACACATCGATGAGTTTGAGCTTTTGTATAACGACTTCCCAACCATCATTGCCCGCACTAGGAGTAGGAGTATTTGAAATCTACCACCAGCTCAACCCAATGCTAGGCTACACATAGGAACGTGATATAAGCAGAGTTTCATGATTTTCATGTATCATGTAGTGTGTTTCACAAACTTGGCATGACCTTCGAAAAGCGTTGACCTTGAGTCAAAAATTGCTTCTTAGTATACTATGCATTCCCTACGGTAAAAGGTTGCCAAAGTTTCTTGTATAGCGCTGCTATCGACCATCGATCGGAAGATGAAGATGAACCCCACCTTTGATTTTTCAGACAGCAGCTGAACAGTATTTTGCGGCAGCGATCAAGCACATCGCCACTTCATGTTCTCACTTCATTCAGAAACGCCCTCCCGTTTAAGCTCGTACACTATTTCGGTGATTTTATCTTTCGGTCGTTTCTAGATAAATCTTGTAACGTGTTCTGGCGTACTGTAGTGGTGGGCTGCAGAGCAGCCCTGCTATCTTTGTCAAGCTTCGATGAACTCCCCGCCGTATTCCTGGACTGCCCTAACGGACCAGGGCAGGTAAGATGGCAGGGATTGCATGATCCGTTACCTGGGAAGCTCCGCTTCCAGCGTTGAGCCCCAGTTGGAGATCGACGAGTTTGGGTTTTGCCGTGAAGGGCTCGAGAGGACTCACCCTGAAGGCAAGATGGACAACGAAGAACTAAGCAGCAACTATCGTAGTATATGTTGGTAGCGTTGGGCGTTCCAGTGCCCCCATTTTGGTGTTCTTTGTGTCTGTCTCCACGACCCACTACACGTACTAGTACTGTACCTAGTAGGGATTCTCGCATAGATATGTCCACCGCAGCGTCCACGTTAGCACATGTATTCACTACAGTATCCTACCGGTGGTAGTGCTCTAAGAGCACTTAGAACACTGCCCGGTTGGTCATTTTCACTGTCAAACGAGATGCGACAATGTTGCGCAAATTTACTCTGGTTGGATTCGCACCGGTTGCAGCAAAGGGGGAAAGGAAAAGTAGTAAGCAAGCCCAGCCACACGAAAATGCGCCAAATTGGTTTCTATACGCTACCCCGCCCCTCCCCACGAACTCTAAACATGTTTTACATTGCATTCGGCGCCCTCGCTTCAATCGAGGGCATAAAGGATGGTAATGCGCTCCTGAAGCCTGTACTTTCGACCACCACAACTCACCATGCCTGCTGTTCCTCGGAGTCTCATTGGCTAGCCGTTTACCTTTGTCGTACGCCGCGGGGGGATCGAGGTGGCATATTTGGCTCTGCGATCCCCCTATGGCTTTTACTCAGCTTTTGCCCCCACCGGGGGCAATGCTCTAAAGAAATGGATAGATCAAATCATCGAAGTTGCAGAACTGTGGCAGGTGTTTCAAGGTTTGTACGGTCTCCTATAACGTGTTGAGTCACTCAACTTGAGTGTCCTCATTATAACTTGAGGGCCTTACGTCCCTTCGTGAGGCGACATGAAGCAAGCAAAGCCCGTGATCGCGAGTGTTGTGTGTGTGTGTGTGTGTGTGTGTGTGTGTGTGTGTGTGTGTGTGTGTGTGTGTGTGTGTGGGTGGGTGGGTGGGTGGGTGGGTGGGGGCAGACTTGTCTATAAAACGGATAGTTACAAGATTGTCTGGCAGGTCCTAAGCCAGGTGATCAGCGCCGGAGCCGGTAAGTTCCGGGTGTCTGTACGGAGCCCGCCTCGTAACGAGGTGCCTCTTTTGGGGTGTGCTGAAAATTCCAGACAGATTAGTAGACGCATTCCTTGTGCCAAGCGATACACCAGTGTAAAGATACTGTACGCCAGATTAAGAAGCACCGACGGCTTCCGCAAAATAAACGAGGACTGCGACGACGTTGTCATCAAATGCGACTGATCGCTACGTGCCCATGGCTACTACGTGTAAGCTCTGCACGCTGCTCCTTGGCAACCTGTCCTGGTCCATAGTTTGTGGTTTTCTACCATCGTAACCCCCCCCTTCAATTATGGTAAAAAAAAAACCTTTAGTTTCTATTGTCCTGCTTACTTGTTCCGAAAGATGGCGTTCACCTCATCCTGATAAAAGTGTCCTCGGCGTTTCTGACGTTTCTTCTTCTTTTCACGCCGAAGTCGCTGCTGCTCCTTCTTCGCGGCTGTCTGGGTACGAATCGACTTCTCCTCTAGTGCAAACTCCAGGTCTTCCACGTGTTCGTAAATAAAATCGGTCAGGGCGTCATAGTTCATTCCGATGGGGATGAGGATCCCCATGCCCTGTTCGGGGGCCTCTTCGTCCCAGGAGACCTGCGGCTCCTCCACGTCCGCGTCCGCAGTGATCAGGAGCGTAACCTTGTTCCACACGAGACTGTGCAGACGCAGCTCCATAAAGTTGACCAGTAAAAAGTTGGCGATCCAGTGGAACGCGCTCTTCTTCATGTGCGGGTCCTGAAACTTGGGCAGGAACAGCCTCGACCGAAGCAGGCTCGTCAAGACCGCGTGCTGCGTCGCTGTATCAAAAACAAGGCAAACATTCAATAAATAAAGTTAGAGCACCACAACTCCCCATCATAGTCCAGCGAGCACTTACTCGGTCCGTCCTCCAGCCCCGTCGTGGTCTCCTGCACGATGTTTTTCTCGCGCGTGAGCATCGCGTGGAAGATTTTATCGAACTGCTCGTGCTCCCGCTTCTTGGCCTTGTTCTTCTCTCCAACGCGGATGCCGTGCATGTCGGCCTGGTCTGCGACCGTGTCCTCTTCCTCCAGCCACTCGGCCAGCGCCGTTCTCTTCGTCACTTCGCCCTCCTCTTCCACGACCAGGGGCACCTGGGCCACCGCGAACAGGTCCTGCAGGATGCGTCTCGTGGTGCGCTGCCACTCGCGAGCGAAAGGCGCCTGCAACGCGGCCTCCGGGTCCGTCCGAGCACTAACGGACCTTCCAGGATTGGACAGCGTCCGCTTCACCAGTCGACCGGGCACCTCGACGGTGTACTTGACCGCCACGAAGCCGTCGACGTGGCTCTGGGCGTCCAAATCGTCCGCGGGGACGTGGAAAACCAGTGGGAACCGCAGCGGCTGGTCCTCAATGGATTGACGACTCTCGCTCAGCGCCAGTACCTGCTTGCGGGCGTTGAATGCGTCGTTGTTGCACCCGAGCGTGGCCAGCTCCAGGAAGACGTTGAGGTGCTTGAGCGCTTGCTCGTTCTCCTGCGCCAGAGCCGGCGCTTGGCGTTGCACAGTGTCCGGGTGCAGCCGCAGCAGCAGAGGAGACACATAGGGCGTGAGATTCAGCCCCTTGGCGCGACGCGGGCCCGCGGACGTCGACAGGCAGCGGCGCAGCACTAACGGAGCTGCTCGACCCAGCATCATTGATTGAGTGGCTGGGGATTGGCTGAAAAGCGGAATCTGTGACGTGGTACCAATTGTGTAAAACTGGTGTACGATTTGATATGTAGACGAATGTGGACACTGGAGGACCTATGAGCCGTCTGCAATCGACCGGAGGAGGTTGACTGTCTGCTCGAGCTGTTTACAGCTGCGGCGGCGGTCGTCGATGCTTTCTCGTAGCCGCTCGGTCCGCTTGGCCACGACGTCGGTCATGCTCGCTGCTGAGTGCGATGACGACGCGTAGCTGTCCCCAGCCAGGCTCGGTGGCTGCGCGAACCGCAGCAGACGAAAGGCGTCCGCGGCTGCGTACAGTCGGGTCTTCTGGCTGCGGGCGTGTCGCTTGCTGCTGCTGCTTTTGGCGCGGTGCCACTTCCAGGCTTGCTGCAGCAACACGGCGGCGGTCTCTTTGCGCTGGCGGACGTAGCGATAGAAGCGCGCGACGTCCAGCACCGTTTGTTCTTGAGGGGAGAGCTGCAATGCGTCGATGAGGACGACTCGCAGCAGACACGCGATGACCATGCCACCGATGATGCCGCCGATTGCGACGACGATCTTGCCGCCCAGAGTCCACGGGAAGGTGTCGCCGTAGCCGACGCCAGTGATGGTGACAATCGTGAGCCAAAACGCGTCGCTAGCGTTCGTCTCCGTCGGATTACTTGCCCTAAAGAACGTGAATAGCGCAAGGTTCGTAAAGGATTCTATCGTGTACACATGTATATAAAATATCAAATTGGTAGCGTACCGCTCAAAGAAGTTCAACGCTGCCGACGTGATAAACCAGTCGATCCCCAGTAGAGTCAACGTCGACTCGACTGGGAATTTCTGGAAGGAGAACTTGACCGTAAGCCAGATCGCCGATAAATCAATCTGATTCACGGAGCCTTCATTCAGCACACGGCCAGGTCAGCAGTTAATCACTAAAAGTAGCACAATAACGCAGCACTTACTTATCAAGCGCGCCTCGTGCGACAAAGAGTTTAGGCCAAAATGGTTTCGCAAGACTCGACCAAGCAAATAAATGCGAGTAAAGACCACTGCGTCTGAAGTCAAAAGCATTAACGGTGTCAGTAAAATCATAAAAATGAAGATCCGGTTTATTTCGCGTACCCAGTTGATCGAGGCACAAGACGTTGTACTCTCCCCATCGCCAGATTTGGCGATCGGCGCTAAGCAGCGGCTTGTGCGCTGAACACACGAGCGCTTCAAGCAAAAATTGACTGCGACACACACACAATAGAATGGGTCAGTATGAATCTCCTGTGTTGCGAAACACGTTCACGGACCTTCGTAGCCCCGAGTACGCACTGAAAAAAGTCGCATCAGGTGGTAATTGCTTCGCCATGATCTTGATCTTGCACACAATTCCTGGCAGCAAAATATATAAGTTTAATAACCAGTCACAGAGTCATCGCATCCTCTATCGGGTGCTCGCCAGATCGAGGTTGAGAGCCGTACGGTAGCGCATGACCAACGCATACAGCAGCAACCCCGACGTGCCCGAGAGCACGCCCTTGAGCACGATGAACGGGATCGAGTAGGCGAGAGGATCCGCCGATGTAAACTCTCTCCCCTCTTCCACCAATTGAGCCAACTCGTCCCCAAGTAGCTCTCCTTCCACGCTGACACACACGACGCCGATGACTGCCAGTATCAGCATGAAAGTCTCCCACAGCTTCTGCTCCTCGGCCAGCTGCACCACACACACACACAAAAATGTTTCGGATGTTAGATTATGACGCATCAGTTTGTTTTTTTCTGTAAATGTTCACAAATAATCAAGTAATTGAAAAATAAGTTTACCTTGCGGCTGCGGTCGAAGCTTTGGATCGTGGCGATGGTTTCTTGCCAGGAAGCGTCATTGGATTGGAATCTGCTCCGTAACTAAATAAGAATCAGAGATGGTCAATAATTGTATTTGTTTCGCAAGCGATGGACACTAGGCTGGCGTTATTTTTAAGGCAAGAGAACCTGGCGCGTGTAGACAGCTTGGCGGGGTGTCGAGGTGGCTGCTGGACGTACGTGGACGCCCACGTGCTGCCCGGACTCCGGAGGCGCCATCGCTGATCCCTTGAACAGTCCCAATCCCAAATGAACCCACTTCATCTTTTGGGTCCCAAATTGGGGGTGGATGTTAGGTGGTGCATGTATCCGTTTAAATACGACCAACTTCAACTTCAGCTTTTGCGAGAAGATCGCAACGCGACCGAGGGCAGGCAGTGCGTCCCGCATGACCAACAGCGAAGGATGGTGGCGCAAGGTGAAGCAGAGACGGTAAGCTGCAAACAACCGTAGACAATGCAAGTCTGTGTAACTATCGGCAAAGCGCGCAGTGGACTGGATCGTGTGTTTACACAGCTCGGCCCGAAATGTTCCCAGCGTTAACGCTAGCCTGGGTCGGAGTATCACGCGCAACTAGCACCACGCTACCTTGTAGTAGCACAATTGCTACTAGTAAGACCAGGCAGCTTTTACCTCCATCATGAACAACCACCACACCACTTGCGATACAAATCGAAACTTCATTGCTTTTTCACACGGTACTCAAAACCTATACTTGCGGCGGTGAGGACCATCAACTGCATCCGACCTAGCCCCAAAGAACTGGAGTCGTAGTCAGCCGATGCCCTCGCCGCTCATACGCACGCTTGCTTGCGCTTCCATTTCTAAGCTGAGGCCGGGGTGGGGACGCCCGCCTGCACGACGTGGGCGCCGTCGCCGATGCGCGTGAGGAAGCTGGCGGGCTTGGGCAGGTCCGAGCCGAACTTGTCCGCGGGGTAGCCGGCGTCCAGCGTGTCCATGAGCTTCTGCGCGTGCTGCTGCTGCACGAGCGCCACGATGCAGCCGCCGAAGCCGCCGCCCGTCATGCGCGCGCCGAAGACGCCCTCGACGCCGCGGGCCGTCTCCACGAGGTAGTCGAGCTCGGGCGTGCTCACCTCGTAGTCGTCGCGCAGAGACTCGTGGCTCTCGAACATGAGCTTGCCGGCCTCGGCGTACTGTCGCGCGCGGATGTGGTCCACGGCGGCCACCGTGCGCTCGTCCTCCGTGATCACGTGGCGCGCGCGGCGGTAGACGACCTCGTCGCCCAGCGCCTCGCGCACCGAGTCGAGCGCGGGCACCGTGGCGTCGCGCAGGTGCGTCATCTGCGGGTGGCCGTGGGTCTGCAGCGCCTTGACGGCCGCCTGGCACTGCAGCACGCGCTCCTTGTACTCGCCGCCGTTGAGCTCGTGCTTGACGTTCGAGTTGCACACGACGATGACGACGTCCGGGTCCTGGAAGGCCACGGCCGTCGGCTCCTTGGTGCGGCAGTCGATGAGCAGCGCGCAGTCCTTCTTGCCGCAGGACGAGATGAACTGGTCCATGATGCCGCACGGCACGTTGCAGTACTCGTGCTCGGCCGCCTGGCACAGCAGCGCCTTCTGGATGGCCGACACGCCCTTGATCTCGAAGAGGCTCTCGAGGAACGTGGCGAAGCCCACCTCGAGCGCCGCCGAGCTGCTCAGGCCGCTGCCGAACGGCACCGTGCTCACGATGGCCGCGTGCACGCCCAGGGGCTCCTTGCGGTTCAGGTGCTTGAGGTACTCGGCCGTCACGCCCTTGGGGTAGTTGCCCCACGACGGCTGCGTCTTGTCCAGCTGCTCCGTGTTGTCGGCCGGGAACTCGAGCACCTGGCCCGGGAAGCTCGCGGACGCCAGCTTGGTGGTGGCCGCCGACTCGGCGGGCGCACGCACGCCCACGACCACCGTCGTCTTGTCCAGCGCCAGCGGGCACACGAACCCGTCGTTGTAGTCCGTGTGCTCGCCGATGAGGTTCACGCGGCCGGGCGCCGCCGCGATGGTCAGCGCCTCGCGCGGCAGGTTGGCGTACTGCGAGAAGGTCGAGTAGAAGAGCGACACGGCCTGCTCCACGACGTCGACGTTGTCCGATCCGGCCATGGTTGTGCTTGTGTTCGGGGTGCTTGTGCTTGTGCTTGTGGGTTGGTCTTGTTGCTCGCAGATGAGACAATTGCAAAGTGAGACCGGAGCGGAGAGCGCTTGGCTCGCCACGCAGGACTGTGTCTGAAGGGGATACTGTACTGAAGGCGCAAGTGCAACGACAGCGAAGGCGATGCTGACGCCGATGCCGAGCGGGGGCTTGGACGCGGGAGCAAAGAGCTGCTGCCGACGTCAACGGTGCTTGGTCAAGTTGAAGTGCTACTGTGGGCGTGTGATACGTCGCTTAGTGTCGTCGACAGAACGGGGGACCAATAATTGGAATGTGACTTGGGATGTATCGTTTACATTGTAAAAATATTGATTATGTACATCAATTTATCAGCTGATTTTTAAATCTTAAAAGAAAACAATAATTGCCTGATTTAGCCATTATTGTTATCTCGATCATGAACTTTGGTGCTCGGCCGGGTTGCCTCTGGCCAGCGAGACCGAGCTCCGGTAAGAGGGTAGATGTGGCTGCTCCAGTCTTGGCAACCCGGACATTCATCTTGAGCGAAAGCTGTGGTCATAGACGAAAAGACGTGCTTGTGCAACTTCGAACCCCAGTCACTCGTGCATCAGCCTACCCGCGTAGCACCGCCCCAAAACTGAAGCAGTGAGTCAGTACTACTACTGCTACTAGTGACGCCCCTTCCACGACAGTAGCAATCGCACAGCCAAGCGACGATGCAATTTCTCGACGACTGGAACCGATCGGTAGTTTAATTCGCACGAACAGCGGAAGTGCGGATTACAGTTCTCAATTTGCCGGGTTTGCTACGGTATACCAAATCGGTTCGCTATGCACACTTGCGATTGCAGCCATCTTGGTAGAGTCGGCGAGGAACCACGAAGTCCACGAACGTCAAAGTTACTGCATCGAGATCGAGCTAAATGATCCTTCAATTTCAATGGGTGCTGTGAACGATTATTCCTTGCTGCTGCGTAGCGTAACGGCCCGCACAGGGTCTGAGGTTGCTGCGCTTCAACTTCGATGTTAAATTGCTGATATTTTCATTGTCGCTCGCTACCAAAGCACGGGTACACATGAGAGCTCTCACTGAGCAGATGATATGTACGTGCATGCCGTTTTCGGCATCAGATTTGATAAGATGAAATGGTAACAAGACCGATGTGAGGTTGCTGCCAGCGACTCGTTGCATCCTCAAATTGCCGACAGCTCAATCCCCTTGGTGGATAGCGGGTGGAGAAACGATTGAACGCTTATTTCGCAATCTGAAAGACTGTCCGTCCGATTATAATTCGGTGTACGCAAGTAGAGAGTACTCCTGAGTCAGAAGGCGGCTAACTTGATACAGAGGGGGAAGCCGGAGAGCTCGGCGGTCCGCAGTGGAGTCTGTGGCGGGCGTGCTGCACGCCGCTACGCTCTTGAAGGCAGCAGATGCCACGTCGAGACTTCAACAAGGGTATCCAGCGATGACCTGTCAACTTCCGAGGAGATGACGCTCGCGGTCTCCAAGCACGAGTGAAACTCTGCCAAGTTCAAGGATCACAAGCCATGGATGACAAGCTTCGCTGTCCATACAACGGTACGTGGCGACCTACATGTACACTCCCCGTTCCTGAAGAGGTGGGTGCTGGCAGCGGCAACTTCAGGAAGTTCGTCGCCGACCAAGCCGTCAGTAAACGCCGACATTTGCTTCACTTCGCCGCCAACTTCAAAAACTCATCGTTGCTCGCGCCCCGTACCGCAAAAGGGAAGCTCAATTGGTGAGCCTGATACTGCTGGCCGCTGGCAGCGTAGCTTTGCAGCAATGGCGTTAGAAGCCCTATCGTCCGGTTCTCCTTGGTGTTTTTCCCGGCTCTGTGGGGCTTGGAGGGGGGCGACCAGCAAAGTGATGGTGTTTGAAGTTGCGCGCGGCGGTTCTTTTCGTCTGCATGCAACAGTGCCATCTATTTTGTCGCCAATCAAAAGCCAACTTGAAGTTTCGAGCGACACAAAAAACGTGCAGCTATCACATATATCTATGATTGCAACATTTAATAATTGGTAACGGCCGATTTATGGTGCTTTCTTTCCGGTACATCCTTTCACAGTGTCGGTGACATTGAATTCCAATTATTCCAATTATTGCGCTTACAGCGGGCCTTCAAAGCGTCATGCCCCACTGTCTACGCTATCCCACCGGCGGACATCAAGCGTAGCACGCACGCTGCTCCGCGCTGTCAACGCAGTTGCAGCAAGTAGATTGATCTTGATCACCTTCCTTCCACGCCTCCACCGAGCCAAGCGCTCTCCGCTCCGGTCTCACTTTGCAATTGTCTCATCTGCGAGCAACAAGACCAACCCACAAGCACAAGCACAAGCACCCCGAACACAAGCACAACCATGGCCGGATCGGACAACGTCGACGTCGTGGAGCAGGCCGTGTCGCTCTTCTACTCGACCTTCTCGCAGTACGCCAACCTGCCGCGCGAGGCGCTGACCATCGCGGCGGCGCCCGGCCGCGTGAACCTCATCGGCGAGCACACGGACTACAACGACGGGTTCGTGTGCCCGCTGGCGCTGGACAAGACGACGGTGGTCGTGGGCGTGCGTGCGCCCGCCGAGTCGGCGGCCACCACCAAGCTGGCGTCCGCGAGCTTCCCGGGCCAGGTGCTCGAGTTCCCGGCCGACAACACGGAGCAGCTGGACAAGACGCAGCCGTCGTGGGGCAACTACCCCAAGGGCGTGACGGCCGAGTACCTCAAGCACCTGAACCGCAAGGAGCCCCTGGGCGTGCACGCGGCCATCGTGAGCACGGTGCCGTTCGGCAGCGGCCTGAGCAGCTCGGCGGCGCTCGAGGTGGGCTTCGCCACGTTCCTCGAGAGCCTCTTCGAGATCAAGGGCGTGTCGGCCATCCAGAAGGCGCTGCTGTGCCAGGCGGCCGAGCACGAGTACTGCAACGTGCCGTGCGGCATCATGGACCAGTTCATCTCGTCCTGCGGCAAGAAGGACTGCGCGCTGCTCATCGACTGCCGCACCAAGGAGCCGACGGCCGTGGCCTTCCAGGACCCGGACGTCGTCATCGTCGTGTGCAACTCGAACGTCAAGCACGAGCTCAACGGCGGCGAGTACAAGGAGCGCGTGCTGCAGTGCCAGGCGGCCGTCAAGGCGCTGCAGACCCACGGCCACCCGCAGATGACGCACCTGCGCGACGCCACGGTGCCCGCGCTCGACTCGGTGCGCGAGGCGCTGGGCGACGAGGTCGTCTACCGCCGCGCGCGCCACGTGATCACGGAGGACGAGCGCACGGTGGCCGCCGTGGACCACATCCGCGCGCGACAGTACGCCGAGGCCGGCAAGCTCATGTTCGAGAGCCACGAGTCTCTGCGCGACGACTACGAGGTGAGCACGCCCGAGCTCGACTACCTCGTGGAGACGGCCCGCGGCGTCGAGGGCGTCTTCGGCGCGCGCATGACGGGCGGCGGCTTCGGCGGCTGCATCGTGGCGCTCGTGCAGCAGCAGCACGCGCAGAAGCTCATGGACACGCTGGACGCCGGCTACCCCGCGGACAAGTTCGGCTCGGACCTGCCCAAGCCCGCCAGCTTCCTCACGCGCATCGGCGACGGCGCCCACGTCGTGCAGGCGGGCGTCCCCACCCCGGCCTCAGCTTAGAAATGGAAGCGCAAGCAAGCGTGCGTATGAGCGGCGAGGGCATCGGCTGACTACGACTCCAGTTCTTTGGGGCTAGGTCGGATGCAGTTGATGGTCCTCACCGCCGCAAGTATAGGTTTTGAGTACCGTGTGAAAAAGCAATGAAGTTTCGATTTGTATCGCAAGTGGTGTGGTGGTTGTTCATGATGGAGGTAAAAGCTGCCTGGTCTTACTAGTAGCAATTGTGCTACTACAAGGTAGCGTGGTGCTAGTTGCGCGTGATACTCCGACCCAGGCTAGCGTTAACGCTGGGAACATTTCGGGCCGAGCTGTGTAAACACACGATCCAGTCCACTGCGCGCTTTGCCGATAGTTACACAGACTTGCATTGTCTACGGTTGTTTGCAGCTTACCGTCTCTGCTTCACCTTGCGCCACCATCCTTCGCTGTTGGTCATGCGGGACGCACTGCCTGCCCTCGGTCGCGTTGCGATCTTCTCGCAAAAGCTGAAGTTGAAGTTGTCTCCGAATTTAAACGAGTATAGGTACCACACTAAACACACACCAAATGAACCCACTTCAATCATCGAGGGCATTCATCACGCAACGGTGCATCCGATCCGATCCGGGAGACGGCGACCATGCTCCTCGCTCTGGCGCCTGTCCTGCTACTCTACGCAGCCCTCAGCAGCTTCACAACCAGCGGGAAGAACGTCACCATCCACGTGTGGGAGAACAACCTCCCCGTTCTCCCCAATGTAGAGCAACCCCACTCTACCACGTCCTCCATGCCCTTCCAAGTGCTCCAGTACAACCTCTTCGGACGGCCCTACGAGGTCTCGAGTGACGGCCAGAGCGAGAGGCTGCAGCGCGTGCCCGAGTCCCTCCACCGCATCTCGCCCACCATCGACGTCGTGACCTTCGCCGAGGCGGACATCAAGCCGCAGCGGGACGAGATGCTCTCGCAGTTCCTCAAGTTCGGCTTCAACTACTCGACGACGGTGCTGCACGACCCGGATCCGTTCACGAGTCTGCTGAACGGGGGCGTCATGGTCGTGTCCAAGTGGCCGATCCTGCGGGAGGCGCAGCACGTGTACCGCAACGCGTGCCACTACTCGGACTGTCTGGCGGCCAAGGGCGTGAAATACGCTCGCGTGCTCAAGACGATCAACGGCACGTCCAAGATCTTCAATGTGTTTGCAACGCACATGCAGGTACGGGGCGGGGCACCTTTTGGTTAGAACATTGTCTGTATTTAAGTGGAGTTGTGGCGGGGGTGCAGGCTTGGTCCACGCCGGAAGGTCGGTCGGATCGGATCCACCAAGCCAAACAGGTAATGCCTTGCATAGCCTCTGGGGGTGCCTTTTGTGTCTAATGGTTGGGCCTTGGTGACCGCAGATGCGCGAGTTTATCAATGCTATGGGGATCCCGCATCACGAAGTATTATTTTTATTCAAGGGGCTTGATCTTTGGTTGTGGTGCTAACTACTACGACTGCATTGACTTTTTAGCCGCTGGTCTTCGCGGGGGATTTCAACGTGGACAACCACACCTTTGGAGATGAGGTGGCGCACTTGGTCGACCTGCTCCAAGCTCATGAGCCGCGTCAAATCGGCAAGCAGATTTTCACGAGCGAGTACGTTTCACTGCCGAGCGAAAGGAGACTGGGTGAACGAACTAACGTGTCCGCATAATTTGCATCAGCCCTCACACAAATGTGCTGGTAGGTCGTGACGGGGCCGCCATCAGCAACAAGTGCTCTGCCCAGTACGTCAAGAACTGGGGGCCACCACAGGTTGGTTTTGACATGGGCGTCAAAATTGACACCCGACTATTGCTCATGGTTGTACTTTCCTTTTGTTGCAAAGCAGCATGGTGTTTTCCACCCTTCACTGCTTACCCGGACGGTATGCGGTGTGCACTCGGAGGCTGTCGAGCCCAATTGGCTCGTGTTTGTCGAGCCCGATACCATGTGCTATTGTCCGTGCTGCCCGTTGGAGTGGCTAGACTACGTTCTTTATGGCAAAGGTAGGTCGATCGATTGTCGGCCGCGATGTAGCAGCCTCTCGTACTGACGTGTTTCGTGGTGCAGCTCCCTATCAGCAGCCCAGTGCCGTGCCAACGCTGGAAGCCTACGTGAACCAAGTTCCTCATTTCACAGTTGACTGGACGGCTTCGGAGAGCAACATGAAGATGGCGCTGGTTGACCTCTCCGACCACTACCCAGTGCTGGGCAAGTTCGAGTTCCCAGTAACACGCGGCAAGGGCAAGGATGACGATCCTTTGACGTACCATTTGGACGGCTGCTCCACGGACGACGACTGCCACTTCCGCAACTTTCGCTGCTACTGCAATGGGCCCAACTGCTACTACGAGGGCAACCGCACCAATGGCTGGGATTTAGACTCGGAACACCCCGTCAACCGCAACTGCTTGTACCAGAAGACCTCCTTCCGGTGCCTATGCGGCCCGACGTGATTGTTTTTGTTGAGAGATCGAATACCAAGCAACAAGGTAAACTATGTAGCCTGTGTTGGCTTTTGATGCATTTAACTCTCTCTTTTGTCGCCTTTTAGCTGATCCGCTTCACGCTATCTACGACAGCGTGGCGAACGGGTCGTTACCGAAGTTCTGCATTGACGTCTGCCTGGGCGGTGCGTTCATTGGAGCTGCCGTCATGAACGGGGAGGCTTGTGGGCCTCCGAAGCCTCCGTATGATGGCATAGCGTTTGTTTGTGGACCACCGAAGCCCATAGGAGCAGGGGCCATACCGAAAGCTCCAGCGCTACCAACCGTGTTGTACATCATCGGTTGGGCGGGAGCCATCCCGCCGTAGAAGCCGCCAGATGCCTGTGCTGCGGCGTACGTTGCTGTCGGGAACGCCATTGGGGGAGGTGTCGGCAAGACCTGAACCTTCTCCTTGGGAGCTAGCTGCCGAGCCTGCTCCAGTGTCTGATAGCTCTTGGCAGAGCGTTGCACCGGCATCTTGTCTTCAGGTTTCAAGTTGAGGTTGACCATGTCGGAAGACCACAAGTCTCCAGCATCGGTCTTCTCCTCCTCGGTTGGCGTCGGCTCGAGTGTCGCCTCCACTGGTGGAGAGGTCTCTTCGACAGGAGCAGGCGTGGTGAAGTCCAGCCCCGACAACATCGACGTGATGTCTTGCTGCTTAGCAGGCATCGTCGACATGGCTGAAGGAGGCATCGAAGATACCGGGAACCCGTCCGAGTCCGTGAAGGCGGGGAACGCGGGACTGGTCGCCGGTGGAGAGCTTTGCCACATATCGAAGACGACGGGGGCCTCGGCGACAGATTTGGCCGCCGGGCGAGGCGGGGAAGGCGGAGGATGGGGAGACGCAGCCACAGTCCTCGCACGTTGACGCGACTCGGGGGCTATCGACACAAGGCACAGTCGTTAGTGTCAAGTGAGCGCTAACAACTCCAGAGTGCGGGCAACATACAGATGTAGTCGGGCTTCGGGTGGCCGCAGGCTTCGCAGATGGGCGCTAGCGGCTTCTCGTTCACGAGCGTGCATTGTGTGCACTCCCAGGGCGAGAAGGAGTTCTCGCGTGATGAGCTGCGGCTGCCACCGTTCGAGTTGCTGCCGTTGCCGTACCCGCCGTTGGAGTAGTTGTACGTGAAGGAGCTGTTGCGAGACCCAGAGCCGCCAGTCGACGCGGTGCGCGTGGCCGACGTCACGACGTTGCCCTGCGGCTTCGTGAACTTGGTGGGGTCCAAACGATCCGGCAGACGACGGAAGGACATGCCGTCCACGATCAAGTCTGTAGGTTGGTTGGTACAGGTACAATACAATGAGTAAGTTCTTCAACTCATGGTTACAGCAGTCAAATGATACAGAACTGTTGCTGGTTGGTATGTGTACGCACCATACATATCATTGAGGTCCACCGACGGCTTGATGATAATGTGCACGCAGTGCCCTCCTGCGAGGTTGAACACGTAGTCCCAGTCGCCAAAGGAGAGCTACAAGGACCAGGCCAGAGTAAGTAGGCAACATAAAGTTTTGGTGCACTCAAACATGTTGAGACCCACCGACTGCGACGTGTACTTGACGATCCCATCGACGCGCAGCACTTTCTTGCCCGACGCGAGCGAGTGCGTGAGCGAGATCTCGAACTCGCGGCCCTCCTCGACCTTGAGGCGCCAGATGACGCGCTTCTTGGAGCTCTCGATGGTCTTGCCCACGTTGGACACGTTGTAGTAGAGCGCGGCAGCTCTGGCGTTCGAGGCCTTGACGGTGCCCCACTGGCTTTGCCACGACATGGCAGCAGATTAAAGGGAAGAAGCTGTCTGCGGCGAGGACTTTGGGAACTCTGGGGCAGGGCAGAACGGTCGATGCCGAGGGGCGCTAGGTCTAGTAGCCAAGTATAGGGAGGTCGTTACAGCGTTTTTAAGCGAAACCAACGAGAAGAAGAACAAGCTTGGCATGACATCTCGCTTGTTCTTCATCATTTGAGCTGCTGTTCTACAGCATGATGATGCCAACCTCCTTCAGCTTGATCACCCATGACTCACGTGCCATGAGATTAGGAATGGATCGTCATCGTTTACAGCCTC
Source organism: Phytophthora vignae f. sp. vignae (assembly GCA_016169955.1). Classification (NCBI taxonomy): domain Eukaryota; phylum Oomycota; class Peronosporomycetes; order Peronosporales; family Peronosporaceae; genus Phytophthora; species Phytophthora vignae. Next base: position 1,077,440 of record JABJUM010000007.1, read on the forward strand.
AAATCAGGGAGAAGTGCTCACTTTTCATTCCGCCTCAAGACCTCAAGACCGAGCACCCAAGTCCCTCTATCTTAATAATGGGCAACCGAAGCAGCAGCGCCGCCAACGACACTCGCCCTCAAGTGCCCGGCAATTGGGACGCGTCGTGCATTTCGACGCAGAAGGGCAAAACGGGCGCCAATTCGGGCATGGGGTATCACACTGCGCTCGAGCTCGCGCGGAAGGGGGCGGACGTGGTCCTGGCCTGCCGCAATGGGGCGAGGGGCAAGGAGGCCGAGAAGAAGATCCGCGAAGCTCTGGAACCGACGCCCGAGGCCGGCTCCGTCGAGTTCAAAATGCTGGACGTGAGCAGCTTGGGCAGTGTTCGCAGCTTCGTGGACGAGTTCAAGTCGACCCACGACCGACTCGACCTCCTGATCAACAACGCCGGGGTGATGGCCGTGCCCTACGCGAAGACTGTCGACGGCTACGAGCGGCAGTTCGTCACCAACCACCTCGGCCACTTCTTGCTGACCGCTGAGTTGCTGCCGTTGCTCAAGCAGAGCTCCCCCTCTCGAGTGGTCAACGTGGCCAGCTTGGCCCACACAGGAGCGGATATTGAGCGCTTCAAGTCCGGGTCTCAGATCATGCGCACCAGCGACAAAGGCTACCGCCCCATGGAAGTGTACTCCGAGTCCAAGCTGAGCAACCTGCTCTTCACCTTTGAGTTGGATCGACGACTCTGCGCTCAGAGTGGGGCGGGTGTCATCTCTGTGACCTGCCACCCTGGCTTCACCGACAGCAACCTTGGCGTGGCGCCTGGCCTCGAGAACAAGGGGCTCACCGGGTTCCTGTGGCGCATGGGGCAATATCTGCCACTTACTCAGAGTGCCGCGATGGGGGCCCTCCCCACGCTGTACGCTTCCACAGCATCTGATGTCAAGGGGGGCGACTACTACGGCCCGGGGAACTGCTTCGAGATCTGGGGGTTCCCCAAGCGTGTTCAGCCGAAGGCGTTTGCTAATGATGAAGTGGCCGCACAGGCGCTTTGGGAGGAGAGCGAACGGCTGATGAAGGGGACATTCGACGTCTGAATCATGAGTTGGTGTCATGGTATGCTAACGGCAAGTTGCTAGCCTCTATCATCCTGCAAAAATCAAACTGGTAGCAATGCGTTGAGTGGTGCGCTAGGTGTTGTCTGTGGAGGCATCTTGCCAACGAGTATAGTTATTGGATTGATTTGATCCGGTATTGAAGTTGTGTTGATTTTTAATCCTCCGTCGTGGCGACAGGTTACAGCTTGGCCCTACATGTGAAGCCCGGGATTGCTGTAGTTTTGGGCCATGTTCTTAGCGGCATCCACGACTGATTCACGCGAACAGCATCTCGGAAGGATACGAACCAACAGTGCTAGGCGCGGGGGTGTTGGCCTTCTTTTCAGCGTTAACAGCTTGAGCCACGCAAAGTACGATCGCGATGGTCACAGCGTGGATGAGCGCCATCGTAGCCGTCTTGGGCTGGTGAGCCGTAGTTGTTTATCCGAGGCGAGATGGCAAGTGAGTACATTCAGTCTTCATGTTCCACAATATCAAAACAAATACTACTGCGTAATTGTGTAGATCAATTCGATCTCAATCATTATTAAGGCCTGAAGACAGACATGATTACGATTTCCATTAGGCCTACTGTGTAGTAGGTTTTTGACTTGGGCGATAAGTAAAGGTTAACCCCAGGTTGAGATTATCGTAAAGCTTGACCCAACAGCAACGACGAACCACTAGTTTTGGCACGCGTTTTACTTGAATTATAGTTGCAATCAGGACTGGTTCGATTATGTGGGGAGGGATTGTCGGGACGGTTGGTCCGGCATTGCCGACGTTCTTTTCAGCGTCAAAGACTTCGGCCGCGCACAGTGCTATTACGATGATCACAGCGTTAATGATTTTCGTTGTATACTCCTTTTCTTCTTAGAGTATGGGCGAGTGCGGGGCCAAAAACCAACTGAGAACACTCGGGTTTGAGAGCTGCCTTGGTTTTCCATAACCAGTTATCAAACTGTTAGACTGAAGGTTTTGCAAGCAGTTCTATCAATGAAGCCGATATGATCATCTACCCCAGCTTACTAATACACCACCTCATTCTACAGAGGAGGGCGACACCTCGAGCTCGTGGTCGAGCAGCGTGTTCTCGTCCGCCGCGAAGCGGAAGTGCCCCTGCACACTCTTGCCGCCAAGCACGTGCGGCAGCCAGATGAAGTCGTCCGCCCACATGCTCTTGTATGGGATGTCTGCAGCATCATACCACTGCGGCCTCATCTCGTCGCTCTCGGACGGCTCACCGCTGAACTGGCGCGTCAGGAACACATGCACCTCCTGCAGCAACACCCAACCGCAACGGCCACCAAGGTGAGTGAGAGCCGACCCAGCCCAGAAGCCAGTATATCCCCATTCAGCCACGCACCATGACTTCCTTGCCCTCCTCAAAGGAGAACAGCAGCACGCCACGCGACTGCAAATGCTCCGGCTGCACTGTCACGTTGGCCTCCTCCTGCACCTCGCGTGCCGCGGCAGCCGCAATGCTCGCGTCCGTCGGCTCCACCTTGCCCCCGAAGCCGTTCCACTTGCCCATGCCAAAGCCGCGCTTCTTCAGGCCCAGCAGCACCTGCATCCCGTCACCTCGTGCAGACGCGCCATCGCGCACGAGGAACGCCAGCGTGAGCAGCTTGCGCGGAAGCGGCGGCACCGGCGGCATGCTTGTCGATGGCTGCCGGAAGATGTGTCGTCACAGTGTAGCCATGTGCGTCACACGTAAATCAGGACTCGATACGAGCTCTATGTCCGTATTTTGCCATCTTTTCCCTGCTATAGTGGCCTTACACCTGTATCCACTATAGAGGGTACAGATACGGCCGTTAAACCCGACATACAATCTCCCAGTCACCCACTTCAACGGGTGGGTGTCCTTTTTCCGCACTCATTCGCAGATTAGCCACCAAGTGCGCACTCGAGAGAGCGAGGAGTGTTGGTCGTCTGCCGCCCCCCGTCGAGCCAAGCTGCTGCTGTATCTCGCCAACCGCTCGCCCACCATGCTCGGGGTGCTGGGCGTGGCGCTGCTCTCCGTGTGCGTCTCGCTGTCGCTCTGCGTGGTGCCGGCGCTCGCGCGCTTCACGATCTTCCCGCTGCTCTCGGGGCTCGTGCACAAGTTCGCGGCCGCGTACCTGACCGACAGCATCCAGGTCGAGTACGCCTTCGGCTCCTTCGAGGTGCGCGGCCGCCGGGGAGCCGGCGTGCGCTCGGAGCTGCTGCGCGGCGTCACCATCTCGCTCTTCTTCGTCCGCCTGCAGAGCGCCTTCCTCAAGACGCTGGCCTTCGCCAAGCAGGGGCTCGCCCCCGTGGAGCTGCGCAGCGTGAGCATCAAGAAGATTACGATCCACCTGGCTACCACGTGGAAGGTGGTGGTCAAGGTGGAGGGCGTGGCTGTGGACGGCCGCATGGTCGACCCCAACGTCGAGGGCGTCTTCGAGGTGCAGGACGCCGTGACCATGAAGCTCGTGGACGCCGCCAACTGGCTGAACATGCTGGTGCTGGAGCGCACTAAGACGGAGCTCAGGCAGAAGCAGGAGGAGGAGCGGACGGCCGGCGCGCCGCCCAAAACCTTCTCGTTTAAGGATCGCGTGCTGCAGCAGATCGCGGCGCAGGTGGATGTCCACGTGAGCAACGTGAGAGTTGCCATCACGGGTCTGACGCCTGGCGCGGCTGCTATTGACGGACACGACGATGAGACTGAGGAGAAGGACGACGAGGACGCCGAAGTGGCCACGACCAGCTCCATCCCAGCTGTACTCAAGCCCACGCGCGTGAGCTTCTCGATGCAGTCGTACGACCTGCTCACGGATGTGCTGCATGACAACGCCGAGGAGGCGATGCAGCTGGTGCTGACGTCGGACGAGATCAAGGTTGAGTACGCCATGAGTATTAAGGGCATGGCCATTTGTGCTGCTACTGTGGAAGACGAGGATGATGAGAAGGCAGCTGTGGAGAAGAAGCAAGACCCGCTGAAAGATAATGGCGGCGTGGGCCCAGGCGAGGCCCCGTTGCTGTCTTTCCCAGGACTTGACTTGAAGCTGAGGGTGCCAACGATGCCAAGGCTGCTGGGAATTGTGGAGGACATTGCCCCAATCCCGTTGAAGCACCGCCTCGCGCAAGTGGAGCTTACATCGGCTTCGATTAACAACATCTCGGTCACCCGTGAGCTGCTTGTGGGCGTGCTGCGCGACCTTTTCGTTCCGTACACTGACCACCAAATCTTGGTACAGTCGGTGCGCGCATTGGAGCACGATGAAACCGTCCGAAAGCCGCTCTCGCACGAAGATGAAGCCTTCTACTTGGACAACTACGACCAAGTGGACAATAACAAGTCGTTGTCGACGCAAGAGAAGAAGGACCGCAATGAGAAGCTGCACGCGCTTGAAGCTCCAATGTCGCTGAATAAAATTCTCAGGCTGCGCAGTCGAGCGATGGGTTTGGGCAAGTACTACCGTCGCACTCAAGAGGAACTGTCGCTTGCGGACTACACGGCCATCGTGCAGGAAAATGCTGCCAAGCCAAGCAACATCATGTTTAGAGCGATGCAGATCGCACTGCGCTGGGACAACATGAGCATTGGCTTTGCTGAGCGCGGTCGACAGGTTGCTGAGATGGTGGTGGTCGGCTTTGGTGTCAATGTGCGCACCTTCGCTATCGCTGAGGGAGAGGAGAAGCAAAAGCTTGACGTTGACATGGTGCTGGGGCAGACTACCTTCGTGGTCAATGTGGGATCTTCTGCGTTGAGTCCTGTTTCTCCGACAGCGAAGTTGATGTTTGCCGATTTCAGCAAGGTTGCAGCCGACTCGGACGCTCTGACACCGCCACAGATGCTGACAGCTCACGTTAGCCAATATGAAAGTGGAAAGCAGGATGTGCGCGCTGGTGTGAACAATGTGAAGCTGGTGCTCTCGGCGGCCGCGCTAGAGCATTTCCTGTTGTACGTGGATCGCTTGAGTACGAAGACTACCCAAGTGCTGTCAACGTCACGCCCAGCTACGGCATCTGTTGGCCATTCCGAGGCATCACCTGCACCGGTTCAAGTCGCTCAAAGTGAAGTGGAGACGGTGACCAAGGAGGTGTCCATGTCCCCGCTCAGCTTGCTTGGCGGAATGCTGCTGAACCTCGATGTGAACATGAACGACTGCCACATCATTTTGCTTCCTACTGAATCGTTTTCGAAGTCGCTCTTCACGGATATCAACGTTGAGACGTGGCAAAGCGACTACGTCGTTGATTGCCGCGTAGACATTCCAGCGACACTTGCGATTCACATCGAAAGCTCCAAGGTTAAGGAAATGATGGAGTTCAACGTCCACAGCTTCAGCATCGGTGCGCAATACGTTGAAGGCGCTAAGGAGGTGGAGCCAATGTTGGCTCCAACTGCTGTTGTGTTCCAGTTCAAACTGGAACAAGACACCAAGGACCCCTTGATTTGCCATCAGAGCGTGATGATGCATATGCCAGACGTCATGCTTGCAGGATCGGACCTCAGTTTGTCATTGTTGGCATCTTGTGGTGAAGCGCTTGGCAAGATGCAGACAACGACGCCCGACCAAGCTCGTCTTCGGATGGAAAGTATTATGAAACAAGAGGAAATTCGGCGTCAGGCAGAAGTTGATGCTGTTCTCGATCGCTTGCACCGTCTATTCAACGAGATTGATGCCAACGGAAATGGCCGCATCGAGCTGGGTGAACTGCTGTTACTTCTTCGCCGGGTAAAGGTTGGAGACACTTTGCTTGAAAGCGAGTTGGAGTATTTCGTCCGTGAGCTGTTCAAGGAGATTGACCAGGATGGTAACGGCTTTTTGGAATTCCAAGAGTTGCGTGCGTTCTTGCGTGATGACTTGTTGTCGGATGAGGCGGCAGCTTCGGATTCGTCGGCGGGAAATGGCAGCAACGCGCTAAGCGGTTTCCTCAACTTGCGTGGCAATGAGTACCACTCCTTTGAGGTGATCAACAAAATGTGTGAGACGAAGATAACTTCGACTGAGCAACTCGCCGAATGGATTAAGCGTCCTGCGTTCGAAGGGAGGTTCTGGGAATTGTTCGAGAGTGAAACCCGTGTTTCGAATCGTTCGTTTGGTGACCAAAACCCCTTGGAAGTGCAGAAGAAGCTGGTTCGCCTGCTGAAGAACTACGACGCTGCTAATCTCATCTGGGACGCGTTAGTGTTGCCCGCTATGGAAGACAACTGCACTGATCATGTCATTTGTGAGTGGTTGCTGCAACCGTTCACGCACTGCGGCGGAATCAGCGAGTATCAGAGTGCAGCAAAGGTGATCGCCAAGAAGAAACGTGATGGTATCTTCAGTGCAGCCTTGGAGGAGGCCGAGCACCTGGTGAGCAAGCTCACACAGAACACGAATCCAGTGAAGAAGCAGCTGCAGTTTACGACGGATGTGAAGATGGGCAACCTGCGGTTCGTTCTTACGGACACGGAGCTTCCTGCTCGATTCTGTCGCGGTGACTTTGTCGTGAAAGACGTAAAGATGTCGATGGAGTTGACTGGCAAGGAAATTGACGAGATTGGTCCTGTCGATTGGGTCGGCTTGGCTACCTCTGGCAATTCGGAATGGACGGTGCTTTTCGGTTTCAAGTTGTCGTCGTCGTGCTACAGTGACATCGCGAACGATATGGAAAACATTATTGAGCCGTGGGAACTGGTTGCTGGCATTTCATCTGATGCTGGTGAAAATGGTTTCTCTGTCTTGATGGAGGCTGCCAAGCGCTTCCAGATCAATGTTACTCCGAGCGTCTTGAAGACCTACCGCGCCTTGATGGACGCGCTTGACGGTGAAGCCCAACAGAACGCCCTGCAAAAACACCAGGACAGCTTCCAGAGCACGGCAGCCGCAAAGAAGCACAAAGAAACTGATTGTCTCGTACAAAACTTTACTGGTTGCAAGGTCGTCCTGAAGCTGAATGGCAGCGACGAAACAATCACAGTCGAAGCTCACAATCGCGCTCACATTGAAAATGGAGCTCTCAAGGACGGCGAGGCGACGCTGGACTCACTTGAAATCGACCAGTGGGGATCGAGCAAGTCTGCTGTTAAGCTGCCATCATTTGGAAATGTCAGCGTTGGTGTGCGCACAGCTGAAGCAGCTCCGTCCACGCTGTTTGTCACAGTGTTTTCGCGTTTGGAGAACCCGAAGCGTCAGCTGATCGTTCTGCGGTCGAACACCTACTTCTGCAATCACAGCTCTGAGTGTTACGAAGTGAAGTACTTGAGTCTTGGTAGCGAGGGAAGAAAGGCTGTGGAGTCTCCCGTCATCAAGCTGCGGCCTAACGAGCGCATTTCGTTGCCACTCTCGCTTCTGATGGGTATCACCGAGTTTTACGCCCGCCCAGAAAATTACGAACACTGGATTGTGAAAACTTCGCTGAACAACGACGTGCTGACGTCCACCGAGGCCATCAAGGAGCTGGACGAGCATGAAGCCGAGCGTGAGGCGAAAAAGAAGCAACGCCGAGGTGGCACGATTGTTTATGGCGAGACTGAGGAAACATGCACGAAAATTGTCAAGCAGTTGACGCCGAACATGATTGTGCGTCGCTGGTATCTGCGCTCGCATTTCGAGTGGGAATTGGCCCTGCTGCCTCCGTTTGTGGTACGCAACTCGCTACCGTATGAGATGGAATACCGTTTTATCGAGTACAAGTCTAGCTCGTCGAGGGACATGAAGACTGAATACCTAAAGGTGGAAAAGCTACTGCGAAGCGAGACTTCGCTGGAGCTATCCGATGGAGTATTGAGTGGCGTCGTGGAATCGGGTCACGACACCGAGGTGTCCGGTGTGTCTGGGGGCTATCCTGGATACCTCTCCGTTCGTCTGGTAGCCAAGAAGCACAGTACAGGCAAGCATGTTGCGTCACCGTGGTCGAAACCGCTTTTGATGATGATCCACAAGGGAGTGGAGCAGTTCACAACGTCTCGCGAAAGCGTAGAGGCTGACACTGGGCTCAAGTTCAACATTGACCGAATCACGCTTCCTGGTTACCCTCGGCTCGTGCGGTTTTCGAGTCCCTACTGGATCGTGGACAACACGTCACTTGCTTTCGATTTCGCGTCAACCGAGCCTGGAGCGAAGCGAAGTTCTTTCAAGCCCATGGACGTGTGCTCACCATTCAGCTACCCTATCATGGCGTCGCTGTCGCAAGATCGTTTGAGTTTGAAGCCACGTGCGAACCTCAACCGTCGCCCAGAGGCATGGGGAGCTCTTGGCAATATGCCGGAGACGGCATACAAGACTTCTTCTGTGTCGGAGCATGCTGTGAAGAACGCTGACTGGTCGGAGCCTGTTAATACGACCGCAATCAACACGATGGGCGAGGTTGTGTGTGGTCCAAGCGTCTTCAGCGTGAAGATGGAAGGTTTGTATGGTCTGTTCGAGCCCGGTGTCTCGGTTACATTGAGTCCGCGATACTTCGTACAGAACCGTTTGAACCAGAAGCTGTACATTCAGAGCTTTGCCTCACACGACAATGACCCGCAGAAGGTCGATGACATGTTCCACAAGCGAAGTGCGGAGGAGGTCAAGCAGTTGCATCTGTCGCTGGAGGATGGTCAAACTACGCCACTGTACCACTTTGGGTCTTTGAAGAAAGGCGAATCAATCGAGCAGAGCCAGCGTTACGTATCGTTCTCATTCTCCGAGGAATGGGGCACCGATGCCGACAAGAAGAACTGGTCGTTTGCAATCCCGATCAACACGGCAGGAGACCTCTACCTTCAGGTCTATTCCTCAGTGCGCCAGCGCTATCTGATTTGCCAAGCAAGTGTGCAAGTCGTGGACATGTACGTGTATGTCGTTCTGACGGACGTCTCCTGTGCACCACCGTACCGCATTGAAAACTACACGCCCTTTACTGTGGACTGCGCGCAGCTGGGTGAGTCCTCCATCTTCAGCAGCGGACAAAAGGCGATGGCTGCCACGATTAAATCTGGCGCATGGCACGCATTTGCCTGGTTCAATCCGTTGTCAAAGGAGCGCCACATTGAGCTCCGCCTCTCGCACTTGGACGCCCCCAAAACACAGACGAAGAAGTACGACATCGATTATGTGGGGTACCTGGACCCTATTACTATGTGGGTCTCGCGAGATGGCGAGAAGCCGCGTCCTGTTGAATTGACTGTCCAAGTTGTCGTCGAGGAGAGTACACGTGTGCTTAAAATCGCGGAGAAGGAGCTTGAACTGAGCCTCTTAGAGAACCAGGACTCGGAGGGAGAGGGCGATATCCAGCATCGGCGGATGCTTTATGCATCCTCGTTCGATATCGCGTTCGATGGCTTTGGTTTCTCCTTGTTGGATGGCTTCCCGCAGGAAGTGTTCTTCTCGTCGGTGGATGTCATTAAGGTGCAGAAGGCGCCTGCCTCGCTGGAGTGGACATTCTCCGTGTTACATTGCCAGGTGGACAACATGTTAGCGACTGCCAAGTTCCCTGTTATTATGAACCCAGTAAACGCCGGCTATAGTGACAAGTCGGTCGGCAAGGAGCCAACGCCATTCGTGAAGTTGGTGCTTGACGCTGATCTGGAAGCGCGCATGGGAACGTACAAGCTGCTCGAGTTCAGTCTGAGTGACCTTGCGGTGAAGGTGGATATCGATTATTTGGTCAACCTCGTGAAGCTGCTTGAGCCGTACCTGGTTTCCGATGCCACAATGGCCCACCGCTCGCGCTTGACGCTAGAGCGTACACTTCAACGCCGCGCGCCTCCGATGCCTGTCATGCTAGTGACGGAGGAAGGCGGTATCCAGACGGATCTGGTGTACTTCGACATCTTGCGCATTTCTTCCCTGTCGGTGGACTTGGAGTATTCAATCACGCGAAAGGATATTGTATCATCTACTGGCGGTGGCCACTCGGTGATCTTCGGCTTCCTGAGCCAAGTCGTCGGTCTTATCGGATCAAACCTCAGCGGCTCGCCGACATTCAGTTTCAGCGAGATTGTGATTGTGCGCTGTTTCTCAACAAAGCAGCGGCTGCAGAGCCAGCTTGTCGCGAACTACGTTCAGCAGGGTGTCATGCAGGCGTACCGCCTTGTCGGTAGTGCGGACATCATTGGCAATCCTATCGGTCTCGTGGAAGATTTGGGTTCTGGTGTTGTTGAGTTCCTGAAGATCACGAAGGGCGAGCTGACGGGAGATGCCCAAACGCGTGGTGAGGGAGTGAAGGTACTGGGCAAAACCATTGTGAAGTCGGGTGCATCTTCTGTTGCGAAGATTACGGGCTCGCTCGACAAGTTTGTTGGTGAGTTTGCGGATGACAGCAGTGCCAGTGCATCTGGCGGTGACGAGTCATCGTCGAATGACAATGCTGGACTCAAGTTTGCGAAGGATCTTGGTCGCGGATTCACGGGTATCTTTACGAAGCCGGTGGAGGGTGCGATTAAGGGCGGTGTAACCGGACTTGTGCAGGGCACGGTGCAGGGCATTGCAGGCCCTGGTGTCGTTCTTCTGAAGGGGCTTACGTCTACGTCTCACAACCTTGCACTTGGCGTCCAGTCCACGGTTGTGGATCGCTCGCCGTTTGGCGGCCGCCGTCGCAAGCCGAAGCTTGTGGAGAACGGCAAGCTAATCGCAGAGTTTGATGAAACCCACTACAAGCCGACGCTGTTGAACCTGGAAGTGCTGGGTGCAAATGGTCTGGACTGTGACAAGTCGTGCGACCCGCTGTGTGTGGCGCGCGTGGACGGTGTGGATGTGATGAAGACCGCAGTGATTTACAACACAGTCAACCCGGTGTGGAAGGAGAAAACGCAGCTGGCGCTCACGGGTGAAGAGAACGAAGTGCAGTTCGTTGTGAAGGATTCGTACGGTGGCACAGTGGCGAAGACCGTTGGCAAGTGCATTCTGAGTATGGCGCAGTTGCAGGACGACTTCAAGCCGCCCGAGTATTCGTCGGATCTGGCTCAGTGGGTGCACACGCAAGTGAAGCCTAGCAACACGAAGAAGAACGTGAGTCATGTGATTGAAGAGAAGGACTACCCCTTAGTCATGTTGAAGAAGAACAGCTCCAAGGCGACCCACGCGGCTTCGTTGGGCGACGAGAAGCACCAGGTTCTTGTTACGGTGCTCTCATTGCGCGATATGGTGGTCACGAGCTCGACTGGCGGTGGCGTGCTTGGCCTAGGTAACCTAGGAAGCCGTACGCCGAACATCTCCCCGTACATCTCAGTGCACGTGGGCAAGGACGCCAACCGCACCAACACTGCCAAGATGTCGTTCACCAAGAACCAGAAGAAGGAGCAGGTGGGCAACGCCTCGTGGGGAGAGAGCTTCACGTTCCCGTTGACCGCGAAGGAGCTGCACCGCAGCGGCGCCGACTCGAGGCTGGTGATTTCCCTCAAGGACAAGAGCATGCTCGTTGACGCGCGCCTCGGCTCTGCGACGTTGGAGATCGACGCGTCTCGGATCAACTCGCCAGCATCGACTGAGGAGCTGGTTCTAAAGGACCAGTCGGGTAAGCTGGTGGGCTACCTCACCGTGAAGCTGGAGGTTACGGGCTCTGCGACGTCGTCGCGCTCACTGTCCATCCGCTCGATCACCTCGGCCGGAGACATGGACAACCTGCCGCCCGACGCTGTCAAGGCCGGCACCATCCGCGTGGCCTGTGTCTTCGAGTAAGCCATCTCTAATGTTTGTGCAGTAGCATCCATTCGTTATAAACTCAATACCCTTTTGACAACCATGAAGTGTCTTGCAAAGGCTTTTACGATTCTTACACATGTGGTGGCGTCTTCGTGCTAATCAACAGCGGCGTGCTCGACGACGGAGTCAAGGCTGCAGCATCTAAATGTTCAAGGCCGCATTCAAGCAGCCAAAGCTTCCAGGCGACACGGCCTAGAGTTATCATGGACACTTTACCAGTGCGACTTGATTCGGATCGATCAGAGAATTGTAGTCATTTGTGTAGGTCATTGAATATCTCTACAAAGTTTTCTTCCTCACTTCGATCACCGATTATCCGGACTCGTTTCCGTAGGGAATACTACTACTATGCAACACGAATTTGCTGTTGTTTCTGACAGGTATGTCACCACTCTTAAGACCATTGCGCCCACTGACTCCTTGGAAGAGATGAGCGCGGCGGTGAGTTGAGAATGGTAATCGCTCTAGCAAGTGAAAAAAATTGGACTTTTCTACTGGCGAAGAAAAGAACAGAGTGTATCTTGCAATAGAATCAAATTATGGGGACAGACACCCACATACACACAGAGAAAACTCTTGACAGACATGTACGACCGCCGCATCAGACTTGAACGGACGGCGCCAGAGCAAGCGACGCAGCAGTGCATGCGGCTTCCGGACGCGGGGAATGCACTTCCCCACGTCCTTCACACCGCAACGCTCGCTTTCTGCTACATACTATACCCACTCGCACACGTGGGAGGGTGCAAGCGGGCTGTTGGATGAGCACGCCACACATAGCTTTTGTATCGAAGAAGACCCGTTGGCGTCGAATTGGCAACTGAACTGCCGGGAGTTGCGTCGGCACCTGCAACAAATGACTGGTGCAGGCTCGACGGCACTGCCATGTCGCACGTGGTGTATCGTACACTTCTCGCACCTTTCGTGCAACATTCTACTTGATGTACAATACACAAAGTGAGCTTTTTCGGAACCAGAAAAAAGGTGGGACCAGTCAGGTCTCACCTTGATGAGACGAAGCTCGTAACGGAGCAGCCTGCAGCCCTCAAAGCGACCTGCTCTGCGTGCATTTGCATTGGCCAAAGCAAGACGTGACCGCGCAAGCAAGCAAAGAGCAGTGAGGAGGCATGACGACCACCAGCCGCTCGGAGCCTGGGGGGCGCCCGGCCATCCGCACGCGCTTCGACTCGCGCGACGAGAGCCACCACCTGCACCTGGTGCCGCCGTCCTCGGCCGACCGCTCGCCGCTCAAGTCGTGGCGCAACATCCCGAGCCCGCTGGGCGAGCACCATTTGCTGGAGAGCCAGCTCGAGTACGCGGAGATCGAGGAGCAGGCGCGCAAGCAGGGACGCTCCAAGGCGCGCACCATCAACCACATCACGCTCGGCTTCATCGCCTACTTCGCCGTGGCTGCGGGGCCGTTCGGCGTCGAGGATGCAGTGAGAGCCGCGGGTGCTTATCCAGTTCTGTTGGCGGTGGTGCTGCTGCCGTTCACGTGGGGGCTGCCGCAGGCTCTGATGGTGAGTTGGGGGGGGGGGGGGGGTGAGAGGCTGTAGTTGAAGCCGGAAGGACTGACTACTGTGAATTGATGCTTGATGCAGACGGCGGAGCTCAGCTCGATGATCGACGAGAACGGGGGGTACATTCTGTGGGTGCGCCGCGGACTGGGCCAGTACGCGGGCTGGGTGAATGCCTTCAACAGCATCGCCAGCAACGTCTGCGACTTGCCCACGTACCCCGTGCTGTTCTGCAGCTACGTGGAGGCCTTCTTGGCGTCGGGGTATGGCTACACGCTGTCGGGAACGGAGCAGTGGCTGGTCAAGTGCTCGGCGCTGCTGCTGGTGTTCACGTCCAATGCCGTGGGCATGCGCGCGGTGGCGATGGCCTCCGTGCTGATGTCGCTCTTCGTGCTCGCGCCGTTCGTGTTGGAGCCGTTGTCCATCGAGACGTTCAACCTCGCGACGTGGGGCAGCGTGGCGCCGCAGATCGACTGGTCGCTCTTCCTGTCGACGATTCTGTGGAACTATCAAGGTGAGCGATGCAGTGCGGAAGTACCGTACCGTGATGAGGTGTTTCTAGAGACTGACAGGAGCTTGTATGACACAGGTTGGGACTCGCTTGGCTGCGTTGCCGGCGAGGTCAAGGATGGTGGCAGGACCTACCCGATTGCCATCATGATCGCGATGATTCTCATTACTATTAACTACGCCTTCCCAGGTATGATGCACACCTGCACTGGACAGCTCTTGAGGTCTCATGAACTCATATATCTTCTCTCTTTTTTGTGCATTGCTGCAGTTGGTGCTGGCATTATGGTGCAGTCGGACTTCTCACAGTGGCACGAAGGCTCTCTGGAGACTATCGCCATGACTGTTGCCCCGTGGCTGGGCGTGTGGGTTGGCATGGCTGCAGTCGTTGCGACCCTCGGCGAGTTCAATGTCGTGATGGCGTGCAGCTCTCGAGCGCTGTGGGCAACGGCGGACTACAAGATGCTTCCCTCCTTCCTCTCCATCGAGTGGAAGCGCTTCGGAACGCCCATTGCGGCCGTGATCTTCCAGACCGTGACCACCGGCGTGCTCATGAACTTCTCGTTCGAGTTCTTGGTGGTGCTCGACACCTTCTTCAACAAGTACGTGGATGTTATTGTGCTATTCCACTGGTGCTGCGTGTGCTATTTCTCACTAACGGATTGAATGCTGGGTGTAGTCTCACGCTGCTGCTCGAGTTCTTTGCGTTCCTGCGTCTCAAGTACATCGAGAAGGACACCGAGCGTCCGTTCGTGGTGCCGTTCGGCAACACCGGCGCGTGGGCGATCACGCTCCCCAAGATCTTGGTGCTCTCCGGTGTGCTGCTCGCGCAGAAGCGCCATGTGTGGGTGACCTGCGGCCTGTTCAACCTCCTCGTGTCCAGCGCGTATTTGGTGTGGCGCCGCTTCCAGCCAGCTCCATTGGCGACGTACGGGTCTTCCACGACCTCGTACGGAACTGGCGAGCTGTCTTAGCGCGTGGACGAACTCTTTGATTTAGCACTTAGCATTCCCTACTAACTCAGATTCGAATTATAAAATGCAAAGACACTTGAACGGTACAGAGCCGCATGCATTTGCAGAAACTTTCATTCAATCCATCGTGATTAATCTTGAGCTTCCGTTTAGTAGAACCTGCAGCACTTGCAGAACTACGAAGTCACCACTAATGACATCCAGGATCACGGTTTCCTCGGCCGCATTTAACGAGGACCTTCCTTTGAAGGTTGCGCTCCTCCGACGTTGTTGCGTTGGCTCCAGTAGTGGCGATCACGCACAGCACAGCGAAGGTGAGCACAGTCTCGAAAATCTTCATCGGGTTTGGTTGGGTTGCGTCTGAAGCGTGGTGGTGGCGTGGTGGGCAATTGAAGACTAAACTCGTACTTGGACGTACCAAATTGAGCAGTGCGGCAATGGTCTGTAAGTTTACAGACTGCACGCGCCATTATTGGAGATTCAGACCCGTAATCATATCATAAATTTTGATCGCTGCTTCAAATGTGAGAGCTCCTTTACGTTGGGTGTGTGGGCATTCCCGTTCATTGCGCCCCAGCAGTATGTGTATTACTCGAGAAAATGGTATTACTTCACAAGCCAAGCGGAGCCCCGCGGAGCGGGGCTCTTAACGAAAGTTGAAGCCAAGCCAACAGGGGCTAGCTTACTCGGTGGCGTGTGGTCCACACACGGTCTTGTAATATGGAGGGTTCGCGCAGGCCACGTGACTTGCCCAATACAAATCATACGTCAAAACGTGACATCTTGCTGCCAGCCCTCTAAAAAAGTGGGCACGGTGCCCCATAGTTAAGGGATCGTACTTAGTCGCTAAGGGCGCCAGAAATATATATATATGATTAGTGTAACCTTTTCGTGGCAAAACTCCATGATCTGGAAAATAGCGTGCGCGTCGCGTTCAGAGCATATCAAGTGCATTGCGATCTCCACCACGCCATCACTGCCTGGGCAAAGGCTCAGACTAGTGTGCTGTGAATCTGACTTATATGCTTGCGACGTTAACTTCTGTTAACTTTTTTACCTTGAACTAAACAGAGTTGAAGCTGACTTGAACGCAAAGGTCTTCTTCTTTACATCAACCATAATCTTTTCAAACTAAGCAGCGCTAGATTACTCTTGCTACGCCGTGGTGCGTACTTGGATTGTGGACTCGACAACGGGTGCTAGTTAATTGTGAGTACACTTCACTGACTTCTGAGTAATTCCATGTAATTTTTACTTAGGACATACATTATGCCGCGTCGGGCATCACCACCTTGGACCAGACCGGAGGAGTATACAATGTGAATGCTTCTGGGGAAGTAACGCATCGATCCACCTATGCGGACGTGAGTAAGCTAATAGAGAATTCAAGCGCCATATAGCAGAAGACAAAAGATAAGTTGCCCTCAAGGCTTTGTAGCACGTTATTTGTGCTCGTGAATGGCATCCTAACAAGCAACGGCTTTAGAGTTAGTCAACTGCTTCAAGTTGATGCAGCGCGCACGAGTTTAATTGAAGTTAACGTACCGAGCATAATATATTCGGAAGCCCGCGAAATGTACTCAAAAGTAAGGATGACCCTCGACGACGGGTAACAGTAACCGTTAATTTGATATTTGCTACCGTCTTACCCCGCATTGTGCGCACAAAGAAAATATAGCGCCCAGTGAGTAGTATTCATTTAAATCGCCTAGGCGGTATGCAACGAACAAATCCTACAACCTTGACGACGGGCCACCTCAATGGCACCGAACTTAATTTTTAGTGATGCTGCACCTGCAACGTGCCCAGCAGACTACTTAAGTATGCACCAAGCGCTCAAATACGTTGTCTCGATAGCGTGGACACCAACTTCCAAGCGCATCTACAAACAGATCAGGAGATTTCTCACATTGCGACAACGGTCCAAGTTAACCAATGTTTCAAGGGCATCTTCTTGCAAGGCTATGGTACTATTTGGAAAAACAAATTTCGCCGGAGGAAAGAACCATTCTGACACAGGTTATCATTAGGCTCAGTCTATAGCGATATCAGGACACTATACTAATAAACGTAAATAGAGGACCTTTGAGCACACTACCTGTGGCGTGAGCTTGTTATGGTGGGTTGGGTGCTTGCGCTGGTGGTAGTATTGGTTGAAGGAGTGATTTGGAAAGTGAGGACGTTAAAGCGTCGCTAGCTTCTGCTATGATTGGTTCGTAGCTTTACGTTTGGGTAATGTATTGGCATGTGTTGTGAGTTCATTCTACACAATTATTAAAACCTTAAGGGTGTCCTTGTATCAAACTCCGCGTTGTAATTGAGGTTATTACTTTGGAGTTTAGACTACACCTATGCGCTTTATGCGGGAGTAATAAAAAAAAACCTGGATACCGGTAACATACCGATTGGAATCACCAAGAAATACTTTTTAGTCCTGTCCGCTTCTGTCCAGGAGGACATTTATGTACCAAATTTGTGGCTTTATTTTGGTCTGCAAGACCAATTTTTAAGCGACACACAATTGGGGCACACAGTTCTCCATTGGTCTCATCGTCTCGCTGCGCGTGAAGCTCGAACCTCGAACCGCCATGTCGACGTGTCCGCAGTGCTACACCGGCACGTGCAAGCGCCACCGGGGCCAGGACCACGGGCGCTCGATGGTCAAGAGCGTGAACGCCGAGTCGACGCTGCAGAAAATGTACGAACAGCTCGTGGGCTCCAAGCTGCAGAAGCTGCAGGCCGAGGCTGAGCGAGACCCGTCCAAGCAGCACACCAGGGACTTCCGCAAGAAGCTGGACGCGTCGCGCGACAAGGAGATGAAGAAGTCGCACAAGTCGCGCCCCAAGCTGGCCACGGCGGACGTGACGGGCAGTGGCCTGAACCCGCAGGCGCTGGCAGCCATCTACGGCGCCGACACGGACGACTCGGACCAAGAGGACGAGGAGCGCCGCAAGAGGAGGAGGAAGAAGGAGAAGAAGAAGAAGCACTCGTCGTCCAGCAGGAAGAGGAAGCACAGGTCCAGGAGCGATAGTGAGAGTGATAGTGACTCCGACTCCGACTCGAGCGACTACAGCAGCGACGACTCGCGCCGTCGACACAAAAAGAGGTCTTCCAGGAAGCACAGCCACCACAAGAAGAGCCACAAGAAGAAGAAGCACAAGCGCAGCAGGACCGACAGCGAGTAGGAGCATCAACTCCCCACCTCCTTCGTGCACTGGGCTGCTAGACCATAAGTAGAGCCTAATGCAGTTTTTGGTTTTGATTAGAATGGAATTATGGTGAACACCTTTGTGGCCGCCTGGAGCCCTTCAATTGAGTCGCATGCCAGCGACGGCCTTAGTCCATTGCAAATAAAGAGGGGTGCGCGACAACTTAGGCCTCGTTGAGAATGGTCGTCTTGACGATGCGGCCCGTGACCACGTACGGGTCCATGTTGGACGCCGGGCGACGGTCCTCGAAGTAGCCCTTGCCCTCGGCCTCCGCCACGCGCGGGATGCGGATCGACGCGCCGCGGTTGGCCACGCCGTACGAGAACGTGTCCATGCTGGCCGTCTCGTGGCGGCCCGTCAGGCGGCGCTCGTTGCCCGTGCCGTACGCCGCGATGTGCTCCTTGTGCTTGAGCTTCATCTTCTCGATGGCCTCGATGATCTTGGCCATGCCGCCCTCCTCGCGCATCGCCTTGGTCGAGTAGTTGGTGTGGCAGCCGGCGCCGTTCCAGTCGCCCGGGATCGGCTTGGGGTCCCACGACACGTTCACACCGAAGTCCTCGCACACGCGCAGCAGGATGTAGCGAGACATCCACAGGTGGTCGCCCGACTCGATGCCCGTGCACGGACCCACCTGGTACTCCCACTGGCCGGGCATCACCTCGGCGTTGATGCCGGAGATGTTGATGCCCGCGTACAGCGACGCGCGGTAGTGCGCGTCCACGATGAGGCGGCCGAACACCGAGTGCGCGCCGGCGCCGCAGTAGTACGGGCCCTGCGGGCCGGGGAAGCCGCCCTTGGGCCAGCCGTACGGCGTCACGCCGTCCTTCTCGAACAGCGTGTACTCCTGCTCGATGCCGAACCACGGCTCCTCGCCCTTGGCCGCCTCCATCACGCGGGCCGCGTCGGCGCGCGTGTTGTTGGCGATGGGCGTCATGTCGGGCTTCAGGCAGTCGCACAGCACCAGGATGTGCTTGCCGCGGCGGAACGGGTCCTTGAAGATGGCCACGGGGCGCAGCAGCACCTCCGAGTCCTCGCCCGGCGCCTGGCCCGTGCTCGAGCCGTCGAAGTTCCACACCGGCAGGTCGGCGATCGACTTGACGTCCTTGGTCAGCGTCTTGGTCTTGCAGCGCAGGTCCTGGCCCGAGCCGCCGATCCACACGTACTCGGCGAGCGTGACGCTGCCGGTGTCGAGCGTCATGTACTGGTCGTAGACGGCGCGGTCGAGCTTGCTCATGGTCGTAGACGAAGAGGTAGAGAAGGCTTGAAGGCTTGGAGCTTGGGCTGCTGGAAGGCAAATTGGACAATGACCACTCGAATGCCGGGCCCGGGATCCTTTGCCGGCAGTAGAAAGGGTACGGGCTTGGATTTCGACGGTGCTCATTGGAGGAAACTGGGCGCGGACAGCCACTTCAACTTGCGCGTGCCAATCATCGCGCGGCGCATACGTGGCAAAGGCTCTCTACGACGGGTTGGCTCGATTTGCCTTCGCTTGGCCCGAGGCGAGCGTGCTCGTTGCGCGTTCGTGCCGCCAAGACACCGGCAAGTTGGTTCGCCGCCTTGATGATGTCCAGGCTGCTTGGTGTCGGCTGAAGATTGTGATTCAAAGCGCGCGCGCTCTTCCGGATCGCCCAAGCCGGATTGCGATAGATTGTAGAGATCCTCGCGCGCTGGACAAGCCCCAGCCGCCGCCGAACACGCTGTCGCGAGCGAGCGCTATACAAAAGTACTTGGAGACACGTCATGGATGTTGCGGAGCTCGCGCCGCCGCTGCCAACGTCCAGAGGATTCTGCAATGTCGCGACCGCCGCAGATGGCGGAGGAGTGCCTGCGTTTGTGCAATCTGCAGTGTGAGGCTGCTGCCAGCAGCGCAAGCAGCTCTTGCTGGTGCTGGTGGTGGGTGCTCCCTTAGGCCCATCTTCCGCGGGGGAGAGTGCCATGAATGATCGTTCCCGCGGAGGAGTGCATCCAACGGCGGCAGGGAATCGAACGCGTCG
The DNA here is from genome assembly GCA_016169955.1 of Phytophthora vignae f. sp. vignae. Taxonomy (NCBI): domain Eukaryota; phylum Oomycota; class Peronosporomycetes; order Peronosporales; family Peronosporaceae; genus Phytophthora; species Phytophthora vignae. The sequence goes on from JABJUM010000007.1 coordinate 1,097,360, forward strand.
GGTCCAAAGTCTCCGCCGCCGGAGCCTCCTGCGCCGTCATCCAGCTCGCCGTGGAGGCAGCTCTGGGCCTGGACTCCCGTGTTTTCAAGCGCTGCAAGTCTTGCATAACACGGGCGAGTCAAACTTCAGCTTCAGCTTCGGAGCTGAGTCTCGCGTTGTCTCAAAAGGATCGGTGCAGGTGAGCGCACCGGAACGCGCTGGCCAGTTGCGCGACTGCCGCGAGCACCACCAGCGCCAAGCAGCGCGACAATTTTTTCCTTGCGGCCGGCGGCCCGGGCCACAGCCTGCCGCACGCGGCGGCGTCCAATCTGCCTCCACCCCGCGAGCACATCTAAACAGCAAGCCGGTGCTCGGCAAACTGCACCGCAACAAAAGCAACAACGTTTTGGCCCATAGCCGGGGCGCGACTTTTTATTGGCGTGACGGACAGCGCGTCGCCTCTGACATAGAAAGCACCATCTGAGTATGGATTCTTGCAGGCAAGTTGAAGTCCGCTCCCACTCTGATTTTGCAGCACAGTATACTGGAGCCAAGTCAAAAAGGTGTAGCCATTTGCCGACGCCCCGCAACACTTTTCGCTCCAATGCAAGCCCCTAGCGTCAAGTGAACGGGCTGCAACCTGGCTAATGAGGCAACTCGTGCGTGACTCATCGCTGCGTGGCTTTGAGCATTGCTGATTTTGGCGTTTCAAGACGAGGATGGATGGCTCTGCTTCGGCGGTATCCACAGGTACACCCAGCTCTGAGGCTGTTTTCGCATTCCGGCAGGCATCAATGCACACACAGCGCTATGGATGAGTCAGTACGCTGTTCCTATCGACTCACACCCACGGACGACAATCAGAATCGTGGCAGACACGACCTCCGCCGTCTGCCGAGCTGCAGATCCCCATTACGCGGCTCCAACGATTATGCTGCGCTGTCAAGTTGCCCGCGTAACGCTTGGAATAGTCGCGATCGCAAGAGCGTCGAGACAGCCTCACACTTTTGGCCAAGATGACAAGCTCCCGTGAGCTCTCAAGGCCACTCGAACCTTACAATATTAATTCTCAGAGTGAACCGTTTCTTTCCGACCGTGAACCGTCAAATGGGAGGGCAGACCTATTCAGCGAAATGAGGCCCATCTCCAAGATACACTTGATTTACGTATGCTATCTCTCACGTCGCCCCCCCACCCATGGTGGTCCCACGAGCTCCGATCTTTCGCTTCCGCCGGCGCCGCCAACAGCGTCATTGCCCGATTTGCCTTCGACAAGCAAGTTCCAAGCCTCCACCTTCCTCCCTCTTCCTCCTTAACCATGAGCAAGCTCGACCGCGCCGTCTACGACCAGTACATGACGCTCGACACCGGCAGCGTCACGCTCGCCGAGTACGTGTGGATCGGCGGCTCGGGCCAGGACCTGCGCTGCAAGACCAAGACGCTGACCAAGGACGTCAAGTCGATCGCCGACCTGCCGGTGTGGAACTTCGACGGCTCGAGCACGGGCCAGGCGCCGGGCGAGGACTCGGAGGTGCTGCTGCGCCCCGTGGCCATCTTCAAGGACCCGTTCCGCCGCGGCAAGCACATCCTGGTGCTGTGCGACTGCCTGAAGCCCGACATGACGCCCATCGCCAACAACACGCGCGCCGACGCGGCCCGCGTGATGGAGGCGGCCAAGGGCGAGGAGCCGTGGTTCGGCATCGAGCAGGAGTACACGCTGTTCGAGAAGGACGGCGTGACGCCGTACGGCTGGCCCAAGGGCGGCTTCCCCGGCCCGCAGGGCCCGTACTACTGCGGCGCCGGCGCGCACTCGGTGTTCGGCCGCCTCATCGTGGACGCGCACTACCGCGCGTCGCTGTACGCGGGCATCAACATCTCCGGCATCAACGCCGAGGTGATGCCCGGCCAGTGGGAGTACCAGGTGGGTCCGTGCACGGGCATCGAGTCGGGCGACCACCTGTGGATGTCTCGCTACATCCTGCTGCGCGTGTGCGAGGACTTCGGTGTGAACGTGTCGTGGGACCCCAAGCCGATCCCGGGCGACTGGAACGGCGCCGGCTGCCACACCAACTACTCGACCAAGGCGATGCGCGAGGAGGGCGGCATGGCCAAGATCATCGAGGCCATCGAGAAGATGAAGCTCAAGCACAAGGAGCACATCGCGGCGTACGGCACGGGCAACGAGCGCCGCCTGACGGGCCGCCACGAGACGGCCAGCATGGACACGTTCTCGTACGGCGTGGCCAACCGCGGCGCGTCGATCCGCATCCCGCGCGTGGCGGAGGCCGAGGGCAAGGGCTACTTCGAGGACCGTCGCCCGGCGTCCAACATGGACCCGTACGTGGTCACGGGCCGCATCGTCAAGACGACCATTCTCAACGAGGCCTAAGTTGTCGAAGTGCAGTCCGTGCTGCAGTTAATGGCGGCTCGGGCCCCTCTTTATTTGTAGTGGAGTAGAGCTCCGGGAGCAGCTCGTGGTGCTTCCTATATATGCTTATTGAGAAGAATAAAGTGCTTCTTTGACAGCTTCGTGGTGTGGTGTTGCTCATAGCAACCTGTACGGTTGCAATGGCGGTGTTGGAATGGTCTCAGCCCCAGCCTCGCCAAGTTACGTGTGGCTGACAAGCTTTGGATACGCGGCAGGTATCGTTGCGCTTTCAGAAGATTGCGATGGCTTCGCTCAAAGGAGGTCAAACCTACCATTGGAATTGTAAAGCAAAGTAGTAGTACCCGAGTACTCGTCGTGCCCATCGGTTCATCTTCTCCTCATCCATGGTTGTGATGGGATGAGATGCTGCACAACTGCGAGCCAAGTTGAAGTAGACATAATATTTGCATGTCATGACATTGTAGACGCTGCGCCAGTTGATCAAGTCTAAAGTGGTAAGGCGGGGCAACTACAGTACGTACACTTCTACTTCTCGCGCCAAATGGCGTCCGACATCTTGGCCACATCGACCATCTCGGCTGCGTCGTGAACGCGCAGAATGTCAGCTCCTTGCTCGATGGCAGCGCAGCACGTGGCGGCGGTGCCCCAAGCACAGTCCTTCGGGTCTGGACGTCCACAGATCTCGCCAATGAAGCCCTTGCGAGACGACCCCACCAACATCGGCAGGCCATGGCACGCCTGCTTCACCGTCGATAGCTTCCGCAGCAGCTTCAGGTTCAGGACGCGCGCCTTGGCAAAGCCAATGCCCGGGTCCACGATGATGTTCCAGCGGAAAATCCCCGCGGCCTCCGCCGCCGCCACACGCTCCTTCAGCACTTCTCCCACTTCAGTCACCACGTCGTCGTACTCCTTGAGCCCTGTCATCGTTTGAGGTGTGCCGCGCATGTGCATCAGCACGATCGGAACGCGCAGCTTGGCGACCGTCGCGAGCATATCCGGGTCCTTCAACCCGGCCGAGATGTCGTTGACAATGTTCGCTCCCGCTTCAATAGCTTGCCGGGCCACTTCCGCCTTGGTCGTGTCGATGGAGATGGCCACCTCGCTCTGCTCGCGGATGCCTCGGATCACGGGCAGCACGCGCTGCAGTTCCTTTTCCTGCGTCACGGGCTCGGCCCCGGGGCGACTGGACTCCCCGCCGATGTCGATAATGTCCACTCCCGCGCGCTCCATCTGCAGGGCCTTTTGCACCGCAGCAGCGGCCGTGTCCAGCTCAGCGCCGTCGCTGAAGCTGTCGGGCGTGACGTTGACGATGCCCATGACGAAGGTCTTGCTGCCCACGGCCCACGGAGCGGCCTTGTGCGCCGGCAGCATGGGCACCGGGGCCACGTAGCGCTGCTTGCCGGCCTGCAATCTGTCGTACAGTGTCTGCATGGATTGGTCCAGAACCGGGTGCAGCAGCTCCGGGGCCAGATCGCACAGCGGGGCCAACACGAAGTCGCGTTCGGCGATGCGCTCGTGCGGGACGATGAGCGGCCCGTCGGCCGTGTCCACGGCCAGCTGCTGGTCGGCGTACAGCAGAATGTCCACGTCAATAAGCCGCGGGCCCCAGCGCAGCGACGGCGTGCGGCCAATGTCGCGCTCGATGGCCTTGAAGGCGCCCAGCAGCTCGGCGGGCGCCAGCGTCGTGTGCAGCCGCGCCACGAGGTTCAGGAAGGCCGGCTGGTCCTCCACGTACTGCGGCGCCGTGGCGTACAGGCGCGACGTGGCCTCCACGGGCCCCACCGTGGCGCTCAGCATGGCCAGCGCATGCTCCAGGTTGGCCACTTTGTCGCCGAGGTTCGTGCCCAGCGCCGCGTACACCCGCGCCGATCGAGCCATCTTGGTGTTTAGCGTCTGGATGTGTGTCACCCACACAAACCAGATGGTTCCGCTTCGGCCAGATATCCGCACGTCGGTCATTCTTCAATCTGCCGAGCCGTCATGACGGACCTGCTGCCTCCCGGCCTGCCGTCCGTGGCCGACGCGTGGTCCAGCGTGTCGGGCGCCGTGTGCAACCTGCCCGTGGTGTCCGAGGCGCTGGCCGCGCTGCCGGAGCTGCCCTTCGGTGTGCCCACCAAGTTCCTGGCCGTGGCCGGCGCCGCCGCGCTCGGCTACTACGTGGACCAGAAGCTGCTCATCTCGTCGGACCTGTACCACTCGGGCATGCAGGCCGTCGCGCTGCTGCAGGCCAAGCGCTACGCGCGCAACGGCACGCTGGTACCGGACCTGTTCGAGCAGAGCGTGGCCAAGTGGCCGCACAAGCCCTGCATGCAGTTTGGCCGCCGCGTGCTGAGCTTCCGCGAGGCCGACGAAGCGGCCAACCGCGTGGCCCGCTGGGGTCTGCAACAAGGCCTGCAGGTCGGCGAGACCGTGGCCCTGCTCATGGAGAACCGGCCCGAGTTCGTGATCGTGTGGCTCGGACTGGCCAAGATCGGCGTCGTCACGGCCCTGCTGAACACGCACCTGCAGCCGGACGGCCTGGTGCACTGCGCCAAGATTGCGCACACCAAGTGGATGATTGTGGGCCAGGAGCTAGCTGGCAAGCTCGAGCAAGTGGCCGGCCAGCTGCAGGACATGGACTTTCACATTTACGGAGACGGTAGGAGCAGCGCAGAGCATGGTAACTGTGCGGCCACGTGGACTAATGCTAGACCGTTGTTGTGGCCATTTGTGCAGGGAATCTGAGTGCGCAGGCCGCCGCTGAATTTCTGCCGAGGGCCTTCTCGCTGGACGAGGAGCTCAAGAAGATGGACACGGAGCGGCCGCCGGAGTCCATCCGCAGAGATGCCAAGATCTCGACGTCGGACATGGCGCTGCTGATCTACACGAGCGGCACAACCGGTTTACCGAAGGCCGCACGCGTCAACCACTTCAGCATCATTCTGCGCTCGCTGGCCTTCAAGTACTCGATGCATTTGTCCAAGTTCGACCGACTGTACTGCGCGCTGCCGCTCTACCACACGTCGGGTGGCAACCTGGCAGTCGGTATGATGATCTTCTCGGGCGCGACGCTGTGCATCTCGCGGCGGTTCTCGACCACCAAGTTCTGGGACGAAGTGCGCGCGTACGACTGCACGGTGATCCAGTACATCGGGGAAATGTGCCGATACCTGATGAATGCGCCGGCCAAGGCGAACGACAAGGAGAACCACGTGCGCGCAGCATTCGGCAATGGCCTGCGGCCCGATGTCTGGGCCCCGTTCCAGGAACGCTTCGGTATTCCGTCCGTGTACGAGTTTTACGGGTCGACGGAGGGGCCCATGGGTATGCTGAACGCGTGCACGACCAAGGCGGACCAGGGCCACCTCGGCCGTCGCGGGTTTATCAACAATGTGGTGACTGGCGTGGCGATCGTCCGCTACGACGTCGAGAAGGACGACTACATCCGCAACACCAAGGGCTTCCTCCAGTGTTGCGCCATTAATGAACCAGGCGAACTCATCGTCAAAGTGAACCGGAAGGATCCCGCGCGAGGATTCCAAGGCTACTACAAGAACTCGACGGAGTCCAACAAGAAGGTGCTGACCGATGTGTTCAAGAAGGGCGACATGTACTTCCGCACGGGCGACTTGTTCAAGGAGGACGAGCGGCACTGCTGGCACTTTGTCGACCGGGTGGGCGACACCTTCCGCTGGAAGGGGGAGAACGTGGCCACCAATGAAGTGGCCGAGGCCGTGTCCAAGTTCCCCGGGCTGAGCGAGATCTGCATCTACGGCGTCGAGGTGCCGGGCAACGAGGGCCGCGCCTGCATGGCCGCTATGGTGTTCGACGAGAAGTCGTTTGACTTGACCGAGTTCGCGCAGTTCGTCAAGCAGCGACTGCCTTCGTACGCGATGCCTCTATTCATCCGAAAGCTGGAGACAATGTCCGTCACTGGAACCATGAAGCAGGAGAAGGCCAAGCTTCGCAAGGAAGGCATGGACCCGTCAAAGGTATCGGATCGGCTGTGGGTGTTCAGCCGGACCAAGGACAAATACGAGGAGCTGACTACCGCGAACTACCACCAAGTGATCACCAACTCGCGTCTTTGAAATACGCCGCGTTCATTAACCTGGCGGCCAGACACTATTACTTCATCGGGCACGAAGATGCCTCTCAATCCGTTTGAACTGACTCAATAACCTTTTGTCTGTTTGTTTTGAAGCGAAGCATGGACCATATACCTTTTTTTCAAGGGATAACCAGTTTGTTTTGTATTCATGCGATGTTGTCGTACCAGGTCGGGTAAAACTAGAAGAAATGTATCCAGCGATACACGTCGTATGCAAACTAGTCAAGCCGACTGACTAATCGTCCCAGTCGTCGTGCACAAAGTTGGCGTCTGCAGCAACACCTCCGCTCCCAACAGCAGCCTACAATTACCAAGTTCACGAGAAGTTAGATTGGATCGACGTCAGCGAGTCAACACTAGAGCCGTACCGGATGTGAAGACTTGGACGCGGGTGCTGACGACGTAGGCTCCTCTTCGTCCGCGTCCCAGTCGTCATGGACGAAGTTGTTGTCGGCTGCGACGCTGGAGACTGGAGCTTTGCGGTCGTCACGGGCGGCCACGTTCTTCGCTGGTGGCGGAGCGGGTTGTTCGTTGTCCTCCTCGTCCGAGTCGAAGTAGTCGGAGGTGACGCGCTTACTCGAAGGTTTGGCCACTGGGCTTCGTTCCGGGTTCATCTGCTCCAGTTCGTCACGAGAAGTGTCTTCATCCAGCGCGTTGGTGGAGGTCGTGACAGGCTCGCGAGGACTCTCGTCTCCTTCCGGGTCTTCCTCCTTCTTCTCGTAGTGGTAGTCGCCGCCGCCGTCGTCTTCTTCCTCCTCTTCGCTGTCGGAGATGACGTTCTTGCACTGGGCGTCGATGTCTCCTTCGAAGGACGAGCCAGACTTGATCTGAGCGACGAGCAAGCTGCGCGTGCTGCTGTTGGTCGAAGGCCGAGGACTGTCGGCTCGGTCGTCTTCGCTGCTGTCGTCGTCGTCGCTGTTTTCGTACTCGCTGGGGCGATTGCTGGGCTCTCGCTCTCGAGCTGCTCTGGCGCTCGCACTCGCGCTCTCCTCCTCTCGCTCTCGGGGTGAACGGCGGGAAGTCTCGCGCTCGTCGCGTTGCTCTCGTCTTGGCTCGGTGCGCTGCTTGGGCGACGGAGAGCGGCGCTTCCGTGTGTCGCGATCGTCGTAGTCGTCTCTGGGGCTGCGGCCACGGCTTCGATCACAATCATGGGAGCGTTCACGCTCTCGACGACGATCGTCCCTGCCGCTGTCTTCTCGCTGTCGGTTCGACCGCGCGGATCGACTGCCTCGCTCCCGGTCTTCGTCTTCCACTGGGCGGCGCTCACGCTCTCGCTCACGCTCCCGTTCTCGTTCCCCGTCGCGGTCCGACCGCTGCCGCTGTTTGCGTTGCGCTCGGTCTTCGGTCTCCTTCTCGTCCGCCTGCTTGGTCTCTCGCTGGGATCGACGTGGCGTGCGCTCTTGCCTCGGCTCGGCCACTGCAGGCGTGGTCTGGACCACGGCGGTCGCAGACTTGGGCGGCGGGTTGCAGAGCTTGTAGAGGCTGTCGGACCACAGGCGGTGCTCGACGGCCGTCTCGCCTTTTAGTCGAAGAGTGCGCGACGGAGACACGATCTCAATCATCTCCTGCAACAAGACAAAGGCAGCTAATTATGAGCGACCTGGAACCTGGAACCAACTGTGATGATGCTGAGCCTCACCCGACGGCAATAGATGCCGCTGACGTCTTCAACGTAGAGCCAACCGCGAGGGTCTTTGGCCGTTCTACAGCGTTTCACAAGGAGAGCGTGGTGAGCAGGTTGGGGTCAAGATACACACACTCGAAGGTCGGTTGGAGGACGGACGCACTTGCTGGTGGAGTAGGAGATGACGAGCTTCTTCTCTGAGCCGGGGCCCGGCACGAAGCCCACTTTGAACCAGCGGCGGTTCATGTTCTTGCCGAAGAAGCTGGGGTTGCTGTTGATCTTGATCATCCAGCCCTCCAGCATGGAGATGTCCACGCCGTTCACCAGCATGATGTCGGGGTCGGACCGCTTCGGTAGCCTCTCCCAAATTCGAGTGTGGTGCGCTGCAGGGCTGCAAAGTGGAGAAGTGTAACGAACGAGCACCTCGAAAGACTGCAAGTGCTTTGAGTGTTTTTTTTTAGCCCCGAAACTGACAAGTCCGTCCAAACCGCTGCCGTGATTGAGGAGAGCTTTGTTCGTGGATTTTAGAGTAATCTACTGGGATCACCAAAATCCCTTGGAGTTGGAGCAGAGTGGCACGGATTGATTGTTTTGGATTCGCTTGTGTGTCCAGTGGCCACTCAAAAGTACAATTAATACGACGTCTTTGGCGAGTGCTAGCAACGGTGTGCAGTACAACACAATGGATGCAGCGCAATAGGCTCATCTTCGATGGAGAAGAAACATCGGTAGAGCAAAGCTGCGTAGAGTTTCGGGTGACGGGAATTCGTCAGTTGAAGGCAATAGCAAGGAGGGACAAGAGAAGCCCCCAAACGATTGAACAAGGCAAGACGATGGAAGACTGCATCGGCAGTTTTCTGTTAATCCTCGAGCAATCAGGACAAGGCCGGGTAAGCACCATGCAGCTACCAAGAGAATCACCATTAGTTTTGATGATGAAAACTTCTTCAGGATTTTAATGGCTATCATAGTAGACCAAATAAAATCTCTTCTACTACTAAGCACAATTAATACGCTAGAAGGCTTAGTGCTGTGAGTTGCGGGTTGCGGACGTCAGGACAAACACGAGGGACACATAAATATTTTGTCTGCGCAAGTTTTCGATCCCTTTCACTATTACAAAGCCCTTCGGTGCTTTTTATCCACTGAAGCGCTACTACAGGAGGGCGAACTGGATGCGAAGCACAAATACAAATAATGTTCACAATTACATGTATTATACTATTAATAAAAATAAGGGAACCGGTCAATCTGAGGCCGGTCGACCAATTCAAGGCCGAGCCCATTTTAGCCAGTAACGATGCTGTTTCCTCTTTCCTGCTCAGTCATTGGTAAAAATCGTGTTAAGTACTAATCCCATACAAATTGATGCGGTTAAAATTGGCGGGAACCCGTGGCGGGAGTAGAATAAACGGTTGGACGGCAGCTAGAACGATGGCAGCCAGCTTGGGGCTCTCCCATTTCCAAACAAGCAATGGTTAGCGTCTACACGGTGGAGAGGAAGCAAGACATTATCGCTCAAGTCCGCGCAGGCACTACCGTCGTTGGTGTCGCCGCATCTACCGGTGTTCATGAGCGGACCATCCGGAAGTGGATGGCTACAGCGGCTGCGGGACAGCCCCTGACTCCTGCACGACCCGGGCCGAAGCCCGTCTTCCCACGTGACGCCGAGCGCCACATCTACGATTGGGTCGTTGGCAGACAGCTCGTGGGGCATCCCGTCGGCCGATCCGCCGTCATTCGCAAAGCCCAAGAGATTGCGCTACTCGGTTGCGGCGAAAGTGTTGGTGAGGGCTGGTATAAGCGCTTTAAAGAGCGCCATCCTGCCCTTACCGCTCGTTCAGCCCAGTCGCTGTCGTTGAAGCGCAATTGCATCGTTCCGGCGGATCTTACCACTCTCTTCAACACCCTAGCTAAGCTCGTAATTGAGTTGAAACTAGACCCGTCACGTGTTTTTAACATGGATGAGACTGCGTTCCAGAAGCAGCTCAAGAGCAAGACCGTGGTCGCCGTCCGAGGATCGAGCAACGTGTGGTGCACCGAACCTACCGTCAATTTTCACCTGACTGTCGTGGCGTGCGCAAGTGCAAGTGGCTTTGTCGTACCTCCTGCGTTCATCTTGCCCGGCAAAACAGTCTCATGCCAGTTATTGGAGGGATGCGAGGTGCCTGGGGCCGCTGTGACGACGTCACCATCAGGCTTTATGAACACTGACCTTTTTGAGGAATGGCTACACTTCTTTGCGACCTCGGTACCCAGCACCGTCCAGCGTCCGCTAGTGCTGGTCCTCGATGGCTGCGGGTCGCACTACTCTGAGAAGGTCGTCGATGCTGCTACGCATCTGAGCATTCTGCTAGTTTTCCTGCCCGCGAACGCTACCCATCTACTTCAACCGCTGGACGTTGCAGTCTTCGCCTCCCTCAAGAGCAAGATCCACAACATGATCAGCGAACTCGTTGAGGAAGACGATAATGGCTACTGCAATATCGACAAGGACGACGCAATCAAGATAGCAAGTGTAGCGTGGCGAGGGGCGAAGGTTGGACGCAATATCCAGCGAGGTTTCCAGGCCTGTGGGTTGTTTCCCCTATCGCTGGTGAAGATGAGCGCACGGCTCGACTGTTTCACGCGCAATGGAGCGCCACGTGGTGTGCATCTAGCTGCTTGGCTTCAGATGAGATCAGTAGTCGAGGAAGAGGTGTTAAAGCTGCCTCAACCTCCGCGCAAGAACCTGGGCAAGAAGAGAAGGCGTGTTACTGTTGCCGGGCGGTTGCTAACTCATGAGGTGCTGCAGCAAGTCGAAGAGGGAAGGACCAACTCACGTGCTGTGACGCGCAAGAAGCCACGGGCCCTGCTGTCTACTCCGTTGAGCGCTGACATCGTTGAGACTGCGCTAGTTTAGCAAGGTACAGATGCGGGGTTAGTACTAGATCATAGGCGAATATGTAGTTCAGCAAAGTAAAGTGCTTACCGTACTACGATAACTAGTCTATGATGACCGCCACCGGAGAACAGTCTGCCACAAGAGAGTGAACGACTCCCACTCCATCCCATCGTCCTGAACCAAGCCACCTTGGACCCGGTAGGGCGAACTGTGCTTCCCACAGGCGCCGCGTATGGCGATATTCAATCTGGCAGCATTACGCCCGCCCTGCCGGGTCAATAAAACATCACAGGAGGCGTCTTGGGTCCAGGCGGCGCGGGAGCTTCGAGCAGGAACACGTGGGCATCGTTGTGTCGTGGCACTGGTGGCGGCGGCGGTCTTGGGGCTTCAGGAAAGCCGGCGCCCCGGGCGCCATCCTGCGCGGCGTGCGGCATCGGCGTCAGTCTCGAAATGCAGTGCTTTCGAAAGTGGCTACACTCGTTGAAAATGCATAACCTATCATATAGGTTGTAAAAGCAATTTATGCTCGTTGATAATGAACCTACCCCCGTTATAATGAAGGTCATCCAAAGCAAGATAGTATACTGAGCACAAGTGTAATTCCGGCCTCGAACTGGTATGCGTTCCTGTCGAAGTGGTTTCATTCGCTGACGGCCCCACAAAACAATACGATTGGTTCACGATCCAGAATAACCTAAGAAAGAAGCCGAGACGTCGGGCTTTTCAGAACTGTCACATTTTGTTCTCCCCGTCATACGGATCGCAAGTAAGCTGCTTGCAAATGAACAGCTATCAAAGCGGCCCCTAATTGACCGTTCCCCTTAACCCATAGAAATCAAGTGGCCCACGGTCGAGTGCATTATTCCCCTTCAGATGTGTGAAGCCATAACGCTCAGCACGCCGCTACTCAATTTTTTTTACTTTGTGATCGGCAATTCTCACTTCAGCAACTCAGGCCCGTTCTCAACCGGAATTCGCGGCCGGCGGTCGGCCGCATGAGCCGAAATAAAGACTTGTGATTGGTTAGTGGGGTAGGTGGTCGAAGTCGCCGCACGAGACGCGGGTAGGTAGGTGGCCGCATGCGGTGAAGGGAACTTGTTAAAACTCAGTTTTTGGTTGGTCAAACTTAAGCTTTATTTATCTCTTAATGCCCTCTAATAGACTAGTGCTCAGTCGTTGGCAAAAGGAGAAGTGAGCTCTCTCCGAATGCCGTCTAACATCATCGCACGAGCGGTCGCCAACAGGGCGCCCCCTGATTGGCTAGTTATGTAGTACTATGATTGGCTCTCCCTTAGCCAATGGGAGAACGCCTTAATGCCAGCGGGTACACTTTTAACCGGCAGGCCTTTACTCATGTTCCGGCCTCTCTTGCAGGCTCGAGAACCTCATTCTAACACTCCCACTAAGTGTTCACCGCTGGTAGTACGCTTTTCACACCGATCTTATCTCTCAAAACTGTAAACTGTTTAGTAGGAAGTGCCTTTGTCAAAATGTCTGCTGCCATACTAGCTGTGGGGCAGTACTCAATTATCAGACGGCCTTCGTCTACTAAGTCTCGTGTGAACAAATACTTTATCTCAATGTGCTTACTAGCCTTGTGGTTGCCTGGGTTCTTTGTGATACTAATAGCTGACCTGCTATCACACCAGACTTGCACAGGTTTCGCTAGAGGAAACCCCATTTCCGATAGCAAGTGCCACAACCATTCGCTTTCCTTTGCACCTTCGCTCAATGCGATTAGCTCTGCTTCTGCAGTTGATAGGGAAACGCATCCTTGCTTACTACTGCACCAAGATATACTGCAGCTAGCCATCTTAATCACATATCCCGTGATTGATTTACGTTCTTTTGATTGACACGCGAAGCTTGCGTCTGTGTACACCTCATAGGTTACGTCCTTTGACTTTCCGTCAAGTAATAGTCCGTACGTCGACGTCCCTTTCAAGTATTTCAGTACTCTCCTAGCTGCTTCCCAATGGGTTTTATTGTAGCAGGATAAATACTTGCTCAATTCCCTCACTGCATTAGCAATATCCGGTCTAGTACCTCTCACTAGGTATTGCAGCGACCCAACCAAACCTCTGTAATCAAATTTCTGAGCTGCTATCTCATCCGCAGTCATCTTAGTTTCAGGTTCTAACTCAAGACCTGTAATCTGAGGTGTCGCTACAGCTGAGCTGTTCTCAATGTTATACTTCTTCAGTAGTTCCAATATATACTGATGTTGAGAGATGGACATTGTCCGTTCTTCTCTGTTTCTGCGGACTTCCATTTTGAGGATGTAGTGGACATCTCCCAAGTCTTTCATCTTAAATCTCATGGATAGTTCCGCCTTAACCTTGTTGATTAGTCGCATACTTTTCGACATGATCGTCAGGTCATCGACATATACCACGATGATGACCCATTCATCTCCCACTTTTTGTACGTAGATGCAAAACTCCTTATTGCAACGTACAAAACTCATTGATGTGAGAAATTTATGCAGCACCTGATACCAAATTCTAGGAGCCTGCTTTAACCCATAGATGCTTTTCTGCAGCTCACACACATAGCCCTCCTTCCCTGGCGCATGATAGCCCGGAGGTTGTCTCATATATATGCGTTGGTCTCCATCCATGGTTCCATTCAAGAATGCTGTGTGAACATCCATCTGGTGGATATGGCAATCTAAAATGGTGCCAATTGCTAAGACAAGGCGTAAGGACTCAAACCTCGCTACGGGGGCGTATACCTCGTCTACATCAACTCCAAACTCTTGATGATTTCCTTGAGCAACGAGTCGCGCTTTAAAGCGTTCTATTACTCCATTAGCATGGTATTTCACCACAAGAACCCAATGACACGGTAGTGCCTTTCTCCCAGGTGGCAGCTTTACTAGCTTCCAAGTGCCATTGTCTATGAGGGAATCATACTCAAGATCAAGTGCACGCCTCCACTCCTTCCGATGAGGCCCTCGTAAAGCTTCTTTTATGTTTCGAGGTATTGGAATCTTATTTTGGCGAATTTCCAGGCCATTAACTCTGTCTATGTGGGTTTGGTAGCACACGTAATCACCAAACTTAGCAGGTTTTCGTGTTTCACGGCGTGGTCTTTTAGCCGGCTTGGCTCCCACTGCCTCTACTAACCCTCGCTTTTGCTTAGGTGCTCCCATTATTTGGTCAGACACTTGTTCTGTATCTGGTTCTCCCACTGCTCTGGTTGGCCCTGAGTCTGGTGTAGGCTCTCCCACTGGTGGGGTAGAGTCTGTACGCTCCTCATTTTGTTCCTTTCCAAATGCACGCAACACGATGTCAGCCCATGTTGTGTGTCAAACATTACGTGCCTTGAGTATATGAACCGGTTGTTATACACATCCAAAAGCCGGTAACTCTTGTATTCGTCTGATATTCCCAAGAATCTGCACTTTACCCCTCGTGCAGAGAGTTTCTTATCTTTTCTTCGCTCTTTGGGAACATGCGCAAAACATATACTTCCCCAAATGGGAAGGTCGCTTATGTCTGGTGGATTACCATGAACCATTTCGTATGGGGTCTTATTACCCAGACGACTCATAGGCGTTCTGTTTTGCACATAGGTCATGTACATCAATGCTTCTGGCCACCAACGTTCGGCCATCTCAGCATCTTTCAGTGCACATCGCACTTTGCTCATCTTTGTTTGGTGATCACGTTCTGCCGCTCCATTTTCCTCTGGGCAGTACGCGTTTGACTTCTGAAATTTGATCCCCTTGCTCTTGCAAAAGCTTTTAAAAGCTTGGTTCACAAACTCTGTTCCTCCATCAGACCTTATGCGTCTAATTTTAAACTTACCTTCTCGTTCTAACTCGAGAAGTAACGTCTTTACTTTGTCATTGACTTCACCTTTGTTGCGCAGCACATAGGTCCAGCGCCAGGATGTTTGATCGTCAATGATGCTCAAGAAGTATCTAATTGTTCCCACTGTACCATATACTCCCATAGTTTTCATGGGTCCATTTGTGTCCATGTGGATGGTACTTATTGGTTGTTCATCTCTGGAACCCTTCAAATTTCGGTATGACATCCTTCTCATCTTCATTTCTGCACAAGTGGAGCAGAAGAAGTTTATCCGTCTTAGCTTGGAGCCCTCAATATACGGTATTCCCTTTACAAGCTGGTTGCTCATTATCTCAATCAGTTTATCCTTATTCACGTGCCCTAGACGCACATGCCATTCTCTCATGAGGCTCTCAATTTTGGTTAGGCTTGGTATAGTCAATGGCTTAATTGGCGTAGCTTTAACAGCATTGCACATTCTCTGCCTTTCTTTTGTAGTACAGGCTTGCACATAGTATGCCCCATTGAAATACTTTGCTACAAATACTAACTTGTGTTTCCAAAGTATGAACTTGTACAGTCCACTGTTACTTGCCACAATCTGATAGCCTGCCCTTTTTAGCCAAAATTCACTTAAGATGTTTGACTTAGCATGTGGTACTAGTGCTATATCACTAAACTGTACTGACTTAACTCCTGTTGGACTCATCAATGACAACTTAACAGTACCAACATATGTATTTCTCAGTTTAGAGCCCTGGCCAAATGTAAAAACGTAGTCTGAGTTGGGCTGCTTGGTCACGAAGACCGTTTCGCTTGCAGTCAGTCCATAGCCGCATCCTGTATCCAAAACCCATGAGTTGCCCGTTAGCTCAGTGATAGGCACTAATAAAAAGGGATACAGTCGGCTTACCGTATCTTCGAAGGCTTTCGCCTTTTCTTCCAATTCCTCAGCGGCTGCCGTGACCTTGATGTTGTTGGCAGGCACGACGGTCTTACCGTCGAAATCATTCATGTCGTCCTCACTGTCGCTCTCCGCAGAGCTGGACACAACCGGAGAGTCCGGACTTCCCGTCGGCGTGACCGCAGTGTCGCTCGCCATCGGTTCATCCTCATCCCCATCCTTCGGCTTATCCTCAGTCGCCTTTTCGTCAGGCTTGTTGATGTTGAGGCGTTGAAGAACCGCAGCATCCACCGGGATCTCCTTCCTCTTGGGAGCCGGTTGCACCTTTTGCACACGCGCATGGTCCGTCTTCCTCACTTTGAGCGGACGAGGCTCGCTGAAGATGTCTTTCCGACCGACACCCTTGGCCATGTCCTCCTTTCTCATAGGACAGTCCTTCTTGAAGTGGGGCCCAATCCCGTTCTTGTAGTTGTGCACGCCTTTGCAGTAGAAGCAGGCGTTCGCTTGCTCACTGTCCGTTGGCAGCATCATCGTCTTACGCTTGCCGGACTTCTTCATCGGTCCCTTCTTTGCGCCTGTCATTCCTCTGGCAGCGTAGTTGACCGGGATCTCAATCGGGCGCTGAGTCGTCTTGCCCATCGCCTGAATCTCGGCCTTACTCTTGTTGCCGAAGATTGACTTCAACTTGGTCTCAATTTTCTCCAGGGTGAATTCCTCCTGCGAGAATGTGACGCTAGGTCCCCAAAGATGGCCCGGTAGCATCGCAAGCACCTTCCCAATCATCAGCTGACTTGGCAGCAAGTGCACACGCAGTGTTTCTTGCCCTTGGCGGTTCAGCCGGTTTCTCACGTTGCGCAGCTTCTGAAAGAGCTCAGCCACGGATTTGAAGTCCTCAGTCATGGTTTTCTCAAATTCCATGATTAACTCCACCATGCCCATGGCGTCGCTCTTCCCAAAGTCGACCTCAAGTTGCGCCCAAAACGCCGCAATCGTTTGCGCAGAGAGTGGCGTACTCAGTTGATTCATGTACGTATGGGGCAGTGTCCGGTTGAACATGTCCCTGATGTAGGAATCCACATCGTCCAACAGAGCCACCTCATACTCATGTTGATTGCGGGCAACATCCGTAGCATCTGGTCCCGGATCTGCGATATGGGCAGGACGCAGGAGCAAATCCTGGAACCCGTGACGAGGCGCAGACCTTCCGGCTTGAATCTCAGAGACCTTGCGACTGTTGGTCTTGCTCACGAGATGTGCCACCACGGCGTCTTTCCATCGCTGGAAGTCGTTCGGGTTCCCATTGAACTTAAGGCCCGCGAAGGGAACTTGGTTGTCCTTGACCATCTTCGAGCACTCAGTACTTGAAATGTTAAAACTCAGTTTTTGGTTGGTCAAACTTAAGCTTTATTTATCTCTTAATGCCCTCTAATAGACTAGTGCTCAGTCGTTGGCAAAAGGAGAAGTGAGCTCTCTCCGAATGCCGTCTAACATCATCGCACGAGCGGTCGCCAACAGGGCGCCCCCTGATTGGCTAGTTATGTAGTACTATGATTGGCTCTCCCTTAGCCAATGGGAGAACGCCTTAATGCCAGCGGGTACACTTTTAACCGGCAGGCCTTTACTCATGTTCCGGCCTCTCTTGCAGGCTCGAGAACCTTATTCTAACAGAACTTTATCCTGGGAGACCAGCTGCTGGTTTACCAGCCTCACAAACTTTATTCCCAGTTACAGGTAACATTCAGGAGACATCGAAATCGCAATTAGGGAGGGTATAAAAACTACTCAAAACAAAACACTTATTTGGAAGTTTTTCGCTCTTCACACTTCTCAAAACAAAACACTTCTTTGGAAGTTTTTCGCTCTTCACAAGTTTTAAGAAAATAGGCAGGCATTTGTTTGTTTCAATTTGACTAGAACATCGTTTCGTACTTCTCCGGTTGATATTACCGGCCAGATGCTGCGGCTGCGAAGCAGGCGCAGTAGATTATATCATCAACTAACCGTGCTTCTTGACTCAAACTTTGTCCTTAGGTTAGATTTTGTGCCACATAAGCCATCCACAGGCGTCTCCTCTGCCTGTTTCGCAGCCGCAGCATCTGCCTGCGTCCGACTGCTAGGGTTCTCGAAAGCTGCAATATGCGTAGTTCACCAACTACTGCACCGACCTTTAAAGAATATACTGCAGGTTCGATACAAACGCGAATTAGAAGTAAACGCGTCGACTTCCATAGAGTTTTAGATTGCGGAGGGCTGCATCTGAACATCCTTAATGTAAACTACCTGCCTGTAAACAACCATGCACAACTTTCACGTCCACGATAGAAATTACTAAGTAGAAAAATGGTCTCCCAGCCAAAGCGCAGCAACCTTGTCAAAACTGCCCACAAACATGTCAACCTTTATCAAAAGTGCCCACAAATGATGGAGGCGGCGAGGCTGAAGGCGCAGACAGAGTCCACGGAGAGGCGAGGCCGGAGGCGGAGGCGGTGACTACGGAGACTGGCGGTGGAGCCGTTGCGACGCTGGCGGCGAGGAAGGCGCCGCCGCGGCGTTGACAGGTTGTGACTACCAACCCATGAGGGCACACACAAGAGTATGTCATGATGTTGTTTGCCTCAAGCTAGGGATAAAGCGAGAGTGGTTGCAGCGAGGCATATTCTAAGAAAACAACTAGCGGGCATCACGTTCTTTTAGCTCATGTTGCTCCAGGGGCCGACATCCAAAACTATGTTGATCACAGAGCTTGGACGAGGTCTCCACTCGAGAAATGTGATGCATCTCCATCCGCTTGACTATTTTACAAACAGCATACCACCAGATCTTGTTGAAGGTAGACTGGTACACTTCCTTCTGTAAACCCCTCCACCACATCTCTCTCTCCTGGGGTTCAATGCGGGTACACATGCATGTATATTCGGCTATAGTGTTCACAATGTAATGGCAGAATGTGCACTACACACCGACAGAAAGAAAAGTGAATGCCCTGTTACCATAGGTCGGTAGGTGCGTGTTATCATAACTCGGTCGTTCTACCGTGTTACCATAGCTCGGTAGGTGCCGTGTACTATTATGCAATCTTGTTACAGTGCATGTACTTCGGTCATAACTGCGGCGTTGAATTCTTACTGGTTCAATATTAGATCATTTGTGGGCACTTTTGATAAAGGTTGACACGTTGGTGGGCAGTTTTGATAAAGTTCCGCGGCGAAGTCGCCGCAGGAGACACTGTGAGACTCACTCAGTGAGTAGGCAATCTGAGCGCTCTGAGTGACTCGCCAGCTGGAATCGGGACTTGGCTTCGGTAGCTTTCGCAATTTAGCTCCTATCCTGATACTCGATATGATCGGGCCGCTGACACTAGCGAACACCTGAAGGGGGCCGCTACTTCGTCAGGCCAACATGCATATGAGCTCGTGTAATGATATTATTGAGTGCATCAGACAAAAGAAGAAGTTATGTTGCAGAACGTGTACTGTACACGGTGTGCATGTATGTACTTTGAAGTATGTATTACATGTTCCTGGTAGTGCAAAATGTACATAGTAAACTATCCTTGACGTAGACCCCCTTCGATCTGGACAGCTTGCACATCGTCTGCATGTACGTAGATCAGCATGTAGTATAATATCATGGCTTACGAGAGAATGTTATCAGTCCAATATACATGTCGTCATAGCATACACTAGAGTTGACGGAGACCCGCGAGCGTGAGAGCTAGTGTTGTCCTATAGTGTACGATTAAGACTAATAGCTCCTACTACTGCGAGCACGTTCAAACAGAGCTACTGGCAAGCGAAACATTGGACCGCATTAACTGCGAAGATGACTGTTGTAATGCATTCGAGACCTTGACAGTTCGTTTTTGATAACATAAAGCACATATTCACAGTCATACACGATATTTCGGCGCTTGCACGAGTTAGCATTTTCCGGCTAGCCCGAGAGCGTCGAGGGCATGCTGACGTAAAACACAAGACTAGACGTATCAGTAGATATTTTTAAGTTGAGTCAATAGAGGTGAAGCTTTGAGATAAAATGTGAGCACAACTGCAAGGAAGGCGGTACAGAAAGACCTAGGCTTATGATTCGGTAGCCTGTGGCGAAGGAATGAGGAAAACTCGTTTGAAGTGATGTATTCTTGCTACTCATGGAGTAGACCGTCAAACTATGCTACATAAGTTGCTTGATTAATTAACCCCCACCACTATAATGAAGACGTGCAAATGCTTAGCATAAAGCAAATCTTGGTACCTAGCATAACGCGTATAGTTCGAGATCAAAAGTGTCTTTAGAAATGTTTAAGCTTACTTCAGTTTCCATTTCTGTTTTGTAAGTTCGTCTACGCATTACATGTATTGCTGTTGGTGTTACTGGTGCCCATAACCCCGCGATCCACTACAGGCGTGCGGTACTATTTATATATTGTTCTCAGTTGGTGTATGAGCTAGCGTCGAAGAATTCGAGTATTCAAGGGCAATACCCCCAATACTTCGCGTTGCTGACTTGGCACATGTATAGGTCTGAGTTGAAGTGGCCGATGGCATCCGGGAGGTAAATGCGGGTAGGGCGCAAATGCGGCCGCATGGGCATTCTCAACTGGTGCGGCCGCATAGTACAAAACTGTGCGATGCGGTGCGACCGCATGCGGCGGGTTGAGAACGGGCCTCAGCTTCATGTACAGTAGCGCGAATGGACCACACCTGCATTACGCAGCAGTTACGTTGGCTCGAGTTTCTTTGCTGTCGCCTGGTCTTTTCGCTGCCTTTTGTTTTTGAGGGACCTTCTCAATGGCATGACTCTGTATAGAGCGAGATACTGTACGAATCGTATCATATGATATGATTAGTATTCACTAAACAGTACACTGCACTCGACGCACAGCGAGTACTTCTGGCATTCACTTTGCAATTTGACCGTATCAACAGAGAGAGAGAGAGAGAGAGAGAGAGAGAGAGAGAGAGAGAGAGAGAGAGAGAGAGAAAGCCAAGTATCGGATCGCCATGAAGCTCTTCCACGCCGTTCTCGTCGCTGCTGCGCTGTGCATGGCCCTAGTCTGCGTCAAGGCCGAGGAAAGCGCTGCCGAAACTGGTCCGGGCATCCTTCCGTCTCCGAACAAGAACTGGGACTCGCGCCCCGACTGCAGAGGCAGTCGGTTCAACCGCAACTGCCCCCACCTTCGACAGTGAAGTGCACTTCCGACTCAACTCAAAGCGATCGCGGCGGAGAATACACGGGCATTTGTTGTTGGAGAGACCCTAATACCAAGCATGCGATTCAGCAGATCGGGTAGCAATAGCACTTATCGTGGGTCCATTTCCCCCTTAATGTATCCCAGAAAAGACAATAGTATCCCAGGGTATCTAAAAGCGGAGAACTCGGACTTCACAATATCCTATTGAGTGCACTGTTCAGCTGCGTCTTGACGGCAGAAATTCTGCGATGCGGGGACTTTTAACTCCGGTATATTTTTCTCTCATTCTCCTGTGTACCGATGTCGTAGGCAGTTACCTATCATACTAACAACACTCTGCAGCGCTCCCAGGACTCTATAGTTTCTAGTTAACCATAAACACTGTAGTGGGCATCTTAACTAACCTCTTCTCAAAATCAGGATAAAAAAATGATTGCAAGCTAGATATTTCGTAGCCCCTTGTAGCGATAAAATATTTATCTCAGAGCTACTTCGTAGTACCGTAGGTAGACAATACCGCAGCGGTGTGTGTTTTTACGTTGGATTGGAGCGGCCCGCCGACCCTGTGTTCATGCTGCACTAGACTCATAAGCGCGTCTCAATAATGTTCATGCTGCACTAGACTCATAAGCGCGTCTCAATAATCCGGGAAGTTTTTGAAGTAGAAGTGTCTCGAACAGTAAGTATGTGTGTGTTTGACTCTAGCGACGAGAGTGGGTGTCCGGCAATAACGTTGTCACCCGCAATGACGGTGCCAAATTATCCGTTGACGCCAGTTCTTTTGTATCTGTACGACCTTACGATTGCAGTAATGCCATGCCCCCCCCCCCGTAATTTGCCTACGACATGTGGCATAACAGGACATGTACCGCAAATAATTGCAGACGATCACATTGAAACTCACAGTAGATCACAGCTAACCCAACAAAATGTTAATACCGTGTATGTGTCATGTTAACACTGCTCCGACCGCGCCACTCAGGAGCCATCCCGTATTGGCAGTGAATGCACTTGTGATACCTGTAATTCAGAAAATTTCTAAATGAAGCATACTGGTAATACATATCTAGCTGTAGTCGTCTGTACACGTCGGCATCACCAAATACGTTACATCTGCCACCTGCCTGCCTGTTCTCAGCCACCTTCGTTGTGCACTCGATTTCGGTAGAATTGTTTTACCGACCCTGGCTTTCATTGTCCAATTTCGTCAGCACCCGACGGAAAGCTCAAGCTCTAAATCGACATGAAGCCCTTCCACACCCTCCTCCTCCCCCTCCTCGTCGTGCTCTGCATGGCCCAAGGCTGCGTCAAGGCCGAGGAAACCGCTGTCGAGTCTGATGGCGTCCACCCGCCTCCAAACAAAAACTGGAACTCCCACCCCGAGTGCAGAGGAAGCGTGTACGACCGAGCGTGCCAACACTTAGCACGTGACTCCGCCCAAGAACTAGAATAGTGCCTAATGCTCCTCCGTAATGAGCGCTAATAAGATTCTTCGTACGGAGCATTTCGTCCGAGTAGTCATGGCTCAAGCTGATGCCTCGTATTGCACCACTACCTTTCCGCATCCACTCTCAACACTTGTGCGTGGGGCAAGGCAATCCGTTCATTATTAGAGAAGGAAAGCCTCAGCTCGGGGCTCGCAGAGAGCTGAGCTGAGGCAGCCCCTCGATAGTTGCCGAGGTGATGATGGGCGGAGAGCCTTGCCTGGAGCACAAGCAAGATATGGAGCATAAGTTAGTGACTGTTCGAGATGCGGTTGTGCTCGGGTGTGACCGACGCAAGCAGCAAGTAATGAGGGGGTGACCCGCCGCGATCTCGAACGCCTGGCCTGGTTCCCTCTCTCTCCGCTGACCGAGGTGTGACACCGAACAGGAGCTGGAATGGTCATTGATGTAGCCGCGTGATGGGAGCATGGCCCTGGGTGGCTTGACCGACGGGCTGCGCTTCTGCTGTCGGCGCGAGAGTACCCGGAGGAGCGGCGTCGCGGATGCTGCACACGGCGCCGTCCTTGCGATTCGCTGACGGTGTCGATGCGGCTTGAGAAGAGAGAGGGAAGGCTGCCAAGCGAGTGGGCTCTGACCGCACCGCTCCTGCATGTGCATACGTGTGATCAAGCATGCCCAAGAGGGTACTTATCTGTGAGGGGCGTCTTCTTGCAGATGCGGCCTTCCATCGTGCAGCGCCGGTGGCCCGAGCAGCCCCAGAAGTAGGTAGTGTAGGCGAGTGGACGCCGGTAGATGGGCGGTGGAAGGCGCCATCGCGTCGAGATGCGGGCGAGCGCGCAGTGGCAGCGACTCATGTTGGGCCGCGTTCGGTGCTGGTCTTGGGTGCTGCTTGTCCGAGGCGATGGAAGACCACAAATGAGCGGATTGCCAAATTTAATCCTACCTTGCGCTGGGAAAACCCGCCCAGCCGGATACTGCATTCTGCAGGGCCGTATCTAAGCGGGAAACCAGGGCACCTACACACACATATACACTTGATTGGTCCGCTGCGCAGCGAGGATGGGACCAGTGATGCCACGCGGCAACGAGGCGCATCGTATCGTCGAGGCTTGGTCATGACGCACGAAGTCTTGGCCGTTCAGCGGAAAAACACTTTTTCCCTACTTGAAAAAGTACCATTTTAGCACCAGGCATAAATAAATGCAGTGATTGGAAAAAATATATTGGTCTATACGCCGGAAAAATATTGCAAGCAAAATGCAAGACTGCAGCGTGGTAGCAATACAAAATACCCAATTGCATGTGCCGCGCATATTGCAATACAATATTGCAGCGAAACTCACAATACTCAACTGTGGTCACTCAGGCGGTTCCTCATTCAGTTCTGGTCACCTTGGCTTATCCAGCACGCCCCTAGCGATTGTCTGCTGTTAATTTTCAGCACCCTGATATCGAACATAGAGGACTCTTGAAAATTCTGTTATGTGTACATAATAAAGGAGTATTAGCCATCTGTATATTGCAATATCTTATGTGCAGTAACATATTGCAACACGACAGAGTATTGCAGTGTAAATTGCAGTGAAGTCTTTGATTGCAATACCCAATTGCAAGAGAGCAAACACTGCAATGCAAGACTGCAATGGCGACAAATCACGCAACTCGCTGCCAATATATTTTTTCCAATCACTGAATAAATGGATTCCGGGCCAGGACTGTAACTAGGACTAGTACACCCTTTTTGATCGTCAGCGACGTCATGAGCAGCAGGAAGGAGTAAGATTCGCGAGCAAGGAACATTTTGTTGGCGGGAATTCCGTCCGATGGGGCTCGAAGTGCCTGCCGCAAGCGTGGCCTATGTAAACTTGGTAATGGAGTTGCAGTAGCATCCCAACAGCTCGAGGCCAGGTTGCGTCGCGCGCATACTTCGCTGGATAAACTATTCCGCTCGCAGAGTATAAGAATTTTCACGCAGCTTCGCTTGCGTCGGCACCGAGAGACGAATTATTCTTTTGAGCGAGGCTAAGCCAAGCAACCTGCGGAATAAATACCTCAGAAGCAGCACACATACTCCAGAACGATAGAATTACAGGGGGGGGGGGGAGAGACAAGATAGCGGCAGCAACAAAATAGAAGGTGCTGAGGAAACACTAAATAACCCCAAAGGGTGCGTACTTTTCGTAGAGTTCTTTCCTACGAATGAATTCTTTGCATGAAGCTGAATCAATAGGTTGACATCAGCGATATAGCGATCGCTGATGCCGGTTGCGACAGTCTATTACACCACATCGATCATACAGAGGACCACTTCGTCCACGAGCAAGTCTAGGGGCCTTCGTTAGATCTCAGCTAGACCTTTTTATCGCTGAATCTCCGTAAGCACCTCGAAATATCAACTCCTTAACGCAAAAAAACAGGGATTGAGCTTCTCCATTGTCACTACGACCCTGTTATGACTCCATGAGAGCTTCAACTTTACGAACCAATCAGCCGGCATAGATTCGTGCGCCCGCAGTACTAAAAGTAGCTTTAGCTCCATGTTTAGCAGGGTAAACCTAGTTTTGCGGTCCATGGCTCTGAAGTGTTCGGCCTCTGTGAAGTTATGGGAGGCGCTACAGGTGGAGCTGCATGGCCGATACTCGGGTGACCGCGTGCTCGAGTTGGAGAGGTACATTCGGGAGAAGAGCTGGCTTCGCGCGATCGTCGTGCTCGTGGCTACCCCACTTCCCTGCCTACTAGTGACCTTGTCAATCGATCTCCTACCTCTATCCGACCCGTTCATGGGGATTGAGGCGAATAAATCCTTCATTATACGAGAATACTACGCGTACCTGGTGATGACGTTCCTCGCTCTAAGCCAGTTCCGAGCTGGCGTCCGATGCCTCCCGTACCCGACAGCGCGAGTTTTCAGAGATACGATCCTTATTTCCTGTCTAACTATCGGCGTTTTCTATGGATTCGTCCACCTCATTGGATTCCCGTTGCCATTCACTACGCTGACGATTGTGCCGTCCTGGGCGTCACTGACCGTCGTCTTCATGGCGTTCCAATGGGCTCGAAAGGCTCGAGAGACGCCTGGAGCTGGCCGAATGCTGTTCGGCATGTTCAAGTTGTGGCTGTGCGACTTCGCGTTGGTCTTCACGTATCCGCCGTATTTCCACGTTTTCACGACTTTGGACAGCAAGGAGCAAATGGTCTTCACGGTGCTGCTGCCGGTTATCAAATTGCTGATGCGGAATTTATTTTCGCGCGCGGTGAACCATCTCGGGGACGAAATCCCGGAGCTCGTCGTGTTCAACGCCGACGTCTTCGGCTCCTTGTTCGTGTCGTACTGCGTGCAGAGCGCGCCTTCCGTTTGGACGACAATCGAGGTCATGGTGGCGGATATCGGCATGATGGCGCTGGCGTTGCGCGATATTGAGAGGGCTCGAACGGGGTTGGGAGCATTGGAGAGCCAAATGGACGAGGAAAGCTCAAAAGCCAGCCGCCACCTCGAAGTAAATCGCATCGGCGCTCAGCAGTCCAGACCCGGTACCATCCAGCGAGCAAGTACTTTAATCCTACAGGAGTGTACACCCACCACCACGCACATTTCTCCCATTTTCGAACTAAAACCATTGATGATAACCCAGCAGCAACCCCGAGAAGGACCGAAGACGGCACAAATTAGTCAAAAGAATACGCAGCAAGTTGCTGGTTTTGCCACGAAGACCTCTTCAGACCCGCACAAGTTGTCGTTGCAAATGGCAAGAAATCTGTTCGATCGAAACCGCGTTCAGCCGATTGTAAATATTCGCGAAGTTACACGCGAGATGAGGAACAGGGATGGCAAACAGGGCATACCCAAGACAATGCGATACATTCGGAAGGTGCGACGAATGCTGTACATGGCAGAGTTCCTACTTTTGATCAACTACGTCGAAGTTATCATCCCCCTCGTCTTCTGTAAGTACTTACGGCCCTAAAATTTTCACTTGGCTACGATTATTTACGAGAGAATTTAACGTTAATGGCGTTTTTACCGCAGCAATCTACTTGATCGCCACGTTTTATCTGCCGAATCGAGAATATTACGCTGTTTACAACGGGATGGATGAAAGCCAACTCATCCAGACGCTGAACAATGTCATGATGTACTGTTTACTGCAGCTCATGTCGCTGTTAGTGCTGGTTTTCACGCTCAAGCGCATGATGGGGCTGTCTCCAATCCAGCAGGGGGAAAACTATCGAGCACAATTTATTGTTGTGCTCGCGAAGAGAAAGTGCACAATCACAGCTGGTCGTCCACAGTCTACGAACTCTACCACATTACACCGGCATCCTACCACAATGTACCGCAATGTACATGTACCAGACAGTCTACCACATTACACGAGCTGCCTACCACAATGCGAATTTGAATTCTCACCAGCACTCAGCGCCACGTCAAGCAGCAGCAGCGCTGCAGACTAGGTATACTATTCGAACTATCCTTCTACATGCATCTTGCTGATCCAACACGTTCCCCCTGTTTATCTCGTGTTTCTCAGTTGTTGTTGCGCCGGTCGATCCAGCCAAGTTCCTGATCGATCCCTGACCTCCCGCACTCTGGCATCAGTATCCGTGTCTGCGTCTCGTGCCTAGAGGCTGCACCCTACCAAGGGCTACTCCGACAGTCTGTTATCAAAAAAAAAATATTGCAGCAGTATCCATCACTATGCCGTCAGTCTCCACTTTTTACAACAGATTTGAGAGCTAGATCATTGAATCATTCTCTCACGTTCCAAAGTGTTAAGGCATAAGTGCATTAGACCATTATTGAGAGTAGTGTATACCACAATGTGGCTATAGTGTAAGAACATACAAGCGATAGCAGATGAACAATTCTAGTTTCCTCGATGCAGCGCACGTGACTTGGCTTGTCGGATTCGATAGTTTGAATTGGCTATGAATGTTCGCAAAAGCCCACGTTTCGCATCTTCTTCGTAGACCAATCGGTATGTAATTCTTAATAAAATGGCTAGACTTAAAAGAGGATGTTGCCTGTGTCGGTTCCCTCGTGGGATCGGCACGGCTAATTCAACGAATCGATGTGCTTTTTCCTATGATTGATATTTGAGAAGCAGCGACGCAAGCATGCTGTAGAGCTGCAATTGCTAGGATTCCGAACGCCCTGTTTACATGCAGTTGCATGACACATTGTGGCGGCGCTGAGTTCTAGCTTCTATTGGGGTAATGTGGTAGAATACTACCAGGTTGCATTGTGGTCAAAAGCTGGCCTGGTCTGGTAGGGTGCCCTGTGCTGCATGCACAGTGTGGTACACTGCTACTTGGTTGTCTGGTACATTGTGGTAGACAGCTCGTGTAATGTGGTAGACTGCCTGGTACATGTACATTGTGGTACATTGTGGTAGGATGCCGGTGTAATGTGGTAGAGTTCGTAGACTGTGGACGACCAGATGTGATTGTGCACTTTCTTTTCGCGAGCACAACAATAAATTGTGCTCGTTAGTTTTTCCCTCCAGTAGATCGCATTCGTACTGGAGATTCTCCAGTGGAGAAGCAAGTGGCGTGGGTGCAGATGAGTTTGGTCTTCTGGCTCTTCTACAACGTCCAAGGCTCGCTGGCGCACCTCGGTAAGTAAAATCTGTGGTGGCACTTGCATCAATATCTGACCCTAACGCTTGTCTTGGAATACGTAGGCTATGATTACACATTTAAGTTCGCGTGGCTTTCGGAGTCGGTTAATGGTGGCGGCAAAACATAATTGAAAATAGTGTAAGTGCTCGGTTCTTTAGTACAATTTGCAGGTATTTTTTCTTTATGATCTGAGATTGAACCCACCCAACTCCGATCAAATTTTCTTCAATTTATTTTAGTACCAACTTGTTCCAGAGCCCGAAGGCTGTGAAAGCCACGCGAACTTGATAGAGTAATCGTAACCTACAGGCAACACCAAGGCCATTAATTGAATGGATGGCTTCAAAGCCACTACGTGCCAACCAACCTACGTGACGCAGCGAGCCCTGCAAATTGTAGAGCAGCCAGAAGCCCAAACACATTTGCACCAATTCGATCAAGTGTTGCAGAACAAACGCAATCTGCTGAATGGGCGAGTGGCCGATCGTGCGCTTGAGCAGGACGGCCATGGACCCCATCGAAAGGATCTGTAGGAGGCAGTACAGCAGCACGTTGTACAGGGTTTGGAGGAGTTGGTGCTGCTCCATATTGTCGTAAATCGGGTAGTAGTTGCGATTAGGCAAATGAGACGTCACCACGAGGTAGATTGCTGTTGTAAAAAAACAGTGAAGCGCACAATCATCAGAAACAGACTCAATCTGTGCTACCAGAACAATTTAATGCAAAGTTGTCATATTCCGGCCTCTTGTTCTGGTACACATAATTGCGTCGTGGTTCACCGTATCAATTCGTCCCTCCAGCGTCTCCAATTCCTTCCGAACGACGTCAATTTTACGCAGTGAAATCCCCATGAACACAACGTCGAGTGTCATGGTCGCTAGCGTCATCCACGACGAAGGGGAACACTGCATGCAGTACGCCACATTGAGCGCTCCAAACACTTCTGCGTGGAAAACCACTAAGCTCGGAGTTTCGTCGCCGAGACGAAACACCGACCGTGAGAAAAGGTTCCTGGTAAGAGCAGCCCAAACGCCATTTTCCCGTTACAAACTCGAGATTGTCGTGAAAACGTGAAAGTACGGCGGGTAAATGAACACAAGTAGAACTCGCAGAGGCCACAGTTTGGTAGTAGAGCCGATATAAGGACATAGTCTCGGGCAACTTGCTTGGTAGGATAGGGGAGAACCCGCACACCTTTGCGGAATTGGTGCTGAGCGATCGAAGTCACTACTATATAGGCGTAGAACACGCACGAAGAGGAGTCGGTTGGGCTGGACACCGTCGGAAGGCGCAGCGAGGGGTATTACGTCGATGATAAGTGTGACAATCAAGCACGGCAGTGGAGTAACCACTGTGATAACAATTGAGTCGACACTTGGACACTTGGAGCCCATCAGGTCTCAGCAAGGAGATGACGTTGATGATTAAGTCAGCCATAATTATCAGAAAATCGAACACTCCCCTTACGTGATGAAGGACAATACAATCTCCTCTATTTCCAACTGTGGAAAAAGAAGCTAACTGTAAGTAGTTTTTGATATCAAGACTCCTGGCCATTCGAGTCGATCTTTTTTTTACTATAGCTTTTGTGACCATCAACTTCCGGTTGATGTCGATCCTGCTTGAGATGATAGCCATGAGAATTGGAAGCTGTAATCGTAGCCTGCCATGACCCGTAAAACAAGTCAGTATAGCCATCTATTTGTCGACCGTATACTGTAGAGTGCGACGTACTCAAGTGCCGCAGCGAGCTCTGGACACAGAGCTGGGCAAAATTGTATTGCGATTGTAAGATTGAGGGATATTGACGCTTACAATCTTCCTGTCCATATTGATTGCAATCTCCTTCCGTGATTGCAAAGATTGTCCCCGGTAGAACTCGGAGCCAATCAGCGCCGAAACCAATTGATTCCGCCAATAAGATTGTCACAATCGAGCCAAAGAAAGAAAACCAGTCGTTGGTACAGCGGTATGGTGCAATGCGCGCCAAAAGCTGAAGCATTCCCGCGCGCTGCAAGCTTAAGCCCTCTTCTAGCCCTGCATCATTAGCCTATTCACTCCCTGGTCCTCCATCAGAACTCCACCGACATGAAGAACGCCGACATCGTCAGCGTCCTGTTCAAGGATCCCACCACCACCAACCGCACGTGCTGCGTCTGCGGTGCCGTTGTAGCGCAGCTGAAGCACGCGGGCTACAAGAACCTGATATCGCATCTTCAATGCCACCACCACGGCTACAAGGAAGCCGCAGCAACGTGCATCAAGAACGCTTGCGCCCCCACGGCCAGCATGTTTGCTCACAAGGATGCCGCCAACTCGTACGGCTGGATCAAGCTCGTGGCTCTGAAGAACTTCCCCTTCGCGCACGTGGACGACCCAGTGATTCGCGACGCCGTCCGCTTCAAGTCAATGGATAAGAGGACGCTGTTGAAGCGGATGGTGTCGCTTGTTGTTGTCGTTGACGTTAAGGTCTGTGAAGAGCTCGCAGGGGAGAAGGTTGTGCTTGTCTTCGATGGCTTTACTGACGCCGCGGAACATGCGATCGCCATTTTTGCCGCCACGAGGAAGGGCATTCGGTTTCTCGCGTTTTCGCCTTTCCAGGACGAGGCCTCCCAGACCGCGTCGGAGCACATCGCCTTCCTAGACCTGGTCCTAGATCACTACGGCTTGGATGTAGCCAACCTGATTGCTATTGTGGCGGATAATATGGAGACGAATAAGGCCATTGCACGTCGCATCAAGGCGCCAATGATTGGCTGTGCTGCCCACCGCTTCAACCTCGCGGTTCGTCAATGGATCGAGCCACACATGGCTCTTATCAAGAAGGTGAGCTCGCTGATGAAAAGACTGAAGACAGTGAAGCGTGTAGCCAAGTTGAAACTGAATGGGTGCAAATACAAGCCCCTCCCGCTTCACGAGCTGCGCTGGAGTGGCTGCTACCGAATGCTGAAACGCTTCGAGGACCTGCAGCGCTTTCTCCACTTGTTTGTGGACGACTGTGACATTGAACGGGAAGAAGAGGAAGACGGCGAGGCTGACGAGGCTGACGAGGCTGACGAGATGTCCAGCAGCGACAGCAGCACCGGGTTGCGCCGGATCCCGATGGTGGATCTGATACCTTCGGCAGGAGAGCAGAGAAAAATTTCTGAGCTACTAGACGAAATGACGGCTTTCGACGTGATCACGACTCGCCTTCAACGCCAGGACGTGACCATGACAACGGTTCGAGATATGTTCGACATTGTTATGGAAGGGCATGGGGGGTTGGATGGCTATCTGGCAAATTATTGAATCTCCCGACTTTGAAGCTGGAGTTGTAAAAGTGCAAAGCGGCTCGGAGAAGTCGCTGCTCGCGGCCGAGCGAAAGGCTGTCTCGCGCTTGTTGCGTTCGCAACACTCGACAGCTCACCAACCCAACGACGCCCCTCCGGTAGCTCGCTCGAAGCGCAAGCGCGCTGCCCAAGCGCTCGACAATGCGCTGTCCAAGAAGGCCCGCCAGCGAACTACCAAGGCGTCGAAGTACGTTGAAAGGGGGTGGATTCCTGCTACTTCAGTGGTGGCAGAGCGCTTCTTCTCCATGGTCAAGAGCTCGGTTGGATACCTGCGCAAGAGCATGAGCGCGTCCACGCTGGAGACGGTGATGTTTTTGAAGTTGAACTGGGACTTGGTTACCCTGGGCTCGGTGTCGACGGCGATCGAGCGCTATAACGAAGCCGAGTATGTAGTTGACAGTGATGACGAGTAGCAGCGTACAATATATTGAAGACTCGCAAGCTTTGAGATTGTGAGTTACAATAAATACCGTAGTATTGATTGTTGTCCTCAATCAATAATACAATCGAGATTTCCCCAGCTCTGCTCTGGACATTGTAAAACAGCCAGAAGATGAGGCTGATCTGCACGTAATCCACTTGTTTTTCCAGTACGAAGGCGATTTGCTGGATGGGTGAAAGTCCCAGCATGCGCTTCAGCATGAAGGTCAAAAGCACCAGCGACACGAACTGTAGCAAGCAGTAAAATACCACGTTGGTCAGTGTCTGGATGAGTTGGCTCGGGTCGATGCCGTCGTAGATCGCGTAGTAGTCGCGGTTGGGGAGGTGGTACGTGGCAACCAAGTAGATCGCTTCAATACAGCAGCTCACGTGGTTAGCGGTAAAATAGTCTTAGACAGCAAAGTTTTGTACGTACAGAAGACAAGCGGGATAATGACTTCGACGTAGTTGAGGAGGAGCAGAAACTCCGCCATGTAGAGCAGTCGCCGCACCTTGCGCGTGTACCCAAGTCGATCCTGAACACTCAAAGTCCGGCTGTCCGTAGCGCAAATGTCCCCTTTCAACTCTTTAACGATCCCCTTAACTTCCGGGCTCTTGGCCGTGGGGTAGATGCGGCCCCTCTCTCCAAACGCTTTGAGGAAATCCCTGGCCATCGTCGAGATGGAGGTTTTAAACGTGTTCTTCGCCTTGATCGTGGCGAGTTTGGGCCCTTCCCGCTCTTGCTCGGCATCCTGCTTCACCTTCTTGAGCTCAAGTAGCTGGGACGACCTGGAGCCATCCGCGTGCGACTGTGACTCCCTCTCTAACAAAATACTCGCTCTCTCGATGGTGGTGGGCATTCGACCCCCGAGACTGATGTAACCAACGGAGCCGTGGTGGCTGCTCCACATGTAGCTGTCGTCAACCTCGCGCTCGAGTTCTCCTAAGCCCTTGCGCGCTTTCTCGATATCTCGCAGCGACAGGCCGATGAGGAAGATGTCAACCACCATAAGCTCCATTGTCGTCCAGAACGAGGGCGAGCTCTGCATGCAGTAGGCCACAAACAGCGAGCCAAACACGTCAGCGTTGAAGATGACGAGCCCAGGCGTCTCGTCGCCTAAGTGGCCGACAGCGCGAGCGAAGAGGTTCCTCATGAAGATCTTGATCACTGGCAGCAGCAGTGTGAACGCCATCTGAGCCTGGCTGCTTAGTGAGGTGAAGACGTAGAAGTACGGAGGGTAGATGAAGGCCAGCAAGAAGTCGCAGATCCATAACTTGACCATATCAACGAGCATCGTCACGGCCTTTGGGTTGTGCAGCAGGGCCTTCCCCCATTGAATCCCCATGGGGACAAGTGTAAGTGTCAGCCACGCGGGCACGAGCACAATCGTCGTGAATGGCACTGGGAATCCCACCCAGGAGATGACTCCATGTAGAACCGCAACCGTAAGTGCGGATACTACGTGTCTCGAACCACTCGCTTCGTAGGGTACGAGAGCTCCGTCCGCACCCCCGCGCGGAACTGGTGGATGGCCAGCGACGTCATGACCACGAAGCAGTAGAACTCCCGTAGCAAGAAGAGTTTGTTGGACTTTATACCCTCCGATGGGTTGGCCAGGGGCACGAAGTCGATGAGCAGCGTCACCACAAGACACGGCACTGGGATCCCCACGACGACGGCAATGGCCCGCACCCACGAGGTGTCACGGATGTACTTGGCCAGATCGATGACTCGACCCGTAGAGTAGGTACCCTGAAGTTCGACCTGCGTGGCCTCCCAGATTTCAAGCAGCGACGAGCGCTTGCGAACCATTTATTGGCTGGAACGCCAATGGCCGACGGACAGGTGACGGACAAACTCGGACTGCAAGATTTAGACTTCCGAGTCAGGCCTAAATATTTTTATCTTCGATCTCATCTGACGTTCGTTTTTAGGTTATCAAAAGGTAATACACTGTACCAGTAGCATGTATGTATGCGCGTCATGATTGCCAGCGTCATCCAGGGGAGCTTTACATACAGTACGCCACATTGGGCTCTGCGCGGAAAATCACTAAGCTTGAGGTCTCGTCGCTGAGATGCACCGGTACGTTATCTCCCATTAAAATTCGAGAAAACGTAAAAGTAGGAGAAATTTGCAAAGCCACAATAAAAAAACCGTAATATTTTTTTTTATCTGTAAAGGGGTACGAACGGGGTACGCAGGGGTACACCATCATTAAAGCAAGTGAAGCGGATGGCGCCGACGGAGCGGAAGCGGCAGCGCGCGGCCAGCGACGACGCGGCGTCCAGTGTGCCGGCCAAGCGGCCAGCACCTGGCCAAGACGCTGAAGAAGCCTCTGGCGACTCGGCCGTGGACGCCGAGCTGGCAAGCATCAACGACCTGCTGCAGGAGGAGGAGACGTCCCAAAAGCGTACGTTACTCTTGGCATTTCATCGTTAAACCACATTCTATTATGGTTTTACACTTTTATGCCAATAGAGACCTGGCAGATCGGCAAGCGGGTCAAGAAGCTGCTGGAGAGCAACGAGGCACTGCCCGTGGCCAAGCAACTGGACGCGTATTTCTTGTGGGGCACGGCGCTGGCCCGCCTGGCCTCGCTGAACGAGGACCCGACGCTGGCCGACGCCGCGGCCGACAAGTTCCAGCAGATGTTGAAGTTGAGCCAGGCGGACGCGGCCAACGAGGACGCGGCCGACGCCGCGCTGGGGCCCGTGGGCTTCTCGCTCTGGGGGTCGTCGCTGCTCATCGTGGCCACGGAGACGCGCGGCCGGGCGCTGCTGGACCAGGCGCTGACCAAGTTCGAGCGGGCCGTGCAGGTGGACGGCGGCACGACGTTCGAGACGCGCTTCCAGTTCGCCAAGGCGCTCAAGGAGGGCGGGGACCTCGTGGCCTTCCTGGAGGACGGGGGCCAAGCGCAGGCCAAGAACGAGTACTATAGGAGGGCGCTGCAGGTGTGCGGCAAGCTAGAGGAGATCTACAAGGCCGAGTCGGCCAAGCAGATGCAGGAGCAGGAGGCTGAGACGGAGGTGCAGGAGCAGGAGGAGGAAGAAGCAGAAGAGGAGGAGGAAGATGACGACAAGGTGACGCCGGCCGACTTTGCCGAGGCGAAGCTGCTCGAGGCCGTGCTGCAGGGCCTGCTGGAGGACGCAAAGAGTGCAGAGGACTTCTACCGCACGCTGGCGCTGTACAAGGACGCTATTGGTAAGTTTGAGCAGCGAGAGTGTGTTGATAATGAAGAGTTTTACGGGGGGGGGGGCTGACGGAGTTGTTTGTCTTTGCGCAGAGCTGAACCCGGAGAGCGCTGAGGCGCTGATGGAGATG
The DNA here is from genome assembly GCA_016169955.1 of Phytophthora vignae f. sp. vignae. NCBI lineage: Eukaryota > Oomycota > Peronosporomycetes > Peronosporales > Peronosporaceae > Phytophthora > Phytophthora vignae. The sequence goes on from JABJUM010000007.1 coordinate 1,132,359, forward strand.
ACCAACTATCTGGCTGCCAGGTGTTTGGCCAGGGAAAGTCTGGGGGCGAAGCCGACGGCCGAGGAGTGGACCAAGCTGTTCGACGACCTGGAAGCTCAGTACAAGCGCTTGTTGGCCGAGGCCGGCTTCGACCTGAACGAGTGCCACGAGATCTGCCATCGCAAAGACACTCATGACCAGGAGGAGCCTGAAGAGGAGGAGATTGATGAACGCGTCCCGCACCTGCTCAACACGCTGGGCAAGGGACTTGCAGCCTTCGTGCGTTCCTTCCCGAATCTCGGAGTTGAAGCGGGCGAACCTAGCAAGATGAAGCAAAAGCGCAAGAAATCGACCGGCGGCGCTCGCTTCACGCACGCTGTCGAGGTGCTGCGCTCTGCTCACCACTTCCACGACAAGCTCGGCGGCTACTACCTTGCGTGCTTGTATGCGTCCCCGCCGTTCGAGGACGAAATGGTAAGCTCACTTGGATCTGTCATGCTAGCGCTACCACTGTTGCTAACGGGAGATTGACTTCGCAGCAATGCCGCACATGGCTCGAGACAGCGGACAGTTATGGCTCTTTAGAGGACGAGTTCGACGTCCAGGAGTTCACCACGATGCACGAGAAGGACTGGTTCAAGCGCTTGGCGCAGCCTCCCGAGCAAATAGAGGAAATCGATGGGGAAGACCACGACAATGGAGAGCAAGATGACGATGAGTAGCTATAGAGTACGCCGCCTAACTCGTCAATTGCAGAATCAAGCGTGTTAACCCAAGTTACGCTCATTTCTCACCTTTACCGTGGCAGGTTTCAGGAAAATACAGCGGAGAAGAAAGCCAAAAGTGAACAAGATCGGTGGGTATGTACGCCAGGAGTTTGAATTTTTGAGTTCCAGGCTATCGACGTACTTTCCCGACTGGTGGCTTTTAACCGTTCGATTGCGGCGGTGGCGAGCTCACTGTAGAAAATCCTCGGCAGCCCGGACTCGCTTTTCGTGAAGCTCACCTGCAGCAGCATGAGCTGGCAAGACGACCGGAGCGACTCGGACGGGTACGAGTGGATCTGCACCTTTTTGAGCGGCTACGACGGAGACCTGATCGAGTTCGAGCTGGGCGAGGACGGCCAGCGCTTCTTCGACACCATGTTCCCCCCCCTCCCAGCCCAGGCCACACCGAGCAGGCCGCGCGCCCAGGACGTCTGCAGCCCGTCGCCTTTCCAACTAACGCCCTTCGTCCTGAGCGTCGTGTCGGAGCTACAAGGCACGTTCCCGACCAGCGAGTCACGAGCAAGGACGCCACTGTCGCCTTCGCCCTTTGTAAAGGTGGAGGATGAGGTTCATTCTGCGTTGGACATAGTGGAGCTCCGGTCTCGAAGCTTTCGTCGTGCCGTGACCACCCCTCGCAACCGCCGCCGAAGCGTTCGCCACCCCATGACTGCTGCGCCACAAGCTGCGCCCCAAGACGAAGTCTCGACCCGAAGCAGCGCGAAGGCGAAGGCGAACTCGAACTCGACTTCACGCCAGATCAACCGTCGGCTCTTCTAGTTAAGCGAGACCCGAAGACGAAATCAAGACGACCGCCTCGAGCTCAAGTGTAAAGTGCTGTAGAGAGTGAGTGTGTAGTAGCAGCCCGAGAAACAACAACCAGTCGATGTCGATGTACCAAACCAACGGACGAGTCTAGCTCTGATAACACGAATAATGATTCAGGAGCGCATCTTGTTGATGTCAGTGTAGCCACGTCCGGCCACGAAACTCCGTGCAGTATCATGTCGAAGTTGACCCCATGCCATTACCGCAAAGCTGTAAGTTAAAATTAAACCCCCCTGACTCCTTAAAATTATTTTTGCTCGCATTGACTCACTATTTCAGCTTTCCCTAAAAATACAAAGAAGGTCATTACGATCACACATTTGAGGTATTGCAGGAGGACTTACGCACCAACGAGTGATCCCAAAAGAGAGAATGCAACCTCACCAACTGTCCAAGCTCTGGGAGGCCACACAAGTCGAACTGCAAGGCAGGTACTCCAACAAGCGCGTCCTCGAACAATCTCGATACACGCGCGACACGAGCTCGCTTCGAGCTTTTGCTGTTGTCCTCGCATCCCCGCTCCCGTGCTTGCTCGTGACGTTTCTCTTCGACGCCTTGCCACTCGCAGATCCGTCCGAGGGCGTCGCGGCCAACAAAAATTTCTTCATCCGGGAATTTTTCAGTCTTTTGATGACGACCTGCATGGTTATTCACCAGTTCCGCAGAGGGATGCACTATGCGCTTCCGTATCGTTTCAAGCCGTTCGTTCGCGACTCTCTCGTTGTCGCGGCGCTAACTACTGCAAGTCTGTATGGATTTGCTCGGTTTATCGGGTTCCCAGTGCCCTTCAGTGCGTTGATTCTTCTCCCCGGTTGGGCCGTCATGACTCTATCTGCAATGGCCATTCAATGGGCTAGCAAGATTCGAAAGACACCTGCAGCCAAGGCGATGTTCATCGGTATGGTCAAGCTGATGCTGTGTGACGCCTTCCTGATCTGTGTCTACCCACCATACTACGTGCTATTCACAGCATTAGCAGTAAAGTCTCAGACGGCCTTCTCACTGCTTCTTCCGGTGATTAAACTACTGATGCGCAACCTTTTCGCTCGAGCGGTTCGTCATTTGGGCGATGAGACACCCGAAGTTGTCGTGTTTAACGCGGACGCGTTCGGTTCGCTGTTTGTTTCGTACTGCATGCAGAGTTCGCCCTCGATCTGGTCGACTGTGGTGATAATCGTTGCGGACGCTATGCTGATCGGGCTTTGCTTGCGTGATATCTTGCACTGCCGCGAAGGGCTCGAGCAGCTAGAACACCAAATCGACAGCGTGCCAATCTGGAAGAACTGTGAGGAAACGTTGGGGTACAAAGTACTACGTGGTCACAAGCCAACCACATTGGAGCGAATGGGCATACTCTTGGAACGAGGAGAAGCGAAGTGCTTGCAGGCAGCCAATCCTCGAGCGGTTGTCCCATTAGATGCAGGTCAACTTGAGAGCGTTGAAAACGTAGGAACGGAGCCTGCTGCGCCTGTAGCTACCAGAAGAGATTCGGTCGTCCTGTCCTACATTTCTCGCATATCGACAGCGTGGATGGGCGGGAATTCAATTTATCCTGAAGAAAGTACCGAAGCTCCTGCTCGAAGGCGACAATCTAGGATTCCGGTTACTACAACCTATGCACACAAGGTGCGACGGTTGCTGTATATGGCGGAGTTTCTTCTGCTGCTCAACTACATCGAGGTGGTGATCCCCCAAAGCTTCGGTACGTTCTCGGAATGTGAATAAAGTATGCCGGGCACAGTGCGGTATTTAACTATGATATCTTGTATGCTAGCGATCTATCTCGTCGTGGCGTATCACTTACCGAACCGCGAATACTATTCCGTCTTCCGTGACATGACCGAAGGCCAGCTATACGAAACGCTGTATAAGCTGCTGGTCTACTGGTTCCTCCAGCTTTTGTCGCTGCTGTGTTTGGACTGGATGCTGCGGCGAATTTTGGGGCTTTCCCCAATTCGACTTCTAGCGTTTGTGCTGGAGAAGCAGGTTGACTTTGTCCAGATTCATCTGATCTATTGGCTGAGCTTCAACGCGAAATGTTCGCTGAAGCATATGGGTAACTATGTTTGTGTATTTTGTTCAAGTTGTATCTACACATTCATGCTTATTCTGGGTTTCCCTGTGTTGACAGGATACGATTACACTTTCCAGTTTTCGTGGCTTTCAAACTAATGAACTTCGAAGTACCAGAAATATTCATTAACCGAGGGTGTTATCAAGCGGTAGGCACGCGGGGTGCTTGAAGGAAGGGTTGTGTTTCAGGCGAGCGCTTATCCCGACCTACAGAAATCCGAGAAAAGGCCTTCAGCAGCCTGCTAGCAACTAGACATTACTGTATTAGTCAGGCCGGCTCCCCGACGCGTGAAATTTCAATACTTAAGTACTCACGTTGTAAAATGAGTATTTTTTTATTTTAGCTGGGTCATCCACATCGAGTCTACTGATTTGAACAGCTTTGAGTCAAGCATGACGCCGCCTTGGTTTATTTTTGTTAGAAAAAATTCACTGAAAACACCACCACTAAAATAGATAGGAAGCAGTGGTAGCATTGCTGTCATCCCCGACAAGCGGACCGTTCACACCTCTGAAAGGCTTTGCAGGCCCAACACACCAAGCAGAGTCCGGTACTGCATGATAAAATGTGGCCACCACAGCAGCTGACCAAACTCTGGGAGGCCACGCAAGTCGAATTGCACGGCAGCTACTCCAACAAGCGCGTCGTTGAGCTAGCAAGGTACATGCGTGAAACCAGTTCCCTTCGAGCCTGGACCATCGTCCTTATCAGCCCATTCCCGTGTTTGCTCGTGACATTTGTTATTGACGCCATCCCCCTCGCGGACCCGTCGGAGGGCGTCGCGGCCAACAAGGCATTTTTCATCCGGCATTTTCTGTGCATTTTGATGACGACGAGTATGATTATTCACCAGTTCCGCCGAGGGATGCACTACCTACTCCCGTATCCTATGAAGCCGTTTGTTCGAGATTCTCTCGTGGTGTCGGCTTTGACTACTGGAAGTCTCTATGGACTCTCGCTCACGATCGGATTCCCTGTACCATTCAGTTCGTTGCTGATCCTCCCCGGTTGGGCCACAATGACTATATCAGCAATGGCAGTTCAATGGGTGCGTCGGATTCGAGAGAACCCCTCCACCTTAGCGATGCTCATTGGAATGGGCAAGCTGATGGTGTGCGACGCGTTGCTACTCTTCATCTACCCCCCCGTACTACCACATATTCACAACATTGGCTGAGAATTCTCAGACGGCGTTCACGATGCTACTCCCAGTGATTAAACTGCTCATGCGGAACCTCTTTGCTCGAGCTGTGCGCCATCTGGGGGACGAGACTCCGGAAGTTGTGGTGTTTAATGCGGACGCGTTCGGCTCGCTGTTTGTGTCGTACTGCATGCAGATCTCACCTTCCATGTATTCGACGATCGTGATTGTTGTGGCGGATGCTCTGTTAATTGCGCTGTGTTTGCGCGATATCCTGCGTTGCCGCGAGGGACTCGAGGAATTAGAGGTTCAAATTGACCGTGCACCAATCTGGAAAGACTGTCACGCACCGGCGGCGTTCAAAATGCTAGAAGGTCGGAAACCCACCACGTTAGAACGCGCAAATATTCTCCTGGAAAGGACACAACCCTGTCATTTCACGTGTTTGAGCCCCCAAGTCGCAAAGATTCCGCCCTTACCTACGCACCAGCAGCGACCAGGGCCTAAGGTTTCCGATCTTGGGAGTGCACGAAGGATGAACAATGGGAATGGTGGAAATTCCGAGTCTATAAGGAGTTTCGGACTCTTATCACGTATCTCACGTACTTCACCAGCATGGCTGGGTAGGAATATTGTATTCCCAGAAGCCCCAGTTCAACAAGGGTCGTCCAGCGACCTGATCAGGGTCAGATATATGATCAAAGTGCAGCGATTACTGTACATGGCAGAATTTCTGCTTCTGCTCAACTATATCGAGGTGGCGATTCCTCAAAATTTCGGTACGTTCTCGAAAATTGTTTTATCGGATACTGTTTAATACTTACTCTGACACCATATTGTTAGCGATCTATCTAATCACTACGTACCATCTACCCAATCGTGAATACTACGCCATCTACCGCAACATGACCGAAAGCCAGCTATACGAAACACTTCGCAAGATTCTTGTCTACTGGTGTCTACAGCTTCTGTCGCTGCTGTGCTTGGATATCCTGCTGCGGCGGATGCTGGGGCTGTCCCCGGTCCGACTTGTAGCGTTCGTCTTGGAGAAGCAGGTCGACTTCGTGCAGATCCATCTGACGTACTGGTTGTGCTACAACGCGCAATGCACGCTGAAGCATATCGGTAAGTGCGTGTATTCCTCGAACCTAAAAGTTTACAGCACTACTTCAAAAGGAGCTAAATTGCGCGAACTGTTGTGTGTTGCGCAGGATATGACCACACGTTTCATTTTGCGTGGCTGTCCAACAAGTAGCATTGTTGTGGCTAGTTAATTTTGTGAAAACAACAGAATGCCGCCTCATTTTGATTAATTGATGGAGCGAGATAAATCCTCTCGCCCTGTCCAGTAGTTCGTAAAGCTGTAGCTACTATGAATCCGATTCAAATAGTTGGATTACCTGACGTTAGCACGAAAACGATACGCCCAAGATTCTGCTGCAGACATTGACTACCCCTAATTATTATCTGACAAATTTGATAAAAACAATCACGAACGGTTGCTTCGTGGAATGTCAATACTGTGTGTGCTTACCGCACGAATCCGCTTACGGGTGTTCTTGTTTGAACGTTCATTTATAACAGCTCCTACTAAAAATAAAAAGAAGCAAGTGCTGGTGTGGTCCTCGAGACCATCAGCCCACTTGAAAGCTTTACCGACCTCGGCACATCCGCGCAGGGAACGGGTCAGAGAAGAACAAAACAACAGGCGCCCTCAGCAATTGGCCAAACTCTGGGAGGCCACGCAAGTCGAGCTCCAGGGGAGTTACTCCAACAAACGCGTGGTCGAGCTAGCCAAGTACACGCGCGAGACCAGTTTGCTTCGTGCTTTGGTTGTCGTAGTCGCCAGCCCCCTCCCTTCCTTGCTCGTGACGTTCTTAATCGACGCCATCCCCCTCGCAGATCCGTCCGAGGGCGTCGCGGCCAACATGGCGTTCTTGTCCGACATTTTCTGTGCATATTGATGACGACCAGCATGGTCATTCACCAGTTCCGCAGAGGGATGCACTACATTCTCCCGTACCCCACGAAGCCTTTTGTCCGAGATTCTATCGTGGTGTCGGCTTTGACTACTGGGAGTCTCTATGGACTCTCGCTCATCATCGGCTTCCCAGTCCCGTTCAGCTCGTTGGTTATTCTCCCCGGGTGGACTACGATGACTGTAGCCGCGATGGTAGTTCAGTGGACGAGTATGATTCGAGAGAGGCCCTCCGCCACTGTGATGCTGGCTGGTATGACCAAATTGATGGTGTGCGAGGCCTTGCTGATCTCCGTTTACCCCCCCCCCCCCATACTACCACATCTTCACGACATTGACTGAGAAATCCCAGACGGCCTTCACGATGCTACTCCCAGTGATTAAACTGCTCATGCGCAACCTTTTCGCTCGAGCGGTTCGTCATCTCGGTGACGAGACGCCCGAGCTTGTGATCTTTAACGCGGATGCGTTCGGCTCGCTGTTTGTGTCGTACTGTATGCAGAGTTCGCCCTCGATTTGGTCGACTATGGTGATTATTGTGGCTGATGTGATACTGATCACGTTGTCGTTGCGTGATATCATGCGTAACCGCGAAGGTCACGAGGAGCTCGAGCGACAAATTGACAATGGACCCATCTGGAGGCACTGTCGTGGAACCCTGGGGTTTAAATTACTAGGTGGTCGAAAACCCACTACTTTGGAGCGTGCAGGCATTCTGTTGGAGCGGGAGAAGATGAAGAACTCGCCTCCAGCCAATAATTTGCAAGCGGTTGTGCCTTTAGATCCAAGACAACAACAGTTGCGGCATGTGGAGACGGAAGTTGTTGCATCTACAGCTCCCAGAAGGGATTCCGCCTTCTTGTCAAATATTCCTCGTGTATCGGCAGCGTGGATGGGTCAGAGTACCGTTCACCCAGCAGAAACTACCGCTGGTCGTGTTCAAAAGCCACAACCAAGAGCCCCAATCACTACAAAATACACGCACAAGGTGCGAAGAATGCTGTACATGGCAGAATTTCTTCTTCTACTCAACTATATCGAGGTGGTGATTCCCCAAAACTTCGGTACGTTCTCGACGATTGTTTTATGAGATAGAATATGCATACTGATATCACATTCTTGCCAGCGATCTATCTAATCACTACGTACCATCTACCCAATCGCGAATACTACGCCATCTACCGCAACATGACCGAAAGCCAGCTATACGAAACACTTCGCAAGATTCTCGTCTACTGGTGTCTACAGCTTCTGTCGCTGCTGTGCTTGGATATGCTGCTGCGGCGGATGCTGGGGCTGTCCCCAGTCCGACTTCTAGCATTCGTCTTGGAGAAACAGGTCGACTTCGTGCAGATCCATCTGACGTACTGGTTGTGCTACAACGCGCAATGCACGCTGAAACATATCGGTAAGTTTGGATGTTCCTCTACAGTAACTATTATGCTTACTTAAGTAGTACGTTTTGCGTGTTGGCAGGTTATGATTACACCTTTCATTTTGCGTGGCTGTTCAGCAAATAGATGATTTGTCGTAGAATACACTTAGTAAGTTATAATTCAATGGTCCGAGTAGCGACCTTCTCGAAAAAAAAAAACTGTTTTTTTTCTTAGAATCTGCATAGCAAGAAAAAAAATGTATTGACAGCCAGTGCATCGAAAATAATCAGGGAAAGCGGAGGGAACAGGTGCCATCAATATCATTTTGGATAGGGACCATACACCTATGGCCATTTCCCTAAGCAACTTATACTAATGCCTGACCGTCTTCAAAAAGTGTTAGTTGGCGCTTGCGCTTGCGCGACTGCTCTTGGCGGCGAAGCACTTGGGCGACAGAGACTTCGTTCCACAGAGAGCGGTTGAAGCGCAGAAAAAGGATAAGCTCCAACGTGTCCGGCAGCATCGACATCCGCTGGTCACTGTACACCATCCCTGCCTGCGAGAAGAGTCTCTCGACGTCATCGGACGTCGGTGGGATCCACGCCAAGTCCCCATATTGGGCTCGGCACTTACACGTCGTTCGTGAAGCGCAGCATCAGCGAACCCGAGGGCACCGCCGGCTTCATCTTCACCCACGTCTGTCTCCGTTCGGGCAAAGCGCGCCAGCGCCCTCTTCTCCGCCTTGGTAAGCTCTCTGGAGCGGCCATCTTGCACTTTGACAATTCCGTTTTCAAAATCAGGAACTGCAACGACCTTGGCGCCTATTGAGAGATGCTTGGTGCATGAGCCGACACTCTCGAACTCGTCCAGCAGTTTGTCGAAAAGCAGTCGGACGTCACGCAACGTCACCCCATCAGCATTCTGGAGTTTGAGGCACACGGACTGGAACTTGGAGAAATCGTTGAGCAGCGAGATAATGCGGACATGCTCCTCCGGCGTGGGAAGCAACGGCGCTAGCTCGGGGCTTGACGAGTCGATGAATTTCGCGATGCTCTTGTATCTCTTCAGCATAAGATAGGTACTGGACCAGCGAGTCGTGTTGTTTAGCAGGGGGGTTGGGCCATTCAGCTTGCGCAAAACGGAGCGCACCTTCGACGTACGCAGGTACCGCATTAGCTTCTCCACTTTCGTGATCTCTGCGTCATAAAGAGCAAGGTGCTGCTCCACAGCGAGGTTTAGCCTGTGGCTAGCACAGCCAATCAGTGGGAGGTCAATCTTGCGGCCAATGCTTCCATTCACACTGGCGTTGTCCCCGACGAGGAAGCAGAGCTGGTTCGCGTCAATGCGGTAGCGGTCGAGGGCCACATCAAAAAGCTCGATGATCGCGTCTGCGTGAAATAGCTTCTTCTTGGCATCATAGTGCTTGGGGTCGATGGGCTCAAAGAGCAGTAAAAACTGCTCACGGGACTTGCCGTCCAGGCCAGCCTTCTCGACGACCGCTATGATCGCGACGAAGTGATACCCGTTACACGTCCATGCGTCGAACGCAAAGCCCACGCGCTTCCCGCGAAGTTTTTCGACGATGTTGTCTCGAACCAGCTCTTCCAAGCCCTCCATGCACAAGATCATCGTAGGCTTGGAGAGCTTGGTGAGCTTGCTATTCTTGCGCACGTACTTGCGCTCACAGAAGGACAGCTCCCGGTTCTCCATGACAGTCCACTCGATCCAGCAGAACGTGTTCTTCGCGACCGGACTGACGTCGACGAAGGCTGAGGAAAGCACACCAGCGCGTTGAACTTCGTCAAATGCGCTCTCTACAGCGACACGAGCGTGCGACCGAGCGAGGTGGTCGACCAGATTGGTGTAACCTTTGCGAAGAGCTTGAGTGCGAATTGTGTTGCAAAGCTTGCACTTGAATTGAGTGTCGCTGATCTGGTCGAACAGGGCGTCGACCAGATCCCGGTTCGCGACGGCGAAGCTCATCTCGGGCGAGGGCTTGGACAGGAGGCTTGATCAGCAGAGTGCAAAAGAGGAAATGGTAGGGTAGGCGCGATGAACGAGCCGCAGCAAGCTTGCTAGGCGTAGCTTAGTATTCAAAGTCTCAGCAGGTCATTATACTTAGTTTTTGTATAGCGTTAGGGTAGGTCCCTTGAGACACGATTCCCTCCATTATGGTTATGGGTAAGGGATATTGATGGACCATCACCATTCACATTTTCGATGCACTGTTGACAGCTACTTCCGAAGCACATGGAGACTGCATACCGCTGTAGGTCGTGTCTTCACGAATTCGCTTTGTAGAAGTCGTGGTAACCAAGCGTGACGCCGGTGCTTCTCTTGTCAAAGTCACCTCCTCTAAACCACCGTGACACAGATTCTGGTGTCTCGCCTCTGTGGCGTAGCGGGATCAGCAAAATCTGCGAGATCGCCAATCCAACTTACCAACTGCGCCCGAACACCGACTTACGGAGGGGGTCCCCCGATGATCCGTGATCTGTGTGCTGAACTTGGTCACCTTGTGTACCCGTCGGTAGGGCTGGATCTGCTCCTCTGGTGTCTGCTGAAGCGTCCGAGCCTTGAAGACAGAACAGTCTGGGCGAGACGCGGGGATGTGGGTGGAGCAGCGCGGAAATCTTCACTCTGCTCGCGGTAGTAGTTCCCAATCCAGTGGTAGTTGACTTGGATCGGGCGGCCTGGATCTGGATCCGGCAGTGGGGTTGCCTTGTAGTTGTTGTTGTTCCTTTCCGATGCCTTCGTAGGCTTTCCTTTGCCGTACTTGCCGCTTCCTATAGCGGGATCCGTAGATGTTGAGAGTCGAGGATGCACCCGGCCAAGTAGTAACTCCGGGTGGATCGGGGATCTGCACTTGTAGGAAGGAAGGTCACTAGGAAGGTTGCAGAACTGGCCAATGTATTATCCAGTCTTAACCAACGCTAGATCACTAACCAGAACCTTGCTAAGCCGTAGGGCCAATGTACTTCCCGTTTCCAGGCGAAAGCGAAGGCACTTGCGATGTATAAGGCAAATTCGAGTCTGATTTATGCTTAAGTCCGATCCCATCCCAAAGTCCTATCTCCCTATGGATCCTATCATCCCATCTGTACCTACTGACTCTATGAAGCTTGGTTACCTTCCTTGCGTGTCGCTTGATTGTCCCAGTAGTACCGTGACCCCCGATCCATTGTCCGCTCCCTCGATCCAGGCACCGTCCGGATCCGTCTGAGTCGGACTCAGAATCAGATCTGGATCGGGATGTAGCCCAGTCCGCTTGACAGCTGCATCTCTGGGATCTTGGGTCTCGAGGCATGGCGTCGCTTGGGTACACATCCGCGACGTCTGGTCGCACCCGTAGTGTCTTCTGTTGCGAGCGCTAACACCGGGCGTGGGGCCCGATCCGTCAGTCTGGTGGATCCGCGACGGAGTCTGGATCCATCATTCTGCCGAACACATTTCGCCCCAATTTCTTGGATCCTGCTTCTCCACAATCGCCTCCTGTCTGTAGTTGTTGCCGACCAGCGGCATCACTGCAGACACATGTTCTCACTTCAAATCCACAAAGCCCCTACGACTATGACAGACTCCGCCCGTAGCGCTCCTCGCACCACCCCCGACGCTCATCGCCTCCACTATGACGGGTATACTCGTCAGATCCAAGATCTCCAGGACCAAGTTGTGCGACAGGCTCGAGAGATCCAAGGTCTCCGACATTATCCTGACCGACTTGAGTGTGAGAGGCAGCGCCTAGCAGAGAGCAACGATCATCTCGCGTCCGAGGTGAGCTTGGCCGGTGCAGAGATCCAAGAGCTTCAAGTCCGCTGCGCCAATCGTGAACGAGATCGCGAAAACGCTGAGGATGACCGCAGGCTCGCTGAACACTGCTTGGAACGTGCGCAAGAAGCGCTGAAAAAGGCTGAGGATGAGCTCTACAAGCTTCGCGCGGTTGATCGCCAGTAAACATTGAAGTTGTGTCATAATCGATCTCGCTCTTCGCTCCCTTGTTGCGTTCTCATCCATTTCAACCGTTTTTGTTTGTACCGCAACTCGGTTGGTCACATCCGCCATGATCCCACTTCGCTTGTTCCGATCCACCGTATCCAAAGCTATCGTGAGCGGGGATGGTGGATCCGGACTCGGGGAAACATCTTCTTTCCCAATCCACTCTTCCGTAGCGTACCTGACAGCTCGTCTTCTCCGATTCCGAATTCTCCGATCCAGATCCATGTCCGCCAGGCTTCCACTCAACTTCGTCCAAAGCTACCATCCACAGCGTTGGATCCAGTGTTAGGAGCTTCCGTTAGCACCCAATCCATCTTCTTCTGCCTTGTTCAGACGCCGTTCGCGTCCAATCCGTACATGCATTTACACAAAATCCCAATCCACCGACCTGCAATCACCTTGCAGATCCATCATCGCAGCTTCTCCACAGAGCGACCAGCTCACTCTAGTGGATCCCAGCCCCACTACTCCTCGTGAGACTGCATCACACCAAACCGGTTCCGGTTAGTGCGATCCCGCAGGAACTCGTGCAGTATGGCACCGCAGTTGAGATCCGCCTCGTCTACCCAGGATGGTTCCTCGTAACCACGCCAATGCACCAAGAATTCGCGATGGATCCGTCCGTAACGGGTTCGTTTCCCCGTCCTCATGTCGGTAATCTTGTCCACTTCGTATTCATCTTCCTCCAGTTCCTGGATCCAGCTGTCCTCAGGTAACAGCGCTTCATCGAAGTCGTACCGATCCGTAGTGCCCTCTGTCAACTGGATCTGAGGTCGATCCGGAAAACTTCGAACTAACTTCAGCTTCGACACGTGTACCACGGGGAACAGCCTGTACTCAGTGCCAGGAGTCTCGATCCGCACCGCATATTCTCCGATCTTCTCAGCAACACGGAACGGCCCGTGCCACATGTGCGCCAGCTTGCGAGCGTATCCCTCCTTGACCCGATCCAAGAATAGCCAAACGCGGGATCCAACTTCAATCTGATGTGGATGGACCGCCTCGTTGTGCCGATCCGCCCGATCAGCGATCGCCTCCCGCAAGCGTGTATTCACTTCCGCTCGTGCTTGCTGGTAGTAGCGTTGGATCTGGTACCGCCACCTCCTCGGATCTCGATCCTGACGGCGAGTGCTACCCACTGGGATCGTCGCTTCGAGGGTAGATCTAGGATCCCATCCATGTACCAAATAGAAGGGCGTTTCGCCGCGGATCCGGTCCTGTGCGGTGTTGAGTGCGAAGGTGAGTCGCTCCGCGTAGTCATCCCAATCACGTTGATCCAGATCCTGCACATACATCTTGAGGGCACGAGTGGCAGTCTGTACCATGCGTTCCGCCGTCCCGTTCGCCTGCGGTCGATATGCCATCGTTGCACGTTGTCGCTGACCTACGATCCGGTTGAAGGATCGGAAGAAGTCAGCCATGAAACCCGGCTCACGGTCATGTCGGATCACTTCACTGGCACCAAATCTTCTGAAGACACACTCTTCGTAGGACTCCGCAATAGTCTGCGCGGTTCGAGAGTTACTGGCCTTCGCAATCACGTATCCGGTAAACAGATCCACCCAAATCAACAACTCGGTATTACCCTTATTGGATCTGGGCAGCGACGGTATGTGATCCATCGCTATGATCTGGCAGGGGTACGTAGCTTGGATGTTACCCGGCGACTCGCCTTGGATCGTGGGTCGTCCTTTACCAGTTTCGCAATCCACACACTCGCCCACATACCGCTGGACGCTCCGGTACAAACCGCGCCAGTGGAAGTGATCGCGGATCCGCTTGGTAGGTACGGCCGATCCCTTGGTGACCACCTTCCAGGCTGACATGGTAATGATGGAGGACGTCTTGCTGCAGGGTCTCTGGGAGCACCAACCTCATCAATCCATCGCGGTCCGCCTCCACCTTCTTCGTCGGGGGCAGTAGAACAGCAGGTCGTTCCGATCCACTTCGTAATCCATTGCCATCATACCATAGGATCGGGCTTCCTCCTGCGTCAGACCTTGGATATCGCCGGCCAGATACTTCTTCAAGCCAGAGATCCACGCCTCCTCGTCTTGCGCTTGGCGGATCCTAGCGATCCGGAGGTCTCTCACTACTTCTTCTTGTAGGACTCGTGGATTGGAAGTCGGATGCGAGTTGGGTCGGGATCTTGCGCCGGCTCGAGTTGTCACAGGCGACATATGAGCGACGGGAGCATCCTCCTCGGCCTTCACCACCAAGATCTCATCCAGGCGGTTTAGGGTGACTAGATCCTGCATGTCCGCTTCCTCTTCAACCATGATCCCAGCTTGACGCTGGAGTGCCGCGCTAGCGAGACTGTCGGCACTGCCGTTCCAGTCGCGCTTGACATGCACCAGCTCGTGATTGGGCCAAACACGTAGCCGATCCAACGCCTTCTGCCTCAACAGCGTCAATCCAGGTGCCTTGCAGTCGATCTCCCCTCGGACCTGGCGGATCACCAGATTGGAGTCACCACAGATCACTAGTCGTCGCTGCGCTTCGCCTTCGAGTAGATCCAAGCATAGCATAAGTCCGTGATATTCCGCTTCATTGACGGTAAGGCCCTCGGCATACCCGGATCTAGCCTTCACCACAATCCACTCCGGCAGTTTCCAAAGGATCGCACTGTAGGCGCCTCCTCCTCGCTTGACACGCGCCGATCCATCAAAGCTGACCACATAGAGTTCCTCATCCGGTTGTACTGTCGGGATCGGAGCTTGGATCTTGCGTCGCGGCTCCTTCTTTGGCGCGATGTCGATCAAGGCCTGATCCACCTTGGATCGGGGTGTGATACTGGCTGCCAGAGTTCCTAGGATCTCGTCCTCGCCCTTCGCGCACTTCATAATTTCCAGAGTCCATGGCGAAAGGAGTGCGGCCCATTGTCCTAACCGTCCTTGCAGACCAGTGGATCGAAACAGCCAAGCCAGCGTCGAGTGTCGGGTCAGAACCCGGATCTGGCGACCCACCAACATATTGTAGCTCAGATCCAGAATCCGCAGCAGGGCTAGCACCTCTTTCTCGACGACGCCGTAGTTGAGCTCGTTCGACTTCAGAGTGCGGCTGGTGAAGGTGACAGGGTAATGGATCCCGTCATACTCCTGCATCAGAGCGGCCGAAATGGCCCACTCACTAGCATACACCACCACCACAGGCAGCAGATCCACATTGAAGTGTCGGAGGATCGGAGTTCTCGCCATCTTCTCCTTCAGTGTCGCGAAGGCCCGATGAGCCCGGATCCAGCGTAGATCCACACTGTCTGAGTTGCATGTCTCCGGATCCAAAGTCCTCGCGCCGGCAGAATCCTTCGCCTCCAAGCCGGAAGTTTCCGTGGATCGAAGTTGTGGATCCACCGCCTTCAGTCCTAATGGATCCGACAAGTCCCGATCCCTTGGACCCAGACTCGTCACACCCATGGCGACTTGGATCCGCTTCCGGTTATCCGGCTTACTCATCGCGGCAAAGTCCACCTCTCGTAGCTCGTAGAGAACTGCAGCGTAGATCGCGTAGTCCTCCAGGAACCGACTGTAGTAGTTCAGACTGCCGAGGAATGACTGCATGGATCGGAGCGTCCCTGGGAAGGGTAGATCCGTCAAGGCTGATAAATCCTTGGGGTTCGCCTCCAGTCCGGCATGGGACACTCGATGGCCCAGGTACTCCACCTTGCTCTTGCCCCAGAAGCTCTTCACCACACTGATAGAGAGATTCCATTTGTCACACGCATCCAGCAGAGCATCCACCCGGTCGCACAAGTGATCCCAGGATCCAGCGGTCACCAGGATGTCGTCGATGTAGGATCGGCGTCCCAACACTGACGGTTTCCCCGGACCTTCCGGTTCTCCCGACTTCAGATCCAGATCCAATGACTTAGAACCTGTCCCGCACTTGAGGCGCGACTCACCGTCCGATCCGGATCCAGCTTCGAGTTGTGGGATCCGGGTGAATCCATACAGCGTATTGTCGAGCATCCGTTGGTATATCTGAGGCGCATTCTTCAATCCAAAGGGCATCCGGTTCCACTCGAACAATCCAAACGGGGTGATGAAAGCGGAAATCGCACGAGCCCGATCCGTCATAGTCACCACCCAGAATCCACTAGCCATATCCAACGAGCAGTACCACAGCACCTTGTCCAGATCCTCAAGCAGGTCGTTGATTAAGGGCATCGGATAGATCATCAGTCGAGTTAGACTGTTAACCAGTCGGTAGTCAATACACAACCTTATATCCACTCCGTTCTTCTTGATGATGACCACGATCGGAGACGCCCACGGGGAAGTTGAATCCTTGATAATCTTCGCACCGAGCAATCCCTTGATCAGATCCGACAACTTCTCATGATACTGCGGTGCCACCTTACGCACGCGCTGGGCAACGGGCTTGGCATCACTAACATCGATGTCGCACACGACACCTCGCGCCGCCGGAGGCAGCGCATTGCCTTTGTCGATCAGCAGGTGTCGGCGCCTCCAGATCCTTCGCCGAAGTCGGTCAATCTCTTCCGCCGTATTAACATCTGGATCTCCCACCTGGATGTCTTCAATTGTCACCTCCTCCGTGGCCGAAGTCACTTCGGGCAATACGGCCATCTCCGCTTCAACGTCTTCGGCGTGCAGATCCCCGCTCACATGGTAGCAGACTTGGTCATCCGCCTCCGAGTCAATGTATCGCGGACCTCCGGTAGTCGGTGGATCGCGGCTGATCGTTGGATCGGACGTCGGACCTGATTTCTGCCTTTTCTCTCCGTCTGGGTCTGCACCCCGTCCCATCTCACCATCTGCAACTTGACCGTTCACTGGATCCATGACCTGTCCCGTAGCACCATCTGTTGAATCTGCGGATCCGCCCCCTGTCTCTTCGTGATTACCACCCGATGTGACAACGGGATGGACCGCTTGTCCCACGTCAGCTGGATCCAGCGCACCTTCGCCACCTTGCGCGCCAGTCGTCGGGCCTTGGTCTGTCGGTCCATCGCCGGGTCCCTGTGAGTCTTCGACATCGGGCTCATCACTTGGATCCAGGTCCAACGCGCGTCCAGCAGGGGCTTCGTCTGGACCGAGAGCGGGTGTGTCATCAGGCGCGGCAGTTCGGGCTTGTTGCACCTGGGTAGACGCTATCCGGGGCATCCTCAGCCGTGTTGCTTCGTAGTCTGTCGCTGACGTCGGATCTGACTCCGGTGGATCGTCCACAGCGCGTTCGCCCGGTCCACACCCAGGATCCTGGGATCGGATCTGGGGGGATGGGCTTAGGATCGACACCCGTCGCGCCGCCTCGTCGCCCTACACGGTCTCCTTCTCGCCGTCCATCGACACCTCCGTTGGGGCAGTCAGCACGCCTCTTGCCAATGAGTCTTCATCCCTTGGATCGAGATTTGGTGGGCCTTCGGCTGCCGGATCCGGGCTTGGTAGATGATCACGTAGGTCTCCCGGCCGCGAATCCATGGCGTAGGCCGTAGTTGAGGCCGGGGGAAGCGGTATCCCTGCCGTCTCGTCCACGCGTCCTTCGGTCGTCTGGTCGGATGGATCCGACGACGGTTCGCCCTGTTTACCCTCAGCACCCTTGAATCTGGACTCCACCTGTCGGACTTGAGCTGGATGTGGCCTTCGCAGTATTGCACGCGGCGTCGGGTACTCGGGACGCTCCACCATCGGCCCTGGCGGGGTCTCTGGAGGTTCCGCCTCCCTCGATCCGGCGTCCGTCGTGGCCTGCAGCGCGAGGTTCTGCCACTCCATGTAACGGCGAGATCCGACGGACACATAGCCTTGGATCCGTGGGACCCGGTCTCCGGCCAGCCACACCCCGACTTGGTGGGTTTGACGCAGCACCAGCTCCTTCTCACCGATGTTCGTGATCTGAAGGTATCGAATCTTGCCTGGGCCCTTGACCACCGTTGGCACCCATCGATCCCCTCGGGTAACCCACAACTTGTCATGATCCGACCCTCGTAGACGCATAGGCAGCTCCGCGGACTCTCCGATCCCAAGTTGCAAGTACCGATCCAGCTTCACCGACTGCGCCTTATCACTGTAAAGTGGGCGGTGTCCGCTGAGCTGGATCCGGACTTCGTCGGGCAGGCAGAGGGTCCCATCAGCCAGATCCAGCCGGATCCCGGCCGGGACCATGTAATCCATGCCGAGGATGGCTTCCTGTCCAGATAGGTCTCCCACCCAAATGTCGAAGAAATACACCAGGTATCCACCCAGGGTAATCTTGATCCGCGTTCTTCCTTCCGTTGTGTACACATTGTCTCCAATCCCAACACACTCTTGGCTCTGACTCCTGTCGATGTAGCACCCAACCTTACGAGCAAAGGCGGTATCCACGATGGACACCTCGGCACCTGTATCTAGGAGTAAGATCGCTTTCTCATTGTTGATCTTGCCGTGGATCTTGGCCTGACGAAACCACTTCCCTGGCGAATGTTGTTTCCAGTATCCTCGGGATTCTCCGGGTAGGAGATACGAAGACTCTGGATCCGCGGTCCGCCGGTTCGCAGCCGCACGCCTGAATCTGGATCCAGCGGTATCTTCACCCTCGGCAGGCTTGAACCACCGGTCTGGATCCTGCTGCTTCCAGTATCCCTGACGCGTCTCCGGATCCAAATCCATTTCCACTGTCGTGTTGGATCTGGAGTACAGTGACACCTCCCTAAATGAACCCCTCTAAGTGACTATGTGTTCCCTATCTGGTTATGATTCCTCGACTGCAAACGGGATTATATGGATTTCACTATAGGTGTTCTATAACTGATCAAAAACCTCTTTATTCTCTAAATGGTCGCCATTGTTGGCGCCTCTACCCTCTAAATGGACGCCGTACTAATAGATCCAAAGTCATATATATTTCGCAATCACATGCCTGCCTCCCCCCACGTAAGCCATTGCTACCACTACTCTCGCCACAACAAATCGAGCGAAGAGAGAAATTGTATTTGGGATGCTACAAAGAGTTTGCAGTAACTGCAAGCTTGTAAATACTGATAAATAAGATAGCCACAGTATTTTACAATTAGCGCAGCGTAGATATATATTTTACGAATAAAAACTAAACAAATATGATGTCGAGACATCTACCGGTAGGGACAGTAGATACCAAGCAAAAGATAAAACTGCAGGCATGGTGGCAGGATATCGGTACAACAAATGTTCCCATAACCTTACTGTATTGAAACTCACGTACATCCTGAGGGGATGCGACTCTGATAATACCAATGGGAAGAAGGAGTAGGAACAGACAATACCGCGCCTACCGTTAAACAAGAGTACGAAAATGCTGGAGGGGTACCAGGTAAAGAAAGCCCTTGTATTGTGCACCTAACATATGAAAATGTAGCCATTTGAAGTGTAGCCATTTCTTTATCTGATCAATTCTTTAACTGAAACAGCGTATTAGACCGAGCGAACTGGGTGTCATTTATAGAGGTGTGACTGTAGTCATCAACTTGTCGGAGGCTTGAGACCACAGCAGTACGTTTCCCATGAAGATCACATGTATTACCGCGTAGATCCTGTCCTTGGCTAACTGGATCTGTCGATGTCTTGTTCACAAATGCATAGATGCAATATCTAGAACGCTCGGCTCGTACCGGATTCCAACCCGGCGAGCGTCCTAGTTTAACATCTTCTCCGCCATCTCTGGCAGCATCCCCGCATGCTTGGCTGGATTGAACCACTGGCGGATCTGGTTGTAGAACTCTTCCATCGGGCATCGGCCCACGTCATGGAGTTCACCACATCCACGGCACACGAAAAGACAGTGGTCACCTGGATGACCCTTCTTGCCGCACTTCTCACACGTCAAGCGCTTCCAGCAGCCGAGATGCGAGTGCCTCTTGGATCCGCAGTGCGTGCAGCGACTGCGCTCAGGTCCATCCACATGCGTCCTGGATCTAGTGTCGCGAGACGTCGGGTCCTGTTGCAGACGGTCTGGAGGGTTCCGATCCAGAGTCTTGTGCTCTTCCTCTGCTGGCTTCGCGGGATCTTGAGCAGCCGTGAGGTAAATCCTGCGGTAATCGTCACACTCGGAGTCGGACCCATCGCTGGATCCGGACTCTGATCCCGAGTCAGGTTGGGTCTGGATTACACGAACATGTCTGGCTGGAGCGGCTGGTGCAGGCGTCGCTGGGCCTTCTGCCTGTACTTGCTTGATCCATACGCAGACTTCTTCTGCCGGTTCTTCGCCCGATCCAGTGCGCGGAGGACTTCTTCCAGCTCGTCAGCATCCGGCAGTCGCAGCAGGGTTAACCGATCCGCCAGATCCTGGTCGCCCAGGGTCTCAATGAAATGGTCCACATGCTCTCGCTTCTCCTTGGATCCACCATCTTTGATCTTGAGCCGAGCGCGGAGCCCAGCGACATTGAGTCGGTAGAGATAATCCAAGGGAGACTCGTCGGATCGCTTGCGCGCGTGGTAATACTGGCGAGCAACGGAGATCCCCAATCCACAGTACTGTGTTTGGAAACTGCGGAGCAGATCCGGCCACTTGTTGCGTGTGGATCGAGGGAGTTGGCGGTACCAGTTCCTCGCGGATCCAGACAGAAGGTCCGCGAAGGTCAAGCACTTCTCCTCGTCAGGGGCTTGATCACGGAGGAATGCAGACTTCACCTTACTGATCCATGCTCTCGCCCGATCCTCATCCTGGTCCTTCCCTGAGAACTCCTTCAGATCCGAGACCGCTGAGATCCGGACTCGTTGGATCAAGGTTGAGCCTGTGGATCCGGTCGCGGTGGTGGCCACTGTAGCGCGAGCTGGGGCCGGGAAGTCGATGTCATCTGGGTCGTACTCCCAATGTTGATCAGGATCGGACGAACCAGTCGACTCCATCTCCACATCCTGGGATCCGGGATTCTGCACCGCCTCCGGCGCCTGCGTCGGGACTGGCACGCCTTGCTCCTTCAAGAACCTGCTCATGGCTGCTTGGAAGAACGACTCCAGTCTGCCAGTGGACATGTCGGATCCTGATACCGTAGCTGTTGGATCCACCGATGGAGCTGACTGCTTCTTGGATCGAAGCTGCGGTTGAGGCTGTGAGCTTGCTTCACGCTGGATCTGGGCTCGAGCGCGTAGCATCGAGGCCCCCGAAGGTCCAAGAGACACACGCCGCGGCTCCGAAGATGTATCCGATCCAAGCTCCGCAGCGGACACGTACGGTGACGACGTTCGGCATCCTGTGGATCCAGGTCGAGGTGAACTTGGATCCGGGACTGCTGGATCCGGCTGAGGCTGGGTCTCACCTACCAGCGCCTTCAGCCTGTTGAACAGCATGTCCGTCGTCGCGTGGATCTGGATTGGGTCGACGTCGTAGATCGCTCTCGCGTCGAAAGTTCCGGCCACGAGGCCGGCCTCCTTCAGCAGCTGCATGAGTCGCTCCATCTCGGCCAGGATCCCTTCACGCCTGGCGGGTGCTGGAAGTTCCACAGGTCCCTACAAATCTCCAATCTGCTTCACGCCAAGCAGCCGCATCATTGGATCCCAGGCTAGGAAGTCACGTAGCTGCTTCTCGTGGTAGCGTCTCCAGCCTGCCTTCTCGGATTCTTCGTCGGATGGCGTCTTTGGATCCTCGTCATCCAGATCCGGGGCCTTCATCTTCCTCCGCGTAACCGTCTTCTTCATCTGGATCTTGTCTGGATGGACGATGTAGGCCTCTTGTTTGACCGGAGAATCAGCAAATACATACCGATCCTGGCCAGCCTTGGTTTGTTTTGTTGGTGGATCTTGACTCGCGTCGCGATCCACCGGGGTCCCCGAAGGGACCTGTGGAGGAGGTTGAGGTTTCTCTTGAGGTTTCTCTTCTGGATCCATGTCTGGATCCACCTCGGTTCCGCCGACAGAGGTCCTCCTTGCACTCTGCCGATCCGTGGATCTTGTTTCATTCAGCAGCGTCGTCGTCGATCCCAACTCCGATGACGCTTGATCCCCTTGTTCCTTCTTCACTCGAACTTCTTCTTGGGACTCACGGTGAAATCCCGAGTCACCAGAAGATCCGGGCACGCGCATAATTGTGGTGTAGCGGGATCAGCAAAATCTGCGAGATCGCCAATCTAACTTACCAACTGCGCCCGAACACCGACTTACGGAGGGGGTCTCCCGATGATCCGTGATCTGTGTGCTGAACTTGGTCACCTTGTGTACCCGTCGGTAGGGCTGGATCTGCTCCTCTGGTGTCTGCTGAAGCGTCCGAGCCTTGAAGACAGAACAGTCTGGGCGAGACGCGGGGATGTGGGTGGAGTAGCGCGGAAATCTTCACTCTGCTCGCGGTAGTAGTTCCCAATCCAGTGGTAGTTGACTTGGATCGGGCGGCCTGGATCTGGATCCGGCCGTGGGGTTGCCTTGTAGTTGTTGTTGTTCCTTTCCGATGCCTTCGTAGGCTTTCCTTTGCCGTACTTGCCGCTTCCTATAGCGGGATCCGTAGATGTTGAGAGTCGAGGATGCACCCGGCCAAGTAGTAACTCCGGGTGGATCGGGGATCTGCACTTGTAGGAAGGAAGGTCACTAGGAAGGTTGCAGAACTGGCCAATGTATTATCCAGTCTTAACCAACGCTAGATCACTAACCAGAACCTTGCTAAGCCGTAGGGCCAATGTACTTCCCGTTTCCAGGCGAAAGCGAAGGCACTTGCGATGTATAAGGCAAATTCGAGTCTGATTTATGCTTAAGTCCGATCCCATCCCAAAGTCCTATCTCCCTATGGATCCTATCATCCCATCTGTACCTACTGACTCTATGAAGCTTGGTTACCTTCCTTGCGTGTCGCTTGATTGTCCCAGTAGTACCGTGACCCCCGATCCATTGTCCGCTCCCTCGATCCAGGCACCGTCCGGATCCGTCTGAGTCGGACTCAGAATCAGATCTGGATCGGGATGTAGCCCAGTCCGCTTGACAGCTGCATCTCTGGGATCTTGGGTCTCGAGGCATGGCGTCGCTTGGGTACACATCCGCGACGTCTGGTCGCACCCGTAGTGTCTTCTGTTGCGAGCGCTAACACCTGGCGTGGGGCCCGATCCGTCAGTCTGGTGGATCCGCGACGGAGTCTGGATCCATCATTCTGCCGAACACATTTCGCCCCAATTTCTTGGATCCTGCTTCTCCACACCTCGCTTCAGCCACGGCTTGAACTGCAGATCCAGTAAACTCACGAGTGCCTTGTCGGACTTGTGAGAACCCATAGCCGCCGAAATTCTCGACACCGGCTCCAGCTCTGCACCAACTTCCTCTTCAAGACCGAAAGGGCTTGGAATTCGTCTGCCGTCTTGTCACGCGCGTTCACCTTCATGGCGAACTCGGAGGTTGTAAAGATGTCTTTCTTCGTTTGATCCCGTCTCAAAAGCTTTAAAATGGCCCCAACACTTTTGCCCTCACTCAGCCAGAGCTCCTCCTGCAACCGACTCGCAACAGACTTCGTCCCCGGGTTTGTTTTTGCTGCATCGAGCATAACTGCCAGAGTTTTACCGTCGTAGTGTTGCTTCAGCACTGACATTACACTTTCGTCCACGTCCTCCTTCTTCACCCGAGCCACGTAGGCGGTCCACGCACTAAATTCGACACTCTCGAGGAGCTTCTCGTTGTGCTTCTGCAAGTTAAGAAGCTTGAAGATATCGTCTGCGGTCTTTGCGTCGGCAATCCATGGCGTTGAGTTGCACGTTTTCCAGTCTTCCAGCGAGTGACTCGGTGCTCTCGCTCATCCTGAGCAGCATTTGTGCCAGATCTGCCTCGCCATAGCGCGTCTTTAGGGTCAGGAATACCGATTCGTCTGAACGCGACGAGTCCACCTTCTTCACGTACGACGCCCAAGTGTTTACCAACGAAGTTCTGGAACAATTTGTCGCCATCTTCGTCAAGTTTGAGCAGCTTGAAAACCGCGTGTTCACTCAGTCTTTCGTCCTGCCACAGATTCAGCTGAGCGGTCTCCATGCCTTTGGCGATGGACAGCGTAGTGTAGCGCTGTTTCACGCCTGCAACCATGCCGGCCAGCTCCGTGTCTGTAACCAACCCAGGTCCTCAGCGCGGGGCTCGTCAAGATATCATCCGCTTCCTGGTCCAGCTTCAGCAGCTTGAACACGTCCTCGACCGCCTTTTTCTCGTCAATCCACTTGGAGAACTGCGCGCCTTCCAGTTTGGCGGCAAGCGGCTTCGTCTTCGACACTTCGCAGCGACCAGCATCTTGGCCACAGCTTCATCGCTGTGGTGGGCTGTCAGCGTTGTAATCATCACAGTATCCGCTGCGGCTGGGGTGCTTCTGTAGGCCTTGGCCGTGAAACGCTCGTATTTCTGGAACTCGGAATGTTGTTGTTGTTTTTTTTTTAATCGAGCTTCAGCTTCACGAAGCGCTTGTTAAGCGCTGTTTGTTTGTCGGGCGTCAGCTTCGCCACGAGCTTCGTAATACCTTCAAACAGTCTCTCTTCGTCATCTTCGAGTACTGCTGCGCGTGGATGCGACCGTAGGTGCCGAAGGACTGACGTGACGAGGCCTTGGTCAACGTCACGTTCAACGCTCGTGAACTCGCCCGAAGCAGCCGAAACTGTTGGGATGTAGATCGGTTCCTGGCCACTTGGCCGTTGTAGAGAGAAAAGAAGACTGAATTATCGTTGGTGTTAGCTTCCTTGAGCTTCCGAGCTCATACCAACACTCACGGGATAAGCCCGCTCTCATATACTGCCTGGCCCCTTCAGCGTCGCAGCTCTCTTCCCAATCGCGTCGCTGGGCCAGGTCTTGAACATGCATGGGCATTCCAACACGCCCTTCTCGAAGTTCGCTCTTCGACTACTTGCCATCTGAGATGCCCACGAGCTGCAGCAGTCCTTTCAGCCGCTTCTTGTCCAGGGCCTTCGTGAACGCGTCTGCTGGATTGCTCTCGCCCTTGACCTTGTGCAGCTCAATGGTCCCCTTCTCCACTTGTTCGCGCACGAAGTGCCACCTCAGTTCAATGTGGCGGGTGCGTCTGCTGTAGGTAGGATTAGTCGCCATAGTGTGAGCCGCTTGATTGTCGATGCCGATCCGCAGTGAAACAGCCCGATTCGGCAGTATTTCCTGCAGAATGTTGCTCACTGCGGCAGCCTCCATACTGGCCTCGCACGCGGCCACGTACTCTGCTTCGGCAGTCAAAAGGGCAATTATCGACTGTCGACGAGACATCCAGGCAATGGCACCTCCTGCCAATTTGAACACAAATCCGGTTGTGCTCTTCCGCTTCTCCGGATCATTCGCCCAGTCACTATCGCTGAACCCCTCCAATACAACTTCGTTGACCGCACCATGCTTTCTGGTGTACGTGATTCCGTAGTCGAGTGTTCCAGCGAGATAGCGCAGCACTCGCTTTAGTGCTCCTACGTGCTTCGCTGACGGATTCGTCACAAATCTGCTCAACTGCCCCAATGTGTAGGCCAGATCTGGTCTGGTGCTGGTAGCGAGATACATCAGCATACCAACGGCTTCGCGGTACGGGAAGCTAGTGTGGTATAGCAGTACGCACAAAATCGTCAGTTGTGGTAACTTGGCTACAAACACAACAATAGCCGAGCTAGTCGGCCTTGTTGGCCTGCGCCGGGTTGCCCCCGAGCGGTTCGGCCCAACCGGGACAGTAGGTGTCTCGCCTTTCGCCGAGACCTGCCAACCAAGATTCCTCCTCCAGAGAACCGCCGAGTTTGGCGGCCTCCGTTCACTCAACCCTGTGCCCTCCACCAAAGGATGGACGACGGCGCACGAAGCGCTTTTACAGGTCGCCGAGAGCAAAGGCTTCTCGACTCAGCAATCAGAGCCCGGGACGTACGGGAACACCGGCTCGCAGCGGTGGCGAGACTTTTCCTTCGCGCTTGGCGAGACACACGCCCAACCCGGGCCGACCTTATCTCTTGGCGCTACCAGCCGAGTACCCTACAAGCTATGCCTCTCGGGTACCGGCGGCAGACATAATCCGGCCCCGTGCAGGGACTTACCGGAACGTGTACACGTGTTGTGGGCCTAGAAAATCCTGCTCTGTTGTTTGTTATCTCTGTCGGGCGCCCTGAAGGGGCGCCTCCACTACTCCTAAGCTCCTATACAAATACCAAGTGAAAGTGGGCGGTTTTGGATCTCGGCCGACCCTTCGCTGAGCTTCGGCGACGCTTGAGCTTGGTTAGTCCGGATAAGCTGTCCGGATAATCCTTGAACTCGGCTGAGCCGGATAAATTGTCCGGATAAGCTGATGAACTCGGCTGAGCTCGGCTGAGCTCGGCTGGAGGGGTACACTGGTGTTTCCTACACCACAACTGCCCCGGTCATGTTCCGAGCCGAGTTGGTGAGGGACCTGACCATCACTCCTCGAATCAAGTCCAATCTCGGCCAAAACTCCAACTGTAGCGTCCAAGTCTTCTCGCTATGTCGTCGTCCGGCGCTCCTGTCGCCTCTCCGGTACGCCCCTTGACTCTGGCTGCTCCATCCGCTCCGTCGCTAACTCTCTTTCTGCAGCGGGCTTCACAGGCTCCGGTAGAAGCGTCTCCACAGCCTTCACACCTTCCGACGCGAGATGAGGGGGAGTCCGCTGAGTTCGCCGACTCGGCGTCCTGGGCTCGCGGGGTCAGCGATGGACAGGAACACCCTGTCATCGAATTGACAACTTCCCGTGGGTTCGACCAGGAGTCTGGGTCGGCATCTCGCACTCCCCCTCGCCGCTCGCCGAGTCCGCGTGGTGACACCACTTCGGGCACCGCCGACGTTGGTCGGTCGGACTCGGCTGAGTCGGTGAGTCTTGACTCTCTCGCTGCGCTGATCCACGCGCAGTCCGAGCAACGTCGCTCCGAGAACGCGGATTTAGCTCGGCTGTTGTCGTTCGTGATCACCCGTCCTGCTCCAGCTGCCGACCGCGACGTTCGCCGGGCTGCCTTGGAAGCGACGTCGTTTGAGGAACTCGTGGGTCTCCTTAGCGGCCAGTATCAACCTCAGGACTACGCGAGTGAATACGCTGCGTTGAAGGTCGAACTGGAATCAGCTCAAGCGATTAACGCCGATCTGACTCGGCGGCTTGATTCCCTGGTCGCGGCGAAAGCTGACCTCGAGAAGCGGTTGAAGGATGTGATCGAGGAGCGAAACTTGTGGAAGAGCCAGGCTGAGAAAGCATCTCCTCTCTTGACGAGTTTCCGGAAAGCGATCGCTGAGTCCGAGGCCTCCCTGAAGTTGGCTCGTGAGTCCCAGGACGCCAAGATCCAATCAGCGTTCGCCCACGCTAAGGAACTCGGCAGGCAGGTCAAGGAACGCGATGTGGAGATCCCTCGCTTGACCCAGCTCTTGTCCGCTCGAGACGCCGAATACGCAGTACTCCAGGGAGTCTCGACTAAGCATTTCGAGCAGTTGCAGGAGTCAGCTCGGCTGCTCACTTCTGGGGATGCTCAACCTCTCCGCGCCGCCAAGGCGACCATCAATCACCAGCGTGAGGTCATCCTTCGGCAGAAGCGTGTCATCTCTCGCATGGGGGTTCTGCCCATGCACGATCCTCACATGGCTACTGCAGCGGCGGCCGGACTGGACGTGCCTGGGCTGAGTCCGGCTGACTTGCAACTCAACGCTCGGTTATGCCGGGTTCTGGCTCAGCGGTTCCCCGAGGTGATGGACATTCCGTCTGGAGAGACTCGGCGAGTTGAGTTGGTCATCCACCCTCGGACCGATGGTGATGCTACTGTTCCGCCAGTGACAGCGAGCTCGGCTGGTTCTTTCCTTGGGCAGTCGACTCGGAGTGCTAAGCCTGCTACTCCTGATTCCGCGGGTTCTCTCCCTGCTGAGACGCAGTTTCGACGCAGCAAGTCGGTTGACCAACTCCGCCGAGCTCGGCTCGACACGTTGACTCCTGCGGAGAAGTTGCGCCGCTATGCCAACCCGAAGTCGGCGACGGCTGCTGGTTCTCGGCGCAAAACCCCGAAACCTCTGGAGCAACCTTATGCTTGTCCGCTGCCCGGTGAATCGGGTTATGCGGATGCATCGGCTCAACTCGGCGAGGCCGCCGAAGAGACATCTGCAGCCTGTGACTTGTCTCTCCAGTCGACTTCGAACTCAGCTGGCCCTGCGGTTGGAGATGTGTCTCCTGGTGACGAAGCTCATTCGCTGGAAGAGGACATTTCGTTCGAGTTCAACGAGATGCCTGATCAAGGCGACCTCCCTGCAGTTCCGAGTGCTCCTGCAACCAGCGTACCGGCTGCTCGGCTGGTTCCATATTCATCCTCTCCAGTTCATTCGTCTCCGCCTGCTCCCGGCTCATTTTTGGTAGGTGCTGGCACTTCGCCGAGCGAGTCCCAGCTTCCACCGAGCGAGGTCCCGCTTCCGCCGAGTGAAGTCGTGCTCTCAGGTCCGGGGTCGGCCGGTGAGGATTCGTCGGTTCAGCCGCCGGTCGCTCGGGCAACTCCTCCTCGAGCTGAGTCGGGCGTGTCGAGCCCTCGCTCGCTGAGTTCGTCGGCTTCTTCGCCGGCACCTTTGACTTCAGCTTCGAACTCGGCTGTACCAATCTCTGCCGATGGCGTAACCCTGGCTCCCAGCTCGGCGTCAGTCGGTGCGAGTGCGTACAGCTCGGCTGCTGAGAGCTCGACGGTGTCCATTTCGGAGACTAGCAGCTCGGTGTCTCAGGCTTCTCGCTCTGTCGTGAGCGCGGCGGCGCATCGTCTTCTTGCCTGCTCCCGGCCCAGGTTCGACAGCCAAGGCCAGAGCCAGAGTCGCCGTGGGTTGTCGGGTGTTGTTTCGGTTGCTGTTACTCCTGCGTCGAGTGCTCCACCTGTGGCTTCGACTCGGCCTACTGTTCCGGGGAACTTGGCCGTGATGACATCTCCCTCGGGTCGTCCCGTTCGCCCGACTGCAGCCACGGCGCGGGTGCTGAACGCACACTGTCTGAATCTACTGGAGACTCCGGACGATGTTGTCCTCCGGTCGACTCGCCACAGGTCCTCTTCCAATTCGTCGAGTTCGGCGCTTGGTTTGAACGCTCCGGGGACTTCCTTGCACCCGCTATCCGTGTCTGGAGATTCAGAGTCTGAGGCAGACGATCCCGGATCGGATGGATTCAGCTCGGCTGGGTCCGAAGAGCTTGGGGATGTTCCTCCGCCTTCATCCCTTCCGCCTCCACAAGGGAAGGTCAAGTGCTACATGGCGGCTCGTCGATCTCCACTTGTTCCTTCCAGCGCATCGAGTGACTCGGACTCTCCGCCGAGTCCCAAGAAGTCACCCGGCAAGAGCAAGCGCCAGCGGAAGCACAAACACACGCACAAACACGGACACAAGCACAAGCACAAGTCCAAGCCGAAGTCCCCGTCCACTCCAAAGTCCAAGTCGAAGAAGTCCAAGAGATCGAAAAGGGCTTCGACTCCGGACTCGGCTGCTGAGGGCTCTCGTCCTGCAAAGCGTCCGAAAAGCTCGGCTCGTGGCGCGGTTCCGGCGTCGGCTTCTTCTGGTGATTCGTCGGTGGCTTCGCCAAGTTCGGCCTCCACGGGTCTGGTCGTCCAGCGTCACGATGTTGGCGTCCACAGCTGTCCTGAGTTACCAGTCGCCTTGCGTCTTTCGTTAGCTCAGCTACGCACTCGGGTCGGCCAAGCTGTCGGACGGGACTCTAGGATCACTCCACAGCTTGCCCAGCTACGTGGACTCCGTTTCGTGCACTACGGGTCCCGCAGGTGTTGGGATGCAATCCCAGCCACCAGACCGCCAAGATCACCGTGGAGGACTCGTCTGGCAAGGCTAGGGTCCCCGTCACGTTCTGTTCGCTCGGCGGGATCAAGGCCTTCGCTGACGTCTACAATTCCGATCACTCAGCTCAGCGGCTCCGTCGGCTGTTGCCCCAAACGCCGATCTTTTTCTCTCCTCAAGCGCTTGTGGACGCCAAGCGCCGATTGGAGACCTCGGCGAAGTCGGTGACGTTGATGGAACGACTCGCCGAGGTGTTTCTCTCAAGATCCGTGGTGACATGCCTAGCTCGGCTTGTGACCGGGAAGGCCCGACCAAGTTCTTTGTCGCACTATACGAACGGTGCCACTGGATTGTCGAGTCGAGCGTGTTGATGGGGCTCCACCCGGCGTATCACGTTGGGGTCCCTTATCGCGAGATCGCGGCCATGTACGATGCGTGGGTGTTATACAAGTTGGCCCGCAAGCGCCGTGGTGACGCCCTCCGAGGCATCATGTCTGTGTTGCCCGAGGACTTGCACTCGGCTGTGATGAAGCTCCTTGCTCGTTTGGCTGCTCCGGAGGCTGACGCTGAGCTCTTTTTCGAGCCGTCCGTGCCCACGTATCCTCTGGTGAACCTCTCGTGGATTCCTTCGTGCAAGGACTGGTGTGAAGCAGCCGAGTCGGTGGACCGGTTCGAGCCTTGGCGGGCGTGGTGGTTGACTGACCCGGCCACCCATCCGTACAACACCTGCTTCCGGACTCGCAACTTGGAGTTCATGGTCTTCGCCCCTGCAGGCGTGGATCCGCGCATTGTTGAGGACTCAGTCGACGAGGATGTGGACCTCGACGAGCCTGCCCCTCTTCAGCTGTCTTCAAGCGCTCCTACTCCCGTTAACCGAGCTGGCATCCACATCATCCAAGAACGCGAGGCCGGCGAGCTTGGCTGGGCTGCCAGCGATGCGGACCCAGTGTCCCCGTTGGTTGGCTCGCCCAACTTGTGTGGTCCTTCCCCGACTACTTCTCTCTTTGGTCCGGCGTCGCCTGGGTCTCCGGCTGATCTGGGGGCATCTGCCGCCGCCACCTCCTCGGCCGTCCAAGCCTTGAGCTCGGCGGACTCGGCTGTGGACTCGGCTGCGCTGACTACCGATGCGGAGGGTAACTCCACTGGGCCGGCTTCAAGCGCCGGAGGTTCGATTGGCCTCCTCGCAGCAGCTGCAGCAACGGTCGTCTCCTCCGCTGCGCGTTCCCAAAGTCCTGCGTCTTCGTAGCCTGCGGCTCGGCTGCCGAGTTCTTCTTCCTGTCCATCTTCCCTTAGCGTAATTTATATAATGTATGCAGTCGACGCAGTAGTTTTCTTCGTCTCAACTCAGCCTGCTGTCTTCACTGAGTTGGCGGGTTCATCATCTTGGTGCAATAGCTTTAATCCTCATCTGCAACTTGCACCATTTGCAGACGGTTTTCGCGTTTCTTCTGCCGTAAGTAGTCGAACAACAGCCCACCGCACGACAAATTCGACAGCGGCTCCCAGGTTGGTTCATCGTAGCCGACCCACTTGACTTTGAACTTCCGCTGAGTTCTGGCTGTGCTCGTGGACAGCGGTAACTCGTCGTCCAGGATAGCTTCGACTTCGTATTCATTCACTGCTTCGTCAGGCTCCCAGCTATCCTTGGGGAGGAGTTCTTCATCGAAGTCGAGACGATCCGACTCGGCTAAGTCGGCTACCAGCCGAGTTGTTGGTCGTTCGCCGAGTTCCGTGACTGCCTTCAGACGCGACACATGCACCACCGGGTAGAAGCGGTATCCACTCTTGTCAGGGAGTTCCAGTTCATAGGCGAATTCCTCCACTTTCTTCTTCACCCGAAACGGTCCGTGCCATCGGTGTGCCAACTTCTTGGTCAGCCCAGGTCTGACTCGTTCCATGAACAGCCACACTTGGTCGCCTTCCTTGAATAGCGACTTCCGAGACTCGGCTATTTCGTCACCTTCCTCAGTCGACTTGGCTGCTCCTTCGGGTGAGCTTGCCGAGGTGTCCGCCTCTCCTTCTTCGGCCGGGACGGCTCTCTGTTCGGCTCGGCTGAGCCCATCATTGTGTTCTTTGGCCCTCCGTTGCTTTTCTTTCAGCTGGAACTCGGCTGCCAATTTCAAAGCCACCCCTCTCTACCGGTTTGCTTCTCTGCGCCATTCGGCTGCCCCAGTCGAGTCAGCTGAGTTGCCCCTACCGAGCCTGACCGACTCGGTCATCGCCTTGAGCGTAGACCGAGCGTCCCACCCGTGTACCAGGTAGAACGTCTCCCGCCGAGTTGAGTCTCTCTAGTTGTTGACGGCGTGAACGAGCTTCTCGGCTACATCATCCCAGTCGGCTTGGAGAGGGTCTTCCACATACACACGCACGGTTTGGATCATCGTCTTCATCGAACGTTCTTGCTGACCGTTGGCTTGTGGCCGGTAACTCAGCGTGGCTCTCGACTTGGACTGCATCATCTCTGAGAACTTCTGGAACTCTTCACTCATGAACCGCGGATCTCTGTCGTGGCGTACTAGTGACGGGGCTCCGAACCTCCGAAAAACGTTCTCCTCGAAGGCCTTCGCTACCTCGAGTGCCCCAGTCTCGCTCATCACCTTAGCAATCACGAACCCGGTGAAGTGGTCTTGGAACAACAGGAGTGCAGTGTTGCCTCGCCGAGTCTTCGGCAGTGGTATGACGAAATCCATCGACACCACGTGGAACGGTCGCTCAGAAACCACGTTGCCGGGTGAGTAAGCCTTCAGGTGTGGTTTGCTCTTGCTGGTGCTGCAGTCTTCGCATGCTTGGACATGTTTGACTACATCCGCATACAATCCAATCCAATAGTAATCGACCCGGACCTTGTGGTAGGTCCGCACGATCCCCTGGTGACCGCCTTCGATGGAGTTGTGGCAATTCTGCAGGATCTCGTCTATCATGGTCGTCGGGACCACCAATCGGAGGGATAAGCTCGGTTCGCCTAGTTCACCAGGTTGTCTGGCTTTGTCTTGTCGGTACAGCAGCCCGTCTTCACTGAGCACGAACTCGTCAGCGACCTTCCCAGCGTTGTGAGCTCGGCGGTGTGTGAGCTGCGCATAATCGCCTTTGAGGTAGGTCTTCAAGTCGGCCCACCGCTGTTCTTCATCTTGCGCTTTGGCTATCCGCAGATGCCGCTCGGCCTGGACCACCACTGGGTCGATGTCCATGGCGTTGGGTTGTCGGGCCTCTCCGAGCTCAGCTATCACCTCGGCCGAGTTCACGGGTGGTACCGAACTCGACTTCTCCAGTCGCCTGCTCTCTAGCGGGTGGAGGTCGGCTATCTCGTTCGAAGTCATCGCACTCAGCTTCTTCATTCGACGCTGAGTTCGGGGCTGGATGCTCTGTGGCTTCATCTTCAAAACGGACTCGGCGAACTTGGCTCCTTGTCACAACAGTAATTTCCGCACCTTCCGCTTGGGCCTCCGCCGAGTCCTTGTCCACGTACAGGATCTCGGCGATCCTATTCAGGGTCTTCAACTCGGCTTTCCGTTCAGCGTTAAGCACGACTTTCCCCGCCTTGGCTTCCAGCGCTTCGGTCGCGAGGGAATCAGCTGCCGAGTTGTAGAGACGCACTACATGCAGGTAGCGAACCGAACTCAGCTTGCTGACTAATTTTTTGTGGTGTGCCAGCTCGACTTGCAATGCTTCCTTCTTACACGCGATCACCCCCATGGATTGCTGGATCGCAAGCCGAGAATCGCCCACGATGATTAAGTCCGTCACCCCTCGCTCAATAGCTGAGGTCACCCCATTATTCATGCCGGTGTACTCGGCTATGTTCACCGTGGTCGATGGGAGGTACGCACTCGCAGCGATCTCAATGCTCCAGTCCGGTAGACGCCACAGGATCCATGAACAACTCCCAAACCCGCCGTGTTTGGCGGTCTTAGCTGATCCGTCGAACGAAAGGACATGCCCTTTGAAGTCTCGGGGCACGTGTGCATACAGCAGTTCTGGGTCCATACGGACCACAGCCGAGTTCTTGGACGGCGGGGCGACATGCGCTAGTAGCTCGTCCAATCCCACTGCTGGTGTGATAGATGCCTGGAGCAACTGGGCGAAATCCGTGTCTCGTTCGCGGACCCGTTTGACCTTGAGATGGAACGGCGACAGCAGCACCGCAAAACTGACTGCCCTGCCGTAGAGCGACTTCGACTGGAACACCCATTCGAGAGTCGAGTAGCGGGTATAGACGTGGATGGTTTTCCCGGTTAGCAGCGTATGGCATACTTTGATAAGCTGCAGCAAAGCGAGCACTTCCTTCTCGGCGGGGTGGTAGCCGAGTTCATTATCCTTGAGGACTCGGCCACAGAACCGCACCGGGTGGAGCTTCCCTTCGTGGAGCTGCATCAGCGTGCTACGCAGCGCCCACTCATTGGCGAATAGCATGACGTGGACGTCTTCAGTCGAGTTGAAATGACGAAGTATGGGCGCGTCGACCACCTTCTGCTTCAACTCGGCGAACGCCGCTTTAGCCGCTGTCAGGTCACCGCCGGGTCCAAAATCTTCATCCTTCAGTTGATAGAGGACTGCCCCGTACACTGCCAGGTTCTGGATGAATCGGCCGTAGTAGTTCAGCGCTCCCAAGAATGCCTGCATCCTCTTCTTCGTCGTCGGGAACGGCAGCCCGGCTATCGCTAGCATCTTCTTCTGGTCGGCTTGGATTCCAGCCGAGGTCACCCCATGGGATAGGAAGTCGACTTTAGGCTGAACGAAGATGCTTTTCGGGAAACTGACGCTGATCCGGCACTCAGTGAAACGTTGCAGCAGTCGATCGAGCGTCCCTAGGCATTCCTCGAACGTCCGTCCCCCGAAGCAAATATCATCGAGGAACGATCGTCGGTCGAAAACCGGTACCAGACACGAGTCATCCGGTTCACCCGTCTTGAACATGTCGGCTTCTGGGCTGTTGATGAATTCTTCCAACGGATCAAACTCGGCTTGAGCTCGGCGGTCGGCTTCAAACTTGGTTTGGCCGCTGGCCTCGAAGTCGAAGTCGGTTGCGAGTCGTTTCCGCTGAGCTTCGGATGCAGCTTCTGCATGCTGGATGCGTTTGGCAAACTCCTTCCGACCCCCTTTGGGTTGTACATACCACCACAGGGCGTTATCAATAAGGCGTTGGTAGATCATCGGGGCATTCTTCAATCCGAAGGGCATCCGAAGCCATTCGAAGTGGCCGAGCGCACAGACAAAAGCCGAGATCCACCGGGCGCGCCGAGTCATCATGACCGCCCAGAAACCGCTGGCGGCATCCAAGGAGCAGAACCATAGGTAGGCTTCTAGCTCAGTGAGGAGATCATCCACTAGTGGCATTGCGTATTCCATGAGCACCGTAATCGCGTTCACCAGCTTGTAGTCAATGCACAGCCGAATGTCGACTCCATTCTTCTTTAGGACAATCACGATGGGCGACGCCCAGGGGCTGTTCGAGAAGGCGATCAGCCGAGCTCGTAGCAGCGCCTTGAGTAACTCGTACAGCTTGCCGAGATGCTTCAGCGGGACTCGGCGGGCTCGTTGGCGGATTGGCGGGTGCCCTTGCACGTCAATGTCACACACCACGCCGTATGCTGGTGGAGGCAAGGCATTACCACTGGAGATCATGATCCTTTCGTGGCTTTTCAATACCTCCACCAGCCGAGTAGACTGTGGCCGAGTGTGCGCCGAGCTCTGCACATTGGTTGCTTCGTAGTCGAGTTGCGTCGACACCGCTTCAGTCAAATCGGGCAGGAACGCTAACTCGCGAGCGTAGTCTTCGAGTTCCAAGTTCGTGGCTGGATGCTCGAACTCGGCTGTGTCCTCAGCCGAGTCGCCTTGGTCATCTGCCCCTTCCTCGTACTTGGCTGCCAGAAGGTAGCGTAGGCGCAGGTCTTCCATCGGATCCGACGACATGGGTTGATCACTCACATCGATTTCCTCCTCAGACCTCGGACTCGGTGGCTCGGGCCCGGGGTCGTCGGTGATCGTCCAGTCCACCAGATCGCTGGATTGCTCGTATGCACCCTCATTTGCTGCACAGGCGCTTTGGCTGGGCTCGTCCTGAGTGGTCGTCAATGGGATCTCTGTTCGGCTGGGCGGGTCGCCGCCCAGTCTGGCATAGGATCTTCGCTCGGGGTTACTTCATCAGGAACTAGGGTAGCGGTAGCCGAGTTCGCCAACTCTGCCAAGGTCAAGGGTGGACCATCGGCTGTGTCCGCTTCGACTTGCTCTTCCGACTCGGCCAACTTCTCCCATCGCTGGGCGCAAGTCAGCGTCGAATCCCGCTTCTTGGTAGGCGGCCATGTGTCCACCCCCTTCGGGTCTGGATAGCTTCTACGGTCCACGACTGACGGCTGTCGAGCCAGCCACTCGGCGTACAGCTGTTGTTCCTTCTGCAACAGATCCTTGTCCATAGCCGCTTCGTAGGCCATGACTTGCCAATCTTAGTACTTCGCCGAGTGCAGCCGGACATAACCATCTGGTGGTAACACTCCATGCGGCGCCCAGGCGACCACGGGGAAGTGCGCTGGGCACCACGTCCAAGTTGGCTTCAGATTAGTCAGTCGAACTCGAGCTACCCGATTTCGCCGATTCAGCACCACGGTCGGTACCCAGTCTTTAGTCCGGCGTACCCAGAAGTCGTGTGTTTCCTCGCTTGGTTGGTTCCTCATCAGCCTGAACTCGGTGGGAACTCGGCTTTCGAGATTCACCGGTTCAGTTGGGCCGTCCGTGATGTAGAGGCCCCCTTTCGGTTCGTCCGCCGAGCTCTGGGACTTCACCAGAGGTAAAACAACTTCATCTGGTAACTTCGCCACCGAGTTGTACAGATCCAAGCGGATCCCAGCTGGGATCATGAAATCCGTACCGAGAATCAACTCGACTCCAGCGTGGTGACCGAGGATCCACACTTCGAATTCGTAAGTGACCTCCCAGCCGAGTGTCACCTTCACCATCGTCCGCGACATCGTCGCCACCTTGCCTTTCCCGATACCTTGAACGTCAATTTGTTGATCCTGGCGCGTAAACCGCTTCAACCGTAGTCTTTTCGCGAATCCCTCGCTTACCGCCGACACATTTGCGCCGGTGTCAAGCAGTATCTTCGTACGCTGGTCGTTCACTGCCCCCATAACGAGAGCTCTCATCCAAACTCGGCGGTCAAACTTCTGCGACGACCACCAGCCGAGTCGCTCTCCTGGGAGCAGCTTCATAACTCTGGTGGTTGTCGTCGCATCCGTCGATCGTCGAGTCGCAACTGCACTGCACAATCTCGCTCGGCTTTCATCCCCACTCTCGCCGAGCTCACAATCAAGTCCGTCGTTTTCACAATCCAATACCTCGTCCTCTCCTCGTCCCTCGGGCCATCCTGCCTCACCCACAAACGCAAACACGAAGTTCGCCTCTACTGCCGGCTCGGCTGACTGTGGCAGCCCGGTATCGTCCAACCCAGTCAGTGTTGGCGGGCCGCCGAGTTTAAATCGCTCGGCGTGTAGAGGTCCTGGAGGTCTTCAGGCAACTTGGACTTGTCAACATTGGACTTGACGAATGCGGCGAGTTTCTCATAGCGCTGGAACAGCTCGCACTGACCGACATCGTGCAATTGTTTGCAGAACT
Organism: Phytophthora vignae f. sp. vignae; assembly: GCA_016169955.1. Classification (NCBI taxonomy): domain Eukaryota; phylum Oomycota; class Peronosporomycetes; order Peronosporales; family Peronosporaceae; genus Phytophthora; species Phytophthora vignae. Next base: position 1,169,733 of record JABJUM010000007.1, read on the forward strand.
TGCAGCGACGGCGGCAATAATGGACGGAATGGTTCGCTCCGCCGCAAGCAGCACAAGGTCCGTACGGCGGGCGTTCACGGGAGTCGCTGCGTCGACCAGTTTGGTCACGACGGTCGTATCCTCGGCTGGTACGGTCTGCCGAGCTCGGCTGGCTCCTTCGGTGATCACCCCTTGGGGTTCCACCGGAGTTCCCTCGGTCTCCCGATCTACGGTCGCGGTCGCTAGTGAATCCGGCGTCGATGTAGTCGTCTTCGGAGTCCGCAGCCGAGTCGGAGTAACTCAGCTGACTACCATCGCTCCAGTCACTGTCGGAGTCATGGAGGTTGGATCGCCGAGTGGATTGGCTCCTCTCGGCCAACTCATATGGGTCGTCCTTCAACAGTGCTGCCGCCAGCCGGCGGTCTCGACCATCGTCGCGGCGGCTGCGTCGGTCATCTCGGCGATCATCCCTGCGCCGGTCTCGACGGTCATCTCTGCGATCATCTCGGCGTGACTCGCCCCGCCGAGCTTCTGAGTGCCTTGGCGAATCAGTGCGCCTAGCATCTCGGCTGCGGCTTCCGATGAGACGGTCGCGTTGCTTCTTACGGCGTTCCCCCAGAATCTTCTGGTTGATGATCTTCTCGACCTTCTTGATGTCGGTGAGCTGTTGCGGGTAGAGTAGATCCATGACATCATCGTCTCCGCAGTGCAGCAGGAAGTGCTCCACGTGATCAGCAGCGTCTGCTCCACCGGCCTCGTACTGGATTTTCGCCGACTTCGCATACCCGTTGAGACGAATAAGGAAGTCACACACCAGCTCGTTGTCCTTGCGCTGAGCCGAGTAATAGCGAGCTCGTGCCGACTGGTCAAACTGCGAGCAATAGTAGTCGGCGAATGCTTCACTCAGCAGACTCCACTTCCGCTGTGTCTTCTTCGGGAGCTGGCGATACCAGCTCTTCGCTCCTCGCTCAAGCTTCAGAGAGAACGGCTCATACCAGAGGTCTTGCGCCAGCCGAGTTCCTTTCATCTCGTAAATGAACCGCTTCAACCACTGGAGAGAGTCATCCGGTCGGTAGCGCTTGCCCTCGAACATAGGGATCTTATCGAGGGACGCGTGGGTGCGGACTTCCAAGTACTGCGTCCGATCGCTTTCGGAGTCATCAAAGCTGAGATGCTTGATGACGTCCTTCACCGACTCGTCAGCTGAGTTCCGATAGTCGTACCCATCGTCGCTGTCGCTGAGCTCGGCTGCGTCTGCTGCATCAAACAACTCCGCGTACCGTCCACTCGGCTGCTTGCCACGCGTTGGTGTCTTCATGTGCGAGTCTTCGAAATACGGTGTACCCTCAGTTGCTCGGAACACGTCAGCTCGCTTGCGTTCGGGCGTCTTCGGCAGCGGGATCCTGCTGGGGTCTTCGACGGTTCTCGGAGTGTCAGCCACACGCTTGGCAATCGTCTGCCGAGTGCCGACTGCTCCTCTCTCGAGGCCAAAGGCCAGTCTCAGTCGACGCTTCCACTTGACGAGTTCACGCGAAGCTCGGCTGGGGTCCCAATCGCCGAGTAGCAGACTGTTAGGTCGGCTCGTGCAGCGGAATCCCATTGCCTTGAGCAGCAGCACCGTGTCCTCGACCAGTTGGTTGATGTCCGTGCTGTTCACGGGCTGGGTTAGCTCAGGACCTAGCACCGGCCATCTCGCTTGAGCCATCGCCACCGGTGCGAACATCATCATCCACTCACTCTGGGCTCTCATTTCTTCGCCGAGTCTCCCAGAACCTTGTTGGCACTCGGCGTATCTGCATTCCTTGTCGCTCGCGGAATAAGGGGCGGACGTTCCCCTTGCGCGGCGGCTTGATCTTCGTCGTCCGTATCATTGCCGAGCTCGGCGGTCAAATTGCGCACAACTGGGCGCGGGGTACCCATGCGCCCGACTTGTAGCAACAACTCGTCGACCTCGCCGAGTAGCTCAGCCTTCTCCTCAAACTCATCTCCTTCATCATCCTCGCTTCCTTGGTCTTGGGCATCCTCCTCGTCGAACTGGACGCTGCGAGTCTCGTCCACCGTCGCGTCCGTGATCATCGCATCCGCCGAGCTCGCCGAGTTGGCTTGTCCAGCCGAGTTACTTCCAGCCGTCGCTGGACTCGGCGTGACGATTCCCTTGACCATCTTCACTTCTCTTCTTCTCTTCTCAAACCTTGGTTAGCTGGTACCTACGAAACACAAGCACACCCCTGTTCCCGGGTCGCGGCACCAGTTGTGGTATAGCAGTACGCACAAAATCGTCAGTTGTGGTAACTTGGCTACAAACACAACAATAGCCGAGCTAGTCGGCCTTGTTGGTCTGCGCCGGGTTGCCCCCGAGCGATTCGGCCCAACCGGGACAGTAGGTGTCTCGCCTTTCGCCGAGACCTGCCAACCAAGATTCCTCCTCCAGAGAACCGCCGAGTTTGGCGGCCTCCGTTCACTCAACCCTGTGCCCTCCACCAAAGGATGGACGACGGCGCACGAAGCGCTTTTACAGGTCGCCGAGAGCAAAGGCTTCTCGACTCAGCAATCAGAGCCCGGGACGTACGGGAACACCGGCTCGCAGCGGTGGCGAGACTTTTCCTTCGCGCTTGGCGAGACACACGCCCAACCCGGGCCGACCTTATCTCTTGGCGCTACCAGTTGAGTACCCTACAAGCTATGCCTCTCGGGTACCGGCGGCAGACATAATCCGGCCCCGTGCAGGGACTTACCGGAACGTGTACACGTGTTGTGGGCCTAGAAAATTCTGCTCTGTTGTTTGTTATCTCTGTCGGGCGCCCTGAAGGGGCGCCTCCACTACTTCTAAGCTCCTATACAAATACCAAGTGAAAGTGGGCGGTTTTGGATCTCGGCCGACCCTTCGCTGAGCTTCGGCGACGCTTGAGCTTGGTTAGTCCGGATAAGCTGTCCGGATAATCCTTGAACTCGGCTGAGCCGGATAAATTGTCCGGATAAGCTGATGAACTCGGCTGAGCTCGGCTACTGGTACAGTGTACCCCTCCAGCCGAGTTGGTCCCGCGAAATCTGGTGTTTCCTACACCACACTAGTGTCAGACTTCTCGCCCTCTGCAAGCGGAGCGAGTCTTGCGTTCACCTCCAGCGGGTTGCCTACATCATGGGCACCTTCACACCCAAACTTCTCGAGAATTTCACGAGCATACTTGCCTTGAATGATCGTGATTTCATCACTTGTCTGCATCACCTCGACGCCCAGGTATTGCGACAGCAGGCCCTGATCCTTCAGGCCGTACGCGTGGTCCAGCTCTTCGAACAACTTGTTCTTGCACTGCTCATCGTTGGTGGCCACGAAAATGTCATCGACGTAGACCAGCACGAACATGATAGTCTCGCCATCAAACCGATAGTATAGGCAAGGCTCTGTCAATGACCGCTGATACCCATGGTCAATCAACCACTGGTTGAGTTCCGAGTTCCATTCTCGGCCAGACTGGTGTAAACCATACAGCGCCTTCAGTACGACGTACATGTGTCCGTCGATCTCACACGGGTATCCGTCGATGGAGCTCAGATACTGCCGAATAGCCAACTTCGCGTTCAGATATGCAGTATTAATGTCCCCACCATACACTTCCAGACCGAGCTCTGCAGCTATCGCCATCAACAGCCTGAAGGACGACATCCTAGCCACAGGCGCAAAGGTCTCGTGGAAGTCGATGCCTGAGCGCTGGTAGTTGTCCAGGGCTACAATCCGAGCTTTAAATCTGATCACATAGCCTTGGTGGTCAGACTTCAACGCGTACACCCACATTGTTTTCACGGGTTTCGCGTCCTCTGGAACGTCATCAGCAGGAATCTCCATGATCACCCCTTTTGCTTTTAGTGCAGCAACCTCCTCTAGTTCCGCCATCAAGAAGAATTCACGCCACTTGGATCGTAGCATCTCTCGACGGTTCCAAGGCACTTTGACTTGACTTGCCCGGATGGGTCGGCCGTTCTTGTCCAGCACTCGAGCGTTGCTGAGGTTCAGGTTTGTCACATAGTCGTCCAGATATCGGGGTTTGCGACGCTCGTGGTACTCTCGCAGCCCAGTGCGAGTCTTCTTCGCCTCCGGCTTGGCTGCTTCCCTCTCAACACGCTCTTCCTCCGACGAAGTCTCGTCGCGATGGGTGCGTTTCCGATTTTGAGACGGCATGGCCGGGAACAATGCGCTTGCATCAACTACTTCATCGCGCACACTGCCAGCACGATTACTGCCCGCGCTCTCCTCATGCTCAGCAACAGCAATATCTTCTTCCAACCCGAGGCCATTTGACAGGAGTGTATCCACACCATTTTCATCTGCACCAAATACACTAGCCACAGTAATCTCCTCATCAGAGTCTTCTTCGTTGAGCTTTTCCAGATCGTCTGCTTCCTCCGATGATCCACATGTTCCAGCCACAGACTCAATCTCATCACCACCACCAGCGTGGGCTGGTTGCTCAGGCTCTGTCTGCTCGTGCTCCACTCCCGCTGTAGTTGTCCCCAGACTGGTGCGTTCATCACTCTCGGCTGGATCTACAGCTTCGCTGTTAGGTTGTTCATCTTGCCCTACAGCTGCATTGCCAGAGTCGTCACTGTCAGAGCCGAGAAGGCTGCTCTTGATCTGCATCGTTGTCTACTGCTTCTTCTTCTCCGCGAAATTGCTCACAATGGGCATCTTCGACGCCTGCGACCTGTTCTGAAGCGTCGATCTCGCCCTCCTCGAGTCCACACGATGCTTCATGGTCGCCTTGGTCATCTCTACGAGCGATTGATGAGTTCTCTCGCAGAGGTTGAGCTGCGAGCTCTTCGGCCCCACCTGAATGTGCTCGATCCCACGCGACTTGTACCAGGCCTCTATTGCGTCGTTCACGAATTATCCGCCCTTGTCCGTGAGAACTTGCTGCACGTTGTGCGTGAACACTTTCTTCACTAGCCGTCCTGCCTGCCGTTCTGCCCAGAGCACATACTCTTTCAAATGGTTATTAACCACCTCGCTCGCCTTGTTCCTCAGCAAGTGAATCGTGACCAACCGCGAGTACCCATCCATGATCACTAAGATGGCCTCGTACTGCGTTTCGTTCGACTTGCCCGGGAAGAGCAGATCTGCGTACACCACTTAGCTCGATCAAGTTTCTTCCGGTGTTTCTTGCGCTTCTGCTTGCCCAAGTGGCACGCGTCGCACGTGTCTTGTTGACGCTGATAGAGCATCATGCCCTTTACAAGCTCCTTGTCCACCATAGTCTTTAGATACTGCGGACAAATGTGCCCCATGCGCTCATGCCAGAGTTGCAGAGAGGCAACACCTTCCGCAACCGTGTAGTTGCACAACAGCGGCAGATCCACTGGCGCTGCTGCCGATCCATGAGAAGTCTGGAAGCCCCATGTCGCTTCCTGCGAAGTGGCAACGGCCACCCGTACACCTTCTCGAGATACAATGAAGCTGCGAGTAGCTGTGTCGTAGACAAATTCGAAGCCTTGCTCATGTGCCAGTCCAGGCGAGAATAAACCATACTCCGCGTCTGGTACGTAAAAGACATCATCCACATACATTACGACCTCTTCTCCTCATCAACCTCATTCGCTAACGCCACTGTTCCCACTCCAGCAATCCGAGACACAATACCCGGCGATAAGTCACGAACACTTCTCATGTCCGACGTGTCCTCGGTAAATGACACAAAGTACGCACGTCTGCCTGTCACATGTGAGTTGGAAGCAGTGTCGAAATACCACCAGGTGCTGCTGCTGCTATCAGCAACTTCCTGATCATCAACCGCATCTTCCTGATCATTAACCTCCAGGTGCTCCACAGCGACCTCAGCCCCATGATCATCACCAGACTCATCTTCACTTGACGGGTCTTGAAGCGTGACCGTCGCGATACCCGCCACAACGCCTTCCGTGGCGACTTCCTCGTCACTGTGCGCTGGACTCGACGACTCGCTGTCCTCCTGACGGAGCGTGCAGTTCCCGCGCGGCTTCCGCGCCTGCCCACCACCATCAGAGCCTGTCAACTTGCTCGACTTCTCCGGACAATTGACCTTGAGATGCTCCGTGCTCCCGCACACGAAGCACGCACGAGCTTTCTTGCCTCCTGCGCTCTGTTTCTCGTGCCCTCCCTTGCCCGAGTCACCCCCACCACGTTTGTCTGGCTTACCCGACGCTTGCTTGCCGTCACCAAACGACCGGTGCACTTGAGTTTCAGCCTGGTTTGCCTTGTCGAACGTGATGGCCATGGACACAACCTTCTCCGGCGTGTTCACACAGTCCATCCCGGCATCCACAAAACCACGCAAACGATCAAAGCGCTCATTAGAGGGGAGAGACGCCACCAGCATCCCACTGAACACGGCGTCATCGAGTGTCATTCCGACTGTATTGAGTCTTCCCTTGAGTTCTGCACATGTAGTTCAGATGCGACTCCACCTTGCCAGTCTGCTTGCACCTCGCCGACTCCAGCTGCGCGTACAACTGCCGCTTGGTCATGGCCTTGGTCTGGTCATTCGCAGTGCCCTCGTATCTGTCGCATAGGTACTTCCACATCGTCGATCAGTCCTTCATGTCCATGAGCTGCTGGCCCATGTCCGTGCACACGGACGCGAAGATCAGCTCCTGCAAGTCCAGTTGCCATCCGTCCCAGGCGCTCTTCTGCAAGATTGAGAAGTTCGCGTCGTACTTCATGGCCCCCGTCATCACCTTGTACAGGTCCGGGTTCGTCTTGCGCGCCGCGATCTCCATCAACTTCTTGTAGTATTGAAAATTCTGTCCATTCCACCGAATTGGTCGGCCTGTCCTCTCCGAGATCTCGACCTCCCAGGAGGCGTCCGTCGTCGGCTTGGGCATCCTTGCACCTTCGCGAGCCTTGGGCTCAATAACCCTGTTGGGATGTAGATTGGTTCCTGGCCACTTGGCCGTTGTAGAGAGAAAAGAAGACTGAATTATCGTTGGTGTTAGCTTCCTTGAGCTTCTGAGCTCATACCAACACTCACGGGATAAGCCCGCTCTCATATACTGCCTGGTCCCTTCAGCATCGCAGCTCATGCATGGGCATTCCAACAGAAACAGCGCACACGCAGGCGCGAGCAACTAGCAGCTTTGCACACCAGAACCGCGGCGGTTGACGTTGACGTAACTTGGGGGGGGGGGGGCATAGCTAGTTAAAAACCAGAGGGGTGTAGAGGTTTCCGGTGATCTAGATCCTTGAATTTGTGACGTTGCGCGCTCCAACGACAGTTGCAAAATGAGTTAACAAGGTTCTATTAAAATTCTTGCCATATACACATTTGCTTACGAACCTAAGTACGAATCGCGATTTAGTGGCTTTATCGGGAAGAGCTCTGTCTTGCGCACATTTTGAGCCCTTGCTTACTTCGAAATATTGAAAACTCGAAGAGTAGTCGACACTCAAAAAAAATCTCCATTTTCGGGGGGTCAAAATCACGCCACGTTTCGAATGATAGTGACTCCAACTCTTTCGCATAGCGTATATTATCGGAAAGCTCTCGTTAAAAGCAATCGTATTAGAGTATTTTCCGCTTTCTACGAGTTACTTTCACTTTTAAACTTTTGATGTCCGGATAGGTACGAATTTGGATTAGTCAACTTTAAAAAAAGTCGATTATCTCGATAACTCTCAATGGCGCGTTAGTAACACTTTGGTTGCCGTAGTCTCATATAGAACCGCAGGTGCCGTCAACTTGACACGGCTTAGATTATGTTTTTTTTTTTAGTTCAGGCGGTTCTCGGTCCGGATTTGAGGATCCCCCACTTTTTTTTGCACTTACACAGTGCAGTTCTCGAGCCCAGGCACTGTATTGTCCAGTTCCCTGTATCCTTGGATTTCCGTCACCAGTGACAAAAAAGCACCTCTTCACCGAGGAACGCCCCCGACTTCAAACGATTTCCATCTACCGGTACAGGTTTACGAAGATGCTTTAGTCGCTGCTGCGCTTTGCGTGAACCACGCCCTGGCCGCAGAATCTGGCAGCAAGGAAGCGTCAAAGAATAATTCGCGGCTATCCGAGTTCCTGAAGTTTTACGAATCTGGATTAACACGCAGCACGCTGAGATTGCAAAAGCTAGACGAAAACCAGAGTGAGTCGAATCACGGCTGCATTTCAGCCGTGGGAAAAAGATGACATTGTTGGGAGGAGCATGTTGTCGGTCGCTTCAACAGTATAAACAATCTAAGTATTAGGCCCTAAGCGTACACAAGTTTTAAAATGAATGCAGCTATGCTCGCAACTCCGTTGTTTGCAGCGGGCATGAACAAAGGTGGCAAGGCCGCAAACACGTGCGGCATGTTTGGGTGCACATCGAGTCGAACGTCTACGCCTTCGGAACGAGCTTTGGCGTACAGACGCTTCGCTTGATGGTGCAGTAAATCCTTGTCCCCCGTCTGGACGAACATCGGTGGAAAGCCGTGCATGTCGAAGTTCAGGCTGCACACCTCGTTGGTGATGCTGCCACTGGAAAGGCAAAAGTCGCGAATGCCAGTCAGAAGTGGTGTTTGGACGAAGCAATCTTTTGAAATATCCTCTTTGCCGGGCCAATCGATCATAGGGCTGGCGCAGACAGCACCAAGCGGAAGCTCTAACCCGGCACCTTTCAAACGATGAAGCGTCGACAGCACGAGTCCGGCCCCAGCGCTGTCACCAGCCAAGATAATATTCTTCGGCGACAGTCGGCACTCCTTGACCAGATAATTGTACATTGCTAGCGCGTCCTCCATCGGTGCAGGGAAATTATGTTCCGGAAGTTTGCGGTAATTTGCGAGTAGCACCTCGAATGATACCTTCGGTACTTCGTCACGTTCGCGTCCCTGTAGGACGTGGAGTTGGTGCAGTAGGCGGCTGCAGAAGTCGAGGTAAAACCGCGGGCAGAGGACAGCGTAGCCCCCGCCATGGAAATACAGCACAACGATCCGCCTCGTGTCTTGATCAGCCGTATCCATAGAACTCGAAGTGAGCCACAAGTGACGCAACCCCAGGTGCTGGAAACTTCGCACTTTCGTCTCGTGCAGGAAACAGGAAACCCAACCGATGATTCCTCCCAGAATCTCCGTATTTTTTCGCATGATTTGAGCATTCGGCCAGCGCACAATGTTCTCCCCTTTGGCTGTAAGAGCTGCCGCGACGACAGTCTGGAAACAGTCGAAGATGACGGTCCACTGCGGGAATCGCGGTTTGAATCCACGTGCCACGCAGGCGCCAAAAGCTCTGCAACCCGCCACAGAGACCACCCATAAGACGTCCACCAGATCGAGGACGGTCACGCAGAGAGGCCGCAAAACTTCGTGAAGAATTAGGGACAAGAGAGCCATGGCCGCCACAAATATTTGCATCTCTTCGGGTACCCAGAGCAGTGAGATGGTTGCGGTTGCTAGTACACAAGACCACAAATGCGGAGCGTGATATCCAGCCAAAGGTACCGATGGTGACTGGGGCCTGTCCGACTTCATCTTGCTCTAGGAAGATAAGCCGTAGAATCGAAGACTGCCTCAGAAATGAGCAAACATCGAGGTTTCGAGAAAGCCTGAGACTGAAGGGAGTAAAATTAAGTAAGTCCGATAAGACAGACCTTGGTGCCAATGAATAAAGCTAAATGGGGAGTTCTCGGTTGTGTAAGTATTTTATCGTTATAATTACGCGCCCGCTGGTTCCTTTTGCTGTTTCCCGATATTTTCAGCCACCTTGCAGCTCTGTAGTACGCCGTTATACATACAATTGGCAGCAAACTTCGCCATCCTATGAATTCCCACTTTAGCGCGCGGTAAAATGACGGCGGGGAAGCTCGTGAAAACGTGCGGCATATCTTCGTGCACATCCATCTCCCAGTTTGAGGCTCCGTCGATATCCCGTACCTTTTCGGCCAAAGCTTGGGCTTGAGAAAGTAAATAATCGCGTTGGCCGGCCTGTACAAACACTGGTGGAAGCTGGCTCAAGTCGTGGTCAGGATTCAACGCCGACGACTTACGGCGCCATGCTGCGCGAGCTTCAGGTGTCGGCAGGTAACTCTGCCCAATAGCGTGCATCATTGGTTTGGACAGAATACAGTACTCCGCATCGACGTCTATTTCCTCCCAGAGAGCGGCAATGTCAACCACGGGGCACGCCAAAATTGCAGCGAGCGACAGGCGAGAAGGATCTTTCTCGCGTCGAAGGTGCAGCATCGTCGCAAGCACAAGCTCTGCTCCTGTACAGTCTCCCGACAGAATGATCTGCTCTGGCTGGAGCTTCTCATGGGTCAAAAGATCGTCGTACATCGCCAGCACGTCCTCTTCCGCGGCTGGGTACCGATGCTCCGGCGCCTTGCGGTAGTTGACGAGAAACGCATCCACACCCACTCCCGTGCCCTCCCCCAACTTCTCGCTTGCCAGCTCCATACTCTCGCTAGCCAGAGAGACGCAGAAGTCGATGTGGAACCGCGGACTCAGCGCCGCATATCCACCACCGTGCACGTACACGACCACGAACCGGTTCTTCGTTGCCCTTGAATCCCTCTTGGCTCTCAGCCACAGATGCTCCAACCCGTTCACCGTCATCCCTTCCATAGTGGCGCCAGCACGCCACCCAACCCCTCAGTGTCCCCAATACTTCACTCTGTCGCCGGATGTAGCGAGCGTGTCGTCCGCGCACGATCCGATGGCCAAAGGTCCGAGTGCACACTCTCATGGCGGCAGTCAGGAGCTCGAACTGCAGCGTCCACGACGGGAGTAACGGTTGCGCCCCCCTCGATCTGTAGTCGCCATAAGCTCGAGTCACGGCCAGCAACGCGTCGGCCGTGAGCTTCCAGGCCTCCCACGGCGTCGCGCAGAATCCGGCGAAGAGCAGCATCCACACAACCGACAGCAGGGCGACGACAGCGACAGCCCACACGCATAGCCGAGGGTGAAGAATGCTCAGGGAGAGTAGGAGGACGGCCCCGAGCATGGAGGGGTGGCCCGCGTAGCCGTCTAGCGGCTTGGGCGTGCGGAGCGTCATACGGAGCCGAGTTCCGCGTCGAGATTTGGTAAGATATTGATTCAAAATAAATAAAATTCCTACGTAGCTGCAGAATTTTATAACATGAAAGTTTTCTCAATGCAAGCTAAACGTTACTCTAGATTAGTTGCTTTTTACTGCAATTACCTAATCTTTCATAAATACAGACTTGAATTTTCACCTGTCAATTCATTCATACCGACATTTTTTCCCACAAATAACTCTCGAACGTCATTCGGCGTTGTCTTCAGAATGCTGGAGCTGCCCCTGGAAGTTGCACGGGTATTCGGTGCGTTGTTGCCTGCACCTGCCGCGCAATGAAGGCGGCGAACCTCTCGATGCCCACGGACGACTGCGGCATCATGAAGTGCGGGAAGAGCGTGAACACGTGGGGCATGTGCGCATGCACGTCCAGCTCCACGTGCACCCCGTCGGATCGCGCGTTCCGGGCCAGCGCCAGCGACTGGCGATGGAGAATGTCAAACTCCGCGGCCTGCACGAAGAGCGGGGGCAGGCCGCGCAGATCCGTCTGCAGCATGGCCCCCTCTCTCCACGACGACGACGACGATGGTCGTCCGGGGGCCGCCGCGTGCACGCAGAAGTCCCGGATGGCGTCCAGCATGGACTTGGAGATGAAGCAGTGCTCCGACACGGCCACGTCGGCCGACAGGTCCGCGTACGGGCAGTTGCAGAGCGCGGCCAGCGGCATCTCGCGCCTGGCCCGCCGCAGTCTCAGAAGCGTAGCCAGCACGAGGCCTCCGCCCGCGCTGTCGCCCGCCAGCAAGATGTTGCCAGGGGAGACCTTCTCCTCCGAGACGAGGTAGTCGAACATGGCCATGGCATCGTCCAGAGGCGCCGGAAAGCGCACCTCGGGCAGCTTCCGGTAGTTGGCCAGCAGCACCTGCGCGTCCACTGGTTCAGCCTCAGCGTCGTCCAGGAGTTGGCTCTGGACCTGAGTCAGTAGACGACAGGCGAATTCCACGAAGAAGCGCGGGCTGAAGAGCGCGTAGCCCCCGCCATGGTAGTACAGCACCACGACTCGACGGCGTCGTTGTTGTGGATTCTCCGAGTCCGTTCTACCGCCCTTTGAGCGCAGCCACAGGTGCTCGAGTCCGTTGTGCCGGAAGCTCTCGAGCTGCATGCCGTGCCGCCAGCAGGCCGCGGCCCCCAGCAGCCGCCCGATGAGCTCGAAGTTGCGCCGGAATGCCAGCGCGTTGGGCATCTTGAGGATGTGGCCGCCGTTGCGCTGGCCCGCGGCCAACGCGATGGCCTGGAACCACTCGTACCAGAGCGTCCACTCCGGGAACTTTGGCCGCAGCCCGCGCGTGACGAACTGCAGCACGGCGGCGTTGGCAGCCGAGCCCACGTGGGCCGTCAGCGCGCACACGTCGCCGAACGAGAGGCAGAAGGGCCGCAGCAGCTCGTGCACGCCCAGCAGCAGCACGAGCTTGAGCAGCACCACGACGTGCGCGAGGCCGAGCCACTGCAGGTGCGTCGCGTTCACCCACAGCGAGATGGAGGCCACCGTCAGGAACACGGGCAGCGTGTAGGCCGCGCCGTAGCCCGACGCTCGGCCGCTCGCGAACTGGTGCACGTGCTTGCGGACGCGCTGCATGGCTCAAAATTCTTCAGATTCTTGACTTGAGCAGCTCGAAGCGAGTTGAGGAATGAGAGAGTGGGTGGGTGGCCGATCGAAGGCGTCTCGTGGGCCGAGGATCGCGTGTGTCCCTCCGAGCGCCGCCATATCCATCCGAAAGTGGCCGACGCGTGACGCCTCGGCATCAAAGTCCAACGACGGCCAGAGCTTGAAGTGAGCCGGAGCGCAGCTGGCCGACGGTGCGTCAATAGCGGCGACCGTGGCGCTGCAAGTGGCGGCGGTCTTGCCGAGACTCTCGGTGGTTCCCCACTTGTAGTGGCGAAGCAAACATCAGTGGGAGGTTGCGAGTCAAGTTTGCACGACGATCACAGGGTGGGATTGTGATGATCGACGGTGGCACTCGAGCGTGTTTACTGACTGGCTTTGATGGCGCTAGGCTCGTCGCAGTGGTCTCAGCTAAGCTCGCTGGCTTCAGCCGCATCCTGTTAAGTAGGGCACCAAGTAGAAGCGCAAAAGCCGGAGAGCACTGGTAATAACATCGCAATTCGATGGGTTGAGGGAGGACAAGAACGTCAATGTTGGTAAGATTGGTGTTAGAGACCAATGCTTCACACCGTGGGGTGACTTTATTCGCGACGCAAGTGGTTGTAGCAGCCTCTGTCGTGAACGTCGCGGCAAGAGTACTTCTTTGGGTCGAACTCCTTGTTCGGAGGTGGGAGAGCGCTCACTTGAGCGATGCACAGCACAAGAGCCACGCTAACGACTTGGATGAGCTTCATGTTGTTGGTCAGGCTGTTGTTTGGTCAGAGCTTCGGAGGAAGTTGCCGTGTCCCTGAGAGCGAAAATCTGGAAGTGGGAGCTCCGACCGATAGAGACGCTATGAAGAGATTCATACAACCCGACGGACTCTTCGATGAAGAGTACTGTACACTGCACAGCTCGTATAGGCATGGCGAGTGCAGATCCGGGCGGGTGTCGCCGGCAGATCGCCCGCTGACACAGCTGGTGAAGATAAAGGGTACCACCAACATCCCAGGAACTTTGGTAGGGAACTGATCCGTGCCTATTACAGACATCTGCTTCAATAAAGAACACTAGAAAACCTATAAGTTATAGGCTATAACTCTCGATTTTGTACTGAGGTACAAGCAACTTTTTTTCGACGAATTAATCTGTGTGAGGCTGTCCATACAGCTCTTCTAGCTGTCCTCCCAGGAAAATTTGTATGTACTAGCCAATCAGCTTCCAACAATGGCTACTTATTGCTTGTATACCACGCTGCGGTGCAAATGAGGGGCTTCACCCCTCATTTGCAGCGTTTTAAACACTATATGAAGTCAATCTCGTAATTGCTAGCCTGAGCTGACATCCTGTCGGACAGATTTGAAATTTTGTAGGCCGGGGGCTCTCTATCCATAGGCTGCGCCGAGGTGAAGACATCCTCTATCTACGTCTAACTAGAAGTTATAAAGTCGTTGCAGGCTGAATAATCATCCCTTTGCTACTGTTGTCTTCATTTCACTGTCAAAACGTTTTGTGCGTGGCGGTAAGGTACCTACCTATCTTTGTCCTGTCCGTCAACGTTAGCTTTGAATGGTACACGTCGTATGCATAAATGGCTACGTTTGTGTAAGTATGGTGTATTTATGGTGTGGCATAATGTTGTATAAATGTTGCTGTACTTAGTACTGTTAGAATTCATATTCATGTATGCTGGTATACTTAAGTACGACATAGCTCTGCTGTGATCGCTAAAAATATACTACTCAATCAAGGTAAGCAGAAACCGAAAACATTATACGGAAAATCACTTGCTTGTCTTGCCCCGTTGGAAACCAACGGTTGGTAAAACTTAAAACTAACCAAACACTCCTGCTAATCTACAACGGAACAAACTCTATACTAGAGGGCTATGCAGTAGCATGTGCAGTATTTAGTTTCGCTGCATGGAAGTACAATTATCACGGAGATACTGTTGAACTGCGAGGCTTCATACTTAATAGTATGGATGGCACTCTTCGTATAGATTTGCATCCCATCAGCCAATATAAAACACGTCAATTTATTTTAAATTACTTTACCTGCGCCTCACTCCATCGGTTAGATTATGCGCCACTGAAGTCGACCAGTAGGGAAGACTGACAGGGTTGGATTCGCAAAACTGACCTTACAGGGTTCGATTTGGTTCCGCTATGACTTAGGAAAATTCACTAAACTACCCATGGCAAAGCAAACGATGTCTGTTTTCATGCGGTCCTCCCAGCCTAACGCAATGCACCCTTGTAATATAATGCTAGCGTAATATGCAATTACCTTTTACAAATTTGATATATTGTGTCTTGCATGCGTTCTGTCTAAACAACGACGTAATTCGTTGTTTTAGCAAATCATGGTGATTAGCCCATCATTGAGTTAGGAGGCTAACTCGTCGATTTAAGTTAGAAATTCTAATTTAGATAGCTGGTAAGACAACGAGTTAACGTTGAGTTATGCCTACTATCGTTGAATGGCTGGAGTAAATACGACAATACTACGGTCTGGCATTCTAACTCGCTCGTTTCGTCTGATTGCTTTCCGGTCGATCAAGATGTCGATAGACATGCGCTGGCTATCTATCGTACTATGTATACTACGTCTACAATATTGAAGAACATCCCTGTTATTAATTAGAGGAGCGACAAGCTGTAATGGGCCTACCTTGGCCCACTACAACAGCTTACACGTGTGCGCACGTGTATGAGGAAGCGTAGCTTGGTTTAAACTAGAGTTAATTATACTCGGGCCTCCGAGTATAGATTAATCTAAATAAACGATCCAAATAATGTTTTTGGGTTAAAATGAGAACTGCTATTTTTGTTTTATGTTTTCTGACTTCCTCTAAATGTAATATTCTAAGTTAGGAATCTGCCAACGGCTGGTTGGCAGAATTCCACAGCTATGCATGTCGCTCATTGGTTAAAAGATGCTGCTTTCAACCAATAGGAATCCTAAATGTCTATGGACCACCCGTCGTGGTGACCGTAAATGAATGTGGCCCTTGATGTAATGTACATCAAGGCCGAGGAAGTGTTTGTACCTATAACAGACATCGGGTCTGTTATAGTTACAAGTGGCTGTAGCCACTTGTGTGTGTAACCCCGTTACACCATCCCCCCCTTAAGGTTAGACGCGCCGGTCACGGCACGTCAATCAGGCAATTGACCATTCGTCAATTCTTCACGTTGGGAGAAAGAAAATCTCGAGCTCATTCCGCAATGAGCTCGCCAAAGGAGAAGACCGCCGACACGACAGAGGGTAAGCTCTCTGTCGTGGACTACCACGAACGCCAGCAAGCGAAGCGCGGCGCCGCTGTTGCCACGTCTGCGGCGGGGACAACTCAGCCTGAGATTGTCCTCCAAGGCTCATGCATAGTCAACGATGCCGTTGACTATGAAGAAGGCGACGTGGAGATGGAGGAGGGCGAGAGCTCTCCGTCCAAGCGCAAGGAGTCTATCGACAGTGATAGTCTCGACCCGCATGCCGGGTCGAGACGCCCTCGTGAGGAAGACGACTCGGACGCTTCGAGCTCGAAGCGTTCGCGTAGCGCAGGTGAGACTCCACTCTCTGCTGCTGGGGCGTTGAGCTCACCACGCGCCGTGGCGACTTCAATTTCTCCGCGCGCTGCTCATGCAGCGCGCGATCCGTGGATGCCGTCCGCGACTGAGATCGCGGCACGGGTGGGTAACTCCGTGCCACCGAATACTATCCCGCTGTACGTATGCAGAGCGATTGTGGATGATGCTGTGGCGGAGGGACAGCACTTTGATCCGATGACGGATCAAAGGCGCGACTATTACATCGGACTCTTCCATGAGCTCCGATATTACTCTAGCAAGAAGACCTCTTCTCGCAGCAAAGTGCCTGAGTGGCAGGCACTTTGTCAAAGTTGGAATGCCTTTGTTGAGAACTTCAACAAGAATCCGGCAGCTTACCGTGAGCGGGTTAAGCATGCCCGTGAGCGCTTCGAGACGTTCTCGACGCGTGGGAGGCTGGAGCAGCTCCACAGATCTTCTGTGGATGCAGGTGTTCCGTGCGCTGTGCCCGAAGACCAGCAGTGCACGTTGTGTCTTCCGGGTACGGCGCGCTTGAGCGACCGCGACCTAAACGGGTACACGACGATCCGTGTACCTGCGAGTCTCAAGGATCTCCGTGCCAAGTTCATGGCACGCGAGGAACGCGACGAGCGTGGTGCTTCGAGCGCTGCGGGTGACCACAGCGCTCGCACTACCTTCGCACCGGCAGTGCGTGGTGGGCTTCGTACGCCCTCACCATTTCCGGAACGTCCTGCAGCAGGACGTCCCGCGGCTCCCATGTATCTTGGTGGGGCGGAAACCCTCTCCAACGAATACGATAACGAACCGGGTGCCGGTTCGTTTTCGGGATACTATGGTCGACAATACGCTCAACAATCCAACGTGTTGAGCCGTGGGCGTCACGGATCGGAGGCGGCGGTGGTGGGAACACGCCCCGGGTATGGTCAACCTGGGGTTGACTTTGGGCCTCCGTCTCTCGAGGACCCAGTTATGCCTACTTTCGTTGAATGGCTGGAGTAAATACGACAATACTACGGTCTGGCATTCTAACTCGCTCGTTTCGTCTGATTGCTTTCCGGTCGATCAAGATGTCGATAGACATGCGCTGGCTATCTATCGTACTATGTATACTACGTCTACAATATTGAAGAACATCCCTGTTATTAATTAGAGGAGCGACAAGCTGTAATGGGCCTACCTTGGCCCACTACAACAGCTTACACGTGTGCGCACGTGTATGAGGAAGCGTAGCTTGGTTTAAACTAGAGTTAATTATACTCGGGCCTCCGAGTATAGATTAATCTAAATAAACGATCCAAATAATGTTTTTGGGTTAAAATGAGAACTGCTATTTTTGTTTTATGTTTTCTGACTTCCTCTAAATGTAATATTCTAAGTTAGGAATCTGCCAACGGCTGGTTGGCAGAATTCCACAGCTATGCATGTCGCTCATTGGTTAAAAGATGCTGCTTTCAACCAATAGGAATCCTAAATGTCTATGGACCACCCGTCGTGGTGACCGTAAATGAATGTGGCCCTTGATGTAATGTACATCAAGGCCGAGGAAGTGTTTGTACCTATAACAGACATCGGGTCTGTTATAGTTACAAGTGGCTGTAGCCACTTGTGTGTGTAACCCCGTTACACCATCCCCCCCTTAAGGTTAGACGCGCCGGTCACGGCACGTCAATCAGGCAATTGACCATTCGTCAATTCTTCACGTTGGGAGAAAGAAAATCTCGAGCTCATTCCGCAATGAGCTCGCCAAAGGAGAAGACCGCCGACACGACAGAGGGTAAGCTCTCTGTCGTGGACTACCACGAACGCCAGCAAGCGAAGCGCGGCGCCGCTGTTGCCACGTCTGCGGCGGGGACAACTCAGCCTGAGATTGTCCTCCAAGGCTCATGCATAGTCAACGATGCCGTTGACTATGAAGAAGGCGACGTGGAGATGGAGGAGGGCGAGAGCTCTCCGTCCAAGCGCAAGGAGTCTATCGACAGTGATAGTCTCGACCCGCATGCCGGGTCGAGACGCCCTCGTGAGGAAGACGACTCGGACGCTTCGAGCTCGAAGCGTTCGCGTAGCGCAGGTGAGACTCCACTCTCTGCTGCTGGGGCGTTGAGCTCACCACGCGCCGTGGCGACTTCAATTTCTCCGCGCGCTGCTCATGCAGCGCACGATCCGTGGATGCCGTCCGCGACTGAGATCGCGGCACGGGTGGGTAACTCCGTGCCACCGAATACTATCCCGCTGTACGTATGCAGAGCGATTGTGGATGATGCTGTGGCGGAGGGACAGCACTTTGATCCGATGACGGATCAAAGGCGCGACTATTACATCGGACTCTTCCATGAGCTCCGATATTACTCTAGCAAGAAGACCTCTTCTCGCAGCAAAGTGCCTGAGTGGCAGGCACTTTGTCAAAGTTGGAATGCCTTTGTTGAGAACTTCAACAAGAATCCGGCAGCTTACCGTGAGCGGGTTAAGCATGCCCGTGAGCGCTTCGAGACGTTCTCGACGCGTGGGAGGCTGGAGCAGCTCCACAGATCTTCTGTGGATGCAGGTGTTCCGTGCGCTGTGCCCGAAGACCAGCAGTGCACGTTGTGTCTTCCGGGTACGGCGCGCTTGAGCGACCGCGACCTAAACGGGTACACGACGATCCGTGTACCTGCGAGTCTCAAGGATCTCCGTGCCAAGTTCCTGGTACGCGAGGAACGCGACGAGCGTGGTGCTTCGAGCGCTGCGGGTGACCACAGCGCTCGCACTACCTTCGCTCCGGCAGTGCGTGGTGGGCTTCGTACGCCCTCACCATTTCCGGAACGTCCTGCAGCAGGACGTCCCGCGGCTCCCATGTATCTTGGTGGGGCGGAAACCCTCTCCAACGAATACGAAAACGAACCGGCACCCGGTTCGTTTTCGGGATACTATGGTCGACAATACGCTCAACAATCCAACGTGTTGAGCCGTGTGCGTCACGGATCGGAGGCGGCGGTGGTGGGAACACGCCCCGGGTATGGTCAACCTGGGGTTGACTTTGGGCCTCCGTCTCTCGAGGACCGAGTTGGTGCCGTGGAGCGGCTTCAGAGCAGCGACTTCGCTGCTCTGAGGCAGGAGATTGCAAACCTGAGGGCTCAAGTCGCTCAGGCCACGCAGACCGCGTCTGACGTCTCCGCCGACATTGGAGGTCGTGTCGAGCGTTTGGGCCAGCGCGTTCGCGCGCTGGAGAAGGGTTCGGCTCGCGCCTCGGGTCAGCCGAGCTAGCTGGCTCGTGCTGCCGGTATGGCTTCAGCCGCCCGACGTAAAAGGTCGGATGGAGGCGCATGCTAGACGGGATGTCTAGCGTGTAAGCGTTGCCATGCCGTGCCAACACTGTGAACGGCCCGATGAAGCGCGGAGCGAGCTTACTCGCCCCGAAGTCAGAGACTGCATGTTTAGGCAGGTTTTGAGTAGCTAACAAAACCAATGAACCCTTCTTGAATTCATTTGTGTTGCCCCTGCCAATGTTGTCTGCGTTCAGCTTCTGTCGATCGACAGAAGCTGCAATAGCGTCTTGGACAAACCGAATGACGGCTTGTCTGCGCTGCACGAATGCAATTGCGTCCGAGCTGAACTCGTTCAGCTCGCCTGTAGTAGTAGGCTCGGCCCCTGCGTTGGTCTTCGCGGTGTCTGTGCCCCGCACAGACACGTTGTTCTTATTGCTCTTCTGTTTCTTGTCGGCGTCTGTGCCCTGCACAGACGCATGCTTCTTCTTCTTCTTGCGCGTAGTCGCGGCTGACACTGTGCAAGTGTCAGCGGCATTCTGCGGCTGCTGTGTTGCGGCCGTAGATCCTCCCCCACTTAAGGAAGGAGCCACCATCCCGAGCAGGCTCGGGAGGCGTGGGTGCCGCAAGGCATTCACGTAGAACGGTGTATGCCCGGTCGAGGCATGCACCGAGTTGTTGATGGCGAACTCTGCCATCGACAGGCACTCGCTCCAGTGTTGGAACGAGTGAGCGTAGCTCTTGAGAATGTCGACGAGCACGCGATTCACGCGCTCGGTCTGCCCATCCGTCTGCGGATGGTCCGCAGTCGACATTGAAAGCTGACTCCCAAGAAGTGTGAACACTTCTTGCCACAGATGTGCTGTGAAACGCGGGTCTCGATCCGACACAATGTCGATCGGCATGCCATGGTGTTTGAACACCATGTCAACGAACATACGTGCCGTCTGCTTCGCAGTCACTTCAGCGGGTACCGCAGCAAGATGCACCATCTTGCTGAAGCGGTCAACAAAGACCACAACTCCCGTGTTCCCCTGGCTGTCCGGGGGAAGACCGAACACGAAGTCCAAAGACATGGACTGCCAACACTCCGACGGAGTCGGTAGTGACTGCAAGGGAGCCTGCGCGAACGGCGCAGGCTTCACACGTTGGCATACCTCGCAAGCACGGACGTACTTGCGCACCCACTTGTACTGGTGGGCCCAGTAGAAGTCGCGCGTGAGAAGGACGTACGTCATCTCACGGCCCGGATGCCCCGCAGTCGGTGCATCATGATACTCATACATGATCCTGAGGCGCAGATCATGATCGTTGGGCACGACAACGCGGTCCGCGTTGTCGTCGACGGCACTGTAGAGTAGTAACCCATCGTGCACCCGATAACGGTGTGCACGAGCACGAAGATGCTTCGGCAGCTTCTGACGAGCTTTGTCAGAAGGCGCTGAGCCGTAGGCCAGCAAGAGCTTCGCGTCCGCGTCGTGCGCGGACGCGGTCTTCACGTCGTCCAACAGCGACGACGTGGGAGTGCTCGATTGCATGGCGTCAATGGCATTGACGTCGGCATCAGCTGAAGCGTAGTCAGGTCGACGCGATAACGCGTCGGCCACCACATTGAGTCTTCCGGGTTTGTACTCAACTGGGAAGTTGTATTCCGCAAAGAACGAAAGCCATCTCGCCATACGCTGCGAGATGTGTGGCGACTTGACAGCCGTACGCAATGATGCGTGGTCTGTGTAGACCACGAAGGGTTCGCTTCCGAGTAAGTACACTCGGAACTTCGCGAGTGCATACTTCATGGTAAGGAGCTCCTTGTCATGCACCGGGTAGTTGCGCTCAGCAGGTTTCAGCTGACGCGATTGGTAGTAGACGACACGATCACGGCCCTCGTGATCGTGCTGCATCAACGCACATCCGATCGCAAAGTCGGATGCGTCGCACACTACGTGGAATGGGCGATCTTGGTCGGCCACCGCCAAGATCGGCGCCTCAGTCAAGCCCCGCTTGACTGCAACGAAGGCCTGCTGACAGTCAGCAGTCCAATTCCACTCGGCATCCTTCTTCAGGAGCTGTGACATCGGGCGTATTGTGCCCGCGTAGTCCTTCACGTACTTGCACAAGTACGTGGCCAAGCCAAGGAACTGCCGCAGTTCCTTGACGTTCGACGGAGTCGGCCACTCGTTGATCACTCTGACCTTTTCAGGGTCAGGGCGGACACCATGTTTCCCAACGAGACACCCGAGCACGGGTATCTCGCTCGCCCCGAAGATGCACTTCTTCAGGTTCGCGTAGAGCTTGTGCTTGCGCATGAGCGCAAGCAGCTTCCGGAGATGCACCTTGTGCATCTCAACGTCGCTCATCCCGTCCGCAGCACGGCTGTGGACGAACACGTCATCGAAGTAGCTCGGTGCGAAGTCGCGCACCGAGCGCAACAAGTGCGTCACGCACCTGTTGAAGGTCGCAGGGGCGTTCTTCAGACCCTGCGGCAACACTAGCCACTCCCAGAGCATGCCGCTTGGCGTGCTCACAGCCGTGAGAGGGATATCACTCTCACGCATAAGAATCTGATAGAACCCGTCGCGCAGATCAAGAGCACTGTAGATGGTGCTCCTGGCCATCGAATCGATGATAACATCTTTTCGCGGTATCGGTGTCTGCGCCGGTATCGCCGCATCGTTCAGCTTGTTGTACGCATGAACGATGCGCCAGCCGCCCTGTGGCTTCTTGACACAGAACGTCGGAGCACTGTGCGGGGACTTCGATTCCCGCACTTGTCCAGCTTTGCGACGACTCTCAAAGAAGTCGTCGATCGCCTTGACTTGTTCTCGCGGCAGTGGCCACTGCCGCGTGACACAATACTTAGTGCCCGGCACGAGATCGATCTCGTGCTGAATGCCCTTGTCCTGCGGAAGCTCCGCAGGGATCTCTTCCGGAAGTACGTCGGCGTACTCCCGTAGGATCTCGTAGTAGGGACTCGTCTTCAGCGAGTCCCAGCTCTGCTCCTCAAAGCGTTCCTTCTTCGTCTTCGCACTGAGAGTGTCTTCGCTCTCAGTGGTGCTCTCCATGAAGAACTGCCTCAGCTCTTCATTCTCGCTCTTCGTTCTCTCGGCGTCCGAAAGAATGCAAATCTGCTCGATGCGTCCATCGTGCAGGTCACGCGCAAAGCGCTTCCAGCTCATGACTGGAAGCGAAGTCAACTCCGACGCTTGCGTCGGAGGATTAGCGAGAGTCATCTCCCTGTACCGGAATCCGGCACAGGTACGCGTCAAGACGTTCAACGTCTCGACGTCCGGCTTCTCTGCCTCCGTCTGCCCAGCAGACATCTCTTGTAGCGTCTCGGCCCCTGGCCGAGACTTGCGCAGCGACCTTCGCATGCGCCGTCTTCTCGTCTTGCGGAGCCCGGCTCCGCTAGACCCTTGACCTCGTCCAGGCCCAGCCGTGGACGGGTGTTCTTCTTTAATACCGCCGGCGGGTTCATCCCGCGGGCGAGCGACTTCAAGCCCGGCTTGGTCGCCCGGCGCTTCGTCGTGCAGCCCTGCTGCACGACAGCATGCAAGTTTTTCCGGTGCGGGACGTTTGCAACCGTCCGCACCGCCTGCAGCGTCGGCTCCCGGAGCCGACACGCCATCTTCACCTCGACGCCTGTTATTGGCGGAGCCCTTCGTTACAAAGGGTGCGTCGACTCCCAGAGTCGACGCGGAATTTCTTCTCGCAGCGTCGGTTCCCGGAACCGACGTGACTTCAACACCTCGACGCCTTCCATTGGCGGAGACCCCCAATATGGAGGGTGCGTCGGCTCCCAGAGCCGACGAATCAAATCCATCCATGCCATCGACTCCCGGAGTCGACGGCGTTCTCTCTCCCTGGCCAATGTTATTGGCCAGGTCTGGCCCAATCAGGTTCGCATCGGCCTCTTCGGCCGAAGCGTGTGACTCGCGTTCGTCATCCGCGCCGCTTGAGGTCGGAGGCTGTCCTTGATTCGCTGAAAAGCGAGTGTCGACCTCCGAGGTCAACACTTTTCCTTCGCTAGCCGTCGGCGGCAACGCCGACGCTACATGTTCTTGCGCGCGCGCTCGCGCGCGTCCAGGGTGTTCCGAGACAGCAGCGTTAGGTGCTGTCTCGACTGGGGAATCGCGCGCACCGGTTGGTGCGTGTGGGGCGGTAACAGGGCCATCGCTCTCTGTTCCGCTTTCGCGACCGAAGCGCACAAGAGTGCGCTTCTCCCAATCGATTACCGGATCATGCCGTGCGAGCCACGGCATGCCCAATACCATGTCGAACTTATCGTCCAGGTCCAGGACGATAAAGGTTTCGACAAACTCTCGACCTTTGTACGTGAAGCGCACGCGTACCATGCGCTTCTCGGTCTTGACGACGACACCTGTCGCCAGGCGTACCTCCAACATACTTCGAGGTATCTTTAAATCCTCGAAGTCAAGCATTGATAGACTTCGCAGTCGAACAAAGTTCTTCGACGCGCCGGAATCTACCAGAGCACGACGAGAGTCTCTTGCTCTCGTCGACTTCACTTTCAGGATGACAAAGTCATGCTTGTCATCTTGGTTCTTGCAGTGAGAGTCAACCTCACTGGGGGCTGCAGTCCTCAGTGTCGCGTGTCCAAGGTTGACACGTGGAACTGCATTACCAGTAGGGCGCCCCGCGCCTACTGGCGTCCAGCGTTTTTTGTTTGATTGCGACGGTGCCCGGCACCGCCGCGATAGCCACCCTGCTGGTGCACGGGAGCCGTGCACTCTCGAGCAAAGTGACCGATCCTACCGCAACGGTAGCATCGCACAATGTTTCCCTGCGACTGCTGGGGTCCAGCAGTGGCAGCGCTCGAGAGGTCCATTGGTTCTGGCCCTCCCGTCCTCACTACCGGGCGCGGTTGCGGCCTCGGTACGTGTGCATGTAGTTTAGCCTGCCGCAGGCTAAACTGCTCTTGCATGGCAAGAGTGATTGCAGCTTCGAGAGTACTCGGTTACTCACGGAAGAGATAGGTCTTCACAGGCCCATCTCTCAGTCCCTTCATGAACGTGACGACCTTGGTCGCCTCGTCAATCGGATTGGTCACGATGTTCGAGACCAAGTATCGTGCTCTCTGAGCGTAAGCATGGACGTCATACTTACCCTGCTGCAAGTCGAGGAACTCCGCCCTCGACCGGAACTCATTCTGCGGGGGCTCAAACGCTTGTCTGAGCTCCTCCTTGAACACCTCGTACGTGCTGAAGCACGTAGGGTCTGAGAGTCGGCGTCCGTACGCCCAACTCCTCGCACGTCCGCCAAGGCAGGACATGGCGAACGCAACCTTCGACAACGGGTCGACGATACGTCGAGCCGCAATGGCAGTGTCGAGTTCGACAAGCCAACGGAGGAGAGGCTCACCCTCTCTTCCTACGTAGTTGCTCACGTTGAGCTTCAGCGATTGCGCGCGTGGTGTCGTCCCCGACGACACCGCGGTAGTGGCAGCAGCATCTCGCTGCTCCTTCAAGATGAAGCCCAGAGCAACACCGTGTTGCTCTGTCGGCGTTAGCGTACGCAGCATCGTAGCTACAGCCGCCTCACCAATGACTGTTGACAGTCGTTGGAGGGCCTCCCACTCTGGGTCTGACAGGTGGGGGCAGTCAGCGCGTGCAACATGGGTTGCAGGCGTCGTGGAGCTTTCCATGGGCACCTCGGTATCCATGGGAAGGTTCTCGGCTCCGTGTTCGTGCGGTAACGTACGAACTCAACTTAGTCGGTCGTTGGACGGACTACGAAGTGCTACCAGGTGTAATGGGCCTACCTTGGCCCACTACAACAGCTTACACGTGTGCGCACGTGTATGAGGAAGCGTAGCTTGGTTTAAACTAGAGTTAATTATACTCGGGCCTCCGAGTATAGATTAATCTAAATAAACGATCCAAATAATGTTTTTGGGTTAAAATGAGAACTGCTATTTTTGTTTTATGTTTTCTGACTTCCTCTAAATGTAATATTCTAAGTTAGGAATCTGCCAACGGCTGGTTGGCAGAATTCCACAGCTATGCATGTCGCTCATTGGTTAAAAGATGCTGCTTTCAACCAATAGGAATCCTAAATGTCTATGGACCACCCGTCGTGGTGACCGTAAATGAATGTGGCCCTTGATGTAATGTACATCAAGGCCGAGGAAGTGTTTGTACCTATAACAGACATCGGGTCTGTTATAGTTACAAGTGGCTGTAGCCACTTGTGTGTGTAACCCCGTTACACCATCCCCCCCTTAAGGTTAGCGTTTCCTCCACTACTAAGCATTTTTACTGCGTCTATTTGTCGTAGTCTGCAATTCAACCTGCAAGGCACCGACGAAGAGAGCGAGAGAAAGCAAAATCTGTGCTTACTACAAGAAGTTGGCTCCGATCTATCGGGGACCTCATCAGTTAGTTTTCTTGTAGCGACAACCGATCTACCCTTACAGTGGCAACCTCTCTATTCTTGTTCTGCGTTGTGCTTCGGACTGGCGGTTGCTTCGCTTAACTTTAACTTAGAGTTAGGCTGTGAGATATGATCACCGGGAATGATTTGCTCGTTGATTTAGAGCCCTTAATCGCATGCCAAAATTCGTGCAAAGCACAATATATCATGTGTTCTTTATTGAAGCAGATGTCTGTACATGTAGTAGGGGACCGATCCGTGCAATCGGCCTTGACGAAAGGTGTTACCGACAGCCAACGTAGAGGACTGTATAGGTCGTTTGCACTGGAGTACTGTATGTAGGCCCCATCACTGAGAAATTGTTCATTCTGAGCTCTTGTGCAGCTGAATTGAAGAAGCAGATCACCATCATCGTTGAAGTGCGACCGATTGTGTGGGCCATAAGGCTCGATAACGACGAAGTTTGCTAACGTTGCTTGTTCGCTTGTCGTTTGTCGACGAAAAAATTACACAAACACTGACAGAAATCGCGCACAGCACATGTACAGACGTCCCTGGCAATAAGCGCACCTGTGGCATTTTATATTAATGTGCAAGAGATTGAATCATTCGAATCAAATTCAATCCTTACCGTAACGTTTGCACCTTTGTGATTTAATATGAACGTACAATGCCCAGGTGAAAAGGGTGCGCTTATTGGCAGGGACGTAACACAGTGTACAGTGTAGCTGCGTTATCTATCCTCAGGGGTCGGCTAATGGGGCATTTTGTGTAGAAAAGGACGAATAACCTTTTTTAAGGTTCGTGAGACTGCCCATTTTCAAGCAAGAAATTGAAGGGGAGAGTATGGTATATTAAGCTGTCAAGAGGTCTCACGATCTCGTAAAATAGTTTCTAAAGGCCCAAACGCACAATAAACAAGACAATGATCAACAACATGGTAGAAGTGGCACCTATTACGTGGTCCAAATAACTTTCAAAGGGGGCGTTTTCCTCGGGTTTGGATGGTGAGCAGGAAGTAAACCTAAAGTAGAAAATGCCCGCCGAGATTTATAACAACACAAAAGAATTCCGGCCTTTTAACAACTGTACTGTATAGCTGGCTTTGGAAAGCGACGGTGTTGCGGCGTCATTCGTGCCACGTAGATGTTGGATCGGACGCAAGGACACTGAGTTAATGACCTTGTTCGTGCGTAAACCCCACAGCGATCTCTCTAACTTTTCGAAAGATGACGAGAGTATTTTAATACTACTAGTGACTAACTTTAGCACGACGTATACGTCGGCATCACCGGCAGTGCGTGTCATCAAATAGTCAATCTATCCACAACGATTCATGTGGGCGTATCGAGGTCCAAGTGCTTCGGCCCAATACACGTTTCATCATCACTTTGCTGGGCTCCTGCAAGCCGAACTCTGTATCAAGCCTTGCACAATCGCTGAACTGGTGTAAGAGCGATGTTCGGGTCCACGTCCTGCTGCTACTGTTGATCATAATTAAAGGTGACTGTGTTGCTGGCATTATTTAAATGTAGGATCGATCTAGTGTAAGTTACAGGGAAGCATCGGAAGTCTACTGACTAAGGGCACGACATACTGGATCCATGTAATCCGCGGCGAACTGGGATGAAGCACCGATTAGGGAAGGAACGAAATAGTCACTAGTGAACCCCAAATGACGAGTATTATCATGCATTGATACTACTAAGCAACTACAGCATGCAGTTCTGCATGCACGACACACCTGCATATTGTCGGAAATAGTTTTCGGGAAATCCGTCGCGGAAGTGAGTGTAGTCAAATAACTACTGTCAATTCTCCGGGATCTCTGCCTACCTTTGCATGCAAGTATGTATCGCTCTGAGGCCGCCATGTATTTGCTGTTAACGCTATGATATGACTTACTGTACCTAGTTGTAAACACAAGTTTTACTTTTATTTTCTCTGAGGCCATTGAATTCATCAAGACTTACCATGTCCCAGGCAGGCACCTTGAGTACTCGAAGACTGAATTTTAGCATAGCGCGATAGCCAGTTGACCTGGGCCACAGCGGTCGACATTGAAGACTTTCCACCTAGAAGCATAGCGGGCGATGCCAGTGACCGCAACGTAGTTGCTTCAACGCTGGTTCTCGGGCGAGTTGGTCTTAGGGTTTCTTGGCCTCTGTCGAGCCGCTAAACTGCGGCTCTCCCAATTCCAGTTTGTGTTCGGAAGCAAATCTGTAAAAGGTGGCTAGAGAGATCTTAGATTTCCTGAAACTAAGCGAAGCTGCTTGTGTGGTCGAATTGCTCCTGGTCGTCATAGGTGTTGCAGCACTAGCATACAGACCTCTATAGAAAGTCAGTACCCTACAATTTTCCACTGACCACCATACGTTTCTGTTGAGAGTACCCTCCTAGACTACCCATTTTACTTGAAAGGGTTACGGTTTTCAAAATGCCCCATTAGCCGACCCCTGTCTATCCTCCAGGGCCACCAGAAGACAACATCGTCAAAGCAACGATTTGCAGGTTAATTAAACGGAGCAACTAAGCCTCAGGCAACGAAAGTGATGCCGCCACATCCGGGTAACGTCATGTTAATTGCCTACCGAATTCCTCGATGAGCTGTACCCCCAATTTTTCCTCGAAAAGCTGTACCCCCCCCGCATGGGTTTGCTATATAAAGTGATGGGAAACTTTTGAAATGTCGTCCTCGATGAGCTGTACCCCTGAGCTCTAATTTATCCAATCAGGTTGTATGAAGTCCGACTCTTTCCCATTTTTAGACCAATGACAACGGATTGGACACGAAGGGACTTCCTCGAAAAGCTGGCCCCCTTTGGCGATGTACCACGGGGGTACAGCTCATCGAGGAATTCGGTAATAGGTTTATAGAAGTTCAGTGCTCGATGTAGTAGCCATCTTGCTTTCGACAAGATCCTAACCCGGAATTACAGAACTGAAGGCACCCACGTTGACACGGTCTTACCAAGAACCCAGTTAGTGCTATAGTTATTTGAAGGACGTCGTCTTACAGTAGTTTACTGATAAGCAAGTACTTACTGGGGCAGTTCGATGGTAGCTGGTACGAGTATTCGTGCTCCGACATCGTGGTCGAGCATCTCCTGCCCATGGCGCCTCATTGTTATATGTTTCAGAGATCCATACTGAGATTTCAACGACCGAACCTACTACATGTAGCCATTTGTTGCAGGGTTTCACTTTCACTTTCATCGTAACCAGAGGTCAGAAATAAAATATCATATTGTATTTTGGTTTTGGACCTAGAATTTAACGTTTGCAACCTTTGGTGTACTTCTGCTGCAGCGCTCTAGCTGTTTACTACTTACCACCTGCCCAATCGCGAGTATTATGCGGTTTTTGACGGTATGGATGAGACGTTGCTGCTTCAAACGCTGAAGAATGTGATACTGTACTGCCTACTTCAACTTCGTCGCTGATGGGGTTGATGCTGAGACGCATCCTGGGGCATTCGCCAGCCCGACAGATATCGTTTGTTCTCGAGAAACAGGTCGACTTGGTTCAGCTAAGTTTCGTGTTCTGGCGGTTGTTACAACGCCCAGGCATCGCTGCAACATACTGGTGAATCTGACACGTAGAACGCCGTATAATTTACCCCGAAGCTAGAACTGTGGTCATGTGCTGGCTATTCTTCATACATATTGAGACTTAGTACCATAAGCGTTTGGCATTTCGGCTCGTACAATCATACAGACGCGATAGCACCATGCATTCATACAGCAAAGGCACCATATACAACACGGAGCATTGCCACTATTTCGTAAACAATTGGTTTTGTATTTGTTGTAGTCACAACCCCTTTGACCAGGTCGCTCATTCCACAATTCACCACCGGCCTCAAGCCCCCCCCCCCCCCCCCCCCCCCCCCCTCCATCCTCCCCCATCGACGAAAACCCAAGACTAATTATGCGATCAACTAACTTGGCGCTGATTATTGGGGTTACTCTCCTATTCCTGAACGTCAATGTTCGCTCCGAAGCTCCGAACCGACGAAGGATGGCCAGTCACGGTGGTGCGTTCCCTTAACGAACTCGAGGGTGAAAGAGTTAGTGACAAAACCTTAGTAACAACTACCAAACTGTGGGGCGACGAGTTTGGAGAACAAGAAAGCGGGTGGAAGAGGTGGATTCCGTGGACGGCCGCCTACAAGGACGCGAAATTGAAGCGGGTATACACAAGTTAGCCGCGGAGCAGATGAAACGATTTGTAACGGGCCAGGTGTGTGCCCGTCACTGGCTTACACGTAGCGGTGAGGAAGCTTACTTTAGACTCGGATTTAATGAGACCAAGCAGTCAGTCTTGGGTAAAATCAACTCTGTTTTATGTTAGGACCAGGGCGGCTACCCCTGGTCTCATGTGAGCCACTCAAATGCAGGTCAACGCCTGATTGGCTGAAATGGGGACT
This sequence comes from Phytophthora vignae f. sp. vignae, assembly GCA_016169955.1. Lineage (NCBI taxonomy): Eukaryota > Oomycota > Peronosporomycetes > Peronosporales > Peronosporaceae > Phytophthora > Phytophthora vignae. Next base: position 1,199,951 of record JABJUM010000007.1, read on the forward strand.
GGCTTCCCCAATTCAGCCAATCACGATAACCGTCAATACACGCTAGCCGT